>JAJTUP010000002.1:2546758-3820138 GCA_021399435.1 Diaporthe sp. PMI_573 | reverse complement strand
AGAAAACTTAAATCTCTTAGTGCTAAGTTGTGTAATTAGCAATAATAGTAAAACTTTTAAATTTCTTCTCCAAAATAGCTTCTTTTATATCTATGTGCCCAGCACTTCTCAGGAGTCGATATAGCTTCTCTATATATAGGTGTCCAAATCTTCTATAAAGCCTTCTAAGCTATACTTCTATAAAGAATAAAACTACTTCCATACAGCTAATGTTAAAGAATGGGTGACCCTATTTGCATACTACGGGGATTATCGTACCATTACTTTATACAATAACGTTTTTATATATTGTTAAAGTAGGCTCCTAGTCTATCTACATTGTGTAGAGAGAAAAGAAATGGGGTTAGAGATATCTAGAATATAGTATTTAACTTGTCTAATAGAGTTGTTTATTAGGATTATACTAATAGGTGAAATTACCTTACTTAGGCCTAAACTTTACTAATGCTTTTCCAGGTATCTAAGATACCTTTGCGCAAGGATTTTCATAAAGATAGGCTAGTACCTAGGGCTTCCTATTATAGAGAATCTGGCAGCTCTAGTATCCCATAGTTCTCCCTGGTAGATAATGCTATATAGATCTTATAGTATAAATTGGCTTGCCTCTACTATCTTAGGTGCCAAAAAGATGTCTTTGCCTATTGTGTAATAATAGAAAGATGAGTCTATAAAGTATACTGACTAGATCTTACTTTCAGAGTCTTAGCTATTGTTTAATTCTACTTCTACAGGGTTCTCTCCCTTATAGTCAAGTAGGTAGGATATAAAGTCGTTGTGTAGAGGGTCTTATTCTAGTATCTTATAGGTCTGAAGGTATTAGTCTTTTACATGTTTTCTTTCTGATTCTAGGTAATTAGTTGACCAGTATCCTTCCTTCTTGCACATAAAGCATTTCTGCTTCTGGCTTGTATAGCTAAAGCTGTAGGGTTTGCGGCTTGACTGTCTATAGGGTTTCTAACTTGGCTATCCTATTAGGTTCGTTACACAATATGGCACTATCTGTTTGGGAAATCAATTGTTATTATACGACAGCTTCTGACGGTTTTTAAAGTTTAAGATATACTGTCGGTCTATAAAGTTAATATCTATAGAACTATTATATATATAAAATTACTGTGCAGGTTCCCGGTCTATGGCTATTTGGAGGGAGGCTCTAAGGTTTGAAAATAGCGCCTTATATGTAGGTTTCTGCTAAATTAGGGCGGCTTCTAGCTCTAAAACTCTTTGGCAGGCTCTGGTTACTATTGTATATAGTAGAACCTCTTCCTGGTATCCTTCTCTAAGTACTTGTTGTACGAGCTATAGCTTGTTAATAAGAGTTTCTAGAATCTCTACTAATATCTTGTTAGGGTTCTTTCTTCTTAGTTATATAAAAGAAAGAGTTGTCTAGTCTGCCTAATAGACATTATAGTTAATATTTATATTAAAATGAGTATCTAGTAAAGTATAGATCTTGTCCTATCTCTTCTCTGGCCTTATATGATAGAGATAGAAGTCTTTTGTATAATTAGAAAGAATGTTTAGAAAGACTGTATAATACTGGTCCTCTTTAATTTAAAGTCTTCTATAGTGGCTAATAAAGATTCGTACTTTGTTGTACAAGAGGTTGTACAGTTGTCCAGTATAATTTCTATCTTTTCTCTACCCTTTTTAGAAGATAGCTACTGTTTGGGTATTAACTAGATCGTTGTATATAATCTATTTGGGCGGCAGATTATATGTTGGGTCTCTAGTGTATAGAGAGTGTTTAGTGACCTCTGTATAAGGGGGTTATAGAAAATTATTCACCTTTTGTGTAAATCTTGTCTTAGGGGGAATTTGTTATACGCCTTGTGTATTGGCTGTTTATTCTTATACAGATCTTAAATTAGCCCGAGGGCCCGGCAGAAGTTATTTATTAACTTATGGGGCTTCTGATTGTATTTATATAGCTGACGGCTGGTTATTAACTTATAGGGTTTTAATATTTAGTTGTCGGTCTTTAATTGTTTCTTGGATTTATACGGCTAGTTGGGGTTATTATCTCTCTAGTTTAAGGATTGCTAAGATTTGTTTTAAACAACTTTGCGTAGGTGATGTTGAGATTCCTTTAGCCTCTAGTGTCTGTAGGAATTTTCTGGCAAATGTATGATAAACTTGTTTAAATTGGTAGGCTGTCTATCTGTTAAAGTCTTTGTATAAGGTATATCGGAAGTTATTTCCGCTTAAATTAAGATGGATAATATCTATTAATATTTGCGTGAAGTAGGTTGTTAATTTCCTTACTGATAGGCCATCTTGTATATTAACTGTACTATCTTATTGCTTAGGGTCTATTGCTCTCCTCTATATATTTGGTGGAATATTGCTTTTCTTACTAATTTCCTTGTATGTATAAGGAATAGTGTCTACCTGATGGCTACCCTTTGCTATAGGTTGTTCTGGTGTATTATTGTTAGATGATATTGCGTTGGTCTTGTTGTGGGTCTTGGTCGGTTTTAGGTTTTAGCTTGTGCGGGGGCGTATATTGCTTTGTCTTTCTTGTGTAAGTTGTGACTATTACCCGGTTCTGCTCTGGTAGGCGATAATAATAGTCTCTTTCTTGTGCAAGAGTTGATAAATTAGTTGTCTAGAGGTTTCTATATCCGGTTCTGCTCTGGCAGGCGACAATATAGAGTTTTAGGAGGTAGTACGAGAGCTTAAATACCTGGTTCTGCTCTGGTAGGCAGCGACTTGGGCGAGTTCTCGTCTCTTTACTCTTGCTAATCTGTGATTGCTTGAAGTAATTACTGATTAGTGTTGAATGGGCTTTGTACGTATGTATGTATTGTTAGACGATTGGGTTTGGTTGGTTGATTCTTGCTTATTCTTCTAACTAAGAGAGAAGGGAGACCTCCGCACGGTGGGCACGATATGCATGCCCACGCCAAGGCGGTCTGCTTAGTTATCCCTTCAGTATCAAGGCTCAAGCGTACGGCTGTGCTTGATGCTATTCCAACAGTATGTATATATATGTGTACCACTCCAGACAACATTGCAAGAATCAAAGAATCAACCTCTAGCAGAAGAGAGGAAAAACCTGGGGGCTTTTATTATACACTTTCTCGACTCGTGGTTTATTCTGGCGATTTTAGATAGTACAGCGTATAGATTAAGTATACACGACACAATAATAGCAAACCCCGCACAGCCCGACGCGTCCCAGACTTCCGGGATAGGAGTTAAAGACGCAATTACAGTCGCATCAAAAGGTAAAAATAATAGTGTTTACCTACAATAAAGCCCGCAAAAACCAAGCACAAAAACTAAACAAAACGAGGCAATTTAGAATATACTTAATACAGTACTTCTACTCCCAAGAAAACAAAATAAAAGTACTGTAAAGAGCGTAGCCGCTAATAGAGCATAGATAAAGAAAACCAGAAAAAGTAGAGAAAGCAAACAGGCAACACTATAAACACTATAAGAGCAGATAAACAAGCAAACCAATATCCTAAAGATCCTTTTTAAAGCATAGACAAAATAGGAAGCTTACAATAAAGCAATATAGACTAAAATTAGCTAAGTTAAGGAGAAACTTTAGGCAGTTAAAATAAAGTACTAAATAATTAAAGATAAACTAAGTAATACTAAACAGCAAATAGTAAATAATATTATAGCTATAACTGCTATATAGACTAGCCTAAGCCTATTATATATAGATATTATATACATACTGCCAACTAGTCTACTAAGCAATATATAAATACTTTTATCTATATATACTACTTTATCTATTCTTACTAGTATGCTTTACTACATAATTAATATCTTAAAGATAGAGAAAGATACTAGTAGTTAGATCTTAGCTAATATAATTTAGACAATAGTAGAGGGCAAAATCTATACTAAATAAGACGGCTCTTTATAGTAATATTAAGTAATAACTAAGAACCTTAAAAACCGCTACTATATTAAAATTACCTACAGAGATAAAACTAAATATATAAAGATTAAATAGGTAGTTAAAGCAAAACTAACCAGGGGAGCATATATTTTATAAAATAATCTCTACCCTATTTAGGTAAATAGTATTGACTATATAGTAATACTAGATAAGAGAGGTAACCTTTATATAGAAGCCACTAAGGCTTTAGGTAAAGAAAATAATACCTAAATTATAAAGATAGTATAGCTTAGCAACAAAGATAGCCTTAAAGTATATAAATTAATAATAGTATACCTTAGTAAAGAAGCAAATATATAATAACTCCTATAAGACGGTTTCTTTATTATAGAAAAAGAATTAAGGTATACTAAGAAATTTAAATAAAGGAAATACCTAAATCAATACTACAACTACTAGAAAATTACTAAATATAAGGCTTACTAATACTATAAACTATAAATTTATAGAAAGTATACCAAAGAAGGCTATTACTATACTAAATATACTAAAACTATAGTAAAGTATATCTTCTATAATAGCTGTTAAACGGAAACGCTTGTGTGGGCGCTGCACGCAGAGAGTTACCCTAGACTTGGCACTGGATTTCTCTAAGTGCCTATGGGGCGTGCACGCCGAAAGATGAGTTTAGTGGCCGTGAGTCGATTTTTTGGGCTGTTTTAAGACCCTAACTTCGTACCTCTGCATTACCCTTATTTCTTACCCAAAAAGCATGTAACTTAGCTCATTAGATAGTCTGATTTCTAAAGTTTATCTGTATTTAGTTTAGTTACTGTCAGGGTTAGGGTTGGCTGGCTATTTAAAGCCAAAGATGGTGGGTCTGAGGGCCGAATTTTCCGGCCTCCCTATCTGCGCACCAGAGCCTACCCACGCGTGTCCGCGGGTGAGATGATGTCGGAGGGACTGTGAGGAGGGCTGACAGAAGCCCACTCGAATTTAATACAAAGTTGTCCGAACCACTCTCAAGCATTCCAACAAGGCCTCCAGGCACCCTATTGCTACCTGACCCATTTGATCCACCAACCTTTAGAGTATCGATAAAGAGTTATATGAAAAAGCCAAATCTTTTTTTAAAAGAATTTTAGATTTTTTTAGCTTAGTTATATCGGAAAAACTAAATTACAGGGATTAATTTAAACTTTTTTCTTATAATTAATTCTACTTAAATTCTAAATTTCTAAAATTTAAAACTTAAGTTATATATACTATTTTAAACTAATACTGAAATTTATATCTAAATTGGGCCTAGTTTGAAGAAGTTGACAAGGTTGGCACAGACGTTTTTTGTATGTAAAAGAAATCCGCGGGCATGTGTCATCCGCGGCTGACTGTCCAACCACGTTATACGTAAGGCCGGATTTGTCACTGAGCCATTGATACGCGCTACTGACCAATGCTCCTAGACTATAGATGCAAGGAATTCTGTCCGTATTACTCGACAAGCTTCAATCAAGCATGAAAATATATGACGCACCAATGCGTAACCGAAGGACCAGCCGATTAGTAGAGATATACCAAGATGCGGATCGAAGCATTGTGCAAGGATGTTAAAACGGAGCTGTGGTTGATATGGCGCATCTGGACTAGCTCGTGAAACGTACCAGCAAGATCGGGCAACCTCGATTTTAAAAAGTCCAGTAAGCTATCCTTTTCAGCTGTTATTTGATTTTAATTATGGAATATCTTCGAGCGGATTATTTGCGTCTAGAACTTTATCGCGGACTTGTAGTTCACATATTCTTTGATTGGACTTTCGATTGCTGCGTTTGCCATTTGTGTTCGTGGGGCATGGTGCCAGGGTGTAGGGCGCCTAAGGGCAAGGACAGGAGCGCGGGGCAGGAGCGCATGGCAGCGTAGTGCAATGGGCGGATTATTCAGGCACCCATTACAGCCGCGGGTCGGCTAGATTTATCGTTTGTAGAAGTCAAACAGGATTTGCTTGGCAGGACGAAGGGGACCTCATAGAATTACGCGTGCACTTCAGTGTGCTTGGAACTTCGTGTATACATTTGCTGGTCCTAAGCTAGGATTTCTGTGGGCCAGCCATGACGCCCAAGACGGTGGATCTGGCAAGGGCTTTAGTGGGGAAACTGTCTGACGTTTGGCTTCCTTACCCAAGCCGTCAACCCGGATTGCGGATGTCAAGCCTGGATGTACTGACAACTAAAGCTGTAACGGATTGGGTCCATTAGGCGGCCGATCGATAGGTTCGCGGGCAGCATATCCGACCATGCCAGAAACCCCTTATAATATACTGTATTTAGAATGAGTTAGTGCTAGTTCTAATTGGGAAACACCGGGCTGTTAATTGCAGTTTTACTTTGCGACTCGTTGCAGTTTGGTGTGCAATTGCGCGGGCCATTTGCGATTGTGGGGCGTATAGTGTTGCGGCCATTAAAGATGGTCCTCTGTAGTGGCAAGATAACTTTGCTATAGGCGTCTGCTTAGGCTAAGAGGACTTTTATAAATGTCTTGCCTTGGGCTTTATAGTCGGTAAGGGCAAATGCTGGAACGACGGGTAAACTGCGCCGAGTGCATTTCGCCAATAAGAACTTGAAGTGGGAGTTGGCTGGGTCGAGGGTCTGCTAGATTGGCCGGATGAGTACTGCTCCTCGCTGAGAGTATTGGAACTGTTAAACCCTTTGTCTCTGTCGACTGTAATAGTATGCTGAGTGGCGGGCCGAAGTGGATGGTGATGTTGTTTGCGAGATGATATCCCGGGTATTTTGGGCTAAGGATGATGTCTGTGGCGGCAAACTCTATTCTATTCACTACCTTTAAACCGGTATAGGTATTTTGTTCATGACTGCAGGAATTCCCTGGGCGTAAAACAAGACGCCAAGGACCTTGTAGTTGGAATTGTCTCTCTGTTCAATGGTCTGGGCGATCTGGTCTTGAGACAAACTGCGACTTTGCCATGTGTGGGTCTAGACGAAGATGGAGATATGTCTCTTGTTGAAGCGTGCCCTGTCTATAACGGCTTCTATATTGAGGCTCTAGCGGTTGTGGTTTAGCGGTGTTATTGCGTGTAAGCCACTATTGAAGGTGATTTGGGTGCGGTCAACTAGCTTGGAATGGTCTGATTTTTAGATGGCTGGAACGTTAGGCAGAAGTCAGATTGCCTGAAACGTTTTAGGAGAGAGGAATATGGCCAAGCAGCAAGTCCTTTTATGTGTTTAGGCCAAGTCTAGCAGTCTGTTGCTAAGTCTAGACGATGTTATGAGGACAGAGAGTTACGGCGAATGCCGCTTAATCTGTACACTACAAGTACTTTTGAGGAAACGGAGAACACTAATTCGCCAAAATATATTTTTCCAAGCGATCTGTCTTATTCAGACGACTTTGACAGCCGGTCCCTGTCCCAAATCAATATATCGGCCAGGCAGGAACCCTACCTTGATTCTTTCATACTTTCCTCTGTCCGAAGCCGGCTTAACTACGAGCACGTGGTGTATCTTGTTTTCCACGGACCTATCCTTGTCTTCGTTCTTGTCTTTCTCTCTATCTATTACGATATACTTGAATGTGTGCTTATACGCCATGCCCTTTTTGTTATAGACTATTAACTTGTTCTCGGGTTGGTCTGTTAACTCCGGGTTGAAATTCCGTACTACGGCCGTTAGATTCACATCGGCATAGGATTTCTTGTCTACATCCTTGATCTCCTTCCCGTCGTCATCTCCTTTTTTGTTTGCTTTGATGCATCCCTTATATGCCGACCAATCTATTGTGTCCCCTTCTACTTTGAGATAGTCGATGGCGCTGTTATATGCTATCTACGACCATGAAGGGGGGCGCATTTGCTTTGCGAGGGATATAGGTGTCAACGAATTCTGGTCGTCCGGGCGGCGCTAGAGGAGGCTCCGGGCCAGCAGGCCGCTGTCTCTGTCGTAGAAGACGCCGTAGCGACCCTGGCAACCAAATCCGCGGATGAGGCGTGCCTCGAGCCCGCAGATGGCGATAGGCTGGTCCTCGTCTAGCTTTAAGTCCCGGCACGAGTACTCTGCGTATAGCTCCTGGCACTAGCGGATCCTCGAGCCATTGTTGCCTTCTTTAAAGCCGAAGTCTGGGAAGGAAGGATCCCCAAGGAATGCAGCGAGTTTGCTAAGACTTGTCAGTGCGAGAGTCGTGAGTGATTGGCATTGCTTGCTTATCGGAATTAGATGTTAGGGGGTAGTGTGGTAGATGAACTTACTTTTTTATCTTTATTATTATCTTGCATCTTACTCTATGCCCGCACTCTTAATATGTCTGGCTCCCTGTAAAGAAAACCGTCCTTCTCGCTAATGCTCTCTCCTGCAGAACCCAGTCACGGCTATTAAGCCTGCTTCTAGGTACATGCTGCTTGAAATTATCAATCATCTCGCACACATATAGCGGCTATTCTTTTCTGTGTTGGATTATGACGACCTTGCGATTGCTTCGGGCCTTTGACCTCTTATTCTACAGGGATGTCTCTAAGAACCCGTCTCTCTGGTTCTTTGCCTAAGTAGCAGCCAGAATGCAGTATGCCGAGCTAAAGACGCCTTTCATCTTCCCAGCCTTAACATTAAAGTCCCCGCCGGGACCCTGGATAATATATATAGAATCGATCTAGAGGCAGCGTATACCTAAAGCCTGGGTTGTGCAAATAGCATTTTGGAAGGTGGCGGGACGGTTTGAGACTGAGATGCCGGATAAAAGAAGCTTTGAGATGTTGGTTGGGAAGTCTGGATCTTTGGCGGTGAAGTAACTCCTCTACCCCTAGCAGTAGGAGAGGGCGATGTAGTGATAGTCGTTTGGCTCTTGAATCTTGACATTGTTGGTACGGCCCTGATGCCTTAGGTCAGGGGGTCTTTGCACGTGCAAATAGGGGCGAGCAAAAGGAACCACCGTACGTGTCTGGGTACGGGTTCGAATTCTTGCTACAGAAGGAAGAAAGAAGCTATCGCCATCGTGGGCGCCGAAGCACTTGGTGTAGTGGCCAGCCCGCTGCTGACTAAGCCAGACCGGCCCTTCTGATTGGCCACAGCCGGGCCGGGCATGCGGTCCCTTCAACGGTCACCAAACCCACAACATCCTTGGATTTGACGAGGCGGATTGTATGCAAGTCTATGTTGCTGATGTTGATGAGGCGTGTGGGAAGACTTGAGGGTTGTTTGAGGCTGCAATCTGGGTGTTCCTTGTTGCATGTTGTGAGCTATTGGCGAATAATTTCGAAATGTATATTGGAACCAGACTTTGGGAGGATGGGAAACCCAAGTTGAAGAGGAGTGGTTTGACCTGAGTCCGTAAATTGCTCTTGTTAGTATTAGTATTCTGTCGAGGGCAGGCTTCTGCAGCTTTATTCCAGAGTTTTAGACTGGTCCCTAACTTACCTAGGCTGACGACGATGGATAAAATAGGATGAAGAATGTTTTTTGTTATTAACGTCGAGTCTGAACGAATGAACTACACTGTTGAATAAGTGTCTAGTTTGTTACTTTGGCACATGTCTTAAACTATCTTGCAGAGGTTACAGGCCTGATACCAGTCTTTTAAATAGGAAGTATCGCGCTTAAAGCTGAACTTTACATTGGCCCAGTCTAACTGGCGGTATTTTTCGCAGAGCTTCGCTGCTGGGGGCGAAGCGGGAAACATGGATAGTTTACTGACGGTATTTAGTGTGTTGAAAGCGAACTTGTTATTTGTGCAGAATCCCCAGTTTTCGTCTATCTAGTTTATTTAGCAGAAAGCAGCTGCCTCTTAACTGGAAATGTACATTTTGAAACAAAAGAGGTTTCGACTGTTTAGTAGATGGCTTTATAAAATAGGGTTTGCTTGTGTTACTTACTTCCTGCATGGGCCATATAGTCAACATACAAAAGTGTACTATACTTTGAGGATTGGACCTGAGGTGGTGCTTACAGTCTACCAATATTGTAAATTTTAATCAGCATTATAGTAATCAGAAAGCCGCTTATTAATACTTATATATTATGAGACCAGTTAGCTATAAAAGCACGAGAAAGTATATACAACTAAACTTATATCCTATTTCTACAGATAATCGTTGGTTAGTCGTGTTTAAACCTGGCTTAGGGATACTATTACCTTTTTGTTCTTTAAGACAAAGCGATGTGTTAGCCGCAAATTACTAGTCAGGCAGATTGGTGTGGGCAAGGGTTAGCAGTTTATATTTTGTTTCTCAAGGCCGGCTGGTTGTATTGAGAATGGCTCCGATATTGCTGTCTGGTACTGGACGGTTTGCGGGGGGAGAAGACTATCTAGAGCTTGAGGCGGGTCTGCTGGTAAGCCTGGAAGAGGAGGAAGGCGTGGGACCTGTCCTTGCGGATCATCTTTGAATAAGTAAGCCTTATTACTTGTATCCCTTACTATGAGCATTTTTAGAAATTTGTAGGCTGTGGCTCTCTCATTATTCCGGCTTTTTTGGAGTTGAGCTTTACCTCTATCCTTTGGTAACTTGATGACAAGAAGCCGATCTTTAACCAACCCTAAAAGGTGACCGATAGCTGTATTATGAGTACACTGGAACTGGTTCTCTATATGGTTGATGCAGGTGAGTACAAATGAGTGAACAGATTTTTCTTGTTGTGAGTGATTTCTTTCGTAAAAGCCACGGTGGAGATAGTCTTGGAATTCTTTGAGTGCCCTCTTGCCATACAACAGCTAGATAATGTGCTCTAATATGACGCAGCCTATTGACTAGATGTCGGATAATTGCGACGGACTTGAGCGTGAGGCTTTAGGTGCCATATAACGTATGTCTGCACGGCTAGGTTTGTTGTGTATTGAAGTTGCGAGGTTGTGGCGTTTATTTGATAGTCTAAAATCGGTGATCTTGAGTGCTCCGACCTGGGTGCTGTTCTTGAATCTCAGTATATTGTCTGGTTTTACGTCGCCATGCCTGTAATTTTCAAGGGAGTGCAGCTTGAAGAGACCATCTACAAGGCCTTGAAACTGATCAAGGCTTTCCCGAACCAAGCTGCGCATGTGTTCCAGATTCGTCGGCGGTACCTCCGTTTGCCAGAATTCCGACAAAGTTCCTCCATCGGCCCATTCGAACATGAGGCAATGTTCTGAGCCTTTAGTAAAAGCCGCAAGCAACTGAACGAAATGACCGCTGTTCAACTTTCTAACACTTTCGTGTGCCCTGACTTCACTATCGAATAATGGCGAGGAATTTTTAGAGATCCTCTTGATCGCAACGGTAGCTGCTCGGTCACTGAACTGTTGCAAACTCAACATTAATGATCATCCTAAATAAATGAATGTCTCAACTTACGACAAGCGGTAGATCTACACAGTGCTGTTTGTGGATTTTCGTCTGGAAGACCTCGCTGAATGTGCCGTATTCCGTCCGTGATCCAACATCTATGAAAGGGAGGATCTGCTCATCAGAATAGCTCTCTGTGCGGAAGGGTTCGCGTTTGGCAAATATTGGCGCTTTAAACTTCCATTGATTCGTGGTGAACTGCTTCATTCTGTTGGCTTTCCACAGCTGCCCGGTGAAGGCAGGCATGTATTCTGGCTCGTGCACTGGTAGGCAGTCATCGTTGAAGTTGTTGTTCTGGAACGTTTTCATAACCTTGCGTAGGTCTTTAGGTTTGAAGTTGAGCGTCACGGCTGTCAAGAAGACTAGCTTAGCACGTTTGCGGATGAACTGAACCAGGAGGGGGGTTCCTGCTTCTTTAGGACTGATGGCTAGTTCTTTGCGTATCGCCTCTTCTGTCACTAGTTGAGAAGCGAGACCGTGGGGTAGGAATTCCCCTGTAGAGAAGAGGACAGCTTTTTGACAATGTTGGTGTAATTGGTCTGCCAAACCACTTTTATCATCTATATCAGAGCTAGGTTCCATGGCCGTGTTTATGTTCGTGAAGTAAGTGACAAATCTGATCTACCGTTTCTGCGAATCTGCGTAGGTAGTATGCTGAATGATTGTCTGACTGATACCATAGCTAGGATTAAAACCTCACATGGCGTATTTTAAACGCTGTGCTATTGGCGACCAATTAACCGGCGAGGACCCGTGGTGGTTGCCGCTCCTGAAAATGAGGCGGACGCGGCATGTTGCCAATTCCATCTTCTCCATCCTTGTTTGCGTTGTTGGGTTACACAGCATTACAAGAACACCTTATGTCCAAGCGAGTCTTGCATTACTCGTCTGACGAGTTCTCCTGGGAATGCAATCAGATCACTCAATGCGAAATGCCGAAGAGAATCCACCAAGGGACATGGAATTTTGCGCAACCTCCTCCGAATGGGTGCCTTGGACGACGTGTACAAACAGTGGAAGGACGTGGTCATGAAATTCACTTCGAGGTCACTTACCTACGATTCGGACAAATTGCCCGCCCTCGCAGGTCTCGCAGCGAAATTCCAACATTCTATCGGGCAAATATCAGGCAACCAGGGTGCTTATCTTGCCGGCCTTTGGAAAGGGGATCTCGCTGCCCAACTTGCCTGGGAAACGCCTGTGACGGGGAAGCTGGAGACATGGCTGAAGGAGAACGAAGGTTACAACCCGGAGTGGCGTGCACCAGAAACCGACGAGTCATTCAAGGCTATCCGACACAGGCAGGACCAGTTTAAGAAGGCCGGGGCCCGTGGTTTTGTTGCGCCATCGTGGAGCTGGGCTGCCATCCGAGGACCTATATCTTATTTTCAGACAAGTTGCCGCGTCCCATTCCGGAGCCGGATTGAAGAAGTCACCTCCGGGGCAAAGATGAGTTTGGAAATCGGCGATAGCCCTTATGGACCATTGTCTGGAGGGCAGATCTCACTTAAAGGATACGTCACACACCGTCTTGTGATCGAATCGATGATCCTCGGCTATGCTGCAACGGAGAACGGGGATAGAGGAGAGAAAACAAACTTGTGGCAGGATATGTATCTCCTGCAAGATACTGACGGAAACACTATTGAAATGGAGCCAGATGATCCTATGGGATCAAACTTCTCAAAGTTAGATCTGTCGTGCGTTTTCTTAGGATCCCAAGATGTCATCATGGAAGGTGACGAACCTCTGGCGATGAAGGGGCTCAAGAAGGGCAACGCAAAGTCATGGCTGGGCGAGGATGCGAAGAAAACCCATCGGAAATGGATGAAGAAGAACTTACCTGAAACGACGGAGAAGGAAGAGGACGGAGAATCTGCGGTCAACACAGACACCAACAACGATCAGGAGGAAGAAGAAGAAGAACAGCCGGCCCGTTGTCGAGAACAAGACCCGATCGATCACGATGATCCGATGAATGAAATGGATGCCATTCGTTTCTCGTTCTATCTGGTCCTCGCAAAGTCAACAGACCCAAGCCACCTACTTAGCACTTACCTACCTAGGTACCTAGTAAAACATAGCAAATGTACCATGTTTATCCGGCACTGATGTTCTTGCCTAGTAGGTGCACATTGGGATTTTCACGGACTCGGCTGCCAAAGCGAATTCGGGTACATTACGGAGTGTGATGATACAATCGCATTGGGACGATTTCGGGATGAAAAATACATGTTGGTTTTGCATCGTTGGTTGATTGTACCAGACAGTAACAGAAACCAGAGGTATTATGTTGGATCTGACTCCTTCTCGTATATTGCCCCCTGCCCTCGTTAAAAACCCCAGGCATTTTATGCTCTTGAGGGAAAAAAGAGTAGCAGGGATGATGCTTCTGGTCCGAGTTACCAGAATGTGCCAAGCTAGTAAACGTCTCTGTCACTCTTCCGGTCGAGTAACTCCTGGATCGTACGCCGTGTACGCTCCCATCCCAAAATCTACTACTTAACACGATACCTGTACCCCAGAGAAGAAAAAAACCTGTTCTCCCGCCTCTCACTGCTCGATTATCTCCTCATAAAACTCCTTCTCGAAGCACATGACGCGGTTGAAACTGTTGGTCACCGATATTGAACGTCTCAGTTCAGCAGCAAAGCATAGAAATCCTGTTGCCTGGCGGGGCCGGCCCCAAAACGATCAAGGCGGCGCTAGACGCCACATGCCCGCCTCGGCTGTGTGCACGTGCCGCTGGACCGTCGATTCTAGCCCACTTAACTTTACACACAAGGCTACCCAGGTAGGTATCCAGCCTGATCAACAATTCATGATGGAGTCTGGACTCAATGGGACCTGAATTTGAAAGCAATCTTATGAAGATTCTTTGCGGGGATAACGGGTGTCTGCGAGGGAGACGAGGGAGAGCCGGGGATTACCTATTGACTTATCCGAGTACAGAGGATTGCGAGGCGGTTCGTGCCAATTACATGTATCTTCCCTCCCCATGACGCACTTTGGCACCCCTACACGGTGCAGCTCTCGGTCCTAATTCGGTCGCAGTTCCTGCAAAACTTTGTCATGCGAACTCATTTTTTTTTTAGAAGTTTAAGAGAGTCCTATACATGCAATACCGAAAAACCTTTCCTTGCCCAGATCCTTTGAAAATTGCAGCGCTTGCTTCAGACAATACGAAACTCGCTGGGTGGGGATCTCCACAAACCCAACAAATTATCATTGTCTGGCTGACTCTGTCTGCCATGCCGGTCGACCCGACTGTACATCCACCCGAAGCCAACTCGTCGAAACGTGTTTTTGCCCCAGTCAGCCTCCACCAAGACAATGAAGTGGTCGTATCTCGGGGTGACAGCGCCGCCGCAGCCAGAGCATGGACACATGCCCCGCGATTGCCACGCGTGTAAGAGCTTGACGTGTGCCGGCGGAGGCTCGTGCAGGCGATCGGGTATCATGGCCCCGATGAGGATGGATTCGGAGTTGTAGAGTGCTATGTACTGGCTGGTGTCACCGTGGTGCGTGTGGAACCAGGGGAGGCGGAGTCGTTCGTCGGCATCGTCGGCCTTCGTTGCTCTTGGTGAGGAAGCCTGGGCCAGAGCGGGTTCGAGAACACCCCAGATGCCAACGGCGCCGCAATAGATCGGCAGTGAGGCGAAGGGGCCATCCTCGCCCGGAATGCACTCGGGTTCGTTGAGCACTTGGAAGTAGACGTGCATGAGCCCGGTTTGTTCGGTTCTCGACGTCTTGTCCGCTCGTAGGTGCGGGTAGTCGACGGCCCCATCAGCTGCGAGCCAGGACCAGCTGGGTATCGGGCTGCCAGAAAGATGTGGCTCCTTGTACGGCGCTTTGCACGGCTTCGTCGTCTTCGTCGTCGCTCCCGCACGTGGCTTCGCGGACCATAGCAGGTTCAACCGAAAGCACTTGGCCCAATTGCCGACAACGTACTTGTCATTGTATATGACGCCGAATGCCTTTGCCAGCGCAGACAAGGCACGCAGCTTGTCGCTGCCCTTCGTCAGGGAGCGACGGGTGTAGTTCTCGACCAGCATCGCCCAGTTGACATGCTGCACCCAGATTTCCATCTGCCCGTCGGAGATGCCAAAGTGAGAATCAAGACCGGTGCGTCGGGCGTACTTGGGGGAGAACAACCACCTATACCAATGTGGCGGGACACATGTGTGCGTCAGGTCGGTACCATCTTCGGCCTCGAAGCTTTGTTCGCAGGACCAGAACATTTGATGGTGTCCAAAGTGTAAGCGACGACTGGAGATAACTTGTTCCTGGAAGATCCATCCGCGGTCCGAGAGGCTGGATCCGATCACGTTGCTTTGGAAAAGATCTGTTGCTTTGGCTGGCATCCTGGGCTGATAGCGGGAGTACCGTTCGAGAATCTGAATTTGCATTTTACTCCCGCATTCCACCTCAATTCCGAACTCAGTCCCGCGTCTGTCCTGGAAGTTGCCTGTGTCTCTTGGCTTGAGGAATTGGAAACCGTCGTTCTCGGAACAATCGGCAAACAGTGTGATTGCAGCGTTGCCAAACACATCCAACATCTTGACCGACTCCCGCTCCCAGTCACCTGCCGGATCCTGCAGAATGCAGAGAGAATCAATCCAGAGGTATCGTATTCCTAGTCGGGCGGTGCATGTGATGGCATCTCGTATGCCGTGTGGAAGCACGGAAGCACGGAAACCTTGCTGTCTTGTCGCTTCGTTCAAAGTCGTTGTCACCCATGGCAGAGTGTCTGGCGTTCCTGGCATCCATCGGTGGCTGAATGCAACATACTGGCCCGACGCCTCCTGACCTCGAACCAAGGTGACCTGACCGGAATTCTGGAAGTCTCTGACGTCGATAACTCTGGTTGGCAGAACGCCGCCTTGAGATCGGCTTTTACAAAGGTCGTGGTCATTTTGACAGCGGTCAAACCATGATCGAGCAAGCGCGGTTGATTGTTCAGCCCTCGTATCTGGAGCCGGGATTCGACCGCAGACGACGCTATTCGCAGATACCTCAGCTTCGCACCACTCGTTAGCGTCCAGAAACATAATTGAGAAGCCAATAGACATACAGTCACTGGTGAAAAGTTCGAACACGATATCTTCCATCAGAGTCGACCGGCAATGTCCAACACAACTTTGAAAATCCGTCGACCTAGCACCCAAGACGGTAGATGGAGGAGTATTGTGGCAGAAGCACCCGCCAGAGAGCTGCAGTCTGAAAGCGCCGCTGACATTGGGAGACGAATACGATCTAGGTCCAAGCCCTGCCCGGAGAATGACCTGGGTGACGTCCGCTTCTGCTGTCATTTCTTCGCGTCTCTCTAAAAAGGAACAGAAGAACTTGCATAGAGAGCAAGCCGCTGCCGAGAGTCGAAGGTCCTGTATTGACTTTGCATGTAAGAATCCGGTTCGAGATCGCAATGCCTGTAGAGACATCCGTCCGCAAAGGGAACAGATCGAAATGGCCTTCACTACATCAACAACGCCGCAGGCGCCAGGAAGGCATGGCCTCGAAATATCCGGCGTGAATTCGTTGAAATACCAGGATTCGAAATCCTCTGTTGGAGGTTCATACTCTGGAATTGAGCCGACATTGCAAGAATCGGATCTAGAATGCTCTCGAATCCGAGACCAAGCATCGGGCCCATACTTCTTACGCAAGTAGTCCATTGCGCTCTGGCGGCCTGATGTTGGATCAGCAGCCCAGCACACAGGGGGACACTTGCCAACATTTGCGTCGCCTAGGCTTGCTCCGAAATATAGCAATGCATCTATGTGATCGACCCATCCGGAACTGGCGGCGCAATGTAGTGCCGTACAAAAGCCTTGACATTCAACGCGGACGTCGGCGCCCGCCTGGAGCAGCTCGAGCGCGATCATGAAGGATACGGTTCGCTCCGCGAAGTTCTGCGTCTCGCTGGAGTAGCGGGAAAACGTGTAGGCAAGAGTCGAGTACCGGCTCGGAGATCCTGGGCGAGATGTGAGTACGGCCCCTAAGCCAGCGCCTGGATCCAGTTCCCTCAGTCCCATTTGATGGTGTTCCCAGAGCCTGGAAGTCTGAGAGCAGCAGGCCAGATGCAGTGGCGTCCATCCGAGGCTGTCTGGTGTGTTGAGGTGGTTGCCTCCGGCTCGTAAAAGCTCCTTGACCGCATCGAGATCCTGACACCAGACAGCCCAGTGAAGCTTTGTCCAGTCGCTATTTTTTTGGTTAGCTAATGCCTGTCGCGAGTAGGTTAGCCCTTGTGGGTAGGGTCTTTACTCTGGTTGTGCGTCACCGCCTTCCATGGCTGGCGGAGAAGGTACATGGCGCGTGACCCCTCGGCGGCTTCGTTCTACTATCACGCTGAATCTGTTGCGGATATGCTCGACTTGGTTGCGAATAGTCTTCCGCATTTTGGGAGACCGTATGAGGAGGCGATAGCGATATAGATGATACTTGACGGATGGCTCTTGTCCATGGTTATTGTCCATGGCTCTTGTCGACTATTTCATACCTTCTAGTTCGCACCGTTGGACTGCCATTTCTTGCGGGAGAACTTTAAATCGTCGCCGACTGGTCGGTGCCCTTGGCAGTGTTCAGCAGACATCTGAATCATTGGCTTAGCAGTCTGCCTAATGTAAGTTGACGTGGACATGTGGCTGCAGCTGAGCTTTGACCTGCTGCCCAATCTGCCGCCAAGTCTGCCATGCGATTTAGCTCGCGAGGCTGTGTGCAGCCCGAACAGCATTCGATCTGGACAATCCCTTCCGTCCCCCAACTTTCTCATGAAAACATTTGACGCGGTACTCGCTTGATCGAAGTCTGGCGATCTCAGATTGGGACAATTTGACAACGGCCGACATCCGATTGGCTACCCCCATCCCGGCTTCCCTTTCAATCCGGTTGAGGCATGCTTGGCTAGAGCTTAATATATCAGAAGCAGCTGTCACATAGTCAAAGCGGCCGGTCTCGGCGACAACCTACTCGGGTTGTAAGGCACGCGCATGGAGCGGCGCATGGCATCGTCAATACCAGCCTTGGCCAAGGAATTCCGGCCAAGACCACTAACACCATCGCACATCGATTGATAAGCAGGATTGACAGACCAAATTCATGGCGCTCCATGCCAAAAGACCGCATCGCAGAGACATCACGTGTTGCAGGCGATCTCGCCAGAGCTCTTACAAAATTAGTATTAGCCACTCACGAGGTGAACGGAAAAGCGGTTATCCCTATCCTCGAAATTGGAGCATTCTAGGTATTGCAACTACGTCTCTTGAGAGCAATCTCGCGGCTTACTTTAGCAGTTATACGATCATCACGGAAAACTCCGGGTGGGTAGCCTTAGTCTAGGACTTAGTTGGGTGCTAAAGATGCTTTGGCAACGCCTCAATTATGTGGCCCTTCGGGCTAAGCCAGGTTTTTAGTTTCTGGCCACTCGGCGTCCCCCAGTCTTACGTCACGAGCAAGCCCGGGAAACTAAAGAACAGTGCGTATCCTGACTGGAAATCTTCGGCGTCTTCTATGTGCATCTAAAGTCCTAGTTAAAACGTCTTGAAAGGTCGTTGCACCGGCTGAAACAGTGGACGTTCGAGAAACTAAGTGTCTCTGGTATAATACAGCCTCCTGCCCCCCTTGTCATACTACCTGGCAGGTTTCCTGCGTTGGAATGCGAAAACGGGCTTCAATGCCATCACTTGATACTCTCGACTACCTTCCAAATGGATTTGCTTGCCGACATCAAGAAAAGGGTAAAACTTGCCCATCGCCATAGAAATCAACAGATCGCGTCGGAATCAAGTTTGGAAGTATGCAGTATCTGACCATCCTGTTCTCGTGTCTTGTGACTTAGAGAGTCCAGGTATGTACCGACCGGAGTGAAGAAAGATGTGGCCTGTTCATCCTTGCGGATGAGACATCCGGACAGGCAAATACGATTGAGTGAGTGTTCATGGTTGAGTCGAGCCGTCACTTATATCTCACACTACAAGCATTATCGCGGTCCATGGCCTTGGAGGACACTGGCAGACGACGTGGATGGCTGAGTCTGGAGAACTCTGGCTACGTGACTTTCTTCCGCGCCAACTAAAAGAATCGGAAGTCTATGTCAGAGTTATGACATATGGATATAACTCGGACACAGCCTTCAGTAAGGCTGTCACAGATATCGATGACGAAGCAGGAATGCTCCTGGACAGAATTGACGGAGAGCGGCAGTCACATATCGAAAAGCAGAGGCCAATCCTATTCATAGCCCATAGCCTTGGTGGTATTATCGTAAAAAAGGTGAATCTCATACTTTCGTCATCGTATGGCTGATACTCACTAGCATGAAACAGGCTACGATATTAGCCCATGAACGGTCGACACAATATGGACAGCTGCTGAGCTGCATCCGAGGATCGGTGTTTTTTGGAGTCCCACATCGGGGAGCCGACGCTGCATACTGGGCTACCTTTGGGGCGACACTCCTCAGATTCGGGCAACTTGGCTTTGGTACTAACACCGCTTACGTTTCGGCGCTTCAGAGGAATTCCAAGACGTTCGCCGACATATCCCGCCAATTCGCTGAACGAGCGGTTCAATTGAAAATCAGAACCTTCTTCGAAACCGAGAAAATGAGCGGTCAACTGGAAATCTGACGCCGTGGGTTTACGTTACAATTGATATACTAACGCGCATGCAGATTGTCGACAAGGACTCTGCAACTCTTGGGCTTCCAAACGAAATAGCGATCGGAATCGCTAGTGCCACTCACAGGACGATGTGTAAGTTCAGCAACGCTAAAAGTCAGAAGTACAAACCAGTGTGGGTAGCCATACAGACTATGGCCGAATCTGTTCTTGATGGGACGACTCCTTGTACGTAGAACCCGAGTCATTGCGCAATGAACCTGTTACCAACTCTATCTTGAAGCTCGATCACCGTTTTCTGAACAAGAGTCCAAATGCGTTCAACTCCTCTACAAATCTGACTACAACTTTCAACGAGAGAGAATCCCTCTTCGAGCCCCGGGTACTTGCGAATGGGTTACGAAGCACGAGAAGTACCGAAATTGGCGGCAAGAGCGGGAGCCGAGGATCCTCTGGATTTCAGGGCCTCCTGGGTGTGGTAAATCTACCCTCGCCTCGTTTGTGGTGGATGAGCTTGGCAGGTCGGAATGTCAACAAGACGTCGGAACTGTCTGTTATTTCTTCTTCAAAGATGATAACGAAGACCAGAGGTCTGCCGACATTGCAATTTGCACTTTATTATATCAACTCTTCACCGCCAACCTTCTTCTTGTGAAACACGCTATGGCTGATTACCAGAATAAGCCGGACAAGTTCACAATGGAATGCAGCACTCTCTGGAAGATATTCACCGCTGCGTGCATGGATAAGAGATATGGAAATCTTTGGTGCATTCTTGATGGTCTTGATCAGTGCGAGGAGAAGACTCGCGATCAGCTGACGAGATCGCTGGCCACTTTTTCTCGAGTCAGCGTTGTTTGCCGGAGGAAATCACCTTAAAATTTTCTCCTCACAAGTCGCCCTTATACGTTTGTTGAGCGGCAGCTCGAAGCGCTCCCTTCAATGAGAATACAGGTCGAAGAGGAAACGCCGGCCGTTGAACTCGATATCCCTCGTCTCATCCAATATCGACTCGAGAATATCGGACGGATGAAAAATCTTTCCGAAACGGTTCGAGCGAGCATTGAGAGGAGATTGATTGACTCTGCGGATCGGACCTTTATATGGGTCGCTCTCGTCCTCGACCTCATTGAGAGAAGTGACAGAAGCTCTCGAGCCGCAATGGAAGACTTGATCGGCAGCATACCTCCGAGGCTAGATACACTTTATGAAAGCATTCTTGACGGTTGTTCCAGCAGTGTGCACGCGAGGAAAGTCCTACATATCGTCATTGCTTCTGCGAGGCCGCTCTCCCTTCAAGAGATGAATGTGACATTTTCCATAAGCGAGACTGACAGGACAGAGGATGACTTGGATCTCGAACCGGCCATTGATAGCACTATTAGAGGGATTTGTGGACTGTTTGTCAGAACAGTTTCCTCGCGTGTATTTCTCGTTCACGAAACGGCAAAAGAGTTCCTCGTCAAACAGGCTCACGAGAGGGAGTCTGTGACGGATACTTGGAAACACTCTTTTGATATGGTCGATTCACATTCCATCCTAGCGAGCATTTGCATTCGGTACTTGATGTTACACGACTTTGACACTAGTCCTTTCCGGGTGAGGAGGCATGTTGACTGTGAAGCTCCCGGCATCGAATCAGAAATCGCCATTCTCAAGCCGATAGACTGGGAGCTCCCCACGGTCGTCGAGTCATTTGTTACCAGACATGTCTTCCTCGAATATGCATCAAAGAACTGGGCCGAACACTTCCGCGCGGGAAATGAAGACCCGATACTCTTGGAATCCGCACTAGCGCTCTGCTATGTGAATTCAGAACGATATGCTACTTGGCAAACCGTTTTTTTCCGGTGTGTCGTCTGTAATTCCTATCCGTCAGCTATCAACCGATCTAATCGTTGGTGCGTCCTTCGGCTTAAAGAGCGTCGTACAGAGACTGCTCGAGACTGGGTCGGACGTGAGCATGGTGGGCTTGCTTGGTACTGCTCTGGACAACGCAGCAAGGAAGGGTTACGAGGAGATAGTAAAAGTGCTCATAGAGCATGGGGCCACCGTTGACCCGGACGTTAAGGGGCGTCGTTCTGCCATGGCTGCGGCGTCTTTCACTGGCCAAACCGGGGCAGTTAGTCTGTTACTGCAGTACGGAGCTGAACTTAGAACCGGTGATGGGAGTGATGGTGACGCATTAACATGGGCGGCTCTGGGGGGGGAAGAGACTGTGGTACTGCTGTTGTTGGAGAATGGAGCAGATGTCAACGCGCACCGTCCCGATGGTTATTCTGCGCTACAATCGGCCGCCTGTGAAGGGCATGAAGGAGTCGCGCGACTGCTCATCCAGAAGGGGGCTGAAGTCAATGACTTTGGGGGATATTTTGGCAGCCCGCTTCACGCAGCGGCATACAAGGGGCACGAGCCAGTCGTGCGGCTCCTGTTAGAGACTGGTGCGAACGTCAACGCGCAACACGGCAAATACGACACTGCCTTACAGGCGGCGGCATTTGGAGGCCACAACAGAGTTGTACAACTACTAATTGAGAACGGAGCTGACGTCCATCTCCTTGGCGGGGTACACGGCAGTGCACTACATGCAGCGGTATGTCGGGGTCATACGGCTGTGACAGAGTTACTCTTGACGAACGGAGTCGACATAAACACCGCATCAGGAGAGTTTGGCGATCCATTACAGGCGGCGTGTTTTGGGGGGTGCGAGGAGATAGTGCAACTGGTCTTGGCAAACGGAGCAGAGGTTAAGGCTCGAGGCGGACTGTACGGCAATGCTTTGCAGGCCGCCGTATCTAGAAACAATGAGGCAATAGCAAGCATCCTACTGGACTTAGGAATGGACGTAAATGGCACCGGGGGAGTATCTCGACGATGACGATGCGGAGTATTTGTTGTTATGCGGACACGAGGAAGTCGCCGAGAAGACGGGATTCGATATAACAGAAGTTCCAAGGGCCGGAGCAACGGCGCTCCACCTAGCGACAGGATACGGAAATGAAGCACTGGTGCAGCTGCTAATACACAGCGGAGCAGACGTAGCAGCTCTCGACGCGAATGAAGAGACCGCATTGCACATAGCAGCAGCGCTCGGATACAAAGGAATTGTTAGGCAACTGCTTAAAAACGGGGCGAATGTGTTGATGGAAGACGGCAAGGGATTCACGGCACTGCACCTGGCTGCGGCTTTGGGAGACCGGCATATAGTATAAGAGCTTCTTGAGAATGGAGCAGATATTGCGGCTATAAACGAAGATGGATTGACAGCGCTGCACCTAGCTGCAATATAGGGATATGAAGAAGTAATACGAAAGCTTCTTGAGAATGGAGCTAATATTGCTGCGACAGATAAGATTGGGGCGATAGCGCTACACACGGTTGCTTTGATGGGGCATAAAGGTGCTGCGTAGAAGCTTCTTAAGAACGGAGTAGATGTTATGGTGGCAGATATATTAGGGGTAACAGCGCTGTATGTGGCTATATTGATGGGACGTGATAGCGTGGTATAAGTGCTTCTTAAGAATAGAGCCAATATTGTGGTAGCTAATAAGGCTGGGTTGATAGTGCTTTATCTAGCTTTAATGAAGGGGGCTGATATTGCAGTGCAAGAGCTTTGTAAGGGAGCAGGTGTCAAGACAGCAGATAAAATCGGAGTGACGGCGCTTAATGCCTTGATGGCACCCAATGGTGCATTGCAGGTGCTCCTGAGTAGAGACAATTCTGCAACAAACAACACTGGATTAACAACGCTTCATCTAGCCGCAGGGAAGGGGTATAAGGAAGTGATTCAAGAGTTGCTTGAGAATGGAGCTAATGTTTCTGTAATAACTAAGTTTGGAGTAATAGCGCTTTACCTAGCTGTAATTAATAGGAATAAAGATGTAGTATACTAGCTTCTTAAGAACAGGGTAGATGTTTCTATAGTAAATGTGATTAGAGTAACTATGCTGTATATGGCTACCTTAATAGGACATAATGATATAGTGCAAGTAATTTTTAAAAGTGGAGCAAGTATATTTATAACAAACAGTAATATTATAAAACTACTTACAGATCTTACCAAAAAGAAAGTTATTTTTTAATAGACAGAAGAATAATAATAGGTATTTTAGGCAATTAAAAACAAAGTTACTATAAATCTAGTACTAAAAGAAGTAGATCTAGACAAGGAATTTAAAATATATATAGACGCCTTAAACAATACAGTAGGCAGTAAACTTATACAGAAAGACAATTAGAAATAAATATATATTATTACAAACTTTAGCAGAAAGTTTAATAGACTAGAAACATAATATATAATACCTAATAAGGAATTTATAACAATTGTCTATATATTTAAAGAATAGCAATAGTACCTTATCGGAGCTAAAAAGCAGATTAAGCTATATATAGATTATAAGAACCTTATAATCTTTAAAATAATAAAGTAACTTAATAAAAGACAAATTTAATATATAGAATTTTTATTATAATTTAACATTAAGGTTATATATATTAATAAAACTAAGAATACTAGAGTAGACATACTTAGCAGATAACTAGATTATTAGAACAAGGAAATATCTATAGAATAGACAGTATTTAAAACTTAAAAAAATAAAAGCCTTATACTTAACAGAGAATTTAATGTTTTAGTTAGAATTAATAAAATAACGAGAAAAGTACTAATAGACCTTAAAGAATAAAACAATTTAATTAAAGAAATTTACAAAGCACCTACCTATAAATACTAAGATATTACGGCAATAGTTAAGAGAATCTAGCATTACTACTAGATTTCAAACCTTAGAAGATAAACGGAAGAAATTATTAAGAAATGCAATTTATATAATAAGAATAAGACAGCTAGATATAAACTATATAGACTTTTAAAGCCCTTATTAATACTTATAACTATATAGTTATCTATTAGTCTAGACTTTATTGTCAAGCTACCTTTTTTACAAGAATCCTTAACTAAGATACTTTTTAATAATATCTTAATAATAGTTTGTAGATTAAGTAAGTATACATACTTTATTCTATACAAAGAAGTCAGTATAGCAGAAAAACTCGTATATATATTTTTGTAAATTATTGTAAGTAACTATAATATATTATATAAAATTATTTCAAATAAAGACAAGCTATTTACATTAAACTTCTAAAAGTTACTAATAAAGTAACTTAGATTAAAATATAAGCTCTTAATAATAGTATACCTATAAATAGATAGATAGATAAAATAAATTAACTAGATTATAAAACAATATCTTTAATATTATATTAACTAGTTGCAGGATAACCAGGTTAAATTGCTACTACTAGTATAGTTTACCTATAATAGCGTAACAATTAGTATAATTAAATAGTTACCTTTCTTTATAGTCTATAGATATAAACCTTAGGCTTACTATAAAGCCCTGCCAGATAATATAGTGGCAGAATTAGCAGAACGGAAAGTAATAAGAATTAGATAAATCTAGAAAGATATTTAAGACAAGCTTTCTTTTATATAGGATAGAATGGTAAAATATATAAACTAGAAAAGAATTAAGGGACTAATTTTTAAAAAGAAAAATAAAGTCTACTTTTTTCGACAGAATATTAAAGCTAAGTGCCTTAGTAATAAACTTGATTATAAGAAAATCAGACCCTTTGAAATTTCCAAGAAACTTTTAGATACTAACTATAAACTTTTATTACCTTAAAAACCTCTAATTAAAAACACCAATATCCCTACCGGTATAAAGTTATAATTCCTAAATCTCTATTCTACTAAAACTAGGCAAGCCACTATAAACAATCTTAGCAAACTATTTAACAATATATTTACATTTTATCTTAGCCTCTTTACTCTCTAGACAATCTAATTTATTAATTATATCTAGACCCTACTAAATAGCACGCGCTATTTTCTTAGCCTACAAACAATACTGCTTCTATAAATAATGGATTCTAGTAGTAGCCTTTTTTAGCTCCTCCTTTATAGTATCTAACTCTACCTTAGTATAGTTATACTACCATATAATCTTTTATATCTAGATTAGTGTAAGGCTATATATATTATAGTTTCTATGCTTAAGGCAAATGTACTTGGTATAATATAATGAGTCTTTTTTAAAAGTAAAACAAAAAGACTTGCTAACTTAATAGGCCGAGTAGGTTAGTATAGTAGAAGAACAATCTAGGGTAGCAGTATAGAGAATATAGCTCTACTTAGTCTTTTTATAACAATAAAACAATTTTATAACCCGAGAATTTTCAACTCTATTAGATATAATAAATTAGGAAGGCATAAATATATATATAAATAATATATAAAGAAAGCTTACAGAAATACCTTTAAAAATAAAGGATACAAGAAAGGAGATAGTATTATAAACCAATACGTTTAATAGTAAGGAGACCCATTTAGGTAACCCAAATAACTCAGACAGGATGTTACAATATAGACTATTTGACACTAAGGTACGGAGTTACAGAATATGCCAAGACTAGGGTTAGGGTTAGGTACCTAATAACTAGGGTAGACTAATAAAACCAACAAACGGTTTTAACAATACTAGGCTAAACCGTAACTATCGTTAAGCAGTCTAAGCGGTTTAACACTAAAGACAGATAAAGAGTCGGAATATATAAGGACATAGTTATTACTACAGTAGATAGCTTTTATAGAATAGACTCTTTAGTCGTCAATCTAAGTATTTAGTCTAACAACTGGATAGCCTTATAGCTAGTAATTATACTTACAAAATTATTATGTTTTATACTAAATAGTTAAGTATTACCTCTATGCTATATTACTAATATAAACCCTACAGGTTACCTACTAAACCCTATAAAGGTTTAATATAATTATTATAGTATAATACTATTTTAATAAAGAAAACATCTAGTCTATAAGATAAAAAAATTAGTAAAACATATCTTTTAAAGCAAATATTAACTTAATAATATTTATACTATTAAACCTTAATATATTAAGATTATATAATATAAATAATACTATTTAGGACGGTATTATAATGCTATAAGGAAGTAGACTAAATAAATATTAGCTTATAATATTAGGCTTAGTATAAAGATATTATTATAGCTAAGTAGAAAGGTTTTAGGCAAAAAGTAAAGAGATTTTGCCAAGAGATATTTTGCCCTTAGGCTTAGGTTTTTTTAATAATTAGTCTCTTTTATATTTCTATCTAGTCCTTCAATAATTAAGAGAAATTAAAAAACTAGCAATAACTGGCTGGTAGGCAGAGCTTAGGGTAAGTAAAAGCAGATATAATAGGTTTAAGCCTTTAAATAATATAGTTAGGAAACTTAATATTTTAGTAAAAGCAGCATTTTTAGCAGAGCCAGCTACTATAGATATTTTAGTACTAGATATTATTAAAATAAAATAATTAAAGCTATAGGTTTATTATTAATTAAAAAATTAGATATTATTTAGAACGACAAATATATTTATAGATTGGTATTTAGTATAATAATAATACTTAAAATTCTTATGCCTTTTTAAGATACTTTTCCTCTTCTTAACATATATAGTCTTTCCTTAAAGTCGCCTATTAGCTTTAATTAAAAGCCGTAATATCTTATTCTTACCTCTCTCTATACTCCTTAGGCTCTACGCTAATGCCCAAAAGCACTTTACTGTAAACATTATTGTAGCGGTTTTATTGGCGATGATCATAATGGCGCCACTTTCTAACTAGACTTTAGTTGCCGAAACAACTATAGAATCAAATTAAGGGCCGTTTTCCCCTAATCTAAGCTTGTTAAATCCCGTAAAAGTCTA
The DNA here is from genome assembly GCA_021399435.1 of Diaporthe sp. PMI_573. NCBI lineage: Eukaryota > Fungi > Ascomycota > Sordariomycetes > Diaporthales > Diaporthaceae > Diaporthe > Diaporthe sp. PMI_573. The sequence goes on along the minus strand of JAJTUP010000002.1, from coordinate 3,792,557 downwards.
ATTTCCTTCTGACTAGGCGTTTTATAAGCAAATATATTGATCTGCTAGGGCCCTAGCCGTTACTATAAAGAAAATCCTGATATTATAGCTAATTATGCCTTAGGCGCAAAGCTTAGCCCAAAGGGTACCCTTTAGAACCTCGGCAAGAGAGTAAGATTAAAGGCAGGGTTTTCCCTATATACCTTAGTTATACTTTTTCTTGTCTTTAGCTTAGTCATATATCTCTCTTGCCGGCAAGGCGTTCCCTTAGCAGTTCTAATTAGGCGTCGGCAAGGCGTTCTTATATATAATTATAAAAAACAGGCAAAGCTTAAACTAAGTCGTCAGTCTTGAGCTCTCTCCTCATTCTTTAAAGGCCACGCAGTCAGCTCAGGCCCGGGCCAGATTACTAGTAAAAACGGGCCACCAAGCCGTGCATAGGTGCGCTTTTTGCTGGACCCTTAGAGTAAGAGAGAACTAAGAGAGGGCTCCAATACGAAGAAAGAAGAGATAATAAAAAAGGGCCGGAAGGGCCATAAAGACGACAAAAGCAAGTGTTTGGTTCTGATTAAACACAGGCACTGTTTTTCAAGTTATAATAAAAGAAGAATAAAATAAATTATTGCTTCTGCTTTTTAGAGTGGCGGAAGCTTGTCAGGTACTTATAATACTGACGGCCAAGAAAATTCATCGCGCTAAGCTACATAAAACACTGCACCCCGTAACAATATATTAAAAGATTTATAGATTATCTTTATTTAGCTAGCTAGAATAACTAATAGAAGGGTACCTATAGGGGTTATTTAAAAGGGCCTAATATTTATTTAGATATTTAGGGCTTTATATACTTTTTAGCTATTATAATATTCTTTTAGGTATACTTTTCTTTTAAATATTTAAAAGACTACTAGTATAGATTTAAGAATTATTTTAATAGGCTATATACCTAGCCTAGCTATAGTTAATTAGAAGGGTTAATTTAGTTTAGTTAGTAGAGGGCTGGCTACTATACTAAGTGCTTTAGTACCTATGGTAACAATAGCTTCTTTTCGTCTCTTATTAGTAAGAATCAAACCTATACCTAGAAGTATAACTTTTGTTTGCCTCTATTTATATGTATAAAGACCCCCTAACCTACAGCATTAGGGCCGTACTAATAGTTACTATCTGCTCCTACACCCTCTCATTTTACTCCTAAACTCTGGTCCTTTAGACCCTAATAATTTAATATAGCTATAGGTATAAAAGCTATATTAAAAAATAGAGCAAGAGATACGAAAAAAATACATTATGTAATGAGTACGTAATCAGAATGTCACAACCTTCCCTAGAGAAGCGCGTTGCCGGGTGAAGAACGAATATGACAGGGGTGTTATAAAACGGCCTTATACTACAGTACACCGAGAAGCGCTTGGATAACATGGTTGCAAGGCCAGCACTTGAGCACCCGCAACGAAGTGTCGACATGCGTCGACACAGTCGCTGCCATATCGCTATTTGCTTCCTTCATTGTGGACTTGCGAAAATTCCATGAAAGAAGCACGTCTGAGCTTCAGATCCACCGCCAGTCCCGATGGAGACCACCAACACTGCAGCAGTGGCAGTAGACATTCGAAATCGTTCACGGGCAACCTTCCGGGGATTATATTGTGCACGAGAGCGTTGCTAACTAATAATTCATGTTTCCTTGCTCTTTGATGTCCGAGCCAAACTCTTCCGTCACGTTTTCTGACGAGCCACAATCAGATCTGCCAATGCCTGCAAATTCGCGGCGCCAACGATCTGCGTCAGAGCCAAGTCAGCCCCGTATTCCCTCTTGACCCAGTAGCGCAGCTCCACAGAGACGAGCGAGTCCAAGCCGTATTCGACGAGACTGCGAGTCGGCCTCACTTCCTCCAGGCCCATCATGGTGATGGAAGAGCTTACCAGCCAGAGCATCCAGCAGGCTCTGTTCGCCTTCAGCGGCAGCTAGTCCTTCGACGCCGTTCTCCAGCCGCTTGTTCTTCCTCCATCTGTTCTGACGAAGGGCCAACAAGTACCGAGATCGCTGCTCCAGCACGTGCGTCTTTCCTTCAAGTGAGTCCGCAAGGACAAAGACAATGGCTCGCGAGTCACGGTTTAAGCCAGAGGATGCGCCGATAATGGCTCCCTCAATGATGGTGCGAACTTCGGTAATTGAGATGAAAAATCCCAACTTATTGACGAGTTGCTGACGCATCCCTTGCTGGATGACATAGTCGAAGTCGTCTACAATAGGCAGGCTGATGGTAATGGTCGGCATACCTTGGTGGCTCCTCCATTGAGCAAACGAGTCGAGGAAGGACAAAGTTTAGCAGTAGATGGACTGGCCGATGTGTCACGAGCTCGAGTCTCCACTATTGTAGAGCGCTATTGGGTATATAAACGAGCGTCAGAAGCTCAATTTCTATAGTTTACAATACCAGTCAACTTGCTCTAATCGACATGCCCTGCTCGGATTCGTGACACGATGTTACGACAATGTTGGCACCAGATGCCAGGGCGATGAAGATTCCAGGCGGCGTCAATCTTGGGGCCATTAATAGCCTGCCAGTCATCGAAGGAGGCGTTGAAGAACATTGAGGCACGAAGATACATGGAGCCATGAATGACCCCTTTGATAGGAGGAAGATCTCTGATAGCCTTTAGTGCGAAAAGGAGGCTGTCTCGAGAGGAGACATCGCATGCCACTGCGCGAACGTGAGCGTCCATCGACGGGCAATTGTACTGGCTAGTCAGCCTTGCTACCTCTGGGTTGGAGCTGGCTGATCGACCAAGCAGGATGACATTGGCTGCACCATTTTGCAGCATCCACGGCACTAGGGATCTTCCAATACCACCAGTGCCGCCAGTAATGAGATACGTCGCATCACTACGGAGCAAAGCACCACCACTCTCTGGGCGGAGCGGTGATGTCGTTTCCGCCATGACTTTGTTGTTCTTGCCCATGGTTGCGACGATCTTGCCAATGTTCTGCCCACTCTGGAGAGCACGGAAGCCAGAAATGATGTCTGAGACAGATACCTCATGGATAGGTTGTATGGGCTCAATGATCTTGTCTTCTAGCAGGTCTAACATCCTAGCCAGACAGGCCTGAACTCGCTGAGACTTGCGAGAAAGATAAGGGATGAGGTCCACTGAGAAGAAGTAGACGTTGCGTTCAAACTGTCTCATGCCGGGGTAAGAGTTGGCGAGGATGTCCTTCTTCCCGATCTCGACGAAACGGCCAAACTCCGCCATCAGCGACCAGGTGTCCTGGAGCAGCTCCCCACCGAGGGAATTGACGACGACGTCGACGCCACGACCGCCCGTCACGTTGAGGATCCCGGCAGCAAATCCCCTCTTGCGACTGGAGAAGATATGGTTGTGACGCACACCGAGTGTCTTGTTCACGAAATTCCTCTTCTCGGATCCAGCTGTGGCGAAGACGGTGGCTCCCATGCACCCGGCAATGCGAACACATGCTTGACCAACGGCGCCAGAAGCCGCGCGAATCAGGACGGACTCGCCTGAACGAATCCTGGCGAATTCCTCGAGACACATGAGAGCGGTGACATAAGCGATAGGCATTGAGGAGGCTTCGACGGGAGACAGGCCTGATGGAAGCTTGCAGGCGTGGACCGCGGGAATTCTGACGTGCGTTGCAAGGCCTCCTTCGGTCGTCATGAAACACACGCTATCTCCGGGTTGGACATTGCCCACGTTGGAGCCGACTGCGACGACGGTACCCGCACCTTCGCGACCCGGAAGACTCCAAGGGATAGTATTCAGGATCGCGAGCACGTCTCGGAAGTTGATTCCACAGCTATCCACCTGGACGATGATCTCGTCAACGCTCAAGAGCTTCTCGACGGGTGTCAAATCCTGTCGCTTGAAATGCACCGAGTCCATCAGCCCCGGCGTGTCCATGGTCAGGACCAAGGCATTTTCGGGACAGGAGTTCCTCCAGAGATTCTGCACTTGCCGGAAAGGAAGTCCTTTATCGACGGCAAACGTCCTTGTGGTCTCTGGAAGTCTTCGGAGCCGAGGCACTTGGAGCATACCATCTGCCCATACGAAATCCTGTTCGGGCGACAAAGAATCGTTTACCAATCTGTCTGCTAGTTTGCGGACTAATTCAGCTGCCCGCTTCAGATCCCTGCTCGGTACTTTGTGCAGCCGGAGGAGCTTCTTGTCGTATCCTCCAGCCGAAGCGTGCGGAGCAGCCCTTCAACGCGAGGACTGTCATCGTCGGGAGTCACCCAAACCAGACCCCGTGTATCAAGCACCATGGCCTTGAGTGTTGCGAAATCATGCTCAGTGGTGACATTGGCGAGGAAACTCGTCTTTCCGCAATCGAGGAAGATGCAGAACCTGTCGCGAATGTGCTCGGGTTCCGCAATGGAATGCAGTAACTCCGGCTGGAGATGGTTTAAACTGCTGAGGATGGCTCCAGAAAGCTGCTCGTCGGCGTTGGTTGTGATGCCGCAGATTGTTACCTGCCCTGCCGCGTCGGGCTCCTCTTCCTCTTCGATGCCCTTCCATGGTCCTCTTCCGGCAATTTGGTAGACCACATGAACTTGCAAATGCACTGCTTTGCACCTCGCCAGTCCTCTACGGCACCTTCGATGCCGTCAAAGCCCAAATTTAGGAGCAGTTGGTCCCAGCCCGCTTGTGACATGAGCGGGCCGGTCTCAGGCTCTCTCCAGCTGTCCTCGCTCAGCCACCAGCCTGATAAAATGGTGTACGGAAGGAACGCGGCGTCGCAACCCTTGGGCATCGCCTCGACAATGGCAAGCTTTCCCGAGCCCGGATTGAGGAGTCTGCCAATGTTTCGGACCGTCTCCTCGATGTCTTTCGTCGCGTGCAGAACATTGGATGCGATAACGACGTCGTACGTGCCCACGTCGATTCCTTGCTCGACCGGGTCCTGGGTGATATCCAGCTTGGTGTATATCAGCTGGGGCCATTTTGCCAGCTTCTTGCGCGCCGTGTCGAAGAACCCAGACGAGATATTGGTGTATGTATATGTGGAGAAGTTGTCCTCTCCCGGTTCCTCGCGGGACAATGCCTGCAGCACTTCAATGGTGGCAGCTCCCGTGCCCGCGCCGACCTCGATGATCCTCAGATCTGGGTTCAACTCCCCAAGGACGGCAATGTATCTCGCTAGAGCCTGATTCCCCCTAGCCATGGTTCGGATATCTTCATAGTGCTTCAGGAGAAGTCCGCCCTTCATCATTACCTCTAGAGACTCAATTTCGCCGCGCAATATCTGAGGAAGCGATTCGCCAACCCTGCAGATCAATTTGCCGCAGGCATCATCTCTGGCAACCTCCTGGATCAGTTCTGAGGTTACTTCTGGATCGCCGTCAGTACCGCGGAGTTGTATCTCTGCCCACGCCAAAAAGTTCACCATATGCTTGGGCAATGTTTGCAGGCTCGCCACGGCTTGAACTGCACGCTTCAGGAAGTCACGTGCAACAGCATTGTACTTTTGTCGGGATACCAGCTCTTCCTGACTCTACGAGCGGTCCATGAGTGACTCTGTTAGTAACCTGTTGTCGCATAGCTCGACGTGTGGCACTACAACTTCGTAATACCCACGAGGCAGGTCGTGCTTGAGCTCGTCTTCACAGTCTGCGCCGGCATCGTTGACGCGCTGAAACGTGAGCTCCATCATGAGACAAGGCAAGCGTTCGTTGGGGTCTTGCAGACTATCGGCCCATGCGACAATGCTCACGTCTGATCGGCCAGTCTTCTCTTCAAAGGTCTTGCGATCACAGACGATGGTGAAGGTCTGGCCTGGTGTTGAGGGGATGAGATTGGAAACCTGCAACCGTCGAACGTAGCTTGGCACAAAGGATGGTCGTGGTTCCGGGAGGCCGTCTCCGATGGCAAGAAGGGCAGCGCTCAGCATGGAGTCGAGCATAGGGGGGTCAACTGTCGTGGGAGAGCCTCGCTCCGGGATGGACAGAGCCTTTTGAACGTCCGTCTGTCGAAGATGTATCCGGTACACCGTCTTGCCAGGGGCCCTCCACATCTCAAAGCTGTTTCTGAAACTCGGTCCATAACACATACCGGATCGGTCGAGTGATTCATAGCCTGCCAGGGCGGTGGCTTCAGTCAGATCACAGGCTTTGACTCCCTGCAGAATTCTCTTGGCGTCCTGCTACTCTGGACATTCAGATGTACCCAGGTCTTTCCCTTCTGTTCTAGCTTCGATTCTGCCGTGGGCGTGCGTAGTCCACTCCGTCTGCTCGGTCCAGGTCATAACCTCAAATGTCCAAATGGAAGACGAGACGTGACAAGTTCCTGTTTCCGCATCTCTGAGTTTGGTGCAAATATCAACACGCTGCTCTTCCTTGATGGGTAGCCCACGTTCAATGTACATCTCGCGGACTACAAAGGACGTCGCAGCATTGGTGATGGACCGGAAAGCATCTACTGCTAGACTCAAGAAGCCTGTGAAGGGAAAGAGGACATCACCAACGATCTTGTGGTCTCGAATCCACGGCAACTCGTCGAGCGTGAATACTTGACGAAATACGTGCTCCCGACCTTGAGAGGCCATCTTCCAGCCCAGAAGAAGGGTGAAGGTGTGGCCGGAATGAAACTTGCCGACCGAGAGAGGCGACTTGTGAATGAACCTTGCTTTCTTATCCCACTCGTATGAGGGAAGATCGATCAATACGCGATGGTACTTCGGTTCAGTCCCGTTGATGGTGGAAAAGTCGAGGTTGAGTCCCATAGCAAAGAGGCGTCCAGCGAGTTGTAGCACTGCCTTGGCATCGTTGGTGCCACGAACAAGCGAGGGAACATATGTCATGCTCTTATGCTGCTTTGGTTCCAGGGATTCCACGATTTGATTAATCAGGCCCTTGAGCGCCGCGTGTGGGCCGAATTCGACGAGGACGTTAGCTGTGGACTGATTGGTCGCGAGCGTTATGGCTTCGGAGAACCTGACAGGATTGACGAGATTTTTTACCCAATACTGCGCACTGCTAACTGTCGTTAGTGGGAAGGTGCAACCCACCCATTCTGCTGATAGTTAGGGGGCTCCCCCATCGCGATGGGGACTTCTGCAGACTTAGACAGAACACACCACTACACCAATAAACACCAGTTAACCACATCGCCGTACATACGGAAGTCCTACCGACACTGATCAGTGGTCTTCAGGACCACAGACAGCAAGGTGGAAGAGGCCCACCGGCAAGGATTTCCCTGAACGCATATCCTTCTTGTTGGCGGCGTGCTATACAGCAGCTTGTGGTTTTGACAGGCCTCCCTGAACCAGACCCCTGGACGATAGCTGCAAAGATTGTCTAGAGTTCACAACTTTCCCTGCGGCCATCACATATCCGTCGTCACCCAGAAGATGCGCGTCCCTCACGCACAAGAAAATACTACCGAAAATCAAACACTTCTTGCAGCCTAGACCGACTTCTGCAGCGCCAAAACGACACTCTGAAACCCTGAAACGGCACCCTTTGTTTGTTTGCTTGCCGGGACCTTGACGACAGTCGTTGCTGCCGAACCGGTGCAGTGCGAAGACCGCATGTTAGTTAGCGGTCGGTGGGTCACGGGACTTGCTGACGCTTGACCTCTTGCCTTGGCCGTTCTGCACTAGCAACTTTTCTTTCTTAACGACACCAATTTTCCCCATCAAATTGCTTCGCCAAATTGATTGCTTTACTTGCTTTATCTCCCAAACCATACTTTTTGGACGCCTACCCATTGAATACAACATATACTAGATATCGCCATACAACAATTGCCGCAAAGACGACAGCCTCTAAATGCCGGAAGACAACAACTACTGTAGCATACTAACAAAAACCCCCTCCATAAAATCCTAAATATTATGGCCGGCAATAACAACCAGGCCGCTGTTAGTACAAACCTCGTTAAAGGCTACGACTTAAGTAATCTGCTCAATAACTATTTAACACTTGATCTGGCCTACCATAGACACGTCAGAGCCGGACTCTAGTTTACACCCCCGGCACAAGACACGTTAGTAGAACACCTTATTACAAACCTTGCAAGCTTACAGGTAAGCTACAACTAATAAAACCTCTACAATAATAACCTATTCTACACATATAGGGAAGATTTCGCTATATAGACAGAAGATATATTTATAAAACTGCCAGCTGTCTGCAGGAAGATATTAAAGATTTTTCTATAAATACAGGAAGTTTTCACTAGACACAATAACTAACTGGTTGTACCATAGCTATTTGCCCTAATATAGGCCGAAGAGAGATTGCCGTAAAACAATGCCAAGCTTTACAACGTCCCTTTAGCCCCTAAATCCTCAATAAACGAGTATTATATACATTTACCGGCACCAAGCCCGCTAGGAAATCCCTAGCCACTGCCGGTAAACCCGCCGGCAGACCAACAAGACCAGGCCCAATGAGACCAGGCCTAACAACAGTCGCATATACCACCAGACCTACAGCCGGAACAGCAGGGACAGCCACCACAACCTCTAATAATGCTACCTTAAAAACAGCAAGAACAGCCACCACAACCTCCAGTACAACAGCCGTCGAGACAGCCATTTATTATATAGTCAGTAAAGGTGCTGACGCTATAGGAAAGATAGAGACAGAATTTATACTAGAGATATATACTCTATCTAGCATAACTGTAATTATATATATTACAATAGTTGCAGTATGCCCCAAGCATTAAGTATAATCTATATAAGACGCTTTCTCTATAGTATATACCTAATAAAAAGCTAGATTTGACAAAGGCCGTATAGTTTGTTAAGACTTTTAAATCTTCTTAAAAGTATACCGGGGACCTATATAACTTATTAGACAATAAAATAAAGATATTTTTTAATATCTGTTATTATACTAATATCTAATTAAGCCAATTTTATACGGTATTTCCCTAGATGCTAAAAAAACAAGTAAAGACATACTATCTATATTTTGTAAGCCGCACTAATATAATTACAATAGTATATCTTAAGATTAAGATATACTTTAATATAGACCTATACTACTAGCACTATTATATAGACTAGACTATTATAATGTTTGTAAAGATAAGAGTATAAAACCTTAACTAAAACTTCTATAATATGCTATGTATTATGATTGACAAACTTTAGCTATACCAGCAGGTATTAGGGCCGGACTATACTAGAAAAGACAACTTTTATATAATGGTTATTAAAGCCTATAGAAAAGTAATAGAACTTAAAATAGCCCTATTTAAGCCAGCATAGCTGTATAAAGAGTTGTTTTTAGATCTAAGATTTACGGTAGAGACCTAGCTTACTTAAACGGCAATAATAAATATAACAGACAATGTTTAAGATTAATACTACATTAATTATTAATATAATGGCTAGTTTAGAGATAGAAGGAGATAATTATTATAAGACTTCTACCGAGAGAGCTAAGGTATTAGATATGGCCGAGAGGTATTTAAAAATTGTAGAGAATTTAAAAAACAGATATAGAAAAAGAAATGCTTTATTTATAAAAAGGAGGGATGTTGGTTGATAAGATATATTGTTGATAAAAGAAAGGTCGCGAGAATAAGCTATATAATATAATATAAATATAATAATTATAAAGACGACTTTAAAAGTTTCTTGCTAGAATTTAAGGGATGTAATATAGACAATAAAGAATACTATAACTATAAAGAAAAAGAAGATAATAACAATAATTGTAAGGCCGAGCTTTTTAAAGCAAATATTAACTTTCTGACAGACTAATCTTTTATATATAAGCTGATAGGAGGAGATATATTTAAGGATATAATAACTATACCGGCCAGCTAATTTGTTTTAGAAGACAGATACTTATAAGTATGCTTTTAGGGGATTCTCCTAAATATAAAAGCTTTAACAATTTCTACTACAGGACAGGAATAGTTTCTTATACTATAGTAGGAGGACCCTAAGCATTAAATAAATACAATAGCTGCAAAAGTAGCCAAGATCAAGTTTAGTAGCAGGACAGCTATTAACTCTTTGGGTATAGTAGATATAGATACCTTAGTTAGACTAATAATATTTTATATTATAGAAATATAGACCCCTTTTCTGCTTTACTTAGCTAATATAGACCGCCTCAAGGTCTACTATAATAATGTTATAGACAAGCTAACCTGCTATTGTTAAACGGAAACGCCCATTTAGGTGTGGGCGCTGCACGTAGGGAGTTACCCTAGACTTCACGGAAGGAGTTACCCTAGACTTTTTGCTAGTAGCGTGCGCGCTGACAGATGAGTTTGGTGGCCGTGAGCCGATTTTTTGGGCTATTGTAAGACCCTAACTTCGAACCTCTGCATTCCCCTTATTTCTTATCCAAAAAGCATGTAACCTAGTTTGTTAGATAGCCTGATTTCTGAAGTTTATCTGTATTTAGTTTGGTTACTGTCAGGGTTAGGGTTGGCTGGCTGTTTGAAGCCAAAGATGGTGGGTCTGAGGGCCGAATTTTCCGGCCCCTCCATTCCTGCACCATTCTCAAGCGTCCCAACAAGACCTCAGTGCACCCTACTGCTACCTGACTCCCATTCGATCCACCAACCTTCAGAGCTATAATGGTGTAACTATTGTATTAATGCTATAAAAGTGGAGATACTCTTGGTTTTTTCTAGACAAAATAGCTAATACTGTCTACTTTCTCTCTAAAGTAGAAATAAAACGCCTCTATTGCCGTTTCAAATACCCAGCAACTAACCGCCTATACCAAATGCTTACAAAGGCCGGATATACAGATGTAGACAGATAGGTAATGGGAGAAATTAAGAAAATATACTACTAGTACCAAATATATTGTGTGGATAGCTTCTTCGAAGCTCACAAGGGCCATTCTTTTAGTATATTAGTTAGCTGCAAATTCTGTATTTAAACGGCGAAGGCACTTCGCCCTCGCTCGCTCGCTCCGCTTGCTCGCTCCCGCGAAGCGCCCCCGCCGTGGATGGGCCCTTCGGGCCGCACGGCCCTTTAGGGCAGGGGGGTCTGCTTACTCAGCCTAGTGTAGGGATGGGCCCTTTAGAGATGGGCCCTTTAGGGCAGGGGGGTCTGCTTACTCAGCCTGGTGCGGGATTTGGAGAAAAAAATGCAAAGATCTGAGTTGCAAACAAAACGCCGGGATTTTGGGGTTTAATAGGGGCAAAGCAATTATTAATCAAAACTAATTTGGTCATTTCCTCATAATTAAGAAGTCGTGACACAGAGTAACCATGTTCATTAAATACAGAAAAATCCAAGGATCATTTTTATATACGCAGCATGGCGAGACAGAGAATTAATATTTTTTGGCGGAAGATGCATGCTGAGGGATTTGACATTGTACGGGATGAAAGACCATTCTAAAAGAATGGCAAATAAACTAGCACTAAGACGGTTTAAATTTACATTTTACAATAATTGCGAGTTTAACTATAAGATATTAGTTAATATAATATATTTAAACAGACACCTAGTTCTTTATATTGTAGATTAAACAACAAGTTTTTAGGGCACTAGATTCCTAAAATCTATAACTATAAAATATATATAGTAGATACTCCGGGCTCTATAGATTGATATCTATTAAGAGCTACCAGATATTATTACTTACAATATAGGTATAAACTTTATAGCATTTAAGTTTTGTACTAAAGTATAAATAATAGGAATCTTATATAAGTAGGTTCCAGTTAAGGTATATTAATTAATTGGCAAGGTTAAAAGATATTATTACTTTCTTAGACAAGCCTATAAAATCTTGTACGCAGAACTCTATAATGGGATAGATAATGACGCCATTTTGTAAATAGCCGTAAAAGCTGTAAACAATATGGCGAGGCCAGACAGGCTTGTGCTCACACTTCTTATATTTAGCGCCTACCCGTAAGTATTGTATAATTTACCACTATTATAGCTTATATAGAAACAAGCCAATGCGGTTAATAAGGCTATAAAGATATTAAGAAAAGCTGCAGTAGAAAGATAAGTTTAAGATGCGCTTAATATAAGAAACAAACCCATTAGCAATATAAATTTTCCGCTCTAAAGTAATATTTGTGTATAGCGGGAGAAGGAGGGCTGGAAGGGCCTATATAAAGTTATTTTGGTTGACAGATATAATGTTATACTAAATATATCGGGCGGCCCTACGACATTTAGGTCGACAGTTATCCAGCTATACTATAAAAACAAGCAAGAAGGAAGACAACATTTGTCTCTAATAGAGATAGTGGAGACTGCTGCCGGACAGTAGACACTAGAGGCTATACAACCATTATCACTAGAAACCAAGAAACGTATAACCGTAGTATATGTAATAAAGAGAGAAGATAACAACTATGCTCTAGCCGTAAAGCTAAGATATAATAGCGTTATTATAACTTCCGGTTTGCCCTTTAAAGAATTAGATAGAATAGAGATTAACAACCTAATTAGAAAAGAAGTCTTTAGGTTTAAGAAATGGTCCCAGACACAATATAGCAACTATTGTCTCTTTAAATCCCGTATAGTACGGGAGGTAAAATGCAAGAATATAAAACTATACAAGAAATCCCGGTTAATTATTTAAGGCTATAATAATGACAATAAGGAATTAATCTTAACTTAAAGCCTAATAATATAATATATAAGCCAGAAAATAATTCTTGTAATTGCCCTATTGCTAATACAAGATAAAGATATATCTTTAATACTTCGAGATATTATATAAACATATCTTTAATTAAAGTCAGAATTATAACAAACAATTCTCGCAAAGCTGCCAAAAGAGCTAAAGAGTAGATACCTAAAAGGCATAATTATCTAGGTTATAAGGCCCCTTTATAGCTGTAACGAACCAGCCGCCAGTACTGATTGCGCCAAGAGACCTAAAAGATCTAGCAGTGCCTGGAAACTTCCAGGCACCCTGGCGGGCCACTTAAGTAGGTCATTACAATAGCATTATAGAAGCCAGAGTCTACTAGTTTAATATATACTAGAAATACTACCTGTAGAAACTTAATATAGACTACTCTATATATAATCCTTGCCTCCTGGTTACAAAGGTTATATAATCTTTTAGAATGATGGGAATATAGATAGACAATATACTACTGCTGGCTACCCTGGAATTTTAGGATAAAAAGAATGTAGAGCTAAAAGCCATAAAACTGTAAGGAAAGCCAAAGTCTAAGCTAACACTAGAACAGCCCATAGACTTTAACGGCACTTACATAATTATAGACACTAATAGCTTTATTACAACTTGCCAAAAAGGGCAAGGAGACAAGCTTGCTCTTATTAACATAATAGATAAAGATAGGCTCTAATAATACCTAGAGCAGAGAGCCAGAAAAGCATACATAGCTTCTATTTGCCAACCAGAGGTGTCGTATAATCTCTCGGTAGCTGTATAGGTGCAAAGCCCTAAGGACAAACACTATAAGCACCTGAATAGATAACTATTGTGGCAAATGGAAAACGCTTTTTAAGGAATCAAATATATGCCCCTAGACCTCTATATAGCAAAACTTTTTATTTTTGTAGATAGATCTTTTGTAAATAATTAAGACTTAACATTCTAGCTTGGATATATTATCGTCTTAGTTAACAAGACTTATATAAATAACAATAAAGAATTTACGATAACTGGCAACATTCTTTACTAGTTCTCGATAAAGTATAAGCAGATTACCTAAAGTATGCTGGCAAGTAAAATCTATAGAATGGTAAATAGAGTAGACATTAGGATTTTACTGGCAACAACAATCAAAATAGTCACAGTATAACTACTAGTATCTGCGTGCGCGTGGGCGTTGGCCCCTGCTCCTGCCTCTTTCGGCGATTTCCCCTCCCGGAAGGTGGGTCTTCTTGCAGCCTCAGGCAACAGTGACCCCTCCTGCCTGTCTGGGCCAAGGCAACCACGGCGCGCCCCGCTCCTACTTACGTGCGTCGCTTTCTGCCGGCTCACGTGCCTCACTCCGCTCGCCGTCTAGCCTTCCGTTCCTGGCCACCGTGTTGCGGGGCCTGCGGCGCGACCCCCCTCGCCCAGGCGGGCCGCGACGTAAACCGCTGATAGCTCCTAGTTCCGCCAAAACACTTTACATTGGCATCCCAATCTTAATCATTCCTCGGTCTTAATATTACATCCATCTGTAGAATAGGCTTCTGGTCTAATCGGTGTCAAAGTATTTGCGAGAATCTGAGGTCGTGATTATTGAACTATTTGGAAAGGTTAAGTTAGGTCCTGATTCTGGTACATAACTAAGTAGGACCTTTATGGGCAGACCGGCAGAAAGCGACCTACTGATTGGCCGTTTACATGAGGCGATATCCGCTCTGTCCCGGCCAAGGCTTTGTATACTGTGATTGGCGCGCGATTTCTGGCGGCAGAAAATGTTATTTGTATTGGGGTGGAAAAGGTGCTACAGTGTAATGATCAAGGCTTCTTGGGTCCTCTAAACCTGTAAATCGGGGTTTATGTCCACGATACATAACAAGGCGGTGGTTGAGCAATAGGTTCTGACTGTACAATGATCACTAGCTGGTGAGAGCTATTCGGGTGAATACTTAGATTGACTGCTGAAGACCTGTCTTACCGAATGCTATCTAGGGGTAACGAGCGTGAGTCTATATAGTCCATCTCTTCAGTGAGGCTCGCCGGGAGCGCTGGTCGCTCCTGGCGATCTTGGGTGAGGGAGCGTAGGGAGCGCTGGTCGCTCCTGTCGTTCCATAGTGTTGGATCGCTGGGATCGATTGTCGCTCCGGTCGATCCTGTTTACCTAAGCAGCGATCACGTGATAGTTTCTTGGTCCCTTGCGCCGTTCGCATGGCCTGGTGAGCTGGCCTGGTGGGGTTCTGTTCCGCTCCGGAACAAACTGTTGTTCCTATATCTGTCAGGGTCGTGACACACAGCAAGGGCCAATGAGAGCTCATTTTTCTGCCGGTCAATCTCTTGCGCAGGCCCGGGGGGGTCTTCATCCATAACTATTACTATTTAGATCGAATCTGTCTCTGATTGTGCTCGTCGGACCCGGCAGTGGGCCCGAGCACAGATTTGGAAGTCGAAGCTTTGCATGACTGGACGTCGCCTTGCAGCTGCCTGCACCGCTTCTTGTGCCTCTGTGTGTAGTGTTTCCTAGTACCTACTACAAAGTATTCGACTCCTTCGTCGCTTTACTCGCGCTATAAAGTCAGCCAGTGGGCAAGATAAACAACACACCCACCGGGCTTATCGGTGGCCCGACTGCAAGGATACACGGGCGGCGAGGCTCAAATTTGTGGCCGCAAACTTCGACTTGCAAGACTACACAAAGAGTGTTTTAGGGTCTCCATTCAAAATTACAACAACCCAATTTTGAGTCTACTTATCCTTTACTGAAAGGTCGGCCTAGATCGGAGACCATCTGTGCAAGAACTCCCGACGACAGTGTGGGGTATCTTGATGGCTAAGGACATTGACTCCGTAAAACCGTCGACTGCACCGAGGAAATCTCAGGCCCAAGGCCCACGTCTGAAACACCCTACTAGTATTCATCGAATTTCCTTATAAAACCTTAGTTATCCTTATTACGATAGAGGAACTTGGACGGTGATAGTGAAAAGTCTTATTGCAGTCCCTCCTTATAGAGCCATTGCTCCTCCTTGTGTGCGAGATACCTGAGCCAGCGGCTAATACCAGCAAGCCACCGGGGGAAGGGGGCAGAGGCAGTGACGACAGATTATACGACCAAACAGGAAGCCTGAAAACCCCGGCGGAAAAGTCCCTAGATATTCCTGGTAGCTCTTGCGAAGATGTAGTGACCATGTTCAAATATGACAGCGATAGAAAGCTGCCAGAGCTGGGTCGTCCTGAGGGCTCCTCTCTTGGGCCCCTCAGCTGAATCGGCAGGTTTGCAGCATCTGTCTTGTCCCATGGCCTCGAAACATCGCCCAACAAGATCTACCATGGCCCGCAGTGACAGTGAGCGCAGCGCGCCTTTCGGGCGAACGGAAACTGCCGAAAGTGAGATGCTAATGCTTGGAGCCCTCAATCTTCGCCGTGGGAGAGCGCCACCCCATTGAGTATCAGCCTCGCGGCCTCGCTTCTGCTTCTAAGCCTGCCTGATTCCTTGATTCTGCTGCGTCTGATGACCAAGAGACCGTCATTCCACCACAGCCCCTGTCTGGAAGCCCATACCATCAATAGATATCGATATGCTCTTGACCAGGGAGAGCATAGTTGAAGGCTGTGAAGGGATCCTCTCGTATCTCTGATCCATGCATGTTTCGGACGATGACACATACCGGCTACAACGTTGACGTCGTCTGCAGGCCTGGAAGGTCGTTCCTCGGTGGCAAATTCAGCCCCGACGGCGTTCCTGTCTGCCACTGCTCGCTTGCTCGCAGGCAGCTGGGACGAAATACTAGACTTATCAGCATATCTGTAGCTTCTCAGACAAGGAGGCCGCCCGATAGACTTGAAGTAGCTAAAGGCGTGGGCGTGCCGAGAAAGAGCACAAAATGTCCATTTGGCTTGGGCCTTTCGGAAGCCCTCTGTGAGAAATACTTAAACGGCCAGCTTCCCCATGAGGACGACCTCCCTCGCCTCAGACTAACTTGTCTTGTCAAAAGCTCAGTAGTATGGTATTATACCAAGGACTAGTCGTAGACATGGAGCCTAATTATTTTTCTTATGATTCCTATGGGTGGGAAATCGCCATGCTATATTCCATGACGTCGAACAAAATAGTCAGCGCCTCCTTACCCTATCGACGCAGCCCACCTCAGGGAGACCTCCGACTCTCGCCTGAAGCACTGTCGTCAGAAGCCTTACCGAGCGTACACTCTGCCTTAAATCTGGAGCCGAGCCCTGGTCTTCTACCGTCAACTACACGCGAGTAGCCATTTGAGACGGGAACAGCCGCCTTCATGAGCCAGCTAGATCAGCCTGGCGGAACGCAAGTAGTGGATTGTCTGGGGTGCCGCGAAAGTTGCGCCTCTCTCCGAGACCCAGCTCATCCTGCCATACCGTCAGCACCGGATACGTTCTGGGGCTTTTACGGAGCTGATCACCCTCTTTCGCAGCCCCAGCCTAGCTCACCTGCGAGACAGGTCGAATTATTGCCTGCAGCACCGGAGCTTGAAGCCGCACGAGATGGCTTCCCTGCCACTGACCCAGGCCAAAGCTTCAATCTCATGCAGTCGTCCTGCTATGACGAGGAATACTGGACGCCGGACGCTGAGCTAATGAGGCAGCTTGGCGAGTTCATCGAGTCACAAGCGTCGCAGTTACAGCCGGAGGACGGTCAAGCGAACGGTGCCTTTGTGGAGGCCGCTGCTCATCGTGTCGTGCCATTGCAGCCTAGTATGGTCGCTTTTGAGAGTGTAGCGCGCGCTGATCTCACGACCCCACCTAATCTATGGCCCCAAACTGGGTGGTATGGGCCGCAGGAAGATATGTCGCTCGGCCACTGGCCTATATCAGATCTGAGGCCAGACCCAGTCGAAGGGCGGTATCTTGATCTTCCCGAAACCAACGAAATCGGAACACGAATTGATTTTCACCTCGCATTTACCAACGGCGACATATCTTCGAGCGACCTATGGCAGACTGTAATGGACGAGATGAGTCGTGGCGCTATTGCTGATGACAAGGCAGCGGCGGAGAAAAGTGTTGGGCAACCAGAGTGTGGGAGCGACGCCCAGCACTACAAGCACCCCGTCGATAAGGTGTTGGCGACCAGGAGACCGGGACCTAGGGTCTCCCAAAAGGCCCACTGTCACCCGCAGGCCCCTTCGGACCATCTACGGTCGGTGAGGAAGAAAAGCCACAAGGCTAGTTGTAGGCCGAGGCGACAAGCACGGAGAACAAAAAGGCTGAACCCCAAGAAACCTTTAATTCGATAGCCAAAGAAAGGAGACGAAGAATATGTTCGCGTACGGGCGATCATCGATCGAACGGGAGAAAATTACACGTGGCAACATCGATTGGGATGGAGGGACGGAAAAGGGAAGCCCGTGAATAAACGGCTTATCATGAGCTCGAAGCCATGGAGATCTATAACAGTACGGCCTGCTGGAAAAGAAGAAGTCGAGATGTATCTAAGCGACGCAGGAGCTAATTTTGTGGGTGAGGTGGACTACGTCGGCAAACTCTCCCTTGGCGATAATGTTGCGGTGAAAATGTGTGAGGATCCTGATTGGCACGAGGGCTTTCTGGTAGAATGGGACGTTAAAAAAGCGAGGGCCTCTTGATTGTCCTTCTGTGTCTTAAGACAAGTGGGTCTTTTTTTTTCTTTTTTTTTTTGCGGCTACAAACTTTGTGCCAGCGTGATTTAGATTTTCTTTCTGTGAGCCCTGGAATATGCAGAGACAGCGTTTTTTTCAGTCTCTGCGTGCAGATTCTGGAGCGAGCAGTCATGTAGACTCTGGCATCGGAAAATTAGCAGCGAAGTTCTCTGTGAATCCGAAACTAAGGCCCTTATTCAGCCCCTTCACCCTCTTGTACTGTAAGAGGTCTCGTGATCGCCATGAAACCTCATCACGGAAGTTACTGCGACCCGGAAATCCGAGTTCCTGCGTCACAGGGCTATGGTTCTTTGATCCCATGTGTCACAACCCGCCCCTTTTGATCCTCTCGGATCTCAGCGCTTGTCGAGTGGCCTCGTGATTTCTAGTAACAGCTGTTTGCCTCCAAGGTTGGTACGATTCCCGTGCGCTTGAAAGGAGAACACCATGCGAAACTGCTTGCTGCTCTAGAATAATGCCTGAGGCACCGTGATATGGTACTGGTATCGACAGAATGGCTGTTGAGACCAGTCATGAAGCCGTAGGATGTGGGATGCCGACCAGCTGGAGGTTTCTTCTTTAGCAAACTCTGAAATACATGTTCTCAGCGCCAACAAGTCCGTCTGACAAAACAAAGCACAGGAGTATCGCTATTGATCCCCTTTAAGTAACCGCGACGATATCATCAGGATCCAGAAGCTAGAATCTTATAGTTCTGATTATTCAAAAACAAACTACCCCACACATCATTGTCTTCTTAAGGAATGGGGGCAACCCTGGTTATTGTCACAGAATCGTTTCGACGAACTTGGCTGGCTGCAATCGTGAAGGATAGCCTGGTGTAAAACCTACTGATGGAGTCAATGTCCTTAGTTCCAAGGACTAAAGTCCATATTATACTACTTACACATACAAAGCCCAGCTTGGCCTTTATGTGGTAGTACTGGTCTGATATTGACTTACTTGTTTTTTTTTGGTTCGCCACCTCTCAGCAATGTGCGTCACTGTCAAGCTCTATTAGGTACGACAAGAGGAATCAGGATTAAAATGCGAAATCAAATAGAGCAGATGCCCCCTTTCTCAGTACAGAGTAGGACCTCTTCCCATTTGGTCGAGGCAATTCTGTGTCCAAAATGTGACCGGCCCCTCTTGCTAGTTGGATCTTGGGGGTTTTGGAAGGTAAATATGCCAAGGTATGCAATTGATATGAAAAGACCTCTTGTTTGTTGAAGATAACTTGGTTGGAAATTGCGATATAGCCTATGTTCACATCCCTTCCGCATCACCATAATCTGGCCAATCGATAGAAATCATAAGAACTCAAGGCAGCAACAGCTCATTCTCATCCTATTCTTTAGATATGTAATAAGCATCAACCATTACTTTAAAGTATCACATAGCATCAACTATCCAGATCGCTATTCTGGGTCCTATCGATAATCACAGGATCAAGTCCCATTCTCGAAATTGCCTAGTTACGAGCAAATTTCTTGAAATAGCACTACATTCCTCCAAGGCTGCCATCGTTTTATTTCGGGCTTTCGCACTTGCAGGTGGGCAAGCTTTGATGAATTCATCCGAATCAAAGACGGGAAACTCTTCGTCAGCGCTGCCGACGCTCCGCCACCCAAGCCGGGTTGCTTGCCTGCGGTCAGATATGACGTCGTTCGGCGTCGATGCCTGGGGTTTTGGCTTTGAAGGAGTATTTGTCATTGTAGTGTGGGCTATCCTACTGTTTACATGGAACCTGCGGCATGGGATGGCCTGGGAGGAAGTGGAACTGGACAGCCAAAGCTGCCGGTCAAGGGGCAGCATGGCCCTTTATTTATCGGAATGTATCTTCTCCCACGACACCAGTACAGTCGTAGCACACCCAAATCCCGAGGCTAGGATTGTGGACATGTGCGCGGCGGCCGCCGGGCAGGGCCCGTGCTGATGCTCTGCGATAGGCCCAGGGACGGCGTACGGACCAAATGAGTGGCCATGAAAGGTGACTCTTTGTCTCATTCTACAACAGCTAGATAAAGACTCTCAAACGTGAGCAATTTGCGGTCAATTTTTGAATATTCAATGCGACAGGGCTTGTCGAGCCCGCGTATGACAAGCCTTGGCAGGGAGTGGCGGCGGCACAATCCTTCCACCTGTATACCCACCTGAGTATTCACGCACCATCTGCTCTAGTACTTCTTGACGGCGAAGGAAATTGCACAGACATTTTGAGATCAACGACTGGCCCCGCGGCGCTCAGCCGGGCTGGGTTCAGTTCTCAGCCCTGTGGCTGTTTCTCCTGCCTCCTGCCTCGTTCTTCCGCTCCCTCCTTCCATCTTTTCATAATGAGCTCTAAGTGCAACAACTCCCATGGATGGTACATCATATGAGACCACTCGAGCCGGCTCTGCCATCTGAGCCAGTTCAATACCAGCAGCTGTTCGCGCGGGTCCACCCCAAGGATGCGCATCAACTGCTTGAGCCGGACGTATGAGTAACACCGTGCGGTACTCTTCTTCCACGCCGTTCGAGCAGAGACGGGATCTCTCTGGGCTATCTCGGCATGTTTGCCAAAGGCAGGAGCACGACCAGGCATTGCGTTCCCACGTTCCCAACGTCTCTGCATTCCCACTCTCTCCAAGCATAGCATCTTGTAGTACTCGTCCTTCACCTGCACCAAATCGCCCGTAATAAACTCTAGATCTTTGGAATTCCAGTAAGTTATGGATGTCTGGTATTTTAGTGCATCGCGGCTATGTTTATGAGCCAAGGGGTGGACCAACATTCCCGCGTTATTCCATGTGATGGGCAGATCTTCTGGTCCGGTATGGGTGTTGGTGCTGACGCCGGGGCTGGGGAAGTGTGGATATTGTACAGTTTCATGGTGTGTGTCTGAAGCCCCACGTCTCTAGGGTCCAGTGAACACACAGTGGACGAGATAACCGCGGCATATCGTCTTCTGGTCCATTTCGGAGAAGGTTTCGGACAAGGTCTCAGGTCAAAGGCATCATATCTTTACACAACTGGTGGAGCGAGTTTTGAAATCGAGAGTAGAGCCGTGCTAAGAAGCAAAAGGCTCGAGGATTCAGACAAGGAGGCGTTTTGAAAGAACAGGGAGAAATCGCTCCGGCGGAAAACTGGATACCTTAAATACTCAGGACGTATCATCAGAGACAAGGATCTCGGATAAGCAAGGCAATTACTGTAGCCTGATTTAAGATTTGATCTAGTCAAACCAGCTTCGGATCCTAATACTGTAGTATCCATCTCATTGCTCACTGGCTCTGCTTTTTATGTTGGGCCAAGTATTTCAAACACCACATTTATCGATTTACATTTTCATATGGATATCCGCCAAAGAACAAGACCAGGAATTGTGGTACTTCCATGGATGGCATGGAATGGGAACTACGTGTTCCTAGGGACGCTTAGATACATGGCAGAAGAACTAGGACTCGCAAATATATGTACCCCCGACTTATTTGAAAATTTACAGCAATATTTTTAAACAATCCTTTGTCTCTTAACAGTGCCACTGAAGGAATGAAACTCCCTATTCCAAGCGTCACAGAGCTTACGCGATACAAAGATCAAGGCCCCTAAGTATTCAGACAGCTAAATGATTCTTGACTCAGCAGGTCCCTGAAGAAGGTCGTGATTCTATGCAATCTAGCTAGAACGGTTGCAAGCTACTCTATTAGCACACGGCAGACGCGCTAAGAAGCATACCCGTACGTCTACGCTTGCAACCTCATAATACACCAAGTACACTATTCAACATTTATTTCCCATGGACTTGGAGCATTCGCTATCGTTTTTCTGATTTAATATTACCTTTTAGATGCAAATCGTTAGCTATAAATAATATTAAACCCTTTTTTTGGTAAGGATTAATTAGTTACTAGTCGGTACCATCGAGATGGACTTAGCACACTCTAAATGACATGTTCTTAACGCCAACAAATCCGTCTTAACAAGAGAAGGGCATAAGTATTGTATTGCCCTCTATGGGTGGCCGAGACGATGCTTCTCATAATTCTATTATTCAAACCCATTGTTCCAGACAAGTCATTGCTGATACTAACCACTTTTTTATTTTTTCATCTTTCAGTATACATCCAGGCCAAGCCCCACAGATACAAGGATAGCAAGTAGGATAAAAAATTGTGTCATTAAATAGGGCAGAACACCCCTTTATCCTCTAAGAGAGACTAAGGACCTTCTTTCTTTGGCCGAGGCAGATATATGTCAAAATATAAGCGACCTCCATTGCCGGAGCTACGTTCTTGTTTCCAGAATGCAGAGGTACCCAAAGCAGTATGCAACCCATGATTTTATAGACAACAAAAGACGTCCTGTCAAGAGAACGTAATTAGAAACATGCATTACGGCGGTTCGCAAGCGAAGCTGGACACCGCCGTGCTCTGTCGCACAAGTAGCAGTTTGCATTTCAAATGACCAACTATCTAGACCTTGCGTGCCCAGTAGCCCTCAAGGGTATCTACCAACAAATGAGATCGCACTGGTATTGAAGAGTGACAAGTATAGAAATTGACACCCAACCGCCATGTCTTGAAAGATTTCGCGCAATGACGGCAGCCTTATTCTTTGAGAGCTTCTAACAGAAAGAATCGGGGGTAGTCGGATTTTGGGCATGTTTGCAGCCGTCTGAGTGTAGCCGGGACCACTGGTCGAGGTCTGGGCATACATGTTTAGCGGCACATCTGTAGGGGGCTCGTAGAGCAGGGCCCGGTGTGACCAGCAGTCAGCGGTGCTCCCAATGCTAGGAATCGACATTTTCGGATATGTTTCCCAAGACTCTGGAAACCATAGCCGCGGATAAATCAAACTACAGCGCCTGCTTTCTGCAGTATTGTTCAGGATAACCTGGGGATATTGCACAACGGCATCCGGCCGCCTCTAGAATTTCCGGCAGGACTCGTTATCATCCTCATCAGACTTAATTTGACTAAAACTTCTTTTTAAAGGTGTCACGATACCATGTAAGACGTCATCTTGCACCTCTCTACAAGGCGTTATCGTGTATTTTAATTTATAGTCTTGTAGCTCATTGATAAATTCAAAATGCTCGGAGCAAGTCTCACATGAGAAGATAACTATTATCTCGTCCAAGATAGGCTCGAGTATTTTAAGCGACATGATGATTCTGCCCTAAATGAGTGGCACAGAAAGCCACAGAGAATACTAACATAATGGCGATATACCGATAGGGTTAAGGTAAACGCGTAGGGAGTAGGAGTGTTGTGGCAGCTGTACAATCAGTGACGTTGAATAAATATAGCCAAGTGGTAAACTGAAGAAGATATAAATACGAAGGAAGATATCTCGAGAGATCCGTCATTTATGGACTTGCGGTAGACCGTCCTGGATCATGCCTCCATGAAGACAGGGCAATAGCTCAGGGCGGATTGGGCCAGTATGCTCAGGCGGCCTCCAGCACCTCCTGAAGCTTTACTTTCATATGCTTTATTGGTCTGGTAAGGCTGGATTATAGTGCATTAAGTGTTTTACTGACCGGAGCACCTTATTGTGGCGGTACGATGTGGGCTGCCCTGGTCCTGTGCTTTCTAAGGGTCTCGCGGCGGCATCACGTATCCTTAAACTTCTGATGCCTTCCACGTATTCGTCCTCCAAAGTTTGGTTCTATGGTGATCGGAGAGGCGAGACTGTTTTGATGACTTTCCAGGTCGCAAGGGGCCTAGCCCAAGCTCCGAATGAGCTACATAGTCAGAACGAAGGAGCCTGGGTATGTTATAGCAGAGCAAATGGCACTGGGAGTACATTCCGGTACATATTTACCGCTCCAGCTATCTCCTTTTCTCTAGAACCCAGGCTGAATTCACAATTAATAGAGCAAATACTTCAAAAAATAAAGATACAACGGTCTATGATTACTGGGAGCATCTCTTTTCCCATGATGGGAAGATGAGTACTCGAACGCACGAATCCGGGCTGACCTCTGCTGCCGAACTCTGTGATAAGACCTATGGATGAGGTCACTTGCCGGGCAAATCTGTCAGCTAAACTAACACACTTACTCCAGGAGGGATCCTCCCATCTGACGATAGAGCAGGGCCCACGCTTTGAAGTCACGTTTTGAATAAACAGCCGGACAGAGTCCGCAATGAGCTCGATTCAATTCTAACTCCACTCATATCCTCGCCGGGGGTAAATTCAGCTTTTGACCAAACTACACACATGCGTACTCATCCTACTTTTCTGTCGTGCTAACTTGTGACCCGATATTTGCGATCTTCAAAGAAACGGGGCTGGTGTGCTTATGCATCGCCCCAGCTTGTGCCTCACTCATCGTGATAATACTAACTAAAGGTAGAAAAATCCCCTGGTGTGAGACAATCGAGGTCTAAAGTAATCTGTGGAAGCATCAGATGATTAAGCGGATATGACTATGCTGTCTAAGTTGTCAGGATTAAAACTGGGAATTGCCTCGTCAATTATTGCCTGTTTTTGTAATTGCTTGGGCGTATAGATCGAATGACTTGAATTTACCTTTAGGGGCTTCTTGTGGTTGACGTAGGAGTCTAGCATTAGTTATCTGGCTACTGCTAGGTCTTGTCCTGACTTTTCTCCGAACCGCCCAACGGCGCATCAGTCTCGGCTTCTATTATCCCACGGCCTATGTCAAATTTGGATGCTTTGCTGTACTAATTGTACTTGGTTAAGGCACTCCTGGAGTGAGAGTGGCTTTTAGGCCGCCCGAGCACTGCCGCTGCCTTGGGCAACAACGATAATCACGGGTACCATGATATCACTAGTCATAGCATAAACATAGCCGCGGCAAAAGCTACCTTGAACTCCCCGTAAGTTCGGATTTTGAAGGTGGAAAAAAATAATACAGTCGTCCGAGAGGTGCGGTTTCCGTCCCCATCTCATTTGGCCTATGAGTTCCCAGCCCAACACAGCCATATCTATCACTAAATATTAATTATATTTATGTAATGCTAATAGCTGCTCAAACTCACTTAATATTTCTACTTGGGTATTGCCACAGCTGACGTGACACGCGATGAGTCGATTTCTCCCTAATGGTAAGGCCCAGTATCTCACCCATGGACCAGCATATAAGGCGGCGTCTGATTTCTTTGAGATGGCTTCCTTTCGTTACCACGTTTCTCAGTTCTTCACACTCTCTCGAACCAACCACCCAGCCTTCACACATCATGAAGCTCTGTCTCATCATGGCCGTCGGTGCAGCCCTGCAGACTACAACCACAGCCATTGTCTCGCAGACAACCGACTTCACACCAGCACACAACATCACTACTCAAAAGCAGTGTGAAGAAAACAAATCTCGCAATCTTAATCTATGCAAGCGCAAAGGCCACGGCTCAGGTGGTCGGGGAGGAGGTAGGTCGTCCTCCAAATCAGGCTCGAGCGGGTCATCAGGGTAAGTGAGACAACCCTAGCAGAGGTCCCTTGACAGAGCACGCAGAAGGCCGTCAGTAACAGAAGTATACTGAAATCGAATTTAACAGCCGGGGTGCAGCCTCTTCGTCTTCGTCAGCTGGTGGCCGAACAACAACCGGCTCCGGCGTTGGGCCTACATACGGTAATGGGCGCTTCTACAGCGGCAGTACGACCACCCCCTACCGAGCAGGCTCGTCATCAACTGGTAGTATCATGCCCTTCGTACTGGCTGGTGGGGTCGAGGAGATCGCATTCTGGCCGGGCATATAGTATCTGCTACCGTATCTATATCCACACAAGCAACCGTGGTATTACCACAATCAGACGTCAGATCGCCAAGAGACCAGGCCCGTGCTGTACGGTTGTGCTCCGTACCAGGTATGTGGATGTGACGACAACGGCGATCGGGCCTACATCGACAGCATCATCGGCAACGGTAGCTACGGCTCCCTGAATCACAGCATAGTGTGCCTTGGTGACATCAACGGTACCGAAACCATCCTCATCAACGGAACCCTGCCCAATGGCACGACTGCCAGTGGCGGCAAGCAATCACCAAATACTGCTGTGGGCCTCAATCACAGGGCTCTAATGTGGTGGCCAGGGTTTGTCGCCATCGCGTTGATGGCCTTTGGATGATCCGGCCTGATTAAGGTTCGGTAGTCAGTTCCTTAGGTGAAAGTTTTCCATGGCTTTTTACTTCCCGAACACGGCTTGCTAGTTCTGTCACTCTATCATTAGCGTACCGATCTGTGTGTTCTAGTACTTGATCTTCGCGTTATTGTGTGAAAACACCCCTTCATAGATCACTCAAGTTAGGGCCGCCCGCACGTGAGAAACTGTTGATACCTCGATAGGGGATTTCAGTATCATGCAGCCGGGTATTGCCTGGTGGACTCAAGGTCTTCAGGTCTTCTTGTTCTTGTGGCCGGCCTGAATCAATACGCCGGTCAAGTTCTCAGAGCGCTCGCTTCACAAGAGGAATACGAGAGAGATTGTCCCAGAATGTGGGCGGAGTGACGCGCGGTTCAGTGCTGTGCCGCTAATGCGTAGCGAGGGGTCCTCTTCTCTCTCTCAGAAATAGGGGCATCTTTTTTAAAGAGCACGCGAGATATGTAAGAGCAGTTGTTCTCGTAATGGGGTGCATTAAGACAATTCTTCTTGCCGGTTTCATAGTGCAATGCGAAATTGAATTTGTAGAATGTGGATATTAGGGCTTAAACACAGCTTTCAGGCAAATACTGGAAGTCCAACGATTATACAGGATTCACATAATACCTCAAGACAGCAAAGAAATTTTATTCGCTCTGCTGCTATGAAATAACGGCAAGCCAACATGAAAGTATAGATAATGGAACAGGATAAGAAATCAGACATAATGCAAAAAAAGAAAAATTAAACATAACAAGCCAGTTAAGCAATCCTTTCTGCGGCTGGATAAAACCGGATTAGTCGACGATCCTAATAATTCTTTGAAACGGAAGGCAATAAAAGCAAACTGGAATGAGCAGCTCTGATGTGTCGGCTGATCTTGTGCTGGCGTCTCGCCCCTGCGTCTCGCCCCTGCGTCTCGCCCCTGCGTCTCGCCCCTGCGTCTCGCCGTGCTGACCTCCTCCCAGCCTTATCTAGTTAGCTATTAACCTAATGTTCTATACATTAATCCTGACCCTGCGCGAATGACTGACAGAAGGATCACCAAGTTACCGCCTGCCCTCCCTGCGTATCCAACGCGTGGAACATAATCCTAAATCGCCGGAGCTACTCAGCCTCAACACTACCGCTCATGAGGCTCCCTCCACTGGACTCCAAGAAGCTCAAAGATCCTTCTCTCACTCTTGCCTTCAACCAGCTCCCCCTCAGACATCTTCTGTCTTTTATAACCCCTAACCACGTTCTTATACAGCCCACATTGGTTCAGCCTCATCTTCTTTTTTAAGGCCAACAAACAGAGGCTCCGGTTGAAGAAATCATTGCCCGTATTGCCCGTAAAGTAAATCAGCGCGGCACTATACTCGGTTTGCGGCGTGCGATATATTAGTTCTAATTTATAGAGCCTTATAAGATAGTTTGCATGCTTTAATACAGAAAGAGCGAGTTTATACTTATACGAGAAGGAAATTAATACATCTCTAAGGCCTGTATCTGTCCTCGCTGTTCTCGGAGCCGGCACTACGTGGGAGGACACAGCAGCTATGCCACTTGGAGCCCTTGTTGTCCCTGTTCCTGGGGCTCTGTTGGTTATGTGAGGCCAGCGCGGCCGTGAGGAATCCCTTCTCGGTTAGATTCCCAACCAGCTTATCCAGGAATGGGATTAGCTCCTTGCTCAACCTGGTTCCTGCCTTAGTAATGATGAAGTTAACGTCGCCGCTGCTATCCGCGCCCCTGCGGTAGCTGCCATAGATGAGGAGGTTGACCTCCTTGTCGATCCTGGCCGCTTTGTCCTTTACGTAGTCGCCAAGGGCCTTGACTTCCAAGCACGAGATATGTGTGTTGAGGTCTCGATAGTGTTCGACGCCAATGCGCTAATTCGGGGTCAGTGAGATATGCCGCAGCAAATCGTTGAGGCTCCGGAAGCCCTTTGCCATCTACTGGCTGGCCGTAGAAAGGCCAACACTATAAATCCCAAGGAAAAGCTGGAGTACTTGGTTTTTTGCATCGTTTTATACATGCTTTAGGCGTTAAAGGGAGTCGGTCTTGAAGATCTCCTCGATCTTGCTAGCGATACTATCTCCGATAAAAGAAAGGAGTTGTACTTACTTTACCGTCGTTATCTTTTTAGTCTACAGGAAAAGGGTTTTTATAGCTCTGCGGTATAACATTAAACGCTACTAGTTGTTTGTCCTATCGTAGTAGTCACATGATTGCGATGGTCCTCGCATTTGGGCCCCCTGACTCGTCTATCGTACTACCTTTGCTATAAGCAAAGTTGCCCTCAAGTCTAGGCTTTAATACCTAGGACTTTTTAACACGCTTCGGTAGCTTCTCTCCTTCAGGCTTACTATTACTGTCCCTGCTGCTATCTTCGTCTTTATCGCATGCTAGTAAGGAGAGGTCCTTGTAATTCTTCTATACGTGCTTAATCAGTTGTAACAGCTCGTCTCTATAGTTATAATAGGTTAGGCGGTTGCTTGTAGGGCCAGCACAAGACACTATATCCGCAGAAAAGGGCTGTGAGGATGGAATAGTAATACGTGCCGCATTTGTCCCTATCCCGACCTCGAAATGGCTCACGTTATAAGGTACTGAGGATTTCTCACTTGAAGAAGGCGTAATATGCGGATCTTTCCCCTGTCTCTTTGGGCCTTTTCGTGCGGCCTTGACCTCTAACAGGTCTTTTAGGGATTTCTGGGCAGTAAGTGCGGAGGATATCAACGAATCCAGGATGACTCGATACCATAACAACGTAGTCGGGAGGTATCGCTTCTCTACAATGCTGTCCAGAGGCCAGTGTTCTCAGACTACCCAGGGCGGCTGGCCTTGTTTAATCACCGAGGCCACTATGTCCTTAATGTGCTCAAAGGTCAGGCCGTCATCGACGATGACGTGCGTTGCATTTGCAAGCACAGAGCTAACTTGGGCACTGTACTTCTCTGCTTGCTCCATGCGAAGCCTCCGCAGGCCTTTGCGATCTCCCTGGATGTACAAGAATCGCAGGCCTCTGAGAATCTGCTCTTGAAGGGGTATTCCTGCTTCGGGCTTGCGTTTGCGCTTATGAGGTCCCATGCTGCTGTCTGGAACCGGCTGGAAGGATGAGGCGTGCAAGCCTGGCCAAACAGTCGTCAGAACGGGGACTCCGGATTGCGCCACTATAACATCCTGGAGGACCGATGCCAGTCGTCGATATTCCTTATCACGCACCTCTACTACAAAGACGAAACACGAAGAGGGCTTCACAAGTTGGTCTGTTTTCGGCGCTGTTGTCTTGACCAAACTTAACCAAATGATTTCAACAGGCAGACGCGAGATGGTCACCCTAGCGCTCGTTCGTTCAGATTTCGGTTTGTTATGCTAAAATCCCGCGCGTGGGCGGTCAGGAATCAAACCAGTCTGTCTTGATAGCTGGAACTGTTCTCGTCACCGTTGCTGATCCGTGAATATCTGAGCTTACCAGAGAGTTGCCATTCCAAAAGTCCTCAATACGAAGGGCTTGCATATCGCTTGAGATACTGTGCTGCTGGAAGCTCCCAAGATATGTATACCAGACGAGTATCCCAAAGAACGTAGATGCTTCTTGACTCGAGTGTGGGAAAGATAGAGGAGGAACGCCTTCCCGCCTCTGCCATCTTCTTGTGCTGCGCGCGAAATGATGCGGAACCTGGATGCGTTTGTGGAAGAAAGGCAAGGCCCAAAATTGGGCTGCGTGCTGAATTCGGGACTACGCGGAGAAGCAAGAGAAGGCTAAGGCGGCCGATAAGGATCTGCCGAACCCAAACGACATTCACGAGGTTGCTGCAAAATTGTTCCGCCGCACGGCGTACATGTTTCGTGTGTCTAAGTACAACTCTATCGCCAAGTCTGCTGCTAACAGCAAGAACCGCACGACCACCAGCAGCCACCGCCCGCAACAGCTGGACCCCCTCGAGAAGCTGCCGCCCATTGACCACAAGACCGTGCTGGGAGTGATCAATAAGCTCTATTCGCGGGGCTTATTCAAAAAACCACAAATCACAAGCAACGCCGGCGTTAACGTTCTGGAGACTTTCCGGTCCCTGTTGCCGGATGCATAGTGTATTGAACAGTACATGGCGCAGATGGAGAGGGACGCTGAAGTCCTCAACCGCGCCTTGAAGGAGGGCACGCTATCTAAGGATGGCAGAAAGGCGCTGGAGGAGCACCAGGAAAACCTGAAGCAGTGCCACGCTACGCTTGCTCTCATACCAGCGCGGCTGCCCATTGAAACCACCTTTGTCAAGGCGCTCGAAGCATTGGGTATGAATACAGAGGCCGAGGGTGATGATCAGTACACTAATCTGCGTATCAATCGGAGGGATAACGCCGACGGTACTCCCAAGAGTCCCAATGGCTATAGCCTGAAGCCTGGCCAGGTGGTCAGTAAGTTGTCCCAGAATAAATCGGCCCCAAATGGTGCAAACTTACCGGGCATAAGTTCGCACCATTTGGGGCCAACTCCTACGTGTACAACTCCATGCTAACGATTCTGGTGCCGTATAGATGTTCACGTTCTGAACCAGATGTCCAAAGGCGCTATAAGGGGTGCTCTCCTAGCTAACAAGGTCGGCACTGGCAAGACGATGGTCTTCATGATGCAGCGCGAGATTGCCTTAGGTGAGCGTCTTGTCAAACTTGACCTAAAGCTGGGAGAAAAGGACGATGCCACTGTGCATGGGCTGCCGCCGGTAATGCCAACGGTGGTCTTCGCCCCTGCCAGCGTAGTCAAGCAACACTTCAACGAGATCAACAAGTATTTCCCGCCAGGCACGTTTGAGGTCCGCGTCTACCACGGATCGTACAACAACACCAGCCACAATCCCGCCCTCCAGCAGTGCGTAATGACAAATGAGCAGCTCATAAGCGAGATGGAGGCAGCTGTGGCGCAGAAGAATACATCAGTGGTAAGTAATTTCCACGCCAGCCATGGGTTGTCCTCTGGATCGCAGTTGGCACCAATGGGTGCGAACTTTACCCATTTCGCACCCATTGGTACCAACTAGCTCACCCACCCCTTCCCCCACTTCGCACCCATTGGTGCCAAGCCCTTATCATCTCGAACATCAGCTAACCACCTAACCAACAAGAACGCGCGCAAGGGTTGGATCTGCTCCTACTCCACCGCAGCTGCCCGTCTGCTCCAGAAGGACTGGGCAGTGACCTTTGTCAAAACCAAGAAGGACCGCCTGTATGATTTTGGCCCCTAGGAGTATGATACCCACAACTTTAACCTCAAGCTCTCTGCCCGCCAAATGGAAATCTTCCGCAAGGCTACAGCCGAAGGCTCCCTCTCCGCCCGGGCCAAGGGGAAACAGGCTATGAAGTCAGCGTTCCCTACGACTGTGCAGCCTGAGAGCGGTCAGTCGGAGTCTAAGGACGACGGCCAGTCGGAGTTCGAGGAGGAAGAACTCGATGAATTCAAATACAACGAGAGAAAGGCCGAAGCGCAGGGCGTCCCGAAATCTGTCCGTAAAGCGCTCATTGCGGAATACATCAAGGATGGCAGCAAAACCACCTACACGACTAACGCTAGCAATGTGAGGGAGATGATACCGATGTTCATCGCGAAGTACAAACTTGCAAGATTCCCCAAGGGTTTCTACTTCAACCACATTATCGCCAATAAGTGCCAGCTTGTCCGGAACTCCCGAACTGGCTTCTCGCAGATGCTGCGGCTAATAATCGAGATGGGTTCAAAGCGTGTTTCCAGATTTATGCCATCACCCAGTTTAGTCCTCGTGTCTGCCACTCCAGCCATCAATCAGCTATCAGATTATCACGGGCTGAGCAGCCTGTTCTAGGAGAACATGGGCCTGCCGCAGCAATTTCCTGATCAACCCGACCTTACACTTAGCGATGATGGATTCCTCAAGTGCCTTTCGGATGATATGCCTGATGAGCGGAAGCGCAATCTTACGGAGGCATACACAGTGCACAAGTGGAAATGGTGGTCCCTGTCCCCAAACGCGCAGTCCCACAACACCAAGGAGGATGAGAGCGGTCGCGGACGGCTTGTGGTCAAGGGCATGCTCCGCTGCATAGGCATGCGCCGGGGTATGGACACCATCCTGCAGTTGCCCGACCATGCCGACGGGACCCCGTGGTACGTCAGCCCCCAAGATGGCATTCCCGCTCACCACATCAAGACGCACTCGTTGGGCCATGTCGAACTGAAGCCCGTTGTCGACAAGTTTATAAACGATCACTTCAAGGACTTGGCTACCAGTGCAGAAGCCACCGGCCCCCAAGATTTGAGTGTCAATGTCCCTCACGTTGGTCCTGTCGATGCGGCTAAGGATGGCGGCGGTTCAAACGACAACAAGGCCGCCCTCAACGGCGGTCTGCTCCGGGTCCTAAATGTTGGCGCCGCAGATTGGCTCAGCCTAATAGCCATAATTAAGGAGGACCAGGTTAGTCAGATTCCGGATAACGTCCTTCTGGACGATCTTATTAATCTGGGCGAGTTTGCTGGCGGTGCCCGCAAGGAGGCCGGCAAGAAGAAGGCTCGCAAAAAGACAAAGGATTCGTCGCACACCGTCGCTAGGGTACTAACTTTTGGCTCCGCCCACACCGAGGCCATCATGCAAGCTATCGGCAACTACGGCCTAACATACTTGCAACTTCTTAGACTTGGTAATAATCTCTACGATTTTATCCCTGTCGAGCGCAAGACAGTGCTCAGCCGCGTGCTTGCCCGCTCGCCCATCAACACCCACGTAGTCCAATTGTGTTGTCAACAAGCCAAGGAAGGCAACAGGACACTGGTCATAGTGAGCACGCCTTGGCTGCAATTGTAAGTACGGTATAGAGTTGGCACCAATCGGTGCCAACTACCCCCCCCCCCCCAACTTGGCACCATTTGGTGCCAAGTACCCTACCCCAAGTTTCGCACCATTTGGTGCCAACTCGTTCCCTAACCAAGCTAACCACTATGACCCAGGCTGCTGTACGCTATAATGAAGAAGGCTTCTCTCAACGTCTTATCTGTGCGCGCCGGGATGACTGCCGCTGAGAAGGCTAGCATGTTTGCCGATTTCAACGATCCCAATTCCAACGTTAACATGCTGCTATTAAACACCATAGTAGGCGCTACTAGCCTCAACCTCCACCACCAATGCCACTTCAAAATCCTGGTTCAGATGCCTTGGAGCTATAGCAGCGTTAGACAATGCGTCGGCCGGCTTGTCCGCATTAGGCAGGGCAAGCCAGTCACCTGGGTTATCGTCAGCCTCAAGGACACTGTCTACAACTTTCTCGAGCACCGTGCTTCCATCAAAGAGGTTCAGTCACTCGGCGCTTCCATCCGGTTCCCCAAGCACCTAAACAACCCTTTTGTACGGAAGCTCCTGTCCTATAAGGTGCTCTGCCTGCTGTTAAGTCAGCCTTTTAACCGTATAGTGTAGGAGTATGCCCACCCAAGTGAGATCCAAGACTTCAACTCGCAATCGACACGAGATTTTGCCAAGTTCTACTCGCGGTTTGCTCGCCTACTACTAGCTGTTAACCCAAATGATCTCCCAGAGCACTACGAGGAAATCCTGCTCTCGGCCAACGAGCTAAAGATCGCACTGCCCCTGGCCTACCTTGACAACTACAAGGACAAGCCCCTGCCGGACAAGCTGGCCTGGGATAAGCTGTAGGCCACGTGCAGCAGAGCGAGGCAGCCCGACATAGCCGAGCAAGCACAGACGTTTGCGCCAGAGACAGAGTTTGGTACTGCCACCCCGTTTAAGAACGCCGCTCCCGCTTATAAGTCGCCATCTCCACCTCCAGGTAACACTGATGGCGAAGATTCTGAAGCCCCTAGCTCCCCCACCCTGAAGGAACGCAAGCCCAAGTCGCAAGCCAACGGCCAAAAGTCGCCAGCATCCAAGACGAGCAAGCGGAAGCGCAAGGAAAACCCCACGGATCAGTCTGGCGGCAAGGGCCCGTCCAACCGCCAAAAGGTTTAACTATATACTTGTTGCCAAGTTGGCACCATTTGGTACAAACTATGTACGGCAATCTTTCCACAATTCGCACCATTTAGTGCCAACTTGGCCTTTGCAAATACCTAACTAGATACAATTTTAATAAGTTGCGCAGATATAACATTAGATTAGTCCCTTGGAATAATAGGAATAGGATGCCTAGATACCTGAATACAAGAGACCAGTGGTTTGTTATTACGCTAATATGCCTTCCCGTAAATATTATGCATGTAAAAATTAATGCCCTTATATAATACTAATAAGATGCTCCAAGTTGTGGCTTAACTGTTACCTGCAACTATAATATAGTCTTATATAAAGTCCTCCGCCTCGTACTAAACCTTTGGCACATTAGGAAATACTCCTTCCCTAACAAAATATCTCCAGCAGCCTATATCAAAGTGAACGGTCTTATAAAGCAGCTTGTCCCTATCCGCACCAAGCTGGACCTCTATCACCTCAGAAGTCCAATCATCAAAGTCTGTGATAAATGCTGTACGATCGTATGCCTCGCATGCTGTCGCCACACGATAAAGCATCTCGTCGTCATTAGGGCCTCCCCCCCATTTTCGCTTCTAAGCTCGGTCCCTGTTCGACAATGGTACGAACCCAAAACGCTCTAGCCCCCTAAAAAACTCATCGTCGTCAGCATCAGTCGACTATACGACACGGTCAAGCCATATACGCTTCTCCTCTAGTGTCCAATCAACCGGCCCGTGGTCCACAATCTCACCAGTAACCAGATCCCTCCTGCGTGTAGGCAGCTACTCCAGCTTCTTAAAGTCTGCAATAAACATGCCCCGTGCGGTCAGGGTCCATTTGTAAAGCCCCCGCCTCTTCCTATACGCTGCATTACTGAGTCAATGGCATATACCCTGCTCAACATACCACTGGTCTTGGTCCCGCTTATAGTCGGCAATGGCCACTTCAATACGGTTTCTGTGCATCTTCCAGTTGGGAAAGGCCTGGGCTAGACTGTCTCTAAGTGGCGTAAGGTCAAGGGGCGGGGTCTGGGGCCTAGGGGTATCGGATCTAATAATAGGAAGCGGAGAACGCTCGGAGCTATTAGCAGCTGACAGTATATACAGCTGCCCAGGGGGCTCCGGTATATGGTTTGTTAAGCAATAGAGGGAGACA
Source organism: Diaporthe sp. PMI_573 (assembly GCA_021399435.1). Taxonomy (NCBI): domain Eukaryota; kingdom Fungi; phylum Ascomycota; class Sordariomycetes; order Diaporthales; family Diaporthaceae; genus Diaporthe; species Diaporthe sp. PMI_573. Next base: position 3,757,130 of record JAJTUP010000002.1, on the reverse strand, counting down.
CATATTGGTATCACACAGCCCGCCACTATTACGCCCAGTAGGTTGTATATGGCTCCCTGTTCTAATTCTACCCTACCTTCAACGTTAGCAGACTCCAGGTCCTAATCCTTAGCTACAGGCAAATTTGTCAGTACCCGCACAATCTCAACTGGCGGTATGCCCAGACACAGGGAATACTTGCGTGTATACCCGGGCTGGCGGCATTATCCACATCTCCTTTGCAAGGTCGCCCTCCTCTTCTTCGCGGCCTCATTCCGGCTTAGTATCCGCCCGGTTAAGGCAGATAGTACGTCAGATCCATGGGCATGGTAGTTTGCCTTCACCCTCTTAGACCCATTCTTGCCCTACTCAGCCCTTTTCCTCTTAGGTAATAGGAACGTACCCACTATGTCGGAAGCTACGCCCTCCACCCCTAGCATAGGATTGCTGTGCTGTTCTATATCATGCCTGTCGGTACTAGAATTCGGAATATGTATTGCAATAATGGGCCCCGGCTGGGGAATATAGGACACAATAGGAGGTTCGCTACCAAGAGCAACATTGCCAGTGGGCAGATCGGCAAGAACACCCATCTCTTACAGTAGGTTAGTTAACGAAGGGGGGGCAAAATATGGTTCTCATGTAGCCTCTAGATTAGGGCTGGTGTTACCCTCGTCAACAGTTGATACTAGGCTTTCACCTAGTAGTGGGAGCGCTCGGGGGTATAGTAGTGGCTCAGGAATACACCGCCATGGACGGTATGGGGACAGTACTAGTTATTGCGTAGGCGCATCCGACCAGTACCAGTGTCAATAGAAGTCGGTAAGGTAAAATGCACCGCCGTCCCATAGTATTGCGGCTGTCTTATGGGCACACGGGCACCCCATAGTGCGCCAAAAGAACCCCGTACAGGGGACATTAAGACGTCCCTGGCTTTTAGCCTCGTAATAATTGCAAGTCACGAGTAAGATCCCAGCCCAGCATATAGTAGATAATAGGCTCCATATAGCCGTATTAAGAACCCGTTATGGTAACTAACGCTAACTTGCTCTCCCTGGCCAATATATCCTGGAATCTGCGGAAGGCAGCTACCATCAAACGGAGAAAGGCATTCACAATTATCGCTATATATACGCTTCCAGCGGCCGAGCCACGTTTTAAGGTAACGATAAAGGCTCTCTGCAGCAAACGTACAAAGAATGTCGAAATGGGTCGCATAGGGAAAGTATGCTCGGCAAACACTATGTCGGCGGTGGCTAAGCCATGTTGTCTCAATATAACGGATGGCTTCTGCCCCACCGTTAACCTTAACCCACTTCCGCCAAAACAACAGCCACAAAGTCTCCATAGTCTCCTCATCAGGGCATCAATAATGCCATAAAAATCTCGCTTCATCTCCATAAACATAGTATCATCTAGAATACAGCTAGCAGTATAAATATTACATTTAAATACTTCAAAGAGGTGCCATCAGCATATAATAATCTATAACTCTAAGTATACCACGCAGATAGCATTACTCTCTGCAAGCTCAGCATCCACGATCGAAAGATCGCACTAGAGACCACAGTCCTTAAGTGTTTAAAGGACCCAGATAAAATCCTATATTGTTTAGCTCTCTATAAGGGCCAGAGAGTAGGTATATAGGCGTCGTTCAGGGGTCATTCCGACTACATGAACAAGTGGTAGCCCATAACAATTGGTGCCAAATATAGCATCCATAATGAGAAACGGTAGTTTATCAGGGTTTCAAAAGTTAACTGCCTTTGCTAGAGAGAACATAATATGCTGAATACAATGCTTATCATCAACTTTTAGGTTGACTAGACAGTTATTTTCAACCAAGTTGTCAATAAGTCGTTTAATGGGTGGCCGGCCTTTAAGGTCACAGGTATTAAGCAGGCAGCGTCGGTTATCAATATCCTCGATAGTTATCCATTCATATAGAATTGTGCGGAATAATTCGACAATAGATTAGCTTATATAAAACCGCCAAATCTAATTATCATGTTGAACGAAATAGCCGCTACACTAGAAATAACCACTAAAAGCAACATGCTGCTCTTGGCAGCTACTCCAGAGAGCTTATATTTAGGTGCCAACGTCACCTGTTCTATATATCACATTATTCTTAGTAATGTAGTAGGAGCGCTATTCTTGTAAAGACGTATTCACCAGGACTCTTAAATGCTAAATAGTTGTATTGGTAGGAGACAGTGCTAATTACGCGGAATAAACCTATATAGTTTTAGTAGATGTGTAAAAGGTACTATATAAAGGGAAATTACCAGGGATTTCGCTATCTTCTTCCAGTTCAAAACTAAAGAGGCAGCCCGTTTTTCGAGACTCTGCAGGTTTTTTAGGCTTTTTAGTACCTATCTCTACTGCTGCCTTACATTATCGTTCATAATCTCAAGTAACCTCATCTAAAGTCTTGTTTGCCCTCTGGCTACAATATTTTAGTGTACCACTAAACGTACAATTAACAGTAATGCGGCACCGGGGTAGATCTGTTCGGGATCGGGCAATTAAGACTGCATATCCACAACTTCCTGTCCAGATATTAAGTTCGTTTCGAAGACATAGGTCATGTTCTGTTCCCCGTGTACCCTAATAAGAACCATGGTTATCAAACTCTTGCCCAACTTAAGGGTACTAAAGCTGCTCCAAATCAGGTGCTCGTCTATATGCCATATCTGGTAGATAGGAAGGAGGTATATCGCCATGTTCGATGGCACGAATACAACATAGTAGATTGTGCTCTTGAATCTCTCGCGCTTAGTTGATTCCTTCAATCACCCATTATCGTGCTAAATCTAGGGGTATTAGTTAAGAAATAGTATATAGAGGTAAAGGCTATAGGAGTGCGCGTGTTTCACAAAACTAATTAGAAAGTGGGGCCATTTTATAGGTGGCTAGTTTAATTAGTTTACAATAGAAGTAGGTGGGCGAAAGGTGAGGTTATCATGTAGATATAAGGTAAGCTAGGTAGTTGGCTAAAGAGTAGGTAAGATGTAGGTGGGCCAACTCTAGGTAAGTAGTTTCAAATGATGTAAAAGTAGCGCGAATTTTTTTTGGTACGCCCTAGGTGGGTGTAATAAACGCGAACTAAACACGACGCGTTAAAAAAGGCAGGGTTTCTTGAGCTCTGCTTACTCAGAATCCGCGGTGTACATGCTTTTTTGGTTGCAGCTGCAGCCATTTTTTTGTACTGGGTGGGCGCAAGCAAGGAGCTGGGTGGGCCGACAGTAGAAGCTGGGTGGGCCGATGCTGACTGGGGGACGCCTGGTGGTCAGCCCCACTGGGGCGTGTCACACACAACCAACAGCTGCAGGTTGGAGGCCTGGTTCGGAGTTGACCTAAATATAAACATGCCTTCAAATGCTGAGAATCCTGCCTGCCTTGAATCCCTCCCGACTCATCTTTCTTTCAAAGGAGAAAGAGGCACTTTCAGACAACCGCAGATCAGTACCCTCACTACAACTAGCTAATCACTCATCGTCGCAACAAGATGGCTTCCTCCCTTGAGTCACCGACTTTTCGATGGAAACATGACTCATGGGTCAACACGCCCCGACCTGAGAGCATCGATCAAAGCACTGTAGCCGATGTTCTTGACGATAGGCATCAAGCCGCCTTCCAACGGGCCTTGACCAACGTGCTCGCCACGGACCTCGCTGAACTCACTTTCGCTCAGCTTGTCGATGGACTTCCCCTCTGGAAGGTCGCTATTGATATGTCCAGGCACAGCCATACAAATGAGGAGCCTGTGTGCAAGCACAATGAGCTTTGTCCTGGAGCCATGGATCAGGCCAGAGCCCTTCGTCAAACATTCGACCCGCTCAAAATGGAGATCAGATCAGATGTGAGTTTTGCACCTCTGGGAACGCTAGACCCTGAGCTAATTATATCTGACACCAAATTCAAGGTCCTCAATCGGTACCAGTCTGTACCAGTCGGGTCCAGGGCATCCAAATTACCCCTGGTTGAGCTCATTGCCGTGGCTGTACATGCACTTGCCGTGCAGGTATTTACGGAAGTCGATGGCGGCTTTCATAAACACGAGAAGTGGCCCAGTGACGATTATTACTTTGCAGACCCTATAATGCCGCGGGAAAAGAAGCCTACGCCCTTTCTCCTGTGGACCACCTATGATAGCCCCAAACAGTATCCTAATGGGGTCGCCGACGTGGCCGCATATTGGGCCGAGGATCGAATTTTCGGTGGTGTCGTCCTCTTTGGAAGAGGAAAATCAGGAAAGGAGGTCTGTTGCTTGGTCCCTCTACCTTTGACAAGTCTATTTGGCGCACGCTAACGCTTCCGCAGCAAAACGGCGTCTGGTTCCACAGTCACCGCCGCGGCGTCACAGATCACGTCTATGCACTGCGTGAGGACCAGATAGCCTCCCTAACGCACTTCCTCGAATCTGACCCTGAAGAAGCGTCTTCATCCTGTCTATTCCCGATTCTCGCGAACAGGGAGAACGTTCGTCGTGATTACAGACTGTCTATGCCAAAATATAAGATCTATAGGGATCCTTGGGAGCGAAAGATGATGTACACGTCATACAATGATTATTTCAACTTTTCGGCCGACTGCAGGGAACTTGAGGTGGATCCAATCGAGCGGCCTGAATGGAATCGTTTGATGGACTCCGACTCCGACTGATAGTCTACGTAAATACTATATGTATTCAGATTAAACCCCCTTCATGGAATCATAAGCGAAGATTTGCATCTACTAAACCAATTCGTGAAGCTGTCATGGTCTTCATGCGTCGAATTTGCGAGTTATTCTGTACTTGAGATGATTCCGCGACAGGAGGATAGTTGATTGCATACATCCCGCCATTTCCAAAACGAACTAAATAGCATCTCAACTGCAACGCAATAACCTTGCAGGGCTCATAATGAATAGAAATCTAGCCTTCCTTGACGATGCATTGAATCTGGGAAGACGTTGAGGATCTGTAACGGGATTACCTATTTAGGTTTACTACGTCGATACGAATGATGAATCCAACCCGCATGCTGCATGAAGTCTTCTTCCCAAAATATTTGAACGCAGATCTCTAATACTATATCAACGTTGAGACCTGGGGTAAATGTTCAGTTGATGTCCGTATCAACGGAAGAATCTGGCTCGGAGGTTTGGTATATCACGGCACGCGTAGTTGTTTTTACAGTATGACACCTGGGCAAGTGCCCACTTTCTCCCTCCCGGGCCTTTCGACAAAAAGACAGCACAGGCACCACGCGAGAAGGAGCGACTGAGGAGAGAAGAGGAACAGCAGTTCTTGAATTTTGGGTGGGTTGCGGCCCATGTCCCAGGGGTGTCTAAAAATATGTTGCCGTCAAGTCGTTTCGATCTGTGCCTCTTCCGAAGTGGGTATAAATGGGGAACGACCCACCTGAGCACCCAAATGTCTGCCTCAATGTCCATAGTGGCCTGGGTGTTGGTTGGTGAACGCCGCAGTGAGTTATTATTGGGATCTAAACCCACTACTAAGACGGTTCAGCGAACCTTGTCATTTCTCAAGACCGAGTGCGATAACTCTATGGAGACAGGTGGAATGATCGCTACTTTGTGCAACTTGGTCGATATTTGCGCCTTCTCTTCGGCAAGATCAGAAGCAGTGCACTACGTTCTTAACCTTTCACACTGAACTATGTAACAAGAGCTTACGATATGCTGGAAGATTCAGTAGCTTCCTTCATTTCTCAATCATTAAAGTGGAGTAGCTGAGAGGTTTGGCCGCCATAGTCGGGCCTGTAGGATGCAATTGTGCTCTGACCGACGGCCAACATGCCGTGACCACCAGTTGTTGGTTGGGTATTGTGGACATTCACGTAACGCCGTTCTGCGCCTCAATCAGATGAGCATTCCTACAAGTATAAGAATTCTGGATCTCCCACTCATTGTAGTCCTCATCCAAGCAAACCGTATCCTCAAAACACCTCGGCATCTTTATTCAACTATTCAACTCGATAGCACATTCTCTCCGATAGAGACCAGATCAAAAGACTGTCTACAATATTTGTTCTCACATACAATGTCTGCACCAAACCCGATCAACCGCGCGGCTGGTCAGAAGGCCAGTGCGACGCCTCATGTCGTTGCTGCAAAAAAGGAAGCAGTCAAACCGCCCACGAAGCCCGCCGTGTCGTCCACACCGAGAGCTACAGGTGCCGGAGCCGCAGGCGGCCAAGCAACCGGACCGTCCGCCACAAGTTCAACTCAACGAAGAGTCTCACCGTCCCCCAACGCAGGCGGGGCGACAGCTTCTTCGAGGTCGACGGCGGTGGTAGTTGATCGAACTGTCAAGAAACCGGAAATGCATCATCAGCCTGTCGCCAGAGATCCTCACGCCGCCAGATCTTCCTCTCGCACACGAGGGACCATCCAGAGTCCATCTGGCTCTGGAGAACCATCTGTTAATATACCTAGCAATGCCACGGTACCGTCTGCTCATGGAGGCCACGTGACCGGAACGTCGCGCCAACGTGGCCCAGATCCAGGCGCTGGTGGTGCATCTGGCGCTGGTGGTCCCTCTCGTCCTGGTGGTGCATCTGGCGCTGGTGGTCCTGGTGGTCCATCCGGTCCTGGTGGTCCCTCTCGTCCCGGTGGTCCATCCGGTCCTGGTGGTCCTGGTGGTCCTGGTGGTCCTTCTGGGCCGGGTGGCCCCTCTGGCTCTGGATCTGGCCAAAATATGGTTCAACTCTGGAAGTCACTCAACAGCAAAATGCCCTGGAAAAAACAACCTTCCAAGCACGTTACTATTGGAAACCTACGAATATTTGAGGACAAGCAGGGCGTTTTTGAAATAGATGCATATGGTCCAGATCCAAAAGCATACGATGTCATCAACAGCAAAGATCCAAAATTCAGCATTATGGTTCATGGCATCGAGCTTGCGCTACGAATCCTGGAGCACGATGCCGGCCGAAATGCGCTAGTCAAAACCGCTTCGAATATAATTCGCGTGCGGGAGGAACTCAAGAAAAACACTGATCCCGAACAGAAAAAGTTGGGAGAGCACATCTTTCCCCTTCCAAAGGATATGAACCAGCTGGAGCCTGCTATGGAAGCGTGTATTGAAAAGTGGCTCGTGATGATTCGGAGCAACTTTGTCAACATTTGGTTGACTAAGACGATAGACGCACGAATCGATGGCAGGACTCAGAACACGATCTGGGGTACCAATATGGACGATTATGATGCTAAGAAAGGGACACGGATTTTGGTTCATGGACTGGTAAGCCTCTATAGACATCAGAAGCATCATGTGGAAAACACTATAAGATCCACTACTGACATAAACGCCCAGATTGTGGACCGTTTGGTCGTGCTACTAGATAAGATCAAGCAGCTCAAGAAGGCTAGGGGTATAAATGCACAGGACCTGGAGGCCGCTCAACGCAATTACGACTTCGGCATATTTCACCTGGCCGTGATCATTGCCCACGAGCTCTGTCACACCTTTACTGGATATCTGACTGGATCCTTGTGGCCAAGGACGCCAGATCGTGTGACAGCAGGTGGCCATGAGCGCCCTGGTGTACATGGCGAGCATGGCTGGGCGTGGGAAAATCTGCTGTTCGGCGGCTGCACCGTTCTCTACCAAGATGCTATTGGTAATGAGCAGGCTGGCGTGCCGTACGCATATATCGTCCAAACAGACCAAAACAACAACACACAGAAGGTATATTACAAGTATAAGGACGGCTACGTCCAAAGCGTCGCCAATTTCAGTAAGTCCAAACAATATTCTATTACTTTTTCTAACCACACATTCTGACATTATGGCAGACCTGGATGTGCTTGGCCCTAAGCCTCTGGATTTCCAACACCCCATCAGTGAGGCTGTTATGAATTCGAAGACTACAATGGCCACCATCAGACATCGTGAGGAGAAGCAGAGGTTTACTCAAGCGAATAAGTACTATCCGAACCGTGTGGCCCTGACGTCAACCATCAGACCGGAGGACCTTGAGGATGCCAACTTTCGTCGTAGCGAGGCAATCGTCCATGTAGAAGCCGAGCTTATCATCGTTGCCCGGGCCTGAGACCATCACGTGCTAGCTCTGCACGGCTTTGCGATTCTGCACTGTTTTTGATAGTTTATTCAATGAATTAGGATTCGCAGCTTGCTTTAACAAGTTTTGTTTCATATTGCGGCGTTTGGGTGCCATAAGACGATGCACGGGTCTCATTGCAGCATGAAATGCATCCACTGAGAGATTTTGATCATAATGTCCTTGCTGGACGAATTGGGGCGTCTTCCGGCTGCACACGAGGTCATCCTAATTCCACCACTTCATCCGACCTGCCCGGAATTATGGGGAACACCAGATTTGTGCCGGCTGTACTTATATTCAGTAAACCGCTGACTCTTAAAAGTCCCAAATATCATTTAAAGTACCAGACCATGGCGGACGCGTTGCAAAGCATCAGAGTATGTCATGTCAAGTGGACGTTAAACTTTGGCCAAGCTCGGCAAACCGGGCCAGACCCCCGCTCCTAAAATGCCGCACGTGTGCGGTAACTAACCTTGAATTGACATCCGCAAAGTCTAGCAACCACCATGGAACCTGTTGGTCTGAGCGAGGCAGTGCATAGCGGAGCCTCGGCTGAATTATTAAAAGATATTGTTGGTTGGGCTTTATCGTATACGATAATAGAAGTAGTGTTAGCGAAGAGGAAAGGAGAATGCAGACCAAATAGTATATTCCATTAAGTCTAGAGCGGCGTGTATGTATATTTCGAAGAATGTGGCAAAGCCACACCTACAGGGCGACAGCTCTTTATAGTACAGGCCCCACACTAGCGTTACACTAACAACAGGCCCTTCGCTTCACCTATAGACCTATTCACTATAAACCTATCAATACTGGCAGTCTTTTATTTTGTGTAAATAATCACTCCAAAAGTCAAAAAACAAAAGAAACAAAAATTACCCTCATGGTAAGTCAAACCCTCAGCCCCTTAGTTACCAATTAGTACCTTAAAACATTCCATTACGCCATTGGCCCAATATAACTACACCACTCACGTTCCTTCTCCGTCATCTAGATTCCCTAGTCCATACATTTTTAGCAACTAGCGTTTTGCTAGTGTCAAGAGTAATATACCTAATTAACCATACAATTATCCCAACTCTCTCAAGACAAAAACTTTTAAAAATTACTTTTGCCTTATAAGTAAATAGTTTTCAATACATTTTATAGAGCGCCAGCCCATTATTTATAGCACTAAACAAACACCTAGAATAGATCTAGACAGACCAAATCAAGCCGGCACCAGCTAGCCTACCTAACCTTGCTAATTTAACCTACGTATAGATAGATCCTAAACCCTAAACCTTCTTTGCTAAGGCCACAAGACCTAAGCTTAAAAAGAAAGGGAAAAATGTATTAATAGACAAAGTAACATGCCAATACTAGCTATTTGTTGAGAAAGTCAATATCATTATATATAATAAAACATAACTATAGTACCACTCAAACTTCTCGGTATATAGAAATCAAACCACGAATTCTAACTAAAGACGCCCATTAAATACAGCTAACATCTTAAGTGCCCATATAATAATAGATAACACACATACTTTAACCCTACTAGCATAAGTCACTAGTCAAAACATCAACTACAAAATACGCCCTTAGGGGAGATATAAATCTAAATAAAGGCCAACTACGCTATTCTTTAAGGTAAGACGCAGGTAACTATTGTGAGGAGGATCTAAACTTTTGCCAACTAAACCTCTAACAGTTTTTCAATTTTTAATGTTTTACCCTAAGTACCAATATTGACTTAATACTTCTTGTCAAGCCTTTAAATAGTCACAGTTGTTAAAGCCGTCACGATTAATAAAGCTATCAACGCATACAGTTAATTTATTATTGTCAACTAAATGCTATAAGGCCTTGTTTGGTAACTCCTTTATTATAATGTCTACTAGGTTATCGGCGCTATTAATCTACCTTAGTTCATAAATCTTATAACGTTTATAGGCTTAACGAAAAGACATAATATTGATTATTAGTCTCTTTTTATTTGTTAATCCTAACTTAACGAGACACTTATATAACAAATGTAAATCTATATAAATTACCAGCAGTATTAATAATAAATTAAGCTAATCGGTGATAATTTATAGCATTGTTAATAACACAATGCCAAGGTTAAATCCATTAACCATAGCGTAGATCTCTAAGGCCAGCACGCTTCAAGTAATGTACTTACACTTAACGGAGGACCAGTACAATATATTCCCACATATTTTATACTTTATAGCATTAAGGTCCCTCTCCTTGTTAACTAGAATAATTACAAAGCTGATTTGCAAACTAAAGTCGCAATTATTAGCAAAAAAACCATTAATAAATACAACTAGCTTTGCCCTCAAAAGATCTATAAAGACAAAACATAGCCCTTAATTGCCATACTTTCTTTGCCAATAAATTTACTTGTTAAGCTTCTTATGGTTAGATTTCTCTGGCGTCTATATCTATACTGCTGCCAACAAATTAAAAGCAGCTTCCAGCTAATAGATAGAAGCAATATATACTCCTCGTACTTATTGCTCAATATACTATTACGCGGCATCCAACTTAACCAAGTTAATTAGCTTGAGTTTAATACTCTAACCCTATTACTATATAAAACCATCATTCTTGTCTTCAGTGACTATATATATGGCACCGTTAAAAGGAAATAAAAATTCATTCTTTAATTTACATAAAATCTAAGCCTCTTTAATAACACACTCTTCTTTAACAGAAAATTCATCTATATTAATACTATATATGTCATTAGTCTACATAGCAGTAATGCTAAAGGCCTTCTCCTTAGTGTCTTTATTATTTATAATAAACAAACATGGGTTATACATCAAGGTAACCATATTAAGTTTCTCGCAGTAGTGCTTATAATAAGTTACCTATCAATATACTCTAGCTTCTATAATGCCATACAATGGCTTTACAATCCTCATAATAGTACCCAGAGAATATTATACCTTTAGCTTAATTGGCAGCATACCTAAAACCATTTGCTATAGCTTTAACTTTAACTATAGGTATACTTAAGTAACATCTTAAAGTTTAGCCTTTATGCCCATTTTCATTAAAATAGATATTAGGCAAACCACAAACCATTAACTAACCCTCTAAACTATTGGTAATTGTATAAAGATTTCCTTCTTTTCTTCATTATTATACCCTTAAACAATAAGACAAGACTTCTCGTAGGGCTTTTTGTTTTTAACCTTTCCCTTAATCTCTTGTACTATGTAAGATTTAAATAGTCGTCCCTCATACTTGTCAAAGTTAAATAGTTTAAAGGAAAAGACTCCTTGCCTAATGAGATTTATTACTTCCATGTTATTAGATTCCTTAAATGGCTCGCCTAGGCTATTAATTACTCTATCCCGGCAAAGCTTTATAGATAATTTAAAATTATTTTTCTCTTTTTATATTATAAAGGCTTCTGCCACATACATATTAGGCTTGTTCTTAGATCCCAGGAAACGGCCTTGTTATTATAATTATCTTTCTGGCTTATCCGGGACGGCTCTTTCTGGCTTATCTAAAATAGCTTTTTCTGGTTTATCTAGGACAGCCCTATTAGCCTCTTCTCGATAGTATAGTCTTACTATTATAGATCTAAACTTAACTGGACTGTTTAAAAAATCTAAAGTAACGTTATGCCCGTTAATAGACAGAACCTTGTATAGGCCTTGCTATCTGTCCTTTTTATGCCATACCCGGGCATTATTCTAAAAAAAACATAGCAAAGATATCCACTATGGCTAGGCCATTTTATATATTTAAAGCACTGTTAATTTAGTACTTAGCCAATAGTTTACACAATTCCTTTATAGCCTTCTAAATAGCTTTGGCTCTCTTTAGTGTTATCGGTATAAAGGGTAAATCTATATTAATACATAGATATGCTCTAAATACAAGAAGTATTAAAATTAGGCCATTAGGCCCAATAATATCATTTACTGTTTTAACTGCCATCTACAATATAGCGTTGTTGTGATATATTCCGGCAAGCTTAGCTATCAATATTTTAAATACTTGCCAAAGTAGTCTATAGTATCACTCTACTTTGCCTATAGACTAATATACTTCTATAAAGACTTGTTTACATATAATTCTCATAATCCTTGCTTTTAATTAGAATTTTATAGACATAAAGTTAGTACTGGTATTGTAAACTAGCCAGTCTGGCGGTCTAAGATATATATTAATCTACATTATTTGTAGTATCTCCCACGTCTCTTTTACTAAGCGGGAATACAAGAACCGTGTGACTTAAAAAGATATAGCTGTATCTACTGTGTATAGTATGGGCTTGCTATTTAAGTATATTATATCAACGATAAGCTTAAAGTTAAAATTATGGTTGTCCTTTAATAAAAACTTAAATCTTCTTGGTGCTAAATTATAAAATTGGCAGTAATAATAAAATTTGCTAATGGCTTCTAGAGTGCCATTTTTAACGTTATTATGGTTAGCGTTTCTTAGTAGACATCTAAATTATTTAACAAATAGATAACCGAAGCATTTGTGAAGCCATCGCAACTTAGCTTCTATAATATATGTTCTAGCTTCTTTTTGAGACAAAAAAAACCAAGCATGCCCTTATTTACGCACAATAGAGATAGTCACCTCTCTATCTAACTTCTTTTATACAAGCTTGTCAATAATGTTGTTTAGATATATACCTAACCTGTCTATGTCTGCTAGGCAGAAAAGGAATGGTATGTTTATCTATATTATATAAAAAGTAATGATTCCTAGTAGTGTCTTTATGTATACTGTTCTAATAGATAAAGAATCTATACCTTTGCCAAACTAAACTATAGCCTCTTTTGCCCTTAAAGTGTCTAGAAATATAGACAAGTCTTTATGTTTTAAAGCAAGAAATCAATTATACCTGGCAGTTAATATCTTTGCTACTCTAGTATCTAGCATAATGCTTTGAAATTGCTGTTAAGAATAGTAACCCTTTAAAAAGAATTGTAATAATAGAATAGATTTATTCTTGTTAATAGCTGTATCCTTTTCTACAAATATACTATAAATGAAAAAAAAACATTTATAAGATATTATACTATAGTAAAGTTACTATTGTTGTTAACATCTTCTTTGTCCTTAATTCTAATGCCTTTAATGTTAGCAAAAAATAATGTATATGCCGCGTCTAATGTGTTTTTGCTGTACTGTTTTGTGTATATAACGAAGCTACTTCTGGCATATCTTTATTCTTCTAGAGAGTGTTATATAGACTAGCAGCCTTTCTTGTAATAAATGTAGCACTTTCTTAACTATTGGCATATATTATTATGATTGTATCCTTGGTTTCGAGAGTAGCTTTTATGCAAATAGCCTTTTTGTGGGTAGCTGTCTCTATTTTGAAATTTGCTATAGAATCTATTTCTGCCACAGAAGTTACTACGCCCTTGGCTAAAGCTTCCGTGGCTAAATCCTCTATGGCTAAATCTATAGCTCTACTGCTTATCTATATATTAATGGTTAGTATAGTAAATGTTACCATTCCTGTTATTATCATTATTGTCTACTTTATTATACACTTTCTCTAAATAGTTATTGTTACTAGTATAGAATTACCGTATGGAGATATTGTAAATAGATATATCTAGTAAGGGCTAAAGGTCCTAAAACAATTATTTACATGTTTCTACTGGTATATATAGCGCGTGGTTAAACTTAAATATGCCTAAGCAAGCTTGTATCACAGCTATATAAAAAACTTCTTTGTTTTGAAATGCTGGTCTAAAGGCTTGTTAACTTAGCTATAGAGTATTAAATAGCTTTTACAGTACCTCTTATAGGTCCTTGTTTACATTTACTAGGTTGTTCCATAGACCTACATATATAATATTAGCAAAATCAACATAATATTGCTTATAATTTATATTATGCTTAAAGTATTACTTAAGCGTTATATATATTTCTTAGAACATCTTCTGTGGTCTAATATAATATATAAAGTAAGTTTCGGCACGGCCTTCCAAAATGAGTAAAAATATCATATAGAACTAATCCGGCTATATTTAATATATAAAACATATATTTAATATTATCCATACCTTGTTATCCAGCAGGTCATACTATTTATCTATCTACTTATTCTAATTAGCCTATGCCTTTAAAAACTTGTTAATCTTATCAGGGTCTATTAGACTATTTATATAGTGCCTTAGTAGAAGTATAGTATAGTTATCTACCCATTTATTATTATAGGCCAAACTATAAAGTAGTGGAATATTGTATGGCCTTAGATCGTTATATTCCGGTGCCCCTGGTAGTCTTAACGGCCCTAATAGTCCTAATGCTTGCTAACCAGGAGGTAGCTTAAAATTATTATATTTTAATGTTTCCATTGCTTCCTATATCCCTAGGGCTCCCGGCAATCCCAGTAGTTGCTAACTCAAAGGTAGTCCAGAGTTATTATTTATTGTTTCCAGCACTCTTGACGCTCTCGACAATCCCAATGCTCCTAGTGATCTTAATACTCCCAGCAATCCCGGCACTCCTAGTAGTCCCGACGATCCCAATAGTTCTGGCAATCTCAACAATTGCCAACCTAGAGGTAATCTCAACACATTCTCCCATACTTGGGTTTCTGTCCTTATAGATAGTCTCTAATAGTAGGAAACATTCTTGACAATTTCTTGGATTTTATCCTTCTATAGACCTTTCGATTTTTGACTCAAGTATTATGGTTCCTAATTATGCTTCTATGGCCAGGAAGCTGGTTTAGGCACTGGTTTATGTATAATTTTGTAGGGTGTCTTTATTACCGACATCTACGGCAAGACTTAACTACTTGCAGGGCTACTTATACTACTATTAAGCCTATATAATACTATGTTGATCCTTAGAGACAGTATTTACTAAGTAGGTTGTGCTGATATTAGCTTTGCCAATATTTACTTAAATGGCTTCTTTATTGATAATTCTATCTTCTTATTTATCTTCTTTAACAATAGATTTGTTTTTTCATTAGACAAGAAAAAGATAAATAGATACTTTGCAATATATAGTATCTATTTTTAACCTCCCTTTGATAAGCTATAAAGCCTAGATTTAGGAATAAGTATTGTCTCAGCAATAGCTATATCTAGCCATTCTGGCAAGCATTTAGCTTTATTAAGTATAATTATCTAATCTACTGATGTCTAATATATTAAACTGGTATATATTCCTTATATACAAAAGAAGCATTTAAGATATTTAGCAACCAATATAGTTAACTATATATTAATAGTCCATTCTTTAAATATAGTCTTAAATTCCCAAAATAGCTCCTTATTAATAATTTATTAAAAATCATTATTGTCTATAAACTTAAGCACATATGTATTATACAAATAGCTCTATTTAACAACATCTTCAAATAAGTAAATAATTGAGATACACATACCCCAAGCTAGCCAGTTTATACAAAGCCAAAAATCATAAGAAATCTTAAATTACTCCTTTATATTATCTGCTATCACCTTAAATTTATCCTAAAGGGTATATTCTTTAGTATTCTATATATCTAACTTTACAGGTTATAGGTCCTTATCATTACTTGCTTCAAAGATATAATTATCCTTGTCACCCTTATTAACACTAATACTACTGGCGCCATTGTTGCCACTATTAGCCTTGCCACTATCAGCCATATTATTACTAGCACGTAACTATATTACACGTAATATAGCTTCCTTTTATAGCGGTCTACAATAGACCGCTCTTTTTTACAGGTGTTTGGTAGTAGGTAGTAGTAGTTATAAATTATAGTGGTCTACAGTAGACTGCCCCTTTTAGAGGTAATTAGTAGTAGGTGTAAATTATAATAGTTTATAGCAGACTATCTCTTTTAAAAATAGTTAACAGTAGTAGTCATAGATTATATAAGTAGTTAGTTAGACTTGTAACCAGGGCCAAAGCAAATTTAATTAAAGTAACCTAATTTTTTAAAAAAAAGGTCTAGGGTAACTCTCTATATAACTGGGCTAAAACAAATTTAATTAAAGTAACCCAATTTTTTTTTAAAAAGAATCTAGGATAACTCTCTATGTAATCCAGGCTTCTGGCTAGGCCAAAATAAATTTAATTAAAGTAGCCTAATTTTTTAAAAAAAAAGTCTAGGGTAAGTCTAGGGTAACTCTCTTTATATATATAATATTTTTATTAGATAACGCGTAATCATACAACCCTGTGTTGGCAAACAAACATTACTAAAGTTTGCATATAAACCGTTACTTTTTCTAGTATAGTTAGTTATTTGAGTGTTTATAAGGGTGTTCTTTCTATAGCATAAAGTCGTCCCTTTTACGTTTTAAGGGCACTGTTTTTATGCCATAAAAGCATTTTCTTTTATACCGCGAGAGTCTAATCGGCTTTTTCTTATTATTCTTTTTATGCCACAAGAGTCTAATTGGCTTCTTGGTGTTCTTTTTATGCCGCAAGAATCTAATTGGCTTGGTATTAAAGTACCCACTAAAGGGATTATATATTTTTATGTTTTTGTGTTTTTAATAGAACGCAACCTTGTCAGCACTATTTATACTATTGTGGTCTCTAATTGTCAATACTTTATTTTGATATAGAATCTAGGGACTTAGTATTTCTAATCTTGTCTTTTATTGTATAGTATACTTGTTTTTTAACAAGATTTATAATAGATGTAACCTCTTTAGCATAGCTTTGATATAAATCCAGTAGTTATACTAATGGGGTCTAATTGCTTATATTGTAGTTTCGATATAGGATCTAGGGACTATGGTATATTTAATTATAGCGTAGATATTGTCGACTATTTGGCGAGTTTTGATAAAGATCTAGGGACCCGTTAAATGTTGTTAATAGCGATCTGCCTCTTCCTTCTTTGCTGCTCTATAATTGCCATAAACAATTACTAATCAGTGTTGGTTGGGCTTTATTGTATACAATAATAGAAGTAGTGTTAGCAAAGAGGAAAGGAGAATACAGACTGAATGGTATATTCCATTAAGTCTAGAGCGGCGTGTATATGTATTTTAAAGGGTGTGGCAAAGCCACGCCTGCAGGGCGACAGCCCTTTATAGTGCAGGCCCCGCGCTAGCGTTGCACTAGCGACAGGCCCTTCGCTTCACCTATAGACCTATTCACTATAGACCTATCAACAGATATAACTTGATACATACGACGGTAACTGGCTAACTACATTTACCTGCCCTCTTCGCATCTTCACGCTTATTCAATATGAGAATAATCATCGTCGGAGCCGGCCTAGGCGGCCTTACTGCGGCACTTTATTTCGCTCGCAATAGCCATAAAGTCCAAGTCCTGGAGCAGCGCCCTGATCCAACTCCTATCAACAGAGGTATCAACATCTTGCCAGGAGCCACAAGGCTTCTTCAAAGCTGGGGCTTAACTAAAGGGTTAGATCAGATCTGCAACATTACAAGCGCCAATACCCTCCGAAGCCTAAAGACTGGTATTAAACGGAAACGACGGAATTCTCACAAAGTACGCCCAGTGGGTGCATAACAGGAGATCAGTTATATAGCTGTAAGTCAATTTTTTAAGGTATATAACTACCCTAATATCAAACCTCTATATCAACCTTAATTCTTACCTAAAATATATATAAGCTATATTATTTTAAAGATTGGCTTTTATACTATCCTTATATTTAATTTAGATTTTATTTAGATTAGGGTTATTAAGTTATTTAGGATTAAAGTTAGTTAGTTTTTAGATAAATTTTCTAGTATCTATAAATTTACACTTAATATACGTATAGCATATTATAGGATGAACTAATATCAGAGGGATTATAGAGGAGGGCTTATAGAAGCTGTTGACTCAGGGACGGTATAGAACGCTGTTCGAAGAGACTGCGTTATTCAACTAATGTGGGAACTTGATTTCATTACTATTGTAGAGGTACCAGACCTCCTCTATATATACCCTCCGACCCTATATTACCCCTTGGCACGCTAAATAGGTGTCTAGTAGGTAAAAGTGACGGCCAGAAAAATCTCTCTCGGGCCCTACTTACTTTAGGGTTGTATAAACCACCAAAGCTAGCCTTAAATAGGCTAAAAGTAGGTCCAAGAAAAGATCAGAAGCTAATTTATATAAAATAACTAACTAAAATCTTTTTGGATAAAAAACAAGCTGAATACAAGGGTTTAAAGTCAGGGCTGCTAGATAGGCTAAAAAATCGACTTACGAGCATACAAGTTATCTCCTGAATAGTAGATGTAGGGGAACTCAGGGAGTTACCCTAGATACTGACTATACCCTTGTATACCCTTGTCTCTTATATAGCACTACTAGCCTTTTAAACCCGACTCTTGTAATGACCTACTTAAGTAGCCCGCCAGGGTGCCTGGAAGTTTCCAGGCACTGCTAGATCTTTTGGGTCTCTTGGCGCAATCAGTACTGGCGGCTGGTTCGTTACAACTCTGTTTAACAGAAGCCTAACTCAAAGTTAGCTATAAATTAGTTAGCTAGTTAAGCCAGAATTAAATACTATTTCTAACTAAGACTATATATAATACACCTTATATTAATCTACTGATCTATACGATCTAACTATTTACTATAACTAGCAAAATTGCTACTTACATTATTATAACCAAAATCTCTAAATCCTAAGACCTGGGGACGAATAGGGATATATTAATATCTCTTTTACACAAGAAAGCCCGCGAAGCTAGTGCTAAAATGTGGGCGGCCCACTTTCAGCGCACCCCCTATTCCGGCGCGGCTCCGCACCCATAATACGTCGGGGGACCCCTTATAGAAAAACTTAAATATCTTAACAAGGGATTTATTTCTAGTTACTAAACTACTTATACACGTCAATTAGACCATAATAAAGTAATAATTAGAAGCTAATGTTTACAACGCCCTTACAGCAATAGCCAGAGTTGTGGCAGTTTAGTATACAAATATAATGGGCTCTGCACTAGGCACGATGGTCCGGTGAACTGGGAAGGCCAACATGTATATTAGGTGTAGGTTTGGTGCAAGACTGATTCTTGCCCCCCTTAAGTCTAAGACGTAGGGGCTTCGGGTCCCTTTTTAGAAGGGCCTTCGCCGGGGCCACACCGGGGCTTCCCCGTGGCTTCCGCCCGGCCGTTACAATTGTGCCTTCCCCCCGGAGGCCCGTCCCCGGGCCGTCAACTACGGCTTTCGTACAGCTTTCATGGGCACCTTCCAGTCACTACCTCTGGTAACTCACGGAACATTCTAAACCTATACACAACCTTTTCGGCGCCGCACAGGCCAGGCAGCATGGTTTAAATAGCTCGCCCTTTAGGCTGCTATTAACCTCTCTCTCTCTCCGACCTACACTTCACTACTTCTTGAAGTCATTACCGTGGCCCTTCTTCTATCTACTACTTTGAGTAGTTTTCACAATTACTTCTTAATACCTTTATCATATCTCGCTCGTCTAGCTTATTCAAAGGCTTCTCACCCTCACTACTAGGTAAGGCGTTACCTTCCTCTTTAGAGGGGTCTCGTAATCATTCCTGGTCTTCTTCGGCAAGCACTTCTAGCCTTAGGCCTCTAGCCCCTGTTTACTTTCATTCTCCTTCCATCAATTCTGCTAGTAAAGGTAGCTCTTTACACTACTTGCAGTCATCCTCCCTGTAAGGTTAGAGTAACCTGTTTATAGGGTTCCCTAACTCATTAGGTTTAAGTCCCAAGGGGTTCGGTAGTAATTATGCCAGCCTTATTATAAATCCTCTAACCATCTCTTTCTCTTTAGAGCCGTCCTCCTCTAAACAGAGCAACACCTTAACCACAACTCGAGGCAAGTCCTTGAAGGCAGCTAGTAAGCAGCCCACTACTACCCCGCAGACCCCTCAAACTCGTTACAAGGTGGCAGCAAGCATCACCACGTTACTAGGCAAGCTAAACCAGAGCAGACCCCCGAAAGTACCTCGAACCCTAAAGGAACTAACTTCCTCTACCAGCAAGTTCATATAATCATACATACCTACCAAGGCCCTTAGACATACAACACCTCCTAGCCAGCAGCATATAGCAGCAGCCCCTATAAATATTATCTAAACCTCGCGTAATATATCTAGACGGAACGAGAGGGTACAGACCTAGAGTCAGGTAATCCAGTCCCAAGCCCCTTGCGAAGCCTATATACGTAGTTTTCTCAAAAAGTTCAAGGAGGATGTACCTTCCTTACGGGAAGATATAACCTATACTATGACTAGTTTAGGGAGCTTTTAGTATAATCAGTATATTACAAAGCATTACTCGCCTTGTATAATAGTAAGTATCCTTCTATCTATTGTTGTTACTTCTATTAACCATTATAGGGGGATCCTTTAATTATCGAGTTGATCTCCAACTTACATTTTATAAGAGCCCTTCTAAGGGGAATCACCCAAGCTACAAATCCTCCTCTATTGATTATATAGGAGAACCAGCTATTGATTTCGTAGGTTTACCTAGCCTAAACCTTAATAAACCTGTCTACAAACAGACCAAGCAGTGCTCTAGTGTTTTAGAAGACGGTAGAGAATCCAAAGTATAAGAAAGGCTTCTAGGGGGAGAAGAAATGAATTAAGGTTGCAAACATAAGTCCCCTACATTTTGAGGTATAATCGTACACTAATCTACTCAGAAATCAGCCATTATAGAGGCTAGTATCTTTTAGTCGCAGGCCCTAGCTAATTCACACCTGCTTTATTTAGTACAGTTTAGCTTAGCTAACTTAGTAGATGCCCTTTATGAGAAGATCTTAAGGGACCTGGTTAATACTTATCATAGCATGCCATGCATGGTTCTAGCTAATAATGGGTTCCTAGTCTAGCACAGCTTGGTTTAGGGGTTTCTCTTAAAGGTTTCGCGGGTTATAGATGATGCTTTTAAGATCTAGCCAGAGGGGTTTTTACTACTGCTACAGGAGATGACCCATAGGATATAGACGACTCTTCCCTGCTAGTTGCTTGGAAATACAGTAGCTTAGTAATTAGTATTAGTAGAGAAGGCTTGGTTTTTTAAGAGTAGGGATAACAATACCCTTACGTTGCTTTTTTAGGGACTCTTTTAGTCCCCCCTTAACCTAGACATTTCTAAGGTCGTTTATACTTAATTTTAATATGTTAATCTTTAAAGCCTTCCTCTACTTAGGTAATACTTAATAACCCCTCAGTAGGCCTTTACCTAAAAACATTTCCCTGTTATTAGGCCAGCCTCTAGTTTACCCATTAGTTCTCTAACACTTATCTATCTAACATTAGCTTCATCAGCTAGTCATTTGATACTTATCAGGCTAACATTAACTTTATTAGCTAGCCTCTAGCACTCATCTAGTCAACCTTAACTTTATCAGCCAGCCATCTAGTACTTATTAGGCCAACATTAACTTCATCAGCCTACCATCTGGCACTCATTAGGCCAACATCAACTTTATCAGCCTACCATCTAGCACTCATCAGGCTAATATTAACTTCATCAGCTAGTCATCTAGCTATCCTAGCCTTCATCAGCCTATTACTACTTAATTTATAGCTACTTCCTGCAGCCTCTACTAGTCTAGTCTTAGGTCCTCTTCCAGCTTTGCTTCAGCCCTCTCCCTTTCCAATACTTTATAATAGTTTTGTCTACCGATATTTTGTCTTCCAGCATCCATGAGTTATATTTACTAGGCCATCCTTTCTACTTTACTAAGTAGTACATAGTGTCCTTAATCTTCTGGTAGTCTCGGATCTCTTCTAGCTCCTATTTGGCCTGTTTATCCTCTAAGTCTAGTAGGTCTAGAACACCTTCTATTAGATCCTTCGGGTTTCTCGCTACTCAGGGCTCTAGCTAGCTTACGTGGTATACATAGTGTATTTAGAAATACTTCTCTAGTAAGGTCAGACTATAGGCCTACTTACTTACTTGAGATATGATCCTAAATAGGCCAACCCTCTATAAAGCAAGCTTCCTGTTTTTTAGAAGTAGATGCTTAGTTATTAGTAATACCTATTAGCTAATCTTGAATTATATAGGCTGGTACTAATTGTTGTAATTTCGGGCCTGTATCTTAATTACCTGTTTCTAGTTCTCCTTATAGTCTATTTAAATTTACTAAAGTTTTTCAATACATTCCTTGACTGTTAGTACCTCCCTCTAAGAAACACTATCTTTAGTGGGCTATTTATTGTACAGAATAGTAAAAGATAGTTTGTAGCTAAAGAGAGCTTTAAACAGGCTTATTTTAATCATAGTGCTTTGTGCTGAATTGCAAGCAAAGAATGTAATATATAATAAGTTTGGCCAGTTCTAGGCGTTCTCTACTATAAACGCCCTTAGGTATTGTTCTAGGGTTTAGTTTATTCTTTCCATTTATCCATCGCCCTGCAGGTAGTAAGCAGTAGTGTATCGGGTTTTAATTCTACTTAGCTAGCAAAGTATCTTCTAGAACTTACTAGTAAAGGTTATGCCTCTGTTAGTCACAATTTCTTTAGGTAGTCCTTATTTATATTTAATCTCCTTATAGAAGATCTCAGCTAGTTTAGTAACATTTATCATCATACTTACTATAGTAAAGAAACTTATCTTAGTATAATGATCCACGATAACCAGGATCACATCTACTTCCCGGCCATCTCTGATAGTAGTCGGGAGTCTAGTAACAAAGTCCATACTAAGTTCTTATATAGGGCCTAATAGAATTAGTAATAAAGCAAGCTCTCCATATAGGCAATAACGTAGCGTAGATACATATTAGCATATTATACAAGAGCACACATAGTTCGCGACAAAGGTTTTTAAGCCCGGCTAGCAAAAATGTCTTTTAACTAAAATTTATATCCACGTCTACCCCCAGTATCCACTTAGCAGCTCGTCGTAATAGGTTTACAGGATCTCTTGTTGTAAAGCTTCTTATTCTAGCATATATATGTATCTCTTCTAGTATAGCAGTCCGTCTTAGAACTTATAACTAGAACCATTTAAAATAACACCGTTTAAGGATTTAATCCTTTTAATAACGGCCTAAATCTTAGGGTCTTCCCCTTAGGCTTTACATATTAAGTCTAATAGCAGAGAGTAGAGCCCCTGGTATATTGTGTCTACGTTACTAACATATACCTGGGCCCGGACTCTTGTTATGAACTGCCCCCGTAGGGGAGCCGCAGACTTAAGCCAACACTCTATCAGGAAGAAATCGAGTTTTAAGACCTCTTATACTTTAGTATTTCTAACTACAGCCTCAAACTAGGCCTGCCGTTAGTCTTTTGGATAAGATTGTGAGTCCTTCCTAATGGCTGCAACCATCTTTAATTCCAGAGTTAGGATCCAACTTAAATTTAGAGGCTTTTCTTCTAACATATAGTCAGGCCTTCTCAATAAGCCATCTACTAGGTTTATTCTCCCGGAACAATGTTTGATAGTAAAATCAAACCTAGCTAAATATATAAGCCATTAAACCTGCTTCTATATTAGTTTTTTTTACTTTATAAAGCTGTGGAGATTGTTGTGATTAGAAAGAACTATGACCGGCTCTTGTACCCTTTCGAGGTACTGTTGCTAGTACTTGAAGCTCTTAATGATGGTACTTAGCTCTTTATCATAAGTTATCTAGTAGAGCTTAGCTCCTAAAAACTTCTTTGACTAGAAAGTAATTAGATACTATTAGGATTTATCCTTATCTCAGTATTACTATAAAATTATAGATATAGCAGCTTTATCTAATATATTATACTTGATTTGTGTAGGGAGCGTGGGGTTGTAATGTTAGAGAAGAGGCGCCTGTTAGAACCTTATCTTAAGCTCTTTAAAGACCCTTTGTATTTTAATATTTTCTAGGGCCAAGAGATTAATTTTTTCTAGTTTTCAGCCACGTTATATCCCTTTCAATTGTTCGTTAAGTAGTTATATGATTTTTAAGTAATCCCTAATAAATCTTTAGTAGAAGTTACAAAAACCCAAGAATATTTAAATATTATAGTAGGTAGTTAGTATTAGCTATTCTTAGATAGTCCTAATCCTATCAGGGTCTATTTAGACTCCCTTCCTTTTAACCAAAAATCCTAAAAACTTAATCTCTTCTTAAAAAAAGCAGTACTTCTTGATATTACTATACAACTCTACTATTACAAGACAATCCATAATCATTTATATATACTTCTCATACTCCTCTTTACTTCCTGAAAAAATTAAAATATTATCTAAGTAAACAATTACATAGACATCAATATAATCTCCTAAGACTTCCACAATAAATGATTAAAACATAGCTAGGGCATTAGTTAATCCAAACAGCACTACTTTAAATTCATAATAACCATATTATGTATAGAAAGCTATCTTTTATTTATCACCCTTTTAGATATAAATCCGATAATATATATCTATTAAATTAATTTTAGAAAAGTACTATATACCTGATAATTAATCTAATATTTCTAAAACTAGTAGTAAGAAATACTAATTTTTTATTATTACTTTGTTAAGAGCCCTATAATCGATATAGAGTCAAAGGGTTTTGTCTTTTTTCAGCGTAAACAAAACTAGTACACCAGTAGGACTTTTGCTATAGGCAATTCATCCTAACTTTAAACTCTTTTCAAGCCATTCTCTTAAGACCTTGAGTTCCATTAATAAGAGTGGGCGTAGAAGCAGAAAAGGGGGTAAAGTTTCCTTCTCCAGATCTATTACGTGATCTACCTTCCTTCTTAGTAGTAGCTCCTTGGCTCTAGCTTTAATAAAAAATATCTCCATCCCCGCTAATCGCGGGTACATTTAAGACGGATCTAGAGGCGGTTTCTCCTCTTCGTCTATCCCTCGAGGCTCCTATTAAGGGCTCTCCTCCTTTTCTATTATACTAAAAGGTTCCGCTATAGGAAAGATTATATAATAATAGAAGACCTTCTCCTAATTTCTTATAAAAGACTTTATAGTTTGCTCTACTATACAAACCTTGTCTTATTAAAGCCACCAATCCTTCAGACAACTTTTAAGCTCTATTTAAAAATGTTTCAAACCTAGGGTACCTAATAGCAAAACAAACTTTAAGCATTTCCTTTTAATTACAACACAATCTTACGTCTCCTTCCTCTAACTTCCAAAATAGTCCTTAAACAACAAAGGTACTTGATAGACACCATAAGTAGGAACCACGGTTTCTTAGATTCCTACTATAAATACTAATTTTTTTGTAGATAATTTAAGGCTAAACTTCTTAACAAAAGAAATACTAATTAAGTTTACTTATACCTATATATCTAGATTAACCTTAATATGTCTTTAACTATACTTTATAGTTACTTTACCTAAGATTATAAATATCTCTCAGACTTTAACTATCTCTTTTTCTACTTCCGGGTATAGTTACTAGTCCCTCTCTTTAACCTTAGACACTATTCTTGTAGGTAGTTAAGAGGTACTTCAACTCCCTCTCCCTTAGTTCTAACCTTGATAACCCCTAGACTAATAGTTACCGCGACCTTATACTTAATTTACCAATACTGTAGTTTCCGCCAGTACTAGATAGTTTGGAGTATAGTAGTAGGTACTTTTATACCTATAGTATATAGTCGTCTTGCCTATTTCATCTAGAGGATTTAGCTTTGGGGTTGCTTTAGAGGTACTTCCCTAAGTATTCTAATTTGGTAGGATATAAGAACCCCTGCCCTAGAATCCTTAGCCTCTACCTTGGCCTCGCGGCCAGGGGTTATTTAGAGTTCTTCCCCTTAAATTCGTGACACTTCCTAAGAAGTTTCCTCCTCTAACACTTCCTAAGAAGTTTCCTCCTTATCCTCTCTTGTTAGGGGTTCCGCCAGTTTCCCCTCGTTTTAGGCCTACCTCCTCATATTTTCTCTTTCTAACCCTCTCTAAGGTATTAACCTAAATTACTTGGGCAACTCTAACTATCTTATCTCTAGTCTCTAGTATACTCAGGGCATATTTCGTTTAAATCTCTAGCAATATCCATCCTAACAACCTTAAGAGAAAGAATTTAGCCCTCAAACTATTACTTCTTATTTCTTATTCTAATTCCAATATTTTAAGGTACTAGTAAAAGGTCTATAGATCTTAGTTTTCTCGTTAGTAAGTAGTATTAATCAAGTTTTAAATAATGCCTAATATACCTTAAGGATCCTTCTTGAAATTAGAGCTAAAAGTCTTAAACTCGTCTTACTTGTAATAGTTAAATACAGACTCGTCTCCTCTTCTTAAGGATTTTATATAAATATCCCAGCAGTTTCAACACTCCTTCTTAACATAGTCTAATATATATATTACTTTCATCTTATCGTCATAAAGGGTTTATAGTTATAAGATATAGGCCCTTTCTATATCCATCATCCAGCTATTATATTACTAAAGAGTACAGGCTATAAGTAATAAAGTAATATTAGCTAGCTTTAGGTCTTTTAACTTGACTTTAATAGTTATTTAAGCTACTTCCAGAGTATCGATTCTCTACTAAAGTAGTTAATTACGTTCCCGTTCTCGTGCTAGGGCATCATCGAGCTAAAGTGTTCCCGAGCTACCCTTAGCATCGTCGTAACTTCCTTGAGATCTTCCCCTTCTTTCACCAGTCTTTAGTAGCATTGTGGGTAGTATGGTAAGAAGAATCAGAATTGTAATGGGCTCTATACTAGGCACGATAGTCCGGTAAACTGGGAAGGC
Source organism: Diaporthe sp. PMI_573 (assembly GCA_021399435.1). Lineage (NCBI taxonomy): Eukaryota > Fungi > Ascomycota > Sordariomycetes > Diaporthales > Diaporthaceae > Diaporthe > Diaporthe sp. PMI_573. Next base: position 3,730,476 of record JAJTUP010000002.1, on the reverse strand, counting down.
CAACATGTATATTAGGTGTAGGTTTGGTGCAAGACTGATTCTTGCCCCCCTCAAGTCTGAGACGTGGGGGCTTCGGGTCCCTTTTTAGAAGGGCCTTCGCCGGGGCCACACCGGGGCTTCCCCGTGGCTTCCGCCCGGCCGTTACAACAAATCAGGTATACAGGTATATAACTTTTTAAACGCATTTAAAAATATAAATTAAAAATACTAGATTTATATAATTTATACCACGTACTAGATCGGTCAATGAAGTTTATAATAGTATATTATTTATTAGGGTTAGGGTACTCTGACAGGGGTGTTAACAGGGGTTAAAGTTATAGAGTTTTTGTATACCTGGGCCTTAATTTTAGCTGATTTTTATCCCCCTGTTCCCCGGCTCCACCGTACTCCTAACCGTTAGAAAAAATTATAACTAAATCCAGTAAATTATTCTAACCGCTGTTATTTATATTATTTAGTCTTTAAATTAATTATATACTAAAATAAACGTGGGTAAAAAAAGTGTATACCTGTTGTATACCGAGATTGTCATAACTCTGGCAATAGCAGACGGGATACCAACTCGGCTAGCCTCCAGGCTATAGCATATCCCGGAGACTACCCTTCATCGCCGCTATACAGGCGTCCCTAATCATCGTTGTTAAACGTGACCATCGAGATAAGCTACCCTTGCAAGCTTGTATGTGCAGCGCGTTGCTTTTGCAGCTAGTATAGTGTCTATATCATAACAATCGTAATGCCGCAGACCCTCAGAGGCATCTTAACAACTATTAAGAGGGTTAATTAGCACTATATATAATTAACTAATCCAGCTTAAGGCTAGGGTTAACCCAATATAAAACTCAGGCTCTTACAACCCACCTCGCCTTCCCTAACGAGAATCGCCCTCCTCTAAGGAGGAAGTAGCTAAGGGCTTTCCTCTCCCAGCACCCTGAACTTTAAAGCTGAAAGAATTAACTAGTCGAAGTAAAGCGGCTAAGGGCGATAATAAAGATAAATATTAAGGCTTAGTTTAACCTCCTCTAATTACCTATAGTTAAATCTATTATCCCTTATAACCGCTAGAATACTAATAAGGGAGGAATAATAGAAGGGTATTCTGAGAACTTTCAAACCCTTAGCTATTTACATAATAGCCTTATTAGCTAATTAGACTATAATTTAAGAGTATAAACCTCCTATATTAAGTATATTAATACTTTAAGGAAGCGGCTTAACCTATTAGTTATATTTAAAGGAAAGAGCGTTTAATAGCAGTAGTTTCCTATAATCCTTAAGGATTTTAATAGCTAGAAATTCACAGCAATAAAGAAGGGGTAGATAGAGGAAAGGATTACTATTAAGTAGGTAAGGAGAATCTTCATTCCTTAAACGAACCTAAGGGACCCTAACGAGTAGCGATTATTAATTATCGACAGGCACTATAGCTATACAACCCTCGATTTTATATAAGAGTGCTTCTTAAATCGAATTTATATACTCTTCTTACTAGTATATACCTCCCATATACTCCAGCCCCTTAATATTAGGGCCTTCACGCTACTTAAAGCCTCTTTTAGAAAACACTTACACGCTCTAGGGTAATTCGATTCCTTAACCGTAATAATAAGGTGATAGTTTCTTTATTACTATTAGAGGGCACGCGAAGAGGCAATTATAGAGGATAATATTCGTTTTGGGTAGAGAGTCATAGGTCTTTAGCTCATCTCCCGGGTAAGGGCACTAGGAAGCTATTATATCCTCGAAAACTACCCGGACTAGCTGGAAGTAGTTAAATTGAGTAGTTGGAATAGCTTTATTAGAGTAAACGGAACATCTGAGTATATTTTTCAGCCTATAGAACCCAATTTTGCTACTCTGAAGAGGTCCTAAGAGATACGCCGGCTTATAGCCGATTATAAGTATCAGAAATACTTAAGCCCTACGTAATAACGACTTCTCAGAAAAATCCTTAAAGCATATGATTAGAAAGAAATAGAGTTAACAATAACCTTGTGAAAGAATAAGCAGCTTATAAGTTAAATTAAGGCTAGTAGGAAGCTTAAGAGGAAGAAGGTTATAATTAACCTAAACGCAGCTTTCGCCGATATTAAGGCTATTCACAAGGCGAAAATCGAAGCTGGCGAGGTATCCCCTAATAGCGACGATTCTGACGAATCGTTAACGCCAACGGAAGAGGGATCGGCTATTGTTATGGCGGGTAATTGATGTTGGGAATAGCCTTAATCGTTAAGGAGGAGGTGCGCCGAATCAGGGGGTGCGCCGAATGTGGGCCGCCCACGTTACCCCTTGATGGAAAATAAGCAAGATACAAGTCTGTTTCTCCATTGAATTTGGAAGGCCAAGGGGAGAGAAAAGGCTGGAGGCTTGATTTGGCGTCCTATTCGTCATCGCTGGCTGATGGCGTTAGAGTACTTCTGGTACTAGCATCGCAGCACAGTCTAGGAGCGCCCCCCTCAACTTGTGCATGATATACAGCATCGGTTCTCGAAGAGGTGTGAGTGGGCCTAGGCAACCAGCCCAGCGAGGCTGGCGCTTAGCGAGCCCAACCAATCGAAGAAAAGCAAGACACGAAAAAACTACAAAGCAAAGAGGAAACGCATTTCTTCGATTCCATTCTTACACACTCTCAAATTCCGGCCTTCAGACATTACACATCACCAGGCGCGACAGTAAATGGCGTCCGCTCCCCGTCTCCGAGTTCCGCCCAAGGAGCCAGAGGCGCGCAAAGGGCGGGGAATGGAAGACGACGCATCCGGGTCCGGGTCCGGTGAGGCAGGACGCCCGGCTCTTCTCTCGTTCGATGAGATGCCGGAATGGTTTCAACACGACAACAACCAGTGGATCCTTCACGGTTACTGGCCTATATCAAGCTCGGTTCGCGCCTCGTTCCGCAGTTGGTGGCATCTCCACAACAAGACGGTCAACATCTATTCCCATCTTATTCCGGCCATTGTCTTCCTCCTCGGCGAGTGGTATATCTTGCAGTACCTTGCGGGCAAATATTCCAGAGTTACTAGCACCGATTTTATTGCTTTCTCATTCTTTATGCTTACGGCGACCATTTGCTATGCATTTTCAGCTCTTTATCATACTTTGATGAACCACTCTTACACGGTGGACCATTTCTGCCACCGACTAGATATGCTTGGTATAGGGATCTTCATAGTCGGTGACATTGTCTTGGGAGTATACATAATCTTTTGGTGTGAGACTACGCTGCGCAATATTTATTGGTCTATGGTTAGCTGATCTCTATATGCTCGATTTTTCTGTGCCAGGGCTGGTAATTGGATCTAACACGGTCTTCATCGGTCAATAGATTGGGGTTTTCGGGGCATTGACCATCATCACGAACATCCATCCCAGGCTCCAGAGCCACAAGTATCGCTCCATGCATACACTAGCGTTCGTGGCGACTGGCATGTCCGTTGTGGCGCCCTTGATTCATGGGCTCGATGTATTCGGGCTAGACCTGATGAACAAAAAAGCCTTCACTTATACTATGGTGGCAAAGATAGGCTGCCTTCTATCTGGAACCGCGCTTTATGCAGTGAGTCTCCCATTTTGCCCATACAGGAGAAAAATTGATCATAACACACGTGATTCAAAAGATGAGGTTTCCCGAAAGTTGGTGGCCTGGAAAATTCGACATGTGCAGCTCCCATTCATTCATGCACATCCTGGTGGTCAGCGCCGCTGTTATCCAGATAATAGGATATCTGGAAGCCTTCGACTATGCTTACTTAAATATTACCTGCTCGGCCTCTTGAGTTACTACCTTTGGTGGAGCCCCTAACCACGGGGACGAGCGGCGACCTTCCAACCTAGGCAGCGCTGTTGGGGATTCTGGCAGCAAGGTGCTTTTGGGAGCCAGGAATGTTGGCATTTATAACGAAGGAGAGAATACCCATTCCAGGGACCAAGGTTCGTCAGCAGTAGTTGGGAACGCTTGGAATTGAGGGCGTGGCAGTGGTTCGTTTTGTTGTTTTGACGTTATGGGATTCTTTTCCGGGAGAGATCCAAGGGGATCAGCATGTGCCTTGCCGGCTGCCGGTGCCCTCCTCGCCTCCCCTCCTTTTGGCTCGAATATCCTGCTGTTACGAACCGACACATCAGCAGGCCTAACCAGAGACCTGATATGTGTAGACCCTTTGAATACGTACTATTACATTATAATTTTTCTATGAGTGATATAAATAAAATTATTTAGTACAGTATCTATAAGATCGCAATAAACCAAATTAGATAACACAGCGTGCGGCATGGGTGATTTCAGGCTACGAACTGCTTGTAGGGTAACTCGTGTGTGTACTCGCCTGCATCGGTTGCGGTGGAGGGCGATAATGTTCCTCGCAATCATCAAGCCATTTCTGAATTACGTCTTGGAGGGAGGGTAGATGACCCCGTTGGATTTCTTGTCCAGGCGGAAGCAAATATGCTGAATGTCTCGTGTTGGAGATGTCCTGCCGAATTGGTATGCCAAGACTATTCTCTCCCGCATTGTTTGTGAAATATTTCCCTTTGTTGGGGCTTCCATTAGAATTCCAATAGTCGGGATAATCATTGCTTGCCTTGCCTGAGTAGTAGTCTATGGTCTCAAGTAATCACACTGAGAATTCTTTTCCAGCTTGATATAGTAAGAGTGTAGCGTATGGATGAGGCCTGCAGCAGTATGTACTGGAACTGTTTAAGTCCTGCTCGGTTGATTTTACATTAGATGAGGAGAGGAGTATTTTTACGCTTCTTAGTCCCGGCGCTATTACTGTACGTTATAAATTGTATAGCTTCGGCTTTGCGGTATAGTAGAATATGTATGTGATTTATGAAGAAAGGAGAAAATTGAAAAATACAATTGGTCTTGAAATTGGTCATTTAGAGTCAATGTTGGTGCTCTCATACACTTGAGGCATGGTCGATGATACTATTTGATCAAAGCCTTAAGGCTGGCTTCTTATATCGGCCTAATCAGCTCTTGTGCGTTCTTGAACGTGGTCTGGACTTATAGCATTTAATAAGAAATAATGCTGTATAGTATATGGGTGGCGTTTTTTTCGATCTCCCAAATTTCAGCCTGTGTACCTAGATTCCCTCAAACATAACTAGCAAATAGATGTTCCAGCAGGACTGTTCGGATCAGGAATATACTCAGCCGCGCTGATCGCATCCTCTCTAACAATTCACTCAACAGCCTCCATTTTGATAAACCAATCAACCAATCAACCAATCAACCAATCAACCAATCAACCGAGCCCAAGCCATACCGAAAGATAAGATGCAAGGACTTTTGCAGGCGTGTGGGGCTGATGTGCGGAAGTGCTGCCAAGCACAGTGGAAAGACGCATTGTACAGATGCCGAATCATGCTCAAGTGATACCACAATATTATTGGTTACCAACTGTCCGTTACAGTTGAATGCAGTTCAGGCTACGATACCTTGTATAAAACCCCGATTGGCTCTTCCCGTTAGCATCGTACATATAACTTAGGTGTATTATACAGCAAATGCCTGTATCACCTTTGCTAAGAGGGGTATCCATTCCTTTCCCAGTCCATTTGTGCACTGCCACAGGAGACTAAGAGCTGTTCGCTTTTTTCAGTAGAAAAGGTAGACTTAACAAAAACAGTGTCAGAAATCGGGACTGAACCAAACTGCCTTCTTCCCTATTAGGGTATCAATGTATGTTGAAAAGACGGTATTTGACACACATGCCTTGGTGTCTCGAAATTTCTGTCCTGGGCTCGACGAACGATGCGGAAAATGAATTTCAAAAGTCAATAATCCCTTCAAATTGTCCTAACAAAGCAGACCCTGTCCCCAGGATTCGAACATAGGCCCTAAGAAGGGCCTCAATCATGGCCACGAGTCTACTACTTAACGCTCTCTCCCCGCCTCTGCAGTCTTTCTCATTCAATTTCATTCACAAATCTTGATCACCATATCTCGATCACCACATCTCGATCACTGTCTCAAAATGTCTACCAAACAGGCACCAGGACCGGAATGGGTTGAACCAAAGGAAATCGACCAACAAAAGAGGATGAAGAATTACATGGCTATTCTATCCGCCGACTCCTGGACCCAGGCGCGCAAGATACTCCTGTCAAGAAGCGAGAGATTCTATTTCGCTCTCGCTATCAACGACATGCCCGAGTCATATCGAATTAAAACAATTGTGTATTTGAGAGAATTTTATTCTGGGACAGTCAGCAAGATCATCGCAGCGATCCAGCTCAACAGAAGCAAGTACGATCCAAGATCGGTCTTCCCAATAGTTGCTACTCCCGAGTTCTTGAACAGTTCACCGCACCCTGCGAGACGCTGCAATGTCTGCCAGCAATCAATGCACTTATATGAAGACTTCATATGGAAGAATTGTGGGCAACATATTCTACATTCTCGCTGCCTCAAGGATCGTTTGGGTGCAAATGAAAACCCACTTTATGGGCCCTGCGAGTGCAACAGCGGGGGCTACGAGAGCTCGTCAGACCAGCAAGAGCTGGTTAGCCAGGATTCCCCGTGACTCGGATTTAGCTGGGCTACGATCGATACCTGAAGAGCTCCTCGATATGATCAAGCAGTTCAGTCCACACGCATACCTGTGGCGTGTTGTATCTATTCTCGCTCTCACGCCTCGTCCTATATCAGCGCCGCTGCCACAGACGCTGGCGCTAGATAGCATCGAGAGTTGGCAGCGTGGAGACCGGGAGGTAGCTGGTCTCGGCGACGAAAGACCAATCATACGGATAACAATCGACCCGCACGGCATCCAAGCTATCGAGCGCCTTCCTGAGCTACCAAAGGTCACATCAGAGAGCTTCAGGCACCGTCTTTACATTGTTGAGGACTTAGCCACCCTTGCCGGCATTCAAGCCTGTATTTAGGTATGTTCTCCCACATAGCTCTCAAGGCTACTGAATGCTGAATTCAAAAGGACGGTCTGCTTCGTCTGCGTCTTCCATTGAATATCGAATGTCTACCAATCTGGGACACTCCTAGTCCGCCAAGGCTAGCCGAATGCCGTTTCCAACCTAGATTGCAACGACGCTGGCAGCGCTTCGAAACTGTTTCTCTGGAATCGACGCGTGGAATCACGTTCCTCTACTCATTGGGACACATACATGGTGTCTTTTCTCACACCTTGACCGCACCCTGCGCTTTCCCTTTGTACCAACACTTCCCCGAGAGACTGCAACAGCATACTGTATGGGTCTACTTGCCGATTGCCCGGGAGGACAAGATAATCGGATTTGGGACAAAACAGGCCGACAACGGAATGTGCATCATGGTAAGCGAAAAACCCTGGACCATTTGGCTCCGACTCACAGACAGTGCTAGGTCCGTACCCAACTCAGCGGTGACTTCACAATAGGACCACAGTCGCCGGGCGGTCAACTTGACCGCTGGCTCTGCAGCAACGGCCATATAATCCTCGCCTATAGCGTACCCTCGGACCGCCAGCGTTTCCCCGTGTCCCTTGGCACATACAGTCATGGCACATCTGAGGAGACACAAAATGCTGAGATCCCGGAAAGCGATCAACACAGCTTAGGACATATCACTTACTTCTCTTCTGCTCCACTTCACAAGATTTTTTGTGCTTATGTCTTTGAGCATGGGGAGAAGGACATTTGTCATGGGATCTTGTTCGAGTATGAGGGTGGGGGCTCACGGGCAGTCGGGCAGTGTCGTGTAGGTGTTGACCGTGAAAGGATGTGTATTCGGCCGTCTATCATCTGTTTTCGTACGGTCTGCTGGACAGACAATGAGGGGCGACATCACCGTGGTATCCAGGCTGATATGGCACAGAGTCAAAACCACCCTTCCCTTGGGCACCACCCCCAGGATGAGTGGTGGTGCCGGGACCTCTCTAATGCACATACACTACAATTTTGGTTTGCGCAGGAGCGCGCCATGGTTTGTGTAACACCTAGCAATGAGAATAAGGCCTCAGGCTAGCACTGTCGCTTTCGTCAAAGCGCCACGCTGAAATACCACTACATGCGATTACCCATGTAAGAAGATGAAGTCTCACGATTTCAATCGAGTTTTCTAGCTTTCCTGTCAAAGTTGCTCGCCCGTGTGGTGTTAAAGGGGCATCAACCTTTTGAAGGCTCGTCCCGTGTGAAATAGATTCTGCCAGCCTTCTCGAGGTCAGACCAGGCATATACCTTCGTCCTTTTGTGCGTCCTCCACTTCCACTGGCTCCGACGCGCTTTCCTCGTTCCGCCCTTCTCGTCCCTAAATATAAGCATATCTCTCCCTGGTCCAAAACAGTGTTCTACGCGAAGTTTGACCTCGTGCCACTCTCGCTTTCTCTTAGGTCGCCCAGTTGACCCTTCGCCGGCATGCTTCACCCGCAAATCATCCCGTCCTTCCACTTCTTCTGCTTCTTCTTCCTCCTCCTCCTCTTCTTCTTCTTCTTCTTCTTCTTCTTCTTCCTCCTCCTCCCCCTCCCCCTCCTCCTCCTCCTGCTGCTGCTGCTGGTGGTGGCTGTGTGAAGGCCCGATCTCTGCAGGATTGCTTCCGTAGCCTTGCTGCTCCGCCCCGAAGGACGCCTGTGAGAAGCTTGACGGGCCTGCCTTTGCTTTCCCTTTGCCTTGGTTGTACTTAGTCGGATCCAGTGAAAAGGTGTAGTAGACCTTCCGACCTGGGCCTGTCCAGGTAAAACATGGCGTAGGTCGTCCTTCGATTGTCATAAGCTCGGGCCGCCACTCTCTCGGAAAAGTAAAACATCCAATATCTGACAATCCCTCCAGACCTGCCTTATTGGCCCCAATTATTTCAACCCAGATCCAATGCCTTTCATCCAGCGGGGTCTTGCTACTGGCGGCTGCCGCAGCATCCGCAAGCTTCTGTCGTGCGGCTGACGCAGGACTCTGAGGAGGAGGCGGGCTGCGCACAGCAATGGTGGACACGGAAGGATTTGGTGACGAGCTGAGCCACCCCATCTCAGGAGTAGGATGTTGTTTAATATGCTGGATCGCGGCCGTGATGTGTTTGCCATAGATCCCATCGTCTGTTTCGAGATAGTCGTCACCCACCTCCATCAAGCTGAAGTAACCAGGGAGAAACGCAATGGGGAGGATTTGGTCTGGATAGTAGATATCAATGCGCATAGTGGTTCCAATCCATGTTACCAACCACACAGGGTGCATTTATTCAGGTGGTAAATTGATGTTTTACTCCTGGGCAGCATCCCAAGCCTGACAATGGCCTTTGACGACATGAGTCGGACTTGCGCCGTGATGCTTGGCTTCCATGAACAAACATGTTTGTGAATTTGAATGTTCATCAAGTCTCTCAACGACAAGATCCACACGTCTCCCGGACGGATTAGCCAGAGAGGGGGGCTGTTCAGTGCTTACTGCCCACTCACGTTCTGTGAACCATTTCCTCTGAAAAAGTCGCCCGGCGTAACGCATCGTGAAAGATTCCAGCAGAAATCTACGAGCATCAGAATGAAACGTTCGAAGGACCCCATCTGTGACAAGAGAATCATTACGCCGAGCCATAGCGGACTTGGAAAGAGGCAACCGCTCAAGCAAGTCAATTTCAGAAGGAGGAAGAGTAGGAGCCTGGCCGTGAGACAAAGTTAGAATGGCATTGAAAAGACTAGGAAAGGCGCTCATGCCTGTCTGCCCCTTTATCTCTTCCAGTATCGATGCGCGTTGCAACAGCTCCTGCTATAACATCGTGACACGAAAAGAGCGTGCAGATCCAACGCTGCAGTGTGGCAGCCAGTTTCCTCCTGTGGTTGAGCATGCATGAGGTCCTACCTAGGCAGGCCGTCTGCGATTCTGAGTACATCCAAGACGTCCGTTCTGCCCGCGCCTGCCGAGCATCCTGGGCTGCGCGATGGCGCCTCTACATTGTCACACCGATCCGCCACCGTAGGAGGACAGGTCATCTGCAGGTCTAGTGTTTTGAGGCGACAGGGACTCTGCATGATGCGTACAGGCCCACATGCGTGCCACAGTTCCTCATATCCGCAGGCCGCCTTCGCGCAACATCCGTTCCACCTCCGGCTCGCCACACCCCCAAATCTTGCGCACATTTGGCGCGGCTCATCTAGACAAGGATAACTTTGGTACCCTGGGGAAGCACATACTGACTGCCATCTCTGTTTGTCCGGTGAGCCGTGATCCACACCACCATTAGGTTGTGGCAGCCATTAAGAGGAACTAAGGTTATGCCGCTCTTGGCGTCCGACATGTGAGAATCGGTCGCCAAGTCGAACCCGGGGTTGTTCTCGAGCTTGGGTGGGAATCGACATGTTCTACACCCATGTTTGCTTCAGCCTCTGGTTTCCGACGGTTTTGGGCAGCGACGATATGGCTGAGCGGTAGCTATGTTGTGAAATATGCCCGTAGGGTGGCCAGCCCCAGAGTCGGACCTGGCCAAAACCCGTTGGAGGCGTCCACATATTTACGAGTGTTTGTGGATCAGTCGGGGCCTGATGAGGGGTGTTCAGACTGTAAGGCCAATACTTGTTCTAGCTGAGATCACAATAATGGTAGTTTGGCAATGAAACGAATGAATTCGCTTAGCTCCTTTTTTTAATGAATGCGGATATTCGTACAGACGATTTCGGATGGTACACAGATACATGTACCGCCCCAGTGCACGTACAACGCCCACCACCCAAATCAGTATGTACACCATTATTTTGACCTTACTGCTATCATAACCGAATGTCCTCATCACTGCTACGGCGAATGTCCCCATCGCGATACTCACCGCAGCAGTACGTTTGGGTACTCTCGGCGTAGCGCCGCTGCGAGTCTCTAAGGCTTCATAAGGGCTGGGTCTGCAGCCACACGGGTGAGGAAATCGTAATGTTCTTTCAACATCTTTACCCAGCCACGCTAGGCTTCTGGCACCTCCTAAGGGCCGTGATGAGTATGCACGCCCTCCTAGACCACGAGCCTCCACTTGCCAGACGTTGCCTTTGTCGCATAAGCAATTACCTTCCACTAGAAGTTGTTTTTAATCGTAGAGGTGTTTGTTGTTGCGGTAAAGGGTCGCTGTGCGCCTTGGCTGCACATTAACGCCACGTATGTTGGCTGTGAGCTACGAATTACCGTAGAAAAGCCGCACAATTTCGTAAACTTGTCCAAATCAGCCTGCAGATCCTTAAAAGTGTTGTATTCATCATAATAAAGTTTCAAGAAGGGAGGAGGGTTAGAAAGGGCTGGTTGGCGATGGTTTGTTGTGGTGATATTGGCGTTCCATTTGTGACAGTTAGCTTGCCACTGCGCCTTAAGACCAGAGTAATCAGGTAGCTGCGCCATCGCTGCAACGCTGAAAATTCGATATCTGAGCGACTGGAGGCTCTTTTTGATGCAAAAACGATTGATCCCAACGAGAATTTGATTGATGCAGCAAAGCGTTGATTGAGATTCGTCGTTTAGAAGTTGGTGGCGATGGGGGCTTCGCAGGGCGCTGAGTGCTGCAGCTACAAAAAGCACTATAGGGGTGGTGTGGTGAGGTTGATAGTGGGGCAAATGGAGCGATCTGATTGGCTGCAGCCAAATCGGCTGGGCGGTATCTGTGTACTATCCGAAATCGTCTGTACGAATATCCGCATTCTTTTTTATAAAGAAAAGAAAAAGTTGACGAAGATGCAACTTGGTCGACGCCTTGCCCTGGTAACTTGGCAGACCCTGAACAAAAAGTTCTAATAACAGTACAGGCGCGCACCAGACTAGTACGCCATTTCACCAACCAGACGTTGGCAATGACCAAAGGCAAGGACACGGTCTCCGTGGGCGACCCTTGGGCACGTATTGCAGGCGCGAACATGTCGAGGGGTGCGATGAAAGGAGGCAGCGATCGTCTAGGTTGTATGGGGGGCGCGATAAGTCGCTGACGGCGTTTAGTCGAGGGGTCCGATAAATCGTGGGGAGCGATAAATCGAGGGGCGCGACAAATCGAGGGCTGCTAACAGGGGAGCCATGCTTGCTAATCAAAAGCTTGTACTTGACTATGGGGAGCGTTCGAATGGCTAACAGCTTGATGCCTTCGTCTATCAGCTTTCTCTTCACCGCTTTTGTGCTCACCGCCTTCCACAAGGACTCAGCAGCAGGAAAAGCAGGTAAGTGCATCGGGATTTACAGAAATGTAACATTTGGCTTCCTTTCAGGAGAAGCACCATAAGTATAGGTAGCGAGACTCATAAAAGGCCCAGAGAGAGCATTGCAATGGTTGCATCCTGTACAATTGTACATTGTCGTTATAACACTGTTGAAAATCTCTTTATGAGCCATTTGTGGATCGAAGCACTGCTGAAGGTGCAATTTGCCCGGGAATGCAGTAAGAGTTCACCGCTTTCCAGAACCGGCCAGAGAGACATACCGCCTACCATATCAGGGATCACTCTGCATGCTGCCATGACATCTCCGCTGCCTATCCTCAAAGGACTTACCGCCTTTACTTAAGAGAATTTCCTGGAGAGGGATCCAGTCTACATTTAGCCTCTGTCTCATATTCTACAGCTGCTTCAAGTCCTTCTCATCGTGCACTCGAAGTGTTTTGATTCACCAGAAGCGATTGCCGATTGCTATGCCCCTAGACCTAGTTTGTTTCAGGCGGCAAAACGGCGAGTCGTGGTAACGATCCCGCTGGCTTCGGCAACCCGCGTGGTGCGAGGATACGAGGCGTCGTGCAACAATGTCGAGTAATTCTTGTAGCTCGCTACCAGCACCCTTTGACTGCCTGGAGCCACAGCGCCGGTCTCTTTGAGAACTGTGCTTGTTGAGGTGACGTCCAATGAGCGGGAGCAGCGCTGCATTTCGCTGCCACGGCCGATCTGATTCTATGTTGATGAGGCTAGAGCTCGCCACGGGCACTATGTGCGTCGTATCTACCAATGACCTGGATCAGCATCATTCAAAACGTGCTATGCTCGAATCGCGTCTTCTCTACACTGTATTCGCCATATTATAAACCGTAAGGTAGTTCTTGCCCCGTGTCAGGCCGGCGGGTTGCCGCGCGGCGGGGTGTTTCGTCTTACCCTTCTCTAGCCGCTTCCCCTTCATATCATCGCAATCGTGTTTTGTGGCGAGCTCCCGAAGCAGCCACGGGATTTGGAAGTCATATATTTGACCATGTTTCTCAGAATACTGGATCCAAGAGGTACAGCCAAGATCTCGCGGAGCTCTGGCTCAGTACATGTGCCAAGCCCTTTTCTTCGGAGAACGTATTTATGCTGCAGGCTACGCTGGCACTCCCAGGACGTCAGGTCGACATTTTAAGAAGACCTGATGGCTTATCAAGCTGACCTCCCGGGATGCTTGGCAATGCGTGGCGGTCTGCCCTCGGGGGGTGTAGACCGGGAATCTCTTTGCGTGACAATGATTTACCATCTCCCCAAAGAAATCATCCAACATAAAAGCCATGGTCCGGGGGTAAATATTGTGAGACCATAATGCACTCTGCCACAACTCCATGTGCGTCTATAATGGTGACTGTTACGCTAGTATTAGCAAGTCGAGCATGGTTTCGGGAACAATGCCAGTACTCTGCTTTGCCATCCAACGGTAGCTCCGTAACAAAGAACTAGCGGCGGACTCATCGCTGGGATAGTGTGCCTATGTCTATTGTTGGCAGGCCACGCAAAAAGGACACGGAAACGTTCGTTAGTACTATTGAGACCGGGCCTCCTCCTTGCAGTGGTGGAATACTATGAAGCCGCTATACTATGGCCGATAAATCAAATCGGCTCGATGACGACCACAAGGGTTACCTACCGGTGATGACAGCTTCTCACCAGTCCCTCCACAACCAAGTGCCACTCCAAGAACTTCCGTGTTACAATCCTCTTCGCCCAAACGTGTTTAGCCAAGTATCACCTGTATCTACGCATGGTTTAAGTGAGGGGTCAGTCCGAAGAAAGGGAGCTTTGAGGACTGACCCGGCTCTTCAGCCGTAGGTCTGAGCATCCATAAACAAAGGATGCACTCCGGCAGCCTGCAGCGAGTTTGGTGGTTGACTAGAGGTCCCATGCCACCAGTATTACTAATAGGACAGAGGAGCAGTGGGCGTTGCACAGTTCTAGAGGACTGTAAATGCGCTCGGGGCGCTCGGGGAAGGCAGTTCTGCGACGTGACTGATCGATTGCCTCCATCCCGCCCCCCGCCCCCCGCCCCCCCTCCCGTGCGGGGTGCCAGGGAAGAGATTTGAGGGACGGCGCGGAGAAAGTGAGCATCCCATCCAAGGAGAAGGACAAGGCTGCACTAACTGGAAGTGCTCTGCATGCTCTGCTACTGATCTCGCAAGTTACTTTGTGGGGCTGGCCGTTAGGAGGACACGACGGCGCTTACACCGTTTCCGACGGTCAGCCGGACGGGGCAGGCGGTCAGGCGCCCGAGCACACCACCTTAGGCCTTGGGCTGAGGCCGGCGGGCTCGGGGCCGCGCCCCGCGGAGGGGGAGGGGGAGGGGAGGGGAGGTGGGTTGATGCCTCAGGACGGGAGGACATGGCTGCGGGGCGGGGCCGTGCGCCTGCCTAAAGCGGCGGCCGCGCCCACACGCATGAAAATAACTATTGTTGCCAGACATCCATTTAGTTATTTATACAGACTTATATAGCTTGTACAAGTATTTAGTAAAACTTGGAATAATAAAGGAAAAACGCTTAATAATTAACATTATGTCACTACAATAATTGTATGAGATAAGGGAAATCGCCGAGGTGAGATAGATAGATGGGAAAGATAATCTAGCAGACACTATAATAAAGGGAATACCAAACTCTACCCTACAAAAGTTGGTAGATAGCAACAAGCTTTATATATACGTAGATGAGTCTGTGGAAAGACCTAAGGTAAAAACCACTCCTTTCTAGTAGCAACCGCACTGCTGCTAGCACACCCTGACTTGCCTTACCTACCTTACCGCCGCCATTGCTAGCTTTAAAACTTTCCACTTTCTACCAACACACTATAAGCGCAGGACTTCATTAGCCTCTCCTGCACACACCTTAACCCTACTTAGACTAAAAACTGTCACATCTTTATTACCTTTACTAGGCAATTATTACTATTATAATTTCTTTTCCCCGTTACTATTATTGCCAATAATAGTAGTAACCCTAATTCTATGGCATTATTAGATACATTTCGTTTGTAACAACTTACCTACAAAGATTTAATAATAATAGTTGTAAAGTTTTGCCCCAAGATTTACATTTTTCTACTTTAACCTCTTTTCGTTTTTAACTTTCTATACTACAAGTTTTATATAGAGCATTAAGTACAATTAAATATAACAGCCTAGGCAAACAACAAGTACAAATAACAGATAGCGTTTAAGGAGTTTACCAATTTCCCTGATAATAACAACCCTGACCCTAATACTATACTTGCAGGCCTCGTAGAGATACTTATAGCTATCACTGATAGCAACTTTAATATAGACAATACTATAGCTACTGCTGACACTGAGAAGGAGGGTAATGCAACTATTGTCTCTAAGCTGACCGACAATAACTCAGATATAGATAGTAGCAAATTAAGTAAGGATGGTAATAACGACGCTTGTCTACTTAACATTAATAGCAACTTAATTAATGATGACAATAAGGACTTGGCGGATAAGACCTTAACAAAGATTGCAAAAAATTAGGCAGAGGCTGTAGCATCTAAGACTAAGCCCGAAAAGATGGTAACTAAACCAGGCTTAAGAAGAATTGTCGACTTTAATAACCTAAAGGATAAAGCTAAGGCCTGGATTAAGACGCTTTAACTTAATAAGAAGACTATAAAGACAGTTTTATAAATTATTAAAAATATCTATTACTGACACAAGTAATTTTCCTCCCACACCATGGTTAGAAGGCTACACAAGTAAGTTAAGATAATTAAAATACTAGAGGGAATAAATAGCGTCCTTGATAATAATAATTACTGGGGTAATTACTACCTAAGATATATAATTGTTATAATTACCGTAATAGTAGACCCTAAATAGGGGTTTAATTCTAAGTGTTTTCTATAGCTATTATATTAAATAAGACAAACTCTTAAAGGGTTGGATTAATATATTAATCTAGCTTCAAAACCTGCTCTACTAGAAGACCAACCAGCATATACAATTACCGTACATAAGGGAAATAACCAAGCTTTTTGTCGGTCTACTCCCCAAAACATGCTAGTAAAAATTTGGTAGAAAGCTGGATCTTAAGCGCTATAAGAATGACGATAATAAGGAGAATCTCCGGCGCTATAAGGTCTAATGCTACAAGAAGCAGAAAACAAAAGCAACGGTTGCAGAGAGAGTAAAAGGCGATAACATTTAGGCCGTGGTTGGTCTGGCAGTTTACAACAGTCATTAGAAGTTATCAATAACAGTTACATGCGTTAAGTTTTCTTACTTTTAGACCCTCTTATAATGAGGCTGCATATATATTTTGGACCCTCTCAAGATAAGGTTACATGCGACTATTGTCGACAGAAGAAATTGCGTTGGTATTTATTTTATTAAAAGGTTGCGAGTGTCGTTAGTAGGAAGATACAACCCACCCATTCTGCTGATAGTTAGGGGGCTTCCCCATCGCGATGGGGACTTCTGCAGACTTAGACAGAACACACCACTACACCAATAAACACCAGTTAACCACATCGCCGTACGTACGGAAGTCCTACCGACACTAACGCTTCCAGCGCCCGCGATTTGGCCGGTGACAGAAGAAAAGAAGGATACTTCTTGAAGCCTCCCACTACCGACGGTCGTGCTCTCGCGCTGTGCTGTGCAGTATGGCCCGATGGCTGCGAAATAAGATTCAGCAACAAGCTCCATGTGATGAGAATGATACGTAACATTAACTCTTAATCTACGGTTGAAGATGCCTTGAGCATTGGCGATACGTTCCATGGCATCGATGGCAGCCACATCTCCCGACAAGTTGACATTGCCAGGACTGTTGATAGCAGCGATACAGGCACGACCAACATCAGCCGTGTGCTCAAGCAGTTCCTTGGCTGTGCTGACATCGACACATCCCACCGCGTTCGCATCCGTTCTTGGCCTGCTGAGCCCGCAACTCAGCGGTAGATCGGCCTCGGAAGAAGGTCATGGCCAAGGCCGCCTTGAATGATAAGAGCCCAGCAGCATAAGCCGCGGCAATCTCACAGGAGCTGTGGCCGACTACGGCCACTAGGGAGACTCCCCAACAGCGAAACAGCTTGACCAGGCCCAGCTGAACGGCAGTACAGGCTGGCTGGCTGATCTCTACTCAGCTGCACAGGAAGTCACCAAACAGACCTTGGCTTCAGTATCCTGTCAAGGGAGCACGTCTTCGATTAAGTATTAAGCCAAAGTCATTTTGCCATATCGAGGGTCTGCAAATACCAAGAGAAGACCAACATATATTCCAAGCCATTCTATAAAGATCTTATAGTTGCAAAAACATTCGCAAGTTTCCGGCACACGCACAGGGTTAAGCTTCATCTGCTTGCTATAGTCTAAAGTGCTAAGCCAACCGACAAGCCTCTAAAGTTCCTTGACCCGGTCTTTGCCAAAACTTTGTTCTTAAGACTCGAGAAGTTATTGGAGCCCGCGATCGATACCATCAAACATTTTCGCGAAAGTCATGTCTGCATCTGCTATAATTTGATCAAGGCGTTTGTTAGTCCGATCTTGTGCGAATAGCGACATGTCCGCTTGAATACGAGACTCCAGGTTTTTGATAACATCAAGACTTCCTATTTAAAACCCATAATCAGCAAAGTTGCAAACTGGAGTCCATTTTGCAGCAGAATGCGTGGACAAAATTGACTTACCCTTCCAGTCATCTAATGTTGCCAACGCCCGCAACGTCCTCACAATATGATTTCGGCGGTAGCAATAGCAAACACATTGCATCTGGTAAGTAACTAAGCTGCAATAAAGCTCGCGTATGCTTTTTCTAAGACGGCCACAGAGTTTAGCGCGTTGACTGTTAAGTTTAAGGGTACTTGATTGGGTCTTCTCGAGAAGTAGTGTATGCAACAGCATGTACCACTTTATGCGTTTTGCTACATAGGAAAGACTGGCAACTATGCCGAGCCCTGCAGTAATTGCTTGGATTGAGAACTTGAGCCAAGTGTTAGAAGCTGTCTAACGGCTTAAGGAATAAAGTTTAGACAAACCTTTAAAGCAACACAGAGACCGGCCTACTAAGATTTAAGAGTAAGCAAGTGCCTTACTATGGATAACTGCGAGGCATGCTTACTGCCAGTGAGGCCATGGCCTTGGTTTGGAGCATTGGCTTGATGAGTGTAGAGCTAATTGTGCTCAGAATCTTAGCAGCTTTAACGAAACCTTGCCTCCTATCACTATGACGCGAAGCCTTTTTGATTGTTGCTTCTGTCACTCTCTGCATATCTGAAATCTTTGCTTTAGGGGTGCGGCAGCCGGAGAAAATACTACTGGTAGCACTCCCGCTAATTTGAACCGTTTTTCCTGGTTGGATGAGATGCTCTCAGTAACTTTTTATGATTGGCTCTCGCCTGCAGTGAAGGAAACAGTAACGATTTACACACTATTCAGCTGGAGGCTAAGAAGTGCTTTATAGGCTTCGACTGTTTTCTTTGTCCCCCCTTCTTCCTTAAGTTTCCTGTAAGCATCAAGCCATGTCTCCTTAGCAGTGTCACTCTCTTCTTGATTCGTGGCCGGATCAGGCTCCGTCGTGGGTGTCTGAACGGCGGGCATTTGATGAGCGCGCTCACCCAAGTCTCCGGTGGCATTACCAGCTACTTGAACTCTTTCGTCTCGACTGCCCCGAAGACGGTACCAGAGCCTGCGGATCTTGCCCATGGTTGTACTGAGGTCGACGAGAAGCTGGTCAAATAATGATAGCAATTAGCGTCATTGATATGTTTGTGACAGATTGTATGCATTTCAAGTTCACCTCCGCAAAGTGGAGAATCGAATTCTTGGAGAAACGACAACTAAGCGAAAAAGCACCGTCACCAATCAATAAAATCCGAGCGGGCCACTTTTTCGATTTTCACAAATCAGGTTTCTGCTCTGCTTTAACAAGAGCCGATACCCCCAGTTAATTATGTCTCACAGCATTTCAATGTAGCATTTTGGCTGCCTCGCTATCCATTAGGGCGGCGGACCATAGCTCAATGAGTGCCACAACGTTTTTGAGGTCTCGACTTACACCTGATTTCTAACTCAACACACACACCACGGGTTTAAATCCGTAGAAATCATGGCCATATTAGACTTGTCAGATGACAAGTATTTCAGGATGAGTTGGTGGTTGCTCAGATAAACGGCTGTACTTGCTCTTCAGTCCATTCCCAAAACCTCTCGGAAAGCCCATCCCCTCCCTCAGACCGTGGCTTCGACGCTATGTCTATATCCTCTCGCATGTGGCAAAAGCGGCCCCATGGCCCGACTAAAAGGTTCAATCAGTCTCTATAACAAAACTTGGGTCTAAAGCGGAGAAAAACGCTCATACAGGTTGACTATTCCGGCCAACTTACTCCAATTCTTGTGTTTCACTGTCTCAGCCGTCAGCTGTGCCGAGAAACCAGCAAAGAGCTCCGTGTATGCCCCATAAATTGGTGGATAAAGGATGAAAGTGCGAAGGAATTTGGTCTCGAGCCACGAACGATTTCGCGTCAGCTCGGTGTTTAGATTGCCGGGATTTAGAGCGACGCTCACGACGCCGTCTGATTCCGCACCATGCCTCCTCGCTAGTTCTACCGAATGGAGATAGTTACCGACTTTGCTAATTGCGTATTTGATAACGGCCGATTGGTCCTCATGATAGCCCAAGTTCTCAATATCCAGACCGTCTTCCGGTGACAGGTTCACGGCGATGGACGAGACCCAGATGACGCGTACAGAGTCTTTGGGGCTGATTTTGGCCGTATTGAGAAGCGTTGGAAGGATCAGCTTAGTGAACAAGAACGTCCCAATAGTATTTGTTCCCAAGTTCAGCTCGTAGTCCTGCTCTGTCTTGGGCCCATCGGCAGGAGCCAAGACACCGGCGTTATTGAAGAGCACATCAAGTCGTGATTCCCGCAGCAAAAACTGGTCCACAGAGGGCTTTATCGCAGACAGGTCGGCTAGATCAAGGTGGAGGTATACAAGGACGCCCTTCGATTGCGGGTGCACTGCCTTGATTGTGTCGATCGCGACTTGAGCCTTTGCTTCTGACCTCGCAGCCACGTAGACCTTGGCATTCTTGGAGTAAAGTATGCCCGAAAGTTCTTTACCCAGGCCAGAGTTTGCGCCGGTGACGATGTATACCTTGTCCGTCAGGTCGGGTAAGTTTGACTCGGTGAACTCGGGCTGCGGTGGAAATACTTGCAACCAGGAGTCCTTGAAAGAAGCGAGTCGGGCGAACATTGTGTGGCAGTGCTTCCCTGAATACAATTGTGTGCTGTGTACTCTTGACGGGGTAGAGGGATATCCCTATTTCTCCCCAGAAGCATCTGTGATAGCAACAGCCATTGGTCTTGGATGGCATGGCAGCCACGAGATGACAAATTGAAAGCTCGACAAGCTCATTACCATGTACCTTGGCGGTCGCATGCCTTATGGAGTTTGCATCAGCTACACCTGAGTCGTGCTATAGCATTCTCACCGCCTGGTTCGGAGGTCTCACAAAGGCTTAGGACAGCGCGTGTGACAGGACTTTGAATCCCCGGTATCTGCAATTCGAATACCATCTCACAGATCAATCTACACTAACCGGAAAGGGTCAAAGGGATCGGAATGCACGAAAGAGAATTGCACTAAAACCCCGAGTCAAGCATTAAGTTACCATGCAATCCACCCAGACCACCCAGTGCCCTGCCGACCCTCGCGTTCCTAAACTTCATTTTTTAATATTTCCACCCGAAGTCGCTTTCGCTAGCAGCTGGGAAAAGTGTAATCTGGTGGGTATCCTTCTCGTACGACGCCCATGCAGGTCCCAAATAGACTCTGGTTGGGTACTTTCTACAAGTCGGTCACGCATAAGACCGGAGAAACAAAGACCGACCGACCTCGTCGGATAGCCACGAAAAGCCTGACCGCTTGTGTGGCTCGACAAATGATTACCCGACTTGGCTGATTCTGTCAAGTTCTAAACTGACGAGAATAAACCTCAAGTGCTTTCTGACTATCAATTTTGGGAATACCGTGATCTCTGCCGCGCAGGGCCACCATGCAAGTCGCACCATTCCCACTTGAGCCGCTTTTGACCGGCCAGCCCTTAGCACTTGTCCTTGGACTCCTGGTTCGTGTTCCTCTGTTGGGTACTCTTTTTTTCGGGGAGGGGGGGGGATACAAGCTGACGATTTGTGGAATTTGCAGGTCTTAGCTTTCGCAGCGATTGTCACAAAGACAACTTACAACGTTTTCCTTCATCCTCTGCGAAAATTCCCCGGGCCTCTATTAGCAAGAGCCAGCCGCTTGTACTACTCATTTTATCGCAGCACAGGACAGCTTGAATGGAAGACGCTTGAGCTACATCAAAAGTACGGAGATGTGGTACGCATCGCACCGGATGAGTGTAAGTGCACCTGTTCTATTTCACTGCCAAGTTTGAAGCCAACTGCTGAGTTTGTTGTCAGTAAGCTTCAATGGTGGGACGGCATGGGACGATATCTATGGACACAGCACTAAACGGCGGAATGGGCAAAGGCTGCAAAAGGAACCATTCTTTTACATGGGCGCCATCGCACCAAACGGCGAAAAGAATCTTGGAGCTAGCTCTGATAAGGATCATAGCCGTATTCGCGGGGTCCTGTCCAGTGCCTTTTCAGAAAAAGCAGTCTATGCGCAAGAGGATCTTTTGCTTCGCCACATCAATTTCATGGTGGATCGGATCTGCAAGCTCAACGGAACGCCCACGGATGCTGTCCGCTGGCTTCACCATTGCACATTCGACATCACGACAGACCTCTCTCTCGGTACCAGTGCCAAGACCCTGGCCTGTGACGCGTGGAGTCCGCTGGCTCATCTGATGTTTGAAGGCATCAAGGAAGGCATCACCGCCGTTGAAATACTGCGCTTCGCGCCTTTCAGATACCAGGCCTTTAGCATGTTGATCAAGACATTCGGGAGAGCACGGCTTCAGGCATTCGAAGCGGCGGTAGATCAGGCGCGCAAGCGCATGACCCAGGCTGCCACGGACAACGAGGACAAGAAGCCGGATTTCGTGTCGTATATCGTCAAGGCAAACGAGACGTCCAGGGCGCTGACGCCGAGTGAGATCACCGCGAATGTCGCCCTCCTGCTTGATGTCGGATCCGAGACCACGGCCTCCCTGCTTGCTGGCTGCCTTTTCCATCTAGCCAAGAATCCGCACATGCTTGGAAATTTGACTTCAATGATCCGGAAAGAGTTTTCGACACGCCAGGATATCAACTCCAAGATGCTGGCCAGGATGAGTTACCTAACAGCAGTGTTCAATGAGGCTCTGCGCATCTACCCGCCAGTGGCAGGTGCGACGCCCCGGGTAACGCCTCCAGAAGGCTCTCGAAGTAGGGAAAGCTTCTCCAAAAATGAATGTTCTTCTGCTAACAAGGACCTAGTTAACGGCCAATATATCCCAGGTAATATGAGCGTTGCTATCAACCAGGTCGCCATGAATAGGTCCCCTCGGAACTTCACCAAATCGGACGAGTTCGTGCCCGAGCGCTGGCTAGGTGATGGCCACTTCCCGGAAGATCAACCACAATTGTGTCAGCCATTCTCTCACGGCCCCAGAGCCTGCCTTGGTCGCAAGTATGTATCTGCCACAATGCTGTTCAGGCATACATTACTGATTTCTCAAACACAGCCTCGCCTGGGCTGAAATGCGACTTATCCTAGCGCATTTCCTCTGGACTTTCGACATTGAGTTGATGCCTGAGTCTCAAGATTGGAACAAGCAGAAATCATGGTTCATTTGGGACAAGCCAGATCTCATGATACGCTTCAAAGAGCGCGCGAAATAAAAGTCACCGGAAAGGTGCGGAAGGTAGCCACTCGGCTGCTGAAGGGACTTATGGTTAGAGTACACTTGGGAATGAACCTCGGAGTCTGTGAATTAGTAGCTTGCTCTTTTTTCAAAACAACATTGTCTACTCTCTCAAATCAAGCCAGAATGCGTGTGTTCTCCGAATTTCTACACTCTGAAGGTCGTCCTCGATGTGTTCAGAACGGCAATGCTCCTACGAACCAGCATTTGGGGCTGTGTAGAAAACATTATCAGTCGAAAGACTTCTCATTTCTCTGTCTGCAACTCTAAGCTTGATGTATATAGCAAAGCTATTCAGATTCTTCAAAGTAGGGAGGTCAGCAGGACCAGTTCGAAATTAAGCCCCTGATCCGCTGTTGGAAAAAAAAAAAAAAAAAGATACCTCTTCCGTACGAACTTCTATAGGCATTTGCGGTACGACTTTCCGTTCAACATCAAGTGAGGGCACGATTGTCTAGCACGGTCCACACTGAAAACGATCAGCGTCATGAATATACCGCACATTATTTTCTCATATTACCAGACCTAGATATCAAGCCTCGGCCACTAAATTGTAATTTTTGCGGACATTTTAAGGACAATGGTTGAATAACTAAAGCAATTATAAGAAGATAATACCATCTTAAATTGACTACTCGACGTTTTCATCGCTAGCTACGCCATGAGATCTACTTCTGATAGTAAATGTTCGACCTGGCCCGGGGGTCCGGAATTGGGACAGGACCCTTTGGAGGCCGGTCTCCAGCAAGCCACCCCTGATGAGTGGTTCGAGTGCCCATCTCAATCGGGTAGTCAATCTTGGAGTGCATGACGCCCCAGTTGAAAAACAACAGCTGGTCTCCCTCTTCTTCAGGGCCAACGTAAATATTCTCAGGGCGGATGATGCGATACTGGAATTTGGTGAAGAAGTCTCGCACTTCCTTCACGTCATCAATGATCTTGGGCTCCTCGTCCGGGCTGCTGCGGACAAACACTCGGCGCACGATATTAGGTTGCACATGGAAGTGTTTGCCGCCTGTCACTGGATTGACCCAAACAAGGGGGAGCTGCCAAAAAGTTTCCCAGTCAGCTCAGAATTGAATGTTCAGATGAGGCCTGGTGAATGCAATAAAATGAACGCTTAAAGAGAAAACTTACGACAAGCTCGTCATCTGGATTTCTAGGCAAGGCTTGCATCTGCTCGTCAGAAAGTTCTCTGCCCTCACAGGCGACATTCAAGCCCTGTGGGTTTCCGCGGCAGCGAAGGATCCACTCGTAGGGGAAGAACTGGTACTCCGCCCAGCTGTGATCGGCGATGGCTTGCTCCTCCTCGGACAACATGTCGTACAACTTGGCCGTGCTAAAGAAAGCAGTGCGGCCGGCCTTGACCTTCTTGGTCATGCCTGAGCCGTCAGCCCAGTCCACGGTCTGCTCACCCTCGGGGAACTTGATGATGCGGAAGGAAGTGAACATTGGGTGGTCGATCTTGTACGACGGGCCGTCGATGTGCCACGATTGAAAGCGTGCCACGCCATTCCGGTAGTCCTCGCGGGGCAGGGGTTTGGAGTAGTAGGCATCTGCGAACACTTCGGGAATGTCGATGTCCTTCAGGCCCCAGTGGTCCTTGCCCTGGTATCCCTTTCCCATGAGGAACAAACGCTCAGTCCCTGGGAGCACAAGGTAACCTAGCTTGGGCTAAGCCCGGCGCACATTGTCAGTCGTCAGGAAAGAGTACGATCTGAGGCTGCGACGGGCTGCTATGGGGTGGAGCACGTACGAGAATCCCAGCGCCTTGGGGGTCCGGATTGTACATCAGAGCCCACTCTTCCGGCGTGAACTTGGGAGCATCAGGACTCAAGCGGTTGAGCAGCTGCCAGTTCTTCTGCGGGGTCTCGTCATATTGATGCTTGATAACCACGACAAGATACCGCTGGACAGCATCGCGCAGCTTGTCGACTTGTTCATCTGGAGGGTAGCTGGCTCAGTCTCATTTCTTCAACATAATCCTGGTGCAGGGACAACGCAAACCACTGACCTGTGATGTTGTTGACATCGAGACCATAAATCTCGGCTCCAAACTAAATAACAAACAAGAAAAATCAGTTATCACCGCTTCACAAGGACGGATGGCAATGCGTGGGTTGTACATACACCAAACTCCTCTTTCATAGGCTTGATGACAAAGTCTTCGACGATTGAACCCATCTTGATCTCAAATATGAATGTTGGACTGAGTGTGTAGGAGAATACGATTTGAATGATTCCATCTTCGAACCACCTCAGGACAGCGGGCATATCGTGGTATTCTATATCGCTGTGCCCCCCAACTGTCTTCCCTCTGGCTATCGTTTAACGCATATGACCGTTATCATACTATACAATGTTGCAACATGGGATATCCATCACGACCGCCTTGCAGTACCCACACAGTGTGAACTATCCGTGATACCTCGGCCACCCAGTGATGGGGTCCAGGGATCAGAGTCAGAAAGAAGGTTCAACAACGGAGCCGAGGGCCGCTAGACGCGCGATTTTCAACCAA
The DNA here is from genome assembly GCA_021399435.1 of Diaporthe sp. PMI_573. Lineage (NCBI taxonomy): Eukaryota > Fungi > Ascomycota > Sordariomycetes > Diaporthales > Diaporthaceae > Diaporthe > Diaporthe sp. PMI_573. Next base: position 3,705,001 of record JAJTUP010000002.1, on the reverse strand, counting down.
AATAGAGCAAGGTTCTGCCCAGTTAGAACCTTATTATTACACCCTGCCTGCGCACGTATGAAGGTTAAGCTTTGTCATTAGATGCCATACCAAGATATTCGGAATCGTCCCGACCCTCAACCTGGTGGATCGACTTACCATTGCGGCGGAGTTGCAGCATTGCAAAGCAAGACACAAGAGCTGGCACACTGCCTATTCGGGCAGCGGAATCCCGAGGTCCGCACATGTGTACGGAGTACAGAAGTAGAGCCCACTTATGATAGGAATCTCACCGAAGTATCGCGCAATCGGCATCTATGTGGCGCGCCTGCTATCAGTTCCTTTTTACAGACGGTCCCGTTTGGTGTCTTTTCGCCTGGCGTCCTGTAAATGGCATGCCTCGCTGACCGAAACACTGCTATTCTTCGCGGATAATACTCCTCAATGCGTGCCCCTCAGCCCGTTTAGTCTATTGTTTCTGACAGCTTGGAATACATTGCTCATAATCAATTTTTTGAACAATCGTAAGATGTTTCTAGAACTTGCCAATGTATAGGTTACCCAATATAATGAAAAAAGTAATGAGGGGAAAGGGAAAAGAACTCTAAGACACGTTTGTCGCCCCACAACCCCGATCTCATCAGCCTCTCTTTGCGTCAAATCCTTAGTAGTTCCAACATAACCCTCATGTTGGGGTTGGGAAGACCGAGTAAATCCTCAATTTTCCGTACCTCAGCGCAGAGCTGAAGATGCATATCCGCCATGACAGAGCGTGCATATTCGAGCCCTTTTACGTCCTCGATAGCCTCCAACACGAACTGCTTTTGCTCTAGAGTCATACCACCGTGTTTTCTCCCCGTTGACAGCATATTGAGCACTGCCATGTGGCTTGGTTCTGCCTGGAACAAGTGAATGAGTGGTAGTGACCACTTTCCTTCGTCAAGATCCTCGCAGAAGCCTTTCTGCTTAGTGTACTACAGGGATGTTGCTCTCTGTTAGAATCGTACGAATATTGACTTAGCGCGTATGAATCAGCCTGAGGTCAGTTACTCACGTCGGCAGAAACCAGGTTCTGGTAATCGTCACGTATCTGAAAGCAGCGTCCGAGAAGAGTAGTCAGTCTATGAACTAGACTCTGAAGTTCAGGTCTCGGCTCTGCATCTTCTGCTGCATCTAGCATCAGGTCGGTGGCTATTAAGAAGAGCTGGCCTGTCTCTGAGCAAGTGTCAGTCTCCTGCAACTTCAGAAACGGAACTTGACTTCATGTACTCACTTTGGTCCACCATTCTGTAGTACTCCTCTTCAAGGGGAATACGACCGTTGTGGGTCCAGAAAAGGTCCATGGCTTGACCTTGGAATAAGGCCGTGATACTGTCTGCAAGTCTACTGAGTAAATGTTTCGTGCACAGTAGCAGTACGTTGTATTGACCTAATAGTTAATTCAAATCCAGAATTGGTACTCACTGATTATTTCTCGGGCGCAACTTCCTGTAGAAAACTCCATTATCTGACCAATTGCCCGAATGATTGAGTAAGCCGCAGTATTCACGGTCTGTGCCGGACCAAACATGGTATGTGTCGCTGGTTTGCCACGTCTCAGAGGCGAATTGTCCTGGAAGTCATCGAGCCTAATGAAAGAATGAATTTCTCCAGACGCTGAACGAGTTTGCTCTCAGATTCCAGATTTACGTACAGTAATGACGCATTGTGCAAGATACGGATGGCATGTTTTATGAGTTGCACTTTTTCCTGCGGAACGCGCAACCATTCATTCAGGGCATCGATGAAATGATCTCTTATGCCTTTGGATGGCATGGAAGCAATATACTTGTAAGGTGCCTCGAGAACTTCTCTCTGTTGATAAATTTGAGTTCAATTATCTGCTCAGGAGTTCTGGGGAGCACATTCGTGTACCAAGTCTGGAAACACATCACAACAACATACCTCGAATACTTTGTGGGTATGAGTTTCTTGTGCTGCGGCGGAGGTCTCCCGACTCAACGAACAAGACGAGACACTGGACGGCGAAGAATCCCGTTGCGTATCTCCACTCTTGTCGCTATCGACCGTGGAATCCGATTCGTCTGCCGAGACAGTCTCCAGATTTACCAGCAGCGAAGGTGACAATTCTGGCCGTGGAGGCAATCCCTGCCGCATCCATTCTAGCTGCGTCTCGTTGAAATTAATGTCCGGGTTGTACCTCGGACATTCTAAACTCCACACCACATTTCCGGAGATACTATAGAGCATGACGTCGAGGTACTTGCGGAGATCGAGCGAAATTGATTCGTCGTTCTTGTTCGCCTCAATAACATCGAGGTACTTGGCGACGTGGTCCACAATGAGCTTTCGGCAGATCTGCATAGCTCCGTCGACATCAGTCTGATGCTCCTGCATCAGAACCCAGATTGCATTGACAACATGGTCCTTGCCGTGCAGTCTCGCAGCATCTCGCTCCTTGGGCCAGGACCAGATGTCATTCTGAAGTCCCACAGCAATCCACGCATGTGACATCAGCTCACGACAGAGATCGAGCTCATGATCTGGTATATGGAGACCCAACCCGAAGGTAACAAGCCCAAACCAGAACCTTCCGGGACGTCAATAAATCAGAACTGGTGTTCGTGGGTTTGGGGGGATGAATGTGCAGTATCGATCTACTTACATCTCTCCCACGTCCATGATACGGTATGGTATGTACTTGGCAAGCTTGACAAAGCGTGTCTCATGTTGGCGGCTGGACCCGACCTCTACGAATCGCGCCCATGATTTCATAGTGGTCTTTGCACATTCAGGATCAATTGCGAGCATTTCGAGGAATAGCTGCGACTGAATCCGCTTCTTCCCTTCCCGCCGTGTGTCGGGAGTGAAAGTGTCGATGGTGCCGGTGTTGGCAGCCTCGAGGAAGGCTGTCATCATTTCATTGTTCTCAACCTCACCCTTTTCGTTCATGTCAGAAGATGTCCTGAAGATTAACAAGACCGGGCAGGTAGACTTACCTTGTCATAGCTAACATGGTCGGTGACGTCTGTGAAATCACGTATTGTGTGAGACCCCTGACATCAGAGACGAGTAGACGTGCCAAGTTGAAGGAGAAGTCATAGATGAGCAAGAATGGAAACTCAAGGTTTTCGCCCCACGTACCATCATGAAGAAATGCAAACTCATTTGCATAAGAGATAACCTCTAGTCTCTCGGGTATGCACTCCGGTACCGCGACCGAGATGAAGCTGAACCGCGGTCCAAGGGTCCCGCGGTACTTACGGCAAGGGGCGATGTGCTTGTGCCAGTCCTCATGAGCTCGAATGGCACCTCTGTCCTCAAGAAAGGTGTACTTGTTCCTGCGGACATCAATGCCGTCACAAAGGCCCTCAGTGTGATATGTCGAGGGATCGACGACTTCCGAGTACTTGAACTCCATGTTTGAAGACTGGTATGTAAGACCAAGTCACGATGAGAACAAACACACTGAAGAATAAATAGAAATGAGTCTCAAGAAATTCGAATATGGAGGGCTTTACGATATGATTGTGCTCAAATTCCATCTCACCGTTCTGGCGCTATGCTTCGACGAGCTCGTTATATGTCCCCGTTCTGCAAGTCCAAAAGGCTGTTGTCTGAGGAGAACATCCAAATTTGTAATGGTGTTATCTTTTCAACTTCTCCTGCCGTGGTCTGCCCGATGTAAATGAGTCGTTACAGCCCATATGACCTCGGCAACATTTGGCTTTGTTCGAAGCCACTATGATACACTTACCACGCCCGACCAACCACACCACGAGTTTGCCCGATGGAATTAACGGAGCATGGACGACCGAAGATACCATGTGGGTATTATCACGGCATAACTTTTTCAGGAGGACTATACGGTATAAGCAATTAATGTCTCAGCCCCTGCCTCGTAGCTTCATGTGTATCGTAATCGAATTAAGAAAACTTTCCCCATGGCCCCTGACGCACGGTGTGTCATTCAAGATAAGTGACATGTGCTCTGAGCAGTGTAAAGTTGGATTTACTCGTGATTGAGCAAGTAGATTCTTTCATAACCAGTATGCTCGAGTATCAGGTACCAAGTAGCGATTCTCGGTCAGGTACTACCCTTGTGTGTTGTGACTCCACCTGGTGGTCCAGGACGCGCTAGGGTGAGCCCTTAGGTCACATTTCGCATTGGCGCGCCTTGACGAGGCAAATCCACAGGGAGATGAAGTACCTAAGCGGTGAGTTCTGTGGAAACATCAGAGAAATGTGGAGAAGGTTAGATACGCACAAGACCGACTGGTGGACTCCATGGTTTACCATCGAACGTACTTCCCACCACAATGACTCAGCCCCCTGATCGCCAATAGAGCATGAGACGGTGGCCGGGCTCGAGAAGTCAGAACAATCGTTCCTTAGAGCGGTCTCGATTCGTTGTCGTGACCAGGATCCAAAGGATCTCGGATTAATGCGATATGTGTCCGAGGAAGCGACGGGATGAGGATGATCCACGCTCCGTACTTAAGTAATGCTGGACAGAGACACTCCGTTGTTGACCAAACATAGTACAGTATGCGCACAGCCAGGATAATAGCGAAGCGCCATTGGTCCAGTAATGGCCTCTAGATGATAGAACGTGCAGATAAGGTCGACCACAAATTCATGACACACATAAAGGATACGGGTCAGTACGGGTGCAGGTACTTCAAGACGTCATATTTGGCCACTTGAGGAGACTGTCACTGCCGCAATTGTCTTGTTGATTATTTCTGCATTGTTCAAGAATCTTGATATCCGAATTCAGGCACATTCAACGTCCTATGAGCAAACTAAAAGAACTGATGGGCATGGCCCAGCACCACAAAGTGCAAGCCCTTTGTATTGGCCTTGTTTTCTATTTCTTCATTTTTTTCGCAATTCAGATTGTGTATCGAGTCTACTTTCACCCTCTTGCAAAATTCCCTGGTCCCAAAATCGCAGCTGCAACCCACTTGTACGAGATCGCCTGGGACTATTTTGGTGATGGCGCCTATCTTTACGAGATCCAACGTATGCACCAGAAATACGGTATGTGCCCTGTTACCTGGTGAAAAAAGGTCTTTGCGTGAAAACGACCAACTGACATGAAATTGAAGGCCCAATTGTTCGCATCAATCCGATCGAATTATCGGTCCATGATGCAGAATTTTACAACGTTCTGTACGTCGGGGGATCGGTGAGGAAGACAAATGCCCTGCCAAGTTTCGGGGATGGAATGGACTTCAATGGTATCTTCTCCTCAATAGCAAGTCCTCATGATTGCATAAACTGAATGGCATTGCAGGCTCCCATGGAATGACAGTCGACCACGACCACCACAGGCTGAGGCGCAAGCCAATGGAACCCTTCTTCTCCAAGGGCAGTATAGCTAGGTTGGAACACCGGCTCCAAGAGCTTACAGTTACTTTGATCCAGCGGCTTCAGGAATACAGGGGGACCGGTAGGGTTCTGAGGCTCGACCATGTCTTTTCTGCTATGGCTGGAGATGTTGTCAACGTCTTATGCATCGCCAACCCGACCATGTCTTTTATACGTGACCCTGACTTCAACCCCTACTGGTACACATTATTTCACACGTTGATTCGCTCCATGCCAATTTTTATGAACTTCCCATGGATCATCAAGTACGTTTTATCATTTCTTTTAAAAGTTCTTCCGTCTCACTTCTCACAAAATTTCACTAACTACGAAATGCTACAAACAGAATAGTCAGGTTGATCCCCACGTCGCTACTGGAGAAGATAGACCCTCGTAGTCAAATGTTCCGTGACTGGCGACAAGTAGGTCTGGCCCGTTCACCATTCATATTCAATGACAATTTCAGCTGAAAAAGCGGGCCAGATGTCGATAAATCACATCATTGACGCGAAACGACGAAAAGAGAAAGGCCTCATGTTCGTAAACGAGGAAGACAAGATAAAATGTGAGACGCTGTTCGATCACATAGTCAACAGTGACCTGCCCGAGTCAGAGCTGTCTGTAAAAAGATTGGCATCCGAGGCACAGGTGGTCATGGGTGCTGGCACTGTCACCACCGCACGCACCATGGACTTTCTCGCCGTGTACATCCTGTCTAATGACAGAATCTGTCAGCGCCTCAGAGAAGAGCTTCGGGAGCCCATGAAAGACTTCCCGGAGAAGATACCACCGTATTCTGAGCTCGAAAAGCTACCCTGGCTCCACGCATGCATCAAGGAGGCCCTTCGCCTCAGTCCCGGCTTGACGCACCGGTTGCCCCGTGTGTCGCCACATGCTGAGCTGGTTTACAAGGATTGGGTAATTCCTAAGAATGTGAGTGGTCTTCTTGTACGATTTCATGCCATGTAACTAATTTATGGGCCTCTCATGTGACAGACACCGGTCGGCATGTCGGCATTGTTCATGCATACGGACCCTGACGTATTCATATCCCCTATGGAGTATCGCCCAGAACGGTGGCTGGAGAATGTAACCGCCGAGATGCACAGAAATTATGTTCCTTTCACCAAGGGCTCTCGCAGATGTCTGGGTGTTGAGTAAGTGAATCCTGGAAACATGTTATGCAACTTCGTGCGCACCGACCTGACCAGGAAATGTAGATTGTCGTATGCAGAGATTACGCTGGTATTTGCTGCTCTTTTCGGTCCGAAGGGACCAAAGCTTCGTCTATACGAGACAGACGAGTCAGATGGAGATCCAGCGTGCCATTTCCTCCTTCCACTTCCGCGTCTCGACAGCAAAGGTATTCGTGTCACAGTGGAGGCTTGATCCGTGCCGAGAGCTTATAGTGGGACAATAACGACATGGCAGGCTTGAACAAAGCTGACGTTGAAAGCTATGGTTTGGAAAAAGCAGGGGTCTTGAACCTAGTTACCTAACGGTGGAAAACAGTGGCTGGATTTGATACTTGTCCTCGATAGATAAGCACTTTCCGAATTCTCGGGAACTTCCCGAGACCCCGACAAGTTTGATGGCATGTCAGGGGACAACAATTCAAGTCATTGTACAGTACAAGGTTAGTTCTGAAAGAAGCCCGATTTGTGACTTAAGGTGTTGGTGATGGGTCCCAAATGCAGATTTTAAAGTTTTGTTTTATTTATTGCTTGCCTGCACCTTAATCAGCAAAGTAACAGCATGTTCAAAGTGTCTAGATTGTATAATGATGCTAGGGTAGTGCTGGCTACATAATGGGGCGCATACTACCCTGTCTCCCCTTGTCTTTAAATATGACCCCGTCCTGGCCAAAGCAGATAGTACATGCTGGTTCTCAATCAGGATTCCACCTCATACGTGCATTACATCCAATCATACCTGCCTAGTCACGAGAATCTGGCTATCATTTCAGCCGAACCCCCTCCTGGCAACAGCTATGCTTCAACATACACAAGTCAGACCACCCCATGGGACCACCCTCATCCCTGCGTCCGAACTCGACGCGCGTGCTGATGAGGAAATATTAAGTCCAATCACGGCCTATATCGAACCGACGGATAGCGAGAGGAACATGTGGGCTTACTGGCACACCGGCTGGGTCAACATGCCCCCATGGACCCAGCGCAACGTTCTACACTGGGCGCGTATCCTTGGGCCGACGTGGACAGTACGAGTTCTGGACGGCGTCCCTGGAAGCGCAAACTACTATGAGCGATTCGTGCCACATGAATATCTTCCGTCGGCAATGAGGGAGAGGCGCATGTCTGGACTATATGTCGCTACACACAGTGCCGACTTCGTGCGTCTCCCACTGCTGTTCCTATACGGCGGGTGCTGGCTGGACGTGGGCGCCTTACTCGTCCGGTCCATCCAAGACATATGGGACGTGCTGGTGGACCCGGAACAAAGTTATGAGTTTGCTGCATTCACCTACGTGATGCGCCCAGGCGAGACAGGCATCATCAATACGTGGATGATGGGCCGCAGGAACATGGAATTGCTGCGCCGCTGGCACGCTACCTTCCTGCACGTGTGGGGCGACAAGTCGTCGTGTGATGGCCTGCACAAGCACCCACTCTTCTCACACCTCCGGCCCCTCGAAAGTCTGACTCATGGGCTGAAAACGGACGAGAACAACGAGCCCGTGGCCAAGACAGACAAGTTCATAGACTACGGAGGGCAGGTCTATTGTCTGGAACGGCTTCGAGACCTCGTGGACCGCAATGACGGCTGGAACGGGCGCAAGTGCATCGAAGAGAGAGCATTCCTCCTCCCGGCTTTGAAAGAGATGTGGTACTACCAGGAACCAACAGGCTACCTCGGGTCGAAACAGCACGAGCTGTTGACCACTCGAACGGACGATCCGGAGCCCCAAAGGAGTAACGCCGAGGACTTCGTCAACGACATGCTTGCCAATACGCTACTCATGAAATTCTGTCACGGGTTAAAGGACACGATGGTTTCAAGCCTGGCTGATATCTGGGATGACCCGGCTCACCATGGAGACGACTCCGCCAGTGGCACCTTTGCCGAATACCTGCGCTGGGGCACGGTCCATCTGCGCCAGACAAGGACCCTTCAATCGGTGCCCCTGACACCACCGACTGGGAGGCTTCAACACATGGCGATGTTCGAGGCGTTCACCGCGGAGCAGTGATCTCCACATGCAGTGTTCCACTGCTGTTCTGCTTTCAGCTCTCCAAGGAACTGGATGGTTACGAGGTCTCTTTGTAGCTATGTACAAGAGCACGAGCTTTAATAGATTAGGATCTCTGGCGCACGGTGTTGCATCTAAACCGTAGTGAGTGGACAGGCACTCTACCGCCATAGCCAATGATATGTTGACTGGCGCATGGATGGCGCATGTATGGCGCATATGGTGGAGACGTAGTGGCTCGTGAGGTGTCGGATATCCCAACCCCTGCCAAATGCTTCATGCACGACACTGTGTTTGGCGGCGGTTCCCGCGGCTTGGACATCTTAAAAACCTTAATTGATTTAGGGGTTCTTGTACAGTTAAGGTTTAAGATGTGTAAGTTGCGGGACTTGCCGAATGTCACGCTATCACACGTGGCCCAATTTGGTTCCAAATACGAGAAGTTCAAAGATAAAGTTTGGGATCCCGGAGGAGGTGTAGTTAGGACTGCCAACAATACGCCGTACAGTGAAAGCTTAAATGTAGGTACGCGTGACCAACCTCCGCTGCCTAACTCGCAACATTGTTATTGCGTTGTGGCGGTCTAAGGCGAGCTTTGTGGGCCTATGATGACACCGCCCGGCTCTTGGCGACATAGTCAATTACTCGTGTGTTCTAGATGAATTGAGCTGTCCGCATTGGTGTTTTGGCTTGATATGTAACGTGGTTAGTAGCACATCGCCTCGGTTCTGTGGAGTAGTGCTGGTCGCATGACATATGATCGACAAAATACAAAGGTGCCAAACTGTGCTGTGAGGTGCAGCTGATGAATTGATCGCCGGATCCACAGTGTTAAACATTCGATCATTCGTCTAATGAGGGTGTGACTCAAAATAGAGTTATTGCTAATGACCATGATGAAGAATACAAATATATACAAGCAACGGGTATATTCAACTTAAGAGGCTTCCTGAGTGCAATGGGGGTTTATTGCAAGGCATCTATCTCATCTACCGTTTGCCCAATAACCTGTGCGCCGAGCACGCCGGTTTACAATCAGATTGACAGAGTTGCACTCGCTTTTCTTTACAACGCGCACTCTGAAGGGCTTCCTGGTGTATTTTACACAATACTGAATCCAGAGAGTTTTGATTGCACACGTACGCCGCCGCAGGCTTTGGGCAACGAAGACCCAAAATGCAATTTAATCTAGGCAATTTGGCGAGCCTGGCGGCCGTTGTCGTCATTGGAGCTTTACTCTCACACCTGGCCGCCTGGGCCCGATATCACCTAAAAGTCCGCAAAATTCCTGTGGCTCATGATCTGAGTCTGTGGGACAGGTTGCTCACTCGTAAAGCCCGGTTGGAGTTTGCCACAGACTTCGAAGGTCTCTCGCGCAGGGGACTGGCAAAGGTATGATGGCTTCACCGACTGGGGGGAAAATGTGAAGACCCGTTAGATACTGAGGCTTTATCAGAGCAAAGATGCTTTTCGGGTCCAGACGGACTTTGGAGACATGATCATCCTAGGAGGCCACTATGCAGAGGAGATGAAAGACGACAGAGGGCTGTCCACTGGCGAGTACACCAAGATGGTATGACAAACCCCATGAGCGCATTTTGAAATGGGAGATAGCTGACGCTCGCGTCGATACAGGAACTCATGGGTGATATTCCGGGTTTCGAACCGTTTTCCTTCGCTGGAACTCACAGGGAGCTTATGCACACAGTCATCACTAAGAGACTAAACCGAACCCTGCGTAAGAGCCCCACCAATGATCTTTTCAGCGACAGCTGAGAGCCCTTCAGTCGTAATCTCTGCTAATCGATGACTTCGACTTGCGACAGCCCGGCTGGCAATAGGACAATCAGTGGAGGTCGCAGACTTCCTAAAACAAGAATGGACAGACTCTTCTGGTATGGCTGAAGGTACACACTATTCTGACTCGATACGACAGCTGACAATTTGTCGTCCAGAGTGGCATTCTATCCCGCTCTATCAGATGCTCATGGGCTTGGTGGGACGAGCATCTGTGTGGGCTTTCCTTGGCCCTGAACTCGCACATAACGAGCGATGGATTGAGCTAAATGGCCAGTACACGATGGTCGCGATCGGCGCCGTTCACGCGCTCCGACTGTGGCCACGTTCCCTCCTGCCGCTCGTCCACCCCTTCGAGCCCAAGGCGAAAGCGGCCAGAGCGGTCTTAGCGGAGTGCAAGCAAATCATGGAACCGATACTTCGGAAAAGGGCGGAGACAAGAGTCGGGAGCAAGAGGTCTGACGAGTCAAGCAATGCTCTAGATTGGTTCGAAGAGGTGGCTGCCAGCCTCGGGGAGACGTACGACCCTACTGTGGCACAACTGACATTCGCAGTGGCAGGTATGCATAGCACTGTGGACCATCTCTGCCAGATTCTCATCGATCTGAGAGACAAGCCTAAAGTGGTGGCTTCCCTGAGGCTCGAGCTGATCGAAGCTTTAACCAAGGATGGATGGACTCAAGCGGCGCTTATGCAGCTGAAGTTAATGGAAAGTGTCATGAAGGAATCTCAGCGGATGAAGCCTATCAATCGAGGTGAGGGGCTCCAAATAAGTCCGAAATTGACTTTGTGTCATCTCGCTGACTTTTTGGTATAGTCATCAACAAACGTATCGTCACCCATGATCTTACACTGAGCAACAACGTCGTCCTGCCACAAGGTGCCTATGTGGCCGTCTCCGGTGAGCGGATGTGGAACCCAAGCGTCTACGATGATCCAGAGCGCTATGATGCCTACCGATTCATCAAAAAAGCCGAGTCCGACCCTGAGGCAGCGCGATTCACCAGTTACACGGCTGTTACCCCAGACTGTGTTGGGTTTGGCTACGGCAAGCACTCCTGTCCCGGTCGGACCTATGTGACTCAAGAGATGAAAGTCATCTTGGCTCACATATTGCTCAAGTATGACATGCAATTCCCGGAGGGATATCAGCCTAAGGGTGTCAATGCTGGCTTTGATAGTCTGACGGACATCATGGCCACATGCATGGTCATGAGGCGTAAAGAGGAAATCGCTTTACTATCTTGATATGCCCTTGGAGCAGAATGTTCTCAATGGCATAGCAGATTTTGGTGAGGAGAGGATATCGATCATGTAACCGTGATAACTCTCTATACAGCTTCAACGAGAAAAATTGAGGTCCATCGAGGGTTTGTAAAATCATACAAAATTAGACAAGAAGTAGCCGCCGCAATACAAATCCGTACCAATGTCTTGTACCATAATATTGCCATCTCCCATTTTGTGTCGTTTTCACATTCATGCTGTTCATTGTGAAGTAAACTCAGTCTAGAGGAATCTTTCGTCCGAGTTCACTAGAATTGCTACATGCTCCACGTAGCTGGGTACCTAATGCGCACGTGATGCAGTATTGTAAGAGGTTTTGGTTGAGATGTCCGACTATATCAATGGGTACATAAAAGAAGTCACTGGAAGCCTGGATGAGACGCTCAGTGGGTTGAACCGTATTGTATTTGTAAGGTGTGTACAAGGAAAGATTTACTACGAAGCAGTGGCTTGCAGCAATTTTCGACTGAGATTCGAAGGGGCTGGTGGACGGTGCGCCTATCTAGTTGTGTTCAGAGCTGGTGACCCAAAAAATACTGGAATCTTTAGGTCTCAAGCACAACCTCAATCAGCGCCAGCATTGAATTCTTTTGCTCGTGGATCTGATGAATCTTGAACCTCGGATCAGCCTCAGTAACGAGTTTGTGCCACTCTTCGACGCTTCTCTCGCGGCCATTCATGTGTGCGACCAGTCCCAGGTCCATGGCTCTGTTCACGATACATGTATTAGTAAATACAATCGAGTCATACAGAGTCAGTCATAACTCACCGCATGTCTCGCTCCTTCCAGAGAGGCAGAGAGCTTGTGCCAGGCACTTCTGGGAGAAGACAGTCATGGATCAGGACCCTCGCTCCGGCCTCGAGCTGGGCGGTGTGGGCGCGAAGCAACTTGGTGCAATACTTGTCGGACCAGTCGTGGAAGATCTGACGGATGTAGTAGACCTCGGCATGGACAGGCTGCGTCGTGAAGATATCACGCGACATGAAATGGACGCGATCCTTGAGCGCATCGGGCACGGCCGCGTGGGCATCGGCCTCGTTCATCTCCATGTCCTGCACGAGGAGGTCGAGGTTGGGGAAGCGTTCGGCCAGGGCGATGGAGATGCGGCCCCTGAAGCCCCCAACATCGATCACCTTGGCGTTTCCAAGCCCTGCCCAGTCGTATCCGTCGAGTAGATGGTGCAGCTCGTAGCCTGGGAGCTCCCACTGCGTCGCCATGCCGCTTGCAAAGAGCTCTGCATTCTTGGCGTCTTTGGCCACGTTTTCGAAGTAGGTGCCCTTCACGTTGTGCGCGAGATTGAAAGCCTGCATTTAGATTAAGATATATAGTTTCAGATTTGAACATGACGTGACTCTTCCTATTGAACTTACTGTTTGATCCTGTTCTTGAACATCCGGCCACTTCTCCACTGCATCAACAAGCTAGAGTGGACAGAACACGCGTCAGCTGAGCAAAATTCTCGCACCAATGTTTCAATGCACATATGCCATACCTTGAAAATGGTGTACCATCCCATGTCTGCACCTGTTCGCAAGAATGCAAGAAGAACCTTCGATCTCATCGCTTTCGAAGCCTTGGTGTGGGCGACTTGGCCAGGTTCTGGTTCCTGGAAGACACGTCTGCACATGGCGGAACGCAGTAGCCGCTTGACAATTGACTCATCAACGCCAGTCTTTTTGGCGATGTCGGTAAATGACACCCGCCCGCCTAGCGGGACATAGTTGGGTATGTCATGACGGGAGATGAATCCAAAAAAGGCAACGTATTCGTTCTATAGGTCGATCAGCATCCGCAGCACGGTTGAGCTGGTATTTTTTAACACAGGCGGCCGGTGATATGTACTCACAGAGATGGTCTTCAGAACCAAGGCGGTAGGCTCGAGCAAAATGTCATGCAACTCGGCTGTGGCATCGAGAACTGCGTCTTGAGCCTTTTGGGCCTCGGATGGGAGTGGATCAGGGGAGGCATCTTCATCAAAAGACGGGGCCGGTAATCCTTTGCTTTTCAGCATATTATCCAACTCTGCCACCGACTTCTGGATCGTGTCCGCCAGTTCCACTATGCGGGAAGCCTTATGAAGGCCGTTGGTGCTCATACTGTCCATATTTGTTTCAGGGTAGGTTTTAAGAAAGGTTTTTAGCCTGCTAGGCACTTCCAACTTTGATTTTATCAACAGCGTGAGAATGTACAGTCCGGATGCATGGGGCGCTTGTTTGATTGGACTACCTATGGGGTGAGCTCCCTACATCTTGGATATATAAGCGTTCGAGCTTAAACGGTGATAATACCCTTCAGCCCCGTTGCGCCAATATGTCCGCCATCGCTACTGACATAACTCGGATACATACACCTCTGGTTTCATCCAGTCCAGACATGCAATGGAGACGGGGGGGGGGTCGGCATTTGCCCCGATACAAAGATATTCAGCAACAAGGGTTATGTTCAGCTCGGCAAACACGGCAAAGTTACATTCCCACGTTGTACTCCTTTGCGCCTACGAACGCCAGAAATTCACACTTTAACTCCGCAGGGGTAGTTAACGTTCTTCTCTACTTCTCTAATCAAGGTTGCGTTTACGAATAAAGTGGGCAAAGGGTCACCCAGTGCCAGTGGGTCTTATTAGACTAATAGAAAAGATATCATACGATTCAACGTCCATTACCCCCTACGGAAGTATATTCAGCCGGACTGTGCTCCGCTGGGGGTACCACAAGCCACTCCTTGAGACCAATTAAACTTTTTGATTCCTTCAGCTTCTTGAATCGCAGAAGCGACGGGACATCTGGAAGACCATCATCTATCACAGACTATTTCTCTTTGGGAAATACGTGGGGGACGGGCCTCACATCTCCGGTGCATTTGGACCTCCCGATACGGTTGAGTCTGAATTGCTTTGACAGGAAGGGTGAGAAAACCTAGTCATGATTACCAATAGCAGCAGCTTGTTACATTTATCTCCAGTTCGAAGAAGTGATCGTGCACAAAGTGGAAGCACAACGATTTCTTCCGCAGCAACACGAACAGGACATGGACACCCTACCTCCCAGTCGGCAGAGTCATGTTGCCTTTCTGCTTCCCAGTGTCTCTCAACAGTCCCGTAGGACAGACACACCCCGCTCTACGGCGTGGCTGGGTAGGTTGCCGCTCCAAGCGCAAAATTCACATCTCAAAAGATACACTACTTTGCTGACATCAACATCAGATGGTCTCAGAGGAATCTGCGCATTAGGTGTTGTTCTTCACCACTGCAGCCTTCAGTGGTTTAGCTGGCACATTCTCGAACCATGGTTTCCTGGCCAGCCGTTCTTCAAGTTGCCAATCATCCGCTTGCTCATATCAGGAACTCCCCATGTGTACATCTTCTTCGTCATCTCCGGCTATGGCCTGTCACATAAGCCCCTCAAGCTCTGTCGGCAGGGCCGTTTCGATGAAGCAGCCTCGGTGCTCTCGTCATCCATATTCCGCCGCCACGCCCGGTTGTTTGTGCCGGCCACGATCATCACATTCTTCTGCGCCGTTATGACGCAGCTCAACTGGTACGGCAAGGCCGAGCACATGCCCGGTGTCGCTCTCCCAACATTTGAGCCGCCGCACCTTGATAGCTTCTGGGACCAAATCAAGGACTTTGGCTGGAACCAGCTTGCCTTTATGGACCCCATCGGACGCACCGTCGCACGGGCTGACCCTGGAGAGCAAGTCACGCAGCTTCACAATCCGTATGACTACGCGCTTTGGACTATCCCTGTAGAGTTCCACAGCTCCATGGTGTTGCTAATGTTCCTTATGGCATTGAGCAGAGTCAGGAGTAGAGTTCGAATGGTGATTGTCCTCTTTTCGGCTGTATTGCTCGGATTCATCTTCATTTACTGGGCCGTTTTCCTCTTTCTCTCCGGGATGCTGATCTGCGATCTCCGGATGGAAATCGAGGAGCGCTCGCTACGGAGACCGGCATCAAAGCCTGGTATCGAACCATGGTTGGGAGTGACGTTTGGAAGCATAGTGGGTGTGGTCTGTTTTGTGCTTTCCTTGTGGGCCCTCAGTACACCGCACTTGGCTTTTGGAGGACGGGCAGCCCCAGGGTTCCGCGTTTTGGCGTCTATGATTCCGGAGAGATTCGGTGATCAAATGCTCATGCCCTTTGCAGCTATAGGCCTTGTCCTCACACTTGACAACAACCGTTTTCTTCAGAATCTTTTCACAACCTCCTTCGCGATGTACTTGGGACGGATTTCATTTACATTGTCTCTGATTCATGGACCATTGCTAAATACTCTGGGTCATGCATTAGCACGGAAGTCACTTGCAATTGTAGGAGGCGAGACGGATGAGAGGTATCTCACTGCAATCGCCCTGGCTGCCATTGTTTGGTGGCTTGTTCTTATCTCACTGTCATGTTTTGTTCACCGATACGTTGATGCAAAAGCGGTCCAACTGTCCAAGTGGGCTTATGGCAAGCTTTTGCGAGCAAACACACGGCCAATCAAAGAAGAATGAAGCAGAAGCGATCTGGTTTCATGACGGTCAAGTAGATAAGATAGGTATATAGAAAATGATAAAACGAGAAATCCCTTGACATATTACCTGCTCAGGGGTGGGCTTCTAACTCATATACATCCCAAGTGCCGAAGGCGACATCTCTATTATATGGAACGAGACCCAAACTGATCGTTTCTGAGTAATTTTTGAAATCGTGGTAGCTTTCCGACGGTTTCGGAGAAGTTGATGGTTGTCTAGGGCTCACTGTGCAATTTTTGTGTGGACACAAATATCACCTCACTCACAGCAGAGAAGAGACGGGGCGAGGAAGACTATGAATTGACAACACTCGAAAGAGTTAGAAAAAGGCACGAATGACTGGCTTAAACGATCGCCATTGATTTAAATTTGCAACTAGTTTGCTAGGTTGGCCACCATACGGTTATGACTGTGCGTTATCTGCCAACGTATCCGTCTCAGTGATCGATAGTGTCAAAACTATCTAGGTTCAACAGACTGTTTCCTGTCCTTCGCCGAACAAATAGTTGAGTCGTAAACTTGTAATTGTGCTGGTCCAGCTCCCCCTCAGTCAGCTTGAAGTCATACTTGAACAAGATGTGGGTGAGGAGCATCTTGGCTACGGCGGCGGCAAAGAAACGACCAGGGCACGAGTGCTTCCCGTAACCCCAAGCCATGTGCTCCGGGCTCACCGCCGTGAACTGCCTCGGCTTGTTGGGCTTGAGGTCGTCCTTGACCACGTTCAGATGTCTATCAGGTTTGAACTTTTCCGGCTCCGGGTAGATTTCTGGATTGTGCATCCAATGTCCCGAGACAACAAACAAGGACTGGGCGGGTATGATGTTGCCATCATCCATTCTAATATCTTTCTGCGCCCTGCTTTTGAGGAATACTGTCTATGGTGTCAGCGGGTTCGTTCTCAAATAGCAGTCAACCAACCGTCTATGTTTATTCTTAATGGGTACTTGCCTGCCCCGATTGGCTTTAGTCTCTGAGATTCCTTCATGCATCGATCCATCAATTCCAGCTTTGCAAAGCTTGACTTGGTCCATGTGTGATCTTTCAGTACGCGGGATGCTTCCTCCTTCAATTGATCAATATGGGCAGAATTCCGCGCCAGGTCACAAAGCAGCTGGCACATAAAATCTGTGGTCGTGTGGAAGCTAGCAACGGAGAATGATACCATGGCCACACCTGGGTTGTAATTCTCTCCCCCGGCTTTCTCATCGAGCCAGGCAACCCACTCGTCAGCAACCGGGGCTTCCTTTCCCGAGCGAGCTGCTTCCGCGCGACGCCGAGAAATCTCAGCTCGTCGTTCCTTGACGAATGGGAAGAGATGTTGGTTTACATCCTCAAGTGCGCGTTGAAGCTTTTGGGATGTGGGGTGTAATCTCGCAACCAGAGGATGCAGTACTCTTGGCCACATCATCAAACTGCGACCTTCAGTGAAAGCGAGGGTTGAATATGCGAACAAACTCTGGATGTATGCATCGTTGCGGCAGAGCTCTGTGTTGGTGAAGAAGCGCTGTGTAGTCTGTGCTACTATTGCAGTCAAAGTTTCGAACAAAGACACAGAGTGCCAATCTGTTGAATTGCTCGAGTCAAAAACTAAGATTGAGCAAAAAGTCTATAGCGGTGTTTGACAATGGATAGGACACAGACCTGTGGCATCGGTCCAGCGCGATTCTAAAGCATTGGAGAGTTCTTCGGACAATTCACTTTTGCGGCTTGCTATAAATCCAGTGAGGCGATGGAGAATTATATCCGCATTTCGCTGCCTCCATTGATTCGAGGCGAAAGTGAAAGGCTCGTACCCGGGTGCACTGATGGGCAATTCCTGATATACCACCACGAATCAGAGACATAGTGTGAAGGAGAAGAGGGATTATTTTCTTAGGAACCTCTTTATTTGCTCTTACCTGCTCTGTATATGCCGCTGCGCTGCAGCCATGCCCATGTCGGAATGTTTCGATATACTTTGGTGAGATAACAAGTACCTGTCCAATCGTTGTATTGATCCTCCAGATGCCTCGGACCTTAGAGATAACACATTAGAATAGGAATTGTCTTTTGATGTTTAACTTCTGTGAACTCACCGCAAATTCAGCAAAGCCTTTTGTGATCAAGTCTCGCGAACCGTGAAGCTCCTCTATCGGGTGTACCGTCTTTCCCTCGTACAGAGGGTAGGCAGACAGTTTCCATTGTCTCAGCAAGTAGATGTAGCCCCTAGATACCAGTACAAATGTGAGAATAGCCACCGCAAGTTTAATTAATATGGAACTAGGTTCCAAGCTGATTAAGGTCGGCCGTGCCATCTTTCATCCACCATACACGGGGCTATCTTTCGAGATCGTGAAGCTTTGAATCCACAGAGTAGTTGACTTTGCACCCAAGTGATCAGGCTACTTTCTAAGAGCGGCACCGGCGAGCGGTATCTCTTACATGTCACATCACTTGGCAGAGAACGCACCTGAAGCTGTTGAATGCTCCCGATAAAGTAATTGTGTGAGTCATGCATACTCTAGTGGCGGAGCAAAATACATCCGCCAGGATCGAAACATTATTATTTAACAACTCGCATCCGCTACATACTTAGGTAAGTAGCAAATTGGGCAAAGTGTGACTTGATGGGTCCAGTCATACTAATACAAAAAGGTACAAGACCAATCAACTTTGGGGATCCTGGCGGAGGTGCGTGTAGTGAATTCAACGTTAAAATTTAAGGTTCGCCAGGGCTAAACTGAATCGCGCCCATGTCATGGACGCACAGAATCTTGGGCCCGCTGCCTGTGGATCCACAAGACTGAAGTAAACTCTAATAGCTAGGAAGGCGTCGTGTGCGCTAGTCGCGTCTCCGTTGGAAATGAACACCGTGGCACACCGGTTGTTCACTGTGTACGTACTTGGCAGCCCCACAAAACAGGGTTGAAACTGCTGGGTAGCAGACTCATATGTTATGAACAATGTCTGTAATTGGCATGGAACGAATTATACGACACCGCACCGAAAGACGTGTCGTATTTGTCCTTGTTCCTTCGAGTTAGAGTTTCACACCGCTGTTTCCGACGCAATTAGACGGAGACAACGTGAGAAGCCACGATTCAAGTCTATATGCTCGTATCGAAGTAAACGTCTTACCGCATATCGACCCTTTCATACTGCGTGATGTCGGTGAGACTCACATCGATGACCTTGAATGGCAACGACTGAATCACCTCTGCAACATTTCATCTAAACCATCTAAACGTGGAAAGACACAGCTGCCTGAAACCGGACTGAAATTGCCTGAAGCTTTCACTGGAATTGCAAACATGGATTTCGATTGCAGCAATACCAGGGGCACGTCTGCGGCTCCCTTGAAGCCGGATGTTTCCTTGAAACAATCTGTTCTTCCCTCTGGTCTCGGGTCAAACAGCGCTGCCGACTTCTGGTGGAGACTATGTAGACCCGAGATGTCTGGCCTGCTGGAGCAAGCCGGAGGATATACCGAGTCACAGAGGGAATCTCACCTTACCTTTGTTCGAGAGCAATGCGCGCCGTGGATGGGGCCTGTTCCAACAGGTCATATGGCAGATAAGGCCGTGGCACCGGTAGAAATGAGCGTCAACTACGTTAGTACTCGAGAGGAGGGCGTGGTGAGGTTCCAAATGGAGCCTTTCACTGCCGTTTCTGGACCACACACCGTGGCGGATGACCCATCCGGGAAGAAAGCGGTCGCCTCGATGCTGAGTTCATTCGAGCGAGTGCTGGGAGATGTCGATCTTACATGGGCGTGGCAACTCCTGGATAAATTTATGGTGACGTCGCCCGATGAGATCTCACGGCTTCGGGAAGCTGAGAAGACCTCATTGCCGCCGCCGCTCGACCTTTACCAGCGGACCCCTCATTTCAACTTCGCCTTCGACCTCAGTCCTGACGGCAAATCAATGAAGACCTACTTCCTCCCCCTTGCGAAGTCCTTGGCCACTGGAGAGAGTGCCCTGGATCATTGTCTGGACGCTGTGCGGTCGTTGGAACCTCATGGCGAGGGGCTTTCAGCCGTTGCTGACGTTCTGCATGAGTTCTTGACGGTATCCTGCCCAGGCCGCATGTCTTGCGACTATCTGGGCATCGACTCGACGGCCCCTGAGAAGTCTCGTGTGAAGCTGTACGTGTCGTCGCAGCAACACAACAGCTTCGACTTTGTCAAAAATGTCTTCACCCTTGGAGGGCGGGTTAGCGACCAGACAACACTGCACGGCCTGGAATTCCTACATTCCATCTGGCATCTTTTGGTCAATGTTGAAGCCGGGCAGCTTCCCGATCATTCAGATCGGCCTCCAAAACAGTTGCCATTCTTTCTGGGCTGCCTTTATTTCAGCTTCGAATGGCGGACAGGTGATCGGCTGCCTCTGGTCAAGATCTACATCCCGCAGTGGCAATACGCCCAGAGTGACCGCAAGATAGCTGACAACATATCAGTTGCGTTGAGGGAACTGGGTCGAAATCATGCGGCTGATGAGTATTTGACCCGCATCAAGAAGACGTTCCCGAAGGCCGATTTGGACACCGATGTATCTGTTCACAATCAAGTGTCATATGCGTACAATGATACCACAGGCGCATATCTCACAGTCTATTACAGTGTCAACAGCAAGGCCGTTATCAAGGATTAGTTAGCAGAATACTGAGCGGTCATGGGGTGGTAGTGAAATAACAAATTCAAATATTGATGCCCAAAGTGTGATGGTTCTACCATGAGTGTTCTGGTGGATACTGACTACTGTTTTACGCCATTGGAAAGAAAATGTCCTGCAGCCAGCATCTAGTACAATTTCTCCCTTTCTCGTTTGCTCAACAGATTATCGAGGCAACTTCCGCATCTCCTCCTCAATTTTCGGCCATGCACTAGGCGGCAACCATGCAGCTATCCAGTAATTACCCGCAGGATCTTTGCCGAGGATGTTGAACGCGTCACGGGCTGTCTGACTATGTTTCGTATGGAGCGAATGATGATAGACGGGCTTCCCTGGCTCAGCGGCCACTGGGCCCTGCTTCCCGCGCCTGATAACGGCCGGGCTGAAGTCGACAACCTCACAGATCTTGGTTTTCCCCCAGTTGCTGAAGATGAGCGGATTTGTTTTTGACGTGCCAACAATAAGGGCTCCCAGTTTCGTCTTGGTCAGCTCACGGAACATGGCGCGTATCTGAGTCTCCGGCACCTGCTCCAGCAGCGATTTGCGCACCATGTGTGCGAGCTCGCCTAGCGAAGTGCTCATCACCTGACCGATGGTGGTTTCTGTGAACAGTGCGAAGGCAAAGTTTCCGACATATGCTGTGTTCTGATTGAAAAGACTCGGTAGGCGGCCTCGAACGTCAAGTGCGTTGATGATGGTGATAGGCTGTTGTGAAGATCGTCGTGACGCCAGGTGAAGGCATGACATCCGAACAGCCCACACTGTGATCACATCACCTTCACTGAGAAAAGGCTTGTCAGAGTGGCCTGGTACACGAGACTCATTTGACCTGACCAATGACTCCCTGGATTCCCGCTGCAAGGCCTTGACTGTATTGGCCGGGAGGTAGATAAACTTGCCCTCTTGAGATCCCCAAAGAAGGATCCAAATGTATCGGACAGCCCAGATAATGAGCCAAATACCACTAACGAGTCTAGTCTTCAATATCCATTCCTCTTGCTTCGAATTGTTTCCATTATTGTCGTTGACCTGATCTAGTGGGTTGCTTTCTGCATCTTGCAGAGGTTGCACGTCGGTCAAGCGCCCGGACATGACTTTGCCCCAATTGATCAATATTGTTTGGATACCCACAGCATCGGACATGTTATGCGGCCATGAAATCGAGACCAGGGTGGCATCGGTGAATGATACAACGTGCAATCCAATTTGTGGTAAATCTGAGTCGCAGAAGTCGGCAATCGTCAAGGGTGGATTTTCGCTGGTCGCAAATTCATGAAAGATATCAACTGTCTCGTATAGCCGCGGCTCATCGGTGGCTACGGGCAAGCGGCGCCCTAAAGAATGGTCGTCGACGGAACAGTCTAGTTTCTTGTGGGAAAAGCTAACGGCTGGGTGCTCAGGAGTGAAAGCTGTTGGTACGTGAATCTCCAATTTGCCGTCTTTCTAGACGGAAGTCAGCTCCCAACGTTCACAAGAGTTTTGCTATTCACATTGAAGATAAGGACGCTCGCTCACCCTCTTTCGCACTCGCCCGCCCAGTCTCCGCCATCCCCTCACGTTCAGCAAGGCGGTCAGAGAGTGATGAAGTTTCTCAGCGTCGAGAACATCATTGAATCTAAGGGTCCATACTAGGACGGAACTTCTGAGTCCAATTGCATCATCAAATCGATGGACCGGAATTATTCTATCGACAGACGCTGTTGATTGGGCCATGATGGGGTAGAAAATCCCAAAGGATAGCGCTTGGGAAATGTGAGGCGAATGGGCCTCGATGCGTCAGCGCCAGTCTTGCTTTGCAGCTGAGATCTTTTGCTGGCCACGAAAAGGTAAAGCCTGAGCCCGGCACTAGATCATGTTGCTGCTATCTGAGTGATATTCACCAAATCCGTGATTAGGCCCCGCTGATTGCAGTGCTAGGTAGGACTTGAGCTGACAAACCAAAAATAATTTTCTAAAACGCGAGCATTCTCTGTGGGACCAGCCGTATTTGGAAGTTACAAGACGGGTGACTAGTGACAGAAGTGGGCTGATCTCCTGACCTGTACCTCGTTGGAGTCCTTGAGGCTATGAATTCAGGAGGCAGGGGCTGATGTTTCAATCATTGCCGGAAATTCACGATAGCGTTCACACTGTATACAAAGCTGGTACTGTCGGTCGATGAATGAGACGAACATCCTCGGAGTATGCCTATGCCCAGAATATATGATAAACGGGGGCCTTCTTGCATACGCATAAAAAGGGCAAATATCGAGACGCTTGATACTTAGTCCCTATCGCTTATGGTACCATCGATCCTGAAACGTAATAAACTTTGATAGCGTATCGTCGACGCGGAGAATGATGTTCCGTGCGTGTTTAAGCAGGTACGGTGGTCGCATCCGAAAGCGAGCGCTGTTGGGGTGAAAATTGTGCAAGGGCCGTGTTGTGCACACAGACGGATGCATAGACACGTAGATACGTAGAGATACCGTGTACATATATGACAAACAAAATGACACAGAGGTAAATCTCTACTACTAAATTCTCATGCCTCGGCTGTTGGATACGACGTCCCTACCTTGGAGACCCATTCCAACCTCCTCGGCCTGGATCCTGCAGCAAGAGTACACAGAAGCTCTGCAATCCAAGAAATCAGAAGGCATGGAGGTCAACACGTCATCATTGATTGATTTTCATGGTTTTGCACATGCGGCAAGCAGTCATGCTGACTACCCCACGGTTCAAATCTTCTTGGCAGCGGTGGTAGCGGTGCTCGGGGCCATCCTTATGCTGCCGCTGAAGAGCTACGTCTCATATCATCGCAAAATGTCCCTTTATCCCTCGCCCAATTACGAAAGTTTTCTGGGTCATCTTTTTTCTTCGAAAGCCCGGGACAAGTTCGTTTCGAACGCTAAGGACCTTATACGTGAAGGCTTCTCCCAGGTCAGTTGCGCTATTCCAGTTGACAAAACCTTCCGTTGGGCTGAAAATATTAGTAGAACAAGTCCGCAATTCGTCTAAGAACAGATTTTACTGATGTATTGCTACTATCCCCTCGCTACCTCCAACAGCTCCGCACGGAGGACAAATTGCAAGGCGGGCCTTACACCGTACAGGTAAGTCAGTGCCTTCGCGCACATCAGTCGGCGGCTCACCCGCGCGTTTGAAATGAGAATCGCTGAGAAGAGACTCGTTCACAGGAGCTCCTGGGCTATCTACCCGGGTTCGAGCCGTTCAGGTTTGCGGATCAGATGCCCAAGTTTATACCGGAAGTCATTCTGTCCAGGATGAATAGGTATTTGTGTAAGCGCTACCGAATTGTTGCATTTGGCAAGGTTTTCTGTCGACTGCAGTCATGTTTTGCTTTGGCCCGCGCCAAAATCTCCATCCGTACTGTAACTCATCACTGACATTATTATGGACCATGAACAGCTAATGTGCCAGCTTCGATCACTGAGGAGGTAGAGTCAAACTTGGCTGAGAGCCTCAAAGGGTACATTGAAGCTCATCCTTGTTTTCCTTTCCCGGCAGTTCACAGTGTACTAATATCATCGTCAGTGACAATTGGAATTCTATCCATCTTCATGGGACAATGTTGAATTTAGTCGGGCAATGTTCGATCCGGACATTCCTGGGACCAGAAATGTGCCGCAAGAAACGCTGGGTTGACCTTCACACGGACTATACGGTGGCCGTCGTCACGGCGGTTCAGGCACTACGGAAATGGCCGAGGGCCTTGGTGCCTATTGTGCACTGGTTCCATCCAAGGGCCAAGGCCGCTCGAGCCCTGCTGAACGAGGCACGTTCAATGATCCGACCAATGCACGAGCAGAGGAAACGCGACATGGCCGCGGGAAAACCAGTCCCCGCGGACACGCTGACCTGGTTCGAGGAGGTAGCCAAGGGACAGCCGTACGATCCGGCTGTGGCGCAGCTGACAATGGCTTTGGCTGGGCTTCATTCATCTACAGACCTGCTCTGCGCAGTTATGCTCGATTTAACTGAGCACCCAGAGATCGTAGACGCCTTGAGGCAGGAACTTGTCCAGGTCTTGAAGAGGGAAGGATGGAAGCAATCGACCTTCTCACAGCTGACACTCATGGACAGCGTACTCAAAGAGTCACAGAGACTAAAACCTGTTGGGCGTGGTAGGTACATTTGTAGTTTTTCCCGGGCTCATCAGCAAGCCACAACCCGATATCAGCAACCTCAGTCGATATCAGACAGCTAACCTCCACAGCTTTCTTCAAACGCGTAGCCGTGGCTGATATCAAGCTCGACAACAAAGTCGAGATACCAAAAGGCGCCTTCGTCGCGGTGTCGAACCACGGCATGTGGGACCCAGAGAATTACACTGACCCGGAAAAGTTTGACGCATACCGTTTCGTGCACATGTCTGACAACAAGGCCAGCGCCTTCTCGAGTGTCAGCGTGGAGCACACCGGCTTCGGCTTCGGCAAGAACTCGTGTCCGGGGCGCAACTACGTGGCCCTGCAGCTCAAGATCATACTGGCCCATCTGCTGCTCAAGTACGAATGGAAGCTACCAGATAACTACAAGCCCGCCACCTTCAACAATGGGTTCGACTTGATCGCCGATCCATTTGCCCAGGTCCTTGTGCGACGGCGAGACGAGGAATTGGAGGTCTCTCTGAAATGACAACAACTAAAGCGGTTTGAATGTGGTGTTATAGTACGTGTCTTCCAAGGTTCAATGTTTGAGCGTTGTATGATAGCGGGAGTTAATCCAATGAAATAGCTTTATAGGTTGTTAAATGCTTCACAAGATCTTAAATTTAGTTATTCGGCTATTAGCATAGCTTCAAAGTCCTTTATATCTTTAGAGACTGGGGTAGAAAAGCTAAATGGAACTTTCTGCTGGCAATATTGAAGCTATTATCACTAAAGTAGAGTGATGGGAAGAACAAACGACTCCTTCAATCCACGACCAAAGTCGCTAACCTGTTCCGGGACAGCTACACCAAGCCCGAACAGACACGCAATATTGCCAAACAACGTTATCATTGGAGACATCCCACCTGTTTCCAGCGCACGTGCATGTCGGTCGACGTCAGGCCTCACCCGCCCGCTGCCCTAATCTACTGCCCCATTTCAGAGCCGAATGCTGCCAACTCAAGCTCATACTGGCATAGGCACAACAATCTCATGCCTGAGGGCCCTCTGGCATCCCCGAGCAACCATCCACCCAGCCCTGATAATAAGCAGATAAAGAGTGCAAGTGGTTGCAGGTCTCGTTCCTGTTCCTCTCGACGGCAGAATATAACTATTAATAATTCTCAAGTATATGTTTCGTAGGAAGCGATTCGTTCTGAGAAATTGAGTCTGGCGGTGTCAATTCCTGAAAATAGTTAATACTGACCAAACGACTTGGCATGCGTCTGTTCTACCTTGTACCTCTTTTGATATTCATTATGCAAAGCCATGTCTTAAAGGTGAAAGTCTGGATGGGAAATGTTCTCGAGAACAGAAAGAAAACTAATGAGCCAATATAAGGTGAGAGTTCCATATTGTGGGTCCCCGAGCCAAGGTCTGAGGACGATGCTTGATTCTGTCGGCACAATTAGACTTCTTGGCGGCATTCTGCAATTTCCAGCAGCGATTGGTCGAGTGGAACAGGAATGGTAAATAGGAGACGTCGACGATACACTTTTTGGGCAGTCCTAAGATCAGGACGATAGTATACAATGTGCTAGTATCAAAATCTTTCGCCGTATCTAACTATAGAGGGCGCTAACTAGGGAGACTGATAGAGACCTAGCTAATCGAACACGACACTTATTTCCAATCAATTTCCCATAGGCAGGATCTCACTTAGCGAATTCATATAAACTATAGCCTCATTTGTATTTAAACAGGCAAGAAGTCTCTCGCCATCATTTATAACAATGATTTATTTATACATATATACGTGGTGCATTTATTACCTATATTTGACTATATACCGTTATAATGTTACTAATCCTAAAGCTTAGCCCTTCCTTGACTTTGTTTATACCATTTTCTATAGTATCATGACCAGCCTTGGAATCGAAAAATTTGGTTAATGACTATAAAGCAGCTTGCTTAAATTCTTCGGTAGTAGCACCAATTCTACCAGCAATATACACTAATTCTTTCTACTAATTAATCTTTAATATGAACTTTATATTTTAGTTCTATAATCATTCAATTAGCCTATCCGTCTCTATAAGAACCCTTCTGTATTTAAGGATTACTTTATATAGGTCTCTATTATCTACCTAGAGCCTGTTGATTTACCCTTCTAACTAACTTATATATCTTTAGGGTTTCTTTAATAGATTAACTCTTAATTCTTTATATAACCACCTATCATATAATAGAAGTAGAGGAGCGGGTAACTCCTTGCTCTACATTGGAGGCAAAGGGAGCGCTTTGTGCTCTAGTGGCAGGTATACATTCCAGAAAGGTGCTGACGAATTATACCGTTTCATCACACGCTTGGTTAGTTTTAATAACTTAGACCAAACTACGTATAGTTTTACTAGGCGTTTATTCTACTTAATCTTTAAGTAGAGGCTATTACATTTATCTTTTGGTACAACTTCCTTCTTTAGTAGTATCGGAGCAAAACACTAGGCTATGGTGGATATATTGACGCTAGGATGCCAAATATTGTATTAAGATATGGAGCAGCCATGATTGCGGCATGTGCTACGTTGATGACGGTGTCTCGTGGGGCTGCAACATACATGGTGATCATCAAGGCCCGACGCCGCTCGAGGTGTTGAATCAAGGCAGATTCATCGCCGAAGTAGAACGTCTTTACCATGATCCTGGGATCCTCAGGAGATTTGTCCGTGCTATCGGGGCGCGTGACAGTCGTGAAAGCATGCTTAGCCATCACTATTGAGGAAGAAGAGACTGGTGCGGACAAGGTTTCCGAGGCAGAGTGGAAAGTTTGGGTGGAGAGGAGCCCTGTTGGTCTGCACCCTAGATCTTGCTTCCATTTTGCTACGTGTTTTTTCCAATTCTTCTGCTTTCCAGATAAACTGCAACATAACGTCTCAAGTGCTGCCATCTTCATTTTTCTCTCTCGTATTCCTACGTTGCTCCGCGAGTTACAGATCTAAGAGTATCTCAAAACACCAAAAGTCCACTCATAGTAATATGGAATATTGGGCAAAAAGGCTCACAGCCATATATGATATGGCACGCTGTGAAGCTTCGGGTTGGGCGGAGGAAAACTATACTAAAACGGGCTGTCTGAGGCCAGGGCCGCCGTCCAAAATGCCTCCCATCTTGCGGGATGATGTGAAACTTGGAAATAATGACTGCCTGGTACTGCGGCGCATTAAATACATTACTTCATACTATGAGACAGTTGTAACGGCCTTTAAAAGACACGGTGAAGTCCGCAGATGGAAGAAAGGCTTCCATGGCTCCTACGGTAACACCTGGGAAGTCCTTCTGGGCTGGAGGAGATCCTTAGCACGCTTGAAAAAAAAAAGTCAAAATCAAAGATAAATTCCAGGATTCACCCGGTCCAGGGCAATCCCGGACTGGGGTGAACTTGGCCTGAGAAAGGCTGGAAAAGAGCTATAAACGTAAGCAGCCTTGGAGTACACTGCTGCGTTCCCATCCTCGTATTCATTCGCCGCGTTTGTAGTTCTCAGTGAGATCTCTGTCTACCACGTCGCTCGTTTTCTGCATCACGATTACATGTGGTCGAAGTTTCAAAATAATTGGGGGCTTGATAACCCTGATTGGGAGCTGAACACTGAAAATGTAGTATATAAGGCTAGGATGGGGGACTTTGCCAACTTCAAAATCTGAAATTTCATTTTCGGCGGACGAGGCGCATAAAAATCGCAACGGCTCATGCATTAACCCATTCGACAAGGAAACTGGCAAGGAGCGCAAGCTGGAAGAGGCGCGAGAACGAACGAAGGGATTTTGATGATTAATACGATACAGAATATCGAGATTACAATGACCATTGCTACGGCCAGCCTATTGCACTCCTGGCCTACTGGCTGGTACCTCCACGAACGACAAATGCCAGGTGTCACATCTCTTGGTATCCACGCGACACTCATGGTGGTATTCATTACTAACACTCGTACCTCTGCACGCGAAGGATCGAGTTGTAAGGTGTCGCGTCTCGGAGGTTTGGTCTGACTTGATACAACATGTAAACAAAAGTGGGTACGGCGCAGCCAATGCCGGCGCACCCAGCTTTTCACGTCGGAGTCTGCTAAGTCATCATAAAGTACCTTTATTTAGCAGCGGTTAGTACTAAAAGTGTAGGTACTGGGAGGACGTACGTTCGGAGCTGGGCCGACCTTGGCTGGGTATGGCGGTGTCCGAATGCTTCGGGAGGAGCAGTTGAGGTTTGCATCGGGCACCCACTCATCGGGTCTAGAACGCCACATCGGAATCCGGTTGTCAGCATAGCCTAGAGACATCCACATTCCTATTTCAGTCATCACCAAAACCAGACCAAATTTTAAGCAGAATAGACATAATGGTAGTAAAGTTTTGTGCGTTTGGAAGTGAAGACAGAGCAACATTATGTCGAAAACCACAGAGCTTGGAGTTTCAATGGGAACCGAGGGTGGCGAGGGCAAGTTCCTCTGCCTCACCATATGCGGCTACAAGAAAGCTGGGATGCATGAGGACGACTACCAGCATCACATGACCCAAGTATCGGCGCCCATGACCAAGGATTTGATGGTCAAGTATGGCATTGTGAGATGGACACAGGTAGGTGATTCCACAAATTTTCGCCAGCTCAGCGGCTATCAACTTGAACTGGGCTGATCTTGTTTCATTCTTCAAAAAGATCCACAACAAGTCGGCCACGCGCGCCATGATGAGCCAGCTCTATGACCCGCAGATGGCAAAGTTGGCCGAATTTGACTGCTTCAGTCAGGTGGTTTTCAAGCGACTAGAGGACTACAAGCGCTTCAAACAAGACCCGGAGTACAAGCGGCGATTGATGGGTGACCATGAGAAGTTCGCAGATACGAAAAGAAGCATGTAAGCATGGTGCCCACCAGGTGATTTTCGCAAGGGAAATGCTTCAGCTTACGGGTCTGCGACAGGATGACTATTGGCTGGATCACACAATTCATTGATGGCGGCGTCGTTGTGGATGGTCTGGAGGACCCGGCGAAGTCGGTTACTGCTTATCAGACCACGGCGTTGGTTACAGGTTCCTTTCTGTCCGGTAAGCACATAATATCAGCAAATCATTCATAGAAGACACATCAACAAGATGATGAACCTAACAAAACCAACAGGTGCCATGATGGCGTTGTCCCTGGTGGCGGTTCCCGTCTTCCTCGACACGACCGAGACGGCGGGCCACCTGTACATCCAATGGGCTCGTACGTACCACTACGGCCACCTTGGGCTTCCGGCCTTGTCAGTGTCGACGCTTCTTCTCTATCTGTATACGGCTCGGCAGAAGAGAAATGCTGGTAATTCCCGATGGCGGTCACAGCTCGTGTCCGGTCTAATTACCGTCTTGATGGTACCGTTCACCTGGATTGTCATGCTGCCCACTAATAACAAGCTGTTTGCTTTGGAAGCGCAGGCGAAAGCCGGAGTCCTTCCCGCAGGGGGTTTGGCTGAGGCGCAGGAACTTGTGACAAAATGGAGTCTGATGCATGTTGCGAGGTCATTATTTCCACTGGCTGGAGCGATCCTGGGAAGCATGGCATTGAAAAGGAGCCTGAATTGAGATAAGCCTTGAGTGTTTAAATTGAATGAACTAAATTTGAAAGCGGCCCTCTCTTTATGAAAGATCAATACTTCATTCTCCTTGATGATCTTCGCAAAATATCAAGGCGACATTTCATATACAAACCTTTACTTCCGTTTAGCGGTTTAGCCACGAGAATTTGAAGGTACTCTTAGGCTATGCCGTCTTAAGACGAGGAGAGGCCTGGCATGCGTATCTGTGTAATGTCTGCATCCACAGTGATCAGACCAACCAGGCTAGTACTTGGACCTTGACAGGGCGGATTCGCACACTACCTCCTTCGAACTTCAGTTCCGATTGCTACTCCATTCCCAGACTCACACAGTATCACATCTAGTATATGTGGCAACGTTGCGACGTTGCATCGTGTGCGGTGCGTACTGCATCGAGGCTTTCATGTCAGAATATTGGTATCGAGACTGGTTACGAAAACAAAGCAACAATCCTCGATCGAATTTTATGCAAGGCCGTTTTCCCGCGGGCGGCGGAAAATAGCCCGCGGTGGAGTGAGGAATATGTATGTCAGACGGCGCTAGGCCTGAACACGGTGTAACCCATTCCATGGTCTTTCTGCAGCCGGCTAAATCGGACATTGGCTGGGGTCTTATGTCCGAAGCGAGACACCGAGAGACACTTGCAGCTTGCTTAAGTCGAAGCTAGGTACATATATATTTGTACTTGGTCATTACTCTGTTAT
The DNA here is from genome assembly GCA_021399435.1 of Diaporthe sp. PMI_573. Taxonomy (NCBI): domain Eukaryota; kingdom Fungi; phylum Ascomycota; class Sordariomycetes; order Diaporthales; family Diaporthaceae; genus Diaporthe; species Diaporthe sp. PMI_573. The sequence continues at coordinate 3,673,760 of JAJTUP010000002.1, read as the reverse complement.
GTCTGGTGGAAGGATTCCTCAAATCAGTAATTCAGTTGAAGCATTTGACTCTGCCACAATGACAGCCGTGGTGAAAACGATCGTGGCGACTGGCTGCACTTCCGGCTTGGTAGAGTGACCCTCAGCCCCTCTCTCGTTTCTCAACCCCGCTAACTTGAAAACACCTTCGCTTAGGGCTTCGAGGCTGTGAAGCAACTACTTGGGCAGACCCAGGCGTACAAGTTCATTCTCGGCGCGCGGAATGTCGAGACTACAAAGGCTGCTTATGACAAGCTACAATATGACAACAGCAGGCACAGCCTGACCATTCTGCCGCTTGAATTGACCGATCTACAGACGGTCAAGTCATTCGCTCATCAGACGCTGAGGAATCTTGGGCAAGAGCCATTGGATTTTCTGTTGCTAAATGCTGCCATTGCTCGTAGTGCTGATGGCAGTCCCGGCCCGAATGGTTCTCAATGGAGCCACTCATTTATTGTCAACCATCTCTGTGAGTACTGCCATATCTCGCCTGGGTACTGTATACCGGTTTTAATCTGAGCCTTCATTTAGCTCAGCACTACTTGACGCATTTACTGCGGCCGAAGCTTGAGGAATCGCGAACCCGGATCGTTGTGGTGTCTTCAGGCGCTATCAAGATTGTCAAGGACACAGGTAAGTACAGAAAATTTATCCTCAAACTGATGTTCTGATCCAAGGCTGATTCTTCTTCCTATCTTTGTTTCAGCTGGACTTGAAGACAGCGCCAAAGCCAAAGCTGAGACATACCATCTGCAGCTCTACCCGATGACCAAGTTCATCCAGCTCCTTGGCGCACACTGGTGGCGTCGTGAGCTCCAGGGAACTTGTAAAGTCGTGGCCGTGTCTCCGGGCTTGATTCCGGGCACAGGACTACCCCGCTTCGCAAAGCCCGGGGACCCGATCCCATTGCCTACGATGCCTGGAGCGAAGAGCATCCAGGAAGGTGCGCAGAGCATCTTGGCCGCTTTGACAAGGGAAGATTTCCCGGAAGACCCCGAGCGGATCTTCTTGACGAGCTGGGGAGAATGGTGGCCCAAGGAAGAGTACGGCTTAAGTCTGGACAAGGCGTTGCAGGAGAAATGGTGCCCGAGCAAGGAGGAGATTGAAAGGGACGAAAGAGTCGGCGCATAGGCGCCTGTAGTAATACTACCAATCATTTGTCGACCTGAAATCGCCCATTCCGAAATTTCCCCAATGTCTTGTTGTGACTCTGGCTGTACTTTGCTCCGAAAATACTACATACGTAACGCTTCCTAAAGGCACCTGCAGTAATCATCACGAAGCCTCCATTCACATCATAGACATTCTTGTGAACACAGTCTTGTTCAAATGCCAAGAGCGTCTTCGATTTGAGACTCAGTGCCATGATGGTAAGGATTGAGCTATAAGTGACTACTTGGTAACTAGTCAAGAAACCCTCTAGACTCCTTTTCTTGTGAATGACTGCTACGGAAGAGCAAACATTTTTCAAAACAAATATAATTCAGATGATTCTTGCATAGCGCAATGTGGATATCTTCGAACCCCAAAATAGAACAATTCTCTCCTTCTATACAGCACCGCTTATCCCACCACCGTAATACGCAAGATCCCGGCCACAGGGACCGCCAAATAACCTCAAGTCACTCTCTCCTAGGCCTTGATCTTTTGCTCTACCACATCAAGACCCGTCATCTTCTTGATCGTCGAGTCCAGCATTCCATGTGGCATGATAGTCCCGAACCGCCCCATACGCGCATTCGCGCCTCGCCAAATGATCAGAGGAGGGTTCTTCTTCATCAGGTCGCCGACGACCTCCTTCGCCCACTGGTCTGCTGGCGTGCCCACATCAGCCATGCTATCGTGGCGCATGGCAGACTCGACCGCCTCCCTCGCCGGCTCGTAGATGGAGCCCTTAGGAATGGTCATGGTGGTGAGCTGTGCCTGGTTCTGACTCAGGTTGGTCTTGATGGCGCCCGTCTTGAGGTCGATGACCTTGACGCCAAAGGGCTCCAGCTCCAGGCGCTGGCAGTCCGAGATCATGGACATGGCGGCCTTGGATGCGTTGTAGATGGCCTGGAAGGGGCCGACGACGCAGCCGACGACGGAGGTTTGGTTGACGAGCATGCCCTTGGACTTGAGCAGCAGCGGCAGGAAGGCCTGGGTGACGGCAATCTGCGCAAAGACGTTCAGGTCGAATATCTTCCTGGCCTCGTCGATGTCGACGTCCGACATGGGCATGCTATAGCTGAGGCCGGCGTTGTTGACGAGCATGTCGAGGCTGTGGACCTGGGCCACACACGCGGCGATAGACTGCGCGGACATAATGTCGAGCGGGAGGGTTTGGATGCCGGCCTTGGAGAGATCTGCCATCTTGGAGACATCTCGAGCAGTTGCGTACACGTGGTAGCCGGCTTGTTGGAAAGCTACTGCGAGGGCAGCACCCATGCCACCCTCTGAGCAGCCGGTGATGAGGACTGTTTTCTTGGAGACGGCCATTGTGAATTTCGAAGAGTTTGTCAATTTCACCAGGTGCTGTCTGAAGCTGTTGGGAAGTGTTGTTCTGTTGTTCTTGCTGTCTGTCTGTCGGTCTGTTCGGCGTCGATACCTACATGCATATATATCTTCCTGGGTTTACTTATACCCTTTGTATGCAGACCAAATGCGGTGCACTAGATACGTGCTTACATTTCATCCGTGCATGCCTTTTCCGTCATTTCCCGCGCGCCGTAAGAGAAATACCGCGCGGGTTTTATCTCGGAGTTAAGGTGTCTGGGGGCGTCAGCATGCGGATTTCTCATCCCGCGTCAGCTCAACTCCCCGCTGGTTAATTCTCTCACGACCTTTACACGTAGGCCTCAAACCCACAACTCTCCTCGCTGCATTTTCCGCGCGCGCATACATACTCCTCCACCACCCCTGACTTGCATGGTTTTGACTGCCGACAGCTCCAAGAATGGCGCCTGGTCGGAAATTAGGCGAAGGCTGCTGGACCTGCCGCCTGCGCCGCAAGCGCTGCGACGCAGTCCGACCCGTTTGTGGGAGCTGTCTAGCCCTGGACATTGCCTGCCACACCGGAGAGACTCGGCCATCATGGATGGACGGGGGCGCCGGACAAAACAACATGTCCGAGGCCATCAAGCGGAGAATCAAGCACAATGCGCTCCTGCGCAGAGAAGGGCGTCTATTGGCTGCTCATGGCAACAATGAGCCGCTGGATGTGCTTGACGCCGCGGTCGTCTCTACCACGCAGTCTGCTGCCTCCTTGTCCCTCGCGAGTGGCTCTGACGATGGGTTCCAGTCCCACTCGCCCTTTGATTCTCGGTCTCCGTCCACGACCGGGCTAACGTCTGAGGGGGCCCACACGCTGCAGACCAGCTGTTCGCCGGCCTCCTCCTCTTCGTCCTGGTCCGCCGGCCTGGGCATCCCGATCCAGGCCCCTGCCCAGGCCCAGCTCGCGTCCGTCATGATCTACCTCGACTACGTGTTCCCATTCCTATTCCCGTTTTACCGCCCGTCGTTGCTGGAAACAGGGAGGCAGTGGCTGCTGGGCATGCTGTGCCAGAACGAGGTCTCTTTCCACACGGCGGCTAGCCTCAGCTCTTACTTCTTCTCGCTGGTTCCACAGGACGAGGAGCGACAGATGCACGATGAGTGCAAAGCCCTCGTCTGGGACCGGCTCGTCGGGCAGATGGACCTTGCCGTCAAGACGATTCAGAGTAGTGTCGCCGAGCTGAGCCATCAAGGGCCGCATGCAAGCTCGCTGACGGGCAAGGCGCGCATCATGGAGGAAATTACGTGTTTGCTCATCGTTGAGGTCACTGTACGCAGGGATGTGGATTGGGCGATCCACTTGACCCCGGCCTTGGCCATCTTCGATGAGATGTTCACGGTCCACGGTCTCGACGGGGCCTCAGAACCAAGTATCACAACCCTCCTGAGTGCATTGCCGCCCATAATGTTCCCGGAACCGACGACACATCAGAAGCCTCTTCCAAACACACCTGATCAATCCGCCTTGGTTTTCTTTATATCACTTCTACTCTATGTGGACATCGTGGCAAGCACATCCTTGGGTAGAGCCCCCCATTTGCACACATATCACCCCAGCCTGTTGTCTGCTCAAAGCGAGCAAGATTGCCAAGTCCGAATAGAGCAGGTTTTAGGCTGGCAGAATTGGCCGCTAGTCGCCATAGGAAACATCTCAGCCCTCTGTGCCTGGAAGCGCGAGGCCAAACAGACCGGGAACTTTTCCGTATTCCACCTCGTCAAGCTGGCAGACCCAATCTCCCAGGCGCTCGACGACGGGCTCCTGGGCTTGGAGCGCAACCCACCCCGTGCTGCGCCCCGCGGGACAGGAGCCAGCCGTCGACTCGAGGGATACTACAGTCGGCATGACCGGAGCATTGATCACAACGCAATCGCGACCGTCACGCGCATCTGGGCCTATGCGGCCAAAATTTACCTCTCTGTCGCTGTCTCGGGGTGGCAACCAAGGTCTGCCGAGGTGCACGACAATGTTGCCAAGGTTGTCGGTCTGTTGCAGACCATCGAGTCGCCCGCTCAGCTGCGGAGTCTGTCGTGGCCTATCTGCGTGGCAGGGTGTCTCGCGCTGCCTGGCCAAGAGCCAGAGTTCCGCCGCATTGTCGGAGAGGTAGGCGAGTTGGCTGATTTTGGTACAATTGGCACAACACTCCGTATAATGGAACAGGTTTGGCATTCGAGGGAGACGGTGGATGGGGATGTATGTGATTTGTCATCGGCTTTGAATATCCTTGGGTCTTCTGCCTTACTTATATAGTCGTTTTGCACATGTGCGATTTCTACGTTGCTCTGGAATGTAACAAGTTCGCAAATAGATAGCCACTGTCTACAATCTACCCAGTTACTTCGTCATTTGCTTCTACATCTAAATGACCGTGTCCACATCCCAATGCCTCCGCGTTGCCTGTGTATCAGTTCTAGATACGTAGATGTCTAACCTGGGGCCGATTCACTGCAAGTATCGACAAGATATGGCCAGAAAGTTGTCGAGATAAATCGGGCACCTGATAAGATAACATGATTTCGTCACCGGTGGGTTGTATACATGAGAAACCTGTGAATCGGAAATGCCACCGCCAACCTAAAAGGAGTCGCCACGACGCAGAAGAGACCGACGTTTGACACCCTGAGCAGCCCGTGCCGGATGATATGCTTCAGCCCCTAGATATGTCGTGATATCCAGTTCACCATCAGCCTTGAACAGGCACGAGACGAATGTCTGCAGGCCCTTGGCCGTCTCCAGCCCCCGGTGCTGCGACAAGGCGCCGAGCATCTTCATATACTGCTGGTTATGCGATCCCCGCCCACGCGCCTCCATCCACGCCGCCACGGAGTAAGCATGCGCCAGGTCGTTGGGCGCATAGTGGCGCGACGGGATGAACCACTTGATCTCAGGCAGCTCCTTCCCGCCCGGCGCCACGTCAAAATAGTACAGATAGCCCGTCAGAACCTCGTCTAGCTCCCCAAAGTTGTCCCGCGCGGCCTGGTCATAGACGTCGGACTGCACGGGCAGAGGGATCTCGGCGGTGTCGGGGAAGTCGTCAGGGAGGCCCGCCACGGCACGGATGAGCGCGTAGAGATCGGCGAGCTGCCCTTCGATCTTGTCGTTGACGATGCGCCCGCCCAGGGTCATAACCTCGCGCACCGAGCGGAAGCTCGTGTGCGGCGTGTGGAAGTACCACTTGAGCCGCGACTTGGTGGGTGCCACGTTGTCCACGGCGATGGAGAAGGGCTTCATCGCCCTGCCTTCGGCATTGTGGGCCAGGAAATCGACAAGGGCCTTGCGAGCAGCCCATGTGTCTTGGCTCTCGTCGGCAACTTCGAGCTCTGCCATGGCCAGATCATATTGCCCGACGGAGATGTCATCGACCCGTCCGAGCTTACGAGGGAAGAAGTACGTCTTGAAGCCGATGCCCTTGCTTCGGAGGAACTCTGTGCCCAGCTGCACACTGGTGGCCGTGCTTCTGGCTGAGCCTGCCGCGGCTTCCTGTACGTATTTCGAGTTGTCATGGTCGTAGTACCGCGCGAAGAAGTGGTTCACCCAGCCAAGGTTCATATCGGTGCCCTGGGAATCCGCGAGGCGTTGAAGCAGTTCTCGCAGGGCCTGCTGGTTGAGCGGATCAATGTGCGTACCGGGGTGCGCCCCGATGGGCTCCGTCACATAGCGCACGTCGGGCTCACTGGTCTTGGTCTCCCACTTCCACGAGTACTCGATCGGGCTGCCATCAAGACCCAGCAGGGAACTCCATTTTGTTGGCTTGCCCTCGGCATTTGGGGCTGGGCCCATGTAAGGCACCTGCGTTTTGTGTGAAAGGTTAGTATTCGCACGACAAGATGTGGACCAAGTTGCAATGTATTTGATGCGCTGACTCACAGTCCAATGGTAGTGGAAAACCAGCGCCTCATACTGCTTTTCCATCGAGTACCCGGCTGCTTCGACCAGAGAAGCAACATGGCGGCCTGTAAGCTGCCACCAGAAGTCCTGGTCTGAATTCACAGGTGGGAGGTATTTGGACAGTTGCGTCCATGCCTGAGAAGGTGAGGCAGGACCTTTCTTGATGCCGTTTGTGCCGTTCATTTCCGCTACCTTTTTAAGACCAGATGATTTGATAGAGGAGGAGTTTACGGTGACAGATGTGAGGACCACGTAACAATGATATAGTCACAGAGTCTGCTTCAACAGATTGGGCTTACCATGGCATAATATTCATGAAATAAATATCATATTCCATACATAGCCCGATGAAAGGTCAGATGGAGTCCAAGTGCGTCGGCACGACAGGCCAGTAAGCAGTGGTCTCCGCCAGATCCCCGTTTCTCCGACTTCCGATGCCCGAACCGCAATGTATCGAAACCTGAACGGGCACAGTTCACAATTTATCACGACTTTCAGAATGTCCAATCTGCAAGATGGTAAGGACCACAATCCAAGGCATCTGTGGAACACGGGCGTGGAGCACCTCCTTGATTCGTAACTACATCACTTCGGATTCCCCAAACTCATCCCCCACTTAGAACCGTCCGTGTTCGTCAGCCTCTTTTTTACTCCACATTGTCTTATCAGTTCATCTATCCTGCTTCACACTAGACCACTCGTTCCCCGGCATCCTGCTGTAAATCTCATGTTCAATCGGTTTCAGCAGCATGTCCTTCACGGCTGCGTGGTATGGCTTGTAGTAGTCCTTCTTGATTTGAACCTGTGCACATGAAACGGTGGAAACATCAATCATCACGTGGTCCGTCTGAAACTGCAAATGGTGCCGAAAGGTTATCTCACATTGAACATGTAGTCAGGATCGGCGTTCCAGTTCTCCACAATAACGAAAACACCAGGTGTCTTGTCCCGGTAAAGCTCGAAGAAGGTGTTTTTAGGCTCTGCGACGACGTGCTCGTAGGTAGGACGGAGAGCCTTTAGAAAGTCGTCCGTTTTGGCTGGATCAACGGTGATTTTGACATGCACCGAGAGAGCTGGGGTTTCGGAGGCCATTTTGGCAAGGCGATAACTATGAAGTAGGTAACCTAAAGCTAGATGGTACGATGTGGAACGATAGTGCGGAAGCAAGCCAGCGCCACGATGAGCCGAGACCAATGGCGCCTTAAAAATAGCAACGCAGATACCATTAAACATGCCACTGAAGCTGTTGTCGCGTTCAGCGTTTGTCGGCCTCCGCGCGCAGGATCTCACTTTCGGGGTCTCAGGTAGGCAGTGATTGGTTCGCGTTCTCCGAGCTGGCTTCATGAGATGTTTGACGACATTGGTACGAGTGTCCTACGGCGCCTGTACCATCAAGTCCAACTTTTATAAATATGTATGGCGTCAAAAGCTTTGTAAACATTATAGTTGCCGAATTTATCATACACGTCTTGCAGTGAGTAGATTCCCAACTTTGTTTTCCAGACAGATAGCAATCGTAGCCATCGGAAGCACGAAAGCAAATATCGCCTATCATGTCGGAGGCTTCAAGCATTTCTATGTCGGCGGATCACCTCGGCTACATCAGAGGTGGTCCTGCAGTTATACCCGAATCTCTCGAAATTACCAACCGTTTGCTACAGAAAAATCACGATGAGCTTCACATATTCTTCCGTGATATGAACGGTCACAACCATCTCGCGCACAATCTCTTGACACGATTGTCTCTGGGAGCAACCCCAGACCAGCTGCAGACCGCATACGACGACGACGCCCCTCTTCAGCGCGGGATACCGCCCCTGGATGAAAAGGTGGTCGAACGTCTGGCCAATGACGACTACTTCGGTGGGCGAATCACCAAAATCGCTCATTACAACAACTTCCGCGTCTTCTTCGAGCAGCAGATCAACAAGAAGGGCTGGCAGCAAGTCGTCAACGACTATGTCTTCAGCAAGTCGCCCATCGCTGAAGCCATCCTCCCCCTGATGTACGACGGCGCATACCACTCCATCATCCACCTCGGGCTGGGGGCCGAGTTCGCGCAACCCGCTGTCATCGCCGAGGCCCTCGCGCAGGCCGCAGCCCACGACTCGTTCGACACGAACTGGTTCTTCCACATCACGGAGAAGCTGGCCCAGCATAACGCGGACGACGGGCGCGGCAAGCGCCTCATGCAGCTCGCGCGGGAGGCCGCCGCCCACCCTGCCATCCGCGAGGCGGCGCGCACGCCCGACCTGATCGGCACCATGAAGCAGAAGAAGGCCATCTACCCCAAGGTTGGAGACAAGATTGTGACCTTGGCCGCGCAGTTCCGCGTTCGGCCCGAGGAGCTCAAGGCCAAGACGGCCGAGATGATCGCCTTCTGCGCATACCTCGCGGGTGCTGCGCAACGCCCGGGGAAAGCGGCAAAGATTGACTTCTTCTTCATGCACTGTGTCACTAGTTCTCTTTTTATCAGCGTCCTCGTTGACCAAGAGTGGATCAGTATAGAGGACAAGGTGCGGCTGGTCGAGTGGAAGGGCAGATTGGACCTGATCTGGTACATTACCTGCGGTCTTCCGGATTTGCACACGGAAGGCATCACCGGGTATGACGTTGGGGCCGATCGCGATTGGGACCAGCTTTACCATCTGGTCAATGAGCAGCACGATGATGGCCACGTTGCCAAGTTCGTGCGTGCCCTGAAGAATGGCGAAGATCTGGAGAGGAAGCTTGGAGAAGAATTTTCTGCGACGTCTCCCGCGGTTTGTGGAGACATGTGGTTGAAGATTGCCCGTATGGCCTATGACACCACGCTCGATCTTCCTGCTCCGGCTAAGTGGGTGCTCATGGCGGGTATGGATTCCGCATGGGCGTCTGTACCGAATCACGCTTGAGGGGTCGGATCAGCAAAGTTTTCATGCTTTGATTGCAGGCGGTGGCTAAATATCATTGTACGAGTGGAGATTGAAATATCAACTTGGGCTGTCTTTTGGTAGATAATTGATCGCTCGATTGGGCTGCGTTTTATCGACCTCATGAGTCTAATTTGTTGGAAACACCGGGACACCAATGTGTTCCAGCAGGACTCGGACCGTATCCCCCGTAATATGAACTCTCACAGTTTCTTTTCTCTAACTAATTAGCAAGTAAACATGATTCTGCCATTCAAAAATAGGCCAGAGCCAAACCTCATTCCGATGCAGTTGGGTATATATTAAGCTGAGGCAGTTGAGTCTCTTACTCTCTCAAGCCTCCTGATCCACCATGTTGGCCAGACCATTTAATTAGATGGTTTGCAGATTGTTGCGTGCCATGACACCGCTGACGTTTTAGGACGCTTGCTCAAGACTTGTTCGTGGGCGGTGCATGCACCTCCCATGATGTATTCTGGCAGGCATTTCTCTCTTGGTAGCGAAGACTCGATATTTCTGTCCGAATGCACTTTTTGTTGTTCTTTGTGTAGCTATGCATTCAAAACTTTACAATGTATCACCAAAGTTACATGATGAAATGGCCCACAAACAGCTCCTGTTTCTCCTGCAGTAGTGCATGCACATCTGTCACCATTCCGCTTGGCTAATTGAAGTAGGTGGGCGCAGTATATCGGACATCGGTCATTGTGTGGATACCTAGATATATGATCCTGCAAGGTCGGTGGCCGATAGGTAAGCTGTAAGACGGCCGCCGCCTAAGCGTTCGGGTATCATCTCTCGAATTTCAGTGCTGACAGAACGACACACCAGCCCATCATTTTGGCAAATGAAGTCTACAAGACCGTCCATTTTCTCGTGTATCGACGTGGCTAGTTGTAATTTCTGTGTCTAGTACAGGTCCGAGACACAAAAACCAAAAACCAAGAGTCCAATGTCTACGTCGATGCCAATTTCTAGCCTGGGAGTGGTAGGCTCTTTGCTGCTCCTAGGGTGCCTGTTGCTCTATCGGGCAGCACTTCCCAAACCGATACCTGGAATACCGTACAAAAAAGGGAGCGAGAAGCGTCTGCTTGGAGACGCGCCTGATGTAAGCAAGAGAAAGACCTCTCCGTTAGAAATCATGCTGATGTGTCCTATCACCAGATTATAGAATGGCAGAAGGAGACGAAAGAGGTCTTCAGCTACATGAGGAAGCTAGCCCTAGATCTCAAAGCGCCCGTGTTTCAGATGTTCATGCGACCATTTGGCAAGCCGTGGGTGATCCTCACGGATTTCCGCGAAGCCTTTGATATTTGCGCGACCCGCAAAGAGGAATTCGACCGGTCGGCCTTTACCGGAGAGGTCTTTGGGCCCATCGTGCCGGAGAGCCACATCCAATTTCTGACAGACGACCGCTGGCGTGCCCACAGGAACCTCATGCGGGACACCATGTCCAATAGCTTTGTGTCTGAGGTCATTGGGCCCAGAATCCACAAGTATGTTGCCGAGCTCGTGTCTCTATGGCATGATAAGGCCCGTCTAGCGCAAGGGCGGCCCTTTGACGCGGAGTCAGACGTGGCGAGATGTCTGGTCGACTTCATCACCTCGGCAAACTTTGGCTACGACGTCAAGGCGCTTCAAACGCACCATGCCTCCCTTGATGTGAAGGTGACAGTTGGCACTTCCGGCGTGCATCTGGACACGCCCATGTCTTTCAAGGACGGCATGGAGAGCGAGGCCTGCGCAGCCCTGGTCAAAATGACAGACGGGGTTGCAATGGCAGTTCGGTCCCCTTTCCCGAGGATTCTAGTTCCTCTAGCATATCGGTTCTTGCCTTCCTACTCAAAAGCCAAGCGGTATACCTACGATATGATTTCGAATCAGGTCAATGCGGCGTGGGCCCGGTTTTCCAGCAAGAAGGCCGGGGGGAAACCTGCCGATGAGCAAGAAGTCAGATCCGCCTTGGAGCTCCTGGTCCAGCGGGAGTCGCAAATGGCCAGAAAAGAAAATCGTGAAAGGAAGTTTAACCTGCCCATCGTGCGGGACGAGCTGCTTGCCTTTCTCTTTGCCGGTCAGGTGACAACTGGTGCAGCGCTGGGCTGGGCGCTCAAATACCTCACCATGCACCAAGAAGTACAGAAGAAAATGCGGTCCGAGTTGCGGGCTGTCCACAGACGTGCCGTCGAGGCCGGAGACATGCCCACCGCGCAAGAGATTGCCGAGGCCAATTTGCCGTATCTGGACGCATTCCTCGCCGAGAACCACCGCTTTGCGGTCACCATCAGCTGCATGATCCGGTACACCATCAAAGATACCACGGTACTCGGCCATCGCATTCCCAAAGGTACCGACGTCTTCATGCTTACCAACGGCCCCAATTACCACATGCCCGCGATGCCTGTGGACGAGGCGACGAGGAGTAAATCCAGCCAGGACGCCAAGGACAAGTATGGCACCTGGGATGAGTCTGACATGGGTGAATTCCGCCCCGAGAGGTGGCTTCAGAGGACTGAGAATGGCGAGGAGCGATACAATGCCGTGGCTGGACCATCGATACCATTTGGTGTGGGTCCACGGGGCTGTTTTGGTGAGTTCTTCGGACAGCTTGCCCCCTCTACTGACCATCCACACCTGTAACTAACCACGCTCTGATATTTACCAGGTATTAAATGGGCCACCTTAATTCTCAAGACGTTAGTCACTCTTGTTGTGTGGAATTTCGACCTCCAAGAGACCCCTGAGGAGCTGTCAGGGACGGCCGCGAAGGACTCAGCCTCACATAGCGCCCAGAAAGTATTTGTGAGACTGGCATCACTTTCTGATTAACTGTATGGGGGGTTAAGGTAGATCTAGTGCGGCGAATCCAACCCTGGGTTGGTTGAGATGAGCTTTTGTCATGATTGCGCATGGAACTTCAGGAGGATAGAAGTATGCACTCGGCTGAAGCACTATAGGAGACATAGACGATAGCGCATTCATCTCTGGTTAAATCTAGAATAATTAAAAAGCGCATTATCGTATATTCTGAAGTTTTGAAGACTGGGGAGCAAACCTTGTTGGTGTCAGATCTTGAGGGGAGGTCTTGGGTAGCTGCAATCTTCGGTTACGAGACCCGCACATTTCCGACATGAAGGGGAGCTACGTAGGAACAAAAGGCTCGCCAGTGCCTTTCTTCCACCAAGAATCGTCTCACGAGCACGCTGCTGTCTAGTCTCAATCTACATCCTGTAAATGCTGCGGGAAAAGAGTGAAAACAAGCAGTGCGGCACGAACAAGTCTAATCTGTCATGGGCAATGAACAATTTCTGCTGCAGCAGAGCACATGCACACATGAGAAATACAAGGGCCCATCCTCGTGCCACGTGTCTTTTCCCTGCGTAAGCGATGATCTTCTATGCATACTGCACTGCATTGACGCCGTGCAACCTGGAAACCACGTGCTCAGATCTTGGCGCTTAGGTCATGTTATGTTGAACAGATCAGAGAAAAGATGGACAGAATATCTGAGGCATTTAGAATATTTACTGTGATCCAGCCAGCGCAATCCCCGAGGTTTAGAAGGAACAGGCCGAAGGAGCTGAATTATTGCCTGATTGGGGGCTTGAAGGATCACCTCCTAGGCGATGAGGCTGAGCTGACTCGGGGGCATCCCTGACGGTTCGGTGATCACATTTTTGACGATTCCTTCAGTGGAGGTTCGATGGGCTGATATCCGAGTCGGCGTCCGAGGGTATGGGTTCGAGGGGTGTGGTTGTGACCTCTTTTTGGGAGCACTGTTCCATACAAAATGGAATGATGAAGATGTAAATCATGGAGAAAATCTCTTGCAGTCCACATCTCACTTCCATCCCAATCATAGGGTCTGGCTTCGAGCTACCTGAGGAAAAAGGCAAACTTCTATTCACTCATTTTCTCCTTGCCCATTATCCTAAATACGGCAAAGATGCGGTCCTCACTAGCAATCTTGACCGCCATTACTCTGGGGACAGAAGCGGCCTCCATTCCCAAAACCAAGACCACAACTAGCTATGTCATCGTCGGTGGTGGCCCTGCGGGGCTTGTTCTCGCGGATCGGCTTTCACAGAATGGACGTCACCAAGTCACCCTGCTCGAGGCTGGTCCGGACACGATTAACAATGAGCTGCTTCAAGGTATGAATAACATCCTCCCAACAGCGCAATTTGACATGAAGCTCATAATGTCTCAAACTATAGTCCCTGCCCAGTATCCTCTCGGTGGCGCCGGCAACACTTGGAACTACACGGCAGCCCCAGACCCAAACTTGGGTGGTCTCACGACAAACCTCGCTCAAGGATGGGGTCTTGGAGGAGGGACCGCTGTCAATGGCATGGCCTACTGCCGTGGAGCCTCCTCGGTCTTCGATGCCTGGGCAGAAGTGTCGGGCAACTCGGGCTTGGCATGGAACTCGATCCTCCAGGACTTCCTCGAAGTGAGTCACTACACGGAGACTTTCGACGCGGACTACGAACAAGTGGTCAACGAGACCGCCTACGGCAACGGCGAAATAGAGGTTAGCCGCACCAGCGGCGTGGGGGGCTTCGAAGAACCCTTCAGTACCGCTGTGGAGGCGGAGCTCGGTTTGCAACAGGCCGATTTGAACGACGGCACCGGAATTGGTCTCGACAGGGGCATTGCATCCATCTATGCCCTGGAACGCAGAAGGTCGTATGCTCGGAACTCATTCGGCGTCAGCGCGATGGGAAGAGATAATGTCAAGATCATTCCTAATGCATGGGTGAAAAAGATCAACTTCGAGGGCAAGACTGCCACGGGCGTCGAGTACGTCTTGGATGGCCAGACGCAGACAATCAACGCCGACGAGGTGATTGTCAGTGGCGGTGCCATCAACACCCCCAAGCTACTGATGCTCTCTGGTGTTGGGCCTGAGGCGCAGCTATCTAAGCTCGGCATCAGTGTGGTCCTCGATAGCCCTGAGGTTGGCCGCAACCTGCGCGACCACCCCTTCGCCGTCACCGAGCTCCTGGTTACGCCTGACATCACGACAATGTTTCAGTGGCTTAGCAACGCCACCGTGTCTACCCAGGCTGCAGATCAGTATGCCACGGACCGCAGCGGCCCTCTGGGTTGGAATAATGGCTTTGTTTACGGCACATTCCGGGTGCCTGACGAGGAGTTTGCCAATGTTGAAAACGCCACGCATTACACTGATCTTCCTGCGGATCGTCCGCACTTGTTGATCGAGTATAGCGGTGTCCCCTTCATTCCGGCCAATGAAAGTGCAATTACGGTCTTTGTTGCCTTGGTGCAGCCCGAGTACACCGGAAGCGTGGAGCTGAGTTCGGACAGCTACACTGACCAGCCTCTCATCAACACCAACTACTACGGCACCGACGCAGACAAGGCAGCCATCATCTACGGGTACAAGAAGCTTCGTGAGGTCATCGAGCACGACTCTATCAAGAGTAAAACTGTCGGTGAGGTGTACCCAGGCTTCCCGCTCGACTCCGACGAGGCCATCTGGAAGGCAATCCAGGGTGCAACCTTCTCCTTCTCGCACCCGGTTGGCTCTGTAGCCCTCGGCAAAGTCCTTGATGAGCGTTGGCGGATCAAGGGCCTGGAAAATATCCGTGTCATCGACTCCAGCGCGTTTCCCTTCCCAACTTCCTGCCATCCACAGTCCGCGGTTTACGCGTTGGCCAACCGGGCGGCCAAGGATATTCTCAACGACGACGAGAAGGCATAAGTGGTAGCAGTATTGACTTACAGGCCTCACCAACATATCTCCTTTTGTGTTTTCTCATTGGAGAATAGACTTTGCTATCAGACAGCCAAACTTTGAATTAGAAATTTCCGATGTACCTAGGCAGTCAAATATTTTAATACCTTCAAGAAAACGACAAGGTACCTTAATCTTGTTCAAAAATACGCTTACTGTACCTATTTATCCATCTCGTTAGGTAGATACTAATGAGGGAGAGCGTGGGTTTCATAGCTGATTGTATCCGTGGCGCCATCCTTGGAGACTCTGCTCTTGTAACTACGCTCTGCTCCTGTAATTACGCTCTGCTCCAGTCAACGGACCTAGCCATACCATTCGCTTCTGGCCACCAGTAAAGGCCGTACATGTGGGGCAGAATTATGTGGTTCGATGTCTTGGTCCTCAGTCGATCCAATGTGTGGTGTTTCAAGGCAGCGAGCGGGCAGACTGTGGTTGTGGTGGATGAGTAGCAACGAAAGTTTTCGTTTGTTCATTTGGTCGCCGATCTTGCTGCAATTGTAAAGAGGGGGGCTTCGAACGTGGCCGACGGAATTTGAGTGATGCGTCATGCGACCTTCCATACATTGGTG
Organism: Diaporthe sp. PMI_573; assembly: GCA_021399435.1. Taxonomy (NCBI): domain Eukaryota; kingdom Fungi; phylum Ascomycota; class Sordariomycetes; order Diaporthales; family Diaporthaceae; genus Diaporthe; species Diaporthe sp. PMI_573. The sequence goes on along the minus strand of JAJTUP010000002.1, from coordinate 3,658,079 downwards.
AAGGATTCACGGCGAGTGTAGCGCTGCTCGCCCAGACGCGTCCCGAGCGCTCTGTTCTAGCTGGGCTACACCGTGTTGAGAAGCCAGGGCGGGCTTGCCGCTCTTTGTTTGACGAGAAAGCTTCGTTGTCCAAATTCGCATTCATTCAAATCTTTCACCAGTCACTACAGAAGTGAGTGAATCACGCCTTTCAAAACGCCGAACCACTGGCTAAGTTATATGGCTCTGGTGTATCCCACCTGAACATGCTCCCCTCAGGGATCGGTAACCTATACATCATAGCGAATTTCATCGTGCGACAGTACATTCGTGGCCACCATGCTGTCTTTAAATTGCTCTCTATGAGTATACATCACCTAGCTAGTCTCTTATCGTGATAGCTAACGAGTTGAAGGACGTGGCGGGCTCTCTAAGAATAAGTCAGACTCGGCCAGATCACGCCGAGGTGGTGCGTCAGCTAGACAAAGTTGAAGCTTCCATGAAAAGCTAGAAGACACAAAGATGGGACTTGGCAAAACAACTGGTTTATTTGATGGAATCTATATTAATTCTACCACCTGGCAGATGCCCATAAACGGCGGCCAGAATCAGAGGACTTTTACGTATAAACAAATTATTGCTAGTATAGTCAAATCTATCCATATTGAAGTTCATTGAAGAACGCTCCGCGGTGACCTAAATACCCGAGTCCTCCTGCAGAGCTCCCTCGGGCACGTTCACACTATTGTAATACTCCGTCCAGTCTTTACACCGATCCTCCATCTCAGGGAACACGCCAGCTTCCTCCACCAGTGCCTTAATCTTGCTCGGCTGCTCCACAAACTGTAACGACAAGCCCGCGCTGGCATGCCACGCAATGTGGCAATGCATCAACCACGTGCCGGGGTTGTTGATCTGGAAGGCGATCCACACGTAGCCGCCGATCGGGAGGTTGACCGTGTCCCTGCGGGCGGGGTTATCGAGCAGCGGCACCACCGTCGCCGGGTCAAACGTGCCGTCGCCCTGCGCCAGGATTACGAAATCGTGCCCGTGGAGGTGGATGGGGTGCACCGAGCGGGGGATGGGCCGCGGGTCGCCCGACGGGTTGCGCATGGTGAAGTTGCCCTCGATGACAAAGTAGACCCACTCGCCTGTTTCGTAGTCGAGGACGATGGGGGCTTGTTCATCCGTCATGTTGGTCTTGCCGTCGTCGTAGACCAGCTGGCGCAGACTGGGCTCTCGCCAGTCGACGTACTGGGTTCGGTTGGCGAGGACCCATTTCCGTATGGTCGAGTTTGGGTCGGAGATATTGGGCCAGCTTTGGAGCCCAACCTGCAGATAGTCCTCGGGGCTGAATCCATTCACATTGTTGCCAACGTGACGTGGTACCACTGGGACGAGGCTGGAAGGAGGAGGGTCTCTACAACCGTAGCCGGGGTGCGCCGTCTCTGCTGACGGCGTAAACGGCTCGCTCGTGTCGTTGGGGTCATAGCGGATTATGCCGATTCTTGTGTCCCAGGGGACGGGCATCATGTCGTCGCAATGAGTTCCATGAATCCAGAAATTGGATCCATGCTCCAGGGCAGCATTAGCCTCGACAATAACCTCGTAGCGTTGCGCTGTATGGCAAGTGGAGAAGTTAGCCAAGAGTCCTCTCACGTCCTGAAATTGTTGCACTGCTCCGAGCCACGGGAAAAGTGAAGCTTACCGACGCCAAGAATGAGCACATCAGTAACGTATGGTTCAATCGCGACATAATCCGCAGAAACAACAGTAAAGTTGTGTCCATCGATCCAAAACTTATAAGTCGCAAGGCTTGCGCTGCTGATAATGCGTAGTTTATGCTTTTTGCCTCGCTCGAAATGGATCTCATGGCGCTGACCCGGTGGACTGACACAACGGGGATCGGCAGCGGGATCGCAGTCATAGACACCTTTGCCGTTGAGTAGAGTGCCTGTGGGAATGTGTGCGTGATCCGTGATCTCTTCATGGAAGTAGCTGAAGGCATCCGCATGATACCAGTCCGTGATGAGAAGAGGTTCCACATCAATGTCATAATTCGCACTGGATGGACCGTTGATGACCACTGGACCACGAGCCCCATTTGTGTCTGTATAAAACATTAGCGCCATCCACGGGTTTGGGAAAAGTTCGAAGGTTCTCTACCCACATTGCAAGCTATAATGTGAATGATACCATCCAGTTCCATACTGCATGGCTCGGAACTCGTAGACTTGGGTGTCACCCGGCTGCGATGCTGAAGTCAGTCAAAATGATCATGGTCCGGAAGTTGCTATGGTTCTCTTCTTGCATCCTACCTTTGATGGGCATTGGGTCACACCGGGAACTCCGTCCAAGTAGTTTGTCTGGAACTGGCGAATCCCATGCCAGTGAAAAGCTGTGCCATTGAAGTTGGTCAAGTTGTTGTACACGGTGACCCCTGGGTAAAACCCAACATGGTTAGCTCTCGTCCACTGCTTTTCTAAAAGTTGCGTCAAAATGACTCACGAATGGTGTCACCCCAATCTGCTTCGATTTTGGGGCCAGGAAATTGGCCATTGACGAGAGTGACGTTGGTCAGATATCCGTCGGGTGCGATTTCAGCTTCTGAAATCGTAAAATGGTACTCGACAAGTTTGCCTTCAGGGATGAAGGCCTCATAGTCGGTTTTGATGTCAAATCCATCTTTCCAGCAATTTCGATTCTGGGGGTCATTCACACAACCTGAAGCTTTCGAAGCAATCAACGGCTGCTGATCGATAGTAGGCTCGAGAAAAGAGATGAACCCGACCAGAGCAGCGGCTGCATCTCTCACCCACGTAGTCAACATGGTGATTGTCTTTGCAACCTCAAGAAATCGATGTAATAAACGAGAGTTTTCCTACTGCATCAGAGCGTGCAAAGGGTAGAAAATAATAAAAAACGTGGGCTTATATTCAGGTGAGACGAGTCGAAGTTCCTTCCGCCAGGGGATCGTAGTCTACAGACTGTGCAAGGCACAGGAAACGATTGCCCGATATCCGTTGTCTTTGTCTTACATAAGCCTCTTGGCTTTGGAAACATCTTCAACCAGCGTAAATGGAGATCCATCTTGGGCTGTCCTCTGTGTTGAGCGGACTCCGAGTGCTGTCAGCATTTTACCTATCTGGGTAAGTAGGAATTACAACCTGGCCAGTCCCTAGCTTCAACGCTCTGCTTACAGGATTTTTCGGAAGAATCCTTCTGACATATTTTCATCGGCTTCCGATCTTCTATTCGCTGGACCAGGTTCTTTACGCGACTACCACGGTCAACGGAGTCGGACTCAATCCAACCTCCCGACTCCTGCCGTATGCGAACTCACTGCACACGAGGATCATGACAGATGAGCCCTTTGGATTCTCTTTTCAAACACTTGGGATCTTGAAACAGATATGAGTTGTGTATTTCTCTTTTCTTCTTCTTTTCTATTGTGAGGGGGGGGGGGGGGTTGGGGGCATTGAAAGGTGAGATTATTTCCACGGTTTCTAGAAACTATTGTCTTGTTCTGTAGAACCTCCAATACCTAACTTGTGAAATTGATGAACATCCTTTTCTTCCACGGCATCGAATTGGGCTTAGCTTCCCCATTTTATCTTTCCAATTCATCTTGAAGTCTCCCGCATGGCAGTTCTGGAACGGGCAGTACAAGCATGCCGACGAGGCATCTCCTTTGACTTTGCTCAATTTTGCGTTGATTTCTCTTGTAATCTATATACCCAAATAGAACATATCTAGGTATTCTCAGGCTTTCAATTTCCCTATGAATCTCGTAGCCCTGCGGCTGGCCCCTTTAAGAAGAGGCAATCACAGTCTAGCATTATATTTTGTCGCCTCTTTGCGCCCGAATAGACTTGATCGACCTCCAAGGCAGGAACATCGCACACAGTGTAGCAGCTCCAGTGAAGCCAACAATGATAATAAACGCAACTCGCAGCCCATCACTGTAGCTGTGAAGGATGGCATCCAGCTCCTGCCCGCCATAGACTCGAGGGAGCTCAGTGACGCCTGTGGCAATGACGGCCATGACATCCGTCCCTGGTGAGTATCCTCGCAGTTTGTGCATCAGCTCATTCGTGAAAGCTGTCTGTGCCGCCGACACGACGAAAGCGCCGCCCATGGTTTGGAAGAACAGCAACATGGCGCTGGTGGCGGCAATGTCGGTGGGTGCGGCGAGCGCCTGAGCCGCCAGAATGGGTCCTTGATAGGCTACTCCGACGCCTACACCGGCGAGGATCTGGTAGCCGATCGTCTCTCCGATAGTCGTCGACTTGGACCACGTAGTCATAAGACCCGCTGCGACGCTCCACAGCGCGCAGCCTCCTACGACAAGGGGCGTAAAGTGACCTGTGGCGCTGATAGCGGCGCCAGCAACGACAGTGAAGAGCGCTAGTCACATGGGTAATTTCAGTACGCTATTCATTCCAGTGCGGAGGGGGGTCCTCATGCTAAAATGGAAAGTCGCGGGAAGAGATGGCACTCACAAATAGCGATAATGTACGCCAGATTTCTCACGCCACTGTCTTGAGCGCTCATGCCTAAAATGGCTTGGAAATAAATGGGAACGTAGTACACCAAAGTGAATTGAGCACCACCAGTTCTGGTTTCCAGTGTCAGTAAAGGATTTCATGGTTTCCACCTAAGGAAGTAGATCAAGTGTAACTCACAGAAAACCAACAATACTGCCTACCAAGACGAGGCGCTGCTTCAAGATTCGTGGAACGACCATGGAGCGCTCGCCTTGGTAGGACTCAACAACAACAAATAATATAACTAGCAAGAAGAATCCCACAAGCGTGCCGATCACATCCGCCGAATTCCAGCTTTTGGCGGTGCCTCCCCACAGCAGTGCCAGCAGCAGGCAAGTCACCGCCGCGAGGCTGATGAAAAAGCCCGGGAGGTCCATCTGCAGCAGTTTCTCTCGCCACGTGGCGTTGTGGTCGGCCTCGTTGCGCGAGTGGGGCGGCGTCTTGAAGATGAAGAACAGCACCGCGGCGGCGAAGCCCCCGATGGGCAGGTTGAGGTAGAAACACCAGCGCCACGTAACCCTATCGGCCAACACGCCGCCAATAACGGGTGCGATGCTAGACCCGATGCCGTAGGTGGCAGCCAGTCCGCCAGTGAATGCTGGCCGTTGCGCGGGGCGCACGGCGAAGGCGGCCACGGTGTAGCAGCCTGCTATCACGCCCGAGGCGCCGAGGCCGGTGATGGCACGGCCGACGATTAAGGCGTTGCTATTTGGTGCCGCGCCTGCATAGGTACGCATGCGAATATCAGCTGTCTGCTGTCCTGCGCGGTTTACAGGGTGCAAGTGGTCGGTGATGGAAATCAGGAAGGGCATCACTCACCGCAAATCAGATTTCCAAGCTCAAAGAGAGCAATGGACCCCAAGAACATGGCCTTGAGGTCAAAGTACCGGAATATCTTGCCCCATGTCGACTGCGAAGAGGCCACCGTCATGAAGAAAACTGAGGCATACCATCCTACATCGTTCAGGCTGTGGAACTCGTCGGTGATGTGCGGTACCGCCGTGGCCGTGATGGTCATGTCGATGACGGCCAAGAGCATGCAAAGAATTAGGGCCAAAAAGAGATACAACAGACGAGCACCGCTTGGATACTCTTCTAAGTCCTCTTGCTTCTCTTCGCCCCCCAGCGCATCGTGAGATCCATTTCCACCGCTTTCCAGGACATGCTCACCGACTGGATCCAGCTGTATGTCGTTGCTGTATGATGGTGACAAGGTCGATGAGGACGCAGTGGGAGCGGCAGAATCAACCGCAGTCGTCTTCCCGGAGCCTAGGATTTTTGGCTGTTCAGGCGTCAGTGTATGCGTCATGTTATCGTCTCAGCCGGTGACTGCCACTAGGAGGAAACAATTTTATCAGAAGTCCAACAGTGGAAGTAAATGCTTATGCGAGCCTGGGAAGCTTGAGGAAGGCGAGTTGGTAGGTAGCAAAGCATAAGCCTTTTCTCTCGTCTCTTTTACTTCGTCACTTTCCTATAGTTCGGAATGATTACTGTGGCATGGGATAAGTAGCCCTGTCGAGCTTGTCCATAATAATGATAGTGTCTCGAGGTACAAAGTAAATGGATATGTTAGTAATGCTACTACGCCGGACTTAACCAGAAGTCGTTGTCCGAGTGTACCCTACTTTCACGACCTCGGGCTTAGGAATTGACAGACAACGCTGGGTTGACACTCTGGAGCACAAGTGTATTTCCCGCGCGCTTTTCCCGCGCGCTTTTTTATGCAGCTATGCGGCTCAGATGCAGCGCGGGAAAGGACAGCGCTGGTGCTGAATCGAGAACCCTTAGCTCAATTCCATCGAGTTTTAACCCTGGTGTCTCGTAAGCGTGTTACAGCTGGACCCATGCCTGGCATATCTAATAGGATGGCGGCCCGCAGCGATCCAACATCAGGACGCAGTGAGCATCCATCGCCAGGAGGAAACCGAGCCCGCCAAGCCTCACTCCGCACACCAAGACGGGAAAACTCTGTCATCTTTCCTACGGTATTCAGAATCCTGCGCCGGCTGGCTGGCTCTGCCTGCCCGGGGCACGAGTGCATCACCGCCCACAAAGCCTGATTTGGATTCTGCAATGCGCCACCACCGCGTGGACCACAACTGCCGAAACGGTGAAGATTAGGGGTCCACACCAAGTTGACAAAAGGACCGTAGGAGTGAGACAATCAACTTCTCAAATCTGACGCTGAATCAGAATGATTCAGAGTGCCGGTGCACACGGCAAATTCCGGCTTAGCAAACTCCCAATCGCTGTGCATAGTACAGAGAGACACTTCGGGGAGGCTTTCGAAGTACGAGACAGTAAATCCATTTCGAAGTTGTGAGGAAAGCATGATGGTATTCAATATTGAGCAACATGGATGGCCAAATGACAACCGTGAGGTTAGAGATCTAATTAACGTCTGTACTCTATGGAACACGATTTCTTCAACTTCATATTGTTCGCACAAGGTCCGCAAGCTCTTTAGACAGGCCACGGAGGCGCCTGCGCAGATCTGTCTCTAGTTGACAAAAGAAAGCCGCGGAGAATGGGAGAGCAGGATCATTAAACATCCCACCCATCAGGAAGTCTGTAGCTCGAGAACCGTGATGCGAAGACCTGTCAAAGAGCCGCTCGCCACAGCTATTTGCGCTCATGTCCAAGCCTGCCATCTCCTTCAACTGCTTCGCCAGACCCCTGACAAAGCGCTGCATTCTATACAGCTCGCTCAAGACGACCTGGGCGGCGATCCGCCCATCGAGTGGCCCATGCTGAACTTTGTTCTCGTGACTGCTCGCGCTGCCGCGCGCAAGGGACTCCTCCGTGGTCCCGATGATGCCATTTGGCACCCGCGCTGCGGAAAACCAGGACGGCGTCTGCTGCCGCGCCGCCGCTTCATAGCGAGCCATCACCTTGAACGCCACCAAGGACATGGTCACCAGTAGGAACCCGTCCTTGGAGCACTCGCAGGGCAGTATGTTGCCTACTGTATCGAGCATGTGCTCGTTGGCGTCGAGGAGGGATTGCAGCGAACCTTCGCCCGGCGTGCTGTCGGTCGTCCTGACTTCTAACGAATAGAGCTGATTGAGAACCTCAAGGGCTCGGGCATGACAATTACACAGACGGCCTGATGCCGGTGATGCAGGTCCGGTATGGATGAGATCCGTTGCTAACAGTGTGAAGTCATCACTGCTGGGAGCAGCAGTAGCCGGCGGCTTTTGCTGCAAGGGAGCTTCAGGAGGGAAGAGTGGGCCACCGCCTCCACTACCGCCAAAGTCGACTGGTTTTGTGATGTCGAATGAGTAGTCTGTGATGGCGCTCATAGTCGAGTCGTTTGTGAGAGAGCCCATCCCAGTGTTGATGCTGGTGAGATCTGAGATATCGAAGGAGAGGGGTGATGCAATTGCTGAATAGTCATCTAGCATCAAATCCATATCCAAGTCCATATCAGATGGACTGGCACTGGAAAATTGCTGGCCGTCCGAGCTATGTTCGGGGCTCACCGGCTCGAAATCTGCCAAGTTGGATCCATACTTGTCCAGGCAGACGATCGTTGGGCCAACGGCTGTGTGTGAGGTGGCTTGAGGTGGTGTTTTCGTTGTTGTTGCCACCGAAATGGTAGATGATGCTTGTTGCCCGCCTGGGTTGGTGGTGGAAGCGGGTGCCGAGGAGGTAGAGGGCCGGTGGTGCCTTCGCCCACCTCTTCTCGTCACAAAATATTCACATGGCTTTCGACGCTTCGCGCACCGCGCGCAAGTCGGTTTTTCCTTGCTACATTTCAACTTGGAAGACGCGCAGGCGTGACAACTGTCTCGCAGCTTGGGCGCCGGCGTGCCGGGAGCGCCATTGGTGGGTACATTTGAACGGGATTCGGCCAAAGAATTCGCAGAAGCCATCTTTCTTTTCCGCACGGAAAAATTAAGTTTGCATACACCGACTGCTCCGGATCGGTAAATACACTGCTTTCGTAGGCATCGCAGGATATAAATACGGCTATACTTGTATTCTTGTTCCGTGTTTGCGGCAACAAAATACTGGTCTTTGGCCACGTGCGTGCGGCGAAAGAATTCGGGCTATTGGTCGTTACAGCCAGTCTTGGCCCACCTGGGTTATCTCATGGAGGTGTTCCTAAAGGATTCTAGGTCGTAAAGTGCGGAGTCGAAGGCGCCACAGCACAGTAAGCGTTAATCCATGCTATCTGAAGGAGGCGCTCCTAAAGGATTCTAACGCCTGGAAGAGCGGAGTCGAATCCATCATGGTAAGCCTTAGCCCATGCTATCTCAAGGAGGGGCTTCTGAAGGAATCTAGAACTATGGAATACACATCAGAACACCATCAGTCGGAGACATGTTTGGATGATTCGCGCGCGGATGCGGTGGTTGCGAGTTTCCGGAGCCGAATATGCTCTTCTAATTGTTGGCCAACCGCACCCTTTCAAGTAAGCCGCCCAGACACAGCTGCCTCTTCTCTAAGCCGCGTAAACACTTGTTCACGGGTTTTTTTTTGGTTTTTTTTTTGAGTGGATCACCGAGAATAAGCCACTTGCGAATTGCTTATTCCTTATTAAGCGGTTCCTCATACGGCTTATTCCCGCAAGTGGAATATAGACGACTCAACATAGACATTCTAGAGGATGGCGTGAGGCTGTGGGCATACCTACCTATGCAGAATCGAGTACATTTGTAACATCGCGAGCGGCTGTGAATATCGGAGCTGGGGATGCTCGATTTAGATTTGTCAAGCCCAATTATTTCAGCTGGGGGCGTGTAAAATCGTTGAGCGCCGAGCCAGCTAGCACAAGAACGTCTTACCCACTCCGGTTACCTCGTGAGGTAGGATTTCGGTGAGGCTGAAGATTGCGTCTCCCCACAGTAAATCTAGTACTTGGCAACCTGGAGACGGGCGAGGTCCGAAAGCGAGGTGCGAATCCGGAACCGTCGATGTCAGGTACACCCAACGACCCAGCCAGCTGCGCCGCAGGACACAATTACCTAAGTAGGAACTGCGAACCTGCCACATAGAACTTGGAAGAGCGTGGGCACCTATAGGCAGCGCGGCACATTCACCCACTTCGTCATGGCCATCAACTTGAACCAGCTCACGGCGTGTGCCAACGAAGTGGCTGCACAGGCAGAGGCTCTCGCAGCCCTCTGTGGCAATGGCGAATCAGCCACATTGCTTGGCGGCCAGGCGCCACCATCAACTACTGTTGGCAAGTTGTCGAAACAAGAAGAAAATATCAGGCGATCCATAACCACCAGCATAGCGAAGCTGCAAGCCATGGTGATGAGCCCAGAGCAGTTATTACAAAACCTTGCGTGCCAGGTAAGTAGGGACTTGTGTGGCCAGTTTGATAAGGCCTGGGGCTAACTAAGACCAGAATCAGCTTCTTGCATGTCTACAATGGCTGTGCGAGTTCCAGATCTTAGCCTACATTCCACTCAACAACAGCGCGTCCCTTGAGGACATTGCGGAGCTCGCCTCGGTCCCAAAATCCCACCTTGCGCGCATCGTCCCCATGACCGCCGCGGTCGGCTTTCTCCAGGAGCCACAGCTTGGCCATGTTGCGCACACACCACTCTCAAGCCAGTTTGTCATGAACCCATCGTACCACGACGCCGTCATGTTCCTGGCGGACGCTGCGGCACCCGCGGCGATGAACATGGTCAAGGCGATGCGGATGTTTGGCGCCAACTCGTCCAGCCCGGCCCACAGCGCGTATAACGCGTGGCAGGGCACGAGCATGCCGTTCGCCGTCATGTGCGAGCAGCAGCCGCAGTGGCGGCGGCAGTGGCCGGCCTTTCTGCGGCATGTCATGGCGGAACGAGAGGTCTCTGGCGCCGAGTTACTGCAGTCGCTGGGTTGTTTTGACGCGCTTGACAGCTCATCAGCCGTGACCGTGGTGGAGGTGAGTGCCACATTTGCAATGTAAATAACAAGCACCTGCGCGGACACTGACCATTTTTCAATCATCAGATCGGAGCAGAGACGATAGATCGGGCTTCCATCTTGGGGAAACAGTGCCCCAACGCCAGCTTCATCGTCCAAATGATCAGAGCTGGTGCCGTGGACAACTTCCATCTGAACAATAACCGGAGGCCTGGATCCGCCTCCAATGACATGGAAATGCAGGCCAATGGCCGCATCACCGCCTACTACCGCGCGATTGGGACTCCACAGCTGGTCCGAGATGCATCTATCTATATTCTCGATCTTTCGTCCATCGGCCTGGGCCGCTCCACCCAGCAGATTGTATCAGAGCTGCTCGCACATAAGGATATCCTGCGTGCCAATAGCAACAGCTGCCTCGTCATGCTCAGCCATCTCGTGCCAGGTCGGGGATCCATTCTACCAGAGGAGGAGATCATGGCCCGGCTACGCGACCTCAGTCTCTTTCAACTGTCCAACCAGAAGCTTCTGGACATGAGCGAGCTGAGCGAATTGGTCCACAGCGTACATGATGGTATGGGACGCTTGGCCGTGGTTAAGAAGATTTGCTCGCCAAAGGGCGATGCAGCAGCCATCGAGGTTCGATACCGACCATTTCAATCTAGCTAATGGATGTAGAATCTATACAAAGAAAAGTTTATGATGATATTTGTTAAACCCAGTTTCGAAGTTTGATGCATTGTCTCTATATTGTCGATCCATATAGGTTGCCCAAGCTTGTCCAAGTACGGGGCACTGATCAACGTCCGCATGATTCAAGCCTTCTGGAGATCGCTTGGCCTCGTGGCTCCAGCCCTTTGAGATGGTGATCCGGGGTTGCAATTGCTTCAATGATTCATCCACTAGCAGTGGGGCAGCGCAGGCAGCATCACCCCTGGTCCCAGGGCCCTGGTCCCAGGGTTGGAAGAAGCTGCTGTGGAAGCTGGGCAAATTTCCCAAGGTTTGTGATAGATCTTATATCAGATTTACCCGCTTTCTTGCTGTTCTTCTCTGCAGGGAACTTTGGCCAACTAGTCGAGATCCTTGGAGTAGACTAACTAGTCTGTTACTAGTCATAGCGCTGAGTTCCTTCCGACTGCCCTTGGATGAAACGGGGGTGGAGCCAGAGGCGGGAGGCGGGATGGCGCCCCTGGCGGGGCGCCTGCCGACGGAATTTTAATTCTCCTACGGGGAGTCTTCCGCAGCTTTCAAAGGACCGAGGCCGAAGAGGAATGCATGCAACCCCACTCTGCGCCGAGGTAAACTTGCTGGATTTCTCAACATCGAACCCTTTGTGCAGCATTCGGGGCGGTGCCTAGTTCATTTTCCATCCTCCAACAGCGGGCAATCTACTTGTCATATCTGACATGCGTCGCGGACTAAGGGCGTTGGACACTCGCGCTCTGATGCGCACCACACATTGGCTCGACGGTAAATGGAAGTGGATAGGCCCGCTTATCATAGGCTCGGAATTCGTTGTGATTTGTACTTCTGGCTGAAGGAACTGGCCAATAAAACGCTCCTCTTCCTCTTGCGTCAGGCGCCAGGCTGAGCTGGTTGCCAGACATCCTCTTCTGAGGCCGTGAATGGCGGTGTGGGTTTCCGACAGACAGACATATCAAAAGGCAAATGAGCATCACTCCTGCGATTACCCCAATAGACAAACAACCCTGCCGTGTTTTAGGTGGACGGAAAAGGGACGTGCCGAAGGAGGGGCCACGGTATTGGTCGCTACAGTCAGATGGGAAAGTGCTCAGATCTACCCGGCTCCGAGCCGCGGGGACCCTGAGTACATCACAAGCAATTGATGTAGGGGTCATGATTACGCCCCCAACCGTAGTAAGACGTGCAGTCCCCGGACCTCTTGTTTGAAGATAGGACTGGATACTACCACGAATGAGCTTAGCAAATAGGGGTCCTCTGGAGGAGTAAGGGTCGCATCGGGTAGTTCTTCCGACTGGGGCTATCCCTGCCGAGGGTGTTGAGGATGGTTGGCCAATGGCCACAGCCAAACACCGCCTGGCTGTCCCGATTAGGTAGGTACTTAAATAGGGAGGCAAGCAGGCTTATGTGCTGAGCATTTCCCGCTGTGTTTGCTTGCCCGCGCGGGCTAAGGAGCATACGCGCGGGAATAGACTTCACCGCGCGCGAAAAAGCGCCACACCTTGTTGTCTCCGACACGCTCAAACAGCCGGCAAAAGGAATTGTCGTCAAGCAACGGTGATGAGACATGTTCATTGTCCTAAGTCCGATGCCGTCTCGGACATGATATGAATCCTCAGAGCTCTGGGGTCAGTGGGCCATTCATCCATCAAAGATAAAAGTGAGCTTTAGCCTCGTAGTTTGAATAAGCAACAGCAAGCAGCACGAACTTGGTGGCTTAGATATCATCGACTCTTCCAAGTCAACACCCACCCACCCACCCACACACACACCAAGTCTCGCATCGACCAGTAAGAGTCATCATCATGGCTTTCATTCCACCTAGCCCTCCCAAGAGCCTGCTCGGCAGACACCGCTTGTTGGCACCATCGGCTTCCGTCCGTGTGAGCCCGCTCTGCCTTGGAGGCATGAGTGAGTAGATCCTTCCGAGCCAAAAATCCTGCCATGATTGCGTGCTATCACAGGCTAAGCATCTATCTCGGTCATTAGGTATCGGCGATGCCTGGGGCATGATTATGGGAGATCTGACCAAAGAGAAGGCATTTGAACTCTTGGATGCCTTCTACGACCTTGGCGGCAACTTCATTGACACTGCCAACAACTACCACAGTGGCCAGAGTGAGCAGTGGATCGGCGAGTGGATGCAGAAGACCCCCGGTCGTCGATCGGAGATGGTCATCGCCACCAAGTACACCATGAGCACCAAGACCGGCCACCCGGTTCAGCAGAGCAACTTCGGTGGTACTGGTTCCAAGAGTCTGCACCTGTCGATCCACAGCAGCTTGGAAGCTCTGCAAACCGACTATGTCGATATTGTAAGAATTCAATCCTACCAATCGTAAGTATCGCGCGGGATTTTCCGTCAGCTAATATGCAATCTCCCCTAGCTCTACGTCCACGCCTGGGACTACGCCACCGAGATTCCAGAGCTCATGCACTCCCTCAACACGCTCATCAACCAGGGTAAGGTCCTGTACCTGGGCATCAGCGATGCGCCGGCCTGGATGGTCACCAAGGCCAACATGTACGCGCGTCAAAACGGCCTCCGCCCCTTCTCCGTGTACCAAGGCCGCTACTCGGCGCAAGAGCGTGACCTGGAGCGCGAGGTCATCCCCATGTGCAAGGAGGAGGGCATGGCCCTGATGCCCTTTGGTGTCCTCGGTGGGGGCCTCTTCAAGTCGCCAGACAGTGGCCCAGAGCAAGGCGGCCGCAACGTGCCACCGCCGCTGCGGGTCGGCCGCGAGGAGGCGATTTCAAAGGTACTGGACGCTGTCGCGAAACGCCACAATGTACCCATCACCAGTGTGGCCCTGGCCTACGCGCTGCAAAAGGTAAGTCCTGCGCTCGTGTCTGATACGTTGCAGCGCAGCATCTACTAATAAACAATTATTCGCAGTCTCCCAATGTATTCCCCATCCTGGGTGGCCGCAAGGTGGAGCACCTCAAGGCCAACGTGGAGGCACTCAGCTTGGAGTTGACCCCCGAAGACGTGCAGGAAATTGAGAAGGGCTACGAGTTCGACATTGGATTCCCCCACAAGTTCATGAGCTCGACGGGGAACATGATCACTGGTCCGCAGGACATCAACATTCTGGCTATGATGGGCTACTTTGACTATGTTGCGCCCCCAAAGGCCATCAAGGTTCACAAGGGCGAGCTGACTGCTCCCTGGCAGGCATGAGAATTGATACCTAGCGCCTAGCAGCGGTATGAAAATTGATGATACTACCATAATTTGCAATCAATATTAACTTGAGACGCTTATTTGCACTCCATTCTTTTCTCGACCTATATATAGAGCCCCACTTTCTGTCCCAAACCAATGGCGCCTATATGAACAACCGCTAAGGTCTCATCCATATCTCTTTTGATGGTTGCACGGCCAGAAACTGAAACCCCTTGTACAATATTGCTTGCTTCTGCAGAGATGACGAAGGGAAGCGTGTTAACTTGATCCTAGGCACACCAGATGCTTCCCAACGCCATACGGGTATCAATTTTACAGAGATTAACTATCACTGATAAGACAGGGTACGCCATCCTTGATACTGCCACCAAGAATTATACTGCAATAGCAGAGTTAGGAGACCTCTTGGGGTTCTGCGGCACAAATTGACGAGGTCGTTACCACATCCTTAATGTCACCGCCAAGGCTCTACTATTTGCACCATATGAAGATGGGAAGGGGGACCATGAGTTCGTGGAGTTGCTGTAACTGACCTTGAGTGCAAGATGTGGCGCAAGAGAGGTCCAGTTGGCTAATAGGTCATCTGATCTGGTAATATCCTCTCCGGATATCAAATAGGGCGAATTGCATAACCTCGTTTTCGATATCCAATCAAGCTACCGCCTCTCCTCCCTCCTCCGCAATATACAACGCCAATCTCTCCCTCCCTGGCCAGAATCCCTTAAATTATATACGTGATAACGCTACGCGATGGCTCTCAGATATATATTATACAGCGTGCCTCAATCCTCCGCCCCTCTCTATCCATCCTCCTCCTTGAATACAAACCTGAATGGCAGCAGGAGAATCTTACGAAGAGTAGTAGACTCAAGAGGGGAGATATCTGGCCACGGATCCTCAACGATGATGGCAGACGAACAGATCGTGTGTTATACTCCAGACATTTAATGACCTGTTTTCTAGGCTCGAGAATATTGCTAGGACCATTAAAGGAAACGGCCAGACCATAACTCGCCATGAGGGCTTCAAAGTAGCGTACAGCAAATTCTCGAACGTTATCTTTGGTATCGAGAGGATTAGTCAGGTACTGGAGACTGCAAAGTGGGAGGTTCGAGAACTGGACGAGAAGGATTTCCTTCATATCGGAGTTAACGCTGCGTGGGCCAAGGTGGACCACTACTATCAACTGCGGGAGGAGACTCCTATATAGCATATAGCTCTTGCCCTGCATCCGGGCCATAATTGGGAATATTCCGAGTAAAAGTGGGCAGACCGGGCTGACTGGCTGCGGAGGCCCAAGGAGATCGCTAGAGGCATGGAAAACGGAGTAGCCTATTAAGGAAGTCGAGTCCACGTTCAATGCACCAGATCAGCTACCTGTGGCGCAAAAAATGGAGGTTTATTGACCCATTCGACAAGGAGTCTAGGAAACGTCACCAATTTAAATGCCAACTGATTTCCCAAGCGGAGAGGATTTAGGGGGGTGATTATGAGGGTTGGTGCGCAGATATATCTGACCACTTTCACCGCGAGGATCCCTTTGCCCACTCGTTCCAGCGTCGTTTTAATACCCTCGTTTGGCCCAGATGGCGCTCGACTTCCTAAGCATTCGACCCATGAGTGCTGAGTGCGAGAGGCTATTCTCGTCAGCGGGGAGGATGACGACCCAGCAGAGGTTATCGCTTGATGCTGTAATGGTCAGCATGTGCCAGGTCCTCTGGCCTTCGTATCAGACAGGCCCACTTACTGCTACCGAATCCTCTCTATTGCAAGGCAAAGGCAGAGGAGGTGAGAAGATAAATCTATGGCTTGAGTCAGTGTTGGAGGAGTATGATTTAGAGGAGATGAGTATAACGCATCATACACCTTGTAAGGCTAGCAAAGAAAAAACATCAACATTGCTCATCTACACAAGTGATAGGTAAACGCTATCAAGGATATATCATATGTATACATTAAAAACTTCATATCTATATGCTTATTACAGTAGCAGTACCCTCTTTGCAATATAACACATGTTAATAAAGTTGTAGACATAATTAGTGATGATATTAAGAAGAGAATGCGGCCTGTGTCACCGCAAAGATTGGCAACAAAGACAATTTAAAGACAATGTATTGCGCAATATAGGGGTCACATTGTATTGTGTTCTGTTGCTTGGAGCCTGGGCCAGGAATTCAAAGCTCATACAAATGTGTGCCCTTGGATGTGCAGAGTCTCAGCACCAAGATAGTAGAGTGTATAGACCGGGGCTTCGGCTAGCTATATTCACGCATGGATTGTATGGAGGCACACTTGCCTGACCTGGAGGGTTTCGTGTATTCTTAGGCAGAGAAACTTAAATTGTCTCAAGTTAGCTCCTAACAGCATTCGAGTAAGCACGCTGATGAGCTGGAAATGGGGCTCTGTGGCATCAGGAGGGCAACGAATGACATCCTCACCACGCGAGGAGATGAAGATGTGTGTGCGGCTAGTCAAGACCTAGACGATCATGTCCGTGATGACATGGATGGGCATGGGCTACCCCACGCTTTCCTCCGTATTTGCCCCATAATGGTGTACGTGATTACGCTGGATTTAGAATGTGGTGACGACCTCAGATGCTGGCGATAACTTCTTAAAGTTTAACAAGCGGGCTTGGCATGAAGGTTATTTTGTACCACATCTTAGCGAGCACTTCATTTTTATTCCCGGCCAGGCGAGCACTGGCGCTGCAACTAATAAACGGGGTTTTCCATCGTAATTATTCAGACATATATCGGTCATTAGTAGTTTGTGTCACCGTAGACAGTGCCACGTCCAGCTTTGCTAAGCGGAACCGCGCGCCCCGCGGCCCGCGCCCCCTCCAAGGCGAGAGTTGTCATCTAGTGCCATTCCACCCCCTCCATTCCCTTGCGACCATGTTTCATTTTCTCCCCAGTCCTCTCTTCACCATGGGCCGTCTACGGCGACTGGCCCTCTGGGCCGCGGTGCCCGCTCTAATCTCGGCGCTCAACTCAACTGTCCACGATGTGCTCGTCGTCGGCGGTGGCTCGAGTGGCACCTACGCAGCAGTGCGCCTGCAGGAGCTTGGTTTACGCATGGCGCTGGTCGAGAAGGAGTGCAGGCTGGGCGGGAACACTAACACCTACCACGACCCAGCGACCGGCGGCACTTTCGACTACGGCACCCAGATCCTCGTCAATACGTCCACCGTCCGCAGCTTCTTCGCCAGCCTCGATATCCCCCTCGCCCCGCTCGTCTCGCGCGGCGGGGCCAAGGCCATCGACTTCCGCAACAACGTCGAGGGCCCAGCCTGGCCGATCGTCACCCCGGCCGACTCGGCTGCCGCGTTGGCTAAGTACAAGACGATTCTGGCGCAGTATCCCGACAGCTTCTTCCGCGGCTACCATTTGCCCGATCCCGTCCCGGACGACCTCCTCATGCCCTGGGGCGACTTCTTGAAGAAGTATGACCTCGGCGCGCTGGCCTATGACGCCTTCCTGCAGTTCCAGGGCGTAGGCAACTCCCTCGCCCAGCCCACGCTGTACATCATGAAGCTTTTCAACCCCATGCAACTCGCCGCCCGCGAGGACAACCTAAAGGTTACCGAGGCCAACCACAACATGCAGGCACTCTGGGATGCCGCTCAGGACAAACTCGGCGCCAACGCCATCGTCTGCGCCAACATCACCAGTATCACCCGCAGCCCCTCGGGCGTGAGCCTAACCGCCAAGACACCTCAAGGTGTGACGACTCTCCACGCGAAGAAGCTCATTATTACAATTCCACCCAAAGTTCCCCTCCTCAGTCCGTTCCTCAGCCTCACCGCTGAAGAGTCCAGCCTCTTCTCGGGCTTCAACAACAGCTACTACTGGAATGCCGTCCTGGCCAACACCGGGTTCCCCGAAAACGTCTCTATCTACAACTACAACGCCAAGGCCCTCTTTCACGTCCCCGCTCTTCCGGGAGCGTACTACTTTACGTCCGAAATCTCCGGTCTTTACTCGGCACAATATTCCACGCCCAACTTTGTGTCGGACGAGTACTTTATCTCAGATATCTTCCAAACCGTTGCTGCTATTCGCAACACGCTGAAATTACCTCTGCCACATCTAAATACGACGATTACGGCCTGGAACAACCACTCTCCGTCTCTACTTACGGTTCCGATCAACGACATCAAGGACGGCTTCTATAAGAAATTCACCGCTCTACAGGGCAAGACAGATACATTTTGGACTGGAGCAAGCTGGAGCTCGGGTAGTTCGAGTACGATTTGGGATTTCACCGAGCAGGAGATCATACCTACAATTTATAAAAGTCTTAGTAGCTCACCGTAGTAAAGGGCTAAGGTACTATATATTCTAGCACCTAGCACTAGCATGGAAACTGATAATACGAAGACGCTTTGAAATCAGGATTAATTCAAGGATCTTATTTACACTCTATTCCTTTCTCGCACCATACATAATGCTCGAATTTCCTGTGATATACCTAGGTATCAACGGTGCGGAATGACTCGGTCCTCTCCATAGCAGTGCACAATATGAGTTGCGAAATCAGTTCAAATATTTCAAAACTGTGGTAATATGAGCGTTGAGACGGCTAGCAGTCACCAACTCGAGATGGCGAATCGGGGAAGGATATTGTAGCTGTTGGTACGGTTTCGTAGACGTCTACGACAAGTAATAATAAGTAGGGGCAGTAATCTTCATTCGTGATTCTTTGTTGGTTCGTTGCTGCTGGCTACGTCGCGGAGTCGCTGATTGCGGTGGGCGACGCAGCCTTATATAGGTAGGTAGCAAACGCGCGTGAGGCGCGTTTGCCCAGAACCATTGTGTAAGTGAATCTACATACTGACCCCTACTGGCACTATAACCACAGTAGCAATGACGAATACCTCGAACAAGACATGACTGCTCCAAGTTTTTTTTAAACTACCTAGCTAGGGTCCCAATCGCACGGATAGCGCGGAATCACGATATATATTGCTTGTGAAATACTAATTGATCGAGTTCAATCGTCGTAACTCTCGTGACATAGGCAGTTCACGAGGTCGGTGTGCACGAGCTGCAGTCGTTTGCTGAAAAGACTCCTAAATCAAACTCGGAGGATCAGGTAAGCAAACCCTCCTGAAGCACCACCGACCCAAGTCCCACTTTACAATACTTAGCAAATCGGAAAGCATAAGTCAGCACTAATGCTTTGGCAAAGTTGAGAAGCGCACTATGGCTGTTGCTGCTACTATCGGACACCGACATGTGGAACATTGCTTCGGTGTAAGGATTTCATCCGATTCCCGGCTAATTGGCCCACGGTACGCTTACTCAAATAAACTACATATTTTCTTTACCAGAAATTCAAAGAGCTTAAATGATGAACAATCTGGATCACAGTCAAAGTATTGAGCAAACTTATCGACCCAGCTCACTCCTCCTCTTAAGAAGAAATGGCGACATACGCTGTTCTCGGTGCGACGGGCAACACCGGCAGGTCTCTCATCGACCTCATCCTTCAACAGCCCAACGCCAAGGTCCACGCCTACTGTCGCAACAAAACCAAGCTTGCAAATCAACTCCCAATTATCGTGGATAACAAGCGCGTCTCTGTCTTTGAGGGCAGCATACACGATGTGGACCTCTTTGTCAACTGCCTCCGTGGCTGCAAGGCCGTCTTCCTGGTCATCACGACTAACGACAACGTTCCCGGCTGCCAGATGTCGCAGGACTCGGTGTCAACCATCATCCGCTCACTGAAGAAGCTGCGGCAGGAGTCCCCAGATGCGCGCCTGCCCAAGATCCTGTTACTGTCGTCCGCCACCATTGACGAGAAACTCAACCGTGACATGCCTGGCTGGTTCAAGCCCATCATGAAGGCGGCGGCGTCGCACGTATATGACGATCTGAAGGCTGCGGAGCGCATGCTACGCGCCGAGGAGGACTGGCTGACGACCATCTTCATCAAGCCCGGCGGGCTCTCGATCGACGTGCAACGCGGTCACAAGCTGAGCCTCGACAGGCAAGAGTCGTTCATCTCGTACCTCGACCTGGCGGCCGCTATGATCGAGGCTGCTGATCAGCCTGACGGAGAGTACGACATGCAGAACGTTAGCGTCGTCAATGCTAATGGGGGCGCCAAGTTTCCTCCGGGAACGCCAATGTGTATTATTATGGGCTTGTTGAGGCACTTTTTCCCCTGGCTTCATAACTACTTGCCGTCGACGGGGCCGGCTTAGTTGGAATTTGTTGGGGGCTGGGTGGTTGATATTAATGTCATGAAGTTAGAGGTCACAAAATTTACTACTTGGTACTTGATGCCACGGCACGAATCACTATCCCACATGATTTGAGTTTGACTGCATGTTGTCGTATCCTTAAAAAAAAAGAAAAAGAAAAAAGAAGAATTATGATCACGTTATTCCATTTTCCAGAAGAGTGAGAAAACTCATTATCAACCATCCAAGCAAGACTTTATGGATGTATCTCTATCTGACATTCGATCTACTCATGCTTGAAAACCTCGTCATAATTGTACTCGGACCATCTGATGTCCGGACACAAACCAGCGAATTTCCACACGCCGTCCACCTTCTGATACCACGTCGTTGCTCCCCCGTGCGCATGGCCCTTCACAGAAACCTCTTTCAACTCGGCATCCACGTACCGCTGGTGCGCCACTCGCACCTGGTGGAGACCGGTGATGCGGTCATCCGACGTCTTCTCCCAGCGGGACACGCCGATGAAATGCTGCGTCTTCAGCAGCGGATTGCCCAGGAAATGCGGGTTCGACGCGAGCGGGATGAAGTCCTCGGCGGGCATCTCTTCCCAAATTTTGCCCATGATGTGGCGGTAGTCTACCCGTAGCTTTGGCGCGAGATTCGCGCGCAAACGGTCCCAGTCCTGCCGTGGATGTATCAGCTGCCGCCTCACTGCAAATGAAGCACTCTCATGCGTACCTTGGTGTCGAAGCTCTCGGCCCATTCATAGAGGGCAGCTTGACATGCGAGAACGTCTTCGGGTGCTGGTTGCGACGGCGACATTGTGCTTGGCAAAGGTCAGGGTTTCGATTGGTGAGGCTGTCGTCAACACTATGGCGCAGCAGTGATATGCGCTGCTCGGAACGAAGCAGAAACTGTCTGATGTCTCAATTGCACAGAAACAAAACAAAAATAATATCGGATGTAAGACACAGATCTCCGAAAAACCGATTGATTCGTTGATTATTTGAGGTTGGTGTCATTCCCCGATCTGGGGCCCGCTTACACAAACCCTTCCCGATAAAAGACGTCGGCATATCTATGTACCCTGTACCTCGGACACCGACCCTGAATATGCCTTGTAAGCTCGTGTGTAGCATGTACACTTACAGAAGGCCCTCGCGTCTCAGCCGAAATGCAGGTAGTGACTGCACGCGGGCCGATACGGACAGATGCGGATAGATGAAAAGTTCGAAAGTCCGGATTGAGTCTTCCGGTTCGCTTCCAAGACTTTTGAAGATGTAAATAGAATCATCATATAATATGCTGCACAAGACTGCCCTGGTAGATAGTTCAAGGCCAGACACTATCTCCATCGAGTCACTTCATCTTTATCCTAAACCAAGAATTTTGTAATGGGTTCCACGGCCGCTCCTCACATCCCCTTCCGCCTCGATGGCAAGGTCGCCCTCGTGACGGGTTCTGGCCGCGGTATCGGCGCAGCCATAGCGACAGAGCTCGGGCGCGCGGGCGCAAAAGTCATCGTCAACTACGCAAAGTCCGAGGCCCCGGCACTGAAGCTCGTTGAGGAGATCAAGAAGCTGGGCACCGAGGCCGTGGCTCTCCAGGCGGATGTCAGTCAGGTGTCCCAGACCGTGAGGCTGTTCGAAGAAGCGGTCAAGGTCTGGGGCCGCTTGGATATCGTCTGCTCCAACGCCGGTGTGGTGTCGTTTGGTCACCTCGAGGAGGTAACCGAGGTGAGTGGGGGTGTTCTTTGAGGGTGATTCTCGAACATATGGCTAACAACCGTACAGGAAGAGTTTGATCGCGTCTTCACTATCAACACCCGTGGTCAGTTCTTTGTAGCCCGAGAGGCCTACAAGAACCTGAACGAGGGCGGACGCATCATCCTCATGAGCTCCAACACGGCACGTTCATTCGCCGTTCCCCGCCACTCGGTCTACTCGGGTTCCAAGGGGGCTATCGAGTCTTTCGTCAAGGTCCTAGCCATCGACTGTGGCAAAAAGAAGATCACAGTCAACGCCGTTGCCCCTGGAGGTACTGTGACTGATATGTTCCATGATGTTGCTCAGCACTACATCCCCGGTGGAGAGAAATACTCGGCAGAGCAGCTCCAGGAAGTAAGTGATCAAGCCTGAAATTTGCAATGCAGTACATAGCTAACATCAAATCAAGATGGCCGCCCATGCATCACCTCTCCATCGGAACGGTTATCCTCTGGACGTGGCCCACACCGCCGTGTTCCTGGCCAGCAAAGAGGGTGAATGGGTCAATGGCAAGGTTATTGGTGTTGACGGCGGAGCTTAAATTGTAAAAATATTTGTGGCTTCGTAACAGTCAGAGCGGGCTATTCCAAGATTATCACGGTCAAGTAGAGACTATGCGTAAATAGAATGTTTCCCTGGAGTGACCCGGGAAGAACTTGCCGTCGTTCGCGACATTAATCCAATGATTTACACAATAGAATCTGAAAAAGTACGATGTGGGTTGTGCAGCTATGATTGGGTTTGTATTTACAATAATCAAAGTAGATAGTCGTGAGCAGAACCAGCAGTTCACTCAAGTTTTGTAGGTAGTGTGAAGATTGTTCAAATTTTACCTGGATATCAGCCCATAATCACTTCAACAGGCAGAAGACACTACTTCAAACGCCCCGAGGACTTGAAATTTATTGTGGTGTAATAGATATTGCAAGATGTTTGGCTCGTATATATGTAAAGGAAGGGTTGGCTTTTACCCAGTACATTGCACTGGTGTAAATGAACCCGAAGTCTTTGATCCCCGAGTCACTGCAAAGGCCAGTCATTATACGATGCTGTATTCTAATTCCAGCAACGATCATCTTATTAGATTTGAGTAGTGGATGGACATCGTCTGGCGAATCTTATGGATCAAGTCAGGCATACAGGAATAAGGCCACCAGGTAGGTAAGGAAGCAAAATAGGATGGAGGGATATAACGACAAAGCGCGATTAGCGGCTTGAAGCTATTGGTGAATGGGATTCTATAAGCTACTTGATCTTTGCTACCAAAAAACAAAACGAACAAAAAGTAGAAAAGAAACTGAGAATTGATTTCCTCAGGAGATCAATGGTTGCTGTCATGATTTAACCCTCATTCAGCAGCCCAAACCATTTCTTCTCCCCACCGCGCATCTCGAAACCCACCTGACCATCCTCCGCCAACTTCCGCAAAACCTCTTCCATAAAAGGCTCCAAAGCCATTATCCTCACCTCCTCATTCACCGCTTCGCCGTGCATCATGATGACGAGCTGCTTGACGGTGATGGTGGTCCGCCTACCTCTGCCGCCGCCATCCTTCAGTAGGAAACGGAGTGTCTCCAACACCTGCCTCTCCCGTCTCGTCTTGCCGGCGAGTTCCCCTTTGATCTTGAGAGGCAAGTTGGGCACCACAGCCCCGTGTGCAGGGTACCCCAGTTTGCACTCCTGCGTGAGCATATTACGCCACGTCGTCATGAGCAGCCCGAGGTTCTCCACCGCACTGGTACCGTGACCGAGGATGTTGTCGCCGGTAAACATGGCGTTCTCCTCCTCGAGGATGAAGCACATGTGATCATGCGAGTGACCTGGGCTGTGGAAGGCTCGGATGGTGGCGCCCTCGACTTTGAATAGCTGGCCATCGAGGATGGCGAGCTGGTCTCGGGCCGGGCTATTTTTGTGGATGGCTTTCGAAAGGTGGGGGTAGAGGCGTAGTAGGTCGGGCACTCCGCCGGTATGGTCGCCGTGCCAGTGTGTGAGGAGGACATGGGATAGGGTGATACCGAGCTCTCTCAGTGTATCAGCGATAAGGTCAGCCCATTCTGGTATTCCCTGTGCCGTGTCAATGAGCAGTCTTGAGGAACCGGTGCCGATGATGTATGTGTTTGTCCCTTGGAGGGTGAACTGCGCGAAGAATTGATTAGTTGCTGTCTTCGTCAAAACACCAAGGTCTAAGATGTCCTGGTCCGCTCAACTTTACCTTTCCGGGATTCTGTCCAAGAATCCGAATCACTCGGGGGCTGATTTGCTCGACATCTTTCAGACGAGGCAAGCGTTTTTGCTGGGTGTCGAGGTAATTCTCAAAGGCGCAAACATTGAAAGCCTTGTTGATTTGCTGGTAACCGCCAACACCAACCATTTTTGCGAAAAGTATGCGAGAAATCCGACTTGAAGCAACGAAAGGTTGTTTGGTAGTCACTGCAGTGGAATATCACTGATCTGCATCCACAGCTGGGGCCTCGGCGAACTCATTTTCAGGCACAAGCTTGAAACCCAAAGTATGAGTTCGAACCAGGATGATCGGACTTGTCAGACTCACATGCGCACAAGGCAAGATTATGAGTTGTGAAATTCGGTTGGTAAGGTGTCAGGATCCCAACGACACGTTGGGAACCCCGAGACTGTCGCTAATCCCCGAGATGTGGCTCCTATCTACCAAGCCTACCCGCCCCTCTTTTGCCGCCACGATCCTACTGCAGACATCGGAATCCGTGTTTACAGGTTCCGTACCAGCCATGCTATCGACCCAACACCACCTGTTTCTTTGCAGATGAATACGGAGCGGAAAGGGAACGAGGATTTCCGATGGCCCAGGCCGAAAATACGGTCCGCGAAAATGTGTGCCTTTGCAAAGATGAGTAAGACGGGATTCTCAGCTACGCCCGGCCGAACATGATGAAGCCGATCGTTTCCACAGCATCAAGATAACTGAAGTTGAACTCACCCTCATGAACGATAAATATGTTTAAGGGCATGCCTTTCGCCCAACTCTCCGTGTCACCAAATCAATCATCTTCAAAGCATCTCTCATTGTGAGAATTGCTAGCCGGGATGTCA
Organism: Diaporthe sp. PMI_573; assembly: GCA_021399435.1. Taxonomy (NCBI): domain Eukaryota; kingdom Fungi; phylum Ascomycota; class Sordariomycetes; order Diaporthales; family Diaporthaceae; genus Diaporthe; species Diaporthe sp. PMI_573. Next base: position 3,632,762 of record JAJTUP010000002.1, on the reverse strand, counting down.
ATGACCCCCGTGACTTCGGACTCGTTGGACGAGTACTCGAAGATGAAGCTGCTTTACTTTAGCAATGAGTTTCCTCACGATGACTTGGCTTCATTAACTCGCCAATTGCACCTTCTGAGCAAGCAGCGGCGGCATCCTGTGCTTGCTCGATTTCTCGACGAGGCCACCGAAGCAATTCGAGCAGAAGTACGACTCCTTCCGACATCCCTTCGCTCCATTGTACCGCCCTTCAGCGTCATCCTGGACTTCGTGGACCATGCCGATCTCCGAAAGGGACCCCTTGGGGCATCCGTTGATGGTGTGCTTCTTATTGCGGTCCAGCTAGGTACATTAATCAAGTACGAAAGCTTTCTCCACAAATCACCCTCCCCGCATTTCGCTGACTTTAACTGCAGGCACTACGAAGACCACCCAGACAAATATGACTTGAACGCTGCCAATACGGCTCTCGCAGGCCTGGGCCTTGGTTTGCTCGCCACACCGGCCGTGTCGTTGGCTACCAGCGTTTCGGACCTGGCCGTCCCTGGCGCTGAAGTTGTTCGTCTCGCGTTCCGCCTAGGGGTCCTGGTGGGTCGCAAATCGCAGAACCTCGAGCCTCAAGACCCAGCATCCCCTCCCGACTCCTGGGCCTCGGTCGTGGCCGACGTCGCAGTCGACGATGTGCGGAGTGAACTGGACAGCTTTCACGACAAGAATGTCAGTTGTAATCTGGTACAAATCAAAGCCTTGAATCCATCTGACTCAACATGCACAGAAAACACCTAGCACCAGCAAAGTCTTCATCAGCGCCTTCAACCGCAGCTCTGTGACCGTCAGCGGACCACCTTCCAGACTCAAACGCCTTTTCCGCGTCTCGGAGTTCTTTCGCGGTCGCAAGATCATCAGTCTGCCCGTCTATGGAGGACTTTGCCATGCAGAACACATCTACACACAAGATGACGTGCGCGAGATTATCGGCGACTCTCCTGCCCTCCAAGAGTTGGACGCCAGAGCTGCAGCCTCTCCCATCGCTCTGCGTGCGCTCTCCCCCTCGACAGGCCAATGCTACTCGGCCACCAGTGCGCGCAAGTTGTTTGAGCAGATTTTGACTGAGATTCTGACGTGCAAAATCCTCTGGGACAGGGCTGTGGAGGCCATCGTGCAGCAGACTAACGAGACCCTTACCTCTGAATTTGAAGTTCTTGTCTTTCGCAACTCTCTCCCCATCCACGATCTGATGACGAGGTTTGCCACTGATAGGCCCAACCTGCATGTCACAGTACAAGAACTCATTCCTTCCCTTACTGCAACCGTCGATCCCTCCAACAACGTCCCTGGAGGCACCAGCAAGGCCAAGATCGCCATTGTCGGCATGTCATGCAGAATGCCCGGAGGAGCCACGGATACTGAAAAGTTCTGGGAGCTTCTCGAGAAGGGCTTGGATGTCCACCGCAAGATCCCCGCGGACCGCTTTGACGTTGATTCGCATTACGATCCAGCTGGGAAAGCGATCAACGCTAGCCACACTCCTTATGGGTGTTTCATCGACGAGCCCGGCTTGTTCGACGCACCGTTCTTCAACATGTCGCCCAGGGAATCAGAGCAAACGGACCCAATGCAACGGCTTGCGCTGCTGACTGCTTATGAAGCCTTGGAGAGAGCGGGATATGTTGCCGGCAGAACTCCGGCTTCCAACCTCCACCGTATCGGGACTTTCTACGGCCAGGCGAGCGACGATTATCGTGAGGTAAATACGGCACAGGAAATCAGCACTTACTTTATTCCCGGCGGCTGTCGTGCTTTCGGTCCAGGACGTATCAACTACTTCTTCAAGTTCTCTGGGCCCAGCTACAGCATTGACACTGCCTGTTCATCTAGCCTGGCAACGATCCAAACAGCCTGCACATCGCTATGGAGTGGGGATACAGACATGGCTGTGGCCGGCGGCATGAATGTTCTCACCAACTCAGACGCATTTGCAGGCCTGAGCCACGGCCATTTCCTTACCAAGACACCGAATGCGTGTAAGACGTGGGACGCTAATGCCGACGGATATTGCCGTGCTGATGGTATCGGATCTATCGTGATGAAGCGTCTGGAAGATGCTGTCGCTGACAATGACAACATCCTGGGTGTGATTCTCGGGGCCGCAACGAACCACTCAGCAGATGCAGTGTCTATCACACACCCCGACGCCGGTGCACAAGCTTTGCTTACCAGACAGGTTGCACGCTCAGCCGGAGTCGATCCCCTCGATGTGAGCTACGTCGAGATGCACGGAACGGGGACCCAGGCGGGCGATAAGGAGGAAATGAAATCTGTCACCTCCACCTTCGCACCCGCGGGGCCTAAATGGCGCACTTCCCGTCAGCCTCTCTATATCGGCGCTGTCAAATCCAACGTTGGACACGGCGAGGCCGTGGCTGGCGTCACGGCAATGGTCAAGGTGCTGCTCATGTTCCAGAAGGGAGTTATCCCACCACACGTGGGCATCAAGAGCAGCTTGAATCCTGCCCTGCCCCAGGACTTGGCGAAGCGCAATGTTCGCATCCCTAGCACAAAGCAGGCGTGGCCGTGGGAGCAAGACCGCAAGCGCATCGCCGTTGTGAACAACTTTAGTGCAGCCGGTGGTAACACAACGATTATGCTGGAGGAGCCACCGGTGCCCAAGGCCATTGCTGCGTCTGAGAGAGACCCCAGGCCGGTGCATGCTGTGGCAGTGTCGGCCAAGAGCAAGGTCTCGCTCGAGGGTAACATTCGACGCCTCGCCGACTACCTCGATACCCACCCTGATATCGCGTTGGCAGATCTGGCATATACAACGACTGCTCGACGAAGCCACTATAACCAGCGCATCGCGGTCACTGGCTCAGACACCACGCAGATCCGCAAGAAACTGACGGCGTTCCTCGGCACGACCGACTCGCACAAGCCCATTCCGAACTCCCAGCCTCTGGTGGCCTTTGCTTTCACTGGCCAAGGGGCATCGCACAAGTCTATGAACCTACAGCTCTTCCACCATGAGCCGACCTTCCGCAAGGAGATTCTTCACCTTGACTTCCTGGCCCAAGCCCACGGCTTCCCTTCTTTCTTGCCCGTAATCGATGGGAGTTTTCCAAAGGACCATGCGCATTCTGCCGTCAGCACCCAAATCGCACTTGTGGCAGTCGAGATTGCGCTGGCTAAGTACTGGGCCTCTCTCGGCGTCGAGCCCAACGTTGTGATCGGTCACAGTCTCGGCGAGTATGCTGCCTTCTATGTGGCCGGTGTGCTCTCGGCGAGCGATGCCATCTATCTTGCTGGGCAGAGAGCCAGGCTGCTAGAGGCGCAAGTCAAGCCAGGTACACATAAGATGATGGCTGTGAGGGCACCGCTGGCCGAGATCAAGAAGATTGCTATCGGAATGCCGTACGAGGTCGCCTGCATCAACGGACCGAAGGAAACGGTACTGAGCGGACCGTCGCACGACCTGGAAGCAGTACAGACGCCGTTGCAGGCGGCTGGGTTCAAGTGCATCATGCTAGACGTTCCCTATGCCTTCCATTCATCGCAGACAGACCCTATCCTCGGCGAATTCGAAAGCCTAACCGAGACCAGCGTCATCTTCCAAGCACCCAAACTCCCTGTCATCTCGCCTTTGCTCGGAAAAGTCGTGTTCGATGAAAAGACGCTGAACGCGCAGTACATGCGGCGCGCCACGCGCGAGTGCGTCGACTACGTTGGCGCCCTGGAGAAGGCCGCCAGCCTCTCCGTTATCGACAACGGCACGCTCTGGGTCGAGATCGGCCCGCATCCCGTATGCGTGAACTTTGTCAAGGCGACGCTGCCTGCCGTGGGCGCCGCGGTTCCCTCGCTCCGCCGTGACGAGGACAACTGGGCAACGATGGCACAGGCGCTGGCCTCGTTGCACTGTGCCGGCGCGTCGATCGACTGGCAAGAGTTCCACCGCCCGTTCGAGGCCGGGCTGCGTCTGCTGGACCTGCCGACTTATGCGTGGAACTACAAGAACTACTGGATCATGTACAAGGGCGACTGGGCTTTGACCAAGGGCAATACGTACTATGATGCGCAAAAGAAAGCCGCCGCTGCCAATGAGTCTCAGCCTTCTCTTCCTCCCGCGCCTGTCTCAGACTTGAAGACCTCATCTGTACAGGGAATTGTGGAAGAAAGTTTTGATGGTCGCGCTGGTAAGGTTGTCATGCAGTCCGACCTCATGGAAAAAGACCTCCTGGACGCAGCCTATGGGCATAAGATGAATGGATGCGGTGTCGTTACATCGGTAAGTCCCCCTCCCCAACTCACCTCGATTCCTTATTCCTTGATTTTCGGCCGTAGCTGACCGCAATGTTTTTCAAGTCGATACACGCAGACATTGCCTACACCCTGGGCTCTTATCTTTACGAGAAGCTCGTCCCGGGTGCAAAATGCAGCCCGGCCTCAATCAACATGTCGGACTTACAGGTCTCCAAGGGCTTGGTGGCACAGAAAAACACCAAGACATCTCAGATATTCCAAGTTACCATCTCCACCGAAGACATCAGCACCGGCACAGCAACTCTCACCTGGGAAAACATAAGCCGCACTACAGGCGTTGCCCACGATGAAGGGCCCTTCGCCACCGCCAGAGTCCACTTTGGAAACCCCGAGGCATGGCTGGAGTCCTGGCGCCCATACACGCACCTCGTCCTCGGGCGCATCCAAGCGCTCGAGGCCGCCGCGGCCGCCAATCACGCCACAACCAACCGCTTCTCGCACACCATGGCCTACCGCCTGTTCGCCAGGAACCTGGTCGACTACGCGCCCAAGTACCGCGGGATGCAGTCCGTCGTCGTGGATGGGCTCGAAGCATTCGCGGACGTGAGGCTCACCACTGCCGCCGCGGGGAGCTGGACAGTGCCGCCGTACTTCATCGATTCTGTAGCGCACCTGGCCGGGTTCGTGATGAATGTGTCTGATGCCGTGGATACGGAGGCCAAGTATTCTGTGACGCCCGGGTGGCAGTCAATGCGGTTTGCGAAGCCGCTTGTCGCCGGGGCTTCGTACCGCTCGTACGTCAAGATGATCCCAACGGCCCAAGACCCGACAGTCTACTTGGGAGATGTGTATGTGTTACAGGACGACGTTGTCATTGGTCTTGTGGCAGGCATCCAGTTCCGGCAGTACCCGCGCATCCTGCTCAACCGTTTCTTCTCGGCCCCCGACGAGGCCGCAGCGGCTGCGCCAGTGGCACCTGTGAAGAAAGCAGCTGTAACTGTCCGAGAAGTTCCCATGGCGCCAGCGAAGAAAGCCACCACTGTCACCACAACGACCATTCCTGTGTTGCCAGAGAAGGACGATGTTCAACCCGCGGTTCCCATATCTATCCCAACGCCTATCCCGTCAGCGCCGGCACCAGTTGTGACTGTCCAAGTCGATGGCACCGACAGCATCGCTGCCAAGGCTATTGATCTGATTGCCAGAGAGGCAGGTCTCGACACGGCAGACTTCGATGACAGCGCCAGTTTCGCTGAGCTTGGTATTGATAGTCTGATGAGCTTGGTGATTTCGGAGAAGTTCCGTGAAGAGCTCGGCATTGCTGTCTCGGGCAGCCTGTTCCTCGAATATCCGACGATTGGGGATCTCAGGAGCTGGCTGTTGGAGTATTACAGTTAGACGTTTTCTTTTCTCCCGGGAGGTTGTTTGAGGCATGTTTGATGAATTAGAATTTAGAGATTGGATGTACTTTGGAATAAGTTGCTATAGCATGTACTATGTACCTGCCAGATATAAAACCACTACTTGAAATTGTCTCCTAGTTGTGTGTATAGAAGCTGTCAATCCATAAATAAGTTATTCTCAATTGACTGGTCATGTATAGTGCATCTTTGAATAGGACAGGTAGCTCGTAGACAGGTATATCTCGCTTTAGTGTTTCGAGATTGTCGTGTTTTAACTTGAATACAAGTTTTGGATCGGGTCCCCAGTAGTGACTAAGAGTCAGGTATGAGGAACCTAATGAGATGTTCTTTATCTCGCAAAGTCTCGCTCCGATATTGAATGATGCGCCATCTTGCAGCCAAACCTTAATAAGTCAAGTTAGAAGGAATCTTAATTGTCCTCTATCTCGATAATTGTAATTATCCAAATATATGTTGAGCCAGTGCTGAGCAAGGCTAATATTTGGTATAGACATTACATTGGTGGCTCCAGCAGTATATTCTAAGATTTATTAGTTTAAGTAAAATAGTTGATCTTAATTTATCTCTTACCTGAATATTCCGGCCCGAGACGCAATGCTTTAGCAGGGAAAAAAGACATAGATATATCTCTATCGAGATTCGGTCCATCATTTGGATTGGCCGGGTGACCATGGCTGTGGTGGAAAGTGAACTGAAAACATAGTCCCGTTCCAGTAGTCGCATAGAAATACATCTCGGTTTTTAGGCGGCATGTAATATACCACGAGTCATCGGACTTCATGTTGAAGCGCTCTTCGAAAGATTTCTCTAGCTCCTTGCAAACAGGGCAGCCGCCATTGACTGACTCTCTCAGCGATGACAAGGAAGCGTGATGTTCCAGTTCTCCCGTCCCCTGAAAGCCAGAGTAGTTTAGTTCTTTCACAATCTTTACATTATCTTGACATAACCTTTCGCAAATAGCGCACAAGCTTGATGCCAACTTGGTAAGCGCGGATTGTATCCCGGGGCTCAGGGGTGCCGCTTTGACCAGGAACTTGACGGTTATCTGTTCCAAGCCCCAAAGACTGCGAGTCTCCGTTGTTGTCGTTATCGTCGTCGTCAAATTCGTCAAACTTGTCATCATTATTTTCGTCCATGACTCTGTCTTTGTTGTCGGGGACTCTCGACGCGGCGTCCTTATTGTCCATTATTTCCAACAGAGTTTGGAATAACAATATGTATGACTGATGCTATTAATTGATGCTTGAGAAAGTTATGTTTTCCAACAGATGTATCTGTCGGTACGCCGTTGGGTGGAGAATCCGCCGTACCTTTTAATCCTGTAAGAACCACAGACAAGCTGGCTCTTGGCGCCCAACACAGCCCTGAATTGATGCAAGGTTGAGGGGTTTGTGTACCCTCGCTAGGTGGTCATTTTCGGGTCATCTGCATGTTTATGCTTGGCCAGGCTTGCCAGGCGCTCCAGGTCTGCGGAAATATTGGGCACGAGCAGAAATATGCCTTGCGAAGTTTTCCGGGCTGACACGTAGGCATTTCTTATTGGTATCACTGTGCCGCCGATCTATGCAGGCATCCATCACAAATGCCACCATGCACAGCCTGATTAAGATTCGATGTCCACGTTGACAAATGGCCCCTCTCTGATGATGCTGGTTTCCCATCTTGTCCACCTTCGAGTTCGAGAGACATCTTGACTCGCTGCAAGTTTACAGGAATGTATTTGCTAGAGTGTTGGAATGCCCGTTTCAGTTTCCGGGGCTCGCGGCAGCCACGAATATTGGCACCTTTCGCACCCTAGTGCGAGATTCCTTGCGTCGTGGCATTCGATCCTAGTTGTTTAGGTCACATAAACGGGTCCCCTTGGTGCCGATGTGTTGTTTCATAACACCTACACTATCCAGCAGCCTGGCTGCTGCAAGTTACCCCATTTCACTGTGCCAGAATCATGGACGGGTACAAAACGGGCGGTGGGGAGGTACTTGAGGCCTGTTAATGCGGCCGATTCCGGGTGTATTTTTCTACAGGGACTTATTACCCACCGGAAAATGCAACCAAAACTGGCTCATACCTCTTAATATTGTAATACTTGTAAAGCGGCCCGCGCTGCCGCTGCACTAGCAGCGTCGTAGGTCCAAAGCAGTGCGAGCCTCGCGCTGCCTTTCCCTACTGCCGGACAGTGATCAGGCAAGTCGTGCGTACTGTAGCCCTCGATGAGGAGCAGCGACGCAGTAGCGAGCTGAACACCTCTATGCGTGCTAGGAGTATCTCCGCCCAGCAGCATCCCTCCGGCCAACCATGACCGGCAGTCACCAGCCGCCTAAATTCCATAATACGCCTGAAGTAGACATTCCACCTGCTTTCGAAGCATTCTGGCGTTGCTCAAATTATTGGTTCTACCTAAATGAGATATAGACACCTATGAGAACGGATGCGCCCCGATTTTGCCGGTGCGAATCCCCGTTTTGATACCTATCTGGCCGGATTCAGGTTGGCTAAGGGCTTCCTTCCACAAACTCTCCGCACTCTTGCATAGATCCTATCCGCACTCAGGTCATCCCTCTGGAATTCTTCGACGACCCGAGCTCCGTACTCAGCAGCCTTCGCCTCTGACCATCCTAGGCCTTTTACAAACAACGCACTAGTCATTCCAGGTGCCCCTGCCACAAACATCTTTCGTAGACCTACATCCATTTTCCTACTCCAATCCTCCGGTTCCGCCTGGTCCGCCGACCAACCACCCAGAGGGACTTTCGTATCTGTGACAACTATGTCTACAAAACCTATGTGCTGGAGGTCGCCTGGAAGATTGGCCGCATAGCCCGCATCACATCCCATCGCGGCCGAGGCTTTGACAGTTTCACGGTGCCAGTCGACGAGGAAAGGAGTACGCGGCGCATCTGTATGCCCTCCATCGGTCTCCAGTTCAGAGACCATGGGATTCCAAGACTCGAGGAACTCGATCATCCCGCCAGGCGAGAGATTTTCCCATGCAAGTCTGAGCGCTGAAATGGGGCTGTGAAGATTGATCAGAAGCTGGCGGCCATGAATGAAGTCGAAGGGCCCGGCTGCCGGGCCTTTTTCGGGCCAAGGGAGAGTGATATCGTGCGCTTCGAAGTGAACATTGGCAGGGGCCAAATTGGCTTCTTGCGATGGTGGCAATCGCAAGTCAAATCCAACAACACATGCTTCTGGGTACTGGCTAGCAACCTCCCTGGCCCAGATACCAGTGCCGGTGCCCAGATCGGCCACGCGAAGTGGGCGATTGTTCGAAGTATCTTCCACTGCACGTGAGGGAGGAAATGGACTCTTGAACAAGGAACCATTAAGGCAAAGTAGGAAGAGTTCGTGTTGGGTATTGAGGCGTAGAGCCTCGCTCCCAACAGTAGGAGGCGGAAGAGGGTAAGCGTCAGTTGACATTATGAAAGAGGATGTTGATATAAAATTCAAACACGGAGACGAGAGACCAGCAAGCGTGCGAAGAAAGTTGGCCAAACGGCAATTCAAGAGTTTTGTGCCCAATAAAATCTGGTTCCCAGCGTAGACAGCAGCTATCGTCATCAAAATTACCTGTACTTACCTACGTACATAAGTAGCTCTTGCAGATGATCTGAACCAAGTCAGCCGCAGGAAAGGCTGGCGATAGAAAGCGGGTCTTTTCGCGAAACATCACTGAGCGAAAGTGGGTCTGATTCGTCCCACCCTTGATCCAACGAGTGCATATGCTGTGGAACCGTCGAACCAAAATGGCCGACACGGAGAAGCGCGACCCCGCCCCCCTCCGCCCCCAAAGGGTGGCAGGACAAGGTGACGGCTTCAGGAATGGCATAGCGTCTCCACTTTGCATCTTGGCCAGCATTTCTAAACTTCCCATCCTCAAACGCATCTCGCTCATTCTGAGAAACACAAAGAGTACCGAGTTGGGCCTCAAGTGGTGCTCGGCGGTGCCTACCGGCATCGTCAGTCCTCACCCCCAACGGCCCTTTCTTACATATGTAATTTGATTGCCAGCCTGGGAATAAATTGAAAAGTATCCCGCCTGCCCATGGGGCCGCGTTCCTCCGTGACAGGCAACAACCTGCGAGGCGCCCGGACCTCGACTGCCGGGACTGTCGGTCATTTTACGCCTCCCAACTGCAGTCTACTTTGCGCACTCAAGTGGACTCGGAATCCATGTCACAGCACGACCCACCTGTGACAGGGGTCCTTCTGATTATGCATGTGATGTATCTGGACGGCCGGATTTGATGCAGAACCAGTCAAGAGGCAGCTTGAAGAGCTATTAATATTACGTCGCGCCGCGCATGGAAATGCCCAGCATTGGAGAGACAGCCTTCCCATCTCACCTGATTTCTCCAAAGACCTTTATCATCATTGCGAACGTTGGTCTCTTGATCTGTTGCCGTCATGTCTGAGAAGCCCGTTTTTCTCCTCGCCCACGGCGCTTGGCACACTTCTTGGCTATACGAGCCGCTCAAGGAAGCCCTCGCCAAGCTGGGCTACACCCTGGCTGTACCTGCTTTGCCTACTATGGGTACCAACGCGAAAGACGTCACATGGGAAGCTGATGTAGAGGCACTTCTACAAACCGCTGAGCCTCTCTTTGCACAGGGAAAAAAGGTCGTGTTGATTGGGCACTCGTATGGTGGCATTCCGGCCTGTATAGCAACACGTGGGCAAAGCGTTGCTGAACGGCATGCTCGAGGCCTAGTTGGCGGATTCCTTCAAATTCTTTTCCTCTGTGCTTTTGTTATGCCATCTAATGGCATCAGTCAAGCAGACCTGATGCAGAACATGCTGCCTCCTTGGCAGGAGCATATTACCGAGTCTGGACGTATTGTAAGTCTGAACATATCCGAAGGCTGGAGCTTAGCTAACAATCAAATAGACTCAGCTTATGGTTAATCAGAAGGCTAAGAGCGTCTTGTATAACGACTTATCAAGCGAGATGGCAGACAAATATTTCAGCGCCTTAGTACCCCAATCTTATGCTGCTCTGGAAAAGCCGGTTGATTTTTCAGTACCTGATATCACTATTCCGAAGGCGTATATCGTCTGTGAGGGCGATCAGGCTTTCCCCACAGCTGCGCAGCACCACTGGACCAACACCCTCGGCCTCCGAGAGGTGTCGGTGTCGGGCGGGCACACGGCATTTGCAAGTGTTCCTGACGAGCTGGCGGGTGTATTGGCGGGGCAGGTGGAGTGATCAGCATCCATTGTAACCTTACTGAACTACCACATCTGTTGGCTGGGTCATGTATTCGAACACGATCGTTGGGGTTTGGTTGTTGTGTTGTATTGGTCTAAGGGGGGAAGGAATGCAGTGGGGGCTGCAACTGCTTTGGGCTATAAGCTATGGGTGCCGGTCAGATGATTGCCAGCTTGTTGCCAGCTGGCGATGACGACTGGCAATGCTGCACCTCAAACCGTAGTTGGCGTGCACCTCCAGATACGTTCATTGCCACTATTCCCACAACATCTGTACTTGAGCATCCACACACAGCTGCATAGGAGTCGGCTTATACTTCAGGCCACTAGGTTGAGGTAGTGCCAGGCGGTTGAGGCATTGGATCGCAGTTCGGTGACCAACTAGTACTCATATCTAGAAAAAGGCGGAGTATTGAGTGTGGGGCCAGGTTCTCCGGCCAGGGCCGCGTAAACACAAAAGAAACTTTGATTCCTTCGAGCTTGGGTGGCACACTGTCTTGGCCCCCATCACGCGGTCTACGTGCCATCCGCTAACAGGTCTCAAGTGTTGGCGTCAATCGCAGAAGCCCCCGCTTTGCTTTCGTAAAGCTGACATGACGAATTCTGCCTAAACCTAACCCGCCACTTCCAGTATGTTACTAGGCAGAAACGATGCTTGGCATCCAAATAGGTATCGCGCCACTCAAGCGAGGTAATACCAAGAGAGAATACAAACTAGTAAGCATCTCGCGCGTTTATATTTGGTCCTGCTCCTCAAAATGTGACAAAGATTGCAATCAGTCGAGCCAGGCACTAGACCCCTGGATGGATGAATTATTGCTTAGACTCATCCTACTCGTACTCATCAGTGTCTCCATAATCAATACTCGTTGACCCTGGCAGATGCCACTAGAGCCAGCCGGCTGGCAGACGCTCTAGAGTCTTGCATAACGTGACTTGTATACATTGAAACCCTTCGAAAATGCCACTCAGTTCCTGTTGTGCCCCCATGAATTCATATCCATAGAGTGCATGTTTTGCACAGGCCAAGCAGTTTGATTTTCCCTCAGGCTCGGGTCTCGAGAGCTCATGACGTGAAGAATACGCTCTACTTTGATGCTGCCCAGCTGAACTTTGTCAGCTGTACCTTGGCCACACCTCACTGTTGAAGTCTGCTCTGGAGGATAGCGGTTGGGATACCACCACGTGGATTGGGCACCTACATGATTTCTTTCAATCTCTCCATGTTGGGCACCAAGCTCAGATTCCTCATCCCTCAAAAGTGTAAACGAGGAAGTGGTAGATGGTACCCTATCCCAAGTGTCCTGAGATCCAGGGGGGGCCTTTTTATACCTGGATGTGCCGCCAATAGTGTGTATGGCCGGTCCAGCAGGTTTTTGTGAAGGTGCAGCAGTATCCTGTCCACCTCTTGCTTTGCTCATGTAAGAATTAATTAAGCGAACAAACCGCAGATTCAGGAGCTCAGTGATAAGTAGTCTCATAACAGGCAGGCTTGCACAAATAATAGCTATGTCGGGCTCAACGGTTGTCCACAGGACTGTTTAATTGTATGCCAATAGTGCTTATTATTCAGACTATTCTAGCTCCGTGTAAGTGGGCGAGAGGCCCCCTATATATATTCGAGTTATAGGGATAAAAATATTCCCTATTATTAATACATTAATAATACACTTAGTCTAGAATATTCCAACAAGGACAGGATGCACCATCGACACTATTCAACCCAAGATATTAGTTACGAGGCACCAAACGAAATTGGCAAGTGCCTGTAAATTGATATTCTAGAAAGACATTGGGAAAAGAGACATACTCGTAAGGTCCGCTAAGGTCCCTTCCTGGGCGAGACTAATTGAGTAGTACAGTCGAACTGCGCTCACAGCCACAACTCCAGCACCAAGGAGGAAAATGCTGCTCAACATGGCGCGTTGGCCTTTTGGCAATTTAAGCTTCTTGATTTCGTATAATAGAAGACATAGAATCAAAATGTCTGTAAAATTCTCCCTTATAGGAAATGCTAGTATAGTAGTTGCAATTATAAGAAATAGTGTTCTGGGCGCTTTGTGTGCTAAAGGTTACAGGTTTGAATTGCTCACGGAGTAAAAATAGCTCCTTTTTTACAGTTATTTCTAGGCTTTATAGGCCTAAACTAGCGTTTTTTGACTTTTTTACTGGTTCGCTAATTAACTCTAAAGAGCGTTATAGCGTATAGAAAGGTAGGCTTTTTAGGGCCTAATTTAATAAAGTTTCGGAGACCTTTAGAGTACTAACTGTTAAGAGCTGGGCTTATAATCTTTAAAGGTTAGTAGATTAAATGGGTTAGGTAGCAGTAGGGTACACTAGAGGTCTTATTGAGACGCTTAAAAATAGTTTAGACAACTTTGTATTAAATTCAAGTAGGCTTCTATTAGCCCTCCTCACAGTCCCTCCGATATTGTCTTACCTGCAGGCATATATAGGTTGGCTCTGGTGCAGGAATGGCGAGGCCGGAAAATTTGCCCTCCAGATCCACTATCTTTGGTTACAAATAACCAGCCGACCCTAACTCTGACAGTAACCAAACTAAGTACAGATAAACTTCAAAAAACAGGCTATCTAATGAACTAAGTTATATGCTTTTTAGGTAAGAAATAAGAATAATGCAGAGGTACGAAGTTAGGGTCTTAAAACAGCCCAAAAAATTAACTCACGGCTACCAAACTCATCTTTCGGCGTACATGCCACTAGCACTAAGGTCTAGGGTAACTCCTTACATAAAGTCTAGGGTAACTCCCTACGTGCAGCGCCTATACAAGTGTTTCCGTTTAACATTAACTTTTATAGCCACCGTCTTACTATTAAGATATATTAACGCCTTTTATAGTGTCTAATAAGTATATACTCTGTCGCCTTAACCCTGCATTTAGTTTATCCTGTATTACCAGTTCTACTTACAAAAAATGGCCCACTAGTATTAGTACATTTAAATGCCTACATTTAACTAAATAACAAGGGCTTCTTATATATTTAAAGTTTGAGAATAGATAAAGGCAATATATAGCCCCCGAGTCCCTAATTATTTGCTTTACCTCATAAAACTAAAGATCAACACTGCTATTGTAAGAGAAACTTCGGCGGTAACCAGCTACTAGACAGTTTAATTAGTCTTTTACCCCCATGCTTATATTTAACAATTGATTTATACATTAGAACCGCTACAAGCCTCTACCAGAGTTTCCTCTGGCTTTACCCTATACAAGCATAGTTTACTGTCTTTCGGGTCCGTCCGTTAAAACTCTTACTCAAATCCTTCTGAGAACATTAGGATCAGTCAATAATGCGCCAAAGCTCTCACCTGCATTTACTTTCATTACGCGTACGGGTTTTACACCCAAACGCTCGCTCTAATGGACGACTCCTTGGTCCGTGTTTCAAGACGGGTCACTTTCTGAGAGAATTTGATGCGGAGAAATGTCAGTATGGACGTAATTGGAATAGTGCTCACTATTTCTACAAAGCTGTCAGATCTGGTGAATCAGAGATGCAGTGGGTTACGCACAGTCAGCTGTACACAGCCTGCTCGTGCAACCTAAGCCGAATACAGCAGTTCGAAGCAGTCATTGAGACGCAAGATGGCCCCAGGCCATGTGCCTTCTGCGCAAGAATTGTTGCTCGAGGCTAGACAAAATTCACAACAAACCTACCCCCGCAGAAGCGCCTGAACAGGATCTCTGTGTCTGTGATCTTGGCCTCAGAGTCTCTGAGCATCACATCTACAGTATTATTCATTCGAACCATGGTTTTCCAAGTGAGTGCCAAGAGCGCAAAAGCGCAGGATTTTGCCGCTGCATTTGCTTGATATGTGCCTCAGACCCGGGGAACAGAGACCTCACCGTCACTGTCTTTCCCAGTCTGGTTTAAATTATTTACAGAAGATGACCGGATTTTCTGAGAAGTGAAATGAAAACGCTGTAGAGACGGGACCTCAGCTTCGTCGACGGTCATAATTACTGACCGAGCTTGTATCCACCCCAGTTCAAGACGGTAAAGACACCGTTAGGGTCGTAATCTGCACGAACTTGTCTCATCCTTTGAACATTCTCGAAGGGCATGCCCAACCAGGGATTCTGCGTCTCGGATGCGTCGCCCATGTAAATGAAATCATTGGCTATCCCCAAGTCGTGGTTGACGGAGTGGTGATAGTCCTTGAATTTAGCGGCCCATCCTGAAACTGAGTAGACAAAGACGGAAGAGTTAGCTAGGATCTAATTATTCATCCAGGCGAGGGAGATAGCATAGCAATAGGCATAAGTAGACATAGCATCAACCAAGATCTGGCAACGAACTCGCATTCACACGAGACTTACCTCGGAGGTCGTCTTGAGCATTCGCCCATCCAGTGGAGGTTTGCCAAACTGTCTGGGTGTTAGTACAAGCCGCGAAAATTTTGAAAGGCCGAAGAAGAATTCATACTGATATAGGACTCGGTGTCGTCCATGCCCCAGACGTTTCCAACGCCATTGTTCTTGGCGACCGAAAGAGAACTCTTCGGCATGATGTTCATGACAAATGTAGGGTGAAGTCCCTCAACGTCAGACATTTCAGCGACGGATTCCTTCCAAGCTAGATAAATCTCGTACAAGCGCTTGGCGTCGGGACGCATTGTTCCATGGAAGTACTGTGCTCTGCAAAGACCGTCAGCAAATCCTCACTCCGGGACTAAATCAGTAGTTTGAGTGCAAGTGGAATCCTATACCGGAACATTTGGTTGGGCGTCTCCAGCACGGAATGCCATTCACTCGGCGTCTGAACCGCATCCACGCGCGAAACTGGGTTGATCGCGGAGAAGGCCTCGAAGCGGCTAGGAGGCGATTCCGTTCCCTCCTGTACACCGAGAAGCGACCCCGACGCTGACTTCGTTGTTGTGTTGTACGAGATACTGATGACACCGCCTGCGCCAATCGAGGGATCATCGTTCTCTGCCAGTTCGCATGCAGCGTGCACAAAGGCTTCGATCTGGTCCTCTGAGAATGACTGCATAGTGGTGCTGATTTGTGGGATCTTGTAAGCTTGAACCAGGAACCTAGTGACGATACCGAAGTTCAGAGCTCCCCCCTTCAGGGCCCAGAACAAATCGGGGTTCGAAGTCTTCGAGGCGACGACTTGGGTTCCATTTCCAAGGACCACGTCGTAGGAAATGACATTGTCCATCGCGTAGCCGTACTTGTTGTTGAGGTAGTGCCAGCCTCCAATGAGTGTAAGGCCTGCTGAACCAATGGTTTTCATGCGTCCGCCGATGCAGTACAGACCATAAGGATCCAAGGCATCGTAGACATCAACCCATCTTGTTCCAGGGCCGTAGGCTATCGTCTGGGCGGTTTCATTGACGTCGAGTTCTTGCATGAGGTTGAAAGCCAAGAGGACGCCCCCGTTGATGTTGTTGGATCCAGGGAACTGTAGCGCCAATTAGTTAGCAGGGCGTATGGGCAGAACAGTCAGACAAAGAGCCAACAAACATTCATGTGCCCTCCACCTCGAACAGCAAAATGCGCCTGACAGCTATTGAAGATAGTCATTGCCGTGGCCACTTCATCTGCGGTTTGCGGCATGAAAATGCACGAAGGAGATGCGTTCGCTCGCACATCCCAATAGGCATCAGTGGTCTCCTGTGTGTAGTTCTGAGAAGATGGGAAAAGGATTGGCGAGCCCTGAATAGCTGAGAGTTGCGCACAGGCACAAGCAGCGCCGGTGGTCGAGTTGGTGTACGTCCCATTCTGCGCCCGGACGATGCTTGAGAGCGACAAGAGCGGAAGCAGCAGTTTGAAGATCGCCATCTTGAAAAAGAGAGTAGAAAGTTATTGGTTGCATGAGGCAGACTTTTGTTTCATCCCATAATCTTCTTTTGGTATTTATCAAAATACAGACACTGGCTGTGCCCAGGTGTCGATACCTAGGTACCTAGGTATGCTACGTCACCCATAGACATTAAGCTGAACTATTGCCAGATTCACAACGAACAAGGGAGGAAGATCTAGACTGCGAGACCCTCAAAAGGGGCGCTGTTGACCAGGGTAGCCCATCACCAATTTTTACGAGAGCGAAAAGAGAATGAATAATCCTCAATTACGAACTGAAAATAGAATCAACCAGCGCTAGCAATCACTGAGTGGAGCAAGGCGCCGTCTGTAATCGTTGACCGAAGGAAAATAGTCGAGTTTTCAGCCAACGTGCGCGTTAGACAATGTGATAATCAGCGATTACGCGTATTCAAATATCCATAGGCGGATGATTTACCAGTACAGCGTATGCGGTGGCACACCGCCAAGCACCCGAGTCAAAGAGGATGAGTGGGGCTAATTTATTGAAGGAAACAAGTGGGTAAGTATGTTCAAGCAACATCAACGCTCTCGTATTTCAGTAAGCCGGAATACGAAACCGACCTCATCTCCAAATCCCGTCTTCAACCACCAGAATCCTTGACCTTTGACAGCATATTTGCAACAACCACCGAGAATGCGTCAAACTTCTATTATATTGACATGATCAGGATGGTCTGCTAGATTCCCGAGCACACAGAGACGTGTGTCTGTTGCTGTTGCGATGGAAAAAAGTTGGTTAGATTTTGGGGTTCTAGCAGTCAAACAGCTGCGAGTCCAGCAATGCAAAAATCTCAGTACATACTAAGCAGCGTCCGGTTTCTTTTTCTGACCGATTGTTGTTCTTGAGATTCCAGCCCCGTGCCGGCGGCATTGCGGCGTCTTTGCAACACAATCTGAATCATGCGCTGTGCTGCTCGCTCCGGGGCGGTTCCGTTTCCGACAGATTGGGCTTGGGATAAGAATTCACCCGCCCTTGGGTAGGCGATGGGCTTGGCACGCTCTGTAAGAATGCGAACCCATATCATCTTTCACACATTCTATCTATAGCTGCTGCTGTAGAACCATTTGATCTTTTCCCCTCTGCCCTCCAGTGTATCCCCGTGTGGCTCGGTGAATGGTGGCTGAGGTATTCCGCCGTCGGAATTGTTGGTTACCCAGGCTGTGCGCTCTCCGCAAGGAAATCGCCGATTGGACTACGACGTCGCACACCTTTCTAAGCCTGACGCTTCTTCTTCGGCTCGCTAATAGTACAGCAGTCTAGGGTTGCCCTTATGACCGTCTTCCACGTGGACTTTGGGGTTGTAGCGAGGGCTGTGATATCCCAGGGTATGAATGCAACATGAGTGACTCTCATCAGCTGTGACCAGGGAACAGAGTCTCGATTGATTCTGGCTTCCCCCTTCCAAATCTCTTCAAGGTGACTCGGGAGACATTCACAGCCTATCTAAACTTGTAGAATTGTACACATAACCTTAGGTCGATAGTAAGCACAGGCCTGAATTCGTGTACTTGCTAATATGGGCAGTTGAAAGAAGGAATTGTTCCATCTTTCCATCAAGAGGAACATCATTTCGTTCGCCTTGCTTGTGGGGGAAGACCGAAGTGATTTGCGTCCGACAAAGTATTTTGCTTCTTGCCGACTGCTCGGTATCTTTTCTAGAAGTTTCTTCGGCTTTAGACCGCGCGGCGATGGATAGAGAACTGCGGCCATGGTTATTCTTGTACGACTTAGTGAACCATTGAATGGGTTCCGAGCAAAGAGCTGAAAACGCTGGCAGGAATTGCGACGCTAGTAACGGGTACCGTAGTATTCATGATGACCATTGTGGCTCTCGAGGTGCGGCCATTGACCGGGAGATATGACGACTCCTAGAGGCATAGACACATGTCGCGGGCAGACCGTTGACGCACCTTGGACAACGTTGGTAATGCAACAACGACTATGGATGCCCACCCCTGTCCGAAGTTTATCATGAGCCCTCTTGGAAAGAGCCAAGAAGACACTGCGCCGGCATCTCACGATTGTTCCCCATATTTATCTATCCACAGTGGATCATCCGACAGCCACATGTGCTGTTAAATATGGCAGGAAAGTAACTCGATCTGGTCAAGCGAGAATTAATACATGACTTTGTGAGTGATTATGGACTGGGATCAAATTCTCTCAGGAGTAAGCCCATACCATTGTACCGGGCGCTGGCATCAGCCGCACGGCCTCCTTGCTGTACGAGTACGACAGCCCAAAACGGCTTAATGTTTGTTCGAAATATCTTCAACCTCCTTGACAAGTTGCTATCAGATCGACACAATTCTCTAAGTGCAAACTTTAATCTCGATACAGCTGCCGTATCCCTTCCTCAACTACCTAAGTACGCAAGAGGGCACATTCCGTGTTCCGACCCTGCTCAGTTCGAAGCCGTTTCCTATCGCCTATCATGCCCACCCTCGAAACATACAACGGGTATCCCCTTTGGCCGTATCTCCCGTCTCTACCTGCCGCCATTATCTTTAGCGTCATTTTTGGGCTTACGACGGCTGCTCACACTTGGAACCTCTTTCGCCATCGCACGTGGTCCGGCATTCCATTCGTCATTGGCGGAACATGTATGTACCAAACCTTTAATGGCTAATGACTGTCTGCTGACCGTAATAGTCGAAATCGTCGGATATGCCGGCCGAGCCATCGCGTACGACAACACTGGCTTCCTCATCCCTTATGTCTTGCAGTCCATTCTTCTTCTGATCGCGCCCGTCCTGTTTGCTGCTTCCTTATACATGACCCTCAGCCGAATCATTCGTGCCGTTCATAGAGGGCTATACGATACTGGTTCCACCGTATATATAGTAAATAACCGTTCTTTATTTACTAATTTAGTGACTACCGGTAATTTTAGGTACCTATAGACAGGTAGGGGTAGAGTTTACCCCTCAGATAGAGATAACGCTGTTTTTTAGGTAGATAGCCCTAAAAACCCAGCTAAGACTAAATGTCTAGTCCTAAAAAAAGTACTATTTGTGCTCTCTATAGATATAAGCATTTTTAGTAGTCTTCAACACTATAATATAGAGGTTTATCTTTCGAGAAATACCCTCTATAAAGTTAATTAGCAACCAATTATATGCCTAAACCCTTTTAAAACGGGATTTTTTATCCCTCAGAAGGGGGTATAAGCCATACAAGCCTATTCTACCCAAGCAAATAATATATACTATGTCTTTAGTAGTAGTATGAAAGCTTTGGAGATAGTGCTGCCTCCTTTTAATAGGGAGGCAGCTAGGGACTATGAAAAAGTCCTTACCCCTAAAGAGCCTATTCTTATAGAAGAATTAGGCCCTTCCGGGTCCTCTATAGGCGCTACTGCCTTAGGGTCTAGCCCTGAGTTACAGGGTCTTCCGGTACGGGTCCCTTGCACGCCCCCTTCTATAGGTCTTTCGCCCTCTCGGCTAGAAACACATGTAAGAAATAGGGGGGATAGGGCTATAGAAGACCTAGAAGATCTCCTTTTAGAGGGCCCCTCGCCCTTTAGAAAGGCTACTAAATCTTCTGAAAGGTCTCCTAAGCTACTCAAACTAGCTTATTTCTGGCATAAGAGATTAGGGTATATTAGCCTTTGTCTACTAAAGAAGACGGCTAAAATAGCCTAGGGGGTACCTAATTTTGACTTTATTATAGAAGGGGACTTTCTATGCTTGGCCTGCAATAGGGCTAAAGCGGTTTGTAGGCTTAACTATAGGCTTATAGACGATCCAGAGGGTATATTAGACTCTTTAGAAGGGGACACCTTTTCTATTAAGCCTATGCCCTATAATAAGTGCCCTATTAGGCTACTAATAGTAGATAGAAAGTCTAGATTTCGGTGGCTTTTCCTACTAAAAAGCCGAGATAGAGACCCTATTATAGATACTATTAAGGGCTTTTTAGGTCCTTAAAAGCCCTATTTGGGCGGTACCCTAAGGGCTTTTATTTTAATGGTAGGAAGGAGATAAATGCTAGCCTACAGGCCTGGCTACAGCATAAAGGTATAGAATTTTCTACTAGTAGCCCCTATATCTACGAGCAAAACGGTCTAATAAAACGCTCTATTAAGGTTATTCTAGACCATTTAAAGGCTACTATACTTGCTGCAGGCCTACCACTATATCTATAGTGTTTTATTATACCTACCGTTTTAGAGTTAATTAACTTTACTGCTCTTACAAATAGAGACGTTACAGCCTATTAGAAACTACATAACGGGCTAGAGCCTTTTAAAACCTATAAACCCCTTTTAAAGAGATACAGGGTTATAGAGGCTTACTATAAGGTCTTTCTACCTAAAGAAAAGCGTCTAAAGGGCTATAAATTAGCTTCTAGAACTAAAATAGGTTATTTATTAGTAGTATTAAAAAATAATATATATTAAGTATATATCCTCAAAAGGCATACTGTTCTAAAAATCTCTATTATTAAGATTTACAAGAATTTAAACAGTATAGACACTAACTTAAATACTAGTAGCGGTTTTAGGCTAAAAAGAGTAGTAGAGAGTCTCTTAGATCCTTTAAATAAAGATATAGACCCTATAACCGCCAGAGGGCCTATTTTAGGCCCCCCAAAGCCTAGCAGGCCTCTCTCAGGCCCCCTAAAAGCTACTAGGCCTTTCTCAGGCCCTACAGTACCTACCGGGCCTATTTTAAACCCCCCAAAAGAGCCTCTCTTAGGCTTACCTATACTTTCTGCAAAAAAGAACCCCCTAGAGGATTTCGGGGAATTAGAGGATATAAGGCCTATTTTAGGCCCTATAAAGTTGTTCCTAGAGGGTTTAAATTTAACTCTACCTAAAGAAATAAATCTATTATATACTAAATAAATTATCTACTCTATTTTTAAGAAAACACGCCAAAAGGCATATAATATAACTAGTACCTAAGCCCCCTAGATCTGGAAATAGGTGCTAAAAAGCTCTAATAGGGATAAATGGCTACAGGCAATCTATAGTAAATTTAAGCAGATTTTTCTACAAAATATCTTTAAATTTTAGCCAGATAGTAAGCTTCTAAAAGATTAAAAGCCTATTACTAGTTGACTAGTCCTAAAGGAAAAAAAGGACAAGAATAATTAAGTTTTTAAGTTTAAAGCCTAATTAGTAGTTAGAGGGTTTTAATAGAAAAAAAAAGTAGATTATATAAATATTTTTACCTCTATCTCTACCCCTCTCTACCTAAAGGGTACTACTAGCGCTAGCCGCTATTCTAAACTGGGAAATCGAGTAGATCGATTTTATAGGTGCCTTCCTAAACGGTACGCTGAAAGAACAGGTCTTTATGGCGCTTCCAGAGGGTTTTTAAAGAATTTGCAGCTTAAGCTAGTAGCCTTATCCAAAGGCTATTAGCTAAAGCTGGCTATAACCCCTCTATTTAGCAGATAATTCGGCTGAATAAAGCGCTGTATGGCCTGAAGCAGGCCCCTAGAGAGTGGCAACAGATAGTTATTAACCTTCTGAAAAGCTTAGGCTTTGAGCCACTACTCTCAGACTCCGCCGTCTTCTACAGCAGGGCGTCAGGCCTATTTATAGTAACCTACGTCGATGATTGCCTAATTATAGGGCCTGGAATCTCGAAAATTCAGGCCTTAAAGAGACAAATACATAAGGCATATGCTATAGAAGATAGGGGCCCTGCAAGCTTCTTTCTAGGGGTTCGAATTATTAGGGACCGCCCTAACCGAACCCTATGGCTCTCCCAGAGCCAATACATTGAGGAAGCTATTAGAACCTTCAATTTAGAGGGTTCTAGGCCTATTTCAGTTCCTCTCCAGCCAAACTTAGTTAATTTAGGCCCTATTGAGGGGCCTACACTAGACCGAATCCGTCATAAGCGTTTTCAGGCTATAGTGGGTACCGCTATGTATTTAGTTACCCAAACTAGGCCTGATATAAGCTTTCCGGTCCAGTGGTTAGCTAGGGCTTTCCAAGCTTCCAAGCTTCAGCACCTATCTGCTGCTCAGAACCTATTTAGGTACCTGAATAGCCACCGACAACTAGCTATTAGGTATTCTGCAAAGGGCCTAAGAAACCCTCTACAGAGCTCTCTTTCAGAGCCTATAGGTTATTCAGATAGCGACTATGCTGGAGATAAGGCCTCCTCAAAGTCAACCTACGGGTATGTATTTACCCTAGGTGGAGGGCCTATTTCTTGGAAATCGAAGCGAGGAAGCACTATAGCGTTATCTACGCTAGAGGCTGAATTTATAGGGCTTATAGAGGCTACTAGGGAAATCCAGTGGCTTCGTGGGCTCTATACGGAGCTGAATAGGCCTATTCCAAGGCCTACCATCCTCTATGGAGATAATACGGGCGCTATCTCCACTGCTAAGGACCCCTCACATCACCAAAGGACTAAGCACACCCTTCTAAGGTACCACTACCTACGTGCTGAAGTTCAGAAGGGGACCCTCGAGGTTAAATACCTAGAGACCAGTAAAATGGTAGCAGACGGGCTTACAAAAGCCCTTCCAGCACCTAAATTTCAGGTGTTTCTAGGCCACCTTGGCCTAGTAGAGTTAGTGGAGTAGAAGGGGGCCTATAGGGCCCTCTAGCCACTATTTCTTCAGTAGTAGATAGATTTCTTTCAGAAGGGGTTTTCTTTCTATAGGGGGCTTTTCTTTTCTCTCACATTTCCATTTAGAGTAAGGGTTAAATGCTATAGGCCTATCTTAGGCCTATATCTTCAACAGAAGGGGTGTTAAACGGAAACGCTCATTTAGGTATGGGCGCTGCACGTAGGGAGTTACCCTAGACTTCACGGAAGGAGTTACCCTAGACTTTTTGCTAGTGGCGTGCGCGCTGGCAGATGAGTTTGGTGGCCGTAAGCCGATTTTTTAGGCTGTTTTAAGACCCTAACTTCGAACCTCTGCATTCCCCTTATTTCTTACCTAAAAAGCATGTAACCTAGTTTGTTAGATAGCCTGATTTCTAAAGTTTATCTGTATTTAGTTTGGTTACTGTCAGGGTTAGGGTTGGCTGGCTGTTTAAAGCCAAAGATAGGTGGGTCTGAGGGCCGAATTTTCCGGCCCCTCCATTCCTGCACCAGAGCCAACCGCAGCGTGCCCAGGGTTGAGGTCATGTCGGAGGGACTGTGAGGAGGGCTGACAGAAGCCCACTCAAATTCAATGCAAAGTTGTCCAAACCATTCTCAATCGTCCCAACAAGACCTCAGCGCACCCTACTGCTACCTGACTCCCATTCGATCCACCAACCTTCAGAATTATTGTTAAACAGAAATACTTATATGGGCGCTACACGTAGAGAGTTACCCTAGACTTGGCACTGGATTTTCTCTAAGTGCCTATAGGGTGTGCACGCCGGCAGATGAGTTTGGTAGCCGTAAGCTGATTTTTTGGGCTATTTTAAGACCCTAACTTTGTACCTCTGCATTTTCCTTATTTCTTACCCAAAAAGCATATAACTTAGCTTATTAGATAGTCTGATTTCTGAAGTTTATTTGTATTTAGTTTGGTTACTGTCAGGGTTAGGGTTGGCTAGTTATTTAAAGCCAAAGATAGTGGGTCTGAGGGTTAAATTTTCCGGCCTCCCTATCTGCGCACCAGAGCCAACCCACACGTGCCCGCGGGTGAGACGATGTCGGAGGGACTGTGAGGAGGGCTGACAGAAGCCCACTTGAATTCAATGCAAAGTTGTCCGAACCACTCTCAATTGTCCCAACTTGTCTCTAGACATCCTGCTGCGACCCTGCCAAATACATACTGCTGAAGGCACTAACCTTCAGAATTATATATAAGTAATATATATTATTATAATCTTTATTTTATATAGTATTACGTAAGCACGTCTGCTTATATAATCGGGCTAATATACTTATAAATATAAAGTTGTCTAAACTACTCTTAAGCGTCCCAACAAGGCCTCCAGACACTTTACTGCTACCTGACACCTATTTAATTGTTACGACCCTGATAGAAATAGGACCAACGGTTGGTTCTGCAAAGAAACAACCCTACTAGGCCAGCATACCGGCCAAACAAACGGCATAAGGGACCAAGCCAATAGTTACGTGATCGCTAATTAGATAAGACGGATCGATTAGAGCGACAATTGATCCCAGCAATCCCACACCAAGGAGCGACAGGAGCGACCAGTGCTTCTGACGCTCCCCCATACTAGATTGCTAGGAGCGACCAGCGCTTCCGGCAAGCCTTACTGAAGAGATGGACATATAAGGATATACTTATTACCAGATAGCTAGATAGTATGGACAGCTCTTTAGCAGTTAATCTAAGTATTTACCCTAAATAGCTTTTATTAGCTTGTAATTATTGTCAGAAACCCTATTGCTTAATCAACTGCCTTGTTATGTATCTTGGACATAAACCTTGATCCACAGTTTAGAAGACCCAGGAAACCTTAATCATTACATTAATCTACTAACCTTTAGAATTTTATATAGTTAAAATACTTTATTTTGATAGAAAAGCCGATTTTTTTACTAAAAGTTATCTATTTTAGACTGGTACTATAGCTATACTAATTACTTTAAATTAATAAAATTAATTAAAAATAAACAATTAAGAATAGTTGATACTAATTGGTGTTAATTTATATTGATTTTTTTGCCTTGGGTAGGTGTTGGGATTGGCTAAAGTTGGCAAAATTAGTAAAACTGTCTGGCTGGGTGTCCTGTCTGGCTGGGTGTCTAACTATGTTATTTAATTAGGTATATATAATTAATAATTTGTATATAATTATAATTGGGCTGTTATTATGTATATTATGTTTGTTTATTTCTTTCTTAGCGGTTATTTCTGCTTTAAGGGGCTGGTTTTGTTATTTAAAAAGTCGGTGCCTTAGGCAGACTCTTCAACAAAGAGCGGTCTGTGGCGGACCGCTATTTCTTAGCGTCTCGATGGTGTCTGGTGGACTTGCCAGTCAGATGCCTTGTCAGTTTCACCGCCAAAACTTTTTTTCTGCCGGTTCTATTTTCCTCACCACTCCCATTTTCGCCCGCGCGGCTGGCAGCCCGTCTTGACTGCTGTGATTATCATCGCCCTGTCACTGCCGGCAATCCAACTGACACGCTGACACCATTCCCGGACGTGCCGATAAGAAACGCCAAGCTGCAGTTCGCATAGCCATGGCTTCACAGGACAAGCCCATGCCGTTCATCAAGAACCTGGCATCAAGTGGTGAGTGCCTTTAAATTAGCCTCGCGCGTCGAACGCTGTTCTGCCCGCCTGCGCTGTCGCATTCGCTGACCCGCACCACTGGCAGATCGCAAAACCCGTACCGCCGCCCTCGAGTCTCTCCGCACGTTCCTGTCCGCAAAGCACATCTCGTCTTCTCTCTCGACCCTCGACATTCTCAAACTTTGGAAAGGCCTCTTCTACGCTCTCTGGATGTGTGACCGGCCCCTACCGCAGCAGGCTCTGTGCCAGGACCTCGCCGATCTCGCTTGGGTACTGCCCGCGCCAGCCGTCATTCCCTGGCTGAGGGGTTTCTGGGCCACGATGGCGCGCGAGTGGACCACCGGAATCGATGTGCTGCGCATGGAGAAGTTCCTGCTGCTGGTAAGAAGGGTGCTGGCCGGCAGCTTGGCCTGGATGCAGTTGCGAGAGCCGGCCAAGAAGACAGCGCGAACGAGGAAGAGGACATTCGATGGGTCAGTCGAAAGCCCGAGCGCCAGGTTTGACGGCAAGAAAGTGGAGCAGATGCTAGGACTGTTGGGGGACTGGCCCTTCCGGCCCGATGAGGAGAGCAGGAAAGAGGACGAAGAGGACACTCTGATGCCTAAGATTGTTCCTGTTGGGCTGAAGCTGCACACACTGGACATTTGGGTCGACGAGGCCGGAAAGGCTCGCATTCTGGAGGAGAGCCACGACGACCCCGAGGCTACAGACCGCGGCAAGGGTAAACAGAAAGGAGATTCGGAGGCCCTCTCGGGGGATGAGGTCCTCCAACGCCTCAGCGACCTCGTCGAGACGCTGCATTCTACGACACTCAGCCCGGCCGTGCGGAAGCGTTCCAAGGAGTCCTTGCTCGACGAGCGCCTGCCACGAAATCGCCATCAGGGTAACCATGAGGAGTCGGGTGGGGAAGATGGCGGCGGCGACGACGATGAATGGGCCGGGCTGGATTGAGCACGATATAGACACCACCATCTGCGAATAACATTCGTGCTGGCCTTGGGCGGGATTAACACCGGCCGCGAAACCCAGCCGATGGGCTGTCGCGCTCAGGTCGTCAGGGTCCCGTCGATATACCTTGCCCGGGCCTGTCTGTCCCTGTGCGGCTGTTCACATGTACTTGCGCCAGCTTCAATCCCGATGCGCCAGTCGGGAGGAGGGGGGGGGTTGGCCACGGGTGTGGGCACTGGTGCCGTGGTCCGAAATGCCCAGGGGAGGTTGAGAGATGACTTTTGCCCAACACCCTGCACGCTTGCTTGGGACCGAGAAATCTCAGGGAAGATGTCGCATAAACACTTAGTTCCTTGAGACCAGGCAACAGTGAGATTTAACAAACCGAGCGTTTCCCGGCATCCCAGTCCCCTCCGGACGTGACTTGACAACGCACGAGGAGGGAGCAATGCAATTGACAGCGTCCTCATTATAGACAAGCCCACAGTCGCAGTGGATTCAGAGAACCACTGGGCTCTACCTGATTATCAATTATTCACGTCCTGTCTAACATGGCTCCTTACATGGCCCCAACACTCCTTCGTCATCGGGGTATCATTGGTTCTAGTGCAAGACTTCCCGCAGCTCTTCGTACGCGTGCCCATGGCGCCATGGCGCGGCAGACCCCTACGCCATCAACCGCTGGCTTGTCGTGACCCGGTCCCAATTCCTGGGGCCAACGTGTTCCATCACGCCGCGCTTGGTGATCACCATGCCCAGGCCCTGGTGCACCTCGGCCTGGAACGGCTCGAACGGAACCTTTTCGCCATCGATGCTAATGTACCCGTCTTTCTGGTCCTTGGGTATGATGCGGAAAGCAGAGACTTTGCGGTACGTGACGAGAGGGTTGTCAAAGAAGGAGTTGTTGCTAACGGATAAGAGAAGGCCTGGGGCCTTCGGTGTGGGCACGTCGCCGTCGACGGTGACAAGGTCCATCAGCCCGTCGTTGAGCCAGGCGGCGTTGAAGAAGATGACATCGGGAGCCATGTAGGCGATCTGCGTGTGCGTTAGCGAGCCATCGTCCAACCCGGGGCCTGGGCCTGGGCGAGGGCTTGCGCGGGGCGGACGCAGCGAGGCGACTCACATTTCCACAGTAGAAGTTCCCCACCTTGTCGGCTCCAACCTTCTCCCACCCCTGGGGCAGTTTGTCGTTGACGGTGCCGTACCTCAAGGGTGGCAGCCCAGTGGCGTCGTCGTTCCGCGTCGCCTCGTCCGAATCAGCCACGGAGCTCTGGCCACCGCCGGCCTGAGCCCCGGGGCCGAGCGAGGCCGTCATCTTGTCGAGCTCCAGGACGGAGGAGTTCTCGCGCTCCCGCCTGTAGTGGTCCCTGACGCCGTCCTTGTGGTCGATGTCCACCTTGGCCCACAGGTCGCAGGGGTAGACCTTCTTCTTCAGAATGCGCATGATGACGCCGTAGGTGAAGCGGTGCTCGCCCATCCAGCGCAGGTGCTCGGTGCCGAGGTCGGCCTCCGCCATGATGCCCAGCGCCTGGCTGAGGAAAGAAAGTATGCGCCTGTCGCCCTGGGTAATGCTGATGAGGTCGAGCGGGGGTGGCGACGCCCTTGACGATGGCCAGGGCGGCCAGGGAGGGCCGGTGGGTCCCAAACACGTTGCAGGCGAGGGCATTACCGCTGCCGCAGGGGACGTGGGCGACGGCCACCTTTTGCAGGGCTCGCCTTGCGTCGGGGCGCCTGCCCAGGCCGTTGAAGACCTCGTGGGGTAGGCCGTCGCCGCTGCAGGGAACGATAATGTCGAACTGGTCGATGTCAATGTTCTCAACCAGCCCGACGGCCTCGCCGGAGTAGGTGGTCTGGTGGATCGTCAGGGGCATGCGCGCCGCATCGAAGATAGGCTTCACCTGGGCCTCCCATATCTTGACCGCGCCGCCGGGCCCGGCATGCGGATTGACCAGAACGTAGGCACGTCTTCGGCGGGGGGCCGGGCCGTAAGAGCGGGCCATGAGGTGTTCTATCCATTCAGAGACCGAGTCGGGCGTCGCGGCCTCGGGTGTCGCGGCGGCGTCGGGGCTGACGGGGAAGGACAGCTTGGCAGCCCGGCGGAGTGTCTTGGAGACCTCGCGGGCGTAGTCGATGGTCAGGCTGTGTCGGGTACTGTCGAGCTCAGCCCAGAGGACACTATAAAGGGGAATGCGCCGTGGCGTAGGAGGCTGTGACGGGCCTGGCACGCAAGCAGGGACGGTCAGCACGGCACTCAAGGTTGTTTTGGGGGTTGGCATTTCATGAACGCACCCGACGAGCCAAAGCCGCACGTCCTGCTTTTCTTAGCTGCACCGGGCCTGCCATCTGGAGGTTTGTGTCAGTACTCGGAGTGTCGAGCCGCGCAAACATGGCGCCGCGTTGAGAGTTGGCCGTACCTTGGACGAGGAGGGAGTCATGCTCTATGGCGAGGGACAGGTTTGAGGCGAGGCTGATGGAGTAGTTCGAGTCGCCGGGCGCGGGCGCTGGCGCGGCCAGGTTGGGAGGCTGCAGCGGCATTGGGCTGGGAGAAGCTGGCACCGAGACTGCGAGAGGGTCGCCGGTGGGCGGCTTGGGGTCGGGCGAGGCTATGCCGTGACTTGCCAATCGAAGGCGAAGGCCTGGACCATGGAGAGGTACTACAGATGGGGATGGCTGGACTGTCTCTTGAAACCTAACACGGCGGGCCGAGGAGGTGGACCGGATGCGGCGGCACTCCGCGAGCGAGGCGGGACCCGGGAGCCGGAGCTGGGTTGGAACGGAGCTCGGGGGAGGGAGGTGGAGGTTCTGTGTGTATCTGGGCCTGACCAGACTCAAGACCTCGCAACGGCTCGAGCGTCCGTTCAAAAGAGCGACTGGCTGGCGAGGGTGTAGATGTGCAAAGGTAAATAAATATGTTACAGGTGTTGCCGCGAGGGACGGACGGTGAGAGGAGTATCCCCAATATAAGTAGACTGCCTAGGTACCTAGGTAGGTACTTGTTACTGCCCTACCTGGTACCCGGTACTACCGAGGCATGCGCACGGGTCAGAGCACGCGCCGAAGGAGGTACCGCGTCCATTGTCCTTCCTCCTACGAGGCACCCACGCACCGTAGGTAGGTGGAATTGGGGCCTCTTGTCCTTCTCAACCACAGTTGCAGTTGCCAAATGCCACCGTTTGAGAATGCTGCGCTATCAATTCCGACCCATGTCACACAGACATACTTTGGGGTGTCACCCTGGCCGGGCCGCCGTCACCTACGAACCCGCGGGATCCGAGTTCAGTTGGCCGGTGCACAATGGACGTTGACGTTGTAACAAGGGGTGGGTCATGGCTGTGTGACCGACCATTCGGGTTGCCAGTTGCGCCCAGCTCCACCTCGCCCTTTTGTTTGTTCCTGTCTGCCTCACTGTCCGCCTCACTGTCCCCGGGCTTGCGCCATCACTACTACAGTCTTGCTGCCCTAGTAGGCAGGCACTCATGCACGGATACAAGGCTCGCTTTGCATGACTGCGTTGCTTCTTTGCTCGATTGACTTTGCCCCTGTGCTATGAAACACAGTTGCAATACCAATCCATAAACCATCTACAGTCTTGCCAATCCACCTTCCATTCCAGCTCGGCTGCTGCCACACGGCCCAAGCCCCCTTCTATATGAAAACCGACGACTCGGGCCACTTCTGCGCTGCCGCCTTTTTGAAGCCCTCTAGCTCTCCGCTCTTCCAGCTATTCAGCAGCTCTTGCGCATCGCTGGCGTCCCTGAGCCCCACCCCCTCTATCTGCAGCAGGCCCGCTACCTCCTTGCCCAGCCTGCCCCGGTCCACGCCCAGTCTGTCTTGCACGCGTATGGTGGCAAGGACGTGCGGCGCACTGCTTTTGTGCCTCTGCCGGAACTCTTCGTTGTGCTTGACCAGGTCCGTAGTTGCCGGGATTTCGGTGAATTCGGCCTTGATCACCTCGGCCACCTTGGGTGATAGCGTGCTCGCCTCCTTGTCCAGCGCCTGCCTGAGTCGCACCGCTTGCTCGTGGGCCTTGGCATTCTCCCTGTCCAGCGCGAGCACGGCCTTCAGGCAGCCAAGGGCCAGTATGTACTTTTCTGTTTCGAGAACGTCAGCATGGGACCTTGCCAGCCAGGATGCACTCACGCCTCATACTGCCAAAGGGGCGGCGCCGCCGGGGCGGGGGGAGGGGGTTGCGCCGGCACGACTTACTCCTGAGAATCAGCACCTCAAACGCCGTCGCCTGCGCGTCAATGCTCTTCGGGCTGCACGCCAGCATCGCGTTCACAAACTTCATGGCTTCTCCCAGCGGATCCGTCGTGCCCGCCAGCTTCAGCCCAAGTGGGTCGTCATCCTTCTTCCTCAGCGCCTCCGCGTCCTGCTTGCCTTTTTGGCCCTGATTGGGGTTCTGCTTGGCTGCCCTGTCCGCAGCCTCCCGCTCCAGCCGTTGCGACTCCTTCTTCGCCTTCTTCGCCGCCTTCTTCTTCTCCAGGGCGTCATCACCGTGAGCGTCCGCCGAGCCGTTGACCCCGTTGGCCTCCACTGCATTCTGCTCCTCGTGCAGCCGCAGGTAGACGCGTGCTGCATCGATCGCCACGCGTGTGTACATCGGGTGGTCCCGCAGGTGGTCCTCCCACCTCACCATATCGACGTAGGCCCGGATCATGCCCTTTCGCAGTGAGAAGCTGTGGAAGTCAAACTGGTCCTCCTGCCATACGTCAAAGATGTTGTAGACCGCATGGAACCGCTTCAGGGCTAGTCCCTTGTTGCCCAGCCGCGCGTGGGACTCGCCGTCCTCGGTCAGAAACCAGACGCTCTGCATGTCCAGAAGGTCTGCCAGTGGACCGCCGGGCGTGTCGGCCTTGGTGAACATGCCCATTGTCTTGAGTGCCTTTTCACACTCATTGTTCCGCAATTGGTACTTGGCTGCCTTGGTGTTGATGTATCGATCCCTCGTGTCCAGCGCTCGGGCATGGTCCATAGCCTCTGACGCCTTGGGCAGGTTCCCATGGTGCTTCCATATGCGAGCCTTGGTCATGGCAAAGTCAACGTTCTTGGGATCGAGCTCAGTAGCCCTGTTCACATACTCCATAGCCCTGGCAAGGTCCCGGCTCTTGGAGTAGTTGTAGTGCTGAGCCAAAAAGTACAGGGCCGCCCCTTTGCCCTTGGAGCTGTCCCCATTAGCTTGCTCGGCGTCTGCCGTGTCCAGGTACTCATGCACAAGGGCAGGCAGGGTTGTTCTCTTGAAACTGTCACTATACAGATGCTTCAAGTTGGCAAAGGTGGAGGGCACACCCTTGTCGAGAACTGCAGTCAAGTATTTTTTTGCTGGTTCCCGGAACTCATCACCTAGGCAAAAGTCAATTGAGATCCTGACATACAAGAGAATTTGGGATTGTGCGTGTACGTGTGCGTGTATGTGTGCGTGTGTGGCGGTGGAAGGGGGGGGGGGCGAGGGGTCCTGCATATCTGCACATACCAGTCAGGAAGTCCAGGGGAAGCCGTTTCGCGGCGTCTGAACGAGGCGACTTCGCAACATATTCGTCATAGATCGCTTTGCGAGCCGCGTGATCATCCTCTGCCAGGTCGAGTACTGCGATGAGGGAGTCGTAATACTCAGGGTGATCAGGGTTCCGGTCAAGGAGTGCACGGTAGGCCCGGGCCGCTTCATTCTTTTTCCCCAGCTGGGCCAGATATCTGGCTCGTGCTTCCATGTAGGCCAGGCGGTCCAGGTTCTGCTTGCAGGTCGATTCAAGATGGTCCAAGGCCCTCTGGGTGTCGCCAGTCTCGGCAATGATCATGTTCCGGTACATGATGGCCTCTGCATGCTCGATGTCTGTCTTGGGCGGAGGGGTTTTGAGCGTCTCCTCAAACGTCTTCAGTATGTTCTCGGCCTCGGTGAGGTTGCCGGCCAGGTGGTGGGCGATGGCCAGGCCGGTCCAGCTCTGCCTTAGCTGTGGGCGCTGCTGCAGCATGGAAAGCCTGCTCTGGACGTATCCGTGGTAGTCGCGCATCTGGATCTGCAGGATGGCGAGGTCCCGCTGGATCTGGCTGGAGTCGGGCTCGAGCTTGAGGGCGAAGCGGTAGGCCTTGATGGCCTCCTCGAAGTTCTTGTTGGTCCGGTACAGCAGGCCATAGACGTGCCAGCAGATGTGCGACTTCATATCAACAGTCAGCGCCTCCTTGCCCAGTGCAAATGCCTCGTCGGTCTTGCCCTGGGCGTTCAGGATGAGGGCCTTCATGGCCATTGTGTCGCCATGCCTGGGGTTCTTCTTGAGGATCTGTTCGGCAGCCTTGAGGCCACGCTTGTATTGCTTCTCCTCATAGTTCCGGACGACCTGACGGAAGAGGTTTTGCTCCCTCGTGCTCAACTTCTGTGACATCTCGACGGATGGGCGAGGCGCCGTGTCTTTTGGAGAAAGGTCTGATGTGTTGGGGGGGGGGGGGTGACAGGATCTATGTGAGCAAGGACATTGTCAGCTACCTGAGCGATTCGCAGGGGGGCAGGAGTGCCACGGCAGGGGAGGGTGCGCAAGTACAGTTGCTTCGCAAGCTTCGCAAGCAGGTGTAGGCTTCAGCTTGGTAGGATAGAGTGCCCGTGTTATGAGTTCGGGAGGTGAGAAGGATGCCAGGTAGCTGCGCACATGCCGGGCTGGGCAGGTCTAGGAGGTAGAGTTTGGTCGTGGCCTAGAGACGGGGTAGGGTAGAGGCCAGCTTGTAGGATGCAGGAGTGTCGTGTGAGGGTGTGTGTATAGGTGTGTGTATAGGTGTGTGTGTGTGTGTGCGTGTGTGCGCGCGGGGCCCCGACTTGCAAGCTGAGGTAGGTAGTCAAAACTCACAGAGAGACACGGGAGCAAGATATGTCCAAGAAGCTGCTCCCGGCAGAGGTGCGGCATGACAAGCCTGCACTCTGGCCTGGCACTAGGCTCTGCTAGCTAGGTACTGTTCACAGGACGTGGGGTTCATGGCTCCCCACCATAAAATGCGAGGTACCGAGATGGGACGTTGCCAGCCGGCGCCAGCCGTCGGGCGGGTTTGCATTCCAGAGCAATATGGAGAGGGACACGGCGGCCTTTGAAACAACCACGACATCTGTGAGCTCGACTACCGAACGAGATCACCGGCGGGAAGACCCCATGGCGCCTCGCAGCAAGAGTACGGAGGGCACGACTGCACCTGCCGTGCCCTGCCAGCAAGACTTGCGCAGGCACCGAGGGCAATCAGGCCTCGGACCGGCGTGCCTTTCTGAGGGGCCGGAGTCAGTCCGGCCCTGAGGGCAGCTCTTTCTGCAGCCTAGGTCACCTCTGCAGTTCCTGGGCCAGAGCCAGTGTCTGTCTACTACTAGTATGTATATCCATCCAAAGCGGCCGGCCCTCGTACCAGGCTCGCCGCTCGGGGCGTAGAGGATCAGCTCACACACTCTACGCTATGCGCCGTTCCTGGACCTCCATTCCGCGAGCGCCCTCTCCCAATTGTCGGCCGAGTCACCGCACCTCTCCCGAACAAGACTCCACGTCCTGGACCTGACGATGCTTTCCACGCCCTGCTCCTGCCGCAACAATAAGGCCAGCTGGGTCGTTCTCGGCTCGCGTGGGAAGTAGCGCGCCGAATAGGGGTCGAGCCTCTCGTCAACGACCCTCTCCCTGTTCCTCTCCAGCTCCGCCTCCCGCACTGTGGCCTCAGGATCGTCAGGGTCCGCGCTGGTGGCGACCAGCGCGCAGTAGCTCAAGACGTCGGAGCGGGCCTGCCACGTCGGGAAGAGGACCTGATCCTTGAAGTCCAGGCACGAGCGGGTTCCGATCTGTCCACGAGCCTGCGGTCTCGAAGTCCGCTGGGAGGTGCAGGTGGGGTCGAAACCGCGGTCAGCGGGCGTTACGAGCGCGTTGAGGTTCTGTGTGATGGAGTCGTCGAGCGCACTTCGGGACAGCCGCAGGAAATCTGCAATGAAGAGCACGTATTAGCAGCCGGACAGCCCCCGGGTCGGGGCGGACGGGCGGACGGGCGGACGGGCAAGCGCACCTCGCAATGTAGTTGTTGAGAAGCAGAACTGGGGCGTGAGTCTGGGCTGCGTCGGCGGCTGCTCGCCCATTGTGACCTCCTGAGGCGGCGAATGGTGAGGAGGAGAAGGGCCAGGATCGCCCGAGACGGCCGGGTCTGACCTCTGCCGCCTTGACCAAAGGAGGTAAGCCACTGTGACTGACGGTGGTGTGAAAGTCTGGTCCCGGGTCCTCGTGATCGCGTGTGAATCGTGGATTCTGTCCAGCTAGCTCGTTGGTCGTTTAAAGGCGTGTCAGTGTTGAGTTGTAGTGCCTCTCGAGTTTGGGAAGGGAGATGACTTGACCGAGAGTGCCTGACGCCACATGGGATCTCGACACCAGAGGCTGCACGCTAGCTCGAATACTGGCGTCATGGCCGCGTGGGAGGGAGTTGGAGGCTTGGAGCTCAGTGCGCGGGTGGAGCCAGACGGAAACGGCTGATTAGGTGAGCACGACCGAATGGGGAGCATTGTACTGTGCCTATGTACCCGGGCATACATGGATCCCACACGCTCGCGGAGACGTCAAATCAACATGCTCTCATCCATATACGGAGCATAAGACGCAGCCGAGAATGTGCAGCCAACCACTACATATGGTAGGTAGTGTTGAACGCCGCATGCTCTAAGAGACCCACCCCGGCGATGGCCATGGGGCTGCCCTGCGTGCCTCGGAGCCCTCTGTGGTGAAGTTCTCAGTGTGCTGTCCGACGTGGCTGTCTTTTGAGCAATGACGAGGCCGTAGTGAGCGGAGCTGTGGTTATGCCATAGATATCTGGAGACGACTTGGCCACGTCGGCCTCAAGCCTCGAGGTCCAGCCTCCATCACACCTGCACGGTGCTTGCGCAGAACGGCGCGCGGGAGCATGGCCGGTCCGCACGCCCGAAGCCATCACTTGCGACGTGTGGCTCTCGAGCGCCGTGCGCTCTGTTGTCAGCAGGTCTCACCCAGAGGTGGACCAGGATTCAATCCCTCCCACGTCCAGTGCACAAAAAGGCCGCAAGGTTCGACCGCCGGGCAACACATGTGGCATATGTATCTGCAAGAGTACAAAGAGGCTAATGAGTGTTTCTCTTTGATTCAGCCGGAGGTCCCACAGCAGTAGAAACCATCGGTATGCCGCCTGTAGTCCATAGCATGGGGCACGCTGAGGTGGATCTATACCTCCCGCTAGGTGCAGACGCGCAAGATACTGCCAGCTGAGCCTGCGTTTCACCTGGTCGAGTATACGCCCGCTCGTCCCGCACCCAGCCGTTTTGTGATAGATTGCCGTATGCATGCAATATCATGGTTGTTTCGACGCCCACCCGAACTCGGTGGGCGCCACCATGTTAGCTAGGAACATGTTACCAGGAAACCGAAAGGCGCGGACAAGACATTTCCGGCCCCGAGTAGTCAGCAGCAGTGCCGAATGTCGATGCTCCTCTCCTAGTCGAGACATGAAATCCACTGGGCAGTCGCCTGACAAGCAAAGACCACGGCGTTGGAGCCACTGTTGCCAGCAGGGGCACACTGCACACTGCACACTGCACACCGGCCTGCCGGTGTAGCTGGTGGCTGGTTCAGCTTCGCGCTGCCTGATCGGTGTCACCAGGGAGGCCGGCCTATCGCCACCTGCCGGGGTCCTGGCAGTCGCCGGCCCTGCCAAATCAGCTCTGTCTCGAGACACAGGTACACAACAGGCGGCGTTGGTAGAACATGAACGGGGCTCATCCGCGAGCCGATTTACGGGCATCACTGGGCGTGGACAGCCGTCCCCCGGGCTCTTCGTGAGATGCCGATCCTTCCCGAAGTAGAGTTCCAACAGCCCAAACAATGGGGGGCCGGCGTTGGAGGAGGGAAAAAAGGAGAAAGAAAAAACAAAAAGAAGAGCGGGTACTGGGCGAAAGGCCAGCCGGCCAGCCGTCCGGGGGTCGAGATTGATGTGAGCTCGCCAATCTCGAACCCCCCCGCCCTTGCTTCCGCAGAGCATAGCCTCTGTGACGCAAACAAGATGCAGTGTCAGCGCTGTGTGAGGGGAGATGGAGGGACCGGTTCGCTGCAGATCTAATTTGCGGTTCTAGCAACTCTCGAAGAACATCGACCGCATGCCTAGGCGGGTATAGACTAGACAGCACCCAAGGGGGACGGGGTTGAGCCTGTCAATCCAGTAAGAGGGCAGACCCTGCCAGTGCGGACCACAGCTGGGAGAGGAGAGAAATGGGGCAGGGGGGGGAGCCAGCTCCTTCGGGATCTCCTACCCGGGACCCATCGCACATGGTATCCCACCTCTCATGAGAGAGAGCGTGACCGGGTCGTGAGAAAAAGAACACACCCGATGGATCTGTCGTACTGCTCTTCGGTGCATGGGCACATACAGCATCTACAAGATGTGCACCTAGCCTTTTGTTTTTCTGCTTCTTGTTTTTCCCCCTTCATTTTCCTCTTGTGATTCGGGGGCGGCTAGGGGGTGTTGTCAATGATGGGCTAATGACCGGCAAAAGCGGGTAGCGAGTGGAGTGGGCCAAGTGAAAGCCTAACGGTACAAGGACATGCTTCTGCGATGCCGCCATGGTGGTGTCGTGGAAGTGGGAGTCGGATGGATGGTGGCATCGGCGGGTAGGCGACGAAGTGTTTCGCCGGATCTGCATGAAGCCCGTTTAAGTCAGGGCAGGCCAGAGGTGGCTTGGGGGGGGGCGGGATGGTACATGAACCAACCGGTCAAGAACCCAGCGAGGGCACTTACTGTGTGCACATGCGCACGCAGGAAGTCACACACACGCGCATAATTACAATTGACATATTGCACACATGCGCGCTCGCTCTCCTTTATTAAGCACTCACACGCGCACACGTGTACTACACACAGGGAGAGGGGGAGAGGGGGGGAGAAGCGGGGGTTGTGAGCAGCTACGAAGGTGGTAGGTGAAAAGGGTGGTCTGATTCAGGGGCTGACTCTGGGACACGCAGCCACTTGCTGCCACAGAACCAGTCAGTCCGTGGGATGACCTCCTATGGGCGGTCCCGGCTTCCGCCCAAGGTTGACCTTTCGGGCAGTGAGCACCGCGAACCTTCTGAGAGTGTAGGGTTGTCGACCTGACGGCCTTGTGGTTTCGGTCTGCTGTCTGCAGGGCGTCGAAGCTTGAATTAAGCTCCCGCTAGGGCAGGTCTAACGGACTCGCGTATCTTTATCAGGAGGCGAACCGTGGCCCCAGGGCCCTTGGTTCCCCCTTCTCTCAACGGGCAGAAGCGAGACAGCAAGCGAGGCAAGCCGAGACGACGCCAGCCTCCAGCCTCCAGCCTCCCTCGTACCTCCTCAGAGGTACGCTGCCTCTCATTGTTTACACTGGTACACGGCAGCACGGCGGCGCGGACCAACGTTTCCTGGCCTTGTGGTCCCTGATCCCTGGGCCCCGTCATCCTTGCCCCTCCTCGGTCGTGTCTTAATCTGCCCCAGAGCCCAGACAGCATTAATGCTGGGCTGTTATTAAAGCCCGTTCGTTGGCGTGTACATGACTGCAGTACATGACTGCAGTACATGACTGGCACATGGGGCAGCTGCCAGCCGAATCGGTGCCATTCCCTATCCATGCGCTGCATGCAATCCCCTGTCAGTCCTGTCCTGCCATCCCATTTCATCCCAATCTCACCCGCGGTCGGCAATCTGTCGCTAGTTCTGTCCGTCCCAAGAGGACAATAGCGAAAAAGAGGCGACCCCTGCTCTCTGCTCTCAGGCTCTCTGGCAGTCGCTGATGCTCATTCTCTCTTGTCAAGGCTTCCCTTCCACTCGGCCGAGTCCACATTTTGCTGCCCCTGCACAACATCCAAGGGCCAAGGGTCCGTCCGACCCAGGGGTGCCTGGGCAATCCCTCTTTCTCCCGCAAGGCTAACGTGCTCACCAGGCCGTCCCCGAAGAAAGTGAGTAGGCACCTGAGGTAGCGTGGACGAGAGACATGGCGAGCACCACGTCCATGTATCCATCCGCCAGGCGGCCGGCTCGTCAACTCTGGACACTGTCTTGTGTGTTTTTCGAGTCTCTGCGGCAAGATTTCCTCATTTCACGCACCACGCGGTTGCGTTTGATTGTCAACCTGGAGCCCGGGCCGTTCGAGGTTCATGGTTGAATGCCCAGCCCCCCCTGCCCCTCCTGCCCCTGGTCCTGGCAAAGGAGGGAGAGGAAAAAATGGGAGAGAGGAAAGAGGAGAGAGAGAGTCGGGGGTGGGCAGAAATCATACCCTGGCATCACCCCACAAGCCTGTCCCCTGAACCACCTGGACAGTACGGCGTGGGCAGGGCAGTACAGGAACATCAGTATATGGACCCGGGACGGGGCTCACGCAGGCATACAGACCTGTGCCACCTTGAAATTGCGACCGGAGGTACGCCGATGGGGTTGAATGCCCCAGAACGGGATCACTGGCTTGTTCAGTCTCGCGGTGCAGGCCGCAGTAACTTGGTCAGAGGATGAGGGGCCCTGGAGGAGGCAGGCCCCGGCTTCGTTATCCTGGTTGCCGCTCGAGAGCACTCAGCCTGGAGCTCAGCAGCTGCTGCATCTTGCTGCCTCCTTTTCCACTGTGGTCCCCCTCAGGGCTCGCAGCCACGGGCCCCCAGAGCAAGGACTGGTGTGCATACATACGTACCTAGCGAAGCAAATTCTAGCCCACCTAGGTATCGTCCTAGTCTATACTGTGGCATACCAGCAGGGGATATATGACAGGTCATGGCAAAAAGTACGGTGCAGAACGGTAAAGCGATACGGCGAGGGACGGCACGCGCGCGCACACACACACACTCACACACATGTACAGCAAGGGCACAAGTACATGTACCATCCATGACCCCTGAACGAGTGTCTGTGCTCTCCAGCGGTAAGGTATAGGTACTTGAGTACTTCCTCGCAGCGAACCCTTTGCCCGCCGTGCCGCCCCCCTGTCGGCCTCACCTCTTTCCCCCACACCACCTATCCACTGCATCCAACGCGAATTTTCCCTCCCTCTCTCTTTTTGGCTTCATTGCCCACCCTCGTCCGTCGGCACGGGGCACAGTCCAGTCGGTCCAATTCAATTCACCTGGGGGCTCCATAAAAATTTGGATGTGCCCCTAAGTAATAAAAGCACGCCCAAAATGGACTACCCTCCTTCGACCTCAGGCCGGTATACATCGCCGACGCCGCCGCAAGAGCACGACGAGTACCAGACGAGGTCAGAGACGCAGCAGACGCAGCAGACGCACGCCCAGAGCCATCGTCCGCACCGGTTGGGATTGCCATCTGGCCAGGGACTACTGCGACAGGGAGTTGTCAAGCTGGTACAACCTCAGGACTCGGCCCTGCCGCTGGCAGCATCTCCTCAGAGCCCACGACGACCACCGAGCTCTCCACGCGCTCCACCAGGCACGGCCTCGTCTTCTTCTGGCGCGTCTGGCCCTGCACAACCACAACCTTCCAACGTACCTACTTCCTCCACGCCTGTCCGCCCCCAGGAGCCGCCCTGCTGCGATCAGCAACCTCTTCTTTCTTCCTCGTGGTCCAGCTCTCCCCAGCAGGCGACTGACCAAGAGCCCACGCTTGCCCACACTCACGCGCCGACCGCCAGCTCATCATCGTACCAAGGCCCAGGAGGACAGAGTTTGGACGGCAGAGGTCAAGCTCAGGGCCGACTTCTCAGCCCACGGCCTGCCAGCAGCAGCTGCAGCGACTCGAGCAAAACCAGCCTCCTCAGTGCCACTGCAGCCAGTGCGAGTTCCAACTCCAGCTCTGGTTCCAGTGACACCGGCAAGGATCACGGCGGCACCAGCACCAGAGAAAGGGGCAGCCGTCCGCTCCATACCGGCGCTTCGCAGTCGAGCTCAGCTACGTCCACGACAACCTCGCATGCCACGGTACCTCCTCCGCAAGGCACCCAGTCTCCCCGCCCTCCACCGTTCCAACAAGGCTTGACGTCTTGGTCGTCGCCCATGTCACACCCTCCGGCGACTGGCCCTCGCCAGCCTCAGCAGCAAGGAACCCCTTCTGAACACCAAAAACATGCCCCGCAGACGCTCCAGCCAATTAATTATCCCGGAGCTCACTATCACCATGCCCCTCCTCCGCCTCCGCCTCAGTATGGCTACCCACCTCCCGGCCAGCCCGTTGATCAATACCGACAAAGCCCGACCGGCCCGCCGCCTCACTCGCTCGCCCTTCCCAGCATGAGAAGCTTCGACCACCAGCAGCAGGGAGGACAGCCGCAACATACTATGCAGCAGCATCCTCAAAACCAACAATATCCTCACCAGCCTCAACAGACACACGGACAACACGCCCCGGCACAGTACGCCCAGCATCCGCAGCACCATCCCATGGGCTCCACGATGGCCCCGGGGCCACACATGGGCTATTTCACGATCAACCAGCAGCAATACGGCATACACGACCCCATGGGGATGCGATACGGCTTGCCGCCGGGGCTATACGACCCGCGCATGCAGCTGAGCGGAGGAAGGCACAAGAAGGTACGTGACAGAGTGGCGGGAACGCTCGCTCGTCTTTCTGTTATTCTCGGAGAGTCCTGTGCTGCGGCGTGCCAGCAAGCATGCCTCCCAGGCGGGGTGGCGACGGGGTTGTCCAACCGCGTCGCTGTCCCACCGTCATCTTGACCATCATCACCACGCAACGATGGAGCGGAGTCTGTCAATTCATGTCTTTCGCTCTTTCCCTGGGTGTTGCTGACGGTGGGGCTCGGTTGCTAATAGGAGATCAAGCGTCGGACCAAGACTGGGTGTTTAACGTGCCGGAAACGACGCATAAAGGTACGTTCTAGCGCTTCTGTTCAAATCTCTCCCGTTGGCGGGTACCACCCACCCCATTCCCCAAATCGTTGAGCCGTCCGCCGGCGCCTGGGCAATCATTGAAGGTGATGCGTTGTATCGTCACTCGGGCAATCCGACGGTCGGTGCCGGGCCAGCTCGAATCCCCAATTTTGAGACACATAGGAGCGGTGCCATGGGTGGCGGTCAGGCCCGAGGGCGAGGGCGAGGGTGCTTGCGCTTTAGGAATGAAGAAGAGAGCCATCGAGCCGAGACAGCCGTAGCCCCGTTGCCTGCTGATCAGATGAACGCGATGTGTGATGTTCGCCAGCCGGAGGGCCTCGTCTGAGCCTGGCTGGCCAGCATCGCACCCGGTTCGCGTCTTCTGGCCTGCTTGAACTGTTGCGAGCCACCTACCTGTCTCGGACTCTCTTGCCCTTCTCCTGCCAACCTCGAGCCCCCCCCTCCCCCTCTTTTTCTTTCTCTCCTTTCCCTCCTCTTTTCAATCTGATTCCTGGCCCCCCATTTGTACCTACCTCTTGCCTCTGCAGCGAGGATCCTTCCGGCTGGACACTATTCTGCAAGCGAAGAATGGTGGCAATCAAGAACTGCTATCATCCTTGTCACGGACGCCAGTGGGCACGCGGCGGGTTGTGGACAAGGGATTGGCACCCCGCCAAAACTTCGTCCCGTCCCGTCGCGTGCTCGGTCATCCGAGAAACCCCATCTTTCTGCCCTTTCCGCCGCACCTCCCCCTCCGCCAGCATCAGTTCAAGAACAGCCCAGCCTCCCCGCGTCGCCGCCACCGCCGCCCGCCGCCTGCTCCAATTGCTGCGCTCCTGAGTTGCCGATCCGTGTGAGCTGACTCTGCCTGCCTTTTGGTGGTCCCCAGTGTGACGAGACACACCCCACCTGCAACAACTGCAAGAAGTCGAAGCGTGAGTGCCTGGGCTACGATCCCATCTTCAAGCAGCAGCAAACCCCCTCGGCGCTCCAGCCTGCCCCTAGCGGCGGCCCCTCGCCATCCGCCTCCGCGATATCGACAGCGGGGCAATCAGCTCCCTCGGGCACTCCTGTCCCGTACACAACCCATCCGACGCCGGTGCTCACCCCAAGCGACCCGGCCCCGGCCCGTGAATCATCGGACGACAGCGCCACCGTCAAGAACGAGCCATTTGAGCCCGCCAGACCACCCGTCGACATCGACCCGGCCTTGGACAAGGCCGGACCTGCCGCGTTTGCTGCGTCTGCTGCTGTCCCCACCGCCCTCACTGCTACCCCCTCACCGGCCACTGACTTCACCGTGCTGCAGCCCGGAGAGGCACCGCACCTCAGAGGTGGCCGCTCCCCTTTCTCAACCACTTCCGCCCCCCAACAGGCACACACGCTTACTCAAGTTGCTCAGTAAAGATGCTCAAGGTCGATGAGATCATCGACAGTTCCGGCGCCGCGCCTCGAATCGAGACGACCCTGAGGCCGACGCCGCAGTCTGTCGAGGAACTCACAAAGATCTACTATGAGATCTACGTTCCTGGCCTCTGCCAATTCTTCGAGTCGCAATGGTTCAACTTTCAGAGCCAGGGCCATAATTCCATTTCCATCTTTCTTCACAACGACCCCCTCATCTCCCTCTTGGGCAGTTTCCTCGTCTCCCTGCACACCGTCAATGCTGATCCCAACCACTTCTCCTACTGCGGACACCTCGAGACCCGCGTTGTCTGGGCTCTGGCCAAGCTGGCATACACCATCCCCTCCGGGGTCAACATGCCACGTGATGACCCTCTGCCGGAAAACAACCCCAGCGAGACCCGTGTAAGCAGCCCCCGGATCAACCCCCCCCCCCTTCCCCAAGGATGAATATGTCAATGTGATGGTGCAGCAGCTAACCCTGGGTTCCGCAGAATCGCGTTCGTGTCTTTGAGGCACTTCTGAACGGCGAGACCCTCGCAACAAACCCCCTGATCCCGCCTCCAAGAAATGCGGATCAGCATAGACGCAAGGAGTACGAGTTCTGGTACTCTCTGGCCGAGTTTCTGCGGCTCCAGGACCAGGCCGGGCGGGAGCTGCATCTCCAGAGGCTTCGAAGCCTGTTGGATGGTCGCGAAAACCGCGACGTGCTCTACGCGCTTGCCATCATACGGGATCTCAGCCCGCGAATCGGGCCAGGCTACGAGAACAAGATCCCAGACCATCTCGACGAGAGCGAGCCGCGCAACAAGCTCCACGTGGCCACGCAGTTCATTAAGGCAGAGGCGTCTGCCACGGGCGGCACAACCAACGTTGTTCGCCAGCTTGCATTTGTGGCCTGCCGGGCCCTCGTCAACCCTGGATTCAACATTGCACGTAAATACTAGTTTAACACATTGGCAGCTGCCACCAATCCCCTCGACTCTTCTGTGCAATCCCTCCATGGTAATCACGCAAGCCGCCCTGGTGTCGACGGCAACGGTGACGATAAAAAGAGGTAGCATTGCATGTCTGTT
Organism: Diaporthe sp. PMI_573; assembly: GCA_021399435.1. NCBI lineage: Eukaryota > Fungi > Ascomycota > Sordariomycetes > Diaporthales > Diaporthaceae > Diaporthe > Diaporthe sp. PMI_573. The sequence goes on along the minus strand of JAJTUP010000002.1, from coordinate 3,588,638 downwards.
GTGGACGGGTTAGCATCGACGCGCCGGTTTCTTTCTTTCTTTCTTTTCTTTCTTCTTTTTTGGCCTGATACCACGGCCGGCGCATATGTGAGCGGTTGCTTTGGTTGATTCCATATATACATATTTTTTGGGAGAGATGGGGAGGCGTTTACCTATCTTGGCTGGTGTCGGCCCAATAAGGGACAAACAAGCGCACACTTGTATTATATATAGCATTTGATCGCGAGCAGGGGATGGTGGTGGTTGGGGGGGCAGTCGGCAAGGGCGGGGGCGGGGTAGGGACTGCTAGATAGATGGCGGAGCATCTGGGTTACAGGTCAGCTAAAACAAAAGGGGAGACAGATGCAGCATCGACCATGAACCGATGTACGGAGAGGGTTGACCAGCGCTGTATTGTTAATCTTAATTAACACAACAGGGAGCCTGTCGGAGGCATCTTCACCATTAAACATCACTCGCGTCAGGGCCCTCCCCTGCCTGCCCTTGTGAAGCAGTATCCTTCTCTGACGCATGACGGTCCGTATGTGTGGTAGCGGGAGGAGGGTGTGTTATCCAAGGCACGAACATGTGGAGTAAGGACGTACAGGAGACAAGGGCCCTGCCGCCGATGCAGTGCCCATCCCGCTCCTGATTGGGAAGACAATAGTGTACGGATGGTGCAGGACAAGCGAATGCGGCCTCGTCAGTCAGTGAATAATAAGTGAGTCAGTGGCTGCTGTCACCCAGGCCCGAGACGTCGGACACATATATAGCAAACAGCCAACCGGGCCGGCTATACTGGACACTGCCCGTCCTTCCCCTCAACACGCACACACGCCCGCTGCATCCCTCCACCCTGCACACTTGTTCAGCCCAAACCCCTCCCCTCTCCTCCTCCCCCACCTCAATACTCCCCGTGCGTCCCGCTGCTGACCTGCGGCTCGGGCCAGGTGGTACATAAGAGCGCCCCAGTGCACGTGTCAGCCGAAGAGCGTCAGCACCCGGATTCCGCAGCATATTGTCGCGGGTGGGCTTCCCAGGAGGTGAAGCAGGGGCGGACGTTGGACGCCCAGACAGGAATGGCAACCTCACGCTGCAGGGTGCTCCAGCTCGGTGCGATAGAACACGCGCACGAGACCTGGGATGCGGGTAGGTGACGGCAGACGAGCCAGCCAGACACACATTCACACACACACGGCTCAGAGACCATGCGCAGACGGACGGCTGACAAAAGCTTCCAGTCGGCGACATAGCCGACATAGTCGTGCCCGAGTCGACCGACAGGGCCGGGTTCCTGGCGGAAGCAGCCTCGGGGGCCTTCGACGGGTGCCTGGTGGCCTACCGTACCTTCGGGTCCGTGTCCATCACCGGCCGCGTCGACTCGGAACTTGTGCTGGCCCTGCCGCCGTCACTCAAGTACATATGCCACAATGGCGCTGGCTTTGATCAGATAGTATGCCGCCAGACCACGCCCACGTCCCCGGTGCTCGACACGCAAAAGCGAGGGCTGCTGACTGACTGACAACCCGCGTGGCGCTGCAGGACGTCCCAGCCTGCACCAGCCGGGGCATCAAGGTGTCCAATGTGCCCACGGCTGTGGACGACGCCACGGCCGACACCGCCATCTTCCTCATGCTCGGGGCCCTGCGGAACTTCCCCCTGGGCATCCACAACCTCGCGCAGGGCGGCTGGCGGGGCCGCGAGCAGGACGGGTCGCTGCCCGCACTGGGCCACGACCCGCAGGGCAAAAGCCTGGGCATCGTCGGCATGGGCGGCATAGGCCGCAACATGGCCAAGAAAGCCATGGCCTTCGGTATGAGGATCCTGTATCACAACCGGACAAGGCTGGGCGAGGACGCCGAGAGGGAGCTGGGAGGCGCCCAGTACTGCGGTTTCGACACCTTGCTGAAGGAGAGCGACGTGCTGAGCCTGAACCTGCCCTTGAACGTTCGTCCCCTCCCCATTATTCCTTCTCTTTTTTTTTTTCCTGTTCTTTTATATATATATATATATATATATACATACATTTCCATTTCTTTCCCCTTCTCTCCTCGCAAGCCGCGAGAAGCAGATGTGCGCTGACCACGCCCCGCAGCCACACACCAGGCACATCATCTCCACGCGCGAGCTGGCAATGGTCAAGCCCGGCGTCGTCATCGTCAACACAGCCCGGGGTGCGGTCATAGACGAGGCCGCCTTGGTGGAAGCCCTGGACTCGGGCAGGGTTGCCAGCGTCGGGCTAGATGTCTACGAGAACGAGCCAGACGTCCACCCGGGCCTGCTGGCGAACCGCCGGGCCTTACTGGTGCCACACATGGGGACTTGGACAGTCGAGACCGAGGCCAAGATGGAGGAGTGGACAATGGCAAATGTCCAAACGGCCATCCTGCACGGGCGCTTGAAGAGCATCGTCCCGGAGCAGAGGCGCCTGGAGTAAAGAGTTGCACCTTGCCACAGGGGGCCACCGACTCTTCTCGTGGCCTCGCACACAATGTCCGAGGCATTTCATACCATTCTGGGAAAGAGGAGGTGGGTTTGAATGATCAGTCACCAGGCATTCCATCTCATTTGGGGTGTATGACGGCGGACAAAGACAAACTGCTCTTTTACCTATTTCAACAACACTTGAGGATATATTTACGTGTGTGTGTGTGTATATGGTGTCCTATTGAGCCGGGAGGATGATCAACACCCTGGTCAGATAAGAGTTACTGAGGATTGATATGTGTCTGCGTATATACAACATGTCATCAGTTGAACGCTACGAACATGCTTTTCACACGGTCCTTTACGTAATAGGACAGGGTAGTATGGATTCTTCTGTCTTTATTTATCTCCTCTACTATTTCCGGCTACGTTGAAGAGCCCAACTGCTGACCCAGGCCAGGTCTCGGTGGCGGCATGAACCGCTCACGCAGTGTTCAAAACGCCCTTTCAGCCAGGGCGGGGAAAATGTCAATGCAACAAAGGTATAATTTATCCCAACGCCGTTTTTGTTGAAAAAGCCAGCCGCCTCCGGCCCCTCTTCCCCCCCATATGAGCGTCCGTTTTGATGTTGTCCCTACCGGCCAAAGCAAACAAGAATGCTGCTCCTGTTCAGAAAAGATCATTGCCATGACCCAGATGCTGTTGAAAACATTGCTTTTGGTGTCTTGTGTCCCCTAGCGCAAGATCGCACCCCTAAAGTCCCGAGATATTAGGGCGAGATACACGGTGTTGAAATGTCCGTAAAATCGCGTCAATGTACAAATGTTGCGTCAGGAGGACGCTTAGTAGCGGTAGCTGCAGCACAGGTTAGAACACATAGTAAAGCAAGGCGTAGGTTGGGTAGTCTCTCTCTCTCTTCCTCTTGAGAAAAAGAAAGAGGGGCGGGGGATCACATACTGGTCGCTCTTGTAAGGACCCTCGTTTGGCAGGCTGAGGTACTCGGACTGCGCCGGGGTGAGCTCGGTGAGCTCGACGTTGCAGTGGGCCAGGTGCAGGCGGGCAACCTCCTCGTCGAGGACCTTGGGCAGGACGTAGACCTTCTTCTCGAGCTTGCCGGACTTGGCGTACTCGACATACTTCTCGCCGAAGGCCTTGTCCTCGTTCTTGTAGAGCATGATCTGGGCAAGGACCTGGTTGGTGAAGGAGCAGGACATGACGAACGAGGAGTGGCCGGTGGCGCATCCCAGGTTGACGAGGCGGCCCTCGGCGAGGAGGATGATGTGGCGGCCGGAAGACATCAGGTAGCGGTCGACCTGGGGCTTGATGTTCTGGACGCTCTTGGCGTTGGCCTTGAGCCAAGCAACGTCGATCTCGATGTCAAAGTGGCCAATGTTGCAGACAATGGCGTCGTTGGGCATGGCGTCAAAGTGCTTGCCGACGAGGATGTCTCGGCAGCCGGTGGTGGTGACGAAGATCTGGCCGATGCTGGCGACCTTGTCCATGGGGGCGACCTGGTAGCCGGCCATGGCAGCCTGCAGGGCGTTGATGGGGTCGATCTCGGTGACGATGACACGGGCACCCATGCCGTGCAGGGCCTGGGCGCAGCCCTTGCCGACGTCGCCAAAGCCGGCGACGACGGCGATCTTGCCGGCAATCATGACATCGGTGGCGCGCTTGATGCCGTCGATCAGGGACTCGCGGCAGCCGTAGAGGTTGTCGAACTTTGACTTGGTGACCGAGTCGTTGACATTGATGGCGGGGACGAGGAGCTCGCCGTTCTTGAGCATCTTGTACAGGTGGTGGACACCGGTGGTGGTCTCCTCGGAGACACCGTAGCAGCCCTTGAGCATGTCGGGGTACTTGTCGTGGACGAGGTGGGTCAGGTCACCACCGTCGTCGAGGATGAGGTTGAGCTTCTTGCCGTCCTTGAAGGCGCCGAGCTGCTGCTCGAGGCACCAGTTGTACTCGTCCTCGGACTCGCCCTTCCAGGCGAAGACGGGGACGCCGGCGGCGGCGATGGCGGCGGCGGCGTGGTCCTGGGTGGAGAAGATGTTGCACGAGGTCCAGGTGACCTCGGCGCCGAGGGCGGTCAGGGTCTCGATCAGGACGGCAGTCTGGATGGTCATGTGCAGGCAGCCAGCAATGCGGGCGCCGGCCAGGGGCTGGTCCTGGGCGTACTTCTGGCGGGTGGCCATCAGGCCAGGCATCTCGTTCTCGGCCAGCTCGATCTCCCGGCGGCCAAAGGCGGCGAGGGAGATGTCGGCGACCTTGAACTTCTGGGCAGGAGCAGACATTGTGGCGGTTGGAGGTTGGAGGTTGGAGGTTGGAGGGGGCTATGATGGTTGGTCAATTAGCCGTCAAGCTGGAGATGCAAGCAGCAGGCAGGGCCTGGGACTGGGAAAGAGAAGGTTGCGCGGGAGGGGGGAGCACAAGAGGACCGAAGCGAAGGGACGGGCGGGGTTGGAGGGGTGGAGCACGTCTGGAAGGCAGTTTTGTCGCCGCGAGTCGAGGTGACAAGCCAGGGTGGGAAAAACTCTGAGCCCGTGCAGTTTGACTCGGCGATTCCAGCTGGGCCGCCAAAACCCGAGAGCCGGGAACGGGACGGGGCATTTTGGAGTGGACCAGGCCAGCAAGGTTGAGGAGGGGTAGCGGCAAGTATGGGTGCGGTGCGTGGAAGAGTGAGAGAGAGCGAGTGAGAGAGTGAGTGAGAGCCATGTGCCCGCCGCAGTACTTACAATAGACGGTGCTGTTTGCTTGTTGCTGTTGCTGTTGCTGTTGCTTCCGCTGGGCACTCGCTTTCGAGGGAGACGGTGACAATCAAAGAATGCCTGCTGTCCTGGGTGGAAGGAGAAGAGCTGAGGAGGACGAGAGGGAGTGATGAGGTGTCAGGAGCAAGCAGCAAAGGGCAGAAAGGGAGGAGGGAGGATGGGGTTTTGTTGATGGCCAGAGAAAAGTTCGGCGGGGACCCTGACACTGACTGACGGACTGAATGAATGACTGACTGACTGAGCGTGTAAGAGAGGGGCAGCCTGACAAGGGAGGGAGGGGAGACGACCAGCCCCCCCTCCCACCACCAGCTCCGAGCTTCGACTCGACCCTAGGGAGCCATGAGGCGGGGGCTTAGGTAAGCTTGGAGCACGACCGCCAGGTGGAAGGCTTGTCACGCCCAGGCGGGTCGGTCAGCGAGCAGCGAGCGAGCTGACCAGTCCCAGACAACCTACGATCCCCAGCTCATTTGATCCCCGTGGCCATGTCGTTCCTCCTGCTGCTCCTGTCCCGTCAACCCCGATGTCTTGATCCCCCGACGCCCCGGTACGCGCCGTGTTCCCCTCCAACCCACCGCCCCAATCGGCGCCGCACCTCTTCCTTTCGCCTTCTCTCCCCGTTCCGTCGTCTTTTCGATCATCGCTGCCACTGCTCTTGGATCAACCAATGGCTTGTCCAAGACACACACACGACATTCACGGCAGCAACACCTGGGCTGCCTTGGCCCGAGCCATAACTGCCCTCAAGTGATTCTGACGGTCTATGCATTCCACGCCGTGGCCCCATGGTTCTGTGACATGTGTGTTGTCGCCCTCGTCTCTTTTGCTTTGTATCACAATTAAACACCAAGCCCCCCCCCCCAAGGCTCTTAATGGCCCGTCATCTGTCTTCAACACTGGCTGTCGCCCTCGCCCGTTCCGTGCTCTACGGTGCCCTGTCCTGCCCTGCCTTTGATGCCTGTCAGACAGACGTGTCACTGGCCCACGAGCTGAGGCTCATACCACCAGCGGCTACGCCGTCCCAGCCTCTGCTTCAGCCTCCAGTCCTGACCCCGGCTCTGGCTTCGGCCTTGCTCTGGCTGCGACGTGTCTCTGCGGCCGCGCTCCACCCTTCCCCGCCAATGCAGCCTTCCTTTCTATCGATCATCATGATTCCAGTACGCGTCATTGTGCCCCCAAACGCCAGATCCCATGCAGCAGCCCACATGTGCGTGCCTCGACCTGCAGCGGCCTCGGCTGCCCCTTGCCGTCGGTGGACACCGCGACACCTGGCCACGCACGAGGCAGCCCGGCCTCGCCCACAGCACACCTGGGGCCTCCCCCCTGCCTACTCCGGCACCAGGTTCCCTCGCACGGCGAACATCTTGGCGCTGATGTTTGCCGTGAACCCGTCCACCTGCCTGCTGTACTGCTCCACCTGCTTGGCATTCAGCATGCCCTCCAACCGGCTGGGCTCCTGTGGCAGCTTGAACAGCCTCTGCCACTCGTCCTCTGGCAGTAGCGCCTGCTTGGCTGCCGCCCGTGACGCGTTTTCTGCCTTGCGCTTCGTCTGCCATGCCGTGATCTTTGCCTGCTCGCGAGCAAGTTGTCTCTGGTAGTACTGGTGGTTGTTGAGGTCCGTGTAGTGTGACTCGATGCTGTCCAGGAGGAGGTCGCACGTCTTCTCGAGGAACGGGTCGATGGAGAGGTCGAGCGTGTCCAGGGATGGGTAAGCGGGGAGCTGGACCGGCGCGCGCTCAATGTCGGACAGCGACTGCGGCAGCTCCACCTCGGGGTTCACCGGCGGCGGCGGCAGCTGGTGCAGGAACGACGTGAGGAGGTGCGAGTTGTGGACGTGGACGGGGAGCTCGACCAAGATGTCCTTGTAGGTGAACTTGGTCTTTTGGAGGCTGGTGTCGCCGTCAGTATGGTTGTGCTTGCGCCAGCCGGCCAGCCAGCCAACGCCGACCGCTGGTGCCAGAGGAACCCCTCGCGGGGTGGGTACGTGAACCTACTTCTCCGTGGTGAACTTGTTCTCCTTGTAGGCGGCCATGAAGGCGCTGGTCAGCTTGAAGGCGCGCAGGCTGAGGGAGCCCTGGGAGCTCCGGCTAACGTCGTGGACGAGGGCGACGACGTTGTTGTTCTCGCGCTGGTAGTGGTGCATGTTCTCGATGAAGCCCAGGTTCACAAAGTTGCCCATGGTGGCGCTGGTGTACCATCCGACATTGTTGGCATCAACGTTGACCTCCTTGAGGTGCCTTATCATGTCGTTTTGGTAGTTGATGTTGGCCTTTGCGCGGGGGGCGGCAGCGGCCAGGCTGGAGGCGTCGTTCTGGTGGGAGTCGGCGCTGGCGACATCGATCGTTGGGAATGGGAAGGTGTTTGTGACCTCGAGGGTGGCGCTGTTGTCCAGGCCGACGAGGGAGCCGGTCGCGGTGGTTGGGAAGGACGAGGAGCAGTGCTTGGTGATCTTCATGACGACCTAGGACATGAGAACATGAGGGAGTCAGCAGGCCTGTCCGTCTCCCTGCCGCGGAGTCGTGCCATCGCGACGCAGGCTGGGCGAGGTAGGGATAAGAAGGGGAAGCATCGACCCCGACGCGTGGTGAGTTTCTCACAGCCCTCGTGCCGGGCCGGGACTATATGTCTGTGTGAAAGTGACAAGCGGGGAGGAGGAGGCAGACGGCAGAGACAACAGGAGAGAGACTCACCAGGGCCTCGACCTGGACCGACTTGGTCGTGTCATCTTTTCTTGGTTCGGCCATGTTTGCAGGTGATGGGGTTCTTGTGTACGGTCTGTGGCCACTTGTCTTCGGATCGGTCTCAAGGTCGCAGGGAGGGAGGGTCGTGGTCGTGGAAGCTGGAGGTTGGGTACCGGGCGTTGAGTGCTGGGTAATGGATGCTGAGCACTCGTGTCGGGAGTTGAAGATTTTGGGGGGTACGAGGCACAGTTTTCGTGGGATCCGGGCGCGGAAGGCGGTGGGGCGTTTGCGATCACTGATTGGTCGCAGGCCGGCTCCCCCTTGCAACCCCGCTGCGCTACTGGTGACATTAGGTTACAAGAAACTTGGTTGGTTTGGCAAGGCAATGATTTCTGGATTGGAGACGAGTCTACAAGAATTGAGAAGTGACATCTGGAACTCGGCCTACAGAATAGTTTAAGATGAAAAACAACCAATGTCAGTACCTTTAATATGCATATTGATGTGTGTCTCTCACTGTGTGTGTATGTATGTATGTATGTATGTATGTTTATATATATATATATATATATAGCTATATATTATATGTACAAGTTGTCGACTCACAGTCCGTCTCATACAATGACATGAAGACTTGCAATCTGATGTCATCGTCACCAAACCCCGTCCATGACATCCATCTGGTCCGGTTCGGCGGGCCTGGGACAGCAACAAGACCAACGTTCCCAGCCCCGCCGACGTCCTCCTCTGCCGATATGGTCCTGCACAAGTGACCTGCGATGAGCAACACAAACACAGAAATCCTGCTTGTGAGTGCCCTGCCCACGACAGCGCGCGCTGGTCCCGGTCCGGCTGACCCTAGCTTTGTCTCCAGGCAGGCGCTGCGGCCGCCTTCACAATCGACCTCGTCGTCTACCCGCTGGATACAATAAAGACTCGTCTCCAAAGCCAGGATTATCTCAAGACCTTCTCGCGCTCGGCTTCTGCCAGCCAGGCCCCGGCCAGTGTCTTCCGAGGGCTCTACCAGGGCGTTGGCAGCGTCGTCATCGCCACCCTTCCCGCCGCCGCGCTGTTCTTCACCACCTACGAGGCCACCAAGCCCTTCTACGCGGGCCTCTCCGCGACCTTGCCAGGCCATGCCGCCCTCCCCACGCCCCTGGTCCACTCCCTGGCCTCCGGCACCGCCGAGCTGGCGTCGTGTCTAGTGCTCGCCCCTGCAGAGGTCATCAAGCAGAACGCCCAGATGATCCGGTCCAGCGGTGGCTCCAGTCCTGGCGCCTCCGCCGGCTGGGCGAACAGCACCTCCACCCAGGCCTTCCGGAAGCTGGCGGCGCCGGGAGACACGGGTGGCCCTGCTCGACGCCTTCTGACCGGATACACCGCCCTGGTGGCTAGGAACCTGCCCTTCACAGCACTTCAGTTCCCCATCTTCGAGTATCTCAGGCGGCGCATCTGGGAGTCGCGCGACACGCGGGCCAGCGCCACGCAGACGGTCAAGGACGGGCAGGATGGGGTGGCCGGCGGCGAGAGGGAGGTGGAGCAAGGCGCGGTGGCGCGCGGGCTGCTCGAGACAGGCCTTGTCAACGGGGCCAGCGCGGCGCTGTCTGGTGCCCTGGCTGCGGTGGTAACGTCGCCCGCGGACACGGTCAAGACCCGAATGATGCTTTTTGCCGGGGAGGAAAGGCAGCAGCGGGCTCGGCTCGGAGAGCAAGCGCAGCGGCTGCGGGAGCCGGGCACGAGGGCCACGGGGGAGGTGGCCCATCACGAGACACGGAAGCAGCTGGAAAGCGCGGTGAGACGGCAAAGGCTGAACGGGATGCAGGTGGCAAGGCTGATCTACCGAGAAAGGGGAGTGTACGGGTTGTTCAGGGGGGGGCTGCTCCGGGCGGCGTGGACCGCGTTAGGCAGTGGACTATATCTAGGGACGTATGAGGTTGCCAAGGTGTGGTTAAAGGGCGGCAGCAGGGCAGATGATACGGACGCGGATACCCTGTGAGAGGTTGAGCACCCGTTTGTGGGAATGGAGATGAGGAGTGCATTGCAGGGGAGCAAATGGCTGCCTCTGGGTGCATGGGTGACCGGCTTGTCTTGAGGATGGGCCAGTCACAGGTGTGCGATAGGTCCTGCAGCACTAGCCCTCCAACCAGCTCTGAGTTGAGGCCCGGGCCGCAGCTGTCTGTGTGTGTGTGTGTGTGTGTGTGTGTGCGCGCGCGTGTGCTCTGTTTATCTGGGCTATCACGGGCGGCATCCCGAGATGGCCTCGGTCGCAGAGTTGGGCTGCAGGAGATGCAGCATGCAGCATGCAGCAATGCAGCATGATGCGAGGGCCCAATCCCAGCATGCGCACATTATCAGATAGACAGACGGAGCATAGTTCTGCATTGCCACGTCTCGCCCAGCCGGCCTTGACAGACGGTGGGAAATGACTCGACCCGATAGGTCATGCATGCTCTCATCCCCAGGGATGCTATCCTGTGAAGGCGTGGTAAGGCCAGGCGGTGAAGGTTTCTGGCCGGCGTGCTGGACCTGGCAAATGCCAAAGAGTCAGACTGCAAATTAATTCCCGGTAGTCTATCTAGTCTGGTGCTTGCTGGCTTTGTCTTTCTCCAACCAAAAAAAAAAAAAAAGGTGGCATCAACCCGTCGGGCAATGGCGCGATTTGTTGGCCTGCAAAGACGGGCTCTCTGGGCCGTCGCACCGTGAAACACCAGCGGCGGCGGCGGTGGCAGCAGCGTCCTTGCTACCTCGGCGCTAGCAGCTTCTGCACAGGATGTGGCATTGCAGGAGAGCGGCTGCAAAAGGAAAGAGAGGGAGAGTGGACAATGAGCTGAGGCGAGGTGGAGGCTAAATACTCAAGTGCTTGGTAGGCTTAGCAGGCGGGTGACTAGAGACATTGGACTAGACACCCGGACTCGACACATTATCTTCAAGTAGCTACCCGCAGGCATGCATGGGTGCTGCACCTGTGTTCACCCGAGAAATGAGTAGGCTTGGATCAGACCAATTGGGCCAGCGTCTTGCCCTGCTTGCCCCAGCCCGCCCCCGTTGCCGTTCCCGAGCCCTTACAAGTTAAGTGGGAGGCACCCGGATGGTCCAGGACCGTCGCTCGCCATTATTGCGACAGATTTCATAAACCTTGTGCCAGTCACCGCCGGTGCAGCTATTCCCTGGAGATCGGCGCCTGGGACGGGGCCGCCCTGCACATAAACACACACATATTTGAAAGCGCATGTGTGTATGTATGTGTGTGTGTATATATATATATATATATATATATATATTTGCACTCACACACACCCACACCCACTCACCCGCACAATCACCCGCACACCCGCACACACATCTGTGTACATGCAGGAGTTGAAGACCGACCGCCCACAGCCCACTCGCTCCTTGCGCCGGTGACCGACGCCTTGCTGTCGACGGGGCCTACCGGACGACACCCTCTCCATCTTGCATATCCAGGCAGGGGCAGGCTCACAGAAGACACAAGAGACAGTCCCTCGAAATGACCATCAACGACATACTCACAGGCAGCAAGGCGGCGCCGCTGTCCGAGACGGCGGTCCTGGACGAGAAGGCTGCCGGTTCTGCGGCAGGTGGCACCCGGCGATACCTGGTGGCGTCGCCGTACACCGAGGCAGACCATCTTCTGGACCTCGAGACCTTGGACGCCGAGAACCAGATACTGGCAGAGGCGCTGCTGAGCCTCAGGTGCCTGCGGGAGGACTACGCGACGGCAGCCTACGCGGACACGTTCAACTGGGACGAGGTGGTTGGCCGGGTGCGGGAGCTAGCAACAGCCCGTGGCCACAGCTGGAGGGAGACGTCCTGGTATATCGTCGCCTTCCGCTCGCGGTACGAGCCGGGCATCGACTACAGCCACCTTGGCGACCTCGACAAGGCGGCACACGCAGAGGCCACAGCCAGCGGCGGCTTCCTCAAGTACGTCCTTTCCTTCTTCTTCTTCTTCTTCTTCTTCTTCTTCTCCTCTTCTCCTCTTCTCCTTTTGCCCTTCTCACTCGCAGGCTCTCCCCTTCCCTCTGGCACCAGCGTTGTCGGACGCGTCGTTCCCTGGGTCCCATCTCGTGCTCCCGTCACTCGGTCTAACAAGGGTTGCGATGCTGGCAGGTATTGGTTCGGGACACCCGACCGGGATCTCCGCAACCTGGCGACATGCATCTGGCGCAGCCGGGAAGATGCCCGCAAGGGAGGCACCGGGCGTGCGCACAAGGAGGCCATCAAGGCTGTGCGCACCATGTACGCCGAGTGGAGGATCGACCAGCACCGGCTCATTGTCCGAGACGGCGGGTCGAGCTGGGACCTCGTCGAGTGGACAGGCTGATGATGAGAGGTCGACACCCACGATGCGGCTCTTTCTAACCCCCCACACTCACGAAACCAGTCCCAACGGGGCGCCCTGGATCTGTTCATGCACCCATCCCTCGTTGTTTGATATTGGCGTGGGGGCTTCGCGTGGGGATGGCCGGGCTGGGGCGCGATTCAAGTTTCAACTGGGGCCATGGGCTTAGTCAGCGGACCCCGCCAGCTGCAGCCACTCCTCCACTCCCCCAGCGGGTTGTGGCGGCTGTGTATTCTGGTGGACTGGACTAAGTAGTACCGGTAGTCATCTACGAGACAGGTACCTAAGTAGCACTAACGAATTCCATGCCTGTGTCCTCTACATATTCAGGTCTTCTCGACGGAAATGAACACCACCACGCGTAAGCGTTGGGTGGTGGAGGTGGTATACGTCGTCCAACATGGGCTGCGTAACTCGTCGGTCATCGAATGCTGCCCTATCATCACTGGGCTGACTCCTGGTGTGTTAGACTCACCGACCCTTGTGAGTCTTGGCCGTTGCTTGTCTCGAAAAGGCCATGTCCCCGATGATGACAATTGGTCTTGCAACAACCAGAGTAGCAGAGAACTTTGTCTTGCCTGTACCTTGCCCCAAGAATTAAAGACAGGTATTGATTTCGAAGTAGCAACAATCACTGACCTGACCATAGCATCCGTCACAACCACTGCTAGTATGCAACATGAATGGGGAGCATTTGTGACGTTTAAGGTCGCGGGTATCTCTGGTAAACTTCCCGAATCCAAGCGCAGAGAACCTAGGATTCATGTACCCTGCTCCAAGTGCAGGCCGCAGCAACGTGGAACAACATTACACTACCACAGCGCCCCCTACAGGGTTTGGGCAGACCGTTTCTGGCTAAATACCGTCGGGCAACGTAGATAACTATTTACGGTCATTTTTTTGTCATAGGGTCTTTAAGTGGCAGGACGGTCTTCAGAGGGGTTGGTCTTCGGATTTTATACTCAGTCTTGAAATTCTGTACTTTAAGCTTATGCTTTGGCGTGAAAACTAGCCGACACAGATTTCCTCTCCCATTTCTCTGATGGTGTTTTCTTAAAGATCAGCTCCTAATTGTGTCCATAAATGCTTTATTAAGGTAACCTGATTCCCTCTTTGACTTATTTTCCCCTGAAGAAGGAGTATTTTAGGTAGGGGAAAGAAGGTCTTTCTAAGATGGGGGAAGTCTTTTTGTAGAGAGGGTCTTAGAAATTAGATGGTCTTGAGGGGATTGACCAAAGAAGGTTGTGTGTGTCGCCCGACGGGGCAGGGAATACGGTCTGTTTTGCAGCCACAAGGATGGTCCTTCTGCTGGAGGGCCTGTACTACGTACCGTTGTCAAAGACCCTATAGGGAGCGCTATGGTGTGGACATGTAGTTCTTCGCAGTCTCGCTGGTTTGCCCGTGAATGCCCCTTGCCCTGATGAGAGAACCAATAGGCTGACAGTCATCGGAATTCGGTGCATGCAAGCCCCTCATTTCACCCCACCACTTTCTTACATGATGCCAAGAGCTGGGAGTCCACAGGAAGAGGCTAGTGTTAATATATATCTCAGGTGGGTTGACAGTCTGGGTATTCCCTGGGTCACACCAAAAGTGGCTCAACTGCCTTGGGGATAATCCATGCGTCCGCTTCCACAGAGAACTGAATACATGCAAGTATCGCTCTCGTGGGAGCCTCTGAACCACAAGCAATGCGCCACACCGCGTGCTCAGTGCTCACTGCACTCCTGACTGTCGCCGCGGGGGCTTTTTTCTGAAACCGCCGTTGGAGTAATCAATCGCGATGTGGTGATTGTGGGGGGTGGCGCCTCAGGAGCACACGCGGCGGTCAAGCTGCGCGATATGGGAAAGACCGTCGTGCTGGTCGAGAAAGGAGATAGACTTGTGAGCGAGGATACCGCTGTGCCGAGCAGACTTCGAGATTGCTGAATGCCTGTCGCAGGGCGGGCACACCAAGACGTATCAAGACCCTCTCACCGGGCAGCCCATCAATATTGGGGTCCAAGCTTGGAATTCCTACAAGAATACCACCGACTTCATAACCCAACGCATGAACATATCCGTCATGGCAAAGCCACAGACAACACTTACTACCAAGTACGTCGACTTTACGACTGGCCGCGCCCTGGACAACTACGCTGCTCCTACCAGCACCGAAGTGCTCGCCGCCCTCAGAAAGTACCACGAACTCTGCAAGCGATACGAGGGCCTGCTTTTACCTGGCTTTTTCAACTTCCCACTGCCGGGCGATATCCCCGAGGACCTGACGCTCTTGTTCAGAGACTTCGTGGCCAAGCACAACATCTCGGCTGCCGTACCGCGGCTTTTCGAGCTGACCGGTATGGGTGTTGACGACATGTAAGTGATGCTGACAAAGGCACTCCTTATGCGCATCGAGCCTCGTCACCCGCACCCGACCAGCGGGAGAAGCGTGCTGGTAGAAGCAACAGCATGGGCACTGCCACAATGTACGTGATGCAGGCCATAGGGGCACCCTTGACGGGTGTATTCTTCGGAGAGACGAGCAACGTAGTCCCGGTATCCGGGGACAACCACGAGCTGTATCTGAAGATCGGCGATCTGCTGGGCCAAGATGTGCTCTATTGCAGTACCGTGGTGTCTTGTGAACGTGGCGACGATGACACCGGCGTCACGGTCGCGGTGGAGGCCGCAAATGGAAACAGGAAGCGGATCAAGGCCCAGCGGCTTCTGCTCGCAATCGAGCCCAGTGCTGAAAACCTAAGCCCCTTTGATTTGGATGCGAGTGAGTCGGCCGTCTTCTCCAAGTTCCGAAGCTCGAGAGTCTACGTCGGCGCGGTGAGAAGCCCGTCGCTGGTTGTGAATCAGTCCTTGACCAATATGCCCGCCGCCGCGGAGCCATCAAACTGGACGATGCTCCCCCTTCCACCTTTCAACTCGCGGCTCGACTATTTCGGCCAGAGCAGTGACCTCTTCCGATTCCTCATGGTCGGCGACGCTGGCCTGGACGCTGACGGAGCACGGGATCTCGTGGCCGATGGGTTTAATAACATGGTGGAGAGTGGAGTGCTGGCCGCCAGTGAAGAGCCGCTCCAATTTGCTGCGTTCGAGGACCATGGTCCGATGCACATGCGTGTACACATCGACGAAATCGAGGCTGGTTTCATTCAGGCCCAGTACGCGCTCCAGGCCCATCGCGCAACCTGGTGGGCAGGAGCGGCGTTTTCGGCCCAATTTACAACCATCCTCTGGGCTTTCAACGACTTGCTGCTGCCGGCAATGGTTCAGGAGATGGAGAGCCACCAAGGGCATGTTCGGGGGGCCACGCCGCACTGCCGAGCACCGGACGAGTAATGTGATGCCACTTTCCCAAGGCAGTGTGATCTATGGGTGTCAAGGCACCTGAGCATGCCTGGCCGAGTGATTAGTGTGAAGAGCTTGCTTGTGTCGTATCGCCAACCAAATTCAATGGACAGGGTAGAGACTCACCACTGGTCTACAGATATGCATAGAAAGCTGCCCAGCACCTCAATCCTGTCGCAATGTTGACATCAAAGGCATGTTATAGAATGCTGCTATCTGCTATTCTGGTAATGTAGGGTCACAGCCAACGCACCGTTAAGGTCTTGACGGCGAGCCCCCTTGGCGCGTTGTGGCAGCTGCAATGGTATATGTTGCATACGTGTGCCACCTATGACTTCCGAGCGAGCTTGGACCTCGCCCTGATGCGAGGGCCGAAAAAGTACAAGACATAGACCAGGGCAACCAGACCGAACGAGATGAACCCCAGCGTTGCCATAGCCCACTTGGTGGTCATGTTTTCAAACATGGCGATGCCAGCGTGCGCAAGGCCCGCGGCGATCAGAAACGACGGGATCAAGAAGGCGGCGACAGCTGAGGCGGCAACGCTCGGGTAGGAGTCTGTCAGGTAGTTTAACATGGCCAGCCAGAGGAGGGGGTCACACACGGCCAGGAGGCCGCCGGCCACGACCGGTGACCAGAAGCTTACGGACCTAGACATAATCTTGTTAGCGAGGTCGGCGGTCTGGATGGCTGAGGAGCCTGGCCCAGGAGTCCCCGTGACCACTTAAACCAGGCCACACGAGCCACACTGGAGGCTGGGCTTGGCACAAGGACATACCCATCGTCAGTGAAAGCGAACCACAGTAATGAGACGGGGAAGCCCCAGACGCCGACTAGAGAGGTGAGAAAGCGGGCCTCGGGACGGTTGGTGCCATGCTTGAGACGGTCTCTCCTGTAGAGGTATGTCTGCAAGGGGACGATACAGAACATGATGGTCACCTATCCTGAATCAGCACATTTGTGACAAGTGCGGGAATCTCGGCGGCTGGCACGTCGAGACTGAGCAACGGGCGGTCAAGTCTCAGGCGGTGCGATAGCTGCGCGGGCACGCCCACTTACACCGACTATGAAATTCAGGTACGTGAGATCTGCCCCGATGAAGCTCAATCCGTTGTTGTACACGAAGACGTCGAAGACCCCGTCCAGGTACAGGAACAGAAGGCCGTAGGCGAAGCCGTTGTACAGCCCGAGGAACAGCACAATAGGCTCGGTGACCATGATCTTCAGGGCCATGGTCGTGACGAACCTCATCTCCTTCAGAATATTGATCTTCTCCTCTGCAATGGCGACTTCTTCCGGGCTGGCGGCCTGTTGCTTCTTGACAGCCCTCGCGATAACAGCCCGCGGGAGGGTCTCTGGCAGGAAGCACATGCCCAAGGCGAAAGCAGCACCGATGACGACGTTGATCCAGAAGACCCACGGGAGGCCCATATTGGGGTTTTCGGCGATCCACTCCCCGACGGGCGAGCCGATAGACGGGCCGGAGTTGGCGGAGACCACGAACAGGGCCACTATGGCAGTTTGAGTCAGCCATCGAAGTACCGAGCAAGATATTCACCCATGCGAGTATGTGAAGTAGCAGGCCACCATCAATGATGTGCTCCTGACCCGCTCAAAGCCGGAAGCAACCCGGCAGGAAGGCGTTCGAGCACGCAGGAAAGACAGCGAATATGGTTGGTTGTCACTCCCCGTTCGAGGGCTTTCAATGGTATCAAGAGGCTGCTTACTGGGCTGGCCAGCACCGTCCGAGTCGCCAAAGAGGTCTGCGATAGTGCCGGCGACGTTACACAGGGCGACACTGCCGGCAGCTCCGCATAGGAACTGGAAAATGATCAACATGGGCAAGTTCAGCGCCTTGGCACAGCCAATGTTCAGGATGGCATAGACGAAGATGGCGCCGACGTAGACCCATTTCCGGCCATTGATGTCCCTGGATAACAAGGTCAGCAGTGCGACAGTAAACGGAGGGACTGGGCGCGAGACATACGACAGAGGCCCGAGGAAGGCGGGCCCGACGGCGGTGCCAATGATGAACATTGACTGGCCAAGAGCAACGACCTGGGTAGTGCCCCCGTACGTCTCCTGGACCAGGAACTCGGCCGACACATATGTGGTGGTGGTGAGGGTGACAAATGCCTGTAGAAGGCAATACCAGAAGATGACGAACCACTTCTTCGTCGAGCTCCCTGTCCAGCTATTCTCAGTGATGAACCTCGGAGTTGCGGGTCATGATGCCAAGAGGTGGCCGAATAAGTGGCCCTGGACAGACTTCATAGGCCATAGCGAGCCTCTTACGACTATCGCCTCACAGGGCATCACCCGGGGCGGTGCCCAGAACACTTCGTAGGACACAATGGGGGAAAGCCCCGGGCCCAAGCGAGAAAGGCAGGAGACGAATTTTTTTTTTAAAAAAAAAATTTAAAACCAAAAAATTACACGCACAGTGGATGGGGTGATGCTCGTCGGCAGTCTTGACGCGCGACAGTGCGGCGAGGGTGGCGTCCTCCAGAGAAGTGTTGTCGGGACTCGGAGAAGCCATCTTCTCGAGGTCGGATGCCTCCTTGTCAGCCAGGGGCGGCTGTGTGGGAGTCTGCACGGGTGTGGAAGCCATTGTGACTGGGCAGCCTGCAGAGAAACCAAGGAAGACTGGTGCCGGTGCCGGTGCTGGGTGTGGTTTGTGGTTGTGGTTGTGGTGTAACTGCGGTTGCCCGGTGGGATCACGAGGACGGTATCGAAGTCGTCGCGTTGGCGTGAGGGAGAGGAGGACGAGACATGGTGTAGATTGTAGGAAGGTGGCTCGGTGAAGAGCCGGAGACACGGCCTGCTTTTAAACAACGCTTACTCAATACATACACACATCCACCTGTAGAAGATGCCTGGATAGACTATCGTACAATCGCGCAGTAGGGTATGGGCATGGGCAGGCATTCCGTGGCTGTGGGGGCCGCGGAAAGATATGAGGATGTGCGCCTCGTGCCTCGTGCCCCGTGCCTCGTGCCTCGGGTCGTCGAGGTAGGGCTGATAAGACGAGTGTACGGGACTGGTGCGACGACCGTACTGTGTGAAATGGAGGCGAGCCCCACAGTGCGAGAGGTCAGGGCAGGACAAAGACAGGCACGCCCTAGCACTCGAAATTTTCAATATCTGGGTCTGTGCTTGGGTTGATTCCGCGGCGGGACCGGGGCCGGGACTGGGATTGATTGAGACCGAGACTGGGACATGCTCGGGTTTGAGGATGCAGGTGCAAGTGCGAATGCAGATGCGAATTTGTGCACTTGGGTGTATTCTGCCATGGCGCATACTGCTGCAACCCACCATGTAAGACGCAGTCAAGGAGCAGATATATAAATAAGTACACGGCTGCTGGGATCTGCTGTGCAGGGAGTCGAGATAAGCATTGCGGAAGCTTCTGTGCCTTTTGCTTGGCTGCTTGGCGACCTTGTGTGTGTGTGCGCGCGCGTTCGAATCATTATTTTCTTTTGCCGGTAACGAGTCTATGAGCGCGGAAGGACGGGCACTCAAGCCCATGGGCACGGCTCTGTCGTCGTTTATCAATACCAATGAGACGCCCGGTGACTGTGGTATCTGTCTCCTTGCACAGTACCCATTATCTGAACGGGTACCCAGGTACTCTGGCTGGGGCTGATTGTGTCCACAGCAGAGGGGACCGGACAAGACCCATCCGCGGGTTCGGGAGTCGATGCCTCGCCGTCCGATAGGCGGTCCCACGGGACATATATCAATTATACCATCGCAGCTAGCTCATTTCCAGAAATTAAAGCCGTTCTGCCATGCCGGGGCCACCTCTCTCTCTCTCATTCTCTCTCTTTCCTTACGAAGATGCCTGTGGTGCATTTCGCGATTGTGACCCCTGCGACCTGCAATGTAGCTACAGCCGCAGGGTTCAGCCTGGAGAGCATCTTCGCGACAATGTGACGGCCCAATCGAGTCGAACCTCTCGGAAGAAATTGATTGGCCATTGCGGTGTTTGGGCCCCCCTGAATCTGATCCCGACTCCACGTCTCATTCACTCGCACCCAAGGCCCTGAGCTGCAATATATTTGTATGTTGTCCCGCTGGTTGCCCGTGAAGATGGAGCATTACGTGTTCCCATCACCTGGATAAAATGCCCGACTGTCATGAGCCCCGTACCCATCGTCCCCAACAGCCGTGGACGATATCACTCCGGCGTGGCCATGGGCAAGACTACTGTGGAACATCCCTTCCCGGGACAAGGGGCCGGGGAGACCGTAGCGTGAATGCATCTCTCATCACTCTGTGAGGTTGGCGTCCTCGGCCAACTGCCTTTGCTCCTGTGTCGAGTTGCTGCGCTCTTGACGAGTTTGAATGTCCCCGAGCTTGACCCTCCGCCTCGCGTCAATGTACATCACTAGTATTGTGTTAATCACCTGCCACCTGCCACGGCTCCCAAAGCGATGCTTCCTGGAACATTCCAAAAACATGGCACGCGGGGGGGGGGGGTTGTAAAAGGAGAAGAATGGTGCTTACTGTACTCCTGGTACGTATGCGGCATCACTTTGACGTCTTTGGGTACCGAGAACGTGTAGTTGAACTGCCCTGTTGGTTTGGTTGTAGTGTCGTGCTCAACATCTGGGCCACACACGTACAAGTCAGCAGTCTGCCAAGAAAAGCAGCTTGTGGGCGACGATCCCACGACGGCTATGGGGACCCGGGCGCTGGGCCTTCGGCCCAGTTGTGCTGGCCCGGCCCGGGCAAAAAGAGCCAAACCAGGGGACCAGTGTAGATCATGCTCGAGCGTACCTCTAACTTTACTGTCAACCCTCACATGCACCCGCGTCACGGGCTGCTTCGGATCCCTGTGCTGTGGCTCACTACCGCCTTCTTCGAGCTGGGCGGGGGGGGGGGGCAGAAGTCAGCAAGCTGCAACATGACCAGGAGCCGCCGCGGTGCGCAAGGGCTGGTACACCGGCTGCAGACCTGCGCGAGAAGGTGGGCGGGCGATGGCCCTGCGATGTGACAAGCCCGAGTAACTAACTCACCAGCGGTGGGTCGGTATAAGCAATAGTTGCTCGAAGGTACAAGACGCTGCCCACCGGGACGGGGTTTCGGAAGGTACAAGGATCGGCGCTGATGAAAGTCTGCGGCGCGTTAGTGATGGGAGCCAGGACGGGGCTCAGGGTCAGACGTACGGGGCGCGCGTGAGCGAAACTGGCGGCACAGCAAAAGGCCAGCTCAAAGGTCTGCTTCAGGTGGAAGCCGCCAAAGATCATGGTCTGGTGTCTGTTCCTGTATTGTGGCTGCATTATGGCGGCCGTCGACAGCTGCGTGGTGCTCATGGGGACGACGTTGGC
The DNA here is from genome assembly GCA_021399435.1 of Diaporthe sp. PMI_573. Lineage (NCBI taxonomy): Eukaryota > Fungi > Ascomycota > Sordariomycetes > Diaporthales > Diaporthaceae > Diaporthe > Diaporthe sp. PMI_573. Next base: position 3,567,748 of record JAJTUP010000002.1, on the reverse strand, counting down.
GGGCTGGCGGAGGCTGTCGTTGGGGTCGTGGTACCGCAGCTGCCTGAGCCAGATGCCGTGGATCAGGGCCGACTCGGGATCGTTGGGTTCGGTGGCCAGCAGAGACGTCTTGCTCATCTTCTTCTTTGCCAGCGACTTGGCCTCGCCGGCCTTGAAGGCAGCCTCCTCCTCCGGGGTGTCGCAGAGGAGTGCAGGGACGTTGACGGGCTTCTTGGTGTCGGGATCCAGGGCGACCATGGTGAAGGTGCAGGTGAGCAGCTCATCCTCGGGCCTGGTGGGCTCCCCCTCGGGCCGGGCTCTGGCGACCCTGCAGGTGATCTCGACGCTGCTCCTGCCCGAGGCATAGGTGACCTGGCCAGAATACTCGAGGTCGCAGATCTCGGTCAGGGGGTGGGCTATTGTGATGCGGTCCAGCGCCGCAGTGACGGTCGTCACGCCCGGCCCGGTGTGCTTATAGACAATGACCCCCGAGACTGCGAGGCCGGGGTTAGCTACCAGGCCAGCACGTAGTAGGTGTCTCGGGACAGCTTACGGGCATCCAGGTCCATGAAGATGGTCCCCAGCCTAAGGGTGGGCACGTTAGAGGGCCGAGGGGCGAGAAAGAGGCGGCGGGGGGGGAGGGGGCCGCTGCGAGCATCGGCGTGCACAAACCTGATGTGACCCGACGAGTTGATATAAGTGTCAGACAGCCAGGGGTCCTGGCCCAGGGGCAAGACGACGCGGTGGTAGCTGTCGCTCATCCTCCTGGGGCTGAGGTCACGCTCCTGAGGGCCAGCCTCGCGGGCTGCGGTGCGCTGCTTGTCCTGCTGCTGCTTCTGCTGCTCCTGCTGCTTGCGGAAGGCCTCGATCCACGGCGTTGGGAGCCTGCCATCGGTCAGGCCGCGAAAGACGCCATCCGTGGGGCGTGGCACTGTTGTTCCGAGCCAGCGAGTCTGGCTGGCGGTGGGCATCCGGAGCCCCGGGGCGGCACACCATCGTGCTCGGCAGGACGAGGCCACAAGGTCCGCAGACCTGCAGGTGGCCCACGGGTTCGGTCGGCCGGTCATGTTCAGGTGGCACTCACGTGTTGCTCATAGCAGAGGAGGATCCCGGGTGTACAGTTCGGTCGCGGCGCCCGTTGTGACGTCGGTTTAAGCTTATCCGAGCGAGCGGTGCTTATCGGCCTCTGCAGCCAGTCTTCCTTCCACTCAGTGTTAGTCTTCACCTCACTATGAGTAGTAATAAGTCTTCCAACAAGCAACCATCGTCTCACCCAGATGGTCTGGCATTTAATCCGGTGCCGGCTTCCCCGGTCGCATCCCAGAATTGTGGGCTTTTTGTAAACGAGAGTCAGGGGGGGGTTCCAGTTAGAATCCCGGCCAAGAGCCGAAAAGGGCAGGCCTGCGAGCCCGGCAATATATCCCCAGCATATGACCACCTCTTGGCTTCTCTGCCCCTTTGCTTCAATGACACCCAAGAGCCCACGGCCGGTCCAATCTGCGGAGTGCAGCTCTCCGCTGCTCGACAACAGCGTCACACTCCCGCCGCGTCTTGTTTCGGAACAGATAAGGAGTGGAGCGCTTGGGGCAGGCCTTCAGTCATTGCCATGCGTGTCTGTCCCGCCAGCCGGTGCAACGCCCATCTCAGATGGATCTATACACCCACGATATATAAGGCATATGATACATATAGAGTTTAAAGTGGATATGCCTAATGTAAACACACACACACATATATAATAGTCCTGAACCGCCCAGCACAACCTGACCTCTCTCACCCTGTCTTTTGTTTCTCAGCCTGACCGACCACACAGCCCACGCCCACCCCTACAAGGGCACTTGACCATCTTATCGTAGGCCCTCTCCCGACAGACAGACAGACAGACAAGATGCGTTTCCACGTCCTGACCAGCCTGCTGGCCCTGGCCTCTACAACCTCGGCTGCTATTACCTGGACCCTGCAGAAGGCCGCAAACCCTACCACCGACCAAGCCGACGCTTACTCCAAGATCGAGGCTGCCATGAGGCTCGCTGTCGCCCGCTACGCCAGGTTTTCCGACGCCTCCAAGAGGCTGACAATACAGTACGAGGTGAGTACTTGTTGGCTGGCCTCCTCTTATGCTGCCCCGAGGACCACTGCTCCACGGATGTCGTGTTTCTGCCGGCCTGGGGGCATCATGCTCCGAGAGCCGAATAAGACGGCACTGGAAGGCGTCTTCTATTTGCCTGCGTTCGCGTCAACCCGTCCGTGTGGATGGCCGCTGATTCCGCCCGTGTAACTAGCCGAGCGTCGCCACCGCTGACGGCAACTACAACGGCAACATACGTTTCGGGTCCAACAGATCCTACATGACCGAACGCACAGCCATGCATGAGATATCCCACACCCTGGGTATCGGCCAGACTGCAGCTTTCAACACCAAGTGCGCAGCCAATGACTGGGCCACGGCAACTCCACTCTTGAGATCTTGGGACGGCGCGAATGCTAAGATTAACTGTGGAGGGGGCCACATCTGGCCATATGGGCTGAATGTGAGTCCCTATTTCGTCCCACCACCCAGCCCTCCTCTAAACTGTCCATCTGATCTTCCTCATCCCAATCACCATGCTTCATTCCCCCGGGGTTGTACCCAAAGCCCACCCTCGCCAGGCCCTTGCTCTCCGAGTTTGGCGCACGGCTTCAGCCTGTTGGCCTTTACTCGTCCACGGATGCTTCCACTCTTACTCTTGGTCAATCTGTACTGACGGCAAGAACTCTTTTAGTACGAAACTGAATGGAGCACAACAAATGCAGACAGACACGTGCAGCTCATCGATGCTATGCTGGCAGATGGGCTGTGAGACCATACTGCGGCCATGCAACACTCCCATATTACTTGTAAATAAATTTGCATTGATGAAGCATCTGACTTCCTAACCTTCCTGCTGTATTGCCCCAGTGACCATGTACAAGCGACACTATACAAGGGTTAAGCATCTCAGAAACACCATCTCCCTGCACATAACCCCATCTGGCTACATTTCTAGTCCATGTGCAGGTGCTTATCTGGTAAATCGGCCTACTCTGTGGGCTTGTGGCTCAAGAAAGCCCCATTGAAACATCCTCTCAAGAAGAATGTTGGGCTCGAGTCAATCGTAAGAGAGATTTAGGGAAAATCAATAGTAATCACCCTGACTTTGAGTTTATGCACATAGCCCCTGAAAAAGGGGACGGCAATTGGTTGCAGTAACAAAAGGCCGTAAATATATTATTTTTGGGCTGGCAGGACTCGACTGGTAACAAATCGCCCGCATGACCCAACCCGCAGGTGTACATACGTAATTAGTTAGTCATGTGTTTACTAGTCTGGGTATGGTTAAGGTACCTAGGTAGTTCAACAACTTGCATAGTAGTTCTTCACACCACACACACAAATATGCTCTAGCACACAATACATTTATATTTGTGGCAAAGTATATCAGTATCGTACGAAAGACATCAAAGCCTTGTTAACAACCCAAGCCTCTTAGCCCGTACTAATTGAGATCCCACGAAAACCTTTTAACGGTGTACCTGCGCCCACACCCTCCTCCATGACCCCTGTGGCGGTCAGGCCTGCGTCGAGCCCAAATTGAATAATAATACAAAGGTTGCGAGGCCACCAGCTTAGTCAACAACACCAGCGGGGGTGTTGCAGAGGACGCCTTGCTCAAGCTACGACGTATTGTTAGCGCGTGCATTCCGACACCGCAGTCTACTCGTATGCCCCCGAGGCAGAAGAACACTTACGATGGGGAGGACACAGCAGCGAGCCTGCTGGCCAATGGCGGAACACTCGGCCTGGAACTCGGAGGCGTTGGCCGGGACGGCGGGCGGGTCTGCGCAATTCAGGTCGGCAACCCCGAGGACATCGGTAGCGCAGCACTGGGCCGTGCCGTAGAGGCCGGAGCACGGGATGTAAAGCTGACGCTCCTGAACCTCGACAGGCGAGGACAGGGCGACGCTGGCGAAGAGGGTTGCAACGACGGTGAAGTACTGCATAATGAACTTGTTTGATATCGATGTGATGAAGAAGGTGAGGGGAGTCTGGCAGTTTGGTAGGGGCAGTAGCAAGATGATGAAGTGTGAGGCGAAGTGGATCTGATGGAGCGTTGGGATGGTCGAGAGGGTTTGTTTCCGATGGCACGAGGTTACGGCGGCTTTTATATTCGACGACTTGGGCTCCCTCCGGCTCCTGTTGCGCGCAGAGTCGAAGAACCAGCCGCATCGACGCGTCGTCCTCTCAGGGGCGAGCAGCATCTCTGACATCAGAGGGAGTCAAGACCGTCATGTCCCATGTGAAGAGGACGCTAAGTGTTGACTACCTTTCTGTGGGAGGGCCGACACAGCAAGGGGCCATTTCAAGGCACAAATAGGCACGCCGGCGATGCAGTGGGGAGGGAGTAGCTACTCGGCCAGGCCAGGTTCGTCTGATCTGAAGACGATCATATCCAACACGGGACACCCGGTAAGGATGCTGTGGCAAGCAACGGCAGGCCTTGCCGCGACAGGCATGAGACGCTCTGCTGGGAGCCCGGGGCTTCTGGGGCACCCCAGCGATGCCCAGAAGAAACTGGATTGGGACATGGGAAATAGCAAGAGGAGACAGGGGAAGCCGAGACGTAATGGGGAGCGCAAGGCCCGAGAGGTTGCAGGCAAGGCAGGCCGCCCGGGCGTGGTCGTTGAGACGACAAATGGGGCACAATGACGGCGATGGACGCCAAGCCATACTACGTAGGTCTGGGTTCGAGACGGGTGTCGGGCGGAGGAAAGGGGCAGAGGATAAATAATGTCAGGGGGTGGTATAAGTCGTTGATGCGCCACGAGGGATCGGCACCCACAGAAAGAGAGGGCAAGCACTGCAGTCTAACACTTGCAAGTTGGATCCAAGCACCAATGGTGGTTGTGTGCACAAGGATGACACAGTCCACCGCCACAGGAAGTCATTACGGAGCAAGGCCGACGTCTAGCTCGCACGCACAGCACACAGTAGCGCCCCAAAACCCCAGCGAGAGGCAAGAGGGAGATGAGGGAAAAGAAAAGAAGAAGGAAAAAAAAGGGTGGGGGACAGTATTGATAAGGAGGGGTGCCAGGCAGCATTGCCAGGTAATGATGATCATGATAGAAGGTTTGAGGGCGAAATACAGCAGCTTGATGGTTCTGGGATGAGGGTGAAGGTGAATACCCTGCTTGAATGCGCCGCTACAGTCCCAGCAGTGGTGAAGTAGCATGTGTGCCCAAGCAGGAGGCCAAGGAGGGGCTTCTCGACATGTGTAGGTGGTAATTTTCTTCTCTTTCGGGCTCGATATCGTGGGCACAGCCAGCAGACGTCAGTGGTGGATAGGAGTACCCGCCCACAAGCCACGCCAATGCAAGCGGCAGCCAACCATGTGCTGTACCTGACAGGGACCCGAGAAAGTCTCCGGGCCCATGACAGCAGACTACTGGTGCTGCGACTGGACAAGCAGACAAGGGCATCAGCTCCAGCCCCCAGCCCCAGCTGGTGCTGTCCGTCCCGGGGAGGAGGGAGGGAGATTTGTTCACCAAGACTTATCACCGTGAGGCAAGGAAAACACGCAAGGTGAGCAGGAAGTGAACGGGAACAAGACTAGTCTAGTCTGCATTGTGGCGGTTGGCGTCTGGCCGGTTGGCCGGTTGGCCGTTTGGCCCGTTTGTGGCCCTTCAAAAGAGGGTTGCATCTCAACGCCGACCGGATCCCTGTGGGCATACCCGCCTTCAGCCAATCGTAGCTTGCACCTGGCCTGAGACCCCAGCCCTGCCCCCTTGTGGCAATCTGGGGCAACGCTCGATGACGGCAGCCCGGGAGCAGCAAGCAGCAGTCTGTCAGTCTGTCAGAGTTCGGTACTCTATATTAGCTGACCACCCCGGACCCCTGCTGATCGTCCACTCGTCCCTTCTATCTATAGTAGCGCCTCTTATGTGCAGGCGTGCAGGCGTGCAGGTGGGTTCTGGCCAGACCACAACTACACAGCACCTTCCTAGGGGGGTACGGAGGTACCTTGGTACCTTGGTACCTGGGTATTAACTAACCAGCCAGCCTCTGATATAGCCAAACATTCCTGTTTCCTGCTCTTGTCCGACTTCCGCTGGCTGTCGCATCACTCTGCACACTGCTCACCCACCCGGTCGGCCGCGGGAGGGCAAAGTCTCACGGCTGCTCATCATCATCATCATCATCATCATCATCATCACATGGGGACCAACGACGAGAGGAGGAGGAGACCACCCCCCCGGAACTAATAGACACGCACCAACGGTAGCGGCCGTTACATCGGCAATCGTCGTGCCCACCAAGTTGAACGAAAACGAACATTGGCCTGTCTCGTACCTGGGCCCCTTTCTTCATCATAGCCCCAACTGCTGGCAGACACACACACAACCACACACACCTACACTATTCGACCTGTCCCGAATCTGGTCGAGCCATCCCCGGGCTGCTTGCCTATTGCGGCCACTCCCTTCCCATCTACACGCGCCATGTCACGCCCGCCTCTACTCGACATACCAAGTATACTCACCACATCCCCCCCCCCTGGGCTCCGCATGCCGCATCAACACCTACCTACTAGTCTGGCTCGTCTTCGCCACTGAGTAGTATCGGCCACAACACATGCGTCTTCTGTTGCGACCCGGCACAGCCAGTCGGGCACGCCTTGCAGCCCCTACGCCGTAGTAAAGCTTTCCTCGGGGAGGCAGCCCTCGGGCTTGACTGTGTGACCGTCTCTGCTGCCCGCCCGTCCACTTGGACTCTTCGGCGCTAGCATCTCAATGCCTCCTCAAGCCCCTGAGAGGCACCGTGTTCATCGCCCATCCTGCCATCGCACCACTTGACATGCTCCAGGCGGCGCCCGGCGCCTATCGAAGGCAGGTAAGTGCGAACGGGGAAGGGGTCGGTCGTGGAGGCCGCTCCAGAGAGGTCACCCTTGTGTAGTCATGACGGCCATGACGGCCAGCGAGAACAGGCACCCAAGACGTTCGCAGTCCTGCCTCCCCAAGCTAGGCTCACATCCGAGAACTTGCCTGTAGCCGTTCTTGAAACCTTCAACGGCGAGCCGCCCCCGGTGACAGTCGAGCTTGTCTTACCCGTCAATCGTAAGCCTAGCACGGACAGGAACCCACGCATGTGTTGCAGCAGGCATCGACAAACAAGGTAGAGGTAACAGATGGGGCTTTTGCAGGCAGGCATATTCCGCCATACCGATTTTGTCACTGGGCAGCCAAGCCCAAGTGGTCAATGTACCGATTGTACTCATACAAGTGGTGCCAAACCGCCGTCTAGCCGGTGCATAATCTATCGTCGGCCTCCGAGCATCCCTCGTCATCCCCGCCCTTCGCAATCCGCGGCACCTCCCCACGCCACTCCCCGGACTAGGCGTAGAAGTTGACCGTCTGCGCTGTTTGTTAGCGGGGTGCTGCCCACAGCAGGGGGGCTCCTGGGGTTCCTGGTTGGGGCCGAGGCTCACCTCCTTCTTCTTGGATTGGACCTCAGCGATGGCGTCAACGTAGTGCTCGTGGCTGATCTTGTTCTTGCCCATCCTGAGCGCAATCATGCCAGCCTCCACGCACACAGCCTTCAGCATGGCACCGCCGAACTCGTCCGTGCTGCGCGCCAGCTCGCCCCAGTTGACGGCGCTGTCGACCGTCATCTTCCGGCTGTGGATCTTGAGGATCTGGGCACGAGCTTCCTCGTTCGGCAGCGGGAACTCGATCTTGCGGTCCAGGCGGCCAGAACGCAGCAGCGCCGGGTCGAGCACGTCCACACGGTTCGTCGCCGCCAAGACCTTGATGCGGTCATCCGAGGCGAAGCCATCAAGCTGGTTGAGGAGCTCAAGCATGGTCCGCTGCACTTCTCGGTCGCCCGACTTCTCCGAGTCGAACCGTTTCGTGCCGACGGCGTCAAGCTCGTCGATGAAGATGATGGACGGGGCCTTCTCCTTGGCCAGGGCGAAGCAGTCTCGGACAAGCTTGGCACCGTCGCCAATAAACATCTGTACCAGCTGCGGGCCTGCAAGCTTGAGGAATGTCGCGTCTGTCTGGGCGGCACAGGCTCTGGCCAGCAACGTCTTTCCGGTTCCAGGAGGTCCGTACATAAGCGCGCCTGCATTGCCGTCTCGTTAGTAGTGCGTAATGGTGGGGACTCGCGGCAGGGGCACCAGCCGTCCACTCACCTTTCGGTGCCTTGATGCCAATCTTCTTGAATCGCTCCGCCTCCTTCATGGGCCACACGATGGCCTCCACGAGCTCCTCTATCTGCTTGTCTAACCCGCCGACATCGCTGTACTTTTCGGTTGGCTTCTCATCGACTTCCATGGCCTTGACTCGGGAATCGTATTCGGCAGGCAGGGTGTCGAGGATGAGGTAGGAGTCCTTGTTGACGCCGATGAGGTCGCCGGGCTTTAGATCCTCAGGGTCTACCAACCCGATCAGTGGCAGAAAGATGGTTTGTCTCGTCGAGGTCTTGATGACAGCCGATTTCCCCACCCTCGTGGCATCGAGGTCGATGTTGGCACCCTCCTCCGATGACTCCGCCGTAGGATCGAGATCAAGCAGCTCGACCACGTTGCCGACCAGGTAGGGGAGCTGTCGGTTGTTCTGGATCTTTTCCCGGTTCTCCTTGATCTTCTCGTTCATGGTTGCCTTCTCGTGTTGTAATCGCTGGAACTCGGACTTCATGATTCTGGCATCGTTTTCAAGGAGTCGCCTGCGGTTCAGGATGTCCTGGGTGTTGAGCGACAGGATCTCGTCGTCGATGACGTTTTCCTCCTCGGCGTCCTTCATCTCAGCGTCGCCGTCGCCAGAAGGCTTCTTGTTCCCGTCACCATTGTCGTCCTTGCCATCCTTCTTGTCCTTGTCATCACGGTCGCGGCGCTCGAGATCGTCCAGTTCCTCAAGAGACGCCATGGTGGCAACGAGGGATGAAGGTCGTGTTGGGAGATTCGCCTTGAGGTGGTCAACACTCTGTCAACAGAAATATCGGGTTGGTGAGATGGCGTATGGGCAGCTTGAGATGGGGCAGGGTCGTCTGAGAGGTCGGTGTTGGACAGCTTCGAAGCTGGAGGTCGGCGGCTTAGCACAAGGCAGGCAAACAGAGGCGCGTCACCGGACTTAGTCAGCCGAGCTTGTGGCAGCCGATAAGCCTGCTTATCCGCCCGAACAGGCTACCAAGGGGTACATGGCTCCTCGAGTGAGGTTCTGTCGCTCGGTCACGCGGCTATTGCATTCCCATCTATGAATACTGCCTGGGCAAGTAGGTAGACAAGTAATACATGTGAATTCCATCTCACGCTGAGCACGAGACATCGGGTGCCCGGGGCATTGCGCGCATTCAAAGGATCGTAATTATGGTATCATACAAATCATGGCGCCTGCTAGCTGATCGAACTGCCTACAGGCCTTGAGCGAGCAACAAACAGGCCAAGCCGGAGACAGGGCTGTCACCTTCCCCCCCCCATCACTGACTCGCAGGGGCTGCTTTCCCCTCCCGTGGAAATTACTCCTCGTCCACGAACCTGCTCGCGATCTGGCCAAAGAAGGGGACCTCGAATCTGTCGAGCATGTCCGCATCACGGTATGCCTTCAGGGTCAAGAAGGCGATCAGACCGAGGTCGCAGAGGAATAGGAGCCATCCGAGAAACACCGACCATGAAAAGACAAGGTGGACGATGAAGAGGGCGGTAAATAGGAGCGCCGACTGCCAGGCGTGGAATCTGCTCGGCGTCAGCTGCGGTCGGGCGGAACGCCCACGATAGAACCATCCGGGCTGGCACATGGAAGGCGTCGAAGCCGTCTCGGACCTACCTGACGTAATCGCTCTTCCTCTCGAGGATCAACAGCACAATGGCCCCCAGCGGCGGCAGCGCCAGGTAAGCCAGGCATGCCTCGTAGTCCAGCCTGATGCCCAGGCTTGTGTCGAACTCGTTGATGCCCTCCCTGTCCGCGGCCAGGCCACTACCCATGTTGCCAAAGTACCCATCCGCCGATCGTGCAGCGCCGGCAGGAGCTGGACTCGCCTGGAAGTTTGGGCTGGCGATGCGGTATCCGCTGGCCTGCCAATTGCGCTGCGGCTGAGGATGCTGCAGCGGCGGCGGGCTGGCCTGATTCGAGCGCTTCTGGTACGTGGACGGCGAGAAGGGGCGGCGGTCCAAGGAGGCACGGGGAGACGCCGTGTCTGGCGAGCGGGACTCCTCTGGAGCAGAGGCCTGGTACGGCGCGAAGTTCATTTGGACGCGTCTGGTTGTGGACAGCAGTCCGCGGAGGCGTCGCGTTTACGGAGCAGAAGCCAACATGGCCTGTGGGATTTGTAAAGACCTCAGGCAGCCGAGGGTGACGGTGGCCGACGTGCTGCTGTCGCGTCAGGTCAAGGTGGGAAGCTTCGGGTGTCCAAGGTTGGAGAAGCAGGAGACTAATACCGATGATAACATACCTAGGAACTTAGGTATAAAGCGGCTCGATAGGAACTCCGCCTGCCGCGCGCCGTCGGCTCCCCTGGGGCAGGTTGCAGGGGTCTCGAAGCTTAGCGCCTACCCAGGTACTCACTCCGTACGCTGCAGTGAATCCAGTGCGCGTGGGTTGCCCACACCGCAGTCCACCAGACGACCTCTCCTGGGATAGGCGACGGAGCATCCAGCCATCGCCGGGCGATGTATAGGGTGCTGCAGGACGAATAGTTGTACATGCGCTTCTACATAGTGCTCTTCTCTGCTGTGGATTGCCTAGCAAGGCTCTGGTTTTCCTGGCTGGCTCCCTTGGAAGCAAAGACCTTCCCATAGATATATCCCTTTCCCCTCACTCATCCGCCGGAATGCAATGCTGAATGCCGACGAGTAGTTTGCAACCCTAAATCTTGCTCCCGAGGGCCTTTCGATCACGAGAACGGCTCATCGTTAAGGGGTTCTTTCGAACCAAGGCACAAATGCGTGCGTTACATGCAATAGGCGGTATATTGTCCCGTCAGCCTCATTCACCACAGGCTCCCACGCCCGAGTTGCTTGTACTCGCCAGCATTGACGTCGGATCTCTCGTTTCCCGCTCTTTCTATTCACTCTTGTCACCGTTCGCGCCCTCCTCCAGCATTGTCCTCCGGGACTCCATTGTCATCCACAAGCTCTTGGATGCGCCTTCCAGAGCGGTTGTAAGCCCCAGGCCCGCGCTCTGCAACATGGCCACGAGCTGTGCCCGCAAGCCGTCAAGGCCACCCTCGATGCCGCCCACCCATCTCACGCCATCAGAGCCAAAGACCTTGCCCTCGACCCTACCACCGATCAGCAGGAGCTTTTGCAAGCCGCTCTGGGTCGTGAGGTCGTGGTATCCTGGGTTCTTCTTTCTCGTGGGCGCCGGGAATGCGGGTGGGCTAGGCGACAGTATGGACAGCGCCGCGGCTAGATGTTGTGGCGACACGGCCGGGAATGTGAGGAGTGCCATCTGGCCGATCATCAGCGGTGCCAGCTGGGCGTAGGTGGAGTCCTCGGGCACGGCACCCTCGATCGCCTTGACTGCATTATATGCCGCCATTGACAGGTCGTGGGTGTAGGTGTCCTCGGCGCCAGTTGTACCGGACCTCCCGACAGCGGCCGGGTCGAAGAACTCGACGACCTTCAGGGCCTGGTCAAAGGTGCGCGTGCGTACGACCTGCAGTAGGATATTGGGAGTGATGTCGACGGGCGCCTGGCCGTCCGGGGCTGCCGGGGCAGGCGGCACGGCGGCGGCCAGGGCGGCCCTCAGCTCGCGCCGTATCGCCGCCCACTCGGCGGCTGTGAGGTTGTTGTGCTGGAACATGAGCATCAGAGGCGTGGACCGGAGGAGGGATGTGTAGGTGCGCAGAAGCTGGGCCTTGCGCTCCTCGGAGCGCCTCGCGCTGGGTGGCTTGGTGGGGGGGACGTAGTCATCGGGGAGCCTCAGCATCGATGCTATCGAGGCGGCTGTGGCATACTGCCTCGGGCCTGTTGCAAGGACTGAGGACGGCGCCCACACCGGCGCGCCGCAACGGCGTGGTGTATGCATGTTACATCTCCACGCAGAGGCCGCAAGCCTCCTCGAGGCTTGACATTGCACCCTGGGCGGCATGCTGGAGGCTGTCGACCGAGACGCGTGCGCCCGAAAGAACCGACCGGCCGGAGGGAGCAAAACAGAAAGGGGAAGAGGACAGGTTGGACGAGTATTGGCCAGGGGTGGAGCGCAGTCGAGAGGAGAGCCGGGCTTGCCGTGGCTGCTGTCTTGGGAATGTCAATTGAGAGTGAAAAAGGACGCTGGGATTGCAGCATTGCACTCGCATTGAGCCGGCCCTCTGCAGCAGCTCCAGGGTCGCGCCTTCGAAAATTCTGGCCCGTCCGCCTGCTGGTGGAGACTACCTCGATGGATGTATTGTGTACATGATCATGGGCTGAATCTGGGTGGGCCACGGCGATCCAACAGCTGGGTATCCACGTACCCTTTACCCCGTGCCAAGGCGGCAGGCCAGGCCGATGATAAGATAAGCCATCTGCGGGACAAAGCTGCAAGCGGCGCGGGGCTGCAGCGGTGGGCGGGCTGATTTGCCCGGTTCCAACCATTGGGTCACTCGCCTACCTGACCAGCGACCACCCATTCACGTTAGCCTTTAACTCGCCACTCCATACCGGACCAGACAAGGCAGAGCAACACAAGGCAAGGCAAGTCAGGGCAAGGCCAGGCCAGCCCCTCCGCCCTGAAAATGGCTGCGCCCACCCCCGACCCGGGCCGGAGCCTGCAGTCCGAGTCGCAGCCGGACCTCATCGAGGCCACCGCCGGCGCTTCTCAGCCCCCTCCTGTTGTCGACATCAAGCCCTTGCTTGCGCGCCTGTGGCCACGCACCCCGGACGTCACCGCCAACGAGATCTCCGAAGCCATCGAGCACTTCTTCACCGACCGCATCGACGATGTCCAGACCGGCGCCCTGCTCATGTGCCTACACTTCACCGGTCTGGACCGCGACCCCGAAGTCCTGTCGCAGTGCGCCCAGAAGATGCTCAGGGCCGCCGCGCAGGTCGACTCGCACCTGCTCCAGCGAGTGATCGAGACCAGGGGTAGGAGGGAGGGCAGCTACGCCGGCGGATTCGTAAGTCAGCCCGCCCGTCCGCCCTGACTCACCCGGCCCCCCCCCGGCTGACCACAACCATCCCCCCGCGTGCGCAGTGCGATATAGTCGGCACAGGCGGCGACTCTCACAATACCTTCAACATCTCCACTACCGCCTCCATCCTCGCCTCCAGCCTCCTCCTCGTATCCAAGCATGGCAACCGCGCCTCCACCTCCAAGTCCGGCTCTGCCGACCTCATCGCAAACATGTGCTTTCCCACCCCGCCAGACATGTCCGCCGTCGAGCCAGACAAGATAGGCCAAATATACAGCAAGACGAACTATGCCTTCCTCTTTGCCCCGTCCTTTCACCCGGGCATGCGCTTTGTCTCCCCCGTGAGGAAGAAGCTGCCCTGGCGCACAGTCTTCAACCTGCTCGGACCCCTGGCCAACCCCATGGATGTTTACAACAGGCCCATGCTCGAGGCGAGGGTCATCGGCGTCGCCAGGAAGGACCTGGGCCCAGTCTTCGCCGAGGCGCTTCGCCTCAACGGCGTGAGGAAGGCCATGGTCGTCTGCGGGGACGAGGAGCTGGATGAGGTCAGCTGCGCCGGGCCGACCCTGTGCTGGAGGCTTGCCGAGGGTGCCACAGGCGAGGTTGCGATCGACCACTTCAGGCTCGCGCCCGAGGACTTTGGCCTGTCCAGGCACATGCTCGACACGGTATCCCCCGGGAAGGAGCCAGCCGAGAACGCCAAGATCCTCAAGAGGATACTGAACGACGAGCTCGCCGACGATGACCCCATCCTCGAGTTCGTGCTCATCAACACTGCCGCGCTATTTGTGGTCTCAGGCGTGTGCGACGCAGACTCGAGCGATATGGGCCGTGGGGATGATGGCAACGTCCTGAAGGAGACAGGGCCGGGCAGGGGAAGATGGAAGGAAGGGGTGAGGAGGGCGCGGTGGGCCATCAAGAGTGGCGAGGCGTGGAGGCAATGGGAAGCATTTGTCCAAGTAACAAACGATCTCAACAGTGGACGGTCCTAGATTTTGTTATCTAGACATGCATTTAGACTCAAATGTGCTTCTCGGCCAGCTGGCGACAATGGATGATCGTCAAGGGTTCGTGTCCTTCCCGCCGGGCGGGCCCCTCCCCTCCCTGGGGGCAAACGGCCTGCGCCTTTTTGTTTTCTTTCTATCTAGCCATGACCGCTCTCACGGTACCCTTGACACTCGGTCGACCCTCGAACCCAACGTCCTCGATCTCGGAGTGCTCACTGGCTCCCTGAGATATCCACCGTGCCAGCAGGTCATTGCTCTCTTTTGGCTTGATGTTATTGTCCCGAGTACCGACCGTCAGGTGCGCAACCTTGTTGACACAGTGCCACTTGTCCTCAGGGTCGTTAACCCTGACCACGATGGCCATGACACTGCCGTCGTAGACGACACGCTCCAGTACGACCTCAACCTCACCCAGTGCGCTGTCAGAGACGCCTGTGCTGGCCTCAGCCTCGGCCTGCAGCTTCGAGTACCGGTCCCATAACTCGGGGTGGTCTTTCGAAGTTGCGCGGTGCATTAAGGTGACGTGGAACTTGGGCTGGATTCGACGGGTGCCTCCCAGAAGCTTGTAGAAGCGGGACTTTTGGGAGCCGGCTTCCTTGAAGGTCTTCTCGAGGAGGGAGTTGATATCCTTGGCGGGCACATCAATCGACATGTACTCCAGGGGCTTCTTCTTCGTTTTCTTCTGAGGTTGGGCCTGTGCGCCGTTCTGGTTTTCTTTGCCGGGTTTTCTCCGATCGGGGATCGTGTGTCGCAGATCAGGGCGGTACTCGTCCATGGATTCTTGAATGACACGGTCCATCTCCTCAGCCGTGGGAATATTCTGTATCAACCTGGGGTAAAGACGGTGGAGCTCGTTCACCGCCGTCTCCAGGTTCTCTCGGCTCGATGCAAGAGGGTTGAGATTGATGACGGCGTCAAAGCCGTCGTCCGGTGCCCTATCGCTGTCCAAAGGCTCGAGCCGGGTCAGGAACCCTTCCATGATGCCCTTGACCTTGTTAGGGTCGGTGGCAGCCTGGATGGTCTGGTGGTTGTCGCCGCGGGCAAAGACGCGGCCCTGCGTGATCTCGCGGACCCTGTCTATGTTTTCATGCACAAAATTCAAGGCCACGAGGCGGGCATCGCCGTGCTGCATCTTGACGTCTGTGAGGATCTGCTTCCTCTCGTGTTTCTGGGCATTGTTACGGTCGGCAGTGACGGCGGTGTGACTTTCCAGCTGCTCGAGTACCATCTTGGTAAAGCGTGGGGGCCGCTTGGCGCCGGTGATGTTGTCGTTTTGGACGTGTCCAAAATCAAAGAGCTTGGAGAGCCCGACAGCAATCGTCGTTTTGCCGCAACCGATGGTCGCGATAGGAACGAGTATGACGTCCCGCTCGACCTCGGGTTGCCCGCCGTCTCCGTAGAGCTCCTCGAACTTGGCCGCGTCACCACCGTCGATGTTCTTGAAGGCGAGGAAGTCGTTGCGGAGGGCGATGATGCCGTGATTTTGGGTGTAGAGCTTGCCAAGCTTCGGGTCGGCGGCAAGCCTCTTCTTCGCGAACAAGAGATACTCCTCGGTGATGGCGCGATGCTTCTTGAACCTGGGCGGTTTGCCCCCGATCAAAGCCTTGGTGCACTCCCTCCACTGGCGGTACAACAAGTAGGGCTCCTCGAACTTGTACTTGAAGAACCAGTCGAAGGGCTGCACCTTGGACGGATCCCAGGATCGCTTACAGCGGACGACGAAGCCCTCGACGTCTCTGCCCTCATGCGCACCGGTTTCTGCGCACTCCTCTAGGAACTTCCTGACCTCGGTGATGGTGTCCATCCTGAGGACACCAACCTTGCGGAAACCCCAGCCGTCGGCAAACTGATGGACCAGGGCGGCGGGGTACGTCATGAACGCGGGAACGTTGGCATTGATGCCGTGCAGGTAGAGGCCGGCCTTGTCAGGGCCGTAGGCGAGAATGTGCTCCTCAAAACCGTCGTCGCACAGCTCGGCGACGGCAGTGACGTTCCGGCTCCTCAGCTCGCGGGCAAGGTCCTCCTTGGTCCTGCCCAGGGCTTGGAGCTGGCGGTCAACCCACCGCTCGCCTGCTGCGGCATGGCTTACATCAACGTCGCTGCGTTCGCCAGTGGAGTGTTTGCTGCAGACAAGAAGGGTACCATCCTCCAGGCCGCTCATGAATATGATGCAGCCGTTCTCCTTGAGGGTGAGCTCGTAGGGCCCGGTGGTCTGGGTCTCAATGACATCCCAGCGGGTCTCGTGGACCTCGCCGACGTTGAAGAACTTGTCGTAGCCGCGGATGGCAACCTCGGGGACGTTGTTGCGGGTCCTGGTGGTGAACAGGCCGCGTGCGTAGGTGGGCAGGTCCCGCTTCTTGTAGTCGTATTCTTGGAACTTCCACGAGTCGACGGTCAGGCCGTCGCGGGAACCGGCGACGGCGAACTTGCTCTTCTTGGCGCTGAAGCCAGCCTTCTTCTTGTCCTTGGCAGCATCCTCAAGAGAGCGACAGAGCCGAGCGACGTCCTCTGGATTCTGCTCGGCGAAGGGGGTAGCCGTGCTGGCCGGCGCGGACGAGACAGCCGCAGCCTTATCCTGCAGCGGTTGCTCCATGCCTTGGTTGGTGGTGGCTGCGGAGGCGGGGTGGTGTTTTGGGGTGCAGCGCAGGGGCGAAAAGGAAAAGCCACGCCTCGAAATCTCAGAGGCTGGTGGTCTCCCAAATGTCGACGAGGGGCGTGAGCAGTAGGGTGTTGAAGGAAGGTGAGGTCTAAGGCGAAAAGACTGAAGTTGTTGCGGGGCGTACGAAGACGAACAAGTGAGCGATGCAGCGCCTGAAAATGGATTTCGATGCGCCGGGGTTTTGGAGGACCAAGGACTACAAAGACTCAGACGGCGACAAGTGAGGCCGTTGGGCGGCGCTGCAAAGACGTTGTGAGGAAGGCGGGAACGGCACAGACGAGACATTCATTGACTGATATTGCTACTACCATAAACGCGAGATTGGAAGGTGGGTTTGAGTGCACTTGCTGCGTGCCACCTGTTGCCGCAGCAGTCAAGTGAGGCCAAAAGATGAATGAGTCAAACGGCCAACAGCCAGCCCAGCCGTATTTGCAGGCCTGCCCCCCTCACCAAACTCACCCAGGCAGCAAGGTCCACTTTGAAGGCCGCAGGGAACGGCGAGGTATGCAGTACTCATTCACAGTAATAGGAGAACTCATTGCAGACCGACATGTGGGTTGAATGCATGTAGGTGGTGGTTCACAAGCATGACCAGAGCAGAGAACCAAAGCCGGAGCCACAGTCTCGGGGACAGGCATCAGCAACCTGTGGTCCGGTATGGTAAAGGGAGGGGGGCTGGCACAAGGCCCTATGTTAAGGGTTAGGGCTCTCAGTTTTCAGAGATTGCCTGGGTACCCGTAGCAATGCCTCAGCCCCAGCCCTACATGGCGGGCGAGCGAGCGACACTAGGTATACATTTTAAGGTTTTCGATTTCTCACAGATTGCTCCGGCCTGCTCTGGCAATGTCCGTTTCCAGAACCCGCAGGAGTTTATTGATATTTAGTCTGCCCTGTCCTTAGCACTGTCAATTGATGCTTTTGGAAGCTTGGCGACGTTTGTCTGGAGGCATCCTTGCCAGTGATGGACACGGTTCTGGGTCGAACTGGCCCAAGCTCCCGACAGCTCGAGCTCTGATGCTAAGACCATAGCTGCATGACATCACCGGAGCATTCCCCCCGGCGCACCACGGCCTTCACTGTACATAGTTCTTCCACCCCATCCCCAATAGGACACGGTGATGTAATGTAACGGCAAGTTTTCTGCTGTTGTTGCAATTGTTATTGTCCATTACGCACAATTGATATCCAATGACGCTTTTTGTCGATTTTCTTCCTGACGCCGTTATCTGACGTCACCAGCATGAAAAACAAACCCAACGAAGCGTCCTATCCCGTTCGCGTCGACATGCTGTCAGGTCCCTTGGACCCCCTGCTGCCGTACCTAGCTCACCCATCATCGGCCCATCGAGATCATGGTGGATGATTGCTGAACCGCAGTACCAGTACCCAATGCAGGCCAACAGGAGGAGGTGTACTTTTTGTGTCTGAGCTGGTGTACGGAGTACCTGGGCTACCTGTTGCCAAGGGTGACACCGCAAGTATTCCACCTCAGGAATCCATGTTCATGTGCCACGCACCGTCCTGCCTGCAATTCCGTGTCCTGCAGTCTGGCTGGCTGGCGGTTGCTCTCGCCTGCCTCCATGAGCGAGCGAGCACAAGCAAAGCCGTAACAGGAGCTCAGCCTGGCAGCCCTGGGTACTTGCGTTGTACTGTGTAGGGCGTCTGTTGATCCACTCCTTCCTGCACATGCATCGGCTGGCTCCCCCAAGCCACATCACAAAGAAGTGACGTACATGCGTTGCCATCGCATCACCTCCCCTCCCGCGCAGCTATTTGCCAGACACACTGACGAAACTGACGCTCTCCTCCCTGCCTACCTACTTGCCAAGTAGGCTGGCTACGTTATTCAGTTGCCCACCACCTTCGCCAACTTCTCCTGCCCCTCTCACATCCGCAACCACCTCCTCCTTGACGTACGTATCACCTTGACTTGACTTTCGAGTATTGCCCATCATCGGAAAACAAACAACCACCCATCCAGCCACGCCATGAGGCTCATCAAAGCCCTCATCTCCGTCGCCCTCGTGGCCGACGCTGCTGTTGCCAGCAGTAACAGCTGGTTCTCCAAGGCCGGTAAATACAGTAACCGCCCTTTTCACTTGTTCTCATTCTCCCACTCCCCATTCTGATCGAGACGGGCACACGCGTCTGATGCTGACCCCTTTTGTCCTGCGCCCAGCTTACAACAAGTGGCATGAGACCGAGCTCGAGCGTTGGCTCTCCGACCATGACGTGCCCTACCCCACCCCGGCCGACCGCAAGGACCTTGAGAAGCTCATACAGTCCAACTGGGACACCTACGCCGTTAGCCCCTACAAGAGTTGGGACACCGACAAGTTGACAGGCTATCTTCAGCAGAAGGGCGTCGATGTCCAGGACTCTGCCAAGTCAGGCAAGGACACTCTTGTTGCACAGGTTGCAGCTTCTTGGTACGAGACAGAAGACAAGGCCCAGGACGCCTACTTCCATGTCAAGGATTGGATCTTGGACACCTGGACAGAGAGCCAGCTCAAGGCCTTTTGCGATCATCATGCTATTCCTGGTGAGTCCTCGGCGACATCCCCACCCTTCGCAGAGCTGTACCGCCAGCTAACAGCATACAGTACCGCAGCCCCGCCAGCGGGATACTATCCTGTCAAAGGCCCGCAGCAACTATGAGACCATTGCTCAGAAGATCGGCGAGGCTGCTTCGTATCCTGGCGACTGGCTCTACGAGACTTGGACCGGTGAGTCCCTCCTCCCTTTCCCCGCCTCCTTCGTATGGAGCAAGAGGCTCTTGTGCAGCGGATCTAATGACTGCAGAATCCGATTTGAAAAAGTGGCTTGACACCCATGGCTTCCCAGCTCCCCAGCCCAGCACTGTGAGTGGCACATCTGACCCGGTTGACCCCTTGGACACACATCTGATAGTCCCGTGCAGCGTGACAAGCTCATCGCCTCGGTCCGTCGCAACTCTCGCTTGGCTTACCTCAAGTCGCAAGAGCAGCTTGCCAGTGCCAGTGCCAGTGCCCAGGCTGCATATGCGACGCTCACCGACAAGCTCATCGATTCATGGAGCGAGTCTCAGTTGAAGGAGTTCGCTGACAAGAATGGAATTCCCGGTGCGTATATTGGTGGTCCTCGTGTCGATGCAAACACTTCTGACTTGAGCCACAGTCCCTCAAGGAACCAAGCTGAATGAGCTCCGCGCTCTTGTCCGCAAGAACCGTGCTGACATCCTTGGCGACAACGTCTCCGGTACTGCTGCTTCGGCATTCGGAGCTGCGACCTCGCAGGCGGGTAATCAGTACGCCAAGGCTACCAACGACGCATCGCTGGCCGCCCAAGACGCCTTCAACAGCGCGATTGACTCCTGGTCGGACACCCGTCTCAAGGCGTACCTTGATGCTCGTGGTGTCCCCGTCCCGCACGCCTCTAAGGCTGACGAGCTCCGCGCCTTGGTTCGCAAGAACTACCACAAGGCATCCACCGGCTGGAATGCCTGGGCTTTCGACGACTTCTCGGTTGAGAACTTGAAAGATTACCTGAAGGCCAACGGAGACGCTGCTGCCAAGAAGACAGCAGACAAGTCCGGCGCTACTCGCGACGAGCTTGTGAGTGCTGCACAGTCTGCCTACGCCTCTGCCTCGTCTGCTGGAGGCTCCACGTATGCATCTGCTACAAGCTACCTCACCCAGGCCACGGATTCGGTCAGGAAGAGTGCATTCGATACTTGGAGTGAAAGCGATCTGAAGGGCTACCTCGACAGCTATGGAATTGTGAGTCATCCTCCTTCGTCTGACCCACCGTTGACCGTGGCTATGTTGGAAGTTTACTGACTGTACTACGTAGCCTGCTCCTCAGGGATCGAACATCAATGAATTGCGAGCGCTTGCCCGCAAGCACTCGACATACTTCCGCTACGGCACAAGCAGCCCATCTGGAACAGCCCTCGCCCAACTCAGCGAGACGCTGCAAGCAGCCTGGCAGTGGTTCGCAGGCCAACTCAACATCGGTGCCGACGTCGCAAAGCAAAATGCCGGCGCGGCCAAGGATAAGGTCAAGGAGGAGCTCTGAAGCACTAGTAATGACCTTGTGCTTGTCCCGGAAGTGACGACGGCACCTCGGAGCTCTGCCTCAAGGACTGTGTGAGAAGGACGCGGTCTGACGCCATGGACTGTGCTCCGGGGCTCGGCTCGACGAGGGTGCAGCGCGAGGGTGCAGAGGGTGGACGGGGACGGACGAAAAAGGCTTTGACGGCATGTAATTTATGTTTTGGCGAGGGTCACAGGGCGCGGGTTGATGAGCTTTGATGATACCGTCGTGCAGGTTTTACGAGGGAGCGCCTTCTTGCTTTTCCCATCTTTCCCAGGCTGCATTGCACTTCATTTTCTGTATTCTCGGCCGTAGTTAGCATCTCGCAGGAACGAACGAACCGTTGCTTACTTCTCCGCTCTTTTTTTTCCTTGCCTCTCTTTTCACTGCTGTGGTCCTACTGCATGGGCATTGTGTCGACTGAAGCTGACGTGTTCCTACCTAATCCTAGAGGTACTGTGCGGAATTGCTGCGACTAGTGTAGAAGACTAAAACTATTAATTGACGTGGTGGAACCTGGGCCCAAGGTCGATTTAAATCTCGAGTCTCGTCCAAGCTCGTGTCCTGTATCAACAACACCCAGCGTCCTGTCTTGCCAATTGTTCGTTACCTAACCCACATCCTTGCCACCGCTGCCGCTGCCAGCCCGTCTTGACCACCGGAACCGCCTTGCAGAGCAAGACGTATTAGGTTCAGCGCTTGGTTGCCCAGGAAGAGCGGCATCTTCAGCAGTTGAGCCTCGTCTACCGCCGCCTGCAATCCCTCGAGGATGGCCCCCAGCCCCCTGCCGTCTCCTTGTCCTGCAGCCCAGCCCCGGGCCACCTGGTCCCGGCCGCCTTGGAAGGCCTTGATCATCTCGGGCCCGTGGAGATTCAACATGGCGCTGCCTCCCGCCGCGTTGGTGCACAGATCGAAGACCTGGTCGAGATCCAGGCCGACGTGGCTGGCGAACGCAATTGCCTCGGCGGTCGAGCACAGATGTATACCCCTGAGTAGGTTCACCACCAGCCTCAGCTTCTCGTCTTCGGTGTGAGACCGGCCCTTGATGGGCCCGACCTTGCCCACGCCTTCGCTGTAGAGCCTCAACATGCTTGCGTCGTCGTCGGCGCCCCATCCCCTGCTCAAGCCCGTAAGGTAGACCTGCTCGGCCACGCTCGTCATGGGCGTGGGGAAGGAGTACCGCCTGGCCTCGGAAGTGATGATACCGGCGTCCTTCAAGATGATGGTGACGGCGCTCGCGATGGGCTTAAAGTCGGCGGTCAGCAGCCGCGGGAGTCTGTTCTCGAACATCCAGCTCGCCCCGTCCGACTTGAGGATCTCATCAGATGCCTTCTTCAGGTCCAGACCCTGATGGCTCGCAAACCCCAGTGCCTCGCTCGCCGACAGGATCTGGACGGCGGCCAGGACCTGGTGGCACATCTTCAGGTTGCTGCCGGCCCCGATGCCGTCGGGGCCGGCGACGAGGTACAGCTTCTTGGGATCCGACATGGCCTGCAGCAGCTCCCTGCCTTTGCTGATGGCCGTCTCCGTCGCGCCGGCCATGATGGAGAGGGTGCCGTCAGCCGCTCTTATGGCTCCTCCTGAGACGGGGCAATCGACAAGGGAGATGTCATCCCTCCCCAGCCGGGCCAGCTGCCTTGCGAGGCCCTGGACAAAGGCAGCAGGCACGGTGGAGCATATGAGCAGGGTGGCCCCGTGGGGCAGGGCGGGTACGGCAGGTGCGTCTCCTTCCAGGAGCACGCCCTGGGCTTGCTGCGCTGTTGCGACCATGACGACGCAGAGCGACTTTCCTGCGACAGCCTCGGCTGGCGTTGCTGCCGAGCTGCCTCCTGCCTGGCGGAAACGCTCGAGGGTCGGGGCCCAGACGTCGAAGCCAGTGACGGGAAAGCCCCTCTTCACCAGGTTGGTGGCCAGGCCGAAGCCCATGGCTCCAAGCCCAATGAAAGACACGGCGGGTTTAGAGGATGCCATCGTCATGTGCCTTGAACCTCTGACGGAGAAGGGAGGGTCTCAGCTTCGGTGGGGGGGGGGCTGGCTGGTCGTTGCAATGGCGAAGTTCGCATTCATCCGCGGATCAAGTAGTCCAACACAGACACAAACGAAGCCACACACCACGGAAGCGACGGTCAATTAGCCAAGTCAAGTCAGTCTAGGCGGCTTGTTAGAGATGGCTGATGGGTCAATTGCTCGACGATGAGGCGTCTGACGCCCTCGGAGCCGTTTCGACCGAGGTCTGGTCCCGAGGAAGACTGCAAAGGGACGGACTCCCTCTCCCCCCTTCTCTCGCCCCCCGAACTCGGCGAACTCGGCCGTCTTGTCGGCAAGGCAACCCCGGCTGTGGTGATGGATTGGCGACCTCAGGTGTGGGCTGGGCCCCCTGAGGGGATGCGAGTGCCGACTTGCCACGCATGCAAGGGCCGCCGAGGAGCCAGCGAGCCGGCTTAACAAGCCCAGTTTCCCCTCGCCATGATATATCCGGTGCCCCACAACCCCCCTCGGCGCAGCGCGGCA
Source organism: Diaporthe sp. PMI_573 (assembly GCA_021399435.1). Lineage (NCBI taxonomy): Eukaryota > Fungi > Ascomycota > Sordariomycetes > Diaporthales > Diaporthaceae > Diaporthe > Diaporthe sp. PMI_573. Next base: position 3,544,392 of record JAJTUP010000002.1, on the reverse strand, counting down.
CATTCGATCTATATGTCGATTTCATGTCACGGCCGGCCGTCACATTGCCAGAGGCGACCGAATCAGGCAAGCCGAAAGACGGATGAGATTCAACCACTGCGGGCGGCTGCTTGTGCATGTACGCACCGCACCGTAGCTTGCACACACTCTCACATACACACATATACACACATACACTCTCGTCTCAGCCCTCGCCCTCGCCCTCGTCGTCACCTTTGCCCTCAGACCTCACCTTGGTCACGCCCCGGATTCACTAGATTGTGCCTTGCACATTCCATTGGTTCCACGACACCGCTAGAATGCCTCGTCCCCCACTGTCTGAAAACAGGTCCATGGCCATCCTGAGGGCCGCGAGGCAGGGCAACTATGCCGTGCCAGGGATGTGCTGTTATAATATCGAGTCCATCATTGCCACCGTTCGTGCCGCCGAGGCAGCAAAGTCCCCCGCAATGGTGCTGCTGTTCCCCTGGGCAATCGAGTATGCCGGGACCTCGCTCGTGAGAGCCGCAGCAGACGCATGTCACAATGCCAAGGTGCCCGTGTCGCTGCATCTGGACCATTGCCAGACACCCGAGCTGTAAGCCGCTCTCACTTTTGCCACTCCCCACCGGCTGCTCGTCCTCGTGCCAGACACTTCGTGATGCTGATTCTCTCATGCCGTCAGCGTGAGGCGCGCAGCTGATATCGAGGACGGCTTCGACTCCATCATGTGTGACATGAGCCACTATGACAAGGAGGAGAACCTCCGTCTCACCAAGGAGCTCGTGGGCTACTGCCACGACCGGGGCATCGCTGCTGAGGCAGAGCCAGGCAGGATCGAGGGCGGAGAGGACGGAGTCGCCGAGACAGCAGACCTCGGCGGGGTGCTGACCACCCCAGTGGAGGCCGAGGAGTTTGTGGCGACGGGCATCGAGATGCTGGCACCGGCCTTCGGGAACGTGCATGGGAACTACGGCCCCAGAGGCATCCAGCTCGAGTATGACCGCCTGCAGAGCATCTACGACAAGGTCGGCGACCGTGTCCAGCTTGTCCTCCACGGTGCCGACCCCTTCACAGAGGAAATATTCCACAAATGCATCGCCGGAGGAGTCACCAAGGTCAACATCAACAAGGGCATGAACAAGCACTATGCTGCTGTACAGGAAGAGATGCGAGGTAAACCCCTGACCAGTGTCATCGAGGCCGGCACCAAGCGGATGCAGGAGGCCATCGAGACATATATGCAACAGCTGGGCAGTGCCGGCAAGGCATGAGGTCCACTAGCCGCGCGTGCAGCATCATCCGAGGCACGTGTGCCCCCCCCGGGGGTGGTGGTAGGAGACGTTATATCTTCACTGCGAAGATAATGTAGCCCGGCAGCATTAGGGCCAGGGACGCAGAAATGCAGGGAGGAGGATCCCCTCCCGCCGTGTCGGTGAAATCATAGCACCGAGCAAACAACTGCAAGTAGCATTGAAAACTACACTCTCCACAAACTTGTGTGCCTCATACGCACGTCGTTACAGCCCGCAGCGCACACTCACACAGCTACCGCACTATCCTTTCTTGATGAAAACCCAGTCCTCAGACCCTGTATGGCGACCATTGCGCCCCATGCCCCCGGGTCAGGAGGCAGCACGCCGTCACCCCCTCGCTCGCGGCCGGCCGCAACGTAGGTGGCTCTTCCAAGCCTTGGCTTCATGTCCTTCGTGGCTTCCGCGCCCCTGACAGCCGCCTTGACACCCTCGTCAAAGCTGCCAGCCTTCTGTATCGCCGCGGCGAAAGGGACGAGGGTGTCCATCACCGTCCGGTCGCCCACCTTGGCTGGCGTGTACTTTGTCAAGTGCTCGAGTGCCGTGGCCAGAGATTGGCCCCAGATCTCGGGAGCCCCTCGCGCCGGGCCGTCCTGCACGCCGTGCTCGACGGCGTTGCGCAGTGACACGAAGAAGATGCCCAAGATGCCGCCGAGCGTGCCGCCCATCTTGCTCTCGACAATCTCCTCCAGCTCTCGGAGCACCGTCACCACCGACCCGCTGGCTGCGATGCCCTTGTTGTCCAGCGCTGCGAGCAGGCTGGTTGCACCAGTCTTGAGTGTTTCACCGCAGTCTCCATCGCCCATCAACGTGTCCCCTGGAGCCCCGAGGATCATCAGCATCTCATCTGTGGAACCTCGACCGTAACAGACAGCAAACTCAAGGGGCCCACCACAACTCACATTTCGTCAGATCGGGTTCCGCTTGTATGAGTGCGTCGCATGCGCCTCGCAGCATCTTGTCCAAAGTAGCCGGGTCCAGCCGGAGGTCCCTGCTGGGATCGACAGCTGCCCTCTTGGGCTCTTGAGGGGGGCTGACGAGCTGCTGGCGCCGCTTCCGCCTTGAGCCCTGCGACCCAGCCATGGACTCCCAAGAGGTGGTCGTCTTGACGTCTGCAAAAGCCTTGATCTCCTCGACCGAATAGGCGCAGTTCTCTGCCGCAGCCGTCACATTGATCATGGACACTGAGAATGCCTGTGCGTTTAGAGACCTGTGAGACCAGTCAGTACGGTGAGTACTTTCCATCGCCCGCCCCCCGCCCCCCGGATATCAAAGGAGCATCGCATTGCAGGCTGGAAACAAGCGTACGTTTCAAGAGGTCCCACGTAGACACGCACTGGCTCTATGCCCCAGTCGGCGGCCAGCTGCTCGAGGATCTCGTCCGTCAACGCACCGATCTCCAAGGGAGATATGCCGCCGAAGTTGCTGATCAGCAACATGGTCTCGTCGCTCTTGTTGAATTTCACATAGCCACGGTCCGGATCCTTCTCGTCCAAGCAGTGAGTCAGTATCATATTGACCAGCTCCTCGGCTGAAGGCGCCGGGGAGAGCCTTTTGTACCCAGGCTCGTTATGCGGCCCGGTGCCGATCTCGACTTCATCATCTCCAAGCACGGCATGCTCGGTCCGTCCGGGGACGTGGCAATGGTCCAGCGTGGCAGCAATCGAGACAATCTGCTGGGAGAATGCCACGCCGAGGTCATAGACGTCGTCCAGGGACGCGCCCTGCCCGGCGGCACCACCCATGACCTTTAGAACCCCGATCTGCCCGGCAAGCCCCCTCCGCCCCACCAAGGACCCGTTGGTCTTTCCAACAGAGACGTCGTCGCCACAGACAATCATCCGGCAGCGGTGACCCTTCGCAAGTGCCTTCTCGTTCGCCAGACCAAAATGCAGGCAATCCCCGGTGTAGTTTGTGACCACGAGGATTGTGCCCTCCTTACTTGGCACTGCATCAATGGCAGCCAGGATTTGCTTCGTAGAGGGGCTGGCGAAGATGTCACCGCCAACTGAGGCCGCGAGCATGTTTTCGCCCACGTAGCCGCTCCACGCTGTCAAGGTTGTCAACGGTAGGCCGTCGACACGCATCACTATACGTGGCAGCACTCACCCGGCTCATGACCCGATCCTCCACCAGAAACGATGCTGACCTTGTTTTCATCATGTTTTGTGTCAAAGACCACACGATTGGCTTCGTCGAGTGAGAGGGATGGATTGTACGAGATGAGTCCCCTCAGACACTTGACCACGAGGCCATCCGGGGAGTGGAAGAGGTGTGCTTTCGACATTGTGCCGGGAGCTGACCTTGCATCGACGTGAGCCTAATCAAGATGGCTTTACTGAAGGCCCGTCTCTCTATATGTGGAATTTGATCACGACACTGACGGATGGAGCAAAGGCGACACCACGCTTTACCCGGGTTATACGGCCTGCGCGCTGCTCAGGCACCTGAAGTATCCTTGTAACCTGGGCGTGATTGCACAAATCCAGCATCCAGGCTAGCGGCGAGGAAGATGGCATGTATCGGTACTTCTGAGTTGGGAATGCCGTAAAGCCCGCATCGTGGACCTCCGCAAGGTGCCCTTTAGCCCATATTCGGCCAAGTTGACACCCCTCATTTTTGACCAACACCGTTAATCGCCCGTGAAAGTGTTCCATCTAGGCCCCCCAATCAGATTCATTCCAAAGTGAGGAGAGAGAGGCAATGTTCACCTCACTTCACCTCAGCCATTTTATATCGGGCATTTCGGCTTGTGGAATAAAGCATGAGCTATTTTCGAGCTGTATTGGCACGTTTCATGACTGGACCGACTTCTCCTACGTGGTTAAATTTCTTGCTTGGGCGTGAGCTTTGATATGGCTGCTGTCTGTCTGCTGGGGGCGATGCGGGTGGAACATAAATTTGGATCTCTAGGTCCAGACCTCTCCGGACACGCGATCTCCAATGTGCCCACGTTGCCCCAGGTCCAAACCCCAGACCCACCCCCACCCCCAGACCCCACCCCCGCTGCTTTAGCTCTTGCCGACGGGTAAGTTCAGAGCACCATCGAGACAGTGGGGCTGATGGCAGGCGTTCGTGGGTTGTGGGGGATCTTGGGCCACTGGTTGTTCCATGCCGACCGAGGAGGAGGCTCTCGGTTTGCTGCAATGGGCAACCCGAGCTAGCATCGTCACGCTCCTCCTCGGCGGCTTTGAGAAATCCCATGGTGACCCCGACGACCCTCTCCGACTCCGAGGGTGACAAGCACCCCCCTAAGCCGCTAAATGGTGCTAGAGGCTTCGGTGGTGAATTCCTGGAATGGTCGAGTCCACTCTGTTCGCTTGGTGGTGCTTGATGTACCTGTACAATTGACACGGCAGTCGTTCACTCCAAATCATCTGGAGGACCGTCGGGTCGTCCATGTTTGGGAATAGTCTGGTATAATGATGATGACCGGCCAAACCCCCGCGGCCAACACCGCACCCCTCATTTTTGTGCCCGACTCCCACCAATACGGTCATAGTAATTGTCTATATGACCCTTTCGACTTTGGTTGTCAGAGACACACACGTAGGTCAACCCCAAACCCAGCTGTGACTTCGCATCGCTCCAAAAACACCGATCGGCCAACTTGAGCTCGCCGGAGTATACGCGAGTATGACGGCGAATGGGGCAGCACCAAGGTGGAGGGTGGCGGTAGGTTGCGACGTAAGTCGTCCCCAAACTCTCCCTGCTTGTCTGCCCGGAGTCGTCGCTGATGCTTGGGATGGTAGGACGCGGGCGTGACATACAAGGACACCATCAAGGCCGACCTTTCCAAAGACCCGCGAGTCGAGCATATTGAGGACGTGGGGTCGTTCGCCACAGACGACAAGACCGCCTACCCTCACCGCGCTGCGGCGGCGGCGCGCCTAGTCGCCGAGGGGAAGGTGGACCGCGCTCTCTTGATCTGCGGGACAGGGCTTGGGGTCGCCATCACCGCCAACAAGGTGAAGGGTGTCAGGGCGGTGACGGCGCATGATTCCTTTTCTGTGGAGCGGGCGGTGCTGAGCAACAACGCCCAAGTGCTGTGCATGGGTGAGCGAGTGATCGGGTTGGAGCTGGCCCGCAGGCTCGCCAAGGAGTGGCTGGGGTACGTGTTTGACGAGAAAAGTGCCAGCGCCAGCAAGGTCGAGGCAATTCGCGACCTTGAGAGGGGTGCAGGGTGAATGTGTTCTCCATATACCCCCCCCCAAATAAACGTATCTCCAAAATGGAGTGCCTCGCGTGTAACATGCTAGGAGATTGAGACGGCCTGCACCCGCAGCGGAATGCCAACAGACTCGGTCTCACCCAGAGACCCAGCATCTATGTCCCTTGTCTTGCGGCATGGCCAGCTCGGTGGGCAGGCCGCCAGAGGGACCCACAATAGGAAAGGTGGTCTGTCCTCATGCTGCACTTTCACGCGCCTAGGGGTCTGAGGAGCTTAAGGTGTCCCGGCCTGGGACAAGATCATCTCCTCTTCTTTGGTTCTGTTCCTGTTTCTCGTCCGGGTTCTGCCGGTGCCTTGCTTCGTCTTGTTATCCAGGCCCATCTGCATTTCAGCTCCAATCCCCAACACTGGGCACACCACGCAAAGAAAGACAGAAGGAAAGGAGATAGAAGAAGAAGAAGAAGAAGAAGAAGAAGAAGAAGAAGAAACCACCAAAAAAAAAACCAAAACCCCGGAGACTTCACAGCAATGACCACGCCGGTACAGAAACGTCGCCGTCTGGTAGGCGTGTCAACCAAGTATGGGGCATCCTTCTTCGTGCTCGCATGTGAGTGTTTCGCTGATGGTAACAAAAGGATGTACTTCTCGGCGCAGCGGACGAGGCAGTATGTTGCGGATGTTGTGGCGCAGGTTGCAGTGGCTCCTGGTCTCGACGGGGTCGACATCTTCATCATCCCAGATGCCATCACGCTGACTTCGGTCGTCGCGCAGGTGCAGTCAAGTGGCGTGCCGGTGCTTGTGGGGGCGCAGGATGCATTCTGGGAAGACGCCGGGTCGTATACAGGCGAAGTATCGGCCTCGGTGCTCGCAGAGGTGGGTTGCCGCATGGTTGAAGTCGGGCACGCCGAGCGAAGGCGGCTGTTCCACGAGACGGACGCAGACACGGCAAAGAAGGCGGCGGCAGCTGCCAGGAACGGGCTCACACCCCTGGTCTGCGTGGGCGAACGTACAAAGGGGGTGGTGAGCATGGCGGTGGGGCAGTGTGCAACGCAGGTGGAAAGTGTCATGGCAGCGGTGCCGGGGGCGGCCGAGGTCATCTTGGCCTACGAGCCCGTGTGGGCCATCGGCGCCGCCGAGCCTGCTGCCGCCGAGCATGTCGTCGGCGTGGTGAGTGCCTTGCGGGAGCTGCCATGCGTCAAGGAGCGGCGCGGTATGGTTCGCATCATCTACGGGGGCTCTGCCGGCCCAGGGCTGTTCGAGCAGCTCAAGGACTCGGCCGACGGCCTCTTCCTCGGGCGTTTCGCCCATGACCCGGAGGCCTTCGTCAAGACCATCCGCGAAGTATCGGCTGCATGAGAGATTGGTAGTTCACACTACCTAGGTACATATTGCAGTATTCAAGCACTATGCGCGTGAGCTCCAGGTTGGACCGTGACACAAACCAAGCTGCCCCGCCCCACATCCCCTAGGTACCTACCTAGGTACCTAGGTACCTAGGTGCCTTAGGTAGGTACCGTACTTGAACGTGCGTGTGGTGTGGGGTAGCTTTGAGCTCCAGACGCGTCTCCCCCACCACCTCACCAAACAGCGCGACGGCATGGGTGTGACATCTGCCATACGACTGTGGCCTTTTCTCACCCTCCCTGTCTCGCATCTCCGCTTTGGATGACTTGACTTTCATCCAACCCCCTGCTTGCCAGTCTGAGGCATTTCGAACCCCCCCGGGTCCACAACACAGCATGGAAGCAGCCACAGAACACCATTTCTACCACCACGGTGTCGAATCCGAGGTACGTGCGAGGCTGGAGCTGGAGCTGGAGCTGGAGCCGAAGCTGAGCAGGCCTGGCTGGCCTTGACTGAATTCGTGGCCCTGACTTCTGGCCCAGGTCCCAGACTCCTGGCGCGAGGCCTGCCACTTCTGCCAGCTGCGCAACTTTGCTACCCACGAAGCCTTCCCTGTCACGATAGTCAACGAGACAGATGACGGCGCCGTGCTGCCTCCAGACTTTCGCTTCATCGACCGCTCCATCCTGGGTCCTGGCGTCACGCCTGCCCAGAAGGAGTTCCGCACCGGATGTGAATGCTCTGACCCGGACTCGTGTATGTACTCCGCTTGCGCGTGCCTTGACGAGGTGGAGGACCCGGACGAGTACGACCAGGAGGGCGAGCTCGATGAGGAGGACCAGGAGAGCTTGAAGTGGGCCGAGGTGCACCTGAGGAAGCCCAGCTGGGCGAGGTCGAGGGCCAGCCGTGACGGGTCCAGAGACACCCCCGGGTCCGCCGCCGCGAATGAACACCGCCACGCCACCAGTGGCCCCGCTGCAGGCGGCGTGCCGGACAAGAAACGCTTTGCCTACCACTCGCAGGGTGCCAAGAAGGAGCTGCTTCGGAGCTCCTACCTCAACTCAAGGGCGCCCATCTATGAATGCCACGAGGCGTGCTCCTGTCTCGAGGAGGAGTGCCCCAACCGCGTTGTCCAGAGGGGGCGGAAGGTGCCCCTGCAGATCTTCAGGACGGCAGACAGCCGCGGCTGGGGGGTCAGGACCATGCGTGAACTAAGGCGTGGGCAGTTTGTGGACTGCTACCTGGGCGAGGTCATCAGGCCGGAGGAGGCGGAGAGGAGGCGACACAACTCGTCAAAGGCGCAGCGCAAGGACGTCTATCTGTTTGGGCTGGACAAGTTCACGGACCCGGACTCGATAGACCAGCGGCTCGTGGGGGCGCCGTTGGAGGTGGACGGCGAGTTCATGTCCGGGCCAACGCGCTTCATCAACCACAGCTGCGACCCTAATCTGCGCATCTTCGCCCGGGTCGGCGACCACGCGGACAAACACATCCACGACCTTGGGCTGTTCGCGATCCACGACATTGGCAAGGGCGAGGAGTTGACCTTTGACTATGTCGACGGGCAGGGGGAGATTGAGAGCAATGCAAGAGACGAGAAGTTGCAGGAGGAGATGACGCGGTGCCTCTGCGGCAGCAACAAGTGCAGAGGGTACCTGTGGTGATGCGGCAGATGTAGAGGCAAGCATCGGGAGGGTTGAGGTCCCGGCTGTTCTCTGGCTAGGGATGGTGGGTGCTATCCAGAGGCCTGGCAATCCGCAGGACCAACTTCCGAATCACATGTGGCTGGCACATCGCTAGACCAGTAAGCCGGCGTGTGTTGTTGATACCCTACTGTTGTTGCGGCGGCAAGTAAAGCTATCTATCTACCTTGGTACCTGGGCACCTAGGTAGGTGCCCATTGTGTTTCCATGTTCGACCTGTCTCGTGCGGTTGCTTCCGCTGTCGGGAAGAAGGGCGGGTCTGCGCAGAACAGGGCGGCCCCACATGCAGGACATGCAGGACGGACGGACAGACCCCCGCGCCCTGCTGGTGATCTGATCTGATCTGATCTGACCCGACCCGATCTACCCGTCACCCTCGAGTCACCACCGACTGACTGCTGCCATCCGATCCAACAAGCTTCTTCCTTACCTCGTCAGCTGCCTGCCACAGAGGCCTGTGTCTGCTTCCGGCGAACCATGCCACGACAGCAGCTCGAGACCGACATGAGCGTGTGAGGAACTAAGAAGCTGGGAAGGTCTGATTGCCCCGTCCACAACCCCAACCGTCGTCAATCGCCAATTGCCGGCCGCGTTGGCTGCTTGCTTGGCCCGTCATTCGCCATCTCCGCCCCACGCTTCGCTCCCACGACATCTACGACATCTACGACATCTACCGCCTGAACACCACCCGCACCCTTGACACTCGTTCCAGCCTGGAGCCGATTGCGAGGGAGCAAAGCCCAGCCTCCGAAGGCTGCCCGCCTCTCTAGATGGTGCGCGATGCCAAGCATGCCCTGCCCTGCCCTGCCCTGCCCTCCCCCCCCAACCTCACAAACATTTTGAGCAACGCCAACTGACCTGCTCGAGCTCAGGGTTGCTGCTTCTCGCTGCCCCGGGGCCCCAACTCACCCTACCCCGGTGGAGCTCCTCCAGCCCGGCCCCAATCTGCGGACCTCTCCCAGTCGCAGTCGCAGCCGCAGCCGCAGCCCCAACCTTCTTCCACCCGCTCCACCGGGCCAGACCTCGATCGCGCCGGCCCCCACCACCACCGCAGTCGACATCGGCGTAGACCCCTCGACCAGCACATCAACAAGCCGCTACGTCGAAACGAGTGGTCATCCAAGAGCCGCATTTGGTCCAGAGCTGCCTTGGATCGCGAACGCACCGACTTCTTCGATACCAGGGTCAGCGGCCGTCCAGAAATCTGGCAGACCCTGCATGCTGCCCTCGATGTCCTGTGGACCGCTGATATCACGAGACGCGACGGCCAAGACGACCCCAGTGACGACCAAAACGCTTCGCTAGCTCTTGCCACTGCGCAGTCAATTCTCGATGCCGCCGACATCACTCTGCCGACCGGCAACCTCGCCGACGGCGCCTATGACCTTCTGGGGAATTACTACCAGTTGCCAGCCCATATCGTCTCTGATCCAAGCAATATTGCATCTGGAGATGATGATGACGACGACAACGACGACGACGACGACCGATTCGGGGAGGCAAAGACTGCAGAGGACCCCACCGCGGGTGCCGACCATGATGAGGACCAGGACCGGGATGACGAAGCCGAACGACGTCGCGTGCACAAGGGCAAGTCTGTCGTCAATGTTTCCGACCAGGTCCTCGCCGTTGTTCGTCTGAGCAATACTTCCAGAGATTTGAAACTAAGTGTAGGAAAGGACGAGCCCGTCCGTAGCATCATTCACCACATCATGGAGGAGAGCAATGTAAGTGTGACCCAACGCAGCTTCTCGTCCATCTAGGCCTCGGCGTTTCTGATTACTGATGGAATCTCCTCTCCATGTTTAGCTCCCCTCTGGTTATCGTGTTCGCCTCGTCCACATGGGCAAAATCCTCAAGGAGAATTCTTCCCTCACGGCTCAGGGCTGGACGGACCAGGTCATCAACGCTTTCGTCTACGAGTCTCCACGCTAGAAACAGGAAAAGAGTCGGAGTCTGTCGATGTGTCAACGCCAATACCAGAGTGCCCAGCGTGATGCTGCTCACACTCATGTCCCTGGACCATTCCACCGACTACTAATCTCAGACTCGAGCCGAGAGCCCGCGGAACATTGGCTTCCTGGGCCGGCGCTCATGCATATCACACTGTCCGAGTATGCACACGAGACTGGTCCATCCATCCGCCGACGAGTCTTCAGAGCGCTTGCTCAGATCTACTGATACGGTCTGGGTCACATCCCTGCTGGGGCCGCAAGCCTTGCACCAAGACTACCACCTTCGGCCAGGGTCGCCAGTCGCCCCCAGTCCCAGCACCTGTATGCATAACATGGCCAAGGCTCATCCAGCACACTGTCGCCCCCCCCCCCCCGCGGCCCCTTTGTGGGTTCGCGAGTCCGGCACTCTGTTCAATTGAGTGGTTTCCCTAAGTGAAGTTCCACCACAAACTCGATACACCGGGCTAATAGAAGGGGCTCGACACGCCTCGGTTTCCAATTCGCGCCCGGGAGCATCACACCAACCACGTTCTTTTTCGTCTGGGACCTAACCGGACTGTCTCCCGAGTGCCCTAAACATACCTGGCCATCAGATAATCATGACAGACATAAGAGGGCCTTTGCATTTGGCTTTTGCACATGTTTGTCAGGGCTTTGATCCCCATATTGTACTGAGAGATACCCCTTTGCTGCTCGCCATTTTCCTTTTAATTGTGCATCCGACCTTACAACAACAATCAACCTGATCATGAACCATGATCTGATCCACTCTTCTACCGAACAGGTAGTGGCTGCTACAACTCATACTGGGATGATCACGTGTGACACCCAATACCTAATACTACTGGCAATTGACCCTGATTCTGGCTCCGGGTGATGACGAGATTTTGAGATGGAGAGCTGGATATTTACAACCTGTCGTGGCAGAGGAGATGGACGTGCCAGGAGCCGATGGACCGGGCAAGATTTCTTGATTTCGGGTCTCGGAATGCCCTGTTTATATCAAGGCAAGATGGGATAGTCCGAATTTGAAGTTGCATAACAAAGTTTACGTGATACGTTCAACCCAAGGGCTTATTCCCTGTGACGAGGAGGCCTCCAATCGAATGAAAAGTGGCATCTTCAAGTTATTCAATGCGGCCAGGAGATCCAAAGCCACAGTGATTGAACCGGTGCGTCACTCTTTTATTGCATGGCTTAGAAGCACGGCCAGCCTCCATTCTCGCGTGAATATCGGGGGGCCAGCTCAACTCGTGTAAGTAGGGGGGCGCTGGGGTTGGGAGAGACTCCGAAGCAAGCAAGGCATGTCAAGGTAAAAATCCCAGGTGGCATTCAACACAAGCATACATTTTAAATCGTAATAGCTTTTGTGGATGTGGTCTACCTCGGAGACAGTAGCGTGCGTATCTCTAAGCTTTCTGCTACCGTCTCTCCGTCATCGCGGGCTTTTCAAATTAAATCAGCTCCATCACCTCTATCTATACTTGCCAACATTTTGGAGTTCAGGCCGACGTCCCAATCTTGTTCAAGCCCTTTAGACTGCCCAAGCTGAGCGCCAGGCCCTGACTGCGACTCCGTATCCGGACGAAACCTGTGATAGGGCCGTCCTCGCCTTCCTTTTCGATGCTCAAGTTCGCCAGAGCATCCTCACCTGTGATTCAAAGTCAGCGGCAGACCTGCTTGGGGTGTGAGGTGGAATGGTTCTGACTTACCGAACACGCTCCTCGCATAGAGATTGGCGCTCAGGAACTGGCAGTCGCCCTTCAGACTTGCCTCGGGAGTGAGACAGTTCATGTTGGTCGCCGCCATCAGCTGGTCCAGAAACTCACGCAGAGTCTTGGCCTTGCTGTTGATATTGACCTTGTTCTCCCACTCGAACTCAGTCCACATCGTGCGGAACTGCGTCTCGGTGCAGCTCGCCGGCTGGATGTAATCCATTATGTCTACGTGCAGATCGTTGAGGATTACTACGTTCGTATCTGTGCTGTGGGCGCCATCGTACACGACATTTCCGAAAATGACGCCGGTGTCAGTCGACGAGACTTTGATTGTACATTGCACGTTGTGGAAGTCATGCGGGCCCAGGTTTTGTGTCGTCGGTCGTTCCACGACCTTGAGGTCTCCGAGGGTCGCGAACTCCACAGAGAGGTTCTGCAGAGTCTCCGTGGTCTGGTTGACAAGAAGCACGTCCAGCACAATGTCGAATTGATGGACCTTCACGTAGGCTTCAGCGTACACGGGGTCCGAGAAGCCGGTGAGCTGGACAACTCTGCTCAGCTTGGAGCTGAGGTCCTCTGTCGCAGTGCTGTCGCCGCCCGTGGCGCGCTCGAGGTCGACCTCGACGTCGTCGGATCCATCACCCATGTTCTTCTTGCTTAGTTGGCGGATGGCCACGACGTCGTCGACCTGCACTGCTGTCTTGGCCTTCTCAACCGCCTCCTTGGCGGCCCGCTTCTTCTCCTCAACCTGTACCATGGCGCGGAAGGCCTTCCTTGTGTCGTCCAGATACACCGTCTCCAACTCTTTGTGCTCGCGGAACTCCGCCAAGGACCGCACGCATGACATGATTCGGTCAACGGAGTCCTCGTCGATCGGCGCCTTGACGAATTGCGACTGGCCAACCCGGATGATGGAGATCAGAATCAGCATCGCCTCTGCGCGCAGCGCGTTCGTCCGGGCGTGTTCGGACGAGATCTCGGAGTGCCTCATGACCAGTTTCGTGAGAGTTGCCGAAAGGACCGTCGCGAGGTAATAATCGCCGTCGAGGATGAGCTGCCTCAATGGGGGCTTCTGTGCTGCCTTGACGGCCTCAAGCTTGGCAGCAGCGGACGACTGGCTGGTCAGCGCCGTTTCGGTTGCGTATGTACCGTCCGCGAGCACCCTCCGTGATCCTGTCGGCGCAGCAGGCTTGTGGTGGCCGTTGACTTGGTCCTTCTCCTTCTCCTCTTCGCCGTCGACGTTGTCGAGAAGACGCTGTTCTGAGGCAAGAATCGGGATCTCCCCCAGACTAGCCCTGATCCGCTTCCACGCGTCCCTGATGTCCTTCTCCTCAAGGGAGTACTCGCCGACGATCCACAGAATGCCCCTGTACACCTTGCCGGCGCGCACCTCGCTAAGCGTGTCGACCAGCCTGTGGACGATGGCGGGCCGCAGCTTGGGAAATTTCTCGACGACCTCCTTGACGAAATTGATGACATCCACGGCAGACGTGTTGTTAAAGTCCGCGATGAAATCCATCAACAAGTCGACAACGCTGGCCGCAACCTCAGAGAACTTGATGGCACACTGGTGTATTGAGTGAATGAGAAGCTGGCGGTACTCGGTGTTCTTCTCGTACTCCTGATCTACGGTCTTGGAAAGCTCTTTTTTGAGGAGGAGCACGACCTCTTCGACGTTCTTGCTCGAGACCATCTCCAGCGCGATGCTCAGGGCCTTGCGGCGCACATCGATATCTGGGCTCGAAAGAACGCGCAGGATCTCCATGATAAGGTCGTCTAGCACACCCTCGTTCTTCGTCCGCAGCTGGTCCACACGGTCGAGCACAATCAGCTTCACATTGTTGTCTGCCTCCTTGATGCTCAACTCGATGAACTTGGCTGCAGCTGCCTTGACAGCGACAGGGTTGCTCGTCAATGCTGTCAGCGACGAAGCAGCCTCGTAGACGACCGTCGACGCACCGGCCTCGAGCAGGTCGAATATCAACCGCAGATAGCGCGCCTGGGGGCGTTAGCACATCCAATCACCCCTGCCTGCCTCGAAAAAGCCAGGGCACCTACCTTGTTCTGAGGGTTCTGCGCGGCATCCTTGCGGATGAACTCGAGCTCGACCAGCTGCAGGAGCTCCTCGGCGTTGGGTATGCCCTCGAAGACGGAGCTCAAGTATGCCAATGCCTTCTGGTGATCGATGCTGACAAGGGCGGCGAATGCATTGCGCTTGGACGTAGGGTCACTTTCGGTCTCGAGGAAGGTGGCGATGAGGTCGGAGGCGTCGGGTATCAGCGACGGAGAGTGCTGGTAGATGGAGGCCACGGCGAAGACGGCGTTCTTGCGGACGTAGGCGTGACGATGCTCGAGACAGGACCGGGCGGAGGAAAGAAGGGGCTCGATCAGCTCGGGCTCGCGAAGCTTGCAGAGGAAGCGCAAGGTGTTGCCGCGGATGTACTCGTTGGGGTGCTGGAGGTCATTCCTTATGCCGTTGCTGCGGGACAGACGTTGTCAGAAGGCGTGGGGACGGGGGGGGGGAGCAATGCAGCAGCTCATCATGGGGTGCGTACCAGACCAGGATCATCTCCTGCTTGAGCTTGCCGCCGGCGTCGAGCTTGGGACAGATCTCGTAGTAGAAGTAGAGCAGCTTCTTGAGCGGCTTGGATTTGGAGGGCATGACGAATCGGATGATGTGCATGAGCAGCTGGGGCATTGGATCGCCGTTCAGCATGATTGTGAGGATGGACTTCATGGTCTGGACCTTGGTCTCGTCGGTGCCCTTCTCAAGCTGCGTGCGCAGCTCGGACATGGAGGGAACATCGGCCGCATTGTCCTGGTGGACCAGGCTGTAGGCATTCTCGAGGAAGGAGGACATGTTTGGGGGGTGGGGGTTTCTGGGCAGCCCAACGAGCTTCCCACGAGGTGTCAGGCTGATGGCAATGCTGGTGCTATCTGCCCCTGGTCCGAGGGCGAGGGCGAGGGCGGCGGTTGCTGTCGACGGCAGGACCTGGGCGACTCGAAGCTCCCCCTGGCTGATGCAGTCGACAAGTGTCCAGTGTGCTCGTTGGCAACGGCCGGGTTGACGGAGGGAGGGACGGACGGGCCCCAACAGCTCAATTGGGATACCTGAAGGGAGCGAGGGGTCGTGGTTGAGTGCCAGCTTCCAACAAACAACGTGTGCGGCCGGGCCAGGAACGGAAAGCTGTTGAGTTGTCGAGCGCGGTGTGGAGGGAGACGAGGGCTGGGTTGGCGCAATTCACAGGCCAGAGATGTATCTTAGTCGGGGTTCTGTCTGCTGTTGCTGAGATCTGGCCCTGGCGGCTGACGGGCTGCTGGGCCGCTGCCGCAGGTGCTGGTGCCCGTGCTGGTGCTGGTGCCCGCCGCGTCTAATCGTACAGGCTGGCGGCGGCTGGCAGCAGTGACACAGTGGCACTAAAGCCTGGTCCGAGCGTCGCGGCCGGAGGTGGAAGATTGGGAGGTTCCGGCCAGTGCTGGCATGTCTGGTACCTACGTAGCCAGGGTCTGGGAAAGTGCTCTGGGCTCCTGAGATGACCGACCACTGCCTACCTACCTAGGGAGTAGGTAAGTTGGTACACATGTAACTGCCTCTCGCCCTGGGCAGTGGGCACGCATCTCCCCGCAGGCCTGACGGGACCCACCGCTTGAGGCAGGTCACCCTCCACTGTGCACTAACTGCCCAGGTAGGTACCCGGCACTTGTTTGCCTGCCGCCGTTGCTCGAACCCACTGCCCGCCTGCTGAGGATGACGAGAGCTTGTTGGTTGAGGTTTGCGACACGCGCCTGGTATCGATCGACTGCTCAGACTTCATCTCACTATGTCGTCCGCCAACGAGCCCTTCTACATCCGGTACTACTCTGGCCACTCAGGCCGCTTCGGCCATGAGTTCCTGGGTGTGTAGCTATGTCTTTTCTCTCCTCTCATCTTGGCCTCCTCGGATAGCTGACGGCGTTATCACGGCAGAGTTCGACTTTCGAGTTGTAGGTGACGGGCGCAGCGCCGTCGCACGGTATGCAAACAACTCCAATTACCGGAATGACAGCCTCATTCGCAAAGAGAGTACGTAGCCCCATCCTGTCATCATGTCGCCCAAGACCCTTGGACAACCCATGCACACGCGCACACGCGCGCATCCGAGCTCGAGAGCAGGTGCTGAAAGACCCCGTTGGCAGTGTGTGTGAGTTCCGTCATCATCGAGGAGATCAAGCGCGTTATCAAGTCGAGCGAGATCCTCAAGGAAGATGATGGCAAGTGGCCACAGAAAAACAAGGACGGGAGACAAGAGCTCGAGATCAAGATGGGCGGCGACCATATCAGCTTCGAGACGGCAAAGATCGGCTCCCTTCACGACGTGACCGAATCCGCCGACCCCGAGGGTCTACGGGTCTTCTACTACCTGGTTCAGGACCTGAAAGCGCTCGTGTTCTCCCTGATATCCCTGCACTTCAAGATCAAGCCCATCTGAATGGGGCACCGGGAGGGTGGTTGAGCATGATGCCCCCTGGTCTCAGGAGGTGCATCTGGACAGGGAAGAAAAGAAGGCCTGGCTTGGTTTTCGGGTTCGGCCTGGGCCTCGCAACCGTGTATCCAAGGTAATTGCGTGTCTGCACCTGGCGAGGGGGCGGTTGGCCTGGGAAAGAAGGCGAGGCAAGCAAGAACGAGAGGGGCCGGGGCCAGGGCCGGGGCCAGGGCTGTCAGGGACGACAGTCGACGAGGAGGATGGGCAGAGGCGATGGCCAGCTTCCGTATGGCCGGTGACTTGGCGTGCATGCCGCAGCAGAAGAGCAGACTGGGTGTCTAAATGACCTCCCAGCCCCCAGCCTACGGTGCACGATGCATATTTGAACCTGTTGCATTCCCACAAGAGCCTTTTGACGTGACATGATGTCCCGCCTCAACAGGCCACATGCGGGTGCTCAAACGGTTAATGCAAGGTGATGCAGACTGCTCAGCAGGCTGTTGTCTCCTGACTCCAGCCTCTCAGGTCTCAGGGCCATGCAGGATCCTGACTCTGGGAATGCTAATGCTACCAGACGGCATGTCCAGACCTGATCTCTGCGCCGTAGCAGGAATTGCTGGCTGAATATCCGGAAAAGCGTGCCGCCCAGAGGGTGATGTGATGATGCGTGCAAGGCTTCCGAGGCCAGAGAGCTGAGCCATGATGCCTGGCTGCTGGTCCTGGCTGCCTGTCAGTGCGGTGCAGTGTCTGTAGGTACAGGGTCGAGGCCGTTAGCGTCGGGTTGCCGCATTGCAGGCAGGTGGCAGACGGATTTTGTCCCTCATCCGCTTGCGCCAACGTATTCACCCAGGAATTGAGCTAGACTTCGTAGGTAGAATAATAACAGATGCAATGGCAGGGACGCAGCCGATTACAATCTGTCTTCTCTCTTTTCTTTCTCTCTTTTATTCCCTCCCTCCCTGTCTATTTTTTTTTTTTTTTTCATTGCCTCCTCCGTGCCAATCAGGCCCCCTCCCCCCCTTTGGATCTCCCCGGACCAAAACCAAAAGCCGTCGCGCTCTTGGGCTTAGCCTTCTCCATTCTCCAACCTTGGGCCATTTCCAACGCCGTCTTAGTCCTGCTCTGACCCTGTATGACTCGACCACGGCCCGACCACTCGACTTCTACTTCTCCTTCCGCGACGCTTCCCGCTTCTAGTTCGCCTGCGGATTTGTTACTTCCCAGGCGCAACTTCCACGCATCCAACATCTGATACCCTGCACCCCATTCCGAGGCACGGGCACCCAACAGCCTTACGGGTGCCGTATGCTGAGATCATCTGGACCAACCTGGCTTCACTCATCGATTGTCTCTCGCTGCGCAGTCCGCGATAGCCAGGGCTACCTTCATTGACGGCCGGAAATCCGTCCCCGCCGACACTCATTCGCAAAGCCCGACCGACGTATCTCTGAGGCTACTCGTGCTGCAACTGCCTGTCCGTCCGTCCGTCTGGTTGGCTGGCTGAAACGCCCTTCCGCTGCAAAGGCATCTACCTCGAGTGTTCTCCCTGGCATCGTACCTGCAACATTGGCCTTTCCCCCAGGGCCTGTCTTGCAGCAACCAAACACGCGCCTCTCAGCAACCTACACCTTTCGGAGACGCTCCCGCCGAACAGACGTCGCCGACCCACGCGGCCACACTCTATACTCCAGTCATGCCTACCCCGTCCTCGCCAGGCCCTCAACCTCCGTACACAATTACCGCCACATGTCCAGATCCCGAGGAACAACAGGCCGCACAGCACCCCCCCGCTAGCTGGCATACCCGCTCTGATGCGTACACTTCTACACGCGACGTCAGAAGACGTGCTGCTCGACACCCGAGTCCTGAACAGGACGTCGACACGTCCCCGAGCTCCACGAGAAGCCCTCTTGGCCCCCAGTCTCTGAGCAGTGATGGACCCACCACCGACATGGCAGCGACCAGTCCCTCTACCGCCGATACCCAAGGCCGCATCGACCAAAACCCAATGGCAATGGCAGAGACCGACGACGAACGGACAGACTCTCCGTGCGATGTGACCTCCTCAGACTCCCTCCATGCTTCCAGGCCAAGGCATGGGGTGGGCACGGGCACGTCGTCAGGGCCTGCCATCGATATGCATGCCTCGACAGACCTGGGGAGCCACGGCACAGAAGAGGAGTACGCTCTGCCCAGCATGGGGTTTGGATTCCCCTCCAAGAGGGTAAGTCGCACCGCCTCAAGCACGATTTGGCTGCAGACTAATTGGTAATCGGTAGATAATACCGGCCTCACCGTCAACATACCTGCGAGCAGGCAGCCGCTTCACGGGGACCCAGCAGTCCGAGAGGCAGGTCTACGAGGTCCAGGTTGAGATCAAATATGTTGACCTGCGAGAATCGTTCCTCTGCGGCTACCTCCGCATCCAAGGTTTGTCCTTTCCCAGCCCGACTGGATGCGAACTCTCTCTTGTCATGCTGCTGACTCACTACCTACTCTCCAGGGCTGACCGACGACCACCCCACCCTGACGACGTACTTTGAGGGCGAGATCATCGGGAATAAGTATGGCTTCATGACAAAACACGAAAGCTGGGGTGCCAACGACAAGACCGACCTGTCGCACTGGTCCAAGTTCCCCGCCTTCCGACCGTACTCCAAGCAGGCACGTAGGGGCTCTACAGTTGTGATCAAGGACATTGCACAGAGCGAGCATATCTTCATGCGCTGGAAGGAGCATTTCCTCGTTCCCGATCACAGGGTGCGGACCATTAGCGGCGCGAGCTTCGAGGGGTTTTACTATATCTGTTTTAATCAAGTCCAGGGGGAGATCAATGGCATTTATTTCCACAGCAAGAGCGAGAGGTGAGTGGAAATGACACATCGGTGCCTCCCGACGAGCGCATGCAGATACCCCCGAGCACAATGCACCCGCACGCGTCTCGTTTCGCACAGCTTGCTGACCAGGCTCCAGGTTCCAGCAACTCGAGTTAAAACACGTCGAGGACAAGGGTTGCTACAGTGCACTGGAGTTCCGGTAACAAATTTTGATGCTGAGCACGGAGTTGGCGGTTGGTACTACATAGCATGGAAGCGAGGACACGGTACATGAGCTTGATGAAACACGGATGCAGCGGTAGGCTTGAGGGTTTGCACACGACCAGGGGGTTACATAGGACCTGTCAGGCTGATCGGGGCCATTTCCTCAGTCGACGGACGGATCAGAAGACAGGCGCTCCACGGGGCGGCAAAGGTTTCCGTTTTCTCCATCGGGGGGTTTGTCTTGCAGCGTCATAGACGCGTTCGGGGTACTGCGTGGCAAAGCATCACAATCGATCTCACAAGTCTCGAGTGGTTTAGGATACAGACGGACCAGCGTGCGCAGGATATCCTCGGCATGTTGGCTGAAAGGCCTGGCAGTATCATGAGGTGTCTGTCTGAAATTTGTTAAAGTAGCCCTTCCTGAAAGGGTTGAGCTCGTCAGCAGTGGTGCCCACGTGCTGTCTTTCTGCCACCGCCCTCCATGATTCCAACTCGGACCTGGCGACAGACTCGTCCGGGAGCTTACGGTATGTGATGAGTCTGCGAGACCCTTGTGACGATATTCAGCACGTGTGACGCTCGGGGCAACCGATGGAGGCAGCAACTCACACTTGTTGAATGGCTGTACGCAGATGGCGACAGGCTCCAAGCAGGGGTGGGTCGGCGGTGGGATCTCCTGGTCCTCGTCGTTGGCCGTCGGCATCCAAAATGACAGCCGACCCCCGTCCACGAGGGTCTCGGACGCGAAGTGCAAGATGTCGTCGAGCATGGCGAGGAAGCTGTAGGGTTTCTTGGGCGGCACGAAGTTGGGGTCCTTGAGCCTCTCGTGCCCGGCCTCAACGACCCACGGCCGCGTCTCAGGGTCCCGGCACCCGAGCACCACCAGGCCCTCCCTCACGCCGTACGGCGGATCGCAGACGATGCCATCGAAGAGCCGCGCCCTTCCGCCCTGGCCGGCCAAGCCGAAGGACAGGCGCCGCAGGGGGGAGTTTGTCAGGTCCGAGGTGAAGACGTCTCCCAGCCTGTGGAGGATTCCGTAGTGCTTAAAGTTGCCGTGGAGGGTCTTCTCCCCCCTGACCAGGCCCCTCTTGGCCTCGGCCCTGGCATCGTGGCCCGAGCCGCGCACGGCGCGACCGTCGATGTCGCTGCCCCAGCTCACGGCGCCAAAGGCGGAGCACGCCAGGGGGAAGCTGCCGGTGCCGACGAAAGGGTCATAGAAGAGCCTCCCCGGGGCGGCGAGGGCCATGTTTGCGGTGACGAGAGCGAGTTCCGAATCCATGGACGTGGTGGAGATGTAGGGCCGCTTCTTGAGGTCGAAGCGCGCGATCATGTCGCGGGCGCCCCTGCCGAGAAGGCGGCCGAGATGGAAGCGGTCCGGATCGGGAGTACCCAGGCGGTGGGAATCGCCGGGCCACTCCTCGAAGACGGTGTACTCTTGGACGGGGTCCTTCATCCTGATGGGCCCGCGGAGAGGCATGTAGCGGAAGGAGTTGATGATGTCGCGGCGTGAGGCATTGCTGCGGGAGCCCTGGAAGGAGTCGACGTTGAACTTCCACGAGTCGTCGGCGTGCTGCTCCCACAGATGGGCGGAGCGGGCCTTGACGGCCTGGTGGAGGTCATGCAGGGTGTCCCCAGAGCCCCAGTACTCGTAGATGGCCTGGGTGAGGATGGAGCGGCGGACCAGGCGGGCTGCTGCGTCTTGGTCTGGGGGCCCGGCCACGATGCAGAATGGGACCCGGGTGCTGTACGAGACAACGGTGACAGGGACGTTCTCGACCTCAGCCAGGGCTTGCAGCTCAGGCACGCGGAATGTGTCATGGGCCTGGCTGAAGCGGACGAGAAATAAGAGATCCGTCATGTTGGTGTTGGCGCTGGTTGCAATAGACCTGGGCCTGTGTCAATGCGAAGCGTACAGGCTATAGGGGAGATCCTGAAGACAGGTCAAGTGGCGACGGGATGCTGAGACCTGAGGTCCACCGTTTGGATCTGGGGGGGGGGTTGGGAAGAAGAGAGGAAGGGGAGGGGGGTGGGAAATCACATGGCAGGTTGTGTCATGGGCCGTTCCGTCTTGTCTGGCCGTGCATCTTAAATAACTGTAAAGGTCAGATCAGGAATTATGATCCCCTAGCCGCCATCTGTATTGCCCAGTACTACTGCCTTCTGAAAGAAACGAAGGGGGGATGAGGAAGAACGATCAGTCTGTAGTTTTCTGTGGACGTCTGGGAACGGGACTACACCGTCTACCTGCATAAGAATCTAGATGTGTACCTAGGTACTTAGGTCCCCTGCCTGACGAGGCGTATCTGTGGGGTGCATTCATCACCTCCACAGGAAATGTGTATGAGCATCCCAGTGTCCACCGTCACCTCGACTTGGGCGCCAGGCACGTACGCAATGCACACCCCACGAATCAAGCACTACAAGGTTTCGGCTATCCGAGCAAAGTCCACAACCACAACATGCTCGGGCTTGCGCAGCCCACCGTCTACGAGGCGTCCAAGTGCTTCTTCAGCTATGGCCGCCTCTCCCACCTTGACCCCCAGCAGCTGCCGACCGCATGGGATGCCAAGGGCAAGCCGTGGTCGTCGGTGCTTGTCGACGGGTTCGTCCGCAGGGTAGGTGTTTCTCCCCCCTCGTCCAGAGCATTGTGATTGTGGCCTTGATGACCACGTGCACCCATGTTCAACGCTGACCAGTCGCCAAGGTTAGCCTCACCATGCCTCAAGACCAATGGCAGCCGGTCCATGAGCAGCTCCTGGGCAGGGTTCGCGTGCCAGACTTCTGTCGCGTCACCATGACCTTGCTGCAGATCCTGCAAGGGGATTTCTTCACCGACTACATCAAGTTGGGCGATGTCGTCATGCTCTCCCGCGGTCGCACTGACCTGGACAACGTCTTCACCCTCAGGGACGGCCGGCTCACCATGTTTCTTGACAAGGAGACGTACGAGCGCGCAGGCCTGGTCGGCAAGCCCCACGGCGCAAAGGGAAACAGGGGCCTGAGGCCGCGCTGGGTAGTTGACTTTGATCTCCGAAGCCCATCGATGCTGCACGGGAGGCCCGGCTTTGACAGGCTCATCTACGCCTGCAAGAACACTCTGGCGGAGCCACGGACCTGGTTGTTCTGCAACCTGTCTAACAAGAGTGAGTCTTGACTCTAAAAGTCTGCTGATCTGCCGTTGCTTCTACTTGACACCCTGTTTGACACTGTTCTTCAGCACCTGCCCCCGATCCCATGCAAGCCTTCCAGCCCATCAGGTGCACCCCGTCGCCTCAGACCACCGAGCATCCGGACGCTGCTGTGCCGCCTTTGGCACCACCTCCCGGTATCATCGCGGACAGCGGACGTGAGGAGCTGCCCGAGTTCGCGAGCGAAGTCTATGAATGGTTGTCTCTCTTGCGCCTGCAGAGCCCGCGCGTGTCATCGGCGGACTCGGTCGACCCCTACTTGAGTCGCTATCGGCCGCCTGGAGAGCCAGGCCAATGGCCCGTCGCGAGGCTCGTTACTGTCGTCTGGGAAGGTCTTCTGCCGCCCTGCCTCGCTCGCAATCTGCTTGTAGAGACGGTTCTCGCGCTGCCCTCGAAATCGTGGTTCTCCATGTCGGTTTCGGCCTTTTCCAAGGGCTTCTCCGGGGACGCAGCCGAGACTACATTTCTTCGACCTCCAGATTCCCCGAGCGAATACTTGCTGTGGGATATCAGAAGCCATGTCTAGTCAACCGGAGGCATCCTTCAGCCCTGCCGGGGCCGCACGTTTCGCTCTTGGGCTAAATCCTCTCCAGCAACAGCGTCCTCCACCAGCTGTCGGAGCGCCGCCTGCCCGGCTTCCGTGTTTAAGTCCTCCCTGGCCGCTAGATCCTCAATGCGCCTCCTGAATTCAGGGTCCGGCGAGGCGCTACCGGCCTCGTCATCATTGACTGTTCCGAAATTGACTGAGAGACCCTGAGGAACCGGTGGCAGGCGCCCGTTGGGGGTGATCCCATTGACGGGAGCTTGCGCCGCACCTCCACCCCCAGCCGCCGCACCACCCTCCCTGCCAGCTAGATACTCAGCGACCGCCGGAAAGTCGCCGTCCTGTTGGATCTTCTCGCGTGCGGTCAGACCCTCGTCCCCAGCCAGCGCTGTGTCCATGCCGAGCTCTTCAACCAGGAGCCTGGCGGCCTCGACGGTCTCGACGACGAAGAGTGCGGTCTCGGAATCCTCATCTCGGATGTCGACAGGCACGTTGAAGTCGGTCACGAGTGCGCGCAGGAGGTCGAGGTGGTTGTAACTTGCTGCGGCGTGGAGGAGAGAGTATCCATGGTCGTCCTGCTGGGAGGCGAGGCTCGGTGACTCGCGAAGAAGGGCCAGCAGCGCCGTGGGGTTGTCTGCGGCCAGAAGGAAGGGATTCGGAGGCATGTTGGGAGGTTGAGCGTTGGCGGGGCGAGCCAGTTTTCGGGGGTTAGAGCAGTTCAAGGCCGCGGCGGGACGGGCAACCACTCTTGCCCGACTCTCAATTCTCTTGGTCCCAAATGCTGCTGAAAAACTGCTGGACAAGTAGTGAGTGTGAGCGTGAGCGTGAGCGTGAGCGTGATGATGGGCGCGGACCGAGGTGGGGTAATGTGGATTCGAGCATGAGCTCCGAAAAATCTAAAAATGGCTACGTAAAAAAAAAAAAAAAAAAGAAAGAAAAAAGGCGGCCACCTAGCTTAGTGAGGCTCAAGCTTGCCAAAATGGCGGGGTCTCACCTTTCTGCAAAACCTCACTAAATGAATCAACTCGCTCGCTGCAAACCCACCTTTCCGCCCCAGGATCTAAAGTGGACTGCCGCGTCCACTGGGCCAGGGCGCGACAACTACTTACAAGCTCCTGTGCGTGCCCGAGCTAGCCACAATTAACCGTCATTGCACAACATCCCTACCTCCTGCACTTGTCCCCGCGGACAACAGTAAAGACAACCACGGCATACCACCACGGTATACCACCACGGCATACCAGCATGGCCGCCAACACCATCGAAACTCGAGGTGGGACAGGCCTATCCCCAGGCACCTCGCCCACTAGCGGGCCTAGATGACGACGAGCTGAGAGCGCCGGCTAATAAGCAAGTGCTGCAGGCTCCATGCTAGCCCTCTGGGAAATCTGGGTCGCGGAGCCGTTGATCCGTTGACGGCCCCTGTATCGGCCCACCCGGGAGGCACCATGGATCTATCCTGTCCCATTACCGCCAGAAGGCGTTCGCCGTGGAGCGCGCGGGGGGTATGTGCGAAATATATATATGCTCATAGGAGCACACGCCAAGGCGACGATGGCCTCTGTGCCGCCGGTGCAGTCAGTGTAACCGGTGCCACGCCCGTACCCGCTTGATTGGATCTGTGACCACTATGATGCTTCTGAGGTCCCTGCTAGCTGTGGCCTGTACCGCTCTGCCGACGGCCGCAGCACCCTTGTCGAACGCCAACACCAGCCTGACTCTTCTGTATCAAAATAACTTGAACTTCACAGTATGTCCACCAGGGCCATGGCCCACAGTCGCTTCCGAGGGGTTGGTTGTGGCCGCGTCGGACTGACCTGGGTCCTTAGGATGATATCAACCATACTGGAGCGCTTCTGCTGGATCCGCTACCCTACGACCAAGCACAGGCCGCTTGTAGGGCCCTCAACGAGGAACTGCTTCCTTCCCAGCTTCCGCCTCAGAATGCTACCGATCTAAGCCGCCAGCTACGGTATCAAGCCCACGCTGGTTACGTCCATGGCGGCAAGTACTGGGTCCATGATGGCGTCCTGATCACCACACCCGGCAGCGAGAACGTGTCCTTCCACCCGGCTTCTCACCACCACCACCACCACCACAACAACAACAACAACAACACCAACGAGTCCCTGCCCGTTCTTTGCACACAGACACAACCAGGTAACGACGTTGGGGGGTTCAGTCCCGCTCCCTCGGCATCCATCGTCACCGTCGAATCAGGCGACACTTACCAAGGCTTTCGGAACAAAAAGGCCTTCTGGTTCGCCGGTATTCGCTATGCTCAGTTCCCAGATCGCTTCAGGTACACCGAGGTCTACCCCGGGAATGGCTCTGTCGTCCCTGCTCAACTGGCTGGATCACAATGTCTGCAGTACGGCAGCGGTAGCGAGGACTGCTTCTTTCTCAACATCGAGACACCCTACATCCCAAGGGCGGGGTCGACAAAGAACCTCAGGCCTGTCATCTTCTGGATTCATGGCGGTGGCTTCACTGGTTGGTGCCTGATAACCTCCATTTGGTGCCACTACTACATGCTAACAACCCTGCAGGTGGCCAAGGGGCTGGCAATGGCGGACAATTTGCTACTCGCGAGGACGTCGTTACAGTGACCATCAACTATCGGCTCAGCACTTACGGGTTTCTTGCCGTGCCGGGCCACCTGCCAGGCAACTACGGCCTTGCTGACCAGATCACGGCCTTGGACTGGGTAATTGCAAATATTGCCAGCTTCGGAGGGAGCCCTGAGGGCATCACCATTGCCGGCCAGTCCGCGGGCGCTGGCTCCGTTCGTGTCATGTTAGGATCTCCCAAGGCCATTGGCAAGTTTCAAGGAGCCGTAGGCATGTCCAACTTGGGTCTTGACTTCGCCCTCGGATTAGGAAGCGGGTATGGGACTACTTATAGTTCTGTAAGAGAACCCCCCGGAAAGATACAAACCCCCTTCTACGCTGTCCCAGAGCAGTCCTCCCTCCTTGGGGCTGTCTCTGACCGGCTGCATCTGTCTGAATACTTGTAGACGATGACATCTCATCCACTGCTTTTCGTCCCCCCCCCCCTCCTTCTCATTCATACAGATTTATTTGATGGAACTAACATATGACAGTATTATACCGTCAATGAATCGTATAGCGTGGCCGGCCAGAACATTTTCAACGAGGCAGGATGTAACCAAACTTCTCTAGCTGCCCAGGTATCCTGCCTTACGGCGTACACCGGGGACTTGAGCTCACTGGCAGACGTCGCTCGGTACCCTGTCCAGGACGGCGAGATCATCAACACAGAGCAGCTCATTCTGACCTCCAGGAATGACAACACTGCCTATGTTCCAATCATCTTTGGAGTGGCCGAGGACGATGTGCATCGGTCGGCAGCTACAGCAAGACGTGTACCACCGAAGCGGAGTGTCTCGAGCAGAATCTCTACATTTCGCCGTATTATTCCCAGGACGTTATCGCTTCGGATCTGTTTCCATTTTACGATACTGGCAACATAACTGCCGATTCGGTCAATGTTTCTGTTCGCATCAACACCGATCTTGTCTGGCGTTGTGCGGGTGAAGCGACTGTGTATGCTGGCGCTGAGTCTGGCGCTGTCCCTGCAGCGTATTTCTATGAGTCCGTAAGTTGTTGGCCTTCGTTCATCTATTATCTGGTAGTACGATGCAACTAGAGAAGGAAATGCTCATGTTGTCGATAGGTTCGTGCGTATCCTGAGCAAGCCTACAACCCACTTGGACTCGACATCACAGGAGCTATCACTCCAGAGTACCCTCTCGGCGACCCAAACACCTTTTATTACAAGGTTCACTCATCCGACATACCGAATTTCTTCGGTGCCTTACATAGGTTAGAACCCCGGCCCGACTCTGACCTCATGTAAAAGTTCTGTCCGGACGGGCCGTCCACCACTACTTTGCAGAGAACATGGTCTGCCATTATTTCAGTGCTAACAGTATCTGCCTCGGCCTAGCTACCGCGATATCAACGACTTGCTCACTGTTCAGTTGACCAGCGGCTACTTTGGCAGCTTCATCCGCACCGGTCAGCCAAACCCGGACCTGACGTACCTACAAGTCAGAGGCTACCAGAGCACGATAGATGCGATCAATGAGTCCGGGCCTTGGCCCGAAGTTAGCGAGAAGACGGGACCTATCAAGAAATTCGACTATCCCTCGGCCACTTCTATCTTCGTAGATCAAACTCAGTGTGACTATCTAAATAGCAGTGTCACTTATTACCTGGACGGGGGGAGATAGCTGGGGTAGATGGCAAAAGGTCTCAAATAAACAGAGGGATATTCGATCGCAGGAGATGAAGCCGCGGCATCTGGGGCACTCTTGCCCATTTGGTCCATTGGATCTGGTAAATAGAGAATCCTTCAGCTCAGGTGCATGGTCTCGCCAAAGTGGCCGCCAACCAGCGTCAGTCCATTTATTTTGTCATGTGCTGAGCCGTTTGCGTGACTCAGATGTGAGGCGCAACAGCTACGGGAATGGTTATCCCGGGACAGAAAATACCAGAGCTCCTCCTATAGGAAATGAGAGGTTAGTCGAAGGAGATGTTATGTCAGAAAAAGTGGGAGGTTACTCCGCAGGAGGTTGCCGGGAAATTACTTCACAAGAGGTTGTTCTACGGGAGACTATGTTCTATAGTGTTTGTTATCCCACACAATGTCATCCAACTGAAGATTGGCCCTTGAGAAATGGTAGGTGAGAGCTTGTCAATGTCCTGGTGAGCCCCGTGGAACAAGCTACCTCAGCCACCGACCGATCGTCTTTGGTCGCCTCGGCCACGGCACAGGGCCGGCGACTCAGGAATGGCAAAAGGCTCTTGCCTGGAAATTTGTGGTCAGAATGCGTCAGATCTAGATGACTGGCAGTGCTTGGTCATGTTTGTGGTATCATGCCCATGGATGTCGAGTCACAGCGTGCCGGGACAGACGGCCGGCGCATAGTGACAGACCCAGCGCAGCGTGCCGCCTCCATAAGCCTCGTTCAGTCTAAATGTATAAATACGAGGGACGGAACAGCATCACATTGTGCAACAAACATTGGTGGAGATTCCCAGCTCCAGGACACTTGGACACCCAGCAATGATACCAAAAATGGATGGGACCAAAAACGAGCGCCTCGACCGGCCTGTTGGACAGAGCTTGAATAACAAAATGACACCAACCCGTCCAAGCCGTACTTCAATAACGAGAAAGGCCAAGCTTGCCATGCTGCTTATCTGCATGTGCACGCCCAGGATTATGGGCCAGCGACACCAGCACCCACGACTATGGCCCCCTCCCAACGTCGAGCCTTGTGTGATCCAGTGTCCAGCACAGCACGTTCAGATGACAGGCAACAGGAGCTCCGGGGCTGAGACTTCGCAGTGGGGACCGCAGCCGATCCTTGACTTCATGTCCAACAGCCAGTTGCAGACGTCAGCGCCACCTTTGCGGCCGATGACTCTTGCCATCAACGTGGCTGCGACGTCGGGCATTACAACTCTCGTGACATCCGTGACGTCTGTGGCAGGTTCCACAAAGAGCCAGGAAAAGTCCTTTTCGAGTTTAGCAACTTCCATGGTGGCCGTCAGTGGCGGAGGGAGAAGACTTGTCTGCGACACCATTTTTCAGGTCGTCGTCACTCTAAGCTGCACGTGCATTGCGCTCTTCCACAAGACGTGAACAGCCCAACCAACCTGGCAGGTCCACAACATGGACTCCCTGTCGTGTGCAGGGGAATGGAAACGTACTTGATTGAATAGGTGGCACAGGACTTAGTCGCGGCTCCTACAGCCACAAAAGCCGTCATATGTAGGAGGTAGTCAATCAATGTAACCGCCCGCACATGAGTGTCAGTGCCGCAGCCCGCGGGACACAATGACCAAGTTACTTGTCCCCTCTTTCCGAGGTTTCCGGTGTGGTTCGCAAACGTGCCAGGTTATGTTTGTGGACATGGATCAGCTACCTGACAACATTCGAAGATGCCGCAAAAGGTTTTTCCATACTTCCGGTCCACAGGGGAGGGACCAATGGCAAGTGAGTGTAGAGTGAGGCAGGCCACACGCTCCCAGGCTGATCAGGGATTTGGGATGAGGCCCAAGCCCTGGCGCTGAGAAAGTCTTGCATCAACATGTGGTATCCACACATATAAGTGCCCACGATCTCGAGCACCTCCAACGACCAGCCCACCAGCTACCTCGGCCCCACGCCGAGATACAAAAAGAATCTTCTTTCGTAGTATAGTGGTTAGTATGCAAGCTTGTCATCGCCATCCAGGAAGCAGCAACGCTTGAGACCCGGGTTCAATTCCCGGCGAGAGAGAAGAACTTGCACGATATCTTTTTTTTTGAGCTTTGCCCCTTATTTTGGCTGGGAGTCCGGCTGCATTGCAAGCACTCCCTCTCTTACTCTCTGTGTTACTCAGGGGATGACAGGATGGACTGGATCATGATGGGCGGCCTTGCGGTTGCAGATGGATGTCGTCGGGACGATGGTAAGGATTGGACATGGTGGTGCTTGCCGTCGACAAGAGGCGGATGCTGGAGTGACTGTTGGGAATTTAGCGAGCGACGCCGCATGGGTCAGCAAAAGGATAAGGATCTTTGTCCTCTTCACACAAGCAAGGCCTGACGCCAAATGGCCGTTGCGTTCTTTCGGTCAGTACCGCACACCATTGCTGAGACGGCCCAGATGCTGCAACAGGAGGAGCAGAAAGGACCGTCTCGCAGGAATGCGGCTATGACAGCTGTGACATGGTGATGGTGGTGGCGGTGGTGGTGGTGATGGTGATGGTGATGGTGATGGTGATGTCGATGATGGCGCGCGGGTTGCGGGTGGTGTTGAGCATGGAGTGAGTGAGGCGGAGTGGGTTGGTTGGTCGGTTGTACCGCAGTAGTACAGCAACCAACACACCCAGAATGCACGTGGCTGCTAAGGCATGCAGCCTTTCCCAGGAGGTCAGAGTTCGGGTCCCAAACCTCCCCGCGGGGGCCGACAGCGTCACGAGCCGAGGCAAAGCTGCCCGGCCGGCCTGTTTCCCCGTGGGGAAGCCATAAGCCCAAAACGGGCCTTCTTTGCCTCATCTCTCAGCCTTGCAAGTTGCTTCAGCACCATTGCGGGCCCTTCGCTCTCTTTTTCTCTCTCTCTCTCCGTTTAGTCCTGGCTCAGGACCGTCTTCTCGTTCTGCCTGCATCCACCCGTCGCATCCACCCGTCGCATCTCTCTCAAGAACATATCAGCTACCGCCCTGGGCCCCGGCACAGGCGACACAGCAGCAGCAACATGGCCCAACGTCTCGGTCAAGAGCCCGTCATCATCGTCGGGGCCGGTCTTGCCGGGCTCGTCGCTGCGTTCGAGCTGACGCGCAACCACGTACCGGTTGTCATCCTCGACCAGGAGAACGAGGGCAATCTCGGTGGACAGGCCTTCTGGTCCCTCGGCGGCATCTTCTGCGTAGACTCTACGGAACAGCGGAGGATGGGCATCAAGGACTCGCGCGAGCTGGCAATGCGGGACTGGTTCAACTCGGCCCGCTTCGACCGCGACAAGGATGACTTCTGGCCACGCCAGTGGGCCGAGGCATTTGTCCACTTCGCTGCCGACCACATGGAGAGCTACCTCAAGGCCAGGGGCATGGGCTTCCTCCCAAACGTCGGCTGGGCCGAGAGGGGTGATGGGACAGCTGGCGGCCACGGCAATTCCGTCCCCCGCTTCCACCTGACCTGGGGCACTGGGCCCGAGGTCGTGAGGGTGTTTGCTGAACCCGTCAGGGCCAAGGCGAAGGAGGGTTTCGTCGACTTCAGGTTCCGCCACCGGGTCGACGAGCTCATAATCGACGAAGCCACCGGCAGGGCCGTCGGTGTCAAGGGCAGCACCTTGGACCCGGACGACTCTCCTCGCGGGGTCAAGACAAACAGGAACGAGTCGGGCTCGTTCGAGCTCTACGGCTCTGCCGTGGTCCTGTCCTCCGGCGGCATCGGGGGCAACGTCGACGCAGTCAAGGCCTCGTGGCCCAAGGATCGACTTGGCCCAAAGGTCCCCCAACACTTTGTCGTCGGGGTGCCCGCTCACGTCGACGGTCGCATCATCGGCATCGCCGAGACGGCCGGTGCCAACGTGGTCAACAGGGACAGAATGTGGCACTACACCGAGGGTCTCGCCAACTGGGATCCAATCTGGCCGAGCCACGGGATTCGCGTCCTGCCTGCACCCTCATCTCTGTGGCTGGACGCGACCGGGAAGCGGCTGCCGCCTTTCCTCTTCCCGGGAACCGACACGCTGGCCACTCTCAAATACATATGCAGCACCGGTTACGACTACACCTGGTTCATCCTCACACAGTCTATAATCGCCAGGGAGTTTGCTCTATCGGGCTCTGAGCAGAACCCGGATATCACCGGCAGTATGTGAACCTTTTCCCTGCCTTTCCCGTGTTGTTATTATTGGTTCCCTTAGCCATTTGGCCCTCAAGAAACCCCTGCTGCAACAACGATGCTCTGGTCGCTAATGATAAGCCGGACAGAGTCTTGGTGGCAGCTTCTGACGCGGGTATTCGGAAAGAAGGGCACGGTACCCGTCCAGAACTTCCAAAAACATGGTGTTGATTTCATCGTCAAGGACAAGTTGGAAGATCTGGTCGACGCTATGAACAAGCTTGCCGCAGAGCGCGACGGGCCCCACCTTGAGTACAGTCAGGTCAAGGACGTCGTCGAGACCCGCGACAGCCAATTTCATAACGCCTATTCAAAGGATGCACAGGCCATGCTGATTCACAATGCGAGGAATTACTGGCCCGACAGCAGAAGCCGTGTTGCGCCGCCGCATCGTCTGCTGGATCCCAAACACGGCCCGCTGATCGCGGTGCGAATGAACCTGCTCACGCGCAAGACTCTCGGCGGATTGGAAACGAATCTTGCAAGCAATGTGATGAGGCCCAACGGTGAGCCTTTCCCGGGGTTATACGCTGCTGGCGAGGCAGCCGGGTTCGGTGGTGGTGGAGTCCACGGCTATAACTCCCTCGAGGGCACATTCCTGGGCGGCTGCATCTTCTCTGGCAGAGCTGCAGGCATCGCTGTCGCTAAAGAGCTGAAGGGGCAAGTGCTGAATGCTAAGCTGTGACACCACGCGCGCAACTACTGTATTCCGGCATTTCGGTGTCTTTCTTGGACTAGTCACCAAGTCCTAACGCGCATCTGATGGATTTGTTCGATGACACAACGTTGACTGTGCTGCATGTGCTGCATGTGCTGTTTCAGCCCCCCTCAAATCATCTGAGCCTCGGTTTACATTGGACTTGCTGAATATCTGAGCTGGTGATTACGGCGAGCCCAGTCGTCGTCATCATCCAGGGCGCGAGACCATTTGCCGCCATCATCCAGTTCTATAATCACCAACATTGTCCTATCGTCCTTGTCCATCCCAATAGGAGCTTCTCCGCCCGTGCCTTCCAGACCAGCTCTCGTCACTTCTTCTCTCGTTGTTCTCTCCGAAGGCAAAATATCAATCGCAATACCTGCAATGCTTGCGGCGTCCGCATCATAGGGGCGGCCAAGGAAGACCTGCGAACTAGCTTCCTGCGGAGGGATCTTGATGCTATAGTTGTAAGGGTAGTTGCTGGGCTTTCCGCTGGAGAATAACTGGGGCAACCAACAACGGAATAACCCACGCAGAGCCGGTGCCGAGGCCGTCACTATGGCCAAGTTGCATTCGACGACAGAGCTGGTGAGGCTTATCGAGTAAGTCGGGTCCGGCGGTGGCGGTTCGAAAAAGGTCCGATAGAGAAGCACGAGACGATATGTGCCAACAGCAGGGACGACTGCACCAAGGAGGAAGACGCATATTATTGCGATCTTGATACCTCGCGCCATGTTGAGTCCAAGGAACACCCAGAACGGGAGACTCAGGACGAGCAAGTCGGTGAAGATGGTCAGGGCCGCTGTGGACACGTAGAACCAGCCCTGGTTAATGCAGACGCCGCCGCGAATCGACTTGTCCCAATTGAACTCTACGGGGCCACACTGGAGTATCACAACAAGAAGAATTGCCGCTACCATGCCCGCGTTGAGGGCGTTCAGAGCGTGGATCGTCCACCTGATACGAGCCATGTGGCTGGTGAGCCGGAGCATGAACAGAAGTATGGACGCCTTGACAGCCCCTAGTATGGGGCTGTACCAAAGCTGGATGATGAACTGCCATCGCAGCGGTACAACCGGGTCGTGCACAGGAACATCTTCGATATGGATGCCGAGGTATGCGGTCTTGATGGTGAAATAAGTGCTCACAGCCTGCGCGACGGATAGAACTGTGGCAGTGCATAGGAAAACATCATCTGCCGTGGACTTCCATTAGTACCATGATTGCTTCTGTGGAATGGCCTACAACACGCTTACCCCACCAGAACTGCCTTGCCTTGCCTTTGGCATACAAGCGCAGGGCTGTTATGGCGACTGCCATTGCAGTGGAGGACGAAACGAGCAGAATGCCCGTCTGCTGGAGTGAAGAGGTCGGCTCTGAGGCTGTTGCTTGCATCGGTCTGAAATCATTGGTAACTGAAGCGGACTGGTTGGACGCCATGTCGGTTCTTGTGTAAGAAAATGCTGTCAAGGCTCCCAAGCGAATACCTCTTCTCTGTAAAACGCGCTTCCTCAGCTGCCGATGGACAAATGGCCATTGGGATACTAGTAATACAGAACCAACCAGGTGATTGCGGCTGGCTGGGCAATTGTGAGCACGGCGCTGGTCAGGTTTATAGCCTGTCGACCCAGGCCGGCGCGCGATGGCGTTTCTAGCACCGGTCACTAGTCAGGCAGAGAGGATCGTCAAGGCTTTAGGGCTAGAGTTTCCGGGATCGATGTCCGGACGGCCGTTCAGGTCAGCCTTTGGGACCCTGCATATGACTGGCTATGCCAGGCCAATCGGGACTGTGTATTTTGCTTGTCAGATGGATTGCAATTCAACCCAAGTTGAAAGTTCATGCTTTCAATGGGCACGTGTGTGCATCCGAGCTTTTTCCGTCTGCGCGTATAAATATTCGGGACGCACCGAGCGAATCAATGCTGGCTGCGCCAGTGCGACTGCCTCAGGAGACGATCCTCAAGGCGTTTCTAATGAGACATTGTAGAAAGGCGGCGCAGGAGGTGGTTGAAAGTCAGGGCCCTCCGGCTGTCTCCCATGTAGATCTCGCACAGGTCCTGTAACAGGCAACACCAGTAGTCTCGTTCGTAGGTCGTGCCTTCAATATCAGGCCACTAGCTGATGTTTCCGATCATAGCGCCACAGTCAACGGCGACCCAACACTCTCGAAGACTTCAGTGACGACCCGCACGCAGTGTGCTCATGCATTGTATATAGCACGACCGACGTCGACTCGTGAGGACCCAGGGAGTACACCAAAGGGGGGGGGGTAATATATTCTGCCAGAGGTAGTCTCAGCCGGCTGCCATAATCGCCAAAAATGGTATCAACAAATCTTCCCAAGCTCTGGATGCTTCAAGATCCATCAACCTTAAGCGTTGTAGATCTGGCCTGAGGAGTGACATGGACATTGTGGTGAGCACCACTACACAACAATGTTACGCCTGTGCAGGCTGTCCGTCAACAGACTCAATACACAGCCAACATGCAATGCACAGATGCGCACATCTCGTCTTCTCATAAGATAGACGAGTCAGACGAGCCTGACCCGAGCTTCACAACTGCCGTGTTTCACCAGCATGCACCGTCCCCTCGATAATATACTGTGTAGATCACATACTGCAGCAGTACCATCATAACAAGGGGACCCCTGCCTGTCAAACAGCCCTGTGGATAGCACATGCACAACATACCGCCTCATTGGTGCTGATTCACACAGTAAATGTAGACGTCTGCTTTGAGCACAGGAGGCTCTTTGTTTCATATACTCGAATGACTTGCTGTCGAGGAAAGCCACCTTACACCGAGTTTATTTTCTACATGCAATTGTATGTTCTCACGAAGTTGGCGCACGCGCTAATCTGTCAGTCAGTCTGTACTTGGGAGGTTGTCGAGTCAAGCCGCCCAGGTGCAGCGCTCTCGCCCTGTCCGTCCGATTTCTTGGATGCATCAAATCTTAGACTTTGAGCTTGCGGGCGCATGGCTGGTGTTGCATAATGCACAGGTTTCTCAGCATGGTCTTCTTACGGTCTTTGTAGAAACTCCGCGAGCCGAAGCGCTTGGGAAGTGCTACGTTAGAGGAATGCAAGTAGCAATGGATTGATCATGGCCTCAGCACTGGAGCTTACATGTTGAAAAGATGGTTAAGAAGCAACAACAGCTAGGCATAAGTGGTGGGCTAAGGAGTTTATTCTGGTTGCTTTCTTGCTCAACAACCTAATGACCCCAATCTTGATGCACACAACAGCATACGAAGCGACTCCAGACTGTAAGGAAGCAGCACGTGAGGTCCATCCAGCTCGAGAATTAGCGAGGGGCCGCCTTTACAGCTCATATGTGATGAATCCATCCAAAGGCAGACTTTGTGAGGCCGCCTTTCTCTGCATCCTCTATCGCCGCGCGAGAGTAGAACCTGCGGCCATCGTCAAGGTCGATAGTGCGGGAATCGACCCACCAACCCTGCCTCTTTGTAGCATAAAAGTATCCACGACTGACTAGCCATATGACGACCCCAGCCACAATGGAGATGTAGTTGGCGAAGAAATTCCTGGCACTCATTGGTTCGCTCAAGGGCCAGACGCTCAGGTAGAATTCGGCGATGATAAGAAGCATGCACCAGGTGAGGCCCCAGTAGGCACCCCAGGGATATGTCCACGTCTTCCAGGGAAGTTCATCGACCGAGCGGCCTTGAATCTTCCAAGCGTGGCGCATGCGGATGTGCGACAAGCAGATCATTGCCCATCCGAAGAGGGTGAAGAGAGACGTCAGGTTTGAGAACCAAGTGAACACCTCAGCGCCGCTCTCGCTGACATTCAGGTAAGCAAGGCCACCTCCGATTACAAGTGTTGGGACCAGGGCGAACCAAGGGCGACCGGTCTTGTCGGCCCTGAGCATTTGCTGGGAAATTGTGGAGAGACTGTCAGCGAGTGGCCTCCTCTGTTGATTTGTTCCTCGCAACGAGGTAAGGGGCTCTGCTAACCTTCGGGGCCATTCCAATCTGGGCCAAGCCAACCAAAGTCCGCGACCCGCCATAACCTGAGATACTGCCGGTCGACAACACGGATATAAAGATGATGAAGTTCATGATGTGGGCGAGAGGCATTAAGCCGGAGTCTTTGTAGGCTACGACAAACGGCGAGGCGTTCGTCCCTTCGCCACCGAACAGGTCCGGGTTATCAGGGCTAACAGTGATAGTCACCATGAGCGAGCCGAGGATGTCTAGAAGAAATATCAACGACCATTCCCTTGACCCCTGCCAGAATTTGTGGCCACGACTTCCGAGAGAGGGGGTCGACAATTGAGCATGAAAAGCTTCGTAGTACTCACAGAAGAGAGCCAGGCGGATCCAAATAGAGCTGACAGCCTTGGGTACGGATTTCCGTGGGTTTCCTGTCTCGGCTGCGACGAGGCCACAGTTTTCGGAACCAGACATCGCAAAGATACATGTGGGCATAATCGACAAGAAGCCCTTAAACCCGTTTGTAAACCCGCCGGTGGTGTTCCAGTACCTGAACCCAATGGGTCCCCCCCTTGGGGCGCCACCAGCAGAGATGACTATCATACTTATGATGACGACGAAGATCCAGCCGAACTTGATGCTCGCAAAGACCACTTCAACCTCGGCGAACCAGTTGACTGCGACAACGTTGATTGCGACAATGACGAGGAAGAAGATGGTGATCCACGCAGCCGTCGGTACCCTATCGGTCCAAAAGCCCAGCACCGTCACGAGGCCGGCGAGCTCGTTGGCGATAGTGATCCAATACTGGAACCAGTAACACCAACCAAGCGTCAGGCCTGCGGATGGGTCGACAAATTTGTTTGTCCACTGCACGAACGCCGACGGGAGAGGGTACATGACAGCCATTTCGCCGATAGACTGCGAGACACACCAGATCATAGTCCCAGACAGTAAGTCTTTAAATGTGAGCCTTTGTGAGCCTCTTGCGCGTCCCAGCTACTTCAATCGCGGCGACACAACCCGATGGGACAATAGGAGCGGCGAAACACTTACACCCGATCAGCAGGGCAGCCGGCCCACCATTGATGAGACTCGTTCCGCTGCCGAGCCATAGTCCCATACCAATAGACGAACCTAACGCAATCATGGTAATATGCCGACTGCTTAGACGTCTTTGCAGCTCACTCTCTGCGCCATGGTCTATATCATCCGAGGCCAACACGTGCTGCTCAGGTAGCGACGATGGGTCCGACTTTTCTTGGCCATATTCTTCGCTGGACCCCATTTCGGGACAGACACTTGATAGATTCTAAGGCGACGTGTCGTGACGTGGCAAATGTTTTCTGTTTACCAAAGGGCTGGGTGGTGAGGGCTAAGACACTGACCACGAACAGCGTCGCGGAGTACCGGTACAGGAGAACGCAGAGACGTAAAGGGCAAGGAGGAGGACGAGAAGCAGGGACCACGGAACCCAGCGCCCGAGGGCTTTGGGGCGTGCAGACCCTTTAACTCAGACTAGACGCAACGTTCCACGAATGGCACACACTGAGGTGAACATCAAACCCTGTTTAAGGCGAGCGCCAATGTGACATCGAGTCTCCGCCACTGATGGGAGCTCGCGAGCGCGCGAGCGATCCGTGAAGGATCCGGAGGACGTGGGATGTGCCCAACCACGTGGAGGGCCGAAGATTATCGCCTGATATGGGCGCCTCATCCTAGGTTCAAAGTGGTCTATCAAGGCAGGTCAGCCACAAAATGAGCGCGTCCTTGTGGGAACGGGGTGAGATAATGCTCGCAAGGTAGATGCGGAGATAGCCAACCATGCACACATCGCAAACCCCAGTGCCCACCTGGAGCCAATCAGGATACAGTTGGAGGATGCCGGCGATATGGGGAGGAGTGTCCGTCCACCTGTACTGTACAAGCGAACAGTTCCATACAGTCATCTCTTCCTATCTGGGGCCCTCGCCGACAGCAGCATTTGGATCCCATTTCAACACGATGAGGCGTGTACCATTTACTGGAAGGCGGCGTCCCGGCTCAATAAGAAGACAAGCACCTTCGAGTACACGTGCACTTTTCCCATGACTCTTTTGTGAGGAGTAGCGAGCGGTTCGGTTGATGTACATGAAATGAATGCTGACATTCGGTATCAACACAATAATTCCTCGCACCCATCCCGTCGAAAGCACACGATAGCGCTAGGGCCAAGACAGCCCTTGCTGGTTCAGGGCACGCCAAGAACGCCATGTTGAGAAGGATTCCGGTGACTGTCACACAGCGGACTGTCATGTGCCTAGACATATGCAATATCAAGATGGAACACTGCCAACACGAAGAGCGGTGGTACGGGGTCAATCAGTCATGTGAGGGAGGGACATGCAACTCGAAAGCCGGCCGATCGGCGCAGATGCTATGGACCGATAATATCTAACCTGGGTACCAACATTACACCTTTCCTCTTACTTGTAATCACATGACGAGCTGTATTCTTGATTATTGGCAATCTTCTGTGATGTAAAACACTTCCTACTGTGCTGAACTCTTCTGTAGATATCATTTCTTTCTACTTTATGCATTTTTCTCTGGGTTTCTACTCATAATGCGAAAGGGGTTAGTTCTGAGCGAACCGTAGTTGCATCCCATGCTGATCACCTGCATTATGACCTGCCTTTCTCAGGCATGAGCGTCTGTCATGCTCTTATCAGCAGGCTTCCCTGTGTCGTGCATATCTCCTATCTTCTAGCCGGGGCCCCCCGGCTCCCCGATCGCATCTTCACATATACACTAGACTGGTTCCCTGATAATGAAGCTTGCGTGTTCGTATCCACCCAAAACGGCATTGATACCATATTAGCCACCCCGATTCTTTTGTAAACGTACCGGGCTAATGTAGGAGGAACCAACAGATTCGACACGAATACTGGCTTAAATGCTAGCACAGACATGATATTGAGATTGAAAAGAGGTTCCTTTGTCCTCTGTACGGGCTTTTAGTGCGCAGAAACATCGTATTTTATTTCGTTTGTTGCTAGCATCTCATTGAAGCGACTAGTTAGGGATTTTTGGAATAAATACGGGCCCCGTTGTTTCCGACAGAAGCATCTGCAACGACTGGAAAGCCGTGTAATTAGGCCTGCCCAAACAACTCCTCAATCACTAAGCCGGATAAACATAACCTAGCTGCCAGCTCAAATCCGTCCAGTTATTTCCAGAGTTGAATATAATGAAGCCAGCAACCGTTTTGACCTTATGGGAGAGTGAGCCTCAAAGCTCAGTTGGTTTCCGGGGGAGATAGCAATTAGTGAGTGCTTGTGGCCGGGAGCAAGCCATTAGCCGTTTTCGTAACTACCACTTACGGCCTTGGGTATTCATCTTCAGTCTCGGGAGCTTTTGTAAACAGAGTGTTTGGCGCCCAGGTTACCAAAAAGCTTAAACGTAACTTGGCATGCATCCTTCCCGCTGTTGAGATCGCATCGCGCACCAAAAGTCTTGGCTGAGATCTAGCTTTGATTGAGCTGGGGAAAAGCGCCACTGCCACTTCTGAACCCCATGACTGCGAAGAACGCATGAACTGAGTGTTTCTTGTGGCCGATGCTCTCAGTGACTAGTGCCTATGGGCCAAAAGGGAGTAGTTACGTCAGATTAATCTCCATCCAAAAAATTGAAATAGAGCAACCAACCACGAAGCCCGATA
Organism: Diaporthe sp. PMI_573; assembly: GCA_021399435.1. NCBI lineage: Eukaryota > Fungi > Ascomycota > Sordariomycetes > Diaporthales > Diaporthaceae > Diaporthe > Diaporthe sp. PMI_573. The sequence continues at coordinate 3,504,192 of JAJTUP010000002.1, read as the reverse complement.
ACCCCTACCCATTATTTTCCGACTTAGTAGAGGAATTCAAGCGGCCATAGTTCATAGAGCAACCAATCTCAGTGATGTATTAAAGGTGCGCAGAAATATTAGCCCACCACTGCTTCAGGTTCAGGTCTTGGAACGCTTATAGGAAAGACTTCAAGAAGGCTACTGGGTGTCGTATGTACTTTCTAACTACTCAGCTGTGGTTGCTTCCTATTGTAACCTTGGGTATGTTGCAAGCCACTGCCAGTACTGGGTGTCTATAGGGCTCGATGATCCATTGTGCACAGGGGGAGGCATGTGCTATGTGTTGGGATTCCTGTAGGACTTCAGTCTCCATTGCGCTGACCCATAGTACAAGTCCAACTACCTAGGGCAGCGCGCTGAGCCATTACGAGTGCATGGTAGAATAACAACCATCCGTCGTAATTCCTCCCAGTCAAAGTTAAACCACTCTGCTAGCTCAAATGGAAGCAGCAGTTTATGCGCACCTTTGTAAGACACCTTGTTAAGTCGACACCGGTACGTGTATTTACTGTCACAGACATCCGCCGTCAGCAGCCCCTGCAGATTCTCCGTTTCCATTAGCGCAGGGTGTACGTCTTTGGCGTAAGTACACTTGTCGTGTGGTGTTAGCTCCAGTGTCCTCTGTTGAGGCCTGCCGTTTGGCATCAGCCAATTTCCGCACATATACCTCATCAACTTCAATGAGGTGACTGGTAGAGCCTTCGTCACCCGATCACTCGCTGGGATCCAAAACGATGTATGGTGCCATTCTTCTATGAAGTGAATGTTTGTAAGGTAGGTGGGCGTTGACTGAGAAATTTGTTCAAGGCCTTCTGATTACGTGGCGCAAGTTCGAGCTAATCTTGAAGGGGTTTCAAGGTCGAAAAAAGCAAATGAAGTGAAATATGAAGACTGACGAGTATCCGAAGTGAAGGCGAGCAAGTAAGCAGGCGGTCGTCCCGGACTTCAAGCACGGGGGAATAGAAACACTGGATTGACGCATCAATGCGCAAGACCATGAGCATCGCCGCATGGGCTGCGAGCTCATCATTCAAATCGTGGCTCCTAAGTGGAAGCTCTGGCCGTCCCGCCTTCTCCGGGTTCAACAGGCACGTGCACAGCTCGAACTTCCCGGAGACGCTTCATGTCTTGGATGCCGACGTGTTGTAAAACCGGTTCGGCATCATAGTATACGCTGGAGTCTGTCGCCAACGAAAGGATCAGCTCAACGATTGTTGCCCAAGTACTGAAACTGGACTCTTCGAGCACAATCTGCCAAGCTCCGTCCGCAGCCCGGATCTCAATTTATTTTAGAAAAGGTATCCACAGCTTGGAGCAGCTTGGCAGACGTTCCCCACAGGCTTTTGGGCGATACATGCCCCTTTGGGTGTCCTAAGCCCTAAAGGTGAGTGTGCAAAGAGTCTAGCTAAGTAGGTATAGTGGGCATTCGAGGTGCTCCTCTGAGAGAGGACAGACCCTCTATCAATTGCGCGACTTCACTATGCAAGTGAAGTCTTCTGGGCTTCCTACAGGGTTGGAGTACGAAGAGGAACAGCTTCTGAGCGAGGTCGTCTCTGGGATAAAGATCGTGAATCGAAAGCTGGGCCCTGTCTGCCTAACATGGGAGAGGAAATTTCCTGAGCATATTGGATGTACGCTTGGCGAGAGCGCGTTGGACAAACGTGGAGTCACGTTCAACACCACAGAGCCCCAGGGCAGATAACGAATTTAAGGAGCGTGGGCCGAGTTTGTTGAGAGGCTTTCCCAGGTGGCCATCAAGGCCTGCGCATGGGTGATCTCAATAATTTGACAGAGGTAGTGGTTTGCACTGTCGTGGAATCTTCTCGATACAAGGGCAACACTGTGAGGATCATCACGAGCTGGTGCAAAGAGCCATCACCCCTGAAAAGACTATAAGAATTTCATTGGGAATACTTTCAAGCATCTTCCGAATACGTTCTGGAGGGGCAGCTGTGTGGCTGGGGCTGCGAAGACCACGAGTCTCCTGGGGCGGGCCCGAAGTGTCCCTTATTTCATGGCTTCGACCTTGACCACCACCTCCAACCTTTTGGTCGGCGCAGCAGGTGTGCATGTCGCGCGGTTGCGTGCTGCCCTGGAGTGACGGTTCAGCCCCACGATGCAAGCACACCGCCAGTGAGATCCCCCTACTTGAACGGAAGCACCGGTTCTCCGGGCCAAGCGCGCCATTCGTTGCTGGCAATGACAGAGCGCGTGCAGAGCCAGGCCGCCGGTGACGGACATCTGGACGACTGCAGACACTGCTATCCAGTTCCAACACGAGACTATTCCCTGGAACCATGGCCTGAACCTTGTGGTCGCCAGATTGGACAGGAGAAATCAGAGTAGAGACGTTCATTCACATGACATGATCTATCGTGCCTTCGCTGGCTAATTTCCACCACACACAAGCTTTCCTGATTAGAGTCTTAGTCTCGTACATCATCTCAATTCAAATGAGCTGTCCTTTGACCTTGTACAGGCAAGACAAATGGAAATACACTTCTATTGTCCAAATATCTCGACTCGTTCTTATAATAGATCAGTTGCTCCAAGAAGAGCGATGATAACTCGTGCGTGGCGGTACACTGCTGTCCATGGTGTGAAATAGAACTGCAAAACCTGGAGCTCGCCACTTAACCCTATTATTCGTTTTGTCAGCACAGCTGCGGTAGGTACATGTAGTCGCTACGTCATTGACCTGAAATGGACAAGCACACAGAGCACTCCCGACCAGATGCTTGGTTATAAATCAAATGACACTCACTACTCGTACGAACCTTCAGTCCCGGGCTAGACTGAACCCAAGCGACTAGTATCCCAAATATGCCTTTGAAGGGTATTTCCTCACCAGCCATACCTTATGGCAGCCTGGTCGCCGTCTCCGGTGTCAACGGCTTCATCGGCTCTCATGTTGCCGATCAAGCCCTGGCTGCCGGATTCAGAGTCCGCGGCACTACACGCAGCCTCCACAGGGGCGGTTGGGTGCAGGAGTATTTCAAGAATAAGTATGGCTCGGAAGTGTTCGAGCTCGTGGAAGTCCCTGACATGACCATTGACGGAGCCTTCGACTCCGCCCTCGAAGGCGTGTCTGGGTTTGTGCACGTCGCCAGTAACATGGGCAACTCGATCGACCAAGACGTTGTCATCGGAAACGCCGTCAAGGGTGTTCTCAATGCCCTACGAGCGGCCAAGAAGCAGAATCGGCGAATGAAGAGGTGTGTGTATACTTCTTCCTCCACGGCCGCGACTTTGCCGAAGCCAGGAGAGGTGTTCAGCGTTACTACCGGGTCCTGGAACGAGGAGGCAGTCGAGATGGCATGGAAAGCAGACGCTGTCAAGAAGGATGCTTTTGTTGTATATGCTGCGAGCAAGACGCAATCGGAGAGGGCGGTCTGGAAGTGGGCGACGGAGTTTGAACATGAGTTTGTGATCAACACAGGTGAGGTTGCTTTTTCAACTGCCAGAAAGGCTTGATGCACTATTCCACTAACGATAATCTGTAGTCCTTCCCAACGCGAACATCGGCGCCGTGCTCAGTCCAGAGAACCAAGGCTTTCCGTCGACAGCACGTTGGACAAAGGCCGTCTTGGATGGTGACTATGACTGCATTCAGCACATTCCACCCCAGTACTATGTGAATGTTCAGGATACAGCGCGGCTTCGTGATCGCGTTGGTGAACCAGTCCGTAAAGGATGAGCGTCTCTGCGTTCACGGGTCCTTTTAACTTCAATGCTATCCTAAGCATCTTGAGGAAGCAGCACCCAGGCGAGACGTGGGATGACATGCCTGAACAAGGACAGGATCTACCGAAAGTAGAGCCTATCGAGAGGGCAGAGATTGAAATCTGCGACGTGCTGGGATGAACCTGGAATCTTGCAGGCCGGGCGAGACAGATGGTAGTATCGACAAGCGAGCAGAAACCACTTGCCTGCTAAACACCAGGTGTATGCGTGCAATGAGAGACCAGGCGAAAGAGACTTTAATTAGAGCGGGTAATGGTATGCCACAGAAACGAAGTTCGTTCCCGACACCCTGAATTGATCTTGAAGCCTCTCTCAATTGGCGTGAATCTGTGTATATGACAGGAGGCTCCCAGAAATGGAGTCTCATGTGGCCGAGCCCAGGCTTGTTTCAAATGGGAGGACAAACCCGACTCGTAGGGAAAGCCTGCAAATTGCCTTCCGAGCCCAGTTTGGTCGACGGAACTGACATCTGCTGCCTGCGAAAATGGACCCCACGGTCTGGAGAACCGTAAGCTAAAGAATTCGCTTGCCCTCAAGCTTGAATATCGCTGAGTCTAATGCATGTTTGACTATGTGATTGGGTGTGCTGATGGTGTTCAGATGGACTGTTCGCTCATGACTCTTAATAGTGCGTGGAATCTCACTAGCCCTCCGCTATCTGCCGAACGCATATGTGACAATGGCAAATTTGCTCAAATGAGACAATCCAGTACGGAAAATGCTGTTCGGTCGATTCATTGGCCAGTAATTTCAAAGACCCTCGGAGAAAGGCTGGTGGACAGACAACGTCAACAACCTTTCGTGGACGCCTTCCACATTTTCACATTCCAACACTTCGCGGCTCCCCATCTATGCTTCCATTTCAATGCCCCTTGTCCAATGCCCCATGGACTTCGGACGAGGCTCTCAGGACGAACAGCTACGCATGCTCGAGGACATCAAGTGCTGCCTCACAGCAGAAGTGACGGCGACACTGGCTGTGTCCGAACATCATATGAAACTATCAATTGATCCAGGATAGCTCAAAACTAAATATTGGCTGTTGAACTCCTTGGCGCTGAACATGCAACACGTTGACGGTGTATTCTTCAGGGCAAATCGGGACACTTGCCTACCGAGAGGCTACTCTACGGCCCGCCACAAGTAGTGGCATTAATCTATGGAAACATGTCCCGTAAGCCTTTTAAGGAGGGCTCGGTCCTGGAGAATGCTATCTAGCAATTTACGGCAATGATGGCTGGGCTACATGCTCTTCTAAGTTATCTATCTAGGGTCTTGACGGTATACCAGCTACCGAAAATCTGGCAAGTGTTACTGTCATATAGTTTCAGATAGCTGTGATGGAGGGTATCGGCCTCGTCATTGGTGTCTTGTTTCTGCTGAACGTCGGGACGTTGATTGTCCTGACACAGCAGACACGACTCTAAAGGCGCCGTCTCTGCCCACCTGACGAACCCTGTTGACGTTGCTGTCGCTGCTGGACTGAACGCCCCAGACGACTTTGCAGCAGCTGAACTCCGAGAGACTGGTCAGGTCTCTATGAACAGCATCCGAAAGCGTCTTCAACTTGTATGTGCAACCTTGCCGACGGCTCGCTCAGAACCGCCCTGCCAGGCTCCTTACCCAGGATTCGTCGCCGCCGGTCTCTGACCAGTGGAGTAGTGTAGGATATTTCCCCGAAAACCATTGGAGAATTCCTGCAATTTAAATATTAAGAATCTGAATGGGGGCATCGTTGCTGGCCACTCTCGTTACTGCCAGAGCCGTGCTGGCTGTACTATATCGTATATCCCAGACGGTCAAGCTTCACCAACGGGCACTTGTGTATGAGGTCCATGCGATTGCACATGGTGTAGTGACAAGCCTATACCCATATTCCGTAGGCCTGTCCCTAGTCGCAGTCGGGATCAACCTGTGGTATGGCGCGCTTGAAGGCACGCTCAAACGGCTCTAGCCATTTCCCGCAATGCTGGACTGCAAGAACGACAATACATGGAATTAGACAACCTCACCTCCGGGCCTGGATATTGGCTATGCGCCCAAAGAAGCCATCTTCGTTCCGAACACAGCCCTTCCCTATGACATGAATTCCCAACGGGGACAGGTTCAGTGCTGTGGAAACGAGACGGACGGCGGAGCAGCCGAGACGTGGGCTACCTGGAGTCCAAGAGTACGGGGATGTTGACAAGTTGGATCGTGAGGCGGCCCTTGGATGGGCGGTACTTCGATGCCAATCTGATATTAGCGGGCACCATGCTCCTTGGGTCTGGGCCGGAGAGTCGCAGATGCAGAGCATCACCTGCAGTCCTATCATCCAGACAGCCAATGCACCCGTGAATGGTTGAGCTGTCTAGCGACATCCATGGTGAGGGATTACACATTCTAACGTGCGGCGAGCTGCAGAACACAACTGGTGATGGACAGACAATGACGTGGTGCGGGAGCCGTACGTCCTCGTGCTAGCAAATGAGACACAGTGCTGGAGCGAATATAACACGATTTATGGTGAGTCCAGAGAGGCCTTCTAGGAGGTCAAATGACGGCAGAGCTGACGGCGCATATCTAAGGCTGGATGTTTTGGAATAGTCTCGTCTACTCAGCCAACCTCAAGACAGCAGCAGCGCTGACCCCCACCACGGTGCAACAGGCAGACTGAGGTCGGGTTGTTAGTATTCGTGTTGTATCCGCCGTTTGGGTGGGTCCACATCTCTGTTTGACGTCTTGCTGTGTCGCCTGCCGCAGTTTGTATCTGGTTTTCCTGTGTCCGGTCACTGTGGCGATTTGTGTGTTTTACGGGAGGTCGGAAAAAGTGTCGAGTCGAGGCGTACATAGATACCGTGTCCGGCGTACTGGCATCCACACGTGGCAGCCCGAGGCTTTCGGAAAGGGTCAGGGAACGGGGGGACAGGTGCGATTGGAAGAGGGATGAAACTGTAGCGACGAGGCTAGGTGGATTCCAGAGACTTGAACGCGAAAAGTAAGACCTGGTGAACACCGGTGGAAGTTGAGGCATCGCCTCGCAAACACCGTGTCTATTCTGCATATGGCATCGTTGCGTCCTGAATGTAAGAGCCGTCTTGTTTCTCACAACCATCATTTACATGCCGCTGCCACGATCGGGCAGTGGTTTGTCCTCTTGCCCGACAGGGACCAGCCTGCCGACAACTAGGTACTTGCTCAGGAACTGTTCCTCCCAGTCCCGGAGGGCCTCCATCTCGTCCGGGCCCATGCTCTCCAGGGAGTCGAGCGGCCCGTCGAGATCCTCGGTCAAAACATCCTCGTCAAAAGACCCCGAAGCCAGACCGCGTGAGGCGTCACGACCGGCAAAATTCTGGTAGGGCCCGTCAGGACCGTAGAAGTTGCGGCCGGTGGAGACATCGAAGACGCGGCCGCGCACTGCGAAGTAGATGGGGCGGCCGTCCTTGCCGTCGAAGGGCAGCAGGGTGCGTGGGGTGAAGGTGCGGAAGACGGTGGCGGGTGGTTCCTTGGGGAGGAGCGGCGGCGGCGAGGGCTTGAGGGTGGCCCAGAGGGTATAGCCGAGGAGAAGAAGCAGGATGACGTTGAGAGGCGTCAAGAGGGCGTTGCTGTGGACAGTTCTGTACACATTGCACGAGGTTGTCAGCGTTTGACTACCAGCCAGCAGCCGGCCTCCACGTGCAGGCAGGCCGGTGCAGCAGTTGGGAGATGGAATGGAGCTTGATGGGCCAGGTGAGAAGCTTCTGTGCTTACTGGGCGGCTCTCTGGGCCTCCTGGGCCATGCGCTGCTCGACGTAGTCCATGGCGAAGGCGCGATGCCGGTGGGTTGGGATGGGCGATGGGCGATGGGAGATGGGAGATGGGAGAACGGGAGAACGGGAGATGGGAGAACGGGGCCGTCGGTTTGGGTCAGGTCAAATCGACTCGCTCCCAGTCAAGGTGTGGGTGAGATCCGAGTTAAAATAGTATTTCAACGGGCGACGAGCGGACCGGAGGACTCGGGTCATCGGTTGTCAGCGATGCTTGGAGCACGTCCGTTGCCATGCCATAAATAAAAAAGCCCCGTCGTGATGCAGCGGTTGCCCCCACCCCCGAGTCCCCGAGCCGTGGGCCCGATTGCCCAGGAGCTCAGGGGTCCCAACCGGCTCAGCCCTGGAAGCTCCCCACTTGCAGTTCACAGGGAGGGATTCCGAACATTAATACTACCTAGGTAGGAGATGAACCGAATAGCTCCCTCAATGACCAAAAGCTCTGGTGGCTAAAACCCTTATTGTCTTCCTCAGTATGCTAGTAGATATTCCCTTTTTTTTTTATTTTTATTTTTTTTAAATTTTTAAATTAGAGTCATTCTCGGCTATGAGTGTGAGCCTGTTCATGTCGTCTGATAAGCAGGCAGACGTCACAGTGCGGGCACACAAGACGGTGTATCCGCCAGCCTCTAAATCCAGCTGAGCATATGCATTGTTTGTGGGCACACAAGTAAAGTGCGAATGCAGCGCGGTCCTCTGAAATGCGTTGACTAGAGATTCAATCCACTATGGTAGTACCTAGTACGCCCGAACATCCTGAGCTTTGCATCGCAAGCAGAAGGGGGCAACAAATGCCCACGAGGTCTGGACGCCTCCCCTCCAGACTGCTGATACAATTAATTACTTGTCGGCAATGGGGAGGTCCTTTCCCGTCGTTGTTTTGAACTGGCCACGGATGAAGTCTATAGATACGCATTGTAATGTCAGCAGTCGTGGTTGGCAAAGGCACGCGTACGCGTGGTTGGGAGGGAACCAGTCTGGATCGCCCGTACCCGAAATCTGTTCGTCCTTGGCCTGCTCTACCGCCGATTCATTGTCCTGCTTGCCCTGGCCGAGCACATTCTCTTGGACCCAGTCGACACCTATGTGTGTGCAGTAATACTGTCAGTGCCTCGTTGTGCCACCTGGGAATGCGGACAGTCCCGCTCACCCTTGTCGAGGCCGTCCTCCTTCTTCTCGCCTGCCGCCCCACCACCGGCCATGTTGTTCAGCTTGCTCATGAACCCGCCCTCAGACTTCTGCTCCCCCTGCTGCTGCTGCTGCTGCTGCTGCTCGCCGTCCTTGTTGCCGCCCGCGAGGTTCTTGACAAAGTCCATGGCGCTTTTGCTGAGATGTATCGTGGCCCGACCAAATTTGTTCAAAAGCGCTGCCTAAGTGGGGGATGCGAGTGTAAACTTGGGCTTACTGGAGGTGGTTGACTTAGATGGTGTGATTTTTGCTTGGGGGGAATAGAGCAGATACACCGGTGACAGACACGCGCATTTGGTCCCCTTTTATCCAAGGTCCTCGTCACAGTCCATTTCCGCAGGCAGGGTCAGAGGCCAGGCGGGAGTGATGTCACTAGCTCAGCTCGTGTGCCCACGCCAAGAAGGTCTGTCCCTGCCCCAACCTTGGAAGACTGACCGTCTCAGCTGGTCTGTAGGAAGGTAGCACGAAGGCACTCACTCAATCTTGATTCGGAAGGTTATGACCTGGATTATGGTTTGGACGAGACATGGTCGTGGGATCTGGTAGATAACTGAACACCCAGTCGTCACAAGCCACAGGTAATTCAGCCCAGACAGACCAAGACGTTACAACACTATGTGTGAGTCCTGACCCGCCTGCCCGCCTCGGACAATCGATGCAAGAATCTCGTCTATGCGGTTCCGCGGTTCACCGAGGTACTCGTCGTGCCCACCTACCTCGTTGCAGAGCAAGAACTGCCCCCCCCCGCGTACGCACACATGCAATTGGAAACTCCCCTGCAAATGCCCGAACGACGTGATGGACGGCCTGGCAACCCAGCTCTGCACGAGCCCATAAAATGACAGGTTTGGGGACGGGCAACATGTCCTAGCAATCTGACTGCTGTGGGTATGCGCGGTGTCCCTGCCACAGCCCAGCCAGTCGCGCGCACCACATAGATCACAACAATGCGACGGTTGGAAAAGAGCGAGGCCGTTGAACGTGTGTGGGCGTGTTGGTGTCTGTCAGCTGGTGTCTGTGAACAGCGCTCGGCCTGACCTTGCTCGCTCCTTGTGTCGCGGGCTGGTCAAGTCGCAGACAGTGAACATCAAGGGCCGCGTTACCACGCCACGCCACGCCACGCAAGGGATGAACGTTTCATTGTAGGTCATGCCGCGGAAGTGTTCGAGGGTCGGTAGAACCGGTCACGCCTGTCATTCTCGTATTCAGCTGCACTTGGCTTCTCATAACATTGCCAGCACGAGTCTCCATGGCGAGCACCTCACGCTGTCACCTCGGCGCCGCGATAGTCTCCTCCTCGAGCAAGGCTGTTCAAAAAGGGTATTTTGTTCATCGTAACAATGGTGTCATTGCTCTAAACACGGGAAAAACCGATTGACGCCAGGTATGAGATCCATTCAGCCAGCCCATCCGACCGATTCAGTTTGCAAGTTTTGCTTTTGTTGGTTTGCCGTGTCCCTTCATGATTTCCCCACTCTCCATTCGCTTAGGCAACGAGCTCAACCACGCCACCGGCATCCGTAATCTTCTTCTCGGCCTCCTTGCTGACGTATCGTGCGCGGACGACGATGGGGGCCTCGGGCAGGCGGCCCTTTCCGAGGAGCTTGGCGTATCCGAGGGCGTTGAGGTCGATGAGGGGGGCGGAGTCGGCGGCCGAGTTCTTCAGGGTCTTGTCGCGGACATCGGCAGGGACCAGAGACCACAGCTGCGGGATTGGTTAATTAGCGACCACTCATCCGTGGCAACCGTCTCGTCCTAGGGCGTTGCTGTCTCGTACCTTGTCGACGTTGATCTCGGGCTTCCACTGGTGGTTCCGCAGGAGGTGGAAGCGCCTCATACCGACCTTACCGAAGTAACCAGGGTGGTACTTGTCGAGGTTGGTTCTGTGGTGGTGCTGACCACCGGCCATACCACGACCACCGGGGTGCTGTAGAATACCAGGTCCAGGTCAGTCTGATGCTCTCGCGGTGGGTTCGCGCAGCGGTGGGTTTGCGCAGGGGAATTGTCCGGTTCGATCGTGGGATGGGGGGGGGTCGTACCTTTCTGTGCTTGCCAACGCGACCGTTACCGGCACTGACATGGCCGCGGTGCTTGGGGTTTGTCAGTAAAAACGGTCTCTCAAATGGCGATGATCTTGGATTTGGCACGACTGACCTTGCGCGTCTTGGAGAATCGGGTAGGCATCTTGACTGGCGATGGGTGAGGTGGTGGTGTGTCGATGCTCAAGTTTCTCGAAATGCTGAGTAGCGGCTCTGACGGGGTCAGGTTGGGAAAAATTGGTCGGTGGTGCGGAAAACTGGCGGCCAGCTGGTGCACAGCTGCAGCCAAGTGCGCGATGTGTTAAAGTGGGGCCGGCCGGCCGTACTTCGCAAGGCCCAGTCTGCAACATACACAGTACACTGAGCACTCCAACTCAGACGGACACCTGCAATTCTTCAACCGGGCTGTTCGAACTGGGGACTGAGAGTACTCTTGGTTGGGAATGCAAGCCGCGCGTGCTGCACCAAATGGTGTATATATATGCTGTCGCCGCGTGGGCTTGCTGACCTGCACCTCTCCTCGTTGGAGCTAGCCGGATGGATGCCAATGGCAGGATGCCGCAGTAATAAGACGAAAACCGGCCGACGCAGCATCGACGTCGCAAATCCCCAACCTCTATGAGCCCTTCAACCAGGTGTTGCCGTCTGTTTCGTCTGGTCGCGTCTCACTTACTCGGTTTACTGGGACACTGACAGAAAAGCAATATGAACTTTCTGTGGCTCTCCATCTTTCTAACTCCCTCCTCCCTTGCCTTCCCTTATGTCTCCGCCGCAGTTCCCTTTACCTTCCGCAACGCCACGATCGATGACATTGACGACATCACCACCGTGTGGATCGACGCCTTCAGACACTCGCCCGTCTTCGGCTATATCCGCCAGTTTGCTGACGACGTTGGCGAGGAATACACATGGACCTGCCAGCGGGATGGCTACCTGGCTTTGTTCCAGCAGCATGCTGCCGACTATAGATTCCAGGTCATTACAGTGCCAGATTTGACATCGCTCTCAGGTGAAAAGGTTGTATCAGTCTCGGTCTGGGACTTCAGCCGGACTGAACATCACCACGGCGACGAGCTATCATTGGCATCACTGTCACCACTCCCTGCCCGCACGCTGTCCCAGGCAAGCCACAGCAGTGTCAACAACAGACATGTCTCGGATTTCAACTGCTCCGCTCATCTTGACATGAATCTTACCCGTGCATTTCATTTCCAGCATATCATGGAGGATGCCGAGCGCAAGTACATAATAACCCCGTTTGGTACCCAGCTTTATCTCGGCCTGCTGGCTACGCATCCTAGTTGGGACGGGCATGGCTTCGCTGCTCAACATCTGCGCTGGGGCAAGACGCAACTGCAGCTATTAAGAGGACCACTTGGCGACAGGCTGCCAATGACATTGCTGGCTACGCCCGCCGGGTACCCCTTGTATGTTGATGAGGGCTTCAGGGGGCTGAAAAACATCACATGGGAGAGGCTGGATGGGAAGGGGGCATTCTGGTACGAAGCTATGGCCTTCGAGCAGTCCAGTGACGAGGTAGATGAGCTATGAAAAGAAGATACCTGCCCGGCAAATTCTAACTGGGTCTATGATTGAACCCATGGGCAGGTACAGTTGCAATGCTGGTCTCACCGGTGCCCTTGCCTCCAGGGCTGTCATGGATAGATTTGATTACACAAGTTTCCGCAGTGTAGGACAGCGGGAAGTAATAGATATCCTGAGGAATGCCAAACCTATCTGCGGCAGACCTCGGGTCTCTACAATTTCCTCTGCAAGGACTGGACAAACAGGCGACAAATCACACTGGGATTCAAGAAGGCAGCGTGCATGTACAAAACAGAGAGAGTCGGGTTCTGCACTGTTCGAGATCCATATCTCCTTGCCGATTGCTCGTGGGGAAGTTGGCTCACACAGTGGTTGACCCCAAGCTGAGCGGGCTCCTCTTGCCCCCTAACCACACTGATGAATCCATCATGATGATGTCGATAGATGTCTCCAGAACGGTCCCGGCTCCAGGCCCATGCAGGCCCGGGCAAGGGTGGTGGGGGAAACGGGAGAATGGACAGAGTTGACCGAGTGACTGGCTGGACCATGAGAGCGGCAGGGACACGGCCAGTGGAAGGCGATGCCCTGTCGGGCTTTTCTCCCACATGCGGCATTGGCTTCCCCGTGGCTTCACTACTGTCGAATATAGCAATCGGCCGTACAATCGAGGATCGGTTTCTTATTGTCGGGCCTGCCCTGCCTTGCCAAAACCGGATTTGCAGTCTGGGCTGGCCGGCTACCAGTGGTTGTCGAATTAGAGTGTGAGCCGACTGTCGCTCTAGACTAAACGTCGACATCATCGTCGGTACCCGCGGGTCCACCCAGACCTTGCAATTGCTCCACACCACCCTGCCCCTGTCGTCTACCCCGGCCCGCTGTCAGGGCCGTCTGCCTTGTCCAGCGTGACAGCAATGATGTAGTGCCGGACCAGGGACTGCAACACAGCTACACAGTACACAGTACTCGGCGTCGCGTAAAGCCTCAGCTGTTTGTTTGGCCCTGTGCTCGACATCTCTGAGCGGCCAAGTCGCCCTCGCACTCGCAGACTCCCCCTCAAGGTCTCGACCATCACATCCGCCTTGACTACTCAAAAAGGTCTATACAGCCGTCTGCTGTGAGCAAATCAGGGATGTCAGGAAAGGCGAGGCCCCAAGGGGAAGAAGCCTCTCAGGCAGTGGCCGAGAACAAAAGATGTCTTCCCACGCAGCCAGGCCGGCTTGCAAACAAACGTTGAAAAGAGGCAGAAGCCCCGTCTGTTTCATCCCCACGTTCCCTCCCTGGGGCTTCTCTCGCCATGAACTTCCTCTGCTTCGTTGGTTACGACCCTGCTTGATGACCTCATCCCACACGGTGTCTCCCCCGTCCGGAGCGATCTTCACTCATCACCCACACCCACCTCACCTGCTCCCTACCGTGCCTCCGTGTCAGCGTGTCTACTATTCTACTATTTGTGGAGGCTGCATTGTGGCAAATACCGTCCCAAGTTGGCTGGCTAGCCCGGGTCCCTGAACGTCTGCAGCGGTTGCACTATACCGAACCCAGTGTTCTCACAGTGATGCTTATGTACCGCACCCTTAGCACCTAGGCGTGTCGGATCTATCCACGATGTCCTTTGTCAATGGTGCTCCCGTTAGTTCTTTCGAACCTGGCACTCGCCTGTTTACTCGGCCGAAGTTCAATCATCAACTTACACAGGACCGTTTGCGCGAAGCCGCCAAAAGGCCGACTGCATTTCCGATGATCAGCAACATCAGAAAGGACCGCAGGTCCGTATTCAAGGAGGTGGGACTCGCGCCAGAAGAGGCTGGTGCAACGGATGACCTTGCCGACAATCACGCCGTAGCAGGTGAGAAGGGAGAGCATGGCCAAGCACAGAGACCGATCACTCCCAACGCCGCCGAGGACAGCACCGCGGATGGTCACACGCATGTTGAGGACCAACAGCGTGAGGAAACGAGCGACACGCAAGACAAAAGTGAGCGATCGCCGGCAGAATCGTTGAGTCGGCAACGGAGTCTGCACGATATAGCACGGTCCAAGGCTGTTTCGGTGCAATCAGCCGGCAACAAGACACCATGGTATGCTAAGCTCGCAGCAGGAAGGAGACCAAGGGTCAGGACGGTCGTCGGCTCGTCACCATCGCCTCTACACGGCCTTTCAGCAGTCAGCATGCTTGCCCTGGTACTGGCTGTCCTCATCCCGTTCACTGGCCGGGGCACGCAGGACACCGTAGGTGTCGCGGACGCTGGCCCCATCGTGTTGAGCAGGGCAGACAGCCCTACAGACGTTTGTGCGAGGTGGGCCATGCAGTGTGAGTGCTCCTCAGCGGATATCTCGACCCCTCAGGCCGGACCCGACTGATCGCTTCCAACACAGCTACTATACTCAATGGCACACTATACATGTACGGGGGCGAGGCCAAGACGAGCCTGGACCAGGCGAATGACACCTGGAACAACAACCTCCTAGCGCTGGACCTAACCTCGACCTGGGACACCAGCTCACCGTCGCTAACTGGTCTCCCCCAGCCGAGTGGGCCACCAGCTATCGCACTCGGTGCGCTATGGAATGACTATAACAGTCTCTACGTTTATGGTGGAGAGTTTGCCGACAACCCGTTCCAGGAACCAGCAGAAGTCTCGACCTGGCAGTACAGAATCAGCTCCGGCTCGTGGACGGAGCAGCCGGATCCCCAGACCTCCTCGGGCAACAACTCAGCATCCGAGGGCGTGCCTGTACAGAGAGCAGCCGAAGGAGCCGCAGTCAGTGTGCCGGAGCTCGGGCTCAGCTGGTATTTCGGAGGCCACCTGGACCTCTCCACCACCCCTGGGTGGAGCATGCACACAGAGCGTGTCTATCTGAAGAGTCTGCTCGAGTTCACCCATCCGGGTTACTCCAACGACGGGGTGTTCTCGCTGAGGGGCAGCGGCGCGCCAGTCTCGGGAACCTACAGGAATATCACCGAAGGGGGGCTGCAGCTCAGCGACACCTTCACGGAGCGGGCTGACGGTGTCTTGGTGTTCGTCCCCGGCTGGGGTGCTTCCGGGGTTTTGGTCGGCCTCGGGGGCGGAACGGCCGAGGACTTCGTGGACGACATGTCTACACTGGACGTCTATGACATCGCCAACTCGGTCTGGTATCATCAACAAACTACAGGGAGCCCTCCTGGAGTACGTGTCAACCCGTGTGCGGTCACCGCGTCCGCGCCGGATGCGAGCAGCTTCCAAATCTATGTATTCGGAGGGCAGAACCTGCAACCTGCAGTAGGTCCACGTCCATGTTTTGTGTCCCGGTCCATGGCCATCTTCATGCTAATAACCGAACCATCACCCCCTTTAGGGCAATCAAATTCAGTACGACGACATGTACATATTGACGATCCCCTCATTCACCTGGATAGGTCCTGTCTCCCAAGGCGGCCCTACCTCCAGCATCCCCTACGCACGAGCTGGGCATACCTGTACCCTACGCGATGGGCAGATGATCATGACGGGCGGTTTCAACACAACCGTGTCCAGATGTGACAACCCCGGCATATACGTCTTCAATGCCTCCTCCCTCGAGTGGGGAACGTCGTTCAAGGCGCTCGCGCCCTCCTCCGACGCCGACTTGGCGGACAACAGCGTGATGGCCGCCAGCTATGGGTATGTAGTACCCGAAGAGGTCATCGGCGTGGTTGGCGGCGGCCCATCAGGAAGTGCAACCATCACGCAACCCGTAGCCAGTGCGACAGGCGGGCCCTTCGCCACAGGCAAACCGCCCGTCTTCACAATCACGGCCTCCGGGTCAACAGCGACCATCACCTCGCCGCCAGACTCGTCCGCTTCCGGTGACTCCCGCCGCCCGGCGAACCAGGGCGGCCTCATCGCTGCCATAGTCGTGGCGTGCCTTGCGGGCGTAGCCGCCGGATATCTCGGGTACTGCGCATGGCTTTACCGCAGGCAGGTGCGCGCGTACAAGACGCACCTCGCTGTGCAAAACCGCTTCCCGGCACGGTCTGCGTCGCACGGCTCGTTCTTCTTCGGCGCTTTCGGGCGCAGGAAGAGCAACGCCCCCGACAGCGATGAAAAGGCGTGGCTTACTGGCCATCGGCGCGACGCCAGTAATGCGAGCAGCAGTGCGGGCGACGACTCGTTTGCGTGGGTCGGCCGGGACAACCTGCTCAACCCGAACACCAACTCCAACCCGAATTCGAACAAGTTCACACCCACGAGCAGTGGTGCGAGGCCAAGCTATGGGGACGAGTCCAAAGGAGGGCCGTCGCCCGGGTCCGGCACATCTCCAGGGGAGGTCAGCGGTAGCAGCAGGCCGAGGAGAGATAGCACCAGTGGGGCGAGTACCAGTTCGCTCGAGGGCCTGGAGCCGAGTTTCTTTAGTGTCGTCATGGGTCCTAGGAGGGCCTTGAGGGTGGTCAACGGGCTGGAAGATGATGCACAGTAGCACGCGCCTGGTAATGACCTTCCTCCTGCTGCCCCATCAATGTCGAGCGCCATCCGGGCAACGCGTGGGTCTGGGCCTTACATCTTGAGCCAACACAACCTTGTGTTTTTGTGTTTGCATTTGTTCAATACCCTAAGCGCCTGTATGTATCAAAATAATGCTAGATACACTACATGTGACCAAGTGGCCCTTCTCATTCTGTTGTGTCTGCATGCCACTTGTAACCAGCACAGCGGGCCTACTCCCCGGGGGCTTAGCTGGAGCGACAATACCGCAATGCGCAATACTGATGGAGTCGGTGACTTCCACGACAGCATGGTCAGATAGCCCGCGTTTCATTATAAGTGTCTTGACGTATGTAAAGGGCGGCGTCTGAAGCGGTTCTTGCCAACAACCGAGGCAGATATTCCTGAGATGGGCGTACACTAATGAGTGTCCCTCGACTGCTGGAGAAGTCAGACAGGTGGTGCCCGGCGGCTTTCGTATGTGATTGTAATCCCCATTCTGGCTGACTCGCCACCATACTTTCAGCCCGTGGGCAAAGAGTGCGCCGATTTGCGCATGTCGATTCCTAGTAGACTGGGCTTAAAGGCTGCTACCAGTGTAAGACCAAACCTATCCGTGAGCAAGTTACCAATCGAATCCGCCTCTTTCTCACGGCCGATGCGAGATAGGTGGTTGACAGTATCTATGCCCATCAGAGCCACACGCTTGACGATGGCGTTATACCTCCTCGTGAGGCTGCAAGTCTGGAAAGCTTGCATATCTTCCTGCTTTTCTTGATCCAGAAGAGACTGGAGAGAACACGACTCCAAATATTCCATTCTATCCAACCATTGTCAGTTAGGAACACCGTTTGGATGGCCTCATGATTGACTCGAGGAACTGCAGAGTTTCCACACAATGTGGTTCTTTCGGTTTCGATATCCTAGATATATCACGAGACAGGAAAATGAGGATTGATGATTGGAATATTACTCACGAGAGGTTCGCGTCTGGGTGTGTTGGGTGGTGCAGGTCGAGGTGGGCTCGGTCGACCAGGAAAGTCGTCTTGGATCGTTCCAGCTGACTGCCTAGGGCAGCGAATGCATCAAATAACGCTTCGGACGGCTGCGAGCGCTGCCAGGCGGAGACTGTAGACCACCATGACAACGCTCGCCACGCCGAAATTGCGTCAGAGTCAAAGGTCGGCTTGCTGTTGAACATCTGACGCGCGCGAACCATACAGGCATACCCTCCATCCAGGCTCTTGCCAAAGAGCGCTTTGGCCCGTACTAGACTATCGAGGATATATGCCGCAGGTGAAGGCGAGTCCAGCGGTGCGTCGGGGCCTTGACCATTCATCAGCCTCTCCAGCCAGACCCAGGCAATCTCCTCCAGGCCCTCCTCGACCATGAACTGCGTCAGGTACGTAATCAAAGGAGTACAGCTGACAAAAGACAGATCACGCTCATAGCCATGGGAGCGAAGCCACTGGATCACACGCAAGGCCGTACCCGAGCTTGCCACCGTCTCGTTCACCGATATGGTGGAGGACTGTGTGATGGAGTGTCGCTTTGCCTTCAGCACACCTGCAGCCCGTTGGGGATTCATCAGACCCTTTGCCACAGCTTCTTCAAAGACGTCCATTGGGTCTCGCTCGGGGGCGGGGGGGCGGATGCTGCGGGCTGCACGATCATAGCTGAACAAGGGATTCGAGAGGATGGCACGGACGTGACGATCGATCGGTCGGTGGTGAGGCTCGTGCTGGGTGGATTGATTGGTCGAGGCTGGTGCGGATGCATTTTTGGCAGCCTTCAGGGAGGCGACAGATGCATTCTCGTTCCAGTAGCCATGCTCCTTGTCGAGATTATTCCGGAAGGAGGTGGTCAGGGTCTTCAGCAGGAGCTGGGACTCGCGTCGGGTCAAGGGCAGAGGCTGGTGGATCTGTGGGAAGAAGTCCTTGAGGAAGCTCAGGGTCTTTGTGCCAAACATTTTGTAGCACCTAGTCAGTCGCGGTCTTGGTCGACGGCTGGTGGGCGGGACTGGGCTAGGTCGAATGCCAGCGGTATCGAGGTTGGGAGCCCATTCGAGGGCACATACGACTGTGACTTTTGGAGTTGAGGCGACCTCGGATTCAATCAATGGCGCTTGCAGCAGATTGGTGAAACTAGAGGAAGAAAGTATCGCAGCTGGCAAGTGTCGGGCCGTCGGATGTGGGAGAGGAGGTTCGCAGCGGAAACTATGAGGGGATCATCAATGAATCAATCAATAAGCGTGAACCAACATTCGACGTCGCCAGGGCGGCCCCACCCTACCTAGGTGCCCTTGCCAATTGAGCAGCCTGCCAGCCTGCCAGCCAGCCAGCTTTCTACTACCATTGAAAGCTGGATGGAGCGACAGGGCGACCGGCCACACCCCTGCAGACTCCAGAGATCTGACCACCCCAAGCTCGCTGCACGTGACGGCAAGAGCAGTATTGCGGCGCAAGCTCGAAAAGTGATACCTAGGTGCCCCAGGTGGGTAAGTAGTAGCTGGGACTGGTGCCTGACGTAACTGTACCCGTAAACGAAGCCGCATCTATTTGGTCTGCCAGCCCTCCAGTCTACACTACCTACTATTGCTGTGTCTATGTGCCCGAGCAAAGAGAGAACAGTCAAAGGTATCATAACTCCACGCCAACAACATCATACAGTACCGCCACATCTAATGTAGGCAGAGATCCTCGGAATGTGAGTGGTGACTCCTGGGCAGTCGATCACGCCGACCTCAATGCTCAATTCTCATCCCGTTCATTGTCCCCCAAGGACCATGGTGACAGAATCGTCTATATGTGCTGCAACTGATTGGATTTGTGCATTCCGTACGATATGCCCTTGTGCTCGCTTCAGCCTCCGCTCAGCTTCAGCTCCAGCTGGTGGCTCACACTCGAGTCCAGCACAGTGCCATCTGGGTCATAATGCTCGGGTCCATGTGGTTGGCAAGTCAGCCAAACAGAACAGTAACTGGGCGCCGCCCATTGTCCATACCCAAACGTTATGATGATGCTAGCGTGAGCTGTCCCCCTGCATCAACGAGAGTCCGAATTTGTCGCCCTGCTCGATGCAGGGCCGGGGGCTGAACTACCCAGGCAGGCAGGCAGGCAGGCAGGTAC
The DNA here is from genome assembly GCA_021399435.1 of Diaporthe sp. PMI_573. NCBI lineage: Eukaryota > Fungi > Ascomycota > Sordariomycetes > Diaporthales > Diaporthaceae > Diaporthe > Diaporthe sp. PMI_573. Next base: position 3,484,297 of record JAJTUP010000002.1, on the reverse strand, counting down.
CTAGTACCTGGCGACCAGCCCTGAGTGCTGAGGTACTCCGTACAGACCAAGACCTGCACACTGGCTGGCCTTGGGCAGCACGCATTGCACCACCACCACCACCTTGAAGGGGACTTGGACTGAACTTGCCTTTACCTCTCCCTTTGCAAATGGCAATTCCAACCCCACGGCGCAGCTAACAAGGCTTTGGAACCACCATACACGCATCGCACTTCCAGAAACAGCCTCTCCGCCCACTCCTCAGTAGCACAGGGAGTACGGGCGTTTTGTTTTTTTCTTCTTGGTGTGGACAAACCCGATCTCTACCCTTCTCTCAGCATTCAATCCATCCACCCACCTGCGCACCCACCCATCCACACCATCCCTTCCAGCACCGATTGACGACGGCGGCGTCTTCTGACCCTCCCCCATCCTGCCAATCCAATCCATCACCTGTCCCAAGCTTCTCGCCAGCCCGCCGTCAAACCCTGTCTACTCTCCGTTGCTGACCTTGCCTTGCGCAGCCTGCTAGCCTACCACCACCGCATCATCCACATACATACATACACACACACACACACACACACACACATACATACACACACACACAAGACAATCCTCAGAAATGTCTGACGTACAAGCAAGACCAGCCGCCTCGCGCGGCAGGGGCTCTGGTCGGGGTGGAAGAGGTGGCTTCACCAGCAGGGGAGGACGGAACGCCTCTCGCTCTGCTGCAACCAACGGCGACCCAAAGCACGACTCTGAATCCAACGCCCTACCAACCCTCGAGGATCAAGGCGAGATTGGCGACCTGAACAAGGCCTTCGGTTCAAAGGTCTCGCTCATCAAGGAGGTCTTCCCAGACTGGTCAGAGGTCGACATCCTGTACGCTCTTAAGGAAACTGACGGCGACGAGACCTCGACCATCGAGCGCATCGCCGATGGTGAGTGACCCCAGATCATTAGCCGCCCCGCCTCTCGCTTGCCTTCGTCCCTCCTTCCCCATCGTTTCTGCGGTGCTAGCTTTTGCTACCTCCGCTGCCGACCCTGTCGCCGTCTCTGTCTCCGCACCGACTAACCATCCACCCGTCCGCACCAGGTACCATCTCACAGTGGGGCGAGGTATCGAAGCCAAAGGACAAGAAGTCCAAGTCCAAGGCCAAGGACAACACCTTCACTACCACCACTGGCGTCGATTCTCCAGCCGTCACGAATGCCCGAACCACTAGAGGTGGACGAACCGACGGAGCACGTGGCCGTGGACGTGCTACTGAGCGCGGCGCCCGCAGTGCCGCTCGTGGCAGATCCTCGACAGCGACGACCAATGGGCGCCTCAAGGAAAACCAGCCTCTCTCCGTCCCCACAGAGGACTCCAGCGCCTGGGATGCCACCAAGAATGACAATGATGGCGGGTGGGCGGCTGGAGCTGCTGCTGTTGCCGCCGAGAGCGCTCGGGATAGCAACGCCGCCTCTGATGCCGCCTCTGCCCCTCCACCTCCTGCTGCTGGACCCGCCGCCGCTCCTGAGCCCGCTCAGTCGACTGTCATCCCTCAAGGGACCGCAAAGACCTGGGCCAGCATGCTCCGACAATCGACCGCCCCCAGGCCCGCACCTCAGCCTCCCAAAGAGGCTCATGCGCCCGTTCCAGAGGACGAGCCCGAGCCCGCTGTCGAACCTCTGCCCGCCCCTGACGAGCCTCCCGCAACGGCTCCCGAGCCCGCCTCCGAACAGATCGCTGAACTTTCTGCTGAGCCTGCGCAAGAGCAAATTTCCGCAGCAGAGAATCCCATGGTAGTCGTGCCAGAAGTTGCTTTGACGCCCTCCCAGGACCAGTTGACTGAGACGAACCTTGAGCAGGTTGTCGACGAATCCCACCCACCTGTGACAGAGACAGCTGCCAGTGAGACCGCCGACTCGTGGGACCCTCGAGCCTCCGCCCTCAGCGCAAACGCAACGCCGATTTCCGCCTCTCACGCCCAGCACCAAGCCCCGAAAGCACCCGCGAGCGGATTTGCCGCGACCGCCAGCCGAGCCACAGAGCGCGCTCCCATCCCTCGCACCCCCAGCCAGACCCAACGGCGGTTCCTGAACCAAGAGGAGGCTGTGCGCATGCCCCAGGCAGCCAACCAGCAGCTGGAGCGCGCTACTGTCCAGTTTGGTGCCTTCAATTTGAACGGAAGCGAGGACGACATTGACGGTGACCGCGAGGAGCCGGAGACGCGCGCGCAGCCCCCCGCCGACTCTCCTGTCACCCAGCCCCGGGCCTCACTGCCTCCCGCCCCTCCGGCCCCCGTCCCGGAAGCTTTCCCCGCCCAGCAGCCCGCAGTAGCCCTCCCGCCAAGCACAGGTCCCTCCGGTATTGCACCTTCCTTTTCGCAAGAGGGCTCGCACGCTCCCTTCAGTTATCCCCAAGCCTACCAGACTAATGCCCATCTAGGCGCCCCAGCCCCCCCAACTGCGCCTGCGGCCCACCAACCTTCTGCCGTACAAGGTAGTGAACCCGACTCCTTTTCTTCGGATCCGTCGGTCCGACCCTTTGGTAGCGCAATGCTGACACCTTCCTACGCGCCAGCGCCGGTGGCCCAGCCCCCGATCCAGCCAGCCGCACAGCAACAGTACGGTCACGGTCGATTCGGTCAGCCAACCGCCCAGGACCAGCAGTCCCAATTCCCTCAGAAGCCTTTCGACTCGTACAGCCAGGCCAACCCATCTGCGGCCCAAGCCCAGTTCGAGGGCTTCCCAAGCCAGCAGCAGTCACAGCCTCAGAACCAGCAACCTGGTGCTGCTTACAGCTCCTCGGCCGACCAGTATACCTCCTTCTACACCGCTGACCAGCAGAACCGCAACCCGTACAACTTCTATGGGCAAAATTACGGCCAGCAGCAGCAGACGAGCCAGGCCCCACAGGACAGCGGTCTCGCTGCACGGGCTGGCTTCGGTGGATATGGCGCCTCGCAGGGTGATTTGGCCAGCCAGTATCCTCAGAGCGCCAATCAGTCCCGATTTGGCACCGCCGTTGCTCAGGACCCTAACAGCGGTAACACCACGCCCAATCCAACTGCCCAAGGCCAGCAGCCAACGGCTCCTAGCCACCCGCAGGGCCTCGCCAGCCAACACCAACAGCAGCAGCAGCAGCAGCAGCATGGGAACCAGTTCTACAACCAACCATACTATGGACAGTTCTACTCCAACTACATGAACCAGTACGGTGGCTACGGCCAAGGTGGCTTCCCTTACGGGAAGGCTGGCGGCCTGTACGGCCAGCCCCACCACTATGGGATGTCTCAGCAACAGACTCCATTCGAGCATGGATCATCGCCTGCGACTGGATATCCGCAGTCTTCTCTACACCGCAATGACAGCGGCGGTGTCGGGTCTGGACTTGGCGACTACGGCCGCGCAGGATCCGCACAGTCGGGCGCTCAGCCCGGCCTTGGAGGTGCCGGTTTTGGGGGCATCCACGACACCTTTGGCCGTGGGGGTTCCTATGGTGCCCAAGCAGGCCAGTCGTTCAACGCACCCGCCACACAGCCGGCTGTGTCGAGCGCTGAGAAATTAGAGCCATACGGCGACGCAAAGGCAGCAAGTGGGCCCAGCCCTTCGCTCGTCGGAGCCAGGCCAGGCTCTGCCACCAACACCGGCCCGTCGCAGGGCGGTCTGCCCCCTCCACAGTCTGCCCAACCAAGCATGGGATACGGCGGGTACCCCAGTCACCTCCAGGGCCACGGCGGCCTGCACGGCGCCCAGTCTGCAGCGACAGGCTACGGCATGGGGGCAGGGTCCGGCCAGGCCCACCAGAATAGCCCATACTCTGCCTATGGCGGTTTCGGTGGCAACAGCTACTACGGCTCCGGAGGACCTCGCCATGGTGGATGGGGCTCGAACTATGGTGGAGGCAGCAACTTTTAGAAAAAGGCGTCTGGTCGTGCTCCGTCGTCCTCAGACTCGTCTCGAATGGACTGCAGCCTGAAGCTGCCGGTGGAATAGCCTTGTGGCCCAATCATCACTCTTACTTCTCTAACTGAACAGGGGGTTGTGTTATGAAGTTTTCCAGGGGTTTGTCTTAATGAGGAACGGTGGGACAATCACTACTCCGACGTGAGGGGCCGGTTGAAATGGAATGAATTGGTTGAGGGCCTGGCATGATTCATTCCTGCTTTTCGAGAGTCAGCTCTTGTGACTTGTTTCATCACATGTCTATGTACGATTTTACTCAGGGTCACCGGAGTGGAAAGGCGAAGAACGCAAAACTGCGGACAGATCATTACGCCGAAGACTGATTTTATGCTTATCATCACTGCACTGGCGATGTGTTGTGTTGTTTCGGTTCCCAGGCTCGTAGGAAAAGTTGCACTTGTGTTCTTGTTTTCCGCCCTCCGAGTATCACCACGAGGCCCCTTGCCCTATCATTGCTGCTGATAACTAGTCGAGCTTGAGAGCGTACTGGTCTTGTGCACTGGAAATATGAAGAGTCGAGCTGAAGGGCGGATATCATCAACTTGATGGATGGTTTGGCTTCAGTTCAATCCGTTTGCTGATATGGGTATGGAATACTCACGAGAGAAGCAAAAGTACACCTTGGCAGAGAGATTGATTGAATATATGGCTCCAAGGTCAAGTTGGAGGGCGTTCTCTTGTTCTCCCAAGAACATTCATGGTGTAGTTGCGATATCATGTTGACCAATTGTGTTAACTGCCTGCACATGTCTGAGTGCTGTAGGATTAACTCTGATGTGTTAAGTTGGTAATTCCTACCTGACCTTCATTCTGCCCCTGATAACTTTTATAACCGGTGACAGTCAGTAGGCAGGAATAACTGTGTATCCACCCGGGGAAAGTGTATGAGGGATGGTCATGAAGGACCGCATCGGCGACGAAGCTTAATAATAAATGAAGTCCGTGATATCTCTCATTCCGAAAAGCAGTCTCTAATTATATCTTACGCAAAATGATGAGGAATAATTTTGAACAAGAGGAACACGGCTGTTACGATCTGGGCAGTCTCGAATGATGTTTATAAGATCCGCCCGAAACCCTTTCCCGCTTGGGTCGAGCCCTGCCTACAATGCCTCAACCAAACTGTGGACATTTCAAACTCCCTGGGGGTATTATTAGTAGGTCTCGGTTGAAAAGTCCGTTAAAATTTGCCCAAGAGCAGAAATACCTTCGTTTGCTGGTCATAAAGAGCTCCGTGCCAGCCAACATCAGCAAACAGAGTTGACCTTCCAGTCAATCCCTCAGAAACTAGGTTTTTGTTTCACTGACCGATCACTTTTCCAAAGCTGCAGACTTTCCAGTTCCTTCCATGGCAACGCTGTCGGGCTACAAGCTTGATCACCAATCTCTTCTCAAGCAAGACACAAAGAACAGCACAACATCACACATCTCGAATTCAATCGACTGCTTCCCTTCCTCAAAGTGACCGAATACTACCCCCGGACAACATGGAGATTGTCAAGATGTGAGCTACATACACACACTAAATTTGCCTCTCCACCGTCCCCAGTTGCTCGATGCGTCCGCCGGGGCAGATTGACGGTGACGGTCTTGTCAACCAACCTTTCAAGTATCATTAATTGCCTTTTATAGAAGCCACTTGGCACAGCACTTTACTGACATATATTGGATGCAGAACCTGCTTTTTCGCTCTGTTGATCATCGGAGTGACGTCTGATGGGAGCCCCAAGCGTGGGCTCGGCGCGAATGACGATGTCCTGATCACGGCGAGTGCAATTTCTTTCATTTTATTACACATTTGGAGGTATATTTTACACTTTCATATGAATGAGGGTTTGTTGAGCGGCATTAAATCGAAATAAGAACCCATAATAGCCTCGAAAAGCATCTCTCCGAGGCAACACTGCCCTGAGATTTGCCTTCCATCTTGGGGGTCCACTTCTACCATTGATTCATCTCTCAACTTCCACGGCCTCGCTTTCAGTATTTTGAAACTGATAGCTTTATGCGCTACAGGGGTTTGGGGAAACCGGAAGCTCGGTGAACTGGATGTACAACTGGTACTCAAACACGACCAACAAGCAGAATTTCACAGAGTATGTGCCCATGCTCTGGGGCATCAATTCTGAACTCACGGGTATTTGGAACAAAGATGCGTCCTCCTGGATTGCTGCCGGCTCTGAGTACCTCCTCGCTTTCAACGAGCCCGAGAACATTGGCCAGTCGAACATCAGCCCTGCCGTTGCTGCGGACGCATACCGCCAGTACATGGAACCCTTCGCTGGCAAAGCCCAGCTAGGAGCCCCTGGAGTTTCGAATGATGGACGCGACTGGATGAAGCAATTCCTTGGTCTATGCAGCGACTGCACCATCGACTTTGTCCCGATCCACTGGGTAAGCAAACTCCCGATGAATTCTTCACTCAAGGGGTTCGTCATGTTTTGCATGGAACTTCCATATTTTGAAGCCTTATTTCTGGTCGCAGAGTATGAGATTGGTCATGTACCGATTGTACTTTGTCAGAAGTTTGATCCTCTGCTCGTGGCCATTTTCTTCTTTGGCACTCTCATGCCTAACTTTGAGTATTTTCAGTACAACCCATGCTCTCTTTTGGACGACTTCATGACCTTCGTCACCGACATGTGCCACATTGCTCGTGATCGCCCCGTGTGGGTCACTGAGGTAAGTTTTGCAGATGGAGGTGGACACAATCCGAGGCAGGGTAAGCTGACCGACTCCCACCCACACAGTTCCAGCCCGAGGGCAGCACGGACGAGAAGACGGAATTCTTGAAGCGTGCCATCTCCTGGCTTGATGATCAAGAGTGTGTTGCCCGATACGCATACTTTGGCACTGCGGACGTGGACCTTGAGCTTCTTGACCACGGAGGCCCGGCCCTGTCGGCTCTTGGAGCCATCTACGCTTTCACGCCTTTCGAAGGCACAAACACGTCCCAGAACGATGCTTTCATATAAGAGATGGAAAATTCCACACTGCCAGTGGTGTATACAGTCACCAGCTATATTCACGGGAATCAATCACGCTATTGCAAGCAGAGCGAAAATGGGTAAAGATATGTGCCAAATGTGGTACCCGAGTGATAACTAATGGTTATCCCCACTGAGAATTTCTGTCCCTTGGTCTACCGAGTACCCAGCAGCGCCCCAACATATGCATGTTTCGCTGCCGAGATGGATACGCGGACGTTTATCCTGATTTGCCTTTGAATAGTTTGACAATCTCGTCGAAACAAAAAGGCAGCCAAGAACATATATAAAAACCTGGATGTGAAAAGGAAATCAGTCGCATCGACGGTGTTTGGAGGACGGCATCTGTCCTGCACCACTACCACTGCCCATGGCGCTGGTGTGAGAATCTTGGAAGCGGTGGAGATCTATGCTAGCGGGCGTCAGCAAAGCAACTCGAAGAAGGGAAGCGGAGGCGAGCACGGCCCGTAGATTTCTGGTCACAACCCATGTGGTCGTGCCATTTGGATGACCATAAATGTGTCTCATTTCAAGATGCCGAGTCCGTTGGTCCGGGATTGTAACTCAGCATCTGCAACACACACCCGCACTCGTGGCATTGTCGACTTCCGCGAATATGTTGGCATGCATCGACATGCACCTGGACCCAAGATTTCTTTGGATTAGATCCCACCCTGTCGAAGTTCGTCACTTACATGTGGATCACAATACAGATCAGGCGTGTGGTTGTACACAGTAGAGCAAAGGAGTATAGACACAACAAGCATCAGACTTGTTGTGTCGCCTACGCAAAATCCGTGTGCACAGTACATAGTGTCAAGTCTCGACCGTCTCCAGCTGCTACCACCCACTTCCATGATGGAGTACTGCAGAGCGTCCCGGCCCACATCGGACGTGACCCGAGACGGCTCCAAGCCGGACCGAAAAAAGTCAAAAAGATAATGCAATTCTTCTCTCTCGCCGGGAATTGAACCCGGGTCTCAAGCGTTGCTGCTTCCAGGATGGCGATGACAAGCTTGCATACTAACCACTATACTACGAAAGAAGGTTCTTTGTATCTCGGAGTTACCGAGGTAGCCAGTGGGGGTGTCGTTACAAAACGGTCGGGGATCGTATTCATATACCCTTGACGAAATTGCGCCTCTATCTCCAGTCAAATGCTCGCACACAAACACTAACATAGTCATTTCCCTTACACGATTATGTTCTATTACCTGTTTGTCGCATTGCGTTGATCTCCATTTTACGTAGCAAGTGCTCTGTCCTCTGTATTCTATATGACATCCACTGTAGCTATGTTCTCCACACATTGTTCTCTAACGGCTGCCCAGGTGCACATCGCAATGGAAGGCGAGTCATACTTGGAACGGCATGCACCGAAGACGGGGGAGGCAGTGCTCTTCTCTACACCAGACACAACTTCTATTTATATGATGTCCATGGCCCTTATGGACAAGTCTCCTGCAGTCGCGCCATTCTCTCATACATCCCTTCCAAAAATCTGCTCGCCAAGATTCACTCTCGACTCAATCACTCAATCTGGTCTCACACTCAATATCCGCTACGATGCAGCTCACTACTATCGTCACCTTCCTCATGCCTTTGGCCCTTGCTCAGGCTGCTACCTGGAATCTCTCTGGTACTTGCTCCGCAGACCTCACCTGTGAAATCGATACCCAATACACAGCTCCAGAACTTCCTGAGGTCTGTGGAAACAGAAACGGACGCTTTGCTGGGTCTGGCAATGGTGGAAAGAGTAGCTGCACACCTCCCAACACCAAGTGCACGTATGTGTGGGAATGTTAGGGGGACGACAAATGGCCATTACAAACTTTAGAGGCATAAAGAGTAGCATTAGTTTTAATAGTTGTATAGATTATACTTTTATTTAAACTATCTACTATGTTTATTATATAAAATAATAACTACAGATCTAATAAATGTTTAAAGAAGAAGAAAAAAAAAGCAAATTGGTCAATGAGGGGATCGAACCCGCGACCTTCGCATTACATATATTTCCTTGTAACAAGGAAGTATTAGTACGACGCTCTGGACCAGCTGAGCTAATCGACCAATAGGAGCTGCTCCTGCACTGGAAATATATAATATAAAGCTTGGAAAGAGAAATTCAATAAAAAAATAATAAAGTAGAAAGAGGATAATTTATTTAAGTCCTACTAGATAATATTAGATATGTCTCTAAAATAAGGCTTTAAATCTCTACTAACCATTTGTTTTTTTTATATAAATTAAAGTATATTATTTAAAATTATTAATCTATTTATTAAAAACTACTTTTCTAAGCCTTTTAATTTTCCTTATTATCTTTATAGAAGTATAGCCATATAATATCTAATAAATAAGTAGCTATAGGTAATACAATAGCAAGCCTTCACATAGCACAGATATAGTCCATTGTAGACTGTATAAGTACTGATTAAGTGACAGCATTTATGTTTCAAGTACGATCCGCGCGGCTGTCTCGATCTCTGGCGAAGCCTGCTCAGTGGACACCCACTTAGCAGGATATCTGTGCATTACAATGCTTCTACGACGAAGAAGCCGGTGTTCTTCTTGGCACCGACCCGTATTGAAAGGTGTGGTTCTCATTTCTATCCGTGTGAATCAAAATTCGAGGCGACATCCTAACACAGAACCCAAATGGTGTTCAGCAATGGCCACCTGAGAGGCAGTTGCCAAGGATGCACCCTCTTGAGATCTCAACTTTGGTGTAATGCCACTGGTCAGTCTACACGGGCGACGGGATCGCGATGGCGTGATGCGCTAGGAAAGGATTGTTTCCTATCCACCACCACACTTGTCTGTCCCGGCCTGACTCACGGTCCCTCACTGTGTTCAAAAGTCGACACGGGAATCACCAACTCACTATACTTACGCAACTTGAAGGTCCCAAACAACCTCTTGCGTAGCCTGGCCATCCTCAACAGCGCCGGAGGCTGAAGATGGCAAGTCACACACAAGTCGCCGAGGGCGTCTCCACACCCCAGCACACATCGCTTGGCTCCGCCTACAGCCCCTCCCAGATCCTAAACTATCTCAACCACATATCTTTCCCGCTCTCGCTGTCCTTCCCCCGCAACCCGCAGGCGCTGACCCTTCTTCACCGCCTGCAAATCACCACTATCCCATACGAAAACCTCTCTCTGCACTACAACACACGCCACATCAATGATATAGATCCCCAGGCGCTGTACCAGAAATTTGTCGGCCCACCGAGCCGAGGGCGGGGAGGGTACTGCTTCGAGACGGCTATCTTCTGGTTGAATATCCTGCGTGGCCTTGGCTTCACGGCCTACCATTGCCAGGCCTCGATCCGTCTGCGCGATGGGCCGGTTCCTAAGGGCGACTTCGTCGGCCCCCGCCATGTCGTCACGATCGTCGAGTTCGGCGCGGAGCGCTGGGTGACGGACGTCGGGTTCGGCGGCGACGGGATGACGGCGCCGCTACCGCTGATACATAGCCTCGAGCGTGGGTGCGAGTATCCGGTTCACAAGAATCTGGGGTCGCAGGAGGTGAGGATCACGCGCGGCCTGTACCCTGGTGCCCTGTCCGATGGTGAGGTCAATATGGTGTGGTTTTATGAGTATCGCAACCGTCCAGAGGACGAATGGAACCGTTACTACGCGTTTGGTGACCGCGAGGCCTCGAGTTGGGATCTAGAATGTGCCAACTACTGGGTCTCGGCCCACCCCGAAAGCTTCCAGCGGAAACAGATCCTTGTGGTCAAGTTCCTCAGAGGCTCTTGTGAAGGCACGTGGGAGAAGGGGTCAATCGAGGCTGCGGATGGATGTGACTCGGGCTCCATCCCGATTCCGGAGGTGGAAACGAGTGGGAAGATTATGCTTGCGCACGGGGTGGTGAAAAGAAATCTTGGTGGCAAGACGGACATAGTGAAAATATGCCAAACGGAGGAGGAGCGAATAGAGGCGTTGAAGGAATATTTTGGCATTATCATGAGCGACGATCAGAAACAGGGGATAAAGGGGTTCGAGACGGCTCTGACATGAATGGGCCAGCGACAGTCGTAGATCATCGTCAAAGAGCTTAGATATTCCAACTAGGTCCCTTCCAAGAAATGGGAATTTTGCAGATATGGTGTGAACTCTGGCCGGATGTCCTTGCTCACGAGGGGTGAACACTCCAAGATCAAGAAAGCCATGCAAGCCTCGGGTCACCCGGCCGCCATAGGCAGTGGCCAAAACAGGCTCTATAGCGACGACGCCGATCTGAGGTGGCGGTCATAGATTATCAGGTCATGGATGGTAGTGGTAGAGGTGCACTCAGCTCAAAGCTACCACCAACTGTCTCATTGGCCTGGCTGCCACGTGCATGTTCGCTCCTGAAATCCCAAATACCGAGCTTGGGCAAGACATGCACACCTTAGATTGCTGTACACACGATATTCACAAGCGGATGGCAGTGACGTAGCATATCTCTTGACGTATCTGTGTGCTTTCGAATTTGATGGATTGTAAATCATAACCGGAAATACAATGCTCTTCTGGATATCTATCTCGCAGGATTTTTAAAAAAAAAAAAAAAAAAAAAAAAGGAAAATGCACCACATATTCCACACCACTTATGCAAGACGCCGCCCCATGTCGTAATATACGTGTCCAAGTGCCGTTCAAAGACACACACATCTACCCATCCAGTCGTCCCAGTCATCTTTATACACCATATCCGCACAGGTCGTCTATATACTTTGATCTAATCGTCTAGACCGCGAAATCTCTCACTCTGCCCCGGCATCTCTCTCCGCCATCGTCCGGCCCCTCTCTCCCGAGACGACCGACTCCCCGCCATCCTCCACTTCCGTCATCTTGAGGGCATCCTGCACATCGTCCACGAATTGGCCCTCCCCGCCCACAAGGTCTACGATGCCGCTGCGCACCATAAGCCGCCATACCTTGCTGTTGTCTTTGCCGCGATTTGGACACCGGCTGAAGAACACCCGCACCCCGCGCTCGCGGTACGTGCGCACAATCTCCTCGAGCACCATGGTGCCAGACCCATCGAGCGAGGTCACGCCATGAATGTCGAATATGATGTTCCTGTTACTGTCTTCGTGGCGGAGACGGGGCAGCGCAGGGTGCGCCTTGCCCGTGCCATACATCTCCAAGCGCCTGAGCCTGGTCCTGAGCTCGCCTGTGTTGGCAAAGGTCAGCGGCTCGGGAATCTTGACGATCAGACAGCCCTCGACAAACTCCAACCGCTCGGGGTTGTCCTCGGCGTTTTCAAATCGCTGTGTGCCCGGAATACGCCCCAGGATCTGTATCCTGGGCCGGGTGGCGTGTCGGATGACCTGCAGAAGCGAGACTCCGATGCCAACCGCGATGCCCATGTTGAGGGAATAGAATATGGTAGTCAGGACGATGACAAACATGAGCCCGAGCTCGGGCCAGGCACCGATGCGGAGGAAGAATGCGATATCGTGGGGGGCTTCTTCGACGAGGGAGTACGCGACGACTGTGATGAGAGAGGAAAGTACGGGTTTCTGTTCGCGTCAGATGCGGGCTCATGATATATTCTGCCATAGGATCACTCACCGGGAGGTAGTAGAAGTAGGGCAAGATGTAGAAGATACAGATGACGGCCAGACAGCTCAGGAACATGGAGCTCATGGGCGTCTTCCCACCCGTCTGCTTGTTCACCTTGCTCCTACCGTAGCCCCCAAAGGCAGGCATGCTCATGAAGCAAGCACCGATCAGGTTTGCGGTGCCCAGCGCCACGAGCTCCCGGTTGGGACTGAGCTGTATGCCGGGCACGTCTTTGCTGGGGCCGAGACTCTTGGCGGCGACGGATGATTCGAAGAACCCGAGCAGGGCGATGAGAAATGAGGTGCCCATGGCGTCCCTGATATGCGTCATATGCGACAGCTGGAATGGCCACCTGAAGGTGAAGAGGTGGCCCGACGCCGCCTTTATTTCGCCCATGATTGCAACTCCCTTGTCTTCCCAGTCGAGGAAGTAGCACAAAATAGCGGACGACACGACGACGATCAGACGGTCTGGTACATATACCAGACCTGGGTAGCGCGGCTGCAGCTTCTTTTTCATCTCCCTGGAAGATGTCAGCGGATGCAGGCCTGCGTTGACCCGAGCGGGCTATCAATGGGGAGACATACCTGCAAGTCATGACTATGGAGAAGCTGACGAGGGATATCACGGCAGTGAGGACGTGTACATCACCGGTATGTGTCAAGATGAAGGTCAGCTTGTCCATGGTGCTCCCATGGCCTACGTGGTCAGCGGCCAGCTGAGCCAAGCCCAACTCGGGCATCAGCTGCTCCACGAAGATGACGAATCCGATGGCCGAGATGAAACCACGCAGGAATGGTTTCGAGAGCACGCTGTCGAGGAAGCCCAGGCGGAACAGACCTGACAACAAGATGGTGGCACCGGCGGTGCCAGCGATGATGCCGCATATCTGGGCTTGCATGACGGCGTCGTCGTCGGAGCCACGGCCGAGTTCGACGCTGCCCTTGACGACGCTTCCAACCAGCAACGACCCGGGAGCTTCAGGGCCGAGGATCATCTGAGGCGCAGTACCCAGGACGGCGTACAGGAAGGGGTTGAAGACAAAGGAGTACAGGCCATTGATGGGAGGGACGTGTGCGAGGGTGTCGGCGAGGGAGAGTGCCATTGGCAGATACATGCCGGCGATGGTCAGGGCAGCGACGAAGTCGCCCTTGAGGAAGGAGAGCTTGTACTGGCGCAACCATATCAGGGCCGGGAAGTAGTAGGAGAAGTACCTGTGCGCGGGATGTCAGTGGTGGGGTTCCTGGGGTGAGGCCGGAGTTGAAGACGCACATGAAGGCGTTGTCCTTGACGCCGTGTCTCTGGGCCAGCTCGCTGGACCTTCCCATGGTCCTTGTCCTCATGCGCTTGGCCCATCGTTTCCTCCAGTCCGGGGCGCCCTTGGCAGCGACAAAGGCGACGACACTGTCTATTATGGGCAGGGAACTCTCCGAGGAGGCGCCGGGAGATGGGGCGCGAGAGCCGTTCAGGGACGCGTTGACAGAGCGGCTGAAGCCGTTGGTGGGACTCGAAGGCTGCGGGGAGAAGGTGCCGTGGCCGCACGGGCCCTCGTGGGCATGTTCGCGGTCGAGGGCATCCCGGAGCAGGGCAGTTGTCTCGGAGGGTGCTCTCGAATGGGCAGGACGCCTCGGAGGGGAGGGTTCTCGGGGTGTAGAGCCGCCTGGGACGTCGGGAGAAGGCGAGTTCGAGGAGGGGTTGGAAGGCAAGGAGTCGGGGCTGGCGTTGTAGGCCCGGCGCAGTCCGCTCGGGGTGGAGGGTGCGTGTAGATTGGTGGTGGCACTGCCCGAGGGCGTTCGGGAGTTATTGGAAGCCATGTCTGGTGGCAGTGGTGGTGGCGGTGGCGGGGGAGGAGGATATAAATGGGTGATGATGATTCTCTAACACATGGCCGTCTGCGCCGTCCGATGTTGCGTCTCGTAGATCATGTAGGCCCGGCCACCAGGTATCTCGACTATCTCCGAGGGTCTCGATTGTTTTTCCCCCCCGTCTGGTCTGCTTGTGTGGCCAGGGGACGGATGGCGAAATGCAGGCGGACGGCAAAGAGACGGTGAAGTATGTACTGCGTGCGCGAAGGTCGCAAGACTGTTTGTCGGGCCGCCGAGTCAGACAGTAAAGGCCAGGCAGGCAGGCAGGGGATCAATTGGTTAGGTACTTGCCTAGGTGGCCAACCATTCAATCCTCCAAGCACAAAAGGCACAAAGCCAAGCAAAGGCGCATCGACACGAAGAGGCGAAACAGGGCCTGAAGCCGTTGCGAGAGGGAGCCTTGACTAAAAAGTTGGGTCGACGATGGAGGGGCTCTGGGGGCATTTGTCACGCCTGCACGCCGTGGGACTTGGCCTGGGGCAACGTCCCCAAGCCCCACAGCCTTCAATCAGAGCGTCCCTCGGCCGCCAAGCGACAAACGGCGCCGGTGTCGCGGCCGCCTCCCGCGTCCCGGCAACTCGAGGGAGGCCAAGCAACCGCACTAAAAACCGTCAGATGCCATCCAGGATCACGCGCTGTCCGGATTGGCTCAGCTCATACCCAGATCTACCGAGCACGGCAGGCAGTCTATTTTTACAGTGTTTATTGTTTACAATACAGTACAGTACTCATCCGTAACACAACATGACAATGCTGTCTGCTCTGTGTGTAACATAGGAACAGCCGGTGACCCCTACAGCCCCCTCCGCGACATCTCCCTCTTATAAACTGATTGCCGTCGACGACAAGTGACCCATGCAACAACATGTTGAGGTTGATCTCTGTCAAGTGCAGTAGAAGTTGAACAGACCTGCCAGTCGGTCACTCACGGGGCCACCTTTGCCTGTTCAGAGCTGCTGCCCTGAGCCTCTCCTCCTCGTTGTTGTCGTCGACGTCGACGTCGTCGTCTTCGTCTCCATACATGTCCTCCTCAAAATCGGACGGCTTTCTGCCTGCCTCAAACGGGGTTGGGCGCTTGCGGGAGCTTCGCTTCCTGCCTTGTGTCGGCTTCCGGTTTAGTGTCGTCGGCTGGGGTTCAGGCGCCGCAGCTGTTCCTGCTGCTGCCACCTGCTCTCTGGCTGCCTCTTCCGCTGCCTCTTCTGCCCTCTTCTGCCATCCTTGCTCTATCCGCTCCCATCTCCTCCTCAAACACCCTCATCCGGTCCTCCTTCTTCCTCCGCCTGTCACCCAGGTCCACGATCCGCCTGAGTCCCTGAACATCGACGCCACGGAGCTCATCGTCGGTCATGTTGGTGTTTCCTGATAGGCGAAAGATGTTGCCATCCACGGGCTTGAACTTGCTGTCTCTCTTCTTCGAGACAGCAGCTCGGCTACGGCTCGGGGGCTGGTGGGCCGGCAGCCGGACCCTGGCCTCGATGCTAACGAGCTCGTCCAGCTCGCAGCCCTTTTCCTTTTCGAACAGCTCGCTCAGCCCCTCGAAGGCTTGGGCCAATCTGTTGAGCGCCTTCTTTCCCGAGCCGTGCCTGAAGTAGACGACCAGCCAGAGAAAGAACTCGCGACAATCGGCCCCATCTAGCTGGCCCATCCATGTGCTTCGCTTGCACACGCGCTTCCAAAACAATGCGCGCGACTCCCTGTTGCCACGTAAATCCCACCATTGCTCGAAATCCCTGACGCTGTCGATCAAATTGTTGCGCACGCGGTCGGGTGTCAGGTCTCCGCCTGGCGCGAGGCGTCGCATCTGCTGGTAAACCCTCGTGTCCACGTCCTCGTTGGCGATGATCTTGTTGGAAGGAATTCTAAAGTTCTGATGCGGGTCTGCATCCGCAAGCAACTCTGCAATGTTCTTCAGCTTCGGTCCTCCTTCTGAGATCTTGTGGTGCAGCACAGACTCTCCGCTCTCATACTCTCTATCATCCGCGGAGGCACCCCGGTTTGTGGGCAGGCTTGTTGTGTTCAGGGGCGCTCTTGTGCTGAGGGGGCCTCGTTCATCGCGGTAAGCTCTTCCCGTGGCCTTGGGAGATGACTGCGTCGTCGCGGACTCGGGCTCAGGTCTGGCCGGCTGTGGTTGCGCCTGCTCCTCGGGGTCAGCCTCCGTGGGGCCCAGGCTCTTCTCTTGCTTGCGCTCCCTAGCGCGTTCACTTTCGGGGGCGCTCCTCTTCTCAACCCGACCAGAGCGCGTTACACCGCCACCGAAGATCTTCGGTCTCCCTAAGGGTAGTCTTGGACCTGCACCCGAGCTAGGTGGGGTTGGCCGGGCAGGCGCCATTGCGATCGTTGGTGGGAACGAGTAGAGCGAGAGGCTGATCAAGGTGATAAGAGGTGGGATGGAGACAGCAGTCAACGTGGAACCCAAACGCAAGTGTAGGGTACTTGACACAGGCTTGCAAAGGTAAGCCTAGATAGGAGGAGAGCTCCACAGACCGCAGAGATTAGGACTTCACGTCAGTCGCGCAATTGAGAAGAAGCAGCCCTTGAGATGCTCTACTTGAGGGTACACTCCCTCGAGGCAAGGTTGAGAGTGTTGTGAAGGAAGGCTGACGGACGTGTCAATCACCGAGGAATGGTGCTACTCGCGCCTTTGTTTGTTGACGAGACAGATGCTGTAGGTGGACGCCAAATCTGTTGTTGGGATAGCAATGGCCAAGGGGTTCTCGGCTTAAATATTGCTACGGATTGAAACCCTGGGCCCAAGGACCAGTGTGAATGGTTGCAAGTTGAAAGCAAGATGTCACAGGGTTGAAGTACACGGAGAGCATGAATGTTGGTTGTGACAAGGTTGTCGCTGATTTTGATCGGCGCTCAAAGTCAGCATCCACTCTGTGATGCCATGGTGTGTTACAATCGGTGAATGGATTCGTGAAGGCAAGGCGATGGTGGATGAGGCTGTCATGGGTTGTGTTAGTTTGCAGAAGTGGAACGTGTTGAGGAGGAAACACATGGTTGCTGGAAACGCAGCGGTTGCTAGTGTGGTTGAAGACTATGGTACATGCCTGAAGCCCTGTCAATCAACTTCAGGGGGTTGACTTCAATGATAGTTGTGTAGTAAAACTGCGCAATGTTGATCTAGCTCCGTCATCATGTCAGCCATGTGGCTTGAGATCATCCAGCGAGTCATTTATGGCAGTGTCGCCACGAGATCCTCGCTTTGGCCTTGAAGCCACGCTGACCTTTTGAACTGCCAAGTACTTAGGTGTGGGTGTTGAAGTTGTAGGCAGTATGGACAAAAAATAGCTTGACAGCATCTCGAGGGAGGCATCCTTAGGAACCATGGGTCTCGTCTCGAACATCTTCAGCACATCACCTCCCTAGACATGGTTTAATATAAGTCACAACCCATCACATGTATAAGTCATATGTAACCTTGTTGGTCTGTAGGACACCTGGATGGAAGAGAGAACCCTCGGTAAAGGGTCTTTCTTGGAGATAAATATTCTCTGCTCCGGAAATGATTCCAAGCGTACATGCATTATAACATAGTACTGTCATGTGACGCAGGTCCGTTGGTATCTCTGGTGATTGCAACTCAACTGAAACACCAAAGTAGCTATTGGGTCTGGTTTGTCATGCAAGCAGATCAGCTTTCATTGAAGATTGGCGAAACTGCTGTCATACAGGCTTACCCAGGCACAAACATGGATCAAGTATATTGGTTCTGTAGGCAGACTTTGCGACTTCCAGCCGCTTGCTGTCCGCACCTGGGCACAGAGCCTTCAAGAGAGTAACCCCACTGTTGACACACCGCTTGATGACATCCCAACCCACCATTAATCACGGCTCTGATCATAAGATCTTTATGCAGCAGTCACGAGGCGCCCATCTAGTCGTGGCACAGTCACAAGCCGTGAGTGATCAGTGGGTCATACTTACCCCAGATGTGAAGCCAAGGACCAGACGGCCAGCCCGGGCTTGGTTGTCGCCGCCGTCCAGCAAAAGCCGACGATGGCAGATGTTCCCAGCGCTACAACCATGAAGTTGAAGTGTCCCCACCAATCTGCTAGGATTCAAGGGACAACTCGACCAATAAGGGAAGCAGCGTTGAAGATAGAAATCAGATAAAATGACATCGAAGGTGACATTCCCTGGTCCACTGCGTATGACGACCGATAAAACAAGGGGGATAAGTAGCCCGAGGTAGCGGATAGGGAGGCCAGATCAGAGGGAAATGAATTCAGGCTTCTTGACGATTGATGAGTCTGTCTTTTCCTCTGTTTGAGGGCTTTTTCTCGAGCCCCTCGCGTGCACTCACCTGCTCGGCCGCAGTCGACCGCTGTGGGGCCTCCCGAGGTGCTTCACCGATGATGAGATAGACAACAGCAAGTAGGGGCATCATAGCAAACCCAACAATCCGCATCGTCCAGCCGAAACCGAAGCTCGTGTGGTAGAGAAGCTGGCGCAGGACGATGGGTCAGACAAGACCTCAAAGGGATGATCCGCTGATGACCAGCCCCGGAGCCAGACCTCTGCGGCGTGGCAAGTGGCGGCATACGACCGCGATAGGAAGTCAAGTCACGAATGACTTGGAGATACCGAGGAGAAGCGCTTGCGCGAGGAAGAATTGGTAGAAGCGGGTGCACAGGGAGGTCATGAATATGGCTATCGGGACGCCTAGGCTCCCACCGCAGAGGCACCTGCACTTCGCTGTCGGTCGTGATCCCATTTTCAGGCTTGCGAAAACTTTTCCGCCCGAGAACAGCTTCGCAACCGGTACAAGGGAGACATTATGCTGGGGATCTGCCGTGTGGCCGGGGCCGTGAAGAAGGAAAGGAAGGAGTGGGTACTTACAGAGAACGCCCGTCAAAGGCGGCATGATGTATAGCATGAATATGGGCACCGAACCAAGTCATGAAATGTCTGGTTATGATTTATCCTGCAGCAAATTTGCTTGGTAGTATGCTTGCAATACTCCCAACGAGTTGAGAAATCCGACGCTGGAAAATAATGATATAGACGCTCCAGCGACCACCAGATAAGAACGATTGCTGGTTTCAAGGCTTCAGCAGGTGTCATTCATATTTCATACAAAGGGAAATTATGCCCTACGGTCAGATTGTAAGTAGGTGACCCATACCTCGACTTGGTCTCTAGCGGCTGTTCTGCCACTTTGGCTGGCGTGGGTGAAGGAATTATATTGCGTGGTTAACGAGACTTAACTGAGAGCTTTGATGCACGTTTTGTCCTATCACCCGAGACATGTTTGCTATTCGTAAACGGAAACTCGGGGTTTTCCATGGACGTTCGCGCTACCAGCTAGTCCTGTAGAGCCGCTGTATAAGCACCTAGGTACCTAGTTAGTCAACAGGCTCTTCACCTGGGTCGGCCCACCGTCCAGGGCAGTCTAGTCCGGATCATCCGAGGAGCATCAAACCTCCGTGCTAAATTTACTTTGAATTTACTGTCATCTAACCTACCATTACACTCCATGGAATATCCGGCTATGAAGCGACGCACATCTCTAACAGCAGCAGCCGCAGACCAGCACACCCCCCGGCGCCGACGACAGCCTCAAACCAGCTGCAATTTCTGCCGCTCCAAGAAGCTGAAGTGCGACCGTGGGCAGCCGTGCGCCAACTGCACTACTCGTGGGATCCCGTGTGAGGGCCAAACCTCGCCGCCACCGCGCATATTTGGTCATGGGTAAGTCTTATCAGATCCGTCTTGCTCAATGCAAGATACCTTCAGATAACATTGCCGCACAGCACGATTGCAGCAGGCCCGGAGACGGTCTTGGAGAGGCTGCACCGTCTCGAGGAAGCCGTCTTTGGCGCCACCACCCCGATGGCAGCAACCGAGGCCAGCGGCGTTACTTCGGCTCAGCCGCCCGTTCCCAAACACACGGAGGCCCCGTTTTCAAATTCCAACAGGGCGGGGCGTGATCGCTCGACCGAGCTCGACTACAATCAGGCCGCCCCGGTAAGAAGCAGTTGAGTGTTTGCTCGTCCCTCTGCTCCGCGCTACGGGGGATGCACCACAGAACCGCTGCTAAGTAACCATTAGATTGTCGATGATCGTGACATACTCACGTTCCATGTCACAACAAGTGGCGAACCCTCGGTCTCTAGACGCTCTTCGTCAAGACGCATAGATATCCCTTGTCAAAAGGACGCTCTGGCGCTCTTCAAGGACTATCTTGATCATACAGATTTCCACATCGTGAGCTTGATTCATCATCCAACAGCGCAGACTATGATTCACGATCTGTACACACAGCTGCGACAGGGCGAAAAGGTCAACTTTTCCTCGATAGCTTTTGTCCTCAGCTTCTGTGCTGCCAGCGCTTTCTTCTGGGACCAGGAATTCCCATCTGGCTTCGACTTCCTGTCCGGAGAGAACGCTGCCACCTGCTCCCGTGTGTGGCGAGCATCCGCCTTTGATTTGTTGGACCAATCTCAACGTGCAGACCTGACCTCCCTGGATACTATCATTGCCAGGCTCATCCTGGCAGATCTGGTGTACAACATGGAAGGCACCTCTGCTCGCTTTCGCTACATCCAAAGTGCTGCACGCGCGGCAGCTTATGAGATGGGCTTGCACCTGATTGATCTGCCAGCCCACGAGAGCAGGGACACCAGCCCCGACCGCGAGATAAAGAGACGGGTTTGGTGGTACCTGGCCTCGACAGACTGGTAAGCTGCACATCATCCTTGTCTCGTCGCACACTTGCTTGGTTCTGATTCAACCTCTGCAGGCTTCTGGGTGCCATGGGAGGCCCGTCTGGTAGAATATATACGGTAAATCCAAGACACATGCAGGTAAATTATCCTCACTACATTGCAGACTCCGACCCGATGATCGCTATGTACGGCGCATGGGCAGAAACAGCAGTATTACATATGAACATGCGGATCCGTCTTGGAGATATCTGTCGCCAAGTTGTCGATGCGTTACCTCTGGGCTCTGGAGATATCGACAATCTACCATATTCGAAGATCGCGGCCTTGGATCGAATCTTTGAGCAACTTCAGATAGATATCCCAACCGTGATATCAACAGCAGACATGAGCTCTCTGGACGCAACAACGCAAAAGCTAGCTCTCCAGCGGTCCATCGGTACACTCTCTCTGAATGCACGATGGGCCAGGCTCCTGAGACCACTTCTGCAAGCCAACAATTTGCCGAAACAATTCGAGGTCTTCCGTAAGAGGTGCCTGAATTCGACGGAAACAGTTATCGACATAGCATCGTCAATACTGAGCGCGGCTGTGGACTCACCGGGCTCAATTGATTCTGACAGCAGCCGTATGACGTCGCGTCGCAGTCCTTATCGCAGCGGCCTCATTATAAATCATCTGTTTATAGCATGTACCGTCCTCGCTACTGATCCGGCGCTGAGAGAGAATGCGAGCACAGAAGAGAGCACGCGAGCAGATGCTGGAACAGAGCGCAGAAGGTCTGCGCTGGCAAATGCGTGCCGCCTGCTAGAGAAGGCTGGCGAGAAAAGCGGCATGGCTGCTGTGATGGTGCGGCGGCTGGTCGGCGTATTGCGGAAGCACAGAGTGCATGGTGTGGAAAGTGACGGCAGAGGCTTGCGCAACGATGATGCATCTGGGTCTGGCAAGCCCACCACCGCACCTGACCAAGACTCGATGCAGGAACTGCAACAGGCTCCGCCGATGACAGACGACTCTATGGCTACTGCCGGCCAACAACAGGGGATTCTAAACGGGTGGGGATTTGACATGGATATGATGGACCCGATCGGACTTGGTGGAATCTGGGACGAGTTCTTCGAGACTGAACCTACAGATGATGGGTGGCAGCAGCTGTTTGCAGACCTGGACTCTTTCGCTGGAGGAGTATGATTCACTTGTCCGGACCGGCCAATACTTTTAGCATATGTATTTCTTGCATGGCATTAATCTTCACAACGCCCGTCTTTGGCTTGTCTTGCATCTGTAATTTCTTCTCCCTTGCCCCTTTGTCCTGCCTGCAATTCCGCAGTTACCGTTCGCGGGAAGCCGGACTTGGCCGAGTGAGGCAATCAGCTACTACTCTTTGTCCCGAACTCCCATCTCTCGAGCTTGAGGTTCGAAATTTCAGGCGAGGTTCAACTTCTGTCACTAGACTTTCAACCCTCACTTTAAATTAACACGAGACATTCTGTCTACGCACCCGCAGTCACACATCTATTTGTACCTACACCTCAGCCCACCGCACACCCACTTTCCGGTCATCTCGGTCGCACACTCATTTGATAAGCAAGCATTCTATCACAAAGCCTGAAATCCAACCCACAACTGGCCTACAACTTGCAGGACTACTCCCACAAGTACTGCATCAGCACATGGTCACAATGTGCCTCCTGCTTTATTGCTACTTTCGTTGCATCCATTGCAATACATCCAGATTGGAAGAAGACACCCTGCCCTGTACCAAAGGTCTCATAACAAACCAGCCATGTCCTAACAAGAATGTCGTCGGGGCCAGGGAATGGAGGTGCTGCAAAATTTGCAGGTCAGGAAGTGGCCGGAATTGTTGGTGTAGGGTGCAGCCTGGGCTTCGGATACGCAAATGATTCCAATTGGCAAGGTGTTAAGAGGAAAACAAGTGTGTCGTTCAGTCTGGACAAGCCTATGGATGAGAGGCTCAGATGGTTTTGTCAGGAGGCCAACGCGACACCTGCAAGGTCCCATCCAAGGTCAGATTTCGGGCCGAAATCGCAAATGCAGGAAACATCCGTGTTTGGTGATTTCGGTTTGCCTGGTGCATCAGCGCGTTTCTTTCTTCTTGATGGCAAGCAAGGTCAGGAGGTTGACTGAGTCAAAGGGCTGTGACCGTCTTGCCAATGACCTTGCCTAGATGACTTATAGGAGTCTGGACACCCATTGACAAACATAACAGTTCCCCTGCAAGATCTTACTGGAATCATATTTCAAGACTGAATGCCACAAACGTGTTCCTGATTCCGAACAATTCCTTGCAAAGGAGTAGGATAGCTGATCGACAATCTCAAACATGAAATTCATAGCACGCTGAGTATAAATGGGTGTTTGCTTGGAAAGGGTTGCAGGATGTACGTAGGCAGCGAGGCAGTGACCATTTTCGTCCCAATGCTGATTGAGCGTAGCAACCAACAACGTGGGCTTCTTGCCTCTTCCTGCAATTTTATTTGGTGCGGCAGAAAGGCACAATATGTCTCTCGGGTAGAGATTGGTCTGTAAAATATAGATACCTCAGCCGTGCTAATTTGCGGTTGCATTATGATGTAACTCGGCCAGAATCAGCCAAGGCACGCTCAATATTCACTACAACCTAGCGTACTGCCATGGTTAGATTGAGCGCTGTGAAGAGGCGCCTACTGCGGGGTTGGGTTACTCTTCGCTGCCCTCTTTCCTATTCACCGTGTCGGAGAGTCACTGGCTGGCAACGGTTCCAGGGGAAGTCCCCTGCTGCTCTTCGCGTCCCGGACGAGGGTGGATCCTCCCGAGCCCGTGAGCTTGCAGAAGCCGTTAGAAATCCAACTCATATGAAGTGAACACGTCGACATCCACTGTTCCCAACGCAGCACATTTTCTTCTCTGAAAGAAAGCCAACCACTCGGCCCATCACTTAATTTTCCTGCGTTACGTCTCGTTTCAATCTGGAACGAGAATCGCATTCTTCTTTCCTCATGAACAGGAAGCAGGAGCCAAAGTTTTCCAATAACCGCAAGTTTCTCTGCCCGCCTCCAAATTTGGGTCGAGCTACAAAAATACTCGTATCTCCGAAGCCGTAGTCCGGCGATCTATTGTCGATCACTCGCCGGGGCCGGTGCGATTGCCGGATTATAAATGCCGCTTTCGCGGCCTCTTCAGTCTAAAAGTTTCTTGTTGGCCGAGAGTCGAGTACATCATCACCTTTAGGCAAAGCATATTGAAGAAATCGCTTCAATTGCCTGCGCGGCTTCAATTTGGTCGGGAACATATAGCGATCTTTGAACGACAGTCCTCAAAAAGGCAAACTATCAGAGAAAGTCCCAGAGAGGCGATTTGGACAAGATTCCGCCTTTGAAATGGCCCAGGGGGAGCCTACATTCCACGACCAGACCAATATCCTGCCTACCGGCCGACTGATAATTGTCTTCGGCGCGCTGGCGTCGGCTCTCCTAATCACCTTCATCGACCAGCAATCCATCGGCGTCATTCTGCCCACCATCGGACGTGACCTAAACAGCTCGTCTACAATTACGTGGGCCGGCACCTCATCACTCATCGCCAACACCGCTTTCCAGGTGCTCTATGGAAGGTTCGATCATGCTTAACGGTTGTGAACTCTTAGAGACTGACGCTAACGTAGAAAAAACAAGATTGTCAGATATATTCGGCCGAAAAGTGATGCTTGTCGCATGTCTCGGGATACTTGCTCTCGGGGACCTCCTCTGCTCGTTCGCTAAGACAGGACCACAATTCTTCGCTTTCAGGGGAGTCAGCGGTGTCGCAACCGGCGGTATTATGGCACTTGCAATGATGGTCGTGAGTGATGTGACGACTTTAAAGCAGCGAGGAAAGTTCATGGGAATACTCGGATCATGTGTAGGGTTGGGCAATGCGATTGGGCCGTTTATATCCTCGGCCTTCACCGAGAGGGTCACCTGGCGGGCATTATTTTGGCTGCTATGTCCATTGGCTGTCTGCTCCGGGCTGGTCCTTTATTTCCTGCTCCCGCCACAGACCATTCCCCCGGAGCCCCTGAGGGCAAAGCTGGCCAAGATCGACTATCTTGGAATCCTGTTCAGCTCGGCCGGGACAATTTTACTGCTGATCCCTGTCTCGGGCATTGGTACCCAATTTCCAACTTCAAGCTCTACAACCATTGCCATGCTGACGATTGGGTCCGTCCTGCTTCTCCTTTTTGGATTGAACGAGTGGAAGGTGGCCAAGCTTCCCATGATTCCACGTGAGTGCCCTGCCTGCCGATACCTCTCTCCCGCGTTAGAGCCTCTACTCATACTTCAGATAGTCCGCCTTTTCAAGAAGCCGGCACTGGCTGCTATGATGGCCCAAAACTTCCTCATCGGGCTCGGCTACTACAGTATAATGTACTACTTACCCATCTTCTATCAGACTGCTCGGCAGATGTCAGTGATTCAATCTGCCTTACTAATCCTCCCTATTGTCCTGCCACAATCGATGGCATCGATCGCCAGTGGGCAATACATGTCCAGAACAAACAGATATGGCGAGGTGATCTGGGCCGGATTTTCTTTGTGGCTTATAGCGACTGCGGTGGAGAGCAAATTCTCGCGGAATTTTCCTTTGGCAGGGATCATAGTGACTTTGATTGTCCAGGGAATGGGCATTGGCTTTACTTTTCAGCCGAGTGAGTTTTGCACATCACATTATATCTTTGGTCGTTTGGATGACTTGTTGACTCAGCCCTGAAAATATTGAAGCACTCGTCGCTGCCCAAGCGCACTCTGCGAAGCAGGATCGGGCTGTTGTGATCAGTTCGCGCAACTTTTTGCGCGCTTTAGGGGGCGCCGCAGGTCTTGCCATCGCCTCGGCTCTCTTCTCCAATACTCTGGTTGGGCACTTGGATTCTACATCAGCTATCCCTGCAGACGTTGCGGATGAGATCAAATCGTCTGTTTTCTCGATGCCAGATATCTCTAATTTGCCGGATGGGCAGAGGATCATCGTTTTGGACATATACACAAGGGCATCGAGATCTGTCTTCTATTTTTGGGAAGGGTGCATGGGTCTGTGCTGGCTGCTGATGTTCTTCATAAAGGACAAGGGTCTGCAAAGGAAGGAAGAGATGCAGGCAAATGCTGCAGCTGAAAGCCGAAGAGCGGATGAGGAATCAGGTTCAATTACCACTTCAGGGGATGAAAGGGCTCCAGCACGACAGGAAGAGAAGTCGAACGATCTGAATGCTGCTTCAAAGGACGAAGCTGGGAGATATGTTGTCCAGCGATAGCGGCGCCTCAATGAGCATCGATATGAGTGGTATTACCAATCCCAAAATTACGGAATCGATTTGTGGGTATTTTCTTGGATGAGCGGATGGCGCGGGCTTGAACTTGTTCTCATTCTTGAATCTTTCTTGTGAATCGGTCCACGGCGAGGCCGTGGTGATTACGTGCAGAAGACCACATAGACGTGCATCAAGCACGATATTTTGAGCTGGTAGCCGCCTATTGACAATATCACGAGCTTGGGAAAGCACTAGCGCAGAGGATTCTCGTACCAATGCAATGCAGGTGGGCCCTGCATTATCTATTCCGCTTCCTTCGCCCATCGGCCCACTGAACAGATATCGAATCCCTTGTCATTCCCTGTTGCCCAGCCCCTGTTCATTTCTCTCCAGTTGGGGCGCGCCGCTCTTCCGGAATGGCCCACCCGGTGTAGGCACTCGTATGACAAAACGCTGCCTTGGAGTTGCATCGCGGCGGACTTTGCATGTGCGTTTGCGAGCCATGACCATCTAGCTCCAAGAATCTCGGGTGGTGAGCCGATTGGGTTGCAAGCGATCACGAAGTGTTGTTGAGCAACATAAGCCCTTGTTCACAGAACAGATACGCTGTGATTTGCCACCGCGGTATTCAGTGTCCACGAGCTTCCTCGTTCAGTGTCCATTGAAGAGGGTCAATGCTGTCATTCTGCGGCCAGAGATGGCCAGAACATTTGTCTGGCGCGCGTGCAAATGCATGCATGTGTTTCGATTACCCCATGAGGACAAGCCTTGCTTCGTGAAAATTTCACAACGCAGTCCTTCCACCTTGACTCCGAATCATCCATTTCCCGCTCCTCACCGGTGAACGCCACCATGAATCCTAGAGGTCATCACTATAGCCTTACGCCTAAATGTCAACCGCCACTAAGGCTGTCGAAAACACGGTACACGTGCATAGGTTGATGCTGATAATAGAATCTAGATTCCATATCTAGCCTAATCATTACATGCAGGCTAAATTAAGTCTGCCGACCGGGTCTATCACCGACTGTGGCTGATGTGAGGTGAAGGGTAACCCACGCTGGAAAAGCTCTACGGTATATATCAGGCGCGTCGCTCATCCTACCTGACGAACGCAATGGTGATACATTGCCCGCCATCACAGTAATCACAGACAAGTGCCATATACGTTCACTGGCCTATTCTCTCCCTCGACAGGCCCTCAACGAACACTTGGTCCCTTTGAAGATGCGTTTCTCCACAATCTGGTTTTGCGCGATTCCGCTCGCTCTAGGCGGGTCTGACCTCTCGGATCAATTTTATCTCACCGTTGTTCCGGAAGACGGCTCGAGCTCATACCCAGCATCAATAGCCGTGGTTTCTCGTGCAGCCCTTATTCTCTCTTCAGCACTGGAATACAAGGCCCAATTCACGTTCAACGAGTGAGCCTTTTGTTAAGACGACTGAACTGGTCATGAGCTGTTGGCAAATACGTCTGGCTAACGCACATCTGAACACAGCACTTCTGGTCGCATCTTCGAGGCCGGCTCGACCACAACCGGCAATGGGCCGATCACAGCAGGCAACGTTGTGCTTTTCAACTATTACACCACTCTCGAGGGTTCCGCGATGAAGCAGATCGCGGTCGACGGCGAGACGTACCTAGTCAAGGAAGGATCGTCAACAGAGGACATTTACGTGTGGTGGAGCAAGCCCTCGGAGACAGGGCTTCCATTCGGGATTGAGTACCGAGGAGACAGCTCTGCGGATGCGAACGCAGCGCTCAGGGTGGATGTGCAGGCGCCCTAGCCGCAGAGGATCATGTTTGATAGGAGCTGGCATTGGGTATTTGACTAAGCAGGATGTCTCACGAGATACCCTGTGCTGCGAAGTAGCAATGCACAGAAAGGAGCCAGCTCTTCGCGTTGATAATTCCTTACTGCATTGTCAATTACACATTCGAGCCAAATAGTACTCTGCAAACAGTTGCTGTTATATTCTATGAGCATAGCTGATTTATCTTTACTATATAGCATAAGTAATGCTAACAGTATTTACTTAAGAACACTTTACAGCATAAGTCTCAGCATTAGATGGTGAATAAACACTGATTTGATACAAGGTTTTGGTTAGGTATACATGTACGGAGATATGATCGTAGCCAGTCAAATACGAGATATACTTTATCATTATTCCAAACAACACCGCCTGTACTTACATCTGATGTAGAACTGGTCGGCTGGCGCAATGGTAGCGTGTATCACTCCTATGAAGAAGCGATGATGAGGTTTTGGGTTCGAGTCCCAAGTCGATCGGCCGGTTTCTTTTTCCCTTTTTTCCTTTTGCCTTCTGCCGGGCGTAACCAGAGACTATCAGATCACTTTTCATGATCAGAACTTGGCTCTATTTTGTGTCACTGGGGCTTTGTACAGAGGCATGGTTGTGTGAGTCTGGCGAGATTTGGCAAGCTACGCGCTCATGCTTCCTGAGCTTGTTCGGGATACCACCCTGCCGCTTTAGCTGCTTATAGAAGCATTTGCTATAGGCTCGCCTCAGTGCTTACCCATGTCTCCATCTTGTGGATCTTTCCGGAATCCTTCGCTGCCTTGAATTTCCCTACTTGATAAAAGTTAGCGTGGCCGCCCAGCTGTTTCTCATTGTCTTTCTCAATCTAATCCCATCAGCGCCAATGACGCCAATGGCATCAAAAACCAACCCGGTCCTTGTGACTGGTGGCAGTGGATTTGTCGCCATGGAACTAATTTCACAACTGCTTGCCCAGGGGTATGCAGTTCACGCAACTGTACGAAGTCTACAAAACACCGCCAAAGTTTCGTGTCTACAGGATTTGAAGGCACAATACCCAGAGGGGAAGCTGCTTCTTTTTGAGGCTGACCTCTTGCAGCCGGGCTCCTTCCGCTCGGCCGTGCAGGGCTGCGACATCGTGTTTCATGTTGCGTCGCCGTTCAAGGTGCCCGAAAAGATCAAGGATGGCTATTCAGAGATGGTTCAGCCGGCACTCGAGGGAACGAGAAATGTACTTAAGGCTGTCGAGGCCACACCTAGCGTCAAGCGAGTGGTTTTCACATCGACGAGTGAGTCTTTCCATGTCTCACTGCGCAGCACAGAACGACAGGGTGACTGACACGTCCAACAGCTGGCGCGATAGCAGGCGACTACAAAGATGTCATTGACAAGATGCGAGTGATGAGCCATGACTACTTCAACGAGACTAGTACCGTCAAGCACAACCCGTACCATTACTCCAAGGTGCTCGCGGAAAAAGAGGCCTGGAAGATCTTTGAGGAACACCAGCAGTCGACACAGAGATGCTGGGACCTGGTGGTCATTTGCCCCGCTTTCGTGCTCGGCCCAGCTCTCACGCCATCGTCGGACTCGGGCTCCCTCTTCCTCATGGACGAACTTCTTTCAGGTTTGATGTTCTATGGCGTGCCGGATCTGTCGTTTCTCCCGGTTGACGTGCGGGACGTCGCCACTGCGCATATCCGGGCTGCCGAGCTCAAGGAGGCGTACGGTCGGTACATCGTTGGTCCACCCAAGACGATAACATTCTTGGAGATATCGAAACATTTCAAGAAGCTCAGAAACGGTACATCGTGGTTGCCCAGTTTCCAGCTCCCAACAGCTTTGGTTAGGCTCGTCGGGCCATTGTTCGGCTTGTCGCAAAAATGGATATCAGGCAATCTTGGGGTTAAATTTGCCGTCGATAATACGAGAAGCATCAGCGAGCTTGGACTCAACTACCGAAGTCTAGAGGAGACACTGAATGACCACTATGAATCGTGGGAGAAACAAAAGAGAAAGAGCAAGGCAAAAACGAGTTAGCTGGTGGAAATCTCCCGGGTGCCCTCTTCCATGTCGTCATTCCCCTGAGATCCCCAATTCTCAACGCCGGTGCTCAATGTCTTGACATAGGAAACATGAAAAAGCGAACAGCAGTACAAGACTATACAGACGGCTATAGCGCAAGAATTTTCGCTCAGTTCAAGATCTCTTGATACCCGCACTTCTCTCTGGCGCTCGCCAACTCGGCTTCATCAGCAAGCTTCCAAGGCTGGGTATATCTGTTGTAGGCGCTCCAGCCAGCGTCACTGTTCATAACCTCATTTCCTCGAAGAATGACGCGGTACTCCACGTGTGGTACCTTGGTGCGCTTAAGCTTCCTCATCAGTCTACACCACCTCTTGTTGCACTGCACGCCAGTTCCTGCATCGGTCATCTCACCGCCAGGGACTTCCAGGAGAACGACAAGCTTGTACTCCCTCCGTCGGTACGAGTTGCTGGAGTTCTCAGTGCGGTCCCTAATTAGCTTGTAAAGCTCGTCCTGGACCGCCCAGTCAAGGTTTCTCAGTCGGGTTTCGACATCTTTGTCATAATTCCTTGAACTTAAGAGCCTCGGCTTGTGCTGATCTCGTACACAAGACGCTACCTCGGCGAGCTCCTTCTGGTCAAATTGTGTCTTTGGCTCGATGGACATGACTCGGCCTGGTATAGTTGTAGTGGTCTTGAGGAGATACTGAAAAATGCAGAAGCTCTTGAGCTGAGAGCTGACGTGCACTGTGGGCCGATGATATGCCAGAGTCCAGGACTCGTATATGGTCTTCGTGGTAGCTGGCAGTTGTCTGATGTCATCGAGTTAGCGATTAGATAACAATAGCAAGACGGAAATATAGTCAAAATATACATCTCGCGGCTCTGGCAGGATATGCTACCGCACTCACAGTGCTCAAGCACACCGCATCGAGCCATTTGAACGTCACTTATCGTTTGCCTCATTCCATCGTGGACTGTTGTGGCGTCGTCCTCGGCGATCGTTATCGCGGATTTGTGGATTAGGCTAGCAGTGCTGCTGTCGTCGCGGAAGTGGTCCATACTTTTTTGCAGTGTGCAAGTCTGCTTAGGCCAACTCAGCAGTACATGTGTGTGTGCGAGCGCGTGTCCGGGATGGGACAGTTTAAAGAAATTGCAGAATTGGAAAGAGAGAAAAGGCACCCAACACATACGAGAATGAGACTGAACAGGAATATTCTCCCCCAAGTCTTTTAAATCCCTTTGATCGACTGCGCCAGGCGTTGGTTGCTATTCTTCGATGTCCAGCCCAAGACAACCCGGTTGGGCCGGGCCTGGCAAATAGACATCATGTTGGCCGTGGTTGAAACGGGTCCCGACCAGCCCCAAAGGAGCGGCACAGCGTCGCGGGGTGGCCGGATGCGGGTCGCATTCCTGCATCAACGAGCCAAAAATAAGCAACGGTGATTTCACACCAAACTTCGGCTTTTGGGAGAGCAGAAGGTCTGGGCTGACACACGCGCGCCGAGCTCGCTCACAGAGCTGGGGCTCTCCCACTGACCCAAGTGCTTACCCGTCTTGGATTTCGGTGTATCAAGTCCGTTTTCGGATCCAGCAAATCGAATTCAACCACTTGGAGTTTCATCCATTGGGCAATATAAGGTCTGCCTGCAATCTAAATGCAGCTTGTCAGATATTGTTATGACATGTTCGAGCAGGAAAATTTCTGGTCTCAGCCACACAAGGTGCACCCTCAGAAGGGCTTTAGCAATAATAAATCGAAAAATCTTTTCTTTACAAAAATGGACCGATTGTGCGAGTTCCCGGTTTGACTTTTACGAAGCAGTGTGTGAGAGTCTCAGTCCAATCTATCCAAATGATCACATCGTTTCTGGTCCTGTGAGCTGTGCACACGCAAGCCAGTAGAACTGCCAGTGACGATGCCCAATTATTGTGTTCCCTACAAATTGCAATAGACAATGGAGAAAGCATGGAAGAATGCACAAAGAGAATTTTGCTTGCTAAATAAATTACCAAATTTGTCGCCTTCGCTAAAGTAGCCGGTTTGTCCTATAATCTACCTAGATTCTTCGCATCGCCGGGATAATCCTACCGCTTGCTGAATCTGAAGATTGTTCTCTTGGATGATTATGGGCTCATTCCTACAGTTCTTCTCCTGTTGTTTGCTTCCTGATTCGAAGCTAAACGGTCGCGAAAACATTTACTGCCCAGGCGGTTCCAAATCAATTGAGCATGCCCGTTGTTGAACAATTGTCTCATGCAGGACATATATTTACATCGTAGAAAAATGGTAGTGAACAAGAAGTGAAGAGCTGCGCCTACAATCTCAAGGACATGATAACCAATGAGACTGGCGCCACCAGTCTTTAACTGGCCCACGTAACTACCTGCCTTAGTATGCCGCTTCGCCGATCATGTTCCCGGGCTCCTGATACCGAGCGACAACATAAAAGCCTCCAGCGCCGTCGGACACTGCCGCAACGCCGACCTTGGAGGTATCCTTCCAAACAACTTGAGCTGTTTCATGACGGCAATGGTCAGCGACCTTATGATTTTTGTTTCCGAGTAGGGCTTGGGTAGTCTCAGAGATGCTTACTGTAGTGACCAAAGTTCATGTAGTTGCTCTCCGTGATGGTCTCTCCGTTGTACTCCGACTTCTCGCCGATCCACATGTTTGCGGCATTAGTCATTGGAATATCATCGCCGCTGCTCCCCTGCCAGTAAAGGTTCTCGCCCTGGTCCGAAACCTGGGAATGCTCGAGCGTGCCTGCACTGCCGTATTGAGACACCAGCGTCTCGCCATACTCCTGGGCGTTGGAAGCCAGCGTGTCGTCCCAAACGAGCGCTGCGGTGCCAACGTCGCTGCGTGCCGCGTTGTGAGCGTCGAGCGCCTTCTGCGCATCAGACGATAGTGAGGAGTTGGAGGAGGAAGACGAGGAGGTCGAGGCGGCAGCGGAAGCAGATGCTGACGGGGTGGCGGACGGTGTTGAGGCTGCAGATGGCGCGTACTGGCCCCAGGATCCCCAGGATTCCCAGTCGAAAGGCGCGCAGCTGGCACTGGGCGCGAGCAGCGCGGCTGCGAGGACGGTATGGATAGAGATCTGCATTGTGGCTTGTGAGTGTTGTTAGGTCGTCTGGACTGGTCAGTAAACGAGTGAATGGAGCCTGTCCGGAGGGAGCTTTGAAGATGGGTTGAAAGATCAGATGAGCAGTCATTCATTGCA
Source organism: Diaporthe sp. PMI_573 (assembly GCA_021399435.1). Classification (NCBI taxonomy): domain Eukaryota; kingdom Fungi; phylum Ascomycota; class Sordariomycetes; order Diaporthales; family Diaporthaceae; genus Diaporthe; species Diaporthe sp. PMI_573. The sequence goes on along the minus strand of JAJTUP010000002.1, from coordinate 3,450,959 downwards.
TGCTGAATGCCAAAGCTATATATCTTGTAGAGCCGTAGGGCAGCATCGAGTCTATGTGGGTCATGTTTGAGTTACACACCCTTGGTTCTGGCCCCTGAATGCCCAGCCCTATGGGGACTCCGGGACGCTCTAAAAGACCGGACGAACTGTATTTCAGAAACTTTCGGGGCTTATTAAACACAATCAGGGAAAATGTTCCCGCGTTTCAAGCATATGAATCTGCCGAAGAACAGTTACGTAAGAAGCCCCAGTAAATAGGGTCCTCTGTGGTCTAGACGCGATCACATTTCAATCCGTCACACTTGCCGTTGTCACTCCCGTGATAGTACGTGACAGCATATGCATGCACAGTTTCCCAGTAATTAAGCACGGTTGAAACAATGCACTTCCTAGATGATCTCTACGTCGGGTGCAGAGGTCTCAACCACCGATAGACGTAAAAATATAGACTCGTCATCCCCGATTTCGAAGGGACCAGGTTAATGACTGACAGGGTATGTGCTTTGCTTAATCAAAGCTTCTCCTTTTTATTTGAGCACGACCCACCTTGACACGTTGATTTGACCGAGCTGTTCCACCACTCACCAACCTCGCGGCTATGACAGTGAGTTGAAAATGACGCTGTTTGGAACAATCTGATCCTACGCTGACACTTGCCCCGGCCTCAATTCCTGGCTCCTTCTCACTGCAACATTTGAGGACGGAAGACGAAGGTCAGGTGGGAAGAAGGAAAGTGGTCTTTGTCACTCAAGTCTACAGCCTTCACTGTGGTTTTCAGACTGATATTCGATTGAATCTCAACGCAGCGGAGGACCGGACTTGGCCGATCTAGAGGAACCAGACATACGCAGCGCCCTGATCCTGAAAACCGGTCACTACCGTCCAGTCCCGCTCGGCTCTTGCACCATGCAAAAGCTGGTGTGGGCCCTCGATGCCTCGGCGGCTAGCCAAAGTCTGTATAGGTATACCTCCCGTGTACGTGTACAATCCTGTGGTCACGCCCAGGTTCCGTTCGCGCTGCCAAAATACCCAATTGATGGCATTTGGAGCCACGGCGTGCCAAGACCATCCGCCGTGTTCTGCCAAACAGTATTGCCCCACCAGTCAGGAAATTGGAGGTTTGGTCCATATGTTACTGAAGCTCTGTTAGTCCTACCATCCGTCCTCATACGAACAAGGACTGCTCATTATGGTGAACCCAAGGCTGAGGGCTTTTGGTAAGCTCCCATAGCACCAGGGACAGTGCTGTCAACCACACACGGACGCTTCCGTTCAAGGTACTGAGAAGAATCAGGGCTGCCCGAGATGTGACTTACTAGCAAAGAATATAATGATGCCCGAAATAGCGAGCCCCGTATCCAAGGCGGCAGCGAGAACATAATTATACTACCGAGAAATGATTAGTGAGTATCACGTCTTTTGTTTCTTTGCTCTTTGTCTTTCGAGGGCTAGGGATATTCAACCTACTTTTGTCCACCAAGCCCTAAAGCGACTGAAGATGATTTTGTTGAAAATGAGGTTCACAAGGTACCATGAGCTGAAGTTCACCCCCGTCGCCGGGGGAACGTTATAGGTTCCTACAAAGATCAGTGGCCAATTGATCTTGCGGACAAAGTCAGATTTCGTCCGTTTAAAGATGTAGTATGTGATCGGGGGCAAAATGAGCCCAATCCAGAAAAAGTGTAGTAGACCAGAGTAGATCTTGCCGACCGAGTAGAGACGGCCTGGTCCGATCAGGCCCCAGATAATTGAAGACGAGTAGACTGTGAGGCCGTTGGGGCAGGTGAAGCCGTTTGGCTGGTCCGCGGTACAAATGCCCTCGACGTTTCCAATCATCCATAAGGTTACCCCGACCTGAGTCAAAGCACCCAGGATCGTGGCGATACCCTGTGCGAAGAACAATGTCCTCAGGGGAATCTTAAGGTAATGGGCGAGCTTCATGTCTGAGGCGAAGTAAAGGCCTTGGCCGACAACGTCCGTAGAAAGTATCTTGAACAAAATGTTGGCTATCGGTTTTCCTTGGAACAGGTAGCCGCCGATGAACTCTGACAGGACATTGACTTGGTTGGCATTCACATTCGTCACACCCTGGATCATCCCACATGGTATCATATACACTGCAGGTATAATGAATGCGAGAAAAATTCCATAAACCGGAAGCCCTGTATGGTATACCTCAGTCATCGCTATAGACATGGAGCTATATGAGTTATTAGTAAGTGGCCTGAACATCTCCAAAGATCACTTACAGGACAATGACGATGATGGATAGAAACCACCAGAATGGTACTCTCTTGTATGCCCTCATCATCCTTGAGTGGATATCGAGCTTTGTTGAGCCTCTTAGGGCGTGTACGATCTCACCCCAGTGGAAGAAGTAAACGTGTGACAGGACCGACGTGATGGAAGCGAAAGACAGTCCGTACACGAAGGCGAAGGTAGCCGGGAGATACGGAGGCGAATAATCCTTGTACTTGGTCTCGTCGAAAAGTTGGCCAGTAATTACCTTTGCTATTCATCGCCATCGTTGTGAGTCAGGAACCCCCCATGAATATCATGGGTGTAAAGAAGCCACTCACTGGAGTCGTACACCTGGCCGAATCGATCGTACACATCTGCCGTACAAAAGGGCAGGTGTGCTGTAAACCATGTATTGGTATAGTAAAGAGCTGGGGTGATTACCCAAAAGAACAGGGCGAAGCCGAAGAAGACGTTTGCAGCAGCCCAGTGAGGGCTCAGTAAGGGGTTTGTGTTGTACGCGACCATGGACCAATCCAGAGTCATGGGAAAGAGCCCCATCCCTGTGACCATTCCAAATACTTGGTTGACAACGACATTTTTCGGGGCTGCCCAGCATATAAAGGTGAAGTAAGAGAGACCTGTCCACATCAAGCCTGGGAGCCAGTACCAAACAAATGCGCAGCCTCCCACGACCATAAAGAATCTAATACGTGACATCTTCCAGCCATCGGCTATTGCGTTGGCTCTCGAGTGCAGCGAGGTCAGCAGGGCCACGTTGCTCAGCACGCCCGGCCAGATCATGCTTGCCTAGACGCCGTCAGTCGCTCATTCTTAGTCTTGCAAGCAGGTGAGTGGAAACAGGTGAGTGGAAACAGGTGAGTGGAAACAGGTTAAAACAGGTAAATACAGCTGGTTGGATCACCGCAGGAACTATTGGTCTATCTCATGTTCGAAATGAGGTCTCGTGTGCAGACTTACCGGTTCCACCAGCCACCTGGCACTTAGTCCCGCAACGCCATAGCCCAGGAGCTGGCAACACAGCACAACCATGACACTGAAGCCGGTCTGCAGAGAAAAGCCGTACAGTTTGGCTGCTTGTATTATATTGGTAGCATCGGCGGATCCGAAACCGAAAGACACGTTGGACATGATAGTGACAAGGGCATGTTCCTTGATGTTGAAGTGTCTGTCCGGGTTCAAGCGACTGATGGGCAGCAGGTGGGCGAGAAAGACGCCTATGGGGTACGCAATCAGTTCTGCGACCAGCGATACTATGTGGACGCCTGGATAGCGCAGGCCAAAGAATTGGTTGACACCAGCCCCGAGGAAAACAAAGATCTGTTTTTGTGTTAGTCTCTTATTTGTTATTGGAGGCCGACGCCACAGCCCCAGTCTCGGCTTCGGCAAACGTTGACGGCGATCCGAAGACAGGACACCTAGAGATACTCACGATGCCGAGAAACCAAGCTCTCAAGGTATTGACGGGCATTGCGGGGTCATCGGCCTCGGGCACGACAGCGCGGACGGCTGGGAAGGGACTCGTATCGGCATCCCAGTCGCCTTCAACATCATCCTCGCCGATGACCCGAGACAAGTCGACCTCAAGCTCGATGAGACGACCGTTGATAATATCTGACCCTGCACCATCATAGGGGCTGTGAGTTTGCTTCCCGGGTACGTTCTTGACAGCGTGCGGCAACGGCTCTTCGCCCTCGCTACCGGTCTTCTCCGGATCCATGGAAGTTTTGTCGGGGTACGCGAGCGCCAAGTTGTCAGTTGGCGATGGCACAGCTTGGCGATGGCACAGCTTGGCGATGGCACAGCTTGGCGATGGCACAGCTTGGCGTGGGGAAACGGTACCTAGGAAGAATGGGTGGGAGGAAGAGGAGAGCCTCGCCCTATCTTGCAATATTTATTAGTATCAAGGGAGGATCTCACTCCCAGCCATCTCCGAGGCCCTTATCGGGGACCGACCGTGTCTGGTGTTTGCATTACTCGTTGGACCAACAGTCTAGCCTCACAAATCTCGCCACAATTGTGCCTTCTTTATGATGCCGATAACACATGGCAGCCGGGTCAGCTTGAGTGCGCACTGCGCGAGCAGATGGCCCTTGGGGATCCCGGCCGCCGGCACAGGGGTCATTATCAAGCTTCTATATCCAGAGAGGAAAATCTGCCGGACCCATCGATCCTTCCCGTCAGAGCCAATGGAAACAGAGTTTTTTATCATGGACCGGCTGCACCTTGTCGACATGTCCAATTCTCCTCATTACGCAGCTGGCAGCCAGCAGATTAACGCCATGGAATCTCACTCACGGTACGGTGCCCCAAATATCAGATTACCCTAATTTTGTCTTGGCCAGAAGCTTGTACAGGCTGGTAAAAGCTTGTTGGCTGCTCCTTGCTCTGCCAGCCCAACCCAGTCGGCCAATCACGTAGGCCTCAGGAAACACAACCCGACACCGCATATTTGCATTTACATGGTCCTTGTGGCCTACTCACGCGCCTTTCCTCGCTCGCAAGATTCCAAATAACCGACTCGAGGTATTTGGCTCGATCGGGCCTTGGTGTCTCTTGTTCCCCTGAAACGAGTTGCTTTCCCCATACTGGACGTGGACTCAGCTCCCTGAGAAAGGTCATGATCCATACTGGCGCCCCTTGCCTTTTCTGCCCAGCCCTTCCAATACCAAAGTGCTGGTCCGGAATACGAACGTCTGCTCCACGGCACATTCCACCGCAACGTCCGAGCCGAGACGTACATTCAGGTGGCTTTCTGGCCCTCCGGCGGGGCTGGTTCGTCTCTTGGTGCTTTCTTCACCCCGAATCCTATGTGTCGCGATGATAGTGTGCTCCGGTCAAGAACCTCGTGTATTTTTTCATCGCCTCCGGGTCAATCTGTAGGGTAAACGAGACGTCCTCGGGCCTGAGAGACGGTGGTGGTAATAGAAATACATAGCGAATCTTCAGAGTCGACTCTCTGCAAGTTGAGTGCTCGTTGCCCCCAAGGGAATCCGCGGGAGGGCGACCTCGAGGCCAAATAAGACAGGCCAGCCTTGGCCAGAGAATTGGCTCTGCTTCCAAGGTTTCAACGGAATGTCTCCTGTTGTGTACGCGTAGCTGCATCCGGGATTATCAGAGTAAAAGATGCCAGCTTCTCCTTGTATATTTTGGACATGTGGTTTTGACATCATGTCGCACAGAGCGTCGGTAATGATGTTGAAGGCCCTAGGCACCCTGGCCCCGTGGAAGGCAGCGGACCCTGCGCCGACCTTGAAGACTTCTTTGGTGAAAGCTACCTGTCGCTCTAGTCTCGAGTCTAAGAGCATGAACTGATACTGTCCTCGAGGCCCGTCCCCTGCACAAAGAAGTCTGTATCCCACGTCAACGATACAATGCAGCCCCTAAAGCGCAGGGTAAGCTAAGAATGAAGTTGCCACCGAGAAGCTCCATGGCTGGCCTTCGAGTTCACCAATTATTTCATCCCAAGGTCGTCAGAAAGTTTTGGTAAAGAGTCAATGGCGGCTGGATGTCTTTCAGTCGAAGCGGACGGGCAACCAATAGAGACGCTCGGTTCCATATTCGTCAGGGAGCCTTGCCTGGCCATTGACCGCGGTGTAGATGCAACAGAGCATAAAGCCGAGCACCTTCGTGTCAGATGGGAGAGTCGAGCTCTCAGTGGCCATTTGTCGAGCATCTGCAGGCATTCAGAAAGGCACGCGGTCGGTGTGTATACTCTGACGTTGTAATCTTTGCCGCAGACCAGACACCGCTTTGTTGGGTCTGATTTGATCAGCTCTAAAGCTCGGTCGTAGATTCTCCCGACATCACGACAGCCCCTCTAGCCCAGCAGGCCAAAGAGTTCGCGAGAGAGCACGCAAGTGAGTATCGTCGAACGAGGCGAGCAAGGGGACTGAATGCACTGCTCGGCATCTCGTATGAATGTGTGTTCTTTTCTCGCGATCAGTTGATGCATGGACGCAAAAGCGGGCGTGTCCCGGTGATTTGTCCTCGCCCTGAAGATTTTCGATGTTCACAATCATGGAATCGGCGCGATGGTCGAGACCCCAGGCAAGGCGATATACCGCGTCGAGATCATCTACGGGAAACCTGAGCACGAAGAAACTCTTCCTGTCTCGAATCACTTCAACGTAGTTCTGTAAGCGATCAGGTATCGCGAACATCTCAGTCACCGGCGCTTCCTGTTTTCTCTGTCGCTTGCTTCTCGGTGATCCAGAGATGTCTGACCTGGCAAGATTATTCCTCTTTCTCGGTAGCATATTCACCTGCTCACTCCTTCGTTTATGGTCCGGGAATACGATGAAGCATATTCATTCTTTCGTAAGATGCTTGTAGTCGTTGTCGGTGGTCCGCTATAAGCGAAGGGCAGCGTATAAACGCGCTGGACAATTACTACTGTTGGGAGGCACGTTGTTGCTAGGCGTACACGCAAACTCGGTGATTTTCTGAAATGTAAGAGCTACTGTCTCGCCGTTGGATCATATGAGGTTCCCAAATTCCAAGCTTCCAAGGAATTTCCCAACTACAAAAACAAAGCAGTGCTCGGTAGCCTCAGCTTAATGGGCTAGGCTTCAGCCTGATGCGCCAGTCTTTCATCTTCCCCACTCTAGTTGTCTTGATTGAAAATGAGACAATGCCTTGACGCGAGCGTCAATACTGACTTAATTTTACCAAGTGGTGCTGGTTAAAGTTATGTCTAGCAGGAAAAAGACTTAGGAAAGAAAACACCGCAAGAAGTACTGGGTTTCTTGAGTCCCATCAAAGTCCTCCGTAGAGTTGCCTTTAAGCTAGTCCTAGTGTTTGCTCGGCAGCCGGCAAAGATCATTTGACTTTCTTCAATACCTAGGTACTAGCTGCTATGTATATATCACCGGCAAGACCTTCTTGCCTTTTACGGGTGTCTCCCGGTGATCATAGTCCGAAGAATTTCATGTCATCGCTGCCCCGGATGGGAACTGTATGGCCAACCCCGTTGGCGTAGATGCCCTGCAGCTTGACGGGGCTACCCCAACTATACGTCGTGTAGCCGCTCTGCGGTGTGTTTGCAGCGGTCGTATCTGGCTTGGTGTAGTCAAAACCGAAGACCCCAGCCCACTGCTTGATAGTCTCGTTATAGTTGGATGGGGCAAGAGTGCTATCAGCACTACCATGGTAGACCTGCATCTTGGGATAGCTGCCGGTGTAACCTGGATACATGTCTTTAACCATCTGCAATGTGTCAGCGTTTGCTGCCTGAAGATGTCAAAATCTCAGCGACGCATTCCTTACCCCTGCCCAGACCTGCGGAGTGCTATGGATCTGGCCACTTGCACAGGAACTGTTCCAAGCATTGACACCACCAGATTGGCTGTAGAAACATCCGGCCGGCGTTCCGGAGTAAGGAATTCCTGCGGCGAACAACTCAGGGTACGTCGCCGCCATCACGTTCTAATTAGCCATCAGGTCAGCATGAGCGCAACGCCGTGCCTGCCCTCTGTCATCACGGTCAACCGCAATGACCTCTCCTCCCAAGAAGACTTACTGTCATCATGGCGCCCGACGAGCTGCCAGTGACAAACACCTTGCTTGCGTCCCCGTTGTACTGCTTCAGCGCGTACGTGACCATGTTTGCAATGCTGTTGCTATCGCCGCCACCATTGTGCGTCAGTGCTGCGCGGCTGCTTACATCCCAGCACGTCCCACTGTACGGACTCTCGGGGTAGATGACGATGAAGCCCTTCTGATCGGCGAGTTGCGCATACGGAGAGCCGTTGTAATAAGCCTGTGCAGTGCCGGTACAGTAATGGATCGCGACGATGATGGGCGGGCTGGCTGCAAGCTTGGACGGCACGTAGATGTACATCTTCGTCCCAGATGTGTTGGCACCGAAGTTGGCCACCTGCGTGATGGCTTGGGCGGCGCGCTTGAGTGGCGCGGCGGGCGTCATCAACTCGTCAAAGCTTGTAGGCGAACTGCTTGTGGCGGCGGCCAACAGGCTGACACCGAACAGGGTTGAGAAGAGCTTCATGGTGGATAGTGGATCGTGGCTATCCTGACGGATAGGGTTGAAGATGGCGACTTTTGGCGGCAGTGTAGAGGCTACTACGCATAATGGAGTTCAAGTCTTGGATTATAACCGACAGTCTTGCCATTATATACCTAGTTCTTAATCTGCAGAAACGCGTCCGGCTCTCCTCGCGCCCAATGCTTGCGCATCCCATAGCTGCTTCCGCTTCCCCGTCGGCGCTTCATAGTCCGAGAACAACATTCGGCGCAGGCCCACTGTCGCGCACAAGTCATTGATGCCACCCTGGACTTTGAGAGTCAATCTACATTTCTCCTCACAATATGCCGGCACCTGATATGTGACATGCAGCAGGCATTTATCCGGGAGGTCGCAATTAGGGCGAAAAATGCACTGCCCCCAGACTTTACCCCTGAATATTGCTCCAATCGTCGCTGTGGCTCGGAGCCGGCCTACCGCAAGCTTAACACTCACCCCCTGACATGTCTTTCCATCTCCCGGGCGCGGGGCCAACCTCAGATTGTTGGCGCCCATGGGTCGTCAGGATGCCCGGTCATCCCATGGACTGGCCCGGCGTCAATCCAGGACTAACATGTTACACATTTCTTGACGAAAAAAGATAATGGTCAATTGGGGGATTTAGTCAGGACATAACGATTATTGCGGAGAGAAGGTCACGCAAAAAGAAAAGTCAAGATGCACGCTCGTCTATGCCAAACAAACCACGGTCCTCATCCGGCCAGTGCACACTCTTCCTCGTGCCGGGGCGCCTCCTTTTATTACTACTCTTTCTCAGAGCCCCGGGTAGTCTCGCCACAATGTCCGGGATACTATTCCTTGCCTCATTGTCCCGGCTCTTCCTCAGCAGGTCGTCTACTCTCCAATTCCACCTAGCCCTCTCTACCGTGTCGCCCCCTTTGCGCAGCTGAGCTCTCCACCCTTCCACCCAGAGCCAAGCAAGACGGAAATCCGAGTCCGATTCTACTTCCGGGTTGATCGTGTACGCAGAGCTCACCTTGCCCTCGGCCACATTGACCATCCTGTCGGAGTGCACGTCATCTGCGGTCTCTGCGCGCAAGTCGATTGTCTGCACTACCTTCCTCAGCCTGGGTCTCGCCACAGATTCTGACCGTTGCTTGGTATCTTCACCTCGGTCCGAGCGTGTTCAGTGACCCGATGGCTGCCCGTCACTCTTCAAGAACGCACTGCGCTCGTCAATCTCGTGATCTGCCTCGTTCAGGAACCCACCGCGCTCGTCATCGCGTTGCCCGGTAGCACTGTCCTGAGACCTCCTCTGCGCAGAGGTTATGGGGTGGAAGACTCCTGACACAGGTCGCGTCTTGCCTGGGCTTGCAGGAACGTCGTTGGCGCCGTTGGAACCCTGGCTCTCGAAAATGTTTCTCATCTTGGCGAACAACGCGCTCCCGCGGTTCGGGCTGTTGCTTACACTCGGATTGCTGGGAGCAGCACTAACTGAAGATTCGGCACGTCCGCGTTGAAGGAACGGATTGTAGCTTGAGGAAGGCTTCGCAGCTGAGTGGCCGCCAGGAGCGTCGCCGTTGTCGGGCTTGAATGGGTCATACTCAGCAGCCGTGCTCGTGGTGTCACCGCGCGGACGGGCACTCCAGCTCGAAAGGTACTGCTGGTAGCCAGGAGCCGGGGCTGGCCAGCTATCGCGGATCACAGGCTCATGTCTGTCGACGGGGAGAGACGAGTGCACCGGCGACGACCATGATGAGTCAAGCGTGGTCTGGCTATGCAATGACGCCGGAACAGAGTCCTGACGACCGTGTGTGACGTCACGGGGCACGAAGAGAGATGGGTCGAGTTCAGACTCAGCCTGCCGTTGGGGCGTCGTGAATGGGTTGTTGCTTTGTGACGTTGCAGAAGTTGGCGTTTGTGGCCTTTCCGGGTTCCACATGCTTGAATTCAATCCCCTCTGCTCATCTCTATGGCTGGGCATTGGTGTATTCCGCAGCGCGAATGGACTGATCTCCGGGGTGTCGTGCGTCGTGGATGGACCCAGCTGTGGCGTCGGGTTCAATGAAGATGGACGCAACTCGTCTTCGTGCTCCGCTGCCCAATCCGCACGAACGATGCTCGGTCCTCCAATATAAGAACCGAAAGTGGGGCGTACGGGGGTCGTGTCGCGCATACTGCTGATGCTGCCCTGCGAGCGGTGGCCCACGCTGCCCAGGCTGAGTGAGGAGCGATGCCCACCTAGAGCTGTGTTGTTCTCGTCGCCCCTTGTCGAATACACAGTCTTTTCTCCGGTTGGAGAGCTGTCAGCGGCCTCATTCGAAGTCTGATAGACGACGGTTTCACCATAGTCGTCCTGATCCTCGGCATCGTCAGTGTCGTCGAAGAGATCATCGGTGCCTTGAACGGTGTGCGCACTTTCATCGGGGAGGTGGTCGAGTGCCGGTGTAAAAATACCTGGGGTCACAGATCGACTGTCTTCCTGAGGCTTTCGAAAGTCAGCGGATTCAAGTGGCGTCTCGAAGGTCTCCGAGCCGCTGTCCATGGGGTCATCATTTCGAGTGACACGCGCCGAGTCTGGCAAATCGTGACTGTGTGTATCGCGTTGGCGGGTAGTGGTAGAGTCATCCGCGAAGTGCGTCTCAGTTTGCTCCCGAGGCGCTGAGTCTGCAAGCGGGTCATGGCTGTATTCGCTGGAGGGCGTCACGCCATATCCCTCCCCGTCGTAGTTCACCTGCTGAGCGTTTAAATACTGACCCGAGTGGTCAGGTGATGGCTGGTGGGCTGGGTGGCCGACATTGGCGTGACCCTGTTCAAGTTGTTGTCCTTCCAATCCAGAGCCAGACTCGGGATGCTGCGTACCGAAAATCTGAGATTCGGACACTTCGCCATGCTGAATTTGATCATCGCCACCGAGGCTCCTTTGCACAGTCTCGCTGCTTTCTGGTTGGATTTGCTCCGAATCTGGTTCAGCGTTCATGTCCCGATGCTCCGAGTCCTCCGCGGCCCCGTCTCGTTGATCAGCATCGTCCGAAGGCTGCTGGGCTTGATCTCCAAGTTGGCTGAGGCCAGAACCATCCTGCTTGAGTTCATGCTCCTTCGTCAGCCCGAACGACCCTGTTTCACGATCACCACTGGTGTCACGAGCTTGATTGTCTGATCCAACCTGTATTCCTTCATGGTCATCCGTGACATCTGGCTTGCTCAATGTGTCACTGTGCTGTCCCCCAGAGGATATTTCAGGTTTTAGCGAGTCTTCTAATGGCCTCTCACTGGGAATCAGCAGTTCTTCGGGACCCCGGGGCGAGTTGACATCATGTTGCTGGCCTTGCCGACTATCATCGTTTCCAGCTAAAGCTTCGGCGTGGGGCTTTTCCCCAGCTGCTGTGGTTAACGGTTCTTCCGGTTGCCCATGATCTAGCTCCCCGCGATTCGACGGCTCCTCTGCATCATTATGAGACATGGCCGTCTTCTCCCCGGTGCTCCCGGAGGTTTCGAGGTCATTCGTATTTGCTTGGGGGCCATCAACCGGGCTGTGGGAACCGGTATGGTGCATGTCGTCTTTGCTTGCGGTAGTCTCCGGTAGAATTGCTCCATCATTTTCCTCGCGATACGAATCTTGTAGTCCCTCCGCTGCTCGGGGTGACAACGTGCCTGCTCCGGTAGAGCCATTCCGACTGCTAGCCCGACTGGACGGCTTCGATTCGCCGTCGCCTTGGAGTTGCGAAGGTTTCTCTTGGTCCACCTCATGGCGCGGCGTAGGGGGCACAGCAAACAAGCCTTCGTCAGCGTCCTCGTTCGGCCCGTCTGTGCTAATAGAAGGCAAGTCGGCGCCCCGGTCTGCGGGCCCGTGGGACCTGCTGACTTGGACTGAATCTGCTCTCTTCTTAAAGCTGAATTCGTGATCGTCCGCCGGTTGACTAAAAGCTTGACTACTCCAGGATCCGAGTTGGTCTGAGCCGATGTCGTGAGGATTTGGAGAGTGAGAATCATGGCTTGGCTCGGAGATCTGCTCCTGAGAGGTAGGAATACCGGCACCGTTGTCTCCCACTGACGTTTCTTGTTGAGGCTCATCCATGCCGTGACTCGTTTTGCTTTTGACATCGTCCTCACGGCGCAGTTGACCAATCTGACCAGTGTTGGGCGTGGATCCCTGATGGTGAGGTCCAGTAATGTCAGAGGGTTCCGAACTGCTCTCATTCTCGCGGGATGGACCCTGACCGAGGGTACCGACCGCGCTCTGAGAGTCCCACTGTTGGAGCTGTTCTTCCGTCCCTTGGCTGCGCGAATCGGCTGATCCGGTATTATCTGCTTCATGAGCCATAGGCTGAGACTCGGGATGCACACGTTCGTCATCGGCCTGTTGTGACGACTCATGTGGTAATGACTCCTCCATATTTGGGTTCTCATGAGAGTCATCAACAACCGTACTTCGTTGATTGTCACCCGCCGCGGCTCCGATTGCGTCAGCTGGCTGTTGGTGGCTCATGTCTTGCAAGCTGACATCTCCACCAGTGAGTTCCTTGCCCTGGTCCTCAGTTTGATCTTTCCTGTGTGTCATAGTGCCAGGTATAGGCTCACTGCCGGAGAGATCGAAAGTCTCTTCTGCTGGATGGCCGTCTGAGCCTTGTTGTTCTCCTCCCAGTCTGGGAGGAGACACGTCTTTTCCCGAACCCTCGAGGATTTGCTCTGGACGTGGTCCCCTTGTATTCTCTTGCTCGCTCTCCGAGGGGGCAAAAGCGTGCTCGGCCCCTTGAGGGGGTTGGCATTCATGTAACGTAGTAGTGGAGTCTTCCAGGTTCCTACTGCTACCCATACCGGTCTCGTAGCCCGAATCACTTCGTTTGTCGCCGGGTTCGTGCTCACTGGCTGATTCGTGGGGTAGAGTGTCGATGTCATCGGGTTCCACGATGTTTGGAGTATCATGCGAGCTTGGCTCAGGTACTTCCTCCCCGCGATCCCCGCTAACATGGTCCTCTTGGGGATTTTGAGACTCTTGCCTCTCCTGATACGACTTGTCACCACCAAAGCTTCCATGTTCTTCATCGTCACCTAGGTCCTTTTCAGGCTGAGCGTCGTCGCTAGATGCCGGCGGAACACTCGGGTCTGAGCTGCTTGAGCCTTGTTCACCGGCAGGAGCCGATTCAAATTGTGATACCATATCATGACCTGGATGCTCTTGTTCGCAATGCGTGGTCTGCTGAGAATTTTCGCGTTGCTCGTCGCCATGAGACTCTTGTTGATCTTCGGCTGATTGGGGATCACTAGGGCCCATTTCTAACGCCGGTGCCTCATCTTCGTTGGTTTTCCCCACCTCGGTTTCTTGAAGATGAGTTGGCTCGTGATCCTGTTGATATCCTGGCTCCGCTAAGGCATTCGCATTGCGCGGGCGCTGTCCATATTCTGACAGTTGCAGTTGTTCTCCATTTGAAGAACCTGCGTCTGGACTGTCTTGGGAAGGCGCAGACGGCTGCTCGAGCTTACCACCTCCGGTGGGAGACCTGTCCAGGTCTCGCGAAGGGTCTAGTTCCGGTTGTTCAGAGCTGCTTTGCAAATGCTCCTCTGGGTCCAGTGCAGGCTCGTGGCGTGATCCCTGCTGCTCAAGGTTGTCGATATCTCTGCTTTGCAAATGAACGCTTTCGTGTTCGCTTCCGACAGGTGATCGTGCCTTACTCTCGACGGGATCAGCTGGCCGGGACGCAGATGATGGCCGCTCATCGGCCTGCGCCTGCCTGGTGTGTTTCGGGATTTCTTGCGCGGCTGTCGAAGTGTTTGCTTGGGTTGACCCAGGTTGGTCAATATCGCGGCTGGAATCTCCATCTTTCTGTTCGCGCTGCTGGGCGTCCTCAGTCGATGCGTCTTGCTCTGGCGTAGCAGACGTGTTGCCTCCGAACTGTGGTTCTTGGCCAGACTCAGCCTCTGCCATCTTGACATACTCCTCCGCAGCACCACCTTTGGCAACCCCATGAAACAAGCCGTCATGATCGGAGCCTTCTGAACCTTCATGCTCCGCTGGGCCGTCCAAAGCCGTTGGGTCGTCAGCTGTGGGTTCAGAGCGGCTCTGGTCCGACTCGTCCTCGTTAGCCGACTTATCGGTGGTACGAACTTCACTTGTGGTCAATTGCTCGTGCAAATCAGGTCTTGCCTGGTTCGAAGGAGCTTCCTGGTGATCTTCCGCCGCTGGTGGTTCCGCACTTTGTCCGGCGGTATCAGAACCGATGTCTACACCTTTCTTTGCTTCCAAAGCCTGGTCTTGGCTTTGGGATGGCGTGTCTACCGAGGCGTTTCCATTGCGACTGTGGTGGCGTTCTTGCGCATCATCAATGTCGAGCTTTCGTTGTTTGACGTCGGAACTTCCATCCGCAAATTCTTCCTTGGCGAGGCCCTTCTGAACAGAGTCTCCCGCGTTGCTGCGAGCGCTAACTGATGCCGCTTTTCCTTGCTGCTCACTCTCCTCACTGCTTGGCGATGCTTGTTCTGGGGCGTGGCTAGAGCTATCTTGATCCTCACCAGTCACCTGGTCAGCGGCGGGCGCGTCGTGTTCCGCTACAGCTTCGGATGTTCCTCTGTCCGGCTCGCTCACAGGCCGGGGGCTTGATACAGTCTCCTGAAGTTGACTTTGGTCTTCGTGGCTAGCTGCCTTGTCGCTGGGGTCCTCTTGCAGGCCTACAGATTCTGCGGCCTGCCCTTGCGGCTGGTCTTGGGAGGGTGACTTCTCTTCAGCCGATGCCTGTGCCGGGCTGATTGACTCTTGTCGGGGCTCCGCCGGCTTCGGCTCCGCCTGCGTGAGTCCGTCGGACTCGCTGCCCCGGGAATCAGACGTGTCAAACTTCTTGGTCCGGTCCTGCGATTCAGCGTCAACGGGTGCAGTACTCCCAGGTCGCCGACTCGAGTCCAACTGGCCAGGTACTCCCCTTTGTGAGGCTCTGGTGCTGCGTCTGGCTCTCCGTGCTGGTGGAGGTGGTAGGGGTGCCTTCATTTGTTCGTCGATCATGCGGTTGATTTCCTGAAGCCCAACGCGTTAGCCAAACCTTCTTCCGACTTGTAGGGTCAGCTACCGAGCTCACTCTTCGTCTCTCTTCCAAGTCATTCAGTTTGTTGTGGCCCTCATCGAGCATGCGTCTTGCCTCTTCCTCAATACGGTCCATCTTTTCGTCGGTTTCCTGCTCCACGCCCTCCTTTTCGCTCTCGAGCCTATGCTCTCTCTCGGAATCATGGCCATGATCTCTTGAGGCCATTTCTTCATCTTCACCCCTGCGACGAGCTGCTGTTTCCTCGTCTTCCCTCCGACGCTTCTCAGCGATCTCGTCGCGCTCAGCTTGGCGACGCTGCTTCAGCTCGGCTGACTCCTTTTCGAACGCTGATTGCAGCTGGCGGAAGACATCGTCCCGCTGTGATTCGAGGGCATCCAAATCCTCATCATGCCCCTTGGTGTCAAGCGATGTTATCGTGTCATGGATTTCCGAGAGGGTGTCGCGCATTTGCTGCACGAGTGCCGCGACGTCAAGCATGGTGGGATTCGGTGTGATGCTTGGAGCACCGTCTCAAGAGCACTCTGGCAAGCGAAGCAGACTGGAGGAGGCCAACGACGATGCTAGTACGAGTTGGAGCTTGCAGTACAGGCTGGGCTGGAGGGTAACACAGCTTCCAGAAGGAACGACAGGCGTGCGACTGATCCTTGAAACAAGTTTTGGGCAGAGATCATATATCGCGCAAGCCGGTATTCAAGCTCCTGAGTGATGGCCGGCGGGCTGCTGGAGATGGGCAAAGCACTTGCTTTCCAATCAATACGTGACTGGGCCAAGAGGGAAACAAAATAACATCAGAGATCAGAGCAGGAAACCCGAGACGAAGGGGACAGACCACCGTGAGAGGTCCAGCACCGAATCAAGGCTCACAACCGAAGCGTTTCTCACGTCATGACAACTCGGATGGGCATGGAATGCATGACCTTGGCCGCTTGGATAGAGCCGAGCGCGCAGGCCTCCCAAGGCGTCCGCCCCGTTGGTGATCCATAACAGCACTGGGCGAGGTCGGGGCATCGGCATGAAGGTGGAAGCGCCAGGTCGCCCGGCATCCAGGTCGCGGCTCGCACTCATTGAGCTTGGAAGGTGGGAAGCTTCATGCGGCGGCATTGCTCGACATGGGGACGGGGCTCAGGGATGAGCTCCTAAGACGCCGATCAAGAGAGGGGCCACTCCTGATTGGCGGGGGGGAGGGGGGTGTAGCATGAAATTGGAACGACATGTGGCCGTGGTCATTGGTGACGGCTTAGAACCTTCACCAACTGCATTGCATGGGAGAGGCAATGCGAGGCTGGCGGAGTTCTTCGCACGCTGCGAGTGGCCATTGACGCTTGTCACCTTGGTCGGCGCCCGCCGGTCCACGCGGAACGACGCCTGGGGTTGGGATTGTGTCGTTGGTTACGCCAACGGCTTGAGAGGAGCATGTTTTGCCAGAGTCAGGCTCTCACTGGTCCTTGCCCCGTACTGGGCAGACAGACTGTGAAAGCACTCACTGTCAGGCAGCCCCAGGCACCCTTGGCTTTTGCTCTGCTGTTGCGTACTGTTACTGTGTACAGTAAAGAGCTCTGCACGAGGGCCATGACGGTGGGAGGAAGTGCCCAGGACCAGGGAGCCCTGCGTCGGGATCCGGAGTATCGGTACCACGGCCAATGGCTGACGAACAGCGCAGACACCATGACTTGAGAGTGAGTGTGGGGGTAAACATCACACAGAAGGCTCTCGACATATCGTGCGTGCGTCTGTTTAATTAGTCCTCTGCTGGACTTGCTTGTCCCTTCGAGGTGGTCAGCCGTGGGTCTCTGGTCTCCCTCTGCCCGTCTAATTTCCTCTGCGGTGTCAATCAGGAGGAGGGAAATCTCAGTACGCAGTTGTCGGTACGCTTTCTCTGCTGCTGAGCGCGGGAGCGCATGAAGTGACGCGAGTTTTGCGAGGCGTTGCAGGAATGGGGATCTAACGGTGCGTTTCAGAATTTAGGTGGGGATTTCGCGCACTCAGATCCACTATCAGCATGCCGTGCGTTCCAGGCGGGTCATTGTTACACAGTAGAGCACAAACAAGAGTGGCGGGCCTCCGTGGGATGTGGGGGGGGGGTTGCTTGTGCCCGCCTCACTCGCTCTTGGTCCCACCAGATCGCGAACGGCATCGCGATCGCTGTGCCAGCCTTTGCCGGCTCGGACAGAGGGCCGTGATGAGGCTACCCAAAGGCCCGAGATAAATTAATCCCACCGAGGCGAGGCGGTTGGGCATCACCGCCTTGTCTTTCTGCACACGAGTGGTTAGGTAAGGACCGGGCCGGGCGAGGCGGAGAGGCTGGCGGCGGGATACACGATGGGGCCACTTTGTTCTTGAACTTTTTTTTTTAATTTTTTTTATACAATTTGTCATGTCTTCATGGAATCTGAATCTTATCTATGATCATTAATATGCAATGCCGGGTGCCAAGATCAACTCAACTGGCCGCCACGTCGGGCATAGAACAGTAGTACAAGTCCATCGTCAGTCAGATGGTTCATAGAGGCAGCCTCACAGAAGCTGGCAGCCAAACAGTCCCGGTCCATCCTCCTCCTCCACGGCACCGTGCCCCGGGCGGGACCGATGCTCGTGATTAACACCCATCAAATCCTCCTCGATGCAGAGCCCTTGTTGGCGATTGCTGACCTCCTCCTGTACGACTCGCGGTACTGCACCCGCTCGAAGAACCCAAACCCAATGACCGCCGCACCGATCACCGTCCACGTACCACAGATGATCAGGCCGATCGGGAAAATAAGTAGGTTGACACCTGGCAGCACGAAGGCGATCGTCCCGTTGTTCAGTCCCTGGGTGACATCGTCTACAGCAGCCTGGGCCTTTGCCGTGTCCGACAACACAACCATGTCAGAGAAAACACCAGTCAGGAAGGTTGCCTCGTTCGAGGATACGGTGGTGTTGACGGTCTGTCCGGCGGCATTGACGGCAGAGAGCGTCACGGTTGGCATGACGAGCGCTTCTAGGGCGGCCCTGAGAGGTTGTCAGCCAGCGTGTACGGAGGATGACTCGAAGACTGAAATTATGTGATATCGGTGTCGACGAGTCCAACAGCGGTATTCACGGCCATCAGAGTTCTGGGACCCTGGATTGGGGGGAAGGGTTTCCGGTACGTGCTTACATGTTCATCTCAAGCTGCATCTTGTCCTGGTCAACCTGCCCCACGAAAAGATAGGTCTGCAGCAGCTGGAGGTTGGAGCTGGCCTGCCGGGCCTGCGGGCCTGAGACTTTCTGGGCTGCGGTGGAGGCTGTCACCGGACTGACACTGGCCCCATTGTACGACAGGCTGACTTGGACCTGATCAGGCGGGATACCCGCAAACTCCTCCCTCGGCGTGCTGAGCTGGTACAGCCTGAGGTCCGCCTCGAAAGCGCCGGTCTTGGTGTTCAGGACGGGTAAGTTGTAGCAGGTGCATGTCCCCGACGGATTGGTCGACTGAGGCAGCTTGGAGAGTGCTTCCTGACAGGCGGTGTTGACCTCGGCTTCCCACTCGGCCATGTTGACCGTCCCGTTCTGTTGCAGTGACACGGTGGATGATGCCTGCCTGCTGACGACGACGTGGTCACTGACATGTTCCTCCACCCTCTGCTCGATTGACTTTGGGGACCGTCCGGTGAGAACGCCTTCTGCCACCAGGTCGGCGACACCGCCAGCCTGTACGCCGACGGCGAGCAGGGCCGTTACTCCTGCGTGCCAAAGCATCATGATCCTGATTCTGATGCTGCTTGTGCTTCGACCCCGAAGAATACCAAGCTCTTGCGCCAATTTTCCCCTCCTCCACGACTGTTAGGCCGATCGAACTCGAGGCGTCGGCGTGTATGGTGTGATAATCCGGCCGGCGGTTGAGCGCTGCTCAATGGTATACGTAGAGAGAAAGAGAGCCGTGATGTGGACCTGCCGTTTTACTAACCGAAATACTCCCAGACCTAGCTGGTAGGAAGATTCTATACCCAGAGCTGAAATGGTGTGGGAGAAGTTTGTAGATCACTGGCTCAAGGAAACGAATGGAAAACAATGCGGCCGATGACGGGAAGGACAGGTCTTGGGGTGGCCGAGGCCTCAGAAACAAGGTCGAACTGTAAGGGGCTGGGACAGCGAGGAGTATGTTAGGGGGGAAAAAAAGATTAGATGATTCCGGGAGAGAAGACTTGCACGAGATGCTAAAACAGGTGCGACGATCCGATAGATGGGGAGAGGAAACGGGTGTGAAGACGCAGGCGCAGCAGCGTTATGCAACAGGCATCGTCATGGCGGACGCGAGATGTCTCTGGAAAGGGACGATGTGACCTGATGAGTGGGGTCGTCCGATTGACAGTTCGCGGCAAAGTCTGTGTGTCACAAGGGGGGGGGAGGACAAGGGGTTTGGCGTCTGGGCGGTTGGCGCCCGTGGTACAGGCTCAGGGGCGGGAGCGTGGCAGGTTTGAGAAATGGCAAGATATTCATCAGGGTGGCCCTGACGTGATACTCATGATGCGAGACGGACAAGATGATGATGATGATGCTCCGCAGACCTGTTCAAGGAGGGCAGAGTAGGTGGTTAGGTAGGCAGGGAGGTGTCAACAGGACAGACCGTGTAGACCCTGATCATCTGGCCGGAGTGCTGGCGAGCCTACTGGGTTGGGCGCCTGGCATTGTCACATCTTGTCGGATCGCCGGGACCTGGAACACTTGGGGCGTCGAGGAGGTCGGAGAGTTGAGACCAAGCCAACGACTGGTGCGCAAGGTTTCCAGCTGCGGAGGTTTGAGGCTCATCCAGGGGTCCGAGGCAGGGTGCGACGCACGGGAAAACTGCCCCTGATTGGATGGGCTGGCCTCGCTTGTGACCGATGTGGGGCGTCAAGCCGGCGGCCTGCTCTCACATGAGACCGACACACCGAGTCTATCACACCAAGGCGAATCGCCTTCATTGCTCACGCTGCAGGAGCATTAGATACACAGTATCATGCTGCAGAGCCCTGGTCAAATGTCAATCTCATCATCTCTTCAGTCCACAGCACGCAGATCAATTACCACCTTTGTTCGCCGTCAGGGGTCTAGGAACATGTGCCCTCGGTCGCCGATCGACACCGCAATATATTGCCCGTTGCTCCACGAGCTTAATCCCGTGTTAGTCTCGCGCTCTCCCGTCCGCGACGAGTCCATCCACCCCCCGGTGGGCCCACGTTGCTGGTCCAGCTCACGTTGCTTTTGGTCGCATCCCATCACGAGAGTCAATTTCAATTCAACACGTCAACTACGCCTACAGGTAGGTGCCCGAACCGGCGTCAGGCACTCGGCGTGGCCACAAAGACGGTCCAGCCACACCGCGGGTCGCTGCCTGCACGCCCCATATCAGCCCATCCCTCTCTCCGGCCCATGAGAAGGCGGCCCATTCTCGCACCCCTTGACGTTGCCTGATCACCAACCCAACCGCTGTCAAGGCCTTTCCGAGGAAACACACCCGATAGCCCGACTCTTGGGAGGAATTATCATGGCCGTGTCTTGACGGAGCTGACTTGTGTGGCTACTTTCTGTCTTTTACGCTCTCGGGCTAACCCCCCCTTTTTTTTAAAAAAAAAAAAAATATTGATCGCCCACCCTTTCCCAAGCGAATTCTCTGCAAGAGCCTCAATGGAAGCAGGCTCAATGTTCACTTGCACACAAAACTGCTCACAATGGATCATGTCGCGCAAGCTTGGTTGTGGATCTCGTATATCATGAAAGCACAAGCACACATGCGCTCAAGTCCAGCCTATTTCGGTTGGGCATGTTGGTCTTGGGGTTCGGATCGAGCGACGTTTCCAGGGCTTCTCCTTCAACAGCTCTGTGGTATGTCCCATGGCCTAATTAGCACTTGAGTGCACAGGTCCTCTTCGTATTTGGTCTCGGTCAGATGTCTCCTCAGCCGGGCTCGTTATGGATGTTCTGGCCCCTACAATCCCCCTGAATGTACTGTGTTTCTGGTCTCTTTCTGGTCTTGTGGCATACAACTAGGATAGCTGGGAACAGCAACGTCAACCCCCCCCCCCAAACCCATCAATGATGCCACTTCGATATCGGCCGGGTATCCCAAAGAAGCATCGGCGAACGTAGCCAAATTCTCGGTTATTTCGGCCACTGTCCTTTGTGTTACTGAGGCTGGGCTACTACGAGTCAGTAACCTGGGAGGTGATCCTCCACACAGCCCGCTTTCATTTCAGGACATCCAAGGATGGGCTCTCTGCTTTCGTTACGTTCCTCCGCAGTCCATTTATGTGATTGTTGAGGGAACTTGCCTGGTGGGAGCGGCGCAAGAGACGACGAGGCTGCCCTTGGACAATCAATCAAACAGTTGCCGCTTGGCTCTTGAAGATATGCAGGTATGGCCGGAGACAAGAACCACCAGGACACCGATATGTTAAAATAGTGTCATGCAGTAGTCCTTTTAAGAGCCACTCTCCATTGTGCATGGTGTCATCTAGCTCTAATCATGCCAATACAATCGGTACTCAAGATATGAGCGAAGTGGCGGACTATCATAGGTCAGTCAGGGGGGGGGGCGGCCGATTAGGGAACTTGTCCGATCTATAGGGTGCAGACTGGAGCTCTCGCGTGCTCCATCACTGATTAGCCCCTGCGTACAACCACAAGGACTCTCAATATTTGGCCAATAATGGACGCAATTTGTCCCATAACGGAGATGCGCAGCACCCGATCGGTGGGAGCCGTCGTCTCTGACAGCGGCCACGGGGTTGGCGACGGCCAATTGCAGCCGTCCCTTTTTCTCCACGCCCTTCCCTGTGGTGGTCACCTACTTTCAATACACCAAACCACCAATAATACGAGTCGAGTCCCTTGACATGGTGGATTCCCTGCCTTCCTGAGGTGGCAATCGTGATGGGGCGAAGCCACAATGCGAGAATGGGAGGCTTGGGGCACATTGGCACGGCGCCCTACATAAACTTGGTGAGCTTCGGCCGTCATCGCTGTCCACGGTTTCCTGATACACCTCGGTCACTTCTTTCCAATTGCTGTGAGTGGCTGAGCTCATGAAGCTCTGACAGGTTGTATTGGGTCGATTCGGGCTTTACAGAGCATTATCCTGATCTCTCGGTCACGTCTCTGCCGCCATATTAGTCTCATAATGTCTATTCGATCTGTTCTCGTCGGCCTCGCTCTCACAACAGCTCCCGTTTTTGGGGCTCCCTCGACGCCTCTCGAAGCGAGGTCTGTTATCTCTCATGATGCAGTCATCGGGTTCAACGAGGCCGTCCCCGACACAGTTGCAGGCAACCTGATGCTGAAGTACAAGCCCAAGCTCAAGGTAACCAACGGTTGTACACCTTTCCCAGCCGTTGACGCGCAAGGGAATACCAGGTTCGAGCCCCTCTTCGATCTAAGCCAACAGCATTGAAATATGTTCGGCATGCTGACACAGTCCATTATAGTGGCGGGCTAAAGCCGTCAGGGTCCTCAAATGGACACTGTTCTTCTTCAACGGGCCAAGTATATGCCCGTGCCGCTACCCATGGGGAGTACTTTGCTATCATGTACTCCTGGTAAGCCTCTGGCCACATCGACGTCCCTTAATTCTCTGACCCTATACTAATGACAATTTCAAAGGTTTATGCCTAAAGACTCACCAAGCAGCGGGCTTGGCCACCGTTACGACTGGGAGGAGGCTATCGCCTGGCTTTCAGCAGAGACGGCTGACGCCACCCTCGTGGCTTTCTCTGTCTCCGCCCACGGCGGTCTCTCCTCGACAAGGTCTCCCGGTCTCTCTGGAGACTCGCCCTTGGCCGAGTATGTCTCCACCTGGCCACTAAACCACCAGCTACTCCAGACTACCACCGCCGGCGGCACTCAGCCGCTGGTTGCGTGGGAAAGCTTGACCGATGCAGCCCGCGACGCGCTGCAAACTACCGACTTCGGCAAAGCAATGGTCCCTTTCAAGGATTCCGCATTCGTCGGTAACTTGGAAAAGGGCTATGCGACCCTCTGAATAGCACTGATAGCAACGTTGGCGACTTTTGTTGTCCCCGGCTACAAGTCAGCCTACACCGCGAAAGGGTCTCTAGGTATGGGTGCATATGTTGCCCTTCAGTTCAAGAGCGACTAAGGAACAGAACCAATTTTCTTTTTCCGCTTCATTGTATATATTTCTGGCATATGTCTGAAATCCATTGGTCAAGAGCTTGTAATAGACGTTGCTGAATCAGATGAGTTGACCACCCTAATGCACACCATGCCTAGCCACACTCAGATTCATTGCGTGTGGTGCGTTTTCATGGGTATAGTCCTTTCGGTCCCGCCCCTACTCCGTCGAAACCCAAGAGCATGAGACCTGCCTGTACTCTGTTGAGATGTTGTCTTGGAGAGCCCCCCGCGCTCATTTAACTGCTCGCTGGGTAGCATAATGGCTCGATCGAGGGAATATGGTAGCCCTCGGTGGCGGCCGCGTATCATCATAAAGCAGATGATGACTTTGCTAAAAGTGGTGAACTGTCCACAGAGCGAGGTCATTACCGACGGATGGCCGAGGGAGAGGCCGACACAGCCACTGGATATTTCTCAGCACTGATTACTATTTTCCTTGGGGGTTCGAAATGCGCAACTTACTATGCGGACATGACTTCGAATAGGATCGGGAAGACCTGGAAAACCTTTGTTCGCCACGAGTGGTCAGCAATACAGCCAAGGCGCTGGTTCAATGTTGATACTGGGATCGTGGGGAGCATTACCGTCTGATCCGGCTCCATGATTTTATCTGCCTCGGCAATACAAATGCAAAATACTCCCAAGAAGATATACCACAAGTCGAAACTCAATTGGTTGCGGACATGTGCCATTATGTACGAAGTGGTCCCTTGATTTTCGTCGGGTTCCTCTTCGTCGGGCAGGTATATTCCCAGGCTCTTTTCCTCATAGGTGTTTGACGCGCGGATACTAATTGCGATGGGTAACACAGAAATGTACATCATTACCAACAGACTGAACTGCACAGCTGGATTCACCTGCGAGAGCACATAAGTCGCAGTACCGGTGTGGCGGGCCGACGCTGCCTGGAACAGGGATGCCAAGATCCTGGGCCCAAGAGACAGGTCATTCACGGCAGGGTTGTTTAGATCTAAAGCGATGATAAGAACGACGTCCGCGACGTTAAGGAAGACGACAATGCCGAACAGAATCCACGTCGCGGGACTCGGGAAGAGAAGGGTGTAACATCTTCGTGGGTGGTCGAGCAAGAATCGGAGTGTCTCTTTCAAGGACGACCGGGAAGGGACGAGCTTGAACATGGCCCAGACGATGAGTCGAAGGAAAATCGGATAGCACGTATTGCCTGCAAAGGCGAGGAAAGTCATGATAAGCATGGGCCAGGTAGCGTCGCGGAAAGTGACCATTGAATCTGGAGTGAGGGTGAAACCTAGGTTATTGGCCATCGTTTGGGCAGAGTAGATGCCCCTTGGAAAGTCAGCACCTTTCAGGACACGAGCCATGGCTGCAACAGCAATTTTGAGCCCTTACCACCATGAGTAGTCGATAGCATTCGCGTCGAGCCAGTCCCTGTACTTCTGAGGAGCATGGTGTATCCAGGGGACCAGGCTGATTACCCCGAGGATATTGAGGAAAACAGTGTATGCTCATCCGAGATCAGCGTGTGAATGCAGGCGAGTAGCACCGTCATGATTCATGGCGGCAGAAGCAACGTTGACTTACAGACCACAATCTTCAATAGAACCTTTAGGGCTCGGTATTCAATGCCACCAAGCCTCTCCCTATCTGATGAGGTCAAGTTCAGAAATTGCGAGTTGCGCCCGATCGTGACCTGCTTCGATAGCATTGGCAGCCCGGTGGTGGTGGGTCGGGGTGGTGCGGTAGGTTGACGGGCAACCCCGGCACGCGTCTTGCCCAGTACAAAGACTGTCCCAACGGTCGTTGCAACCCTTTCGATGGAGATGGCCTTGGACAGGGCTGGCAAGCCCCCTGGGCCGTCTCCTCCCCAGGTACGTCGCCTAACAATGCCCGTTTTGGGTTCGCTGGGTTTTGGGACTACAACCACGGCGTCTTCGGCATCTAGAGGCACGCTGAAGTCAGAGCCCGGATGGTCAAGATTTGTGACAGCTTCCTTAGATGTAGATTGCACTTACCATCCGCTTCGTCGTCGACATCTCGCTCGACAATGGGATGGCCTGTCCCATGAGTGTGAGTCCAACTTAACTTGAGGTGTTCATAGAGAAACTTGGAAAGCATGATCGGTAGGCATACCATTGTCGCGATCTCTTGGCCCCGGAATATAAAGTGGCTTTGATTCAGGTGGGCGGTGGACGTCAGGAGCGAATGTGATGCGTCTCGGGCTATCGGTTTTGACCAAATGCAATGACTTGTCTACTCCTGTGATGGAAGGTGGGGATTTTCTAGCGGGCTCGGTGACCGTCGGACGAAGATCCAAGTCAGACTCAGAGTCAACACGGTCCGGACTTGCTCCATCGGTATCGTGACCTTCTGATTTAAGCAGAATCGGTGCTGTGCTGTCGGTCAGAATGAGCCTTTCGGGATGACTGTGAGCTCATGGGATGAAGGCCAAGACATACCAAGGGTCTTGAGCTTTGTCCTGAACCAGTGCAGTCTCACGACTACTACGGCGATGTTGATGAAAGTAAGATTTGTGATCATAGCAATTAAGTAAGTATAGACTTGTTGGTATGTCGCTAATTCTTTCAAATCAACACTTTACATGTGTCACTTGTCAGCAAGTATTCAGACATTCGTCTAGGCAGGTTACACGTACGTGTTCAGGCCTGATTCTGTTGAGGCACTCACGCCGAAAAAGTACGCGTCGATGGCCGAGATGTTGCCGTGTGGGAGCAATATCAGAAGGCCAGAGAGACCTGCCACGATGATGTACAAGTCTGTTTACGCCAGTGTGTCGACGTCAGAAACAATGTCCGATATGTACCAGGGAAGAATACTCACAGTGTAGAGTAATGAAGTTGGCTTTTGGCATCCATCGTGGTCTCCCAATCGGCTTCCACCACGACTGCCCGGTAAGCTCCATTGCCGAACGCGCCTTGGTTCGTCCCCGTCCCACTGGCGGAGAATCAGATCGGAAGAGTTGAGCCTAGACTTTGAGAACTCTCACTGACCCGAAATGTTATGATGCGACAACCCCACGCCAGGCCGACCGGTGAAGGACACTGTTACGACGGGAAGACGGAGTCGAAGCGTAAGCTGAGAGGGACATACAGGAAGAGGCATTTGCATGTTGCGGCTCAAGCACGTGAATAAGGGGAGGCAGTGCCGCGTCTCGGAGGCCAATCTGCCAAGGAGCTACGGACTAGGAAGAGTCGACTTGGCAGCTCACGCCACGTAGGTGGCTCCGATGAGGTCACACAAAACTCAATCATTGAATTCTTGGTGTCGTGGTGGAAGATTTCCAGTAATTCTGTTTCTCTTCGGTTGCTCGCGATACATGGCATCTCCCCTCAAGTTCTGAATAATGCAACTTTCTTGGGCTTATCTCCACCGTCTACCCACCGGTTCTTCCTTGCTCACCTAATGAAGAAATATCGATTGTTCCTTGTTGAGTTGCTTATGTTTACTTAGAGCCGTTGAACAGTATGCCCCGAAACTCCGGCTAGTACGTGGGTATTCTCCATGTCTCGTCCGATACACAACCTTTTTTACAGTCAATGCTCTGGATTTCATTGCGAACTTGGCAGGGGCTTAAGCGACATTGCAAAGCCTGAGTCAATATCTGACGTGCACTACTTGACAAGTCTTGCCTTTGCCAAGGAACAGTAGTTGCTAGGGTGAGGATAACGCACTGTTAGGTCAAGCTTTCTGCTAACTGGCAGACGAAGAAATATGACACCATGCAGCGGCGCGAATATTAATCTTCACGCAAATGACATCAAAATGAAGGAACAGAACGAGAGCTTGGTTGTACTGCCAATTGTGCATCGCTCAAATGCCCAGGAAAAGCTCAGAATATAGGTGCCTTAGTCGCGAATGCAGCTACAGGTTCGTCAATTGGAGTCATTGTCCGAGCCTGTAAACAGCCCAGATGATTGTGTTGGCTGTGTTTCCATCATCCTTTATGGGAAAGTATCACACGCGGCACGCCTGATTACTTGCGTGCCTACCTAGGTACCATGGAGCTAGACATGGTTTCTGTTTCGTTGCTTTTAGCTGCTACATGTGACAGGATTACGGTTGTTGTGACGGTCCGGGCTTATATCCTGCTTGGTGTTTCTAATGTCGATTGGAAATTCTGGTCTTTTGGCCGGGGCATCTATGCTGCTAGCAGTGCACAGTCTGTCTCAGTTGTGGGCTAACAATAGTGTTCTTGTCACAGTGCTGGAGGACGTAAGGACCGTCTCAACAGCTAACTTTAAGAGAAGTTAAAATGATTGAGGAATTTAATTAATATCTAACAGCCTTTTATTAAGCTACTACTAAGCTTTTAGAAAGTTAAAAAAATTATTTACTACTAATATATTTGTTAAACGGAAACACTTATATGGGCGCTGCACGCAGAGAGTTACCCTAGACTTGGCACTGGATTTCTCTAAGTGCCTATGGGACATGCGCGCCAAAAGATGAGTTTAGTGGCCGTGAGTTGATTTTTTGGGCTGTTTTAAGACCCTAACTTCGTACCTCTGCATTACCCTTATTTCTTACCCAAAAAGTATGTAACCTAGTTTATTAGATAGCCTAATTTCTGAAGTTTATCTGTATTTAGTTTGGTTACTGTCAGGGTTAGGGTTGGCTGGTTATTTAAAGCCAAAGATAGTGGGTCTGAGGGCCGAATTTTCCGGCCTCCCTATCTGCGCACCAGAGCCAACCCACGCGTGCCCGCGGGTGAGACAATGTCGGAGGGACTGTGAGGAGGGCTGACAGAAGCCCACTCAAATTCAATGCAAAGTTGTCCGAACCACTCTCAATCGTCCCAACTCGCCTCCAGGCACCCTGCTGCGACCCTGCCACACACACACTGCTGAAGGCACTAACCTTCAGACACATAGCCGAATTTAAGCGTTTCCGTTTAATACTTATAATTATTAAGTAAATGAATATGCTCTTATTAATTTACTGTTTGAATCATTTGGATGAGTATATATACTCATAATTCTCCCCGTTTCAGCAGCAGTCCACTAGCTACCTCGGCTTACACCGAGATACAAAGAACCTTCTTTCGTAGTATAGTGGTTAGTATGCAAGCTTGTCATCGCCATCCAGGAAGCAGCAACGCTTGAGACCCGGGTTCAATTCCCGGCGAGAGAGAAGAACTTGCACGATATCCTTTTTGCCTGACTTTTTTCACCTTGACTTTGACTCGTGCCTGTTGTTGTGACCCGTCCTATGCGCCATTACCCTCGGGCACCCGCCGAGCTGCGTGGGCACTTGATCGTGCAACGAGTCAGCAAGTCGTGAATTGCGTGACACATTTTGCGACCTGTGCACATGCTGTATGTATGTGGTCTTGGGCACCTTCCTACCGGCCGACTGAAGAAGGCCGGTTCTCCGTCAAGAGAGTGTAATTGTGGTCCCTCAAGTTTTTGGTCCCGCTCTGCCAGACGCACATATCCTCACGGCCCAGATTGCATGTCTGAGCGGCTACTTGGTCGTACGGCGTGTCTCGACAGCAGATGTAGAGACACAGCTAGCTGCTGACTTCAAGAGTCAACTGAGGCCAAGTCGACATTACCTTTCATCAAAGAAGAAAACCAATGGGGGCGGGGGGCGGGGGCTTCGAGTGGTTTCGGTGTCAAGATTCAAATGTTTGGGCCAAGGGCTGTGGGCGCTTGCTGCAATCTCAATGAAGGGTGCAGTGAATGCCTTGCAACATATGCACCCTTAGTTGGTATACGCTCGAGATATCACATACATTGAGAAATTTGTCAGTGCAATGACACTAAGTTGTTGAGAAGCCAGATTCTGGAGACTACCACGCTGTTGTCTTCAACAGGGACTGTTGGAAGCTCGATAAGGCCACCTTGGTTCTCTACGAGATGTTCCAGTTTCTATATCTCTGTTGTGATGGTATGGATCGGCTCCGTTATTATAGATACATAGTCGAGGCTATTTCCTCTCAAGATAAAAGAGCCTGGCCTTACCCAGGACGCCACTCTTGCACGTGCGGCAGAGACATGGCATGGGTTAATTACTGCATAGTCATGACTATGACTGCCACCGGTACTCATCTTGTATTAGGTAGTATGATTGAGTTGGGAGTAAACTGCTTAGGATCATGTTGGGCCACACGCTGAGGCTAGTATTTTCACCAAGTGAGTACAGTTTAAGCTGTGGCACGCCTGGTAATATAGCTTACAACCCATGCCCTGAACCATTACTAGAGGACTACTTATTTCCATTAGTAGTACTTGTTTTCATTTTAAAATACTGTAAAGACAAGAATGTCTAAGAGTCATGTCATGGTTTCCTATCTCTTGTGCTTCGCTTCCATGTTAGATTAGTCTACTATTCTATTCAAGAGGGCAATTATTAAGATGGAATAACATCCTTTGTAGTTATTGTTCATGCGTAATACACTGAGTCGCAAGAGGACAGGAAAAGCAACACAGTATGGTCGATCCAGAAGTTGAGGACGATTGAAGTGGGCAGACACGACGAAGTAACTTAGTATAAGGCTAGGCAACATAGCATTTTGACACTGCAATAGCTGACTCAATTCCTTTGTGAAAATAGTTATTTGGATATCATTATCGCGGTACATGAAAAATGCGCCATTGTCTTTCTGTGGCCTCGGTGTTCACATTAATAGCCTCAGAATGACGCGGCCCTTGACTTCGCACGGCACCACCTAGGCACTTATCGTGAACTCCTTAGGAACTTGCTCCTGAACAAGCATAAACATAGAAGATGCCACGCCTTGTATTACCACTTGCCGACCCCTTTTGAGACATAGGCAATCTAGCACTGGCTCATGATGCCGCAAACCGTTCAGCCCGTGCGGCCCTGCTTTCCCTTTGTTTCGTGCGTTTCCCACTCTCGCTACGATCGTTGCCGTTTTGATCTTCTTGATACAAGTTGTATTCCCGATCGGATATCTCACCCTCATTGTATTCTCCGGCGGCTGGCCGCGGCGCAGTCGTCGATGTGAACTGCACAGGCGGCCCATGCTCATCTCTATCTTCGCCTTCGTTGAAATAAAGCCGGTCACCTGCGGCATTCAGAGTCAGCTTGGAAAGCAGACAAATATGGGAAGGTGTGGGCCACATTGTAGCCATAGCCTGTCCCAAAAGCTGCCAGCCCGGCAATCCTGAATGAAGGCGCAGGCTAATGCTGAGAGACATTTCTACTAAAAGAAGGAATTTGAGGTAATTGAGAAAGTTACTTACTATCGTGAAGTGACACGACTTCTCCCCATGTGTCAACTTGTCGCGTCTGCATCTGGCCGGGCTGTTGGTGCACCGGCAACATGTCTGGGTCTTCAGGCTCGTGACGGCGGAAGGGCAAATTGCCTAGGAAAGGCCTGAGCCCCTGGCGTCGCTGGGGAGGTACACCCTGGCCGTAATAGTCCGACTTGGAGATGTATTCGCCATCGACGTCTCGGACAGGACGGGATGCTCGATGGCGGTTGCGGTTGAGACTGATTTCCAGTAGGATGGACAACGCGAAGAATATGCTTTAGTTGGAGAATTTCCGTTAGTTTCTTTCGCTCCTGGCCCCAAGTCCCCGAAGGGAGGGGGCAAAATACCTAGGTAAAGTCATGTGTAGGCGGAAACTAATCACTCACCAGGCAATACTAGCAGCAGCGAGGCAGACTGTCTCTAACCTGCAAGCCATCTGGAATGTCGGCAATCCGTTCACGGGAATGTTGGCGATGCTGTTTCCCGATCCACTACTGCTAGGAGAAGCGCTCGCGTCTCCCGAGCCATAAACGGTATTCACGTCGCTGCCGGTACAAGAGCTTGCCCCGTCACGATTACCAACAGCAACATAAATGTAGGCGGCGATTAGCCCGACGTCCAGAACAATTGCGATGAAAGATGACAAGGGAAATCCTGCGCAGCAGCAGACAAAAAGGACGCCGAGGGCCGTGTATAGTGTGCCGATGGCCGAGATACCTTCTATGGCCTTGACGTTCGTTGAGACTGTCATCTTATGGCTGGCCATAGTTGCGAGATAGTACGAGTAGATGCCCAATATGACGACCGAGCAGACAAACTGGATGCCTCGGAACAGCCACTGGACGCACTTGAGCCCCGCAAGTCCTGATGAGCCCATCGTTGTTGAGGCCGCGGTGCGAATTGAGCTATGAATGTGAAGTGCTTGTTGAAATGCAGAGGACGAAGGTTTGGGTTCTGCAGAAAGTAGTGAGTGCAGTCCTAACGAGATGTTGCCCACATCTTTGAGAGTGCCACAGAATGCTCCGGCAGTTGAATCGTGGGGTTGTGCCTTGAATACAACTTATGCGACCTATTCCACGTAGAAGGATGACGTTGAGTATGACGGCTCCGGGCCTTGTTACTGAGATCTTGGGATGCGAGTCTGGCGCAATATGTCATCGTCAGGGATTAGAGTGCTCAAGGTGCAGCGTATAACCGCCTTCATTATAGCCTGACAAGGGACGAAGCTGGGGTCAACCCCCACCATCTACCACTCGCATGAAACACTGGTATATGTTGCTGCGCCTATCACAGGTGTACCTGGAAGGTGACCTCGTCGATCGCATTTGGGACTAAGGACATCATCTGAATGGGGCTGGTGGAATGACCGTCAAGTATGTACCTCACCGGCATGTTGCAAAAGGAAGAATGTGAAACCGGAGCCGTGCTTGACAATTCTATTCAATCTAATAATCACTGAGCTTCTTTTTGGCGGCATTCAAAGGGTATGAACCCCAACTTGATAGGCCGGGTAGCGCGAAAGGGACTGCCAACGAATCGATCACTATCCTGAATCGACTCCTACCGCGTCTATGAAATCTTGAAGAGCAGGTGTTCGGACAAATCATATACAGGAGCTCAGGGATTACCTCCCAACACTCTCAACTCGGAACCCAAGCCTTTGCATGTCCTTCACCTCGAGCACTCCTCTGCCGTCGAAAACCCATCTAGGTCTTTTCATGTGGTAGCTGATCTTGGCCCAGTCCACCCCTTGCTTTGGGTTATATCCCTCGTTGGGCGCTTGGCCATTCTGTTCCAGCCTGCAGTCTGGACAGTCTGTGTCACAGGCTGGCTCAGCATAGAGCCTCTGTAAGGGGTCGGATCGGTACGGGGATGACGATGACAAAGGTGCACATGCAGGCCCAGACGCTTGAACGACCACGGGTGCGCCCGGCAGTGATTTAAGTATTTGTTTGCTCAGAGATAGAAGCTCCAACTCGCTCGGTTCTGTGGTCCCAAAAGGTCGCGGCTCGAATGTGCGGCTTGGCTTTTGTGGGGATGGCTTGGAAGGGGGGACGATGTTGATCCCATCCAGGAGCCCCTCAGCGCTGATCTCGGCCTGAACGGGCTTGCTCGGCGTGTTCCTGAACTCGTCAAACTCAGTCATGATCAAGACAGCATCGGCATCTGTGCACGCCTCGTAGACGCTGTCGTACACAGCCAAAGGCCCGCCTTCTTCCTTCAGAATTCTGTCCGAGCCACTACCCTCGCAGCTGAGCAAGCGCTTGACCTCGTCGCGCACCGTGGCCGGATTGCAGCATGGGTCAAACACGGCAACCTCGCGAGGCCCTTCTTCCAGCAACGTCCGGATGATTCCCAGCGCGGGTGACTCACGCGTGTCGTTGGTGTTCTTCTTGAAAGCGTAGCCGAGAATAGCAAGCTTCTTCTCCACGAGCGTGTTATTCAGGCGCCGTACCACCCGCGCTGCAAACCGGTCCCGGCTGTACTCGTTCATTGCGTTAACCTGGCCCCAGTACTCTGCCACTTGGTCCAGCCCGAGGCTCCGAGCAAGGTAGACAAGCGACAGCACGTCCTTCTTGAAGCAAGATCCGCCGAAGCCGATGCCTGCCTTGAGGAACTTGTCCCCAATGCGTGGGTCAACGCCGATTGCCGCCGCGACCTCGTCCACGTCCGCGCCGGTCTGCTCACATACAGCCGCTATCGAATTGATGGAGGATATGCGCTGGGCGAGCATCGAGTTGGCAACAAGCTTGGCGAGTTCCGAGGACCACACGTTGGTCGTCATGATGCGCTGGCGTGGCACCCATGAGGCATACACTGCAGCGAGGGCTGACGCGGCCTTGCGGCCCGCGCGAGTAGGCGAGGACCCGATCAGGACCCGATCAGGGTAGAGGAGGTCATTGACAGCTGTGCCAGCCGCCAGGAACTCGGGATTCGAGAGGATCTCGAAGTGCACGCCGGGGCGATGGACAGCCATCTACCATGATGACTCGGAAGTTAGCCTTGTCTGTGTATGGTTCTCGTGTTGTCAGGATACAGAACATACCGTATCTTTGACCATCTGGGCTGTCCGACACGGCACAGTGCTCTTCTCCACGATGATTGCGCCAGGCCTCGCATGTTGTGCAATCTGCGCTGTGACTGCCTCAAAGGCGGTCATGTCCGTCGCATATCCTTTACCCGCGCCGTGCATTTTGGTAGGCGTATTGACAGAGATTAAGACGACATCCGCTTTGGAGATACAGCCGCTCACCTGGGTGCTGAAGAACAGGTTGGGCTGTCTAGCAGGCACGATTATCTCGCGGCTGGCCACCGGTGCAACGGGCAGGATGTGCACACCATTTATGTGGGAGGCTGGCCCTTGAGTGTTGACGACGACCGTTTCTCGTGTGCCATCTCGGGCAATCCGCATGATATCCTCGAGTCCAGGCTCGTATATTGGGGGATGTCGACTATTCCAGCGTCGGATCCGGCCCTCGTTGAGGTCAACAACTGTCACGCGGATATGAGGGTTGTTGAAGGCGACCACAGCTGCCGTGGGGCCGCCTGCACTCAATCTCGATCAGTAAGTTGCCGTTGGCAGACTGTCGACACAGGCTCCTTGTCTCTTACCGACATATCCCGCGCCGACGCAGCAGATGTTGCGGACAGACCTCGTCTGGGTGACGCCCATATCGAGTGCCTCGAGAACCTGAGGGTTCAATAGCGGGCTGGACAAGTAGCTGCCTTCCGGCGTTGTGGGGGCCGTTGAGCCTTCGAGGATATTGCTGCTATCCTCAGGGCTGTCGAGTTGAGGCGACGCAAACGGATCCATTTTCCTCTGACAGAGGATTTGGCGGCTGGTGAGTCCTGTGATATTACAATTATCTGTACTTCAGGCAGGCCTTTTGCGGCGGAGCGGCCGCGTGAGCGTGAGGTAGGAGAAATGCTGTTGAGATGTCGCGTGGACGGTGCTTGACCCCGTGTGTACGCTCAGAAGGCAAGTACCTTGATTGCGTAGCTCGACACAGCCTGGTGTCCAGTTCAAAAGCACGGAAAGATATTTATGAAACTGGTTTGGGACGGTCGACAATCTCCAAGGACGGCTGCAACAGTGTGATCATGTACAAGACCGTAGTCAGAGTGGCGGCGTGACTTCATGTCGCCCGGACACAGTGGTCCGGCACAAGCACAGGACTTACTCCTCGCTGGTGACCCCAACGGGCAGACCACCGCGTGGTATGGCAATCCCTGGATCGCAGCTTCAACTTGCTGGTCATCGTGGACAAGGAAGGCACATGAGCCACGGATTAGTCGCGCCTCTGCTGGTCTCTGTTGCACGGCACGTCCAGATGCGCCCAGTACCTGTCACGACATCCAACCACCGCGAGCACGGGGGTCAAGCTGGGAGCTCTGTTGGCCTTTTGCGAGGCAGGCCGAGCCTGGCGCATGACCGACTAAAGAAAGCACCACATCTCTGAATCCGTAGATGGTAGCAGGTTCCGAGGTCCTCACAAGAGGCAGATAAGTGCAGGCCAGACCTCGATCCGGCCCTCTGGACCCCGAAAGGTCTAAAAGGGTCTGAGACAGCCTACCAATGAACCCGCATGCCCCTCCATCATGCTCTGTAGGGGCTCGTCCATTGGGCGGGCCCGGGCCGTGTGCTTGGGCTGACGCGTCTGATTGGTTTGGCTGGTGTAAGTAAGTCCCGAGATAAGTTATCCGGCCCAGATGAACCCACGACCTGCCTCTCTCCCATCCTGCAGGCCAAGATCACCTGCACATTCAATGGGTCCCGTCACTGCAAATTGATCAACGCACGAGTCTGTTGATCTTAGACTGTTGAAATGCCGCACCCTGGGTTTATCCCACGAGGAGCGCTTCCACGGCGCTTGTTGTCCGAACGTTACGAGGCAGGAGAGACGCCCTGAACGGCGGTCTACCTAGCCGTTCGCGGAGAGGCCTGGTTGCTAAAGACTTTAGACCTGTTGCTGCAAGCACCTGACTGGTATTGTTGTGGGGAAGACCATCATGGTCTCCGGCTTTTTGAGTAGACCCTTCTGGATGAAATCGACATGTGACATCGAAGGCCCATTTGACCAAACTCATCAACTGCACCCACCTCAGCCAACTCGATCCACTAGGGTGTGCACCCCAGTTTTATATCGACGATGTCCATGGCGACATAGCTTCCTCTTTTCCAGTCCTATTCTCTTGTCGTTCGTGTCGAAACCAGTCCCTGCACTTTATCATCCCTTTGTTTCACCGCTGTGCAACTGAAAAGGCTCTAATATATTTAGGTGGTGGGTCCATCGAGGGTTTTGTGGTTTAGCAGCCGAGGCCGTGTATACATCATGGAACCTGCAGCCCTCACACCAGGTGCATACCATGAGTCCTCAGTCTTTCCAGAAGCCCTGAAGGGCAAGAAAATCTTACTCTGCACCGAGTCCTTTGGGCCCGTCAACGGAGTAAGCCGCACGACGCTGATGCTCGTCAACCATTTGCGCGCCAACGGGTGCGACCTCGCCGTCGTGTCGCCGCACAACTCCACCAAGGTCAACACTTTTATCCCTCAATTTACCACCACCAACCCTAACACAACGACAAAAACAACAACAACAACAACGCCGGCAGCATCGCCGAACGACGGAGCTGGCAACCCTACGGCGTACTCCAAGGACATAGAAGTCCGCCTGCACGGGTATCCCGTCCCTTTCAACCCAGAGCTCAGCATAGCCTACCTCGTTCGACTCTCGGAACTGTACCGCCGCACATTTGGCTGCCCGCCCGATCTGATATACCTCGCCTCGCCGGCCAGCCTGGGATTCCAAGTCATGCTGCAGCTGCGCCAGCGGCCTCGGGCTGACCAGGTCCCTGTCATCTGCAACTTCCAGACTGACCTCGCTGGCTACTGCAAAACGCTGTTCCCTTGGCCCTTGAGCGACATCGCGGACTACACGTTCGCAGCGGTACAGAGCTTCCTTTTCAGGCATTCCAGCGTTCGGACCATCTTCTACCCTAGCAGCTATGTGCGCAGGTACTTGGAGCGCCACCGTGTCCCGGGGGGCAAGATGAAGCTTCTCACGCGGGGCGTGGACGCGGAAGTGTTTCATCCGAGGAAGAGGAGCAAGGCGCTGAGGAAGATCATCGCGCCCAATGGTGAGGTCATCTTGATATGTGTGGCGAGGCTCGCGGCGGAGAAGAGCTTCGACTTTCTCGCTTTTGCAGCCCGGGATCTGGACGCGCGCGGCCTGGACTTCAAGCTGTACATCGTCGGCGGCAACCGCCAGGCAGAGGTGGAGACGGAGATCAAGGATCTCTTCTCGGACCTGACGCGCAAGGGCAAGGTCGTGTTCGCGGGGTTTAAGGTTGGCGAGGCGCTGGCCGAGGCATATGCCAGCGCTGACCTGTTCCTGCACTGCTCCGTCTCCGAGACGTTCGGGCTCGTGGTGCTCGAGTCGTTTGCCTCGGGTGTGCCTGTAGTAGCAAGGGATATGGGCGGGCCTAGTGACACTGTTGATAACGGCGTCAGTGGATTTCTCACGCCACCTGATGACCTTTCTGCTTTTGTGGACAAGGTTGTCCTCTTGGGGAACGACTGCAAGCTGCGGGATCGGTTCGGACGGAGCGCGCTGAAGCAGGCGCGGGAGGCGACGTGGGACAAGATAAACAACAAGGTAGCATGGAAGATGGTGGACACGATCCAGCAGAGAGAAGAGGAGCTGTCAGAAATGCGAGTGGGGGACGGAGGTGCCGGTGGTAGCTCGAGCGCCTCTGCGGTGCCAATATTTGGATGGCTGATGCTGAGCAATGCGGTGCGGGAGACGGTGGTAGGGTCCAAGCTCGCTGGTGCGCTGGGTATCATCGTGGGCTTTTGGGGCCTCGTGAGTGTGTATTTGGTGTTCACCAAAGCGACACGATGGGTCAGAAGCCTCTTCAGCAAGTCATAACCGGACACGAGAGACCAGGTGGAGCGGAGTCGACGTATGTGAGTGACGAGGACAAAGTGCAAGTGGCCAGAGTCGAAGCTTGTGGACGTGGCATTTTTATTTTGGATACCTATGCGGCGACAGTCGAATGCCTCCTAGACCTGAAAGAATAGCCGAGCACCCAGGGTAGATAGCATATGCTGCTAGCGGTCCATCGCCCTAGAAGAGACTCTCACAGTGACAGTGACAGTGCCGCACGGCTGGTCAGAGTGCGGCCCTCCTCAGAGAGAAGGTTTATATTGGCAATGGTGTCCTTGGGTCCTCCGGACATGACGGTGGGTGTCACTCGGGCGACAGACCCCTACAACCTCAGCTCCCCGGCAGCAACAGAAGGCCCCTTGCCGAAGGCCAATGCCAGCCAGCCGCCAATGAGACAGAGGCCTCCTAGCGGCGTGACGGGCCCGAGGAACTTGAAGCGGGCAGGGTCCAGGACAAGCGCGTATATGCTGCCGGAAAACATGGTCATGCCGGCCGTGAAGAACCCAGCCGCGACGGGGTTGTCGCGGGCAACGAGCAGGGCGATAGAGTGGATGATCTATTCATGTTCAGAGGCGTCAGGACGGTTCTCACAGAGAAGAGACGTGTTGGATCAATGGATGGAGAGAGACCTGGTACTGCGCGGCGGTGCCCCAGCTCGCGATCTTGGCGGGGTCTGAGATGCGCGACTTGAGCCCGTGGGCGCCGAAGGCTCCGAGGCAGACGCCGGCAGCGCCATAAAGCGCGCCGATGCGCCAGTAGGTCGATGTCGACGTGGTGCTGGAGCTCATATTTCTGGGTGGAGGCTCAGACTGCTGTACGATCAGAGGGGTGGCTTCGTCGGGGGTGGTCATCGGGGGTAGGATGGGATTGCTGTGTCCAGGTCCAGGTGGAGGGTGCGTGTGTGGTAGGTACAAGAGCAGTTGGCCGCGGAGAGGCTTGGGGGGGGGGAGGGGTACAGTAGGCTGGTCCACTTTATGTACCGAGGTACTGTACGTGCATCAGCTCCACAGTCCACACCCCACTCTTCTCCTCTCATGTCTGACTTGAGGTTGCCCAACTCGCATCCAGAACGGACTCTAATACTGTGTATCAGGATGGGCTGCTTCGACTGGCTCCGTTTCAGACCACGGAGAATTATACCATCTCGGGTTCCAGCCGTCCATGTAAAGTCCTTCTCACCGACGTCATCATCCGCCAGCTCGACCACGGGCTCAATGGCACAGGACGGCGACGACCGCCCATCTACATGCTTCACCTGCACCAGGCTGAACTCGTCCACATTTCGCATAGTCGAGGCTGACAAGTACGGGGAATACCCCTTCATATATGCAAAGGTGTATGATGCTGTCATTGTTCTGATCGACACCGGCTGTGGCGGCGCAGCAAGAGACCCACGCGCCAAGCTTACTTCTCTGCGGGACTTCATCGAGAAGTATCCGGTCGAGGAAAATGATAGCAGGCCACTCAATCTGGGGGGGAGCAGGTCATACTTAGTAGTGTGCACCCACTGCCACTACGATCACATCGGTATGCTCCCCCCCCCCCCCACCTGTGTCTCGGTCGCTACCTGCCCAGGTGGATAATGAGCCCCAGGTCCACTGATACGTAGCTGTTGAGCCAGGGGGCATTGCCCAATTCACAGACGCACCCAAATCGTCCATATGGGCAAGCGGTTGCGACAAAGGCTTCATCGAGGATGACCTACCGACCTCCTCTCTGTGTCGCTTCGTCGGCATGGAGACGCCAGAGTACAAGGTGACTGACTGGGCTGCAGACGCCCAGCCGCTTGTCTTTGCCAGCAAAGATCTCGGACTCACTATATACCACACACCAGGCCATACCCCTGATGAGCTGGCTGTCTGGGACCAACACGAGAGGGTCCTATACGTAGGTGATACCCTTTACGAGTGGGCACCTATACTTTTCTCTCTGTCCGGCAATTTGGAAGATTATGCTGCAACTCTGCACAAGCTGAGGGGACTTGTCGATGGGTGGAACAAAGACAGCACCGAAAACGACCGTGTCGTGATGGCTTGTGGTCATTGTACACACAACACCCCTGCCGCGGAGCTCCTTTACGAGGTTGAGAGCTTTTTCGCCAAGATCAGAAGGGGGCTTGTCTCGCCGGTCGATAAAGGCATGTCGCCTGGCCGGAAAATCCCTCTAGTCGGCTTTGACCGAGAGGACGGCTGGTTTTCTTTCGTAGGACCGAAGGACCTGTTTGATAGGTTCCAGGGAGGGATAGGCCTTGATGTTTAGCGCTGGAAACACTTGACAGAACAACAGGTGCATATCCATAATATAGGCGTGTTTCTCATATAATCTTCCAACATTGGAGGCCTGACATGGCCACGATTATGAGTTACATATCTGAAAATGTGCTTCGAATTGTGTGCGAGTCTTGAGGGCACCAGGGCGTACAAGGCGCGTTCATTGAGGCACACATTACACCATAATAAACTCATCATCTTTCCCGGAACATCGAAAGCCCGCTGAAGAGCAATACCTGACGTGCGCAAGCCTGAGCTCTGGAAGCCTGACTGAATCTTTGTTGGACCAGGACCCCCATGTCGCGGATATGGTCGGGTATCACTCAGGAGATGTACATATTCGGACCAGTTATCACAGCCGCAGCACTTTGCACACTTCTCCTTTGTGAGATAGCGGCTACCATCTTGTATAGGAGAGTATGATCAGATCATCAGCCCATAGATGATTTCTCCGTGGGCTTTGGTCCAGCAGGATGATGCACTCTTCCATCGGAGTCGCCGTGGCCGATTGCGATAGACTATAGTCCATCGAGCGTCCTCGATGCACAGACACGACTATTTCTATTGAAAGTGCCAATTGACCGGGAATTCGAGTTCGTATGGGGTCGAGCAGCCTGGCGGGATACGTCAGCCACTCGATATGATCTCGATTGAACAGCCATCTACAACGCCCATCGTTGTGGCTTTGAAACTCAAGGACGATGACTTGGGCGCTGTTGAGCATGATCCCCCTATCATCAAGTCTAGAAGGTGAGGAGTGCCAAAGAGCCGCTCGGCCAGCGTATAATAACGTACACAGTGATCCATACTCACGTTTGTCTAGACTATGCAACCAGTATATGCTTAGAGTAGCGCGCGATCGATCCAGGCCTATCGAATATTCAGCCCATTGTTACGTAGGTCATGCCCCCGGAAGGTTGATTGCTATGAAGGTGATCTGGCCAATGTAGGTGTCATCCTACTCACGCCATGCTTCAAAATCAGTCAAGATGGCCAAGGCACTCTCCGTGAGAAAAGTTTACTTCAGGAGGAGCTGTATCCGATGCAATCCCAGATTTTCAAGAGGTTAATCAACTCCATGTCTGACAATGATCGCCTTCCAAGGACCACAGAACAACAAGTTGCGTCTGAGTTCCAAGGGTCATGTTTGAACCTTGAGTGATGATGTGATTCCAAATTACTTGAATCAATTCTGAACGTTCTTGAATGGTGGGTAGTACATTCCCATTGTCTGATTTCCGTGACGCTGATCAACGTGCAAAAGTAGATTTGCAAAGACTCATCGACAACGCCGAGCCCAACGTGGATGTATAGTCCCGGATGCAGCATGGTTGACTGA
Organism: Diaporthe sp. PMI_573; assembly: GCA_021399435.1. Classification (NCBI taxonomy): domain Eukaryota; kingdom Fungi; phylum Ascomycota; class Sordariomycetes; order Diaporthales; family Diaporthaceae; genus Diaporthe; species Diaporthe sp. PMI_573. Next base: position 3,409,777 of record JAJTUP010000002.1, on the reverse strand, counting down.
TGTGACGAGTATCAAACTTCAGCTGTGTTATGGTACAAATAACCCAGCCAGTCACTGTCTCCGCCGTGACTTTCTCTAATAGAACTCCAGTGCGAATTTCATTCCCACAGCCTCCAATTTGTCTTTCAAAACCTTCTCCGTAAGCCGCATCAGCTGCTCAGCCAGCTCATTGCTCTGTGCAAGCTCAGACCCATCCTCAATACGAGCCGGCACGCAGATATACTTGCCGCTGCGCTCCGTTGCAGTCGCCGCATACATTGCCGAGACGCACCCTCCGAGCTGGCTTTTCTGGAATGGCTTCATAGCCACACTCATCATATACCCGCCGAGCGGATACGCCTCATGGATATCAAAGGTCGATGCTTTGGTGTCCACAAACCCCGGATGAACGCTGTTGGCCAAGATTCGGGGGTGCTCTGCTGTAACATGGGTGGCGAGGTAGCGCGCGTGGAGGATTGCACCCAGCTTGCTGCGTCCGTACTGCCCGTTGGGGCCATCGTCTCTGTTTATCTCATCCAGGCTGGCAAACTCTTGTGTCTTTGGGTGCTGCTTGGTGTTCGTTAGACCCAAGATTGACGATACGGACTATGTGCCCTGATTTTGCTGTTTCTTCCATGACGGGGAGAAGGGACGAGGTCAAGATCACGTGGCCGAAATGATTAATGGCCATGTGCTCATCGACTCCATATGGGATGATCTGGGCAGTCATAATCCCTCTGGCTGCGTTGTTAATGAGGATATCAATCCTGTCGGTCGTGGACTTGATCTCATCGGCTGTCTGCAGTACAGCCTTCCAGTGACCCAGATTGCAATTTTTCCATTGCACTTTTGTGGAGACAGAGTCGCCCATTTCTTCCCTGATGGATTTGATGGCATCGGTGGCTCCATCCGGAGACTGCGACATGATGAAAAGCTTGGAGATATTGTGTTCAAGCAAGGTCCGCGTGCAGCCGTAGCCGATACCTTGTGACCCGCCAGTCACTACGGCTACTTTCCCACTCAGGTCAGGGACCTGGTCTAGCGAGAAATTATCGTTCTGGGTGGGGGGGGGGGGGGGGCGGGGCGAGAGAATGACTGCGGCTATGAGCGATGGCAGGCAATCCTTATTGTACTAGGCTCACTTACGTTCCGCCAAAGTTCTCGTAGACCGTCGCCTTGACTGAATCTATGGTATATGACCGTGTGATCTGCATGCGATGCACGTGAAGAATACCAGTTCTAGTGAGCACGCTTTTCAGTGTGTGTAGCATATTATAATTGACCTTATTTCATCCTAAACGCCGAAGGGTGCTTCTGTGGGTTATAAGTATGGTTAAGTGAGCCCGTTCTGAGTGGGTGATCTGAAATGCCAAAGTGGTGATATCATTGTATTTGGCCACACGCTAGAGTAAATGCCCAAGAATAATCCTCTAACGTGGCAAGACAGCTTTGATCAGGTCATTGGCATCATAGCTGAGGATTTCGTGCCCTTAGGCCATTTCTTTTTAATCAGTAGAATTCAGTCAACTGGAGTCAACTTGATTAGATTTGCGGCAGTCTGTGCCGGCAACGGAGAAGCATTATGCACACTATTTAGTCGGGTCATTTCGTCGTCTTAATTCACTGAAGAGCACGGCAAGCACTATTCGATATAAGGTCCTCGCCGAGGGACCACCGGGCTAGCTTCAAGTATCGCAAGGCACGAGAATGCCGTGTTTGCTTATGTGGCGGCTGCAGTTGGCGCGGGAACACTTAAGGACCAATTAGTTAGTCGCCGTAGCGAGCACACACCTGCCCTCTGTAAGCCTCCTGGGACTACTTGCTTAAATGGTCACTGAAAGGACCCGAAACCATGTCGCAGTCCATTTAGTCCTCCGGCCAATTCACCAAATGCTATGTGTGTTCTGTACAAGGGAAAAGCGAACCAGTCTGGTGGTTGGTCAGAGCGAAGGGTAAAATTTCACCCCAGCGGTATGGTGGCAAGCCTTGGTTCAAATTGCTAGCTGAATATCAATACTATGAGCCCAAATGGCGCGTTACGCTGGAGAGTCCATTGAGAATAAAGAAAAGTGCACCTCTAGTTCATTATCTGTCCTTTTCGAGCAGTTTGAAGCCATGCTTTAATTAAAGATGACAGGCAATCGAGCCTAGGATAGGCAGAGAATGGCAGCCTCAAGAGATCGTTTTGTCTGTTCAATATTGTAGACCTGGACGGAATCAATGCCTGCAGTGTCTCTCACTGGCGCATCGTTGCCGCCAGGGTAAAGGGCGTCCCCAAAAAAAAGCATCTCGGACTTGGAAATACCGGACAGCTCCGCCAGACGTTCCATGCCGTACGCTTTGTCGACACCGGCACGTGTAATATCTATGGATGTCGCACCACCAATGCGAACGGAAACATCAGGAAGGATAGGCTGAAGATCTTTCTGAACCAAGCGACGTTTCTCCTGCTTTGGATCCCAGCCCTCTTTTGGACCGAGAGGGGCTTGCTGTCTGAAAGCTAAAGTCAGAATGATGTTGTAGTGTGCGCCTCGAACCGTCCCTTGGTAGATAGAAGCGAACAAAGACATGAATGGGTGGATTCAAGTGGATCCAGATAGACCATGGTGGTTTTTGAAGGGGTGACTTACCCGAGGGCCGAGAAAGTAATCTGGCTTCCGCGGTCTTCGATCTGCTCTCCCCAGATCTCAGTTGGCGTAAAGCCGAGGCGGTCAATGGAGGCTCGCAGCTCCTTGATGACTGTGGATGGATTAGTGCCTTCGTGTCGCTTCTGAAAGGCAGAGAGAAAGCTTTTCGTGGTGAACTGAGGCCGACCTAGAGGGCAGTCAGGAGGGGGTGGTAATACTAACTGTGAGCTCTGTCCTCGTCGCTAAACAGATCAGCGTACTTTCGGACCCACTGGTCGTTCTCGAAGCGATAGAGCTTGGTGCCCGTGGTGGGCATCAGCCAGAAGCGTGAGCGATTGGTGCTGTCGGGGAGACGGCTGGCGACCTGCTTGTCGAACTGCGGCCAGTCGCCGCCCGAGATTACGCAGATGTCGGCGACGTGGCTGAGACGGCCGAGAATGACGGCCATCTCATCGTCGAGGGCCTGCTTGCTCTCGGCGAGAGTGCCGTCAAGATCAAAAGCTACCAGCCGCTTCATTGTGGATTATGGACGGCAGGACTCCGTGGAACTTGTGAAAGAAAAGCTTGGGCGGGTTGTGATATCAAAGACTGCTTAGACAAAAGAACCCAAGCCGCCGCTGGTCATTTGCCACCTGGCCTTCAGCTACTAGACGTGAGGCACCAACATGTTAGGGTTGGGGTTCTGGTTTTAGCACTTTTCTACCCGTGGACGTTAACTTGGGCAACCCATGATCAGGCCGGGCATGAATGCTTTCATTGGATTAGGAAACTCTTGCCTTTACAGTCTTGCCGGACAGAGCCCCAGTCCGCAACGACACATTTTGGCGATAGGGAGCAAAGACAACACATCTGTCACATATACTGAGAATGGAGGTCTGGACTGGTGTCCGATTGACTTTCAGCTGCCCAAATACTGAACATCACACCTTCGGATTCTTGATTATAATAACCATAGTTAATAAAGGTTCTTGAGAATTGATTGGAACAGAAGAGAGAAGTTTGGCTTTCAAGTAGAGATTGATCACTGTAGGAGATAAGGATAGATGTTTTAAGTCGCTGAGACACATAAATAGATCCAAGTATGACGCACACATATATGGAAGTGCCTGCAATACTAATAAGATGAGTCAGATAGATTCTGTTGCCTTTCGATACATCTACTCACAAGTAAACTAGCTTGGGCTGACAAGATCCATACATGGCATTCGTATTTCCACACTGCTGTAAGTTTTATCTCTTGTTGTCTCTTGGCCAGTATCTTTCGACAAAAGCGACGGGCTCTTTCATCCAAGGTGTGTCTAAAGTGTAGTCTCTGTCAAATATGCGGTCGCCTTTGTGAACGGCAAAGAGGAGCGGCACGTCTGGCTGTAGATCTCTCAGCTTGTTGGCCCACTTCTCAGCTGTACTGAAGGGAACCTGAGCTGTTGTTAATTCTCTTTCGTGTTGCAAAGGGGTCATTGTTGATTACCGATATATCTGTCTTCCCATGGGCTAATAGATACGGTGGCTGTGGCCCAGCTGATTCTAGGCTACGCAGCGGGTCCAGATAGGCATTGGAACCGGAAGCGTCCACAAGGCGGCCATTCTGCATCATTGAGAAGGCAAGTTCCATTCCCACACCGTTGCGTCTCCGACTAAGAGCCTTCTGCTGCGAGCTTGCAAGATATTCTTCCAGGATAGATACGGGCCGTTATTCAGCCTTCTGCTTGGCATACTCAAGCGCTCCAGTGAGGTCTAAAGCAGGATACATTGGTATGACAATTCGGAGTGGGTTTCGCGTCATCGACAGCAGAGCAGATTCAGCTGCCAAGTGTCCTCCAGCACTCTCACCTGTGAGCGCCTGAAGAATTTGGAATCGGCTATTCAAGAATCAAAGGAGCGGTTTGATATAAATTGAGGGAGGGAATGGGTTACAATGTGGCCATATTAGTATATATTTTGTCTCAAAGCCAGCAGTGTGACAAGTTCTTTAAGGCACAGGCCACAGCTGGGATGTATTGATGCAAAAGCTGCTTACTATGTTCCCCAGGTCCAACTCCACAGGCGGGGAAACTGTCCCAAGCGCAACGGTCAAGTGTTTCTCAACCCAGATCCAGAAATCGCGAATGTCTTCAACAATTTCTGCAAACGTAGCTTCTGGGCGAAGCCGATAATCTGGGCTCACGAGAATAGCATTATGTTTGAGAGCGAGTTCGAGAATCCTAGTTCAGAGTCAATACCCAAGCCCTATCATAGACATTCTTCAGAGTGACCTAACCAAGGTCGAATCCAGATACCTCCACTACCTTATGTCCAGGCACCCCCATGGAATCGAACTAGTAGTGGACGTCTTTTATCTGATGGGGTCCTTGGTACAAATATACTGGCCCGTATGGGAATTCCGTCCACACATTTATAAGTTTCATCATAAATGTCAAATGACGAAGACAAGTCAACTGCGATCTGGGAATTGTCTTTGGTGTCAAGAGTTGACGGGCGCATGTTTGCAGGAAGAAATCCCAATTGCTGTCAAAGGTGTGGTTGTAACTACTCATATAATTCAAAGGTTGGTCGACAGGTTGCAGAGCTTGCTATAAATATTGGTATTTGATTTATAAGTAAGACCGAACCCGGTCAGCCAAGCTGCAATCGACCGACCATGGCCTACATCACATGCATGCACGCGTTAGGCTTCTTGCGAGGAAGTTACACATTTCACTGATGCGCACACCTTGAGCTCCTTCCTGATGTGCAGAACAACCCTATGTACCTCCGTGATAAAAATGTCAGGTAATCAAAAGAGACCATCTGCATGTGATATAGTCAAGTCTTTGTATCTTTGTATGATGAAGAGAATGAAGAACCGTTGCCGAACCGCAATTCTTTGTGGGATTCAGGAGACAAAGACTACGATACCAGCGAAAATGAGCAAAGCATATGAAATGTATTTTATAAGTGCGGGTTCACGTTCCCTGGCCGTCTAGTCACGATGGAACCTTTTACCAGAACAAGTTCTATTTATCCAACGTGGGGAAAAACCGACATCGAAACTCCTTAGTAAAAGTGGTGAAGAATGTGCTTCTATGCTTACAAGCAATATGTGGTGAGTAATAACGCAGCCTTCTTGCCCTCCCCCCCCCTTCCGGCGCTCCAGTACCAATTCAGACGCACCTTTGCGAATTGAACTCAACTTCGGCCATCCTCATTCGGTTTATATGCCAGTTGTGTTGATCGAAAACTAACCATGGGATTCAGTGCAGTGATTGCGGCGAAGTCCTCGAGGAAACCACTATAAAGAAGCGAGACTGTCGTAAGAAGTCGTGTGACAAGACCGTGCCGCCAGGAACCAAAGTGAGGTGTTTGACGGAGAAGAGATATGATCAGGAATGCTCCTGTCATTTCCCACTCTAACCCTGTCGAAACTGCTCAATCATGAATTGTGCAAACCACTCGCCAATCTTTCGATGCCCTTAATAATATGACAGCATCTATCAGTTTGAGTATTGATACACTCATTCTTGTCACACCACTTGAAAAAGTCAGATCTTCTTTCGTCATATTTTTTTGGTTATAATTTATCGGCAGTTTTGCCTCATTATAATGCTCTCAAATTATATCCCGCCCTCTTGGCCCCCAAAGTCAAAGCTCTTGATACCATGTACATTTCCAGTTCCTTCAATGCCATTCCCCTCCGATTCCTCAGGAAATTAGTCAGGCATGCATTCCACAACAATACCTGGGTATGCAAGTGCTTGATTCGGAACCCCTGGCTCGAGTATAATGGGAAGAGCCAGGGCAGCTGCTGCAGGGAACCCGATCCCCACCCGCGGACTTGTGGTTACCACTTAGCATCGTTTAAACATCTGGATCAAATTGGCTTCAAGAGGGACAGTACGTGCGACAAGTGGATCCACTCCAGATCGAAATGCGAGGAGGCATTGCTGTAGAGGAGGGGTTCAGAAATGTAATGATTGTAGGGTGCAAGAGTCTTTTATCTTTGACTTTCCACCTGAAACTGAACGTACAAATTCTGCAAGGAGGATCAAACTATTTTGGGCAATACAGCGGGCGGTTCACAATGGTGACTTTGCTGTCGGAGGCAAGAAGTTCGGTCGACTTGAGCGTGATGGATTCAGAGCCACGTGTCTAAGCAAGAGGGATGCCAGAAGGAGCCTCAGGCTTGATCGTGGATCTGCATCCGCACGTGAGGAGCAGTGGTCAAAACCGCTACTGGAGACCAAGATCCTGAAAGTGGAGACCAGTGTACACTACATGATAGTGGGCGACATACACACATACAACGATGCGAATTCTAGAGCGTCTGCTGTTACATTGAAAAGGGAGTTGGGGTAGATTCCTCTGTCAGGTGGCTTTCGGAAGGGTTGCACTCTCTGGGGCCACCAGGGTCCGGAGCCTGCAGTTACTAACGTGACCCGCAGCCCCTGCCAGGCCGGAGGGTCGGCCTATGCCAAGTGCCCAGGTACTGTGTAGGTGGCGGCCGGCTTCAGAAGTACCCTGCGGGCTGTTCACACTCCCCCTTGGCATAACAACCAATATCGGGCCGTGGCTAACGTAACATCCAGCAGCGCAACTTCGTACTCAACAGGATTGCATTAAATTTCCCTGCGTGCCAAACCTTTGTGGAGCCAGTGTACTGCAGGCACACGTCTCCATCGTTTAGATTGAAAGCCGTACCAGCCGGAAAGGTGGCGTCGCTTAGGTGTTGGGACTGGTACTCGCGTATGGCACATGCGTCCCGCCCTTTTAGGCACAGGCTTGATTAACACATCTGTCACCACAGGGCTTACAGCACGGGGTGCGTGGCTTCGTTCATGACCCCCTCGGGTGAGCTCTGCGCCATGCTGTGTAGCGTCCAAGTCATTGTGCCAATCCTCCCCTTCCTGCCTTGGAAAGAAGGGCATGAGTCAGGGATGCGTACACTGTTCCTGTATACGATGTAACTGTGAACCATGTGATTCGCCCGTCGCGTGGAGGAAGCCGTTCGTCGGCGCGTGCAGGTGGGCTAGGTTCAGGGGAAATGAGGCTGTCCCTCGGTCTGGATATCCTATGGCGCTGGATGCAGACACGTTCTCGTGCATGCTTTCCTTGTCGGGCACACAAAGCATTCGGCACCTCGGAAAAGTAGACGTACATTTCAATCCATTGAAGATTCAAGCATCCCATGGGCAGGCTCGTGATGCAATATAACTTGATTGCCGTTGTGTTGTATGCAGTTTTGTCTTGGCAGGTAACATCATCAGCTGCGGACCATGGATCAGGCAGTCTGCTCCCTCGGGATCCTGCAATCTTGGACTGTCCACAAGGAATGGATAATCGTTAGTTCTAATATAAGTGCACTTTCAACAGCAGAGTTACTTCCTTCTCCGGGCACGCATAGGAAGTTGATATATGATCTTTGTTTGCCCTTTAGGCCATTCTTCATCATGGCGGGGCCTGACCAGGATTCACTGACCTCATTTGTTCAATCGCCACGGTAGCGCCGTACACTGTTTCCGATGTTTTACTCTTTGAGACGTTTGAGCACTGAGCTCGCTTTTCTTTTGTTAGTCCTCGCCGCCCAGCTGGCCATTGCCCTGCCGACAGAATCCGGGGATCACAACCTACTGCATAACGAAAATCCAATCTCCCTCGATCGGCGGGCGCCGAATTTCTACGCAAGAATCCTCCCGCTCGGGGCTTCTATCGTCCAGGGCCGCGGATCCTCTTCTGGCAATGGGTGAGGCAGACAGCCTTCTTCTGCACAGGATGTTTGTCTCATTCGCTGATTACCAATAGCTTCCGCAAATTTCTCAGAGATCAGCTCAGAAAGGATGGCTGGATGGCCAATATGGTAGGGTCGAAGAGTGAAGGTACTATGGCTGACAATGTGCGTCAACGGTCTTTGCTGTGACCGCGCCAACCTGTGTGGGGAAATCGAGGTTTAATTAACTAATGAGTTTATGAGTGTAGAGTGTGGAGGCTGTCCCCGGCTATACAGTAGACCAGATCCACGACATCTCGCATCTCTCTACGCCGTTCAAGCCGAATATCGTTCTTATCAATGCAGGTGTGAATGACTGTGAAAACGGAATTGACATCCCTAACATCGGGTCTCGCCTGGCCAGCCTCCTCGACGACCTCTTCAATGAAATTCCCGGTACAACACTTATTGTCTCTACCTTGATTCCTGGAACCGACCCCGATGTCGAGAGATACCGGGCAGAGGCCAACCGTCAGTATCGCGTGCTCGTTGGTGCTCGTCGAACTTGGGGCCAGAAAGTGGTCCTGGCTGAAAGTGTGTACCTGTGAGGTTTCCCACTTTGACTCTTGCTCATATTAATGCGTGGTACAGTGGATGGGGTTGCCGGATACTTCGATACCAGAGTGGGCAGCGGTGATTATTTCGACGAGACTCATCCCAACGACAAAGGTTATGCGAAGATGGCAGCCATCTGGAGAAAGGCCATCAATGTTGCCGAGTCCGAGGGCAAGCTCACTGCCCCAGCTGCTGCTCCCGGTGTTGACGACAGTGGGAACAATACGTGCGAGAAGCAGTACGGAAGTTCAGAAGCAACTCGAAGAACCACACAATCTGCAAGCGGCTGGGATGATGGAATTTATGTCCATTCAAGCTCCGCCCAAGGCACAAGACAGACTATCAGCTCTGACGCGGAGACATCGTTTTGGTTGGCAACCATTGCTACTAGGAACGGACTTGACGACATTATCCAGTCTGGGGGCATTGTCGCAGGAGGGCGAACCTATTCGGTGTACCGGAACAGAGGTGCAGCGACATGGGATGCTTCACCAACCACGTTCACAGTCCCGGATGCATGCATCGCACGTGGTGTACGATGGGCAGATATGAATGGTGTGCTCCCGTATTGCTTTCCATGTAGTTGAGCCTGATGATCTGACTATGGCTTGCACAGGCGACGGACTGGACGACTTTGTCTGTGTCGCCCCAGGAGGTGAACTCTCCGTCGCTATCAACCGCGGCAATTTTATTTTCGAGTACACTGGTGCGGGCAAGTACAAGGCGAGTGAGGGATACCTACAGGCCCGGATTCATCTCGCAGACATCGATGGAGACGGTCGATGTGACTATTGCGCGGCTCATGATAATGGCGAAATCCAATGCTGGCGAAACGGTGGGAGGTGTAAGTAAACCCGTTCATGGTCGTTTCGTTTCAACGCAAGATCTTAAGTTCTGACCCAGTACGGCTTATCACAGCGGACACTGCCGATCTGTGGCAAGATATGGGCATTGTATCAACGGGAAAGAACATGAGCGACCTTAATGGTGTCCGGTTTAGCGACATCAATGGTGATGTAAGTTAAATACTCTGTTCACTTTTGTGCTTGTGATTATCGTCACTGTGATATCTAGTATTATCCCTGGATCTGTGCTGTACCCTCGTGCTAACTTTGCCAAACAGGGTCGTAGTGACTTGCTTTGGCTGAACGATCAAGGCACAACAGTAAGTCTTCCCGTTACGTATCCAAGCACGCTGCCGCCTCTAATCTGAGCCTCACGAGGTTCTCGCCGGCCGCAGCTTTTGGAAAGGAACATGAGCGCGCAATTGCCTATTTCTTCATAAGCTCGATGGAACGTCTGGCTCAACGCTCTGATAACTGACTCTAAATACTGCAGTGGACGTGGACCAACAGCAGGGGTTGCGTTAAAGGAATTGAAGGCCAAGGTCTCACTCCCACGTGGCGGGCTGGGGAGAATCGTGCAAATGGAGCTGGCCCTACACACTTAGGTCTGGGTTTCGCCGGGGCTCGAAGTGGAATACACTTCGCCAAAGCCTATGGGAGCCCGCAGGCATACAATCTTTTGCCCGGTAGAGATTATGTCTGGATCGAACATATTCCTAGCGCAGGGCTCAGGGATGCGTCATTTCCCAGCGAGAAGACCACTGGGTCAACAATAACTTCTTCTCAAAAAGACAGTCCGTCGCCCTTGGTCAACACGACTGTAGCCAACCGAAGCAGGGTTGAAGCATTAGCACGTCAAGTGAGCCCCCGAGCTGCTGTTCACACCTACAACGTCAAGGTTTGGAGGAATGAGGGCATTGGGGGGTCAAAGCTCAAGAGTGTGTTGTATACCCGGCCCCTGAACTTCTCTGCAACTCTGTTGCTAATATTCACATGCCTCAGGCGATGGAGACCGATACTGCAACATGAGAGGTCGCTCCAATAGCCGCCAGGACTATGTCTGGATCTTTTCCAACGGCAAGATGCACATTTACGAGGCCCTCGACTCTTTCCCGGAGAGCGCTCCATATTGGGGAAGGGATTACGTCTTGTTCGATCTCACAGGCAGCAGAGCGATGGACCGAAGAGATCTCCACCTTGCTGATTGGGATGGAGATGGGGCCTGTGACAGTAAGTGTCTCGGAAAGGGGTTTCGGCATAATCTCCGAGCCATCGAGGGCAAATTAATGGTCACTGTGGCTTGCCAGTTGTCTCGTTGATCACGCTCTTTTGCACATCATGGAGATTTGCCCACAGAAGACTTGAGCGATTGAATTTCCGCCACTAATCAAACTTGCAGTCATTTACACGAATCCAGATGGAGGAGCTGTCGAGGTATGGTTGAATCGCATCAAGACCACGGGTGACTTCAATTGGGAGTATATTGGCAATCCTGCGCCGATGCTCTCATGCGACCAGAGGAGAGGTTTGGGCATTAACGACCTCGCTGTTCGATTTGCCGACCTCAGGTGAGCTTCTGATATTTTGACATTGTATTTTCAACTATATTCTAATGATCTTTGGAGCGGAAATGGACGCCCAGACTATCTCTGTATGGAGAAAGACGGCCGTACAAAGGGCTATCTCCACAACAGCGACGGCTCGTTCGATTGGATTCCACAGTTCAAGAAGACTGACAACTTTGACCGTGCCAACTATCGGTGGGCAGATGTCAACGGTAAGATGCAGGCCGCGTGGTTAGCCTTCGAAAACATCTAACCAATTATTCCAGGTGATGGCCGTGCCGACTTAATCTGGACGGATAAGTTCAAGGGTGATGCGACTGTCTGGACGAACCAGGGGATGGTGCCATCTGGAGACAGTTCATTCACGTGGGTCAACAAAGGCCCCTTATACAATGCTCCCGCACAGGGTGAGGACTCTGCATCAGAAATTTGTTCCCAGAAATATTAGCAGCCGCTAACTCTGAGAAATTGCCCAGGGCATTGTCTACACTTTCCTGATCTGGATGGAAACAAGCGGGCTGATATGCTTTTCGCGGAGGCCGTTGAGAACTCGGCTCAAACCTGGTTCAACACTTGTCCGAATGGTTCTAGCGACGACCCAGACACACTCACGAGCCCTTCTCTACCGCCGCCGCCGCTATAGTTATTATTATATTCGCATTTTTGGAATTGTCTTGAATTCCATTCTGAAGGAGACTAATAAGCATTATCACCTCGCACCCAGCCGCCAGTCTGCAAAGCACCGGTCAGTCTTGCAACCTACAGGTTGGTGTTTTGCCCCAAATTTCTTGGCGCTGTGCAATGACTCCCCAACTGAACAAGACGAAATATCTGCTGGGTACCAGCCCGTTGTGCTTTGGAGCACAAGTATACTTAAAGAATTTGGATCAAGTGCGCAGCACTAAATATCACAGTTGAAAATATTATGTTAAGAACAAATCAATGCATTTTTGTCTTACTGGATAAATGAGCGTATCGTCGTAGAAGTCATGTGTAAGCTTTGACGCTTGAGAAGAACATGAAAATCGAGAACCTTTTCATCATCAAAAGGCTTGAAACACATCAATCGCCAAAGAATCTTCCTAAAACCAAAGATTTATCCAAATAATCATCATTTCCGTCGCTTCTTAAATACCCAGACTGGCATAGATGCTAGCTATGATGGCGATGACGCCAGTGATTGCGTTACGGAGTCCACTCACCGAAGCCGTAATGCTGAGGGTAGCTGCAGCAGAGGCAAAGGCTACTACTGGGCCGACGAATGGCCTAAGGGCCGCTGAGAGCGCTGCAAACTCAGCCTGGACCAGAGAATTGACAGTTTGATCGAGGTCCGCGTGCACCTGTGTGTTGTCATGAGTTAGCCGTTGATACCCAAAGCCACCTCCTCGCGGGCCGTCACCGAAATTTCTGCTAATTGAAATGCCGTAACCTTTTACTTACCACCTTGACTGAAGCATTGATATTAATGAGAATATTCTTGATTATGTCGATATCCTTGGCCAGCATATCGATCTCGCTTTGGGCGAGAATCGCGGCCCTAATGTTGAGTTCTCCCAACGCGGTGGTGGTGGCACCAATGATATTTCCGGCAGCAGTGGTGAGCACCGCAGTAATGTTGCTAGCGCTATTTTCAATTGCAATGATGGCAGTCTGCGCAATCGCCGTGTACGCGTTGGGCTCGTTCTTGATCACAGCGACGCTTGATGCTGGTGCAGGTCAAAGTTATTAGTCAATATTCTTGCTTGATTGGGTTGCAAATGCTGTTTCGAGACTGGTGCAAGAAGAGCATACAGATGGTGGCTAGATATGTCGTTACAGTGGCATTCACAGCCGCGACCGATGCATCGATGGTGCCCACCACGGTTGGAGCTTGGCGCTCGATGATAGCCGCGGCTGAGGCGCTGCTAAGGGCACAAGCTGCTGTTGCTGCGAAGAAGAACTTCATTTTGAGAGATGAATTTGCAGAGATTGCTCTTGAGTTTAATTGTTTATAGTGAGGGTGTCTTTGCTGTGTCCTAGTGAGAGAGGTGATGAAGAACAGTTTTCGTTTCCAATAGCTATGCGGATATTTGCGAGATATTTATATTTCCATCGTCTGCGGTCAAACCTGTCTAGAATCTATATTAGTGGCATAGATCGAGCTCATTATGTTATCAGAATTCCACAGCTTGGTGGGGGTCCATAGCAATCACTTCCTTATTTCTCAGATCATGACTCTCCCTTGACCTAGTGAGACTCCGGCCTGAGGCTCCCTTGGGCCATGAAGCCTATAGCAGTGCGAAGCCAGCATTCAGAGATGCTAAGGGCACCAAGATTAGCTCATTGTAGATCATACTGATGCCAAAAGCATCCGTGATCGTCATTTCAGTGATCGTCACGGTGGCGCCTCAAGTGGTTACACACAATCCATTCGACAATCTAACCCATGTCACAAAGAGTCGTCGGACACGCTCGTCCAGATCACCAGACAAAGACATTCAGAATCAAGTTGATCGGGCACTTGCTTATAGCGCCTTTGGACAAGGAGACGTGCGCAGTCCGTGAACAGCCGCCCTGCAAGCATTCCACCCAACGACTGGCAGTCAAAATGCTTCGGTTCCCTTCAGTTGGGTCCCGGTTTTGGAGCTATCTTTAGCCCTCACGTCTAGCAACACCCGCTGAGGGCTGGGTCTGGACATCAGTGCTGGTACAATGCATTGTTAGAGCCTCGGATGGTGGCTAGAATGCACCGCCACCGTGAGCATGGGCGAGTTATTTGTATTCAAAATGTTTACGCGCACGATAGGTCCAAATAATTTTAACAAGTCCCTTTCTATTATATGATAACTGATCTATCACAGCCCCCACTGGTTTTCAGGCACCCCTTGATAGTGAATGGTCCAGGCCTCAGACAGACTTCAGCTAGCTAAGGCATTGGCATAGTTCGCAGTTCGATTTAGCTTGATCTCTCCGCCACATACCTAGGCACTCATCTAAGCGACTGCGGCCCTGTGGTAATTCTTACACTTTGAAGACGGCGGGCTCGTATACGCCCAAGAGTACCTAAGTATTTGCCTGGCTGCGTCTACACCTGGAGAGCAGCTCGGTTAGCATCTCCCAATCCTGCCCACATATAACCCCTTCAACAAAATTAAAATAACACCATGGGCTCTCCATTCCCACTGATGATGGGCTGGCAAAAGAGGTCTGCGTAGGAGTCGCGGGGCTCAATTCAAACAACCGTGCACATATCGTCTCGTGTCTCGACTAGGCTAAACGTTTTCCTGCACTAAGTGATTTCTAGCACATGTTGTTAAAATAGGGCACATTGCGTCTTATCTATAATGATGGAAACACCAACCTAAGTCCAAGATTCCATAAATACGTCCTGAAGCCATCACCACATACGCCCTCAACGTTTCTGGTCCAGTTGCAGAAAGTAGCCGTCCCTAATGCCCGGCCCGGAGTCCTAGTGTTCCCGCTTTTAAGATATGAAAGGGATTACTAGAGACGGCACTTAGTTGCCGATACCATAAAACCGGGCCCTTGAAAGTCAGGGTGTCAGAAGGCAATCTGTCAGAAGGTAAGCTGTCAGAGAGCTAGCTGTCATGGTAGCGTCACTGGGTGTTCTTTGATTGGTATTGGCGTTGGGCAGATTACCAATCTAATGGCCTGTCTTGGCTATTTTTGAACAAAGAAGTCCACACTCATGTTGGGTAGATAATACTACTAACGCCGGGAGTCGAGACATCCGCATGAAAATTAAGTTCGCCAGCATCCTAGGATCATCTTCAACTTGTTCGACGTTCTAGATCTCACTCAGATCGTCAGTCTGTGATCTTACAGTAACGCCATCTGCGGCAGGAATCCCCTGCTTCAAGCGATCTCACTGAGAGCTTCCGATTTCCACTTCGGAGGACACTCTTTGTGATCGGTGGCCCTGGAGCGCTCCCTGAGAAACTCCTGTGCTCCAATAATTGGTACCAGCTACCAAACTCTCCTACCTCAGACATCCTGTTTGATATGCCTCTCGCAGTGTTCCCTGATACTGTAACGGCTTATCCAGGCTGCACTTTTAATAAGGTATGGAACACAACTGAAAGATTATGTAACCAGAAGGATCGCAAGAAAAGCGGACATTAAGGAGCAAAATACCGCGCACCGAATTCCGGGTGCCGCGTTCCCAGATTCTGCGCTGTTTGGGTCGACGCCGTCGCCGGCTCGCCCCAGATGCCATTTTGCAATATCTGTCAGTCGCCCTCCTGCACTGAGCATAGCCGCATTGGTGCCAACATTCGAAACAGAGGATCGGAACGCCCCGAAGAATGAATAGCGCTCTATGTGAGGCAGACGATCCAAGTACTGGGCCGACATATTATAGAAGCTCTGAGTATCTCTCAAAGACTGATTGTTTAGGTTGAATTCGGTGACCCAGATGGATGTGTTCGGAAACCTGTACTCTGTCAGTTCCCAGTCTTCGAAAACAACAACATAGATTGTGCTCACCTTGCAGTGTACTCTCCAATTCGACTTGCCAGTCCCTCGAAAGGGCCGTACGAATGCAAAACCACAAAGTCGTACGTGCAATATGTTCCAAGGATCCTTGAACAATTTCCGAGGAACTCGTCCAGCCAAGGCAGGTCATGGTCTGCTGACCCGGCTGGAACGGGCAGACCAGCTCTGATACCCATGTGGAATTATGTTATTCACCCATACCTGGGCTCCGTAATCCGGCCTGACGTTACTACCGCCGTATTCTGACATGTCAGGCTCGTTAAAGGTCAAAACGTTGAAATCTTGATACCGTCGTCGGTAGGACCTTTAACGGTATTGAGAAAGGAGATGTCATTGATGTCGGAGGGTGCACCCCAGAGCATGGGAACGAATTCAAAACTTTCCTGGGACAAGCCACGAAAAGACTTGGGTGGTGTTGAAGTGTAACTGTAGTACCACGATAGTTTGCCTGGTTGCTCAGTCCATATATGATCGTCCTCTGGCGTGCTCGGGTCCGGCACGTAGCATAGGCCGCGTTTTGTCGATTGTGTTGACCCAGAGCGGGTGATCAAGGCAAGCTAAGACACCAATACTGTCGGTATTGTGCCTAGATTTGAACGCATATTTGAAGCTTGCTCAGAAGCTGAAGTAAATGATAAAGGAAAGAGTCAAAAAAAAAAAAAAAGGGCACTACAGCGGCGAGAGGATAAGCTAACACGGTCGTGGGAGCTTTGTGAGAGCTTTTCAGCACCTCGAGATGATGTGAACACTGAGCGAAGTATCGATTGATGGTAGCTCTCGGAGCAATTAACTTCGATTCCCATAATTTTTGGATTTTGGTACGCCAACTGCTGACGGGAAGCAGTGTGCCACATCAATTGCTCTAGTTTAAGCCCGGGCCTCTTAGTTAGGATCGGCTACAATCAGCATCAATGATGGGTTGGGAAGGCTGCCGGACAAGCTACAAGGCCCTGCTAAATTCGTCTGGCGCTTGCCTTTACTAGCTTGCAAGATGGTCTAGCTATTGTCGAGACACTAATTTGAGCGTCCCCGAAGGCTACTGTATAATTGTCGCTGCAGTCTGCGGGTATGATGCAGCAAGCACTCACATTTCCACGGGGACTATCGTCATATTAGGCCCCGGGGCCTCTCAGGGTCACAGCCTCGTCTGTATAAATCGCTCGAACACCTCTACCGAGACATGGGACATTATGTAGCCATATGAGTAGGTCATAGGAATGCGTAGCTACCTAGGTAGTGAGTGTCCCCAGATTCTGAGTCTCAGCACTGTGAAGTTTTCTTGCCTTAACCATAGCCTGCAAATGCAAACAAATCCTGCCTCACCACTGTTCACCTCGCAGCCAGCCTCAGCCACAAGCCCATAACACGCAATGACCATCGAGGAAGACCGCTAAGCAACCTAGATTGCTGCATGGGGGAGATGCTACCAGGGACAGCGGCGGCTAATCCGGCTTGTTTCTTGCAGCACGTCAGCCTCACATCCGGGGATCAACCTAGGACCTGCACTCTCTATTCTGGAGATAGTTTGAATGTCATTGCTCTGTCTCGGATGGTGCTGTTGGTGATGCCATAAGCAAATGAAGTCTATAAACTGCTTCGCTTTAGAGCACCTTGATGGACATGGCCTAGCAGAGTGGGGCTGGGCTTGAAAGCACATCTGCAATCCAGCAAGTAAGTCCCGGCCTGCTGCACGAGTTGTGTGAGAGAGAACCTTGATGGCCGCATAACTACCTACTCATTCTCCCCCAATGGAATACCGGTGGATACGTGTATCCCCAGGCCCAGCTCCGACAAGCACCCTTTTTGTCTTCTTCTCTTCACCACAACAGAATGCCTCTCTTCTGCTCCTATCGCAGCACTCGGCCGTGAAGATACTTGAGAAACTTATCTGGCCACTCCTTTTAGACCAATTGAGAAAAGTTATGTCTCAACAACAGCAGAGTCCTTTCCTTCGGATGCCGGCCGAGATCCGCCTCAACGTCTACAGCTACCTCCTCAATGACGGCGGGAACCAGTGGCTCCCCATTCGCAATCGGCCAGACGCAAGGTATAAACAATGGGAGGTTGAAGTCGGAATTCAGGGCCCTGTCTTACCAAGACAATCCACGAAATACCACGTGATAGAACGGACGTCCATGTTCAGCCGACGCTGTTTCGAAACTACTTACCATCTCGCCTGCGAAGACGCAGAATTCCACGTAAGCAGCTTTCGGATACAATCTTAACCATTACAAGAAAAGGCCTCTCCCATATTCAGCCTGCGCCTGAAAGGTCTTCGCAGGCTGCAGGCTTTGAGGCAGGCTATACTAGTAGCTGTGTCGTGGCCCGTTGCTTCCCATAGGAACTACTGTCTCGCTGTTTTGATAGCTGACTCAATGCTGTAGACTACTATACTAAGCGTCTGTCGTCTTATCCACAAGGAGACCTCTCACATACTCTACGGTAAACATTGGTTCGAATTCGGAAATCACATTGAGGCCGTCGTTCCGTTTCTTCAGGACCGCTCACCGCATACACGGTCCCTCGTCACCGGTATCTCCGTCTACAAGCGAGGCCCGCTCCCTTGCCTGGATTGTACTAGTGACAGGCACGAATGGTCGTACTTGTGCCGCTACTTGACCCAGACCAGGTCCCTCAAGAAGCTGAGGCTCGTCGTCGAAGGCGGCAGGCCGGGGAAGCCATGGGAGGGCGTCCAGGAGCTGAGCGAGGCTGACATCAGACTGCTGAGCCTCATTCAGCACGAAAGCCTACAATGGATCACTGAGCTATCACAGGTCAAAGGTATAGAGGAACTCGATGTGGTTTCAGACGTCAGTGTCACTTTTCTCTTGCAACGGATCCCCGACTTTCATGTTTTGGAATGTTCTAGAATGCAACACTTTAGGATCCGTAGCAGGACTAACGTCACCATTAGATGAAGTATCTACCAGTGCCCAAGTCGCCGGGCATGATTTTATATGCCGCTATTTCTGCCTCTATAGAAAAGGGTCTGACGGACTTCTTCCGCTCGGAGATGAATAATGTTGGGTGATAACTCAACTGCCGGCTGCTATCTCCACAAATAATACTAGATATTACAACCAATGACGAGGTAGTCCCTAGTGCACCAATATCTACTGCACGCTGAATCACGTTAAAGTATTTACAACTCAGCAGGCAACGCGAAGGCGTTGCCTTAGGAACCTTGGGCGAGTGAGGTTAGCAGACCCTTGCTCTCGCAACCTTGCTCAATTTCCGTGACGGTCGTCAAGTGAGCTAATGTCAGATTGGACATGTCTGCCCACTGCATCACACTCCCACCGGCGCCTTCGTACGCAGGCCAGCCGATTGAGTCCAGACCATCAACTGGGTCTGTGACGAATGCGAGGTACGCATCCTGTAAAGTGTGGCTGACGGCATACTCAAATGGAGTGGAGTTCCCGCGGAAGTTCATGTGCGTGCCGAACAACATGGGTAACTCTGCCTCATGGTACGCCCCCATCCAGGGCTGAGGGCTAATATTGGTGAAATTACCCGTGTAGTAGTATCGATGAGTAACCCGGTTTTTTTCAAGGCGCTCACTGCAGATCACGGGTCAGCTCCCTGTATGCGCAGTCCTTTTGCTGCTGAGACTTGTATCTTACTATGTAGTCAGAGTTGCTGGGCACCAGAAGTAGTTGTATGAGTATTCCAAGGCAGTTTCCAGATCCGGGTTGGTGGCATTGTATGTTGTCAAGAACAAGCCTTCGTTCTCGTTGAAGCCGATGATAGCAGGCTTGAATTCGTTGATTAGCCATGTGCTTATTGGCTTTTGTTCTGCTCGTATGAGGGAGTGATCAGTGGCTTACCAGGTCAGACATTTCTCCTCCTGCGGCTTTCTCCGTATAGTTATTGAACACAAGCTTGTCGTCCACAACCGGGATGAAGTTGATGGAAGGAGATGCTCCCGAGTCCTCGTAAGTCGCGACAAAGTTCTCGAGCTCTGAGGCAGGAACTTTGCGCATGCACTCCAGTTCCGCCCCTGAGGTAGTCTGGTTACCACAGCCGAAATGAGATGCCACAAGGCTGAAGCTGGAGAAGTCTGCCCTTTCGCGGTTGATGAGAATGTCAAGGTGAGCCGTGCCAGAGTCCATGATCAGACCTTGCACGATGGGTTCCTCGGCGTATGCAAAGTTGTACATATCCACAGCGGTCGATCCAGCAGACTGGCCCCAGATGACCATGCGCTCAGGATCACCCCCGAAACTCCCGATGTTCTCTTGTATCCACTCGACTGCAAATCTCTGATCCATCAGACCGAAGTTCTGCTCTGATAGACCTGCAGCTGTAGGGAACCCAAAGATGTTCAGACGATAGCTGTGATCTCATGTCAGGCCTTTCACCCCGGAACGACGTCTCAATAAGAGGACTAGACTGACTTGAAAGAGACCACAATGTGGGACTGCGATCTTTGAATCCAATCAACAGGGATTTGATATGGAACGTCGATCCCGCCAGTAGCGAATCCCCCACCGTAGAACCAGATCAAAACTGGCAGAGCCTCTTCAGCCTCCAAAGCCTTTGCCGGCGCCCAAATGCTCATCGTCAGGCAGTCCTCGGCCATTCCAGCTTTACCAATCATGTACTCTGGCGCATCGGTCCGGAGGATACCCGGGTGAACTGAGATGTACTGCCAGCAGGAAGGTGGCAACGCCGTTGCGCTGACGATGGAGTTGTTGGAAGAGACTTCGTATTCCTGAGGAGGTGCCCATCGTAGGTCATTGACGGGTGGCTGCGCGTAGGGGATGCCCAAAAACTCTGCAACGGTCGATGCTCCTGGAGCTAGGCGGCCCTGCACCGAGAGCCCATTGTCAAGATGCACGATGGGATCCACCGCACGCCCAATGATTCTGTGTCTCGGAATAGACGACGCGGCGACAGTTGACGACATCAAAGTCGCCCATATGGCGCCAAACTTTCGAGCAACCATCTTGTCTTCCTCTTTTCTCTGTTTTGCAGTTGTCCCCAGCTGGCGAGCCTGGCCAAACTGCCTAGTGCAGCAAGGGGACGGTAGCCCTTTAAATACATCTGTAGACAATCTATACAGATGATAGAAACCTTGCATCAGCTCCTCTTAACGGGGCCCACATTGGCCTGGTTCATCCGAGCACTCTTCCGCGAGCAAATCATTATGCCAAAATGGGTTGTTCACCGTTACATCGTGACCACGCGTGTCCCCACAACCCCAGCTTTTCGGTCCGTTTCCTGGTCCTAACGCAGGTACGCAAACAGCCCATTGCACTCTTACAGGACACTGCTATACCCCACGGCATGGGT
Organism: Diaporthe sp. PMI_573; assembly: GCA_021399435.1. Classification (NCBI taxonomy): domain Eukaryota; kingdom Fungi; phylum Ascomycota; class Sordariomycetes; order Diaporthales; family Diaporthaceae; genus Diaporthe; species Diaporthe sp. PMI_573. The sequence continues at coordinate 3,388,677 of JAJTUP010000002.1, read as the reverse complement.
CAACTTGACTCGTAGCCCTGACCCGCATCCGATGCACTGGACCGCTTCCGGTCGAAGATCTCTGGAGCGAAGGTGTGGAAGACCACGCCAAAACATGTCTTGATCTGTACAAATCATATGATTCGCGCAACAAAGCAATAAGTTGCCGTGCCCACATTCGGCCCACCCCCTGATTTGGTCCGCTTTTCTCATCTTTCTAAAGTTTATATCTAGATAATAGAGCATAGTTAACTTACTTCTTTATAATATACCTTAGCTATAGCTGTAATAGTAATTGTTGCGTGAAGGACAGAAAAAACTTTCTAGACACTGCTTCTAAAACTGGGGGTTCTCCCTTCAGGAGGCGAAGCGGGTAAGTGAGTTTTAACAAGTCCAAGGGTCATCCTTCACAGACGTCAACTGGACATATCTTCACCAGTCTAGCTTGTTGGCTGCTTACCTACAGTGGGGCCGAAAAAGTCTCGGCCCTCTCGTAAATCTCAACCCTTACTTTTATGATATACCTAAAATAGCCAGCCCCACAACACATATATACAAAAAAATCTTGTAGAAATATAAAATATAGGCATTTTACTCTCATATAATAAAAATTAGTAGTTTAAAAATGGTAAACTTTAAATAAATAAATAAGATTAAAGATCTCTTATAAGTTTTAAATACTCGAAGTTTAAATAGAGTTTTAAAATTAAATAAAATAGTACTAAAGTAGAAAAAAATTATGTATCATTATTAAATAGTTAAGTATACTTAAATAAGAGAAATCTTATTTTAAAATGTTTTATTATAAATTATATAAAATCTTAAAGATAAAAGAATTAATTTCTTTAGTTTTAAAAAAAGAAAGCATGACTCGTTAGTAGACTCTGTTGAAACAAAATAGCCGCTACACTAGAAATAACCACCAAAAGCAACATGCTGCTTTTAGCAGCTACTCCAGAGAGCTTATATTTAGGTGTCAACGTCACCTGTTCTATAGACTCATAGGGGGTCTTAGTGGCCATTTTCCTTAACAATTTTCAAATTTAAAATATCTTTAGATTTAAAGCAGTGTAAAACTAAAACAAAAATATTTATAAAGCTATACTTTTAAGAATTCTATATTTTATTACTTAAATTATATTAAAATAAAACGTTTGAGTTGGGGATAAATTTTGATGATATAAAAAACTTTCTTTAAAGTGGGTGAATTTGTATGGGTATTCTTAAGAGGGGGCCGAGACTTTTTCGGGCCCACTGTAGGTACGTAACTACCACAAGTGGTCCCATTCTTCGGGCCAGTAGGGGACTCAAATCCTTGCCTCTGTGGCTGGCGGAAGCTGTTGCCCTCTTTGTACAGTCAAGGTCTGGTATCATTGTTTCTCATGCATGTATATCCCGTACTAGCGCCTCCTGTTTCCCATGAGAAACAGGTTAATTGCTCTTCATTTCGACAATTATTTTGATCTGAGGCCTGGGAGAGTTTCGCAGCCGGCCAAATCTCGACGAGGGGCAATGGGGCCCATGCAACCATCAGACATGCAACATTGTAGCTACTCTCATGTATGTTCTTCGTACAGGAAGTGATATAATCACGTACTTGAATTGCGGGACCTGTAACTCTTCTTTCGATTGTCGATCCATACCCATTGCCCGCTTCCAATCAACTGAGCGGTGTTTGAACCGTTCATTTCGGACAGATAGTCATTGACTCAGTCATGGACTTGGCTCCAACCGTGATACAAGCTGCTTGGTCTGATTCAAAGAAGCTCCTCCATCTCCCGCCATTCTCGTGCAAGTCAAAGTAACAAATTATTGAATCAGCGAAATTAAGTTATGCATTGTCGAAGCACAGGCGTCGCGACTCAAGCAGCGGTCCTTGAAATGAAGGATTGTTCACCATGCAAGAAAAGCTATACTTCGCAGACCACAGATAAGATCAGTACAATGATAATGTTTTAGTTTCAGGATCATGGTTTGTATACTCGAGATCGATGAGGAAAATGCGATTAGGTACGGCACTTGTTACTCGTTGATCTCGAGATAATTAGGGAGACTCTCGACCTTTGGCCCAATCCCCTGATCAACAGCTGTTTGCATTTTACTAACACCCGGCAGCCTACGCCCTTTCAAAATTCAGTTTTGATGCATCTCAAGCAAACGCGAGTAGAAAGTCCACGGAGTTCATGATCGACAGATTGATCAAGAAGGGAAGCAAGAATACTCCGGGCAGTCATTGGTGCTAGTGTCCGCCTCTTTTTTGGGAAACAAAGAAAGAAAGGGAAAAAAAGAAAAACTCATATGCTTCCCAAGCAGTTGACTGGCATCGAGATGGTCCGAGCCCTCGTCTTGGCCTTTGACTCGGATAGATGCAACGTGCCGACCAGAGATTATCAGCCCCATTGCATATATTGATTGCTGTAGTCGATTGGGAAGAACAGCCCTCGCGATCCGCTGTGTTGAATCCAGCTGAAATTGCCAAAGCGTTCAATTGTCCATGCTTTGAAGCGTTGCGTGATGATGCTGAAACGATTCTCCAGGGTACCTAGCTGCGTTAAACGTAGGCACTGTCTGCCCATTCACTTTGTTCGAGATGGTCCGAAACCAAGTGTCATCCATCCGAGACATGTTCCTCATGCGTCCAATTGTACCAATATCACCGCCCCCTCTTGAACAACAACGAATCCCAATACTCGTGCTTTTTGCATGTGTTCCTACGCCAGTCTCGTGTGCTAGCCTTACAAAAGCTAGCCGTCGATGAGAATGAAAAAATCTCGGGGTGCCTGAGTCAAACATATGCTCTCCTGGGGTTTCTTGTGCTGGTAAATATCTCTTCGATGTATCACGTGAGTGTTAGGAATGAGAGCATGGGACCAGATGCTTCCGAGACTGGTGTGCCAGACACGGAGTTCACAAGACGTTCTGTAAGGTATCAGAGGGTCGCATTGTCTGATCGAGTCCTACAGGGCATGGGGGTTGTGATTGGGCTGTGCCGAGACACCCGGGCACCCGGGCACCCGGCGGAGAGCCTGGAACCAGTGCTCTTGTAGAAGCTGGGCGGCTTATGTACCTTCTTCAGCGCAAGGTAGCTCAGAAAAGATCAGCTTCGAATCCCCACTGAGAACACGGTCTCTGGAGATTGCCGCACCTGTTCCAAGCTTGATTGCTTCATTAGATACTTAGGCACCTAGCACGGGCCAGGAGCAGGGCTTGAGTTCCGATGAGATATCTCCACCCCCTTTCTGAGATTCTTGTTCGTTGCCACGAACACCTGGCTAGAACCCGACTATTAAATGTGCAAAACGAGATGGTCGTTGGACGGATATACCTTCTCATTCGTGACCGGTGGTTTAGGCCTCAGCCCAATCGCTTGCGGGCTTTTCTCCTCCCGAACAGGATCGTGTTGGAGGGTTCCAGGCAGAGCTTATTTGCCATGGCCGTCCAATTTGAAGGTTCAGCATTATCAATAAAGTAACCCCCAAATTCAGAAATTGATGTCGAGGCTCTTGTTTCAGGATAAGGTTCGCTGTGCCGTGCAACCTAGACAAGGCGGGCATGGGTACAACCAGACTTGTGTGCTTTGATGATGGACTGAATGGAACGGTTGCACATGGTTAAGCCTCAGACTCCTGTGTACGTCCCCAGATTCTGCATGCAATGCAACCATGGTATCCGCGCCCGGTAACTGTAAATATCTCCGGGTCGGCCGGGGTGAAGCTTATAAGCCACCTAGTCATTACCTAAGCCCAGTGTTTACGCGAGATTAACTGCCTCCTTTCTACCCTACCGCACCGCCTCGCTGTAAACAAATATTCTTTCTTCTGCTAGCCAGCCTTTTCGGTCATCGTGCTGTGTGCGACGACTAGGTCTACTTTCATTCTTGTCTGCCTTCCTCTCTTGCACCCGTATGCCATCTGGATGGGCACCATGCCGTGGCAGCCAGCGATTACGATACCCACTTTTATCTGCAGTATTTTGTCGAGTGGCGCTACCGCCACCGTTCTGTTCATGTGGATGATATCAAACGATCCCGCCAAGAAGAGGTCCAGTCGATATGCCCTCGTCATCAATCTGACATTAGCTGGTGAGAAGCTGCGTGATATCATCATAGAGCGTGTCCGAGCGACTGACCCAATGCTCACTGTCTTCACAGAATTCATCAATTCTACCAACAACACTATCTCTGGCGGTTGGGTCCTTTCACATAAGACTTTGCTGCCCACTGGTCCATCATGCAACTTCAATGGGTGGCTCGGCCAGGTGTCAGTGCAGGTGAGCATAATCGACCACAAATGACTCGTGAGTGATGTCTCTATGCTAATATTTTCGTTCAAGGCCGCAGATTTCTCTGTGCTCGCAATCGCCGTATTAACTTTCATGACTCTGACCTTCAACCGCTGGGTGTCCAATGCCTCCATGTTACAAACAGTCCTCGTCTGCACGTCCGTGTGGTTGGTCCCAGTGATTACAGGAACGACAGCTCTGGGACTTGGGAAATATCAACCAGTTTCGGGAAACTGGTGCTGGATAGCACCAGAGCCGTTATGGCTGCGATATGCCCTCGTAAGCACCATTTTCCCCGTCCAGTCATCCCCCGTCTGTCATGTTTTGGAATTCTTTGGATTGTATCACTTTGGGCCCCGCAGCAGGTGACTAACACTTACCAGGGCCACGGATGGCGGATGTCCATCTTTGTCGTCGTCATTGTCCTGTACTCCATCATATTCACCCTGGTCCGGCGACGACTCATGGCCAGGGTGAGCAGCAATCAGCATCGTTATTCTGTGAGTTATGGATCACAAGTGGAATTGACTCAAGGCCAAGAGCACTTGATACACGCTCACGACAATATCTTGAAGGGGCAAAAGTCCGTCTTTGGTGCCGGCCCTGATGGTGGTAAGTGTCTCCAACGAAGCTGGAAAAGCAGCGGCGAGTACCTTGAGTAACTCAACTCCCGAAGGCAAAGACGACCCAATCAAGCGCCCAGAGCTGGCTAGGTCCGCCTTTTCATACGACGATGATGCCGAGAGGCATACAAGACAGAGGAGACTGGCACTCAAGCCGAAGCTGCGGATCATACAAAGCTCGAAGCTCGATCAGGAGACGTGGCACTGGTTCTTGCTCAGCGCATTTCCCTTGTCCTACATACTAGTGTGGATTCCGGGACTGGCAAATCGCTTCGTCGAGCTCAGTGGGAACTCGTCAAGCTGGGTCTCAGCTTTGCAGGCAATGACGCAGCTTACAGGTTTGGTTAACGCCGTGGTATACGGTCTGAGAGAGCATCGTGGGCTGTGCCGAAACCTTGGTGAGCGTTATCATAACCAATACTGACTCTGAGACAACATCATCCGTCAAGATTGTGTTCGGCGCAGGGCCGTCGATATAGCCTTGAGAACAAGGCAGTTTCAAGTAGCGGACGTCATCACAGCAGTGGGCTGGATGTAAATAACAATGAGCAATGTGTTATGAACGGTTGACATTTCACACAATTTGGGTCCCAAATTCTAATACGGACGCTGGGGCGTTTCGTGTCGTAAATCTAATCTGCAATATTTGCTATCTATAGACTATCATTCAAGCAGCGTAAGCGGCTCCAAAAGGTTGAAGTTGTACGCCCTCGATGTCGGCGTAGCCAAACTTGGAACGGTCCTCGTTATTTGCCATTCCCTTAGACCATTTCTGCATAGATGCGAGGAAGGCATCCTTATGCTTGTCCTGGCTTAGGTCGAGAGGCTCCTTCTCTTGACCGACAAGTCGAATTCTATAATTGCGTTAGCATGCACTTAATGATCTGGGTCAAGATCCAGTACCCACTGTGTTCCAGCGGCCACGTTTGTGACTCTAAATTCTTGCTCATCTAATTTGTACTGGATCGCACTCTTGACCTTGCCTTCAAAGATCTTCTTGGGCAAGTCAAACTCGTGAGCGATCGGCCTTGCCAGTGACACGCCGTGGACGGAGTCCAATGCCTTCACCATTGCGCCCGCTGATCTCAGGCCGCCCACAACATATGCTTTCGTCTTCTTGAGCCTTGGAACAATAGTATCAGCAAACTCAAGGAAGAAAGCTTCTCGCTTCTTTGTGGACTCCCTCTTGTGCGAAAACGCCAGGTTCTCATAGGTACCACCAGAGAGTTCAACGTAGTCAAACCCGTGCTTCTCTAGCTCTTCGCACAGCGAAGCGCAGTCTTCGGGACTGAAGCCGCCCTTCTGGAACTCGACGCTGTTGATCTTGATGCCCAAGCTGAATGACGTATCCTTTACACGGGCCTTGATGGCGTCTGCGATTTCCATAATGATACGTCCACGGTTCAGGAGTGAGCCGCCGTACTGATCCGTACGCTTATTTGTTGTTGGCGCAAGGAATTGGGCGAGGAGGTATCCATGGGCGCCGTGCAACTGGACACCGTCAAAACCAGCCTTGTGGGAGTACTCAGCAGCATGAGCAAACCCCTCGATGACACGGTCGATGTCCTTCTGCTCCATGGGCCGAGGCTTGGCGAAGCGCATGCCCATGACGTCGCCCTCCAGCTGGACATCACTCGCAGAGATTGGGTGCTTTTGCAAGTCTTCGGATACCTGACGGCCGGGATGGCTTAGCTGTGCCACAAACAGACTTCCTTCTTTCTTTGCAGCAGTAGCCAGCTGCTTGTATGCTTCAAACCTATTGCCCTCAGGGGATGCATCAATTGGGATGATGGGGTTTCCGGGCGCCTCAAGATGGTCATACTCGATCATGACGTTGCCGGATAATATGACACCGAAGCCGCCCTCACCCCACCGCCGATACACGTTGATGAGTTCTGGTGTCGGGATGCCGCGCTTCTTGAGGTCGTTTGGATCCCACGTCGACTGCAGCATTTGGATTCAGCTCTCAAAGGACCAAGGGAGTAGTTTTGTATAAATTAGGTGAGAAAATGGCCACAAAGTAGCCATAGCCTGTTTCAGGACCAGCGGTACGATAAGCTCTTTGAGGTATATACCACAGAGGGGAGAAGTTTCTTCTGGAAGGCGTTACAAGTATATCTAGAAGCTGCTTACCAGGCTCTCTGTCATGGCCGCCTTCATGAATCGGTTCTTAGCCGTCAAGCCGCTGAATTCGAATTCCAGGGGCTGACCCAGCGGGCTTGGGTCAACGTCCTCGGCTTCAAAACGTGTGGGAGTCATGGTCTTGGTTGACAAGATCTCTTAGGCGAAAGCGTATCAAAACACGTTGATGCAAGAGTAAGGGTGCTGCTGGTGTGGTTATCGGTGAGGGCGATGGTGTTCTCGGTCTACATGCGGCGGTGATGGACCCATGGCTGAGGCTGATCGGTCGCGTCACGCCTACTTTTATATTGTAGCTGCTTCCGGAATCGCACCAAATGATGGAGTCACTATTACTACCATACGATTCAGCCTTAGAAATCACATTACCGCGGCAGTTCAAACTGTGGCGCTTGTGGGACTTGGTAAATCCGCTTTTCGCGGCCTGGTAATTACATGGACTTTGTAATGCAACAAACTGTTAAGTCATGTCGTCATTGCTGTTGCAGGCGCGGCACCCATGCCGGGAAACCGCTGAGGACCCACGAAAAGTCCCCTAAAAACCTTGGATGAGAACGCCGAATGCTGGTTGATTCTCAGCAAGCGATAGAAATACACCCACCGCCCTTGCAGCCGTTCATCTCCCGGGTGGTTGTACCAGCTTTGCCAGTGCCCTGGTACTGCAAACATCCTCCCCCCAAGACCCCTCTGTCTCCACTATCAACGTCTGCGGCCATCTTACCTTTATATCAGTCTCATAGCAAGATGGACCGCCCAGCGCCATACGGGCAAGACCCAGAGTGCCACTTGCCATTCCCCTTACAATGTCAACGCTTGACCGCAGCAGGTATCAGGTGTAGGCTCGGTGTTCGGCCACGAGCCAGAAGGCCTTCTCAGCAGCTACCAATTCAGCCCAAACCTTGTGCGACCTCTGGACGAGAGTCTCCTTGACACCGTCGCCCAGGAGAGCCACCACCTCGGACACTGCATGGTCAATAACGCCGGAGAGTTCTTGAACAAAAGCTGCGAACCCGCTGTTTCCCCAGTTCGGGATGAGGTCCATTCTCAAGGCACCCCCATCTGCATCAGACGCTCCCGCGCCAGCCCGCTGTTTAGACTTGGCCCAGGTCCAAGCATCAGAATAGACCTTCTCTGTGCCCCAGAAGACAACCGCAGCCTCTAGCCACGGAAGAGGCAGGCTCCTGTCGACACTCGCGGCGGGGTGCAGCGACCCGAAGAGCTTCTCGAACATGACAAGGCCGGGCAGCTTTGCAGTGCCCGGAACGCGCTGGACCTGTCTCCCGCCCTCGGTGGTGGTCATGGTCTCCAGGTCGATGGACAAGCCATATTTGCGGGCCACGTCGACGAATAACCGTTCCTCCCTCCGCAGGGCCGTTAGGGAAGAGAATAGCCAATCGACGAACCGTGTCTCGGGCGCCGCCTCGCTTGGTGACTCCGGGGTTGTTTGCGGCAGGTCGATGACAGACAGCGTACGTCCCGCGGCCTTGATGTAGGCATGTATGTAGAGGCGGTCATTGGCGAGCCACTTGCCCAAGGTCTGCTTATCGAGACGCCCCTCACTAGCTGCCGTGAGGAAAGGCGCCTCCGTCGCGGCTTTGTACCCTGGCGGGTCAACGCCAAGGAGATGGGAGGTGAGTGAGAAGGTGGGAATGGTCATTTTCTTTGACGATGCGTTTGCTCTCTAGATTCGCAATGCCACTGGAGGAAGAACAGCACATTGAATGAGCGAATCGAAGGAGCGAAGAGGTCTTGAGCCCAAGCTCAGGGTGACGTAGTTGTTTTGTGAGCTGAACACACACCCGAACCCTATGTGTTTCCCCCTCTGCTCAATGACACGTGCAGCTAGCCGTGTCTCCATGTCTCCATGTCCCGTCAAGGGAGACAAGTCCATCTGAGACTTTCAACGAGGCTTGAGACTTTGGCGAGCATCGTAGATTAAATCCTCCCTGCGTTCGTGTGGGAGTGAGAAGGGCTCGTGGGGTTGAATTGGGGGGGGGGGTGCTCCGTGTGGCCAAGTCCAATTCAACGCCCGCCGTCCGTGATCATGTAATGTACTGTAATTAATTTACTTGGGTTCCGAGCTCAAGTCCTCTGTGGAAACCCAACGCTCTTCAAATTCGTCTCGTCGACTTCCTGCCCTCGGACGGTCTTGACGAGCCCATCCAACCAGTCCTGATGTCCCAGCAACATCTTGTTCGGCACTGCCCCCGCCCATTCCCGGAAGATCGACCCTATCTGACTCTCCTGCGTCAGGATTCTCACCCTTCCACCTTCCAAGTCCTCCACCAGCCACGCGTGATAGATCGCAACCCCTTCCCCCGCATCGGCGCTCCACGCAAGCCGTCCCGCTGTCCCATTGCCCGGCGTTACGGATCCCTCCACAGTGCATGTCAAGGGCGGGAAGCCGAAGGTGGCGAACTTAAAGATGTCGCCCTTGTTGAGCATGGGCCCCGACTCGGGCACAGTGATTTGACCGCAGTTCAGGTAGTATGACTCCCACTTCGTGATGTCGTCCAGCAGCGCCCATATCTGTGCGGCAGTAATCCCCTTGACGATGACCTCGTTGGACACATAGTTGTCTGTCTCGCCCGGAGTGAATTTGGCTGGCCAGATGATTGCCGACTGAGTGGCCATGGTGAGGTCGCGGGGGACGAGGGTGAGTATGTTCTGAAGAATGTGTAGACTCGATCACTACAGCTTGGTCGACCACGTCCTAATGTCAAGTTCATCAGGGTACTTTATATGTGTGGTGTTTCACCGCTTACAAATCCATCGCACAACATCCGTGGCACTTGCGGGGTCCTCGACTATTGTTCAAAGACGGGGAAACTAGTTCAACCGTCTTCACCGCACATCAACGCAATCGACTCACTCGAGCTCTGAAACACCTGGGCAGCGGCTCCGTGCTGTAACACAGGATGTGGGCACCGAAGCCACACAGGCACACAAACATTACGTACAACTGCTCATGTTGCCTTCGTCAAGCGGAAGACAAGAGCGGGGGGACTTTAAAAATCTCCTCGAGTGCAAAACTAGTTACATACTGTACTGAAACAATCATGCCGTTCCAGTACACCCAGTAATATCTGGACCCTGGAGGTTGCGTCAACTCCAGACAAAATGTGCCTTCTGTTTTACCAATGGCGCACGAATTAACATAAAACCACAACCAATTTTCGGCTGATTGGCTGCGTGCTCAAGAGGTTCTAGATTTGTAGCCTGTTGAAGAGTTGGGATGCTACTAATCTATTTGCGCGACCGATGCCCCAATTGACTAGGCCTCTTTATCTGTGAATATGGTTCAGGATGCACTTCATTTTTTCAAGGAAGACTGTTTTCTTGGACTCGAAGCCAATCATTCTCACGGCATTCATGACAAGCCCAGCACACGCGTCAGACCAATTAAGCAGTGCTTCATCGATGAGAAACCGACCTGAAAGTAGCCTGAGGAAACCAATCCCGACCCTCGGCAATGACACAGTCTTTCGTATCAGAAGCGCCGAGGGGCTTCCGGCTCCGGGCGAGGTCGTCTTGTCTTATAGCGTGAGAGAAATCTCAAAAGTTAGGGGAATGTGCATGGCGGAAGGGAGGAAGGCAAAGGGGAAAATCAGTGCAAAACTTTCAGCGCCTCCCCTCGTCTCCCTGATCATACACGTTTTGTGGGTATCTTTTCGCTCGCTGTTGGTCACTTTATGCGCGGCTGCAGGGCGCTGTGCCATGACAAGGTCGTCATGGCCGGTGCTTTGGTGCTGTAGATGCTCCAACGTGATGCTATTTTACCCGGCGACATTGAGCTGAAAGCCTGTTAATTGTGAGCAGAGATTGGTCCACTTGTTTTTCTGCTGCTTGTTTGCTTGTTTTGAATGGAGTCAGCCTCGGAGGTCCGAGATTTATCGCCGAGGCTCGGCCGTAAGATCACTTTGCATGGTCCCAGGTCTCGGAAGCACATTCAGTGCAATATGGAAGATCTCACGCTAGCGGCCTGGAGGCGCGGCCAAGGGAAGGGCAGACTACTTGTCTCTTGATGCTTCGGAGATACGAACACATAGGCAGACTAAATCAACTGGTGTCTGCGATCCTGCAACACCACAGTGCCTCTGGTGATTATGTGTGACGAGCCTCCTCGGTGTTTCGAGATCCAAAAGAGAAGGGCATGTGATGGTGATGACGGCGAGTTTGTATAAAGACCTCTGCTCAAGCCAGTCCAACACGCTCATCGACCAGGCTCTAGACATCTTTTTGGGTCCGTATCCGGTCACTCCCCTGCAAAACATCGATAGCTTTGAAACCACTCCGGATACGATACCACACAGGCAGGGACAACAGAATTCAATTACAAGTCTTCCAAAATCTCAAGATGCAAACCGTGCAAACCATAGTCTCAGACCTCAGAACCCGCCCTCTCTTTATAACCACCGCCGCCCTCTTCATTGCCGGTGCAGTCATCGCCCACCGTGACTATCGTGCTTATATAGCCCTAGGCCCACACGGGCTGCCCGACACATTCTGGGGCTGGTATATGCAGCTGCGTATGGCGACCAAGTCCCGGAAGGACACCACAGTCCCGGCCCCGTACGATCTGGAGGCTGTCGCGGGCCCGCACGACCGGGAGAGCTTTCTACCCAACACGGCCGTGGGTGGGCTGAGCTGGCGCCCTGGCAACAAAGCACCCCAGGTCCCTGGTTTCGTCGCGCCACAGAGGCAGGTCACAGACATCGCGAGCACCGAAATGAAGAAGGCCATGTTTGCCTACCTCGACGCGCTGGTTGGCGCGAATGACAAGGCCTTGCAGACACAGACGAGTGTTTTGGAAGGCCCAGTCCCAGCAATGGGATTGAGTGAGGAGGTGAGCGAGGGGGACCGGCCGGAGGTCCTACGGAGCACCCGAGGTGAAATGTGTCATATCCACCCGCCGGATGGGAGCACACATCTGGTCATGAGCCTGAGAGACCAGAAGAGGGTGATCGAGTTGGGCTGGGGCAGGCGGCACAGGTTGAGCGGCGGGGGAAGGCTCCCTTGGAACTACACGTTCATATATGCGCCGCGCGATGATGAAGAGCTGGCAGTGTGGAAGAGAATTGTCCAAGCTGGTGCGACCTTCTGCTGTGCCGGCTTTGCTCGGATCCAAGCAGCCGATGCGGCCAGGTGAGCAACCTAGGAGCCTGGCGGACAGGCTCGAGGAATGGCATCCGGTCGAGGGCGAAGGACCGGCTCTTGATATACGGGAATGCTGCTGTTGGATGATTCTTGTCAAGTCGGCTGTCTTTCTCCGTTTGGGCTCACTCATCCAGCTTTGGTCGCCTTCAGTTGTAAGGGAAGTATCTAATTAATCGAACCAAAACAAAAGTATCACTTGTGCAAGAACCTCGGAGGCAAGCAAGCCCTGGCGTAGCCCTTTGGGGGAAGGACCGGGGGGGACATCACTTCGCTTGCGACTGACAGGGGTCCCATGCCAGTGCAGCTAGACTAACGGTGACGAAGCAAGTGGGAGCTTGCTCCAACAAGTGGGAGGCTCGTCAGGATACCCGCACTCGCACCCGCACCCGCACCCGATGCGTATGTGTGTCCCTGCTGCAACCACGCGCCCTCGCCATATCCCGCGTGCTGTCCATGAGTTGATTGAGTGCTTGTTTCTGGCCTTCAACTGTCCCATACACCCGTCTCTTCTAGACTAATTCCACCTGTCCCGGCCACCCCTACCCTGCTCCGTGCTTACCGCGCAACTCTCCTCTCCTCTCCCCCTCGCCCCTCGCTCCTCGCTCCTCGCTCAGTCTGCCACGCACCCGCCCACCCTTCCCACGACGTCGACCACCTGACTGCGCCAGCGCCAGCACCAGCGCCAGCGCCAGCCCCGACCGCACGACAGCAACCACGACCCCGGAGTGCGCTTTTGACCCGCGCCCAGCCCGGCCCCGAGACGGAACTATTGCGCCCACCCGGTACGGCGAGGCCGCCATAGGGTGGATCGGTGGACGATATCTCGAGCACAAGAAACAATCAATCCGCAAGATCAGGAGTCTGTCTGACGCCATGGCTGCTCCTGCTCCACCCGAGGACCAGGTTCGCCTGCTCAGCGATGCCCTCGAGGCAGTGCGCCACCAGACAGGCCTGATGCGCAAGTGTCTGGACATGCCTGGCAAGCTCATGGACGCTCTCAAGTGCTGGTACGTCGTCTCGCGCGCCCCTCCCTCCCCCCCATCCGCACCCTCTCCCGCCGCCCAGTCGCTGCCGTGAGCTTCGCCAACAGCTCAGCCCCCTGGGTCGCCACTGACATGCTCCTGACCCTTCAGTTCCACCCTCGTCTCCGAGCTGCGAACGTCCAGCCTCGGCCCCAAGCAGTACTATGAGCTCTACATGGCCGTCTTTGATGCCCTCCGCTTCCTCTCTGTCCACCTCCGAGAAAACCACCCCGTGAACCACCTCGCCGACCTGTACGAGCTCGTCCAATATGCCGGCAACATCGTGCCTCGCCTCTACCTGATGATCACAGTTGGCACTGCCTACATGTCTATCGACGGCGCGCCTGTCAAGGAGCTGATGAAAGACATGATGGACATGAGCAGAGGCGTCCAGCATCCCATAAGAGGCCTGTTCCTGAGGTACTACTTGTCTGGGCAGGCCCGGGACTACTTGCCAGCAGGGGAAGGAGATGGCCCGGAAGGCAACCTGCAGGACTCGATCAACTTCATCCTCACAAACTTTGTCGAGATGAACAAGTTGTGGGTGCGCTTGCAGCATCAAGGCCACTCCAGGGAGCGTGAATTGCGGACCCAGGAGCGCAAGGAGCTGCAGCTGCTCGTTGGCAGCAACATCGTGCGCCTGAGCCAGCTGGTGGATCTCGAAGCCTACAAGAACGGGATCCTTGGTCCTCTGCTGGAACAGGTGGTACAATGCCGTGACGTGCTCGCTCAGGAGTACCTGCTGGAAGTCATCACGCAGGTCTTCCCAGATGAGTACCACCTCCATACTCTCGACCAATTCCTCGCAGCCGTGTCACGCCTGAACCCACACGTCAACGTCAAGGCCATCGTCATCGGTCTCATGGACAGGCTGTCGGACTATGCAGAACGGGAGGCGCAGGACGAGACCACGGACGACAGGGCCAAGACCGAACAGGACGCCTTGGTGCACCTGCTGGAAAAGGCCCGGCTTGGATACGAGGATCCCCAGCCTGCTCAGCAAACTCCTGACAAGCCTGAACAACCAACGACTGGCGAGAATGGTTCCAGTCACGGAGAAGATGCGGCCTCAGCGACCGAGACACTCCCCGGAGAATCGGAGCCTGCAGCCTCGATAGCAGAGACCGAGGCCACGGCTGTCAACGGAGAGGAGCCAGGGTCGCCAGTCAAACATCGCGGCATCCCGGAGAATGTTGCACTCTACGACATCTTCTTCGGCCAGGTACAACATCTTGTTGAGGCACAGCGCCTGCCTATACAAGACACTATCGCGCTGCTGGTCTCGCTCACAAATCTTGCCCTCAACATCTACCCCGAACGATTAGACTATGTCGACCAGGTCCTGGACTATGCCAACGCAAAAGTACACGAGCATGCCAACAGCGCCGACCTGCACTCGCCTGTTGCTCAGCAGAGCCTGCTCGCTCTCCTCCAGGCCCCGCTGAAGCGATACGTCTCTATATTTACCGCCTTGTCCCTCCCTTTCTACGTGCCGCTCTTCCAATCCCAGACTTATCCTACCAGGCGTGCGGTTGCCGGTGAGGTTGCGCGCACCCTCCTCAAGAACCAGACGCCAATATCTACGGCCGCGCACTTGGAGAATGTGCTCGGAGTGCTCGCTGTGTTGATCAAGGAAGGCTCTCAATCCCAGGGCTACCCAGGCGTCTCATCAGCACGATCCCGCGCCATGGAGACGGACGAGACTATGGAGGAGCAGGGCTGGTTGGCTCGGCTGGTGCACCTGCTTCAGGGCGAGGACAATGACACCCAGTTCAAGTTGCTGCAGATGACGCGCAAGGCCTACGCAGAAGGCAACGAGCGCATCCGCACCACAACACCGCCCCTCATCACCGCAGGCATGAAGCTGGCTCGCCGCTACAAGAAACGCGAACACTACGAAGACAACTGGTCCACTCAGTCGTCGGCACTGTACAAGTTCATGCATTCCGCCCTGTCCCAACTCTACACCCGTGTCAATGGCGCTGGTGCTTCGGAACTCGCCCTACGTCTGTTCTGCGCCTGCGGGCAGACGGCCGACCAGACGGGCCATGAGGAGGTGGCGTATGAGTTTTTCGCGCAGGCTTTTACTGTGTACGAGGAGGCAGTCAGTGACTCCAAGGCCCAATTTCAGGCCGTGTGCGTGATCTCCAGCGCGCTGCACACCACACGCAACTTCGGGAAGGAGAATTATGACACTCTCATTACCAAGTGTGCTCAACACGCCAGCAAGTTGCTGAGAAAGCCGGATCAGTGTCGTGCCGTATACCTGGCAAGCCACCTCTGGTGGGCCACGCCGATCCCTGGCAATGGAGAGGAAGATGGAAAAGACGTGAGTTTGGCGGCGTCACCAACCTCGGCAACATCTCGCTAACCAGATCGTAGCTCTACCGTGACGGCAAGCGCGTCCTAGAGTGCTTGCAGCGTGCACTGAGGGTGGCTGACTCGTGCATGGAAACGGCCACTTCGATCGAGCTCTTTGTTGAGATCCTAGACAGATATGTCTATTATTTTGACCAACATAATGAGTCGGTAAGTTGGCAACGTATCCTGTGTTTCATCTGTGCCTGGACCCGTTGCAATCGATGACATTGGCTGACTCAATCCACAAGGTCACCACGAAATATCTGAACGGGCTGATCGAGCTTATTCACTCGAACCTCGCTGGTAACCAACAAGACTCAGCGTCAATCGACAACAGCAAGAAGCATTTCTTCCACACGCTCGAGATCATAAAGAGCAAGGAGTATGAGGGGGTCGTTCTGACACCAAAATAAGTGGACCGTCAAGAGATGGAGGATTGGCGCCGCATGTGAGAGCTGGAGGGAGAAAGAGACAAGTTTCAAATGTCTTTGTCAAAAGCAATAGCCGGCGCCAAATGTTCCCCGCATGGCAGGATGATATCAGTAGCGAGAGTAGTTACGTTTAATGACCTGCTTGTAAATATACACACCTTAAATCGTCCCCAAACGGTGGGCAGGCTTGCTTTACCCTCTCGTATGTAGCTTCTGGTGTGAGTAGCTATGAGAGATCTCTGGCACTATCATGAAGGGCAGCGACGGGTCCTGCCTGTCGAGCACGTCGACAGTCGCATGGTTGGATAGATTCACTCCCAAAGCTTAGAACTTGACCACGAAACGCCATGGGATAGTATTCAAGTAATAAGAGGCTCCCAGTAAATACCAATCCAGAATAGTGTGCAAAAACAACGAAATCAGGGAGCCACTGGGGAACTGAGCCTCCATATATAGAAGGTAAACAAATGAACCCGCCTAATAACGCCTCGCCATGCCATGCGATGCCTTCCTGCCTTCCTGCTTGGTGCCCTTTGATTCTCGACCGCGTGAATGAGCAAGCAAGCGGACGGGATGACTCTTGACCCATCCTGGCGAACAGGCATATATAAATATTTGGCCCTTAACTCTCCATGTTGGCTAAGACCAGTCCTTCAGTGAGGTGGCAGCATTCCTAATTATGCGGGCTGTCTTCTCAACGGTCCGGTTGGCCAGCGTCCAGTTGCCGCTCTCAACGACGTCACGAATGGCGGGGAAGAAGGCCTCATCATAGCCAGACCAGAGCTGCGGACCGAAGACGACGTGTCGGAACTGAGTCCGGTTGGGAATCTGGTATGACAACGGGTCAGTCCAGGAAAATCTGCACCTCGTGTGGGAGGCCTCGAATGGGCCATTATCTTAGCAAAGGAAAGGAAAACCTACACCGCCATCTATGGCCAGGTCAAGCAGGTCGGTTTCAAAATTGGCCATGTGGTCATTGTATTCCGTCCTCTTCTGGCCCAAGCCGATCGGCTCCCACCCGTTCGCCGCCAGGACACTGTTTTGCCAGACCTGCTCCCAGTCCTGGAAACCCCCGACTGCGTCAATGGTGTCGAGCACTGCCTTCTTAAGGACGTTCATGTCGAGTAAACCCTGTTTATCTTGGTCGGCAGCCTTCTTCTCCGCCCAGTCAGCCAGCTCGTTTGTCCATTTGTAAAGCGCGTTGGCATATGCCGCCATGTCGAAGGGCAGAACTGGTCGGTCAGACAATTCCAGGATGACCAGCCCCATGAGCTCGGCTAGCATACCGTGGTACACAAAGTCTGGATCACCGACACGTTCCATCCAATCGAAGTTGTCGTAGCTAGAGTGGTACGGGTGGCTGGGGAGGCCATCGGACTCTTGGAAATATAGGTCTAGGGACGAGGTCCCGGCGATATCTTGAAATGCGACATAATCGCTACCAGCGCCAAGGCCCTCCAGCTCGCCACTGCGGCGGTCCCATAGCTCCCGGAGTGTGGTATTGTAATTCGGGTCGTATATGCGGTCGATGACGCGGTATATGATCTTTTGGAAGACTGGGCTGCCCGAGGCATGAAACTCGTCGCCCCCGATGGGCGTATCCACATTTATGTAAACGTACCCGTCTTTGCGCAAGCCGTCGAGGCTTTTCTCAACGAACTCGGTCGAGCCAATCAAGTTGTACTCCTCAGCGTCCCATGACATGAATTCGATTGTACGCAGTGGTCGCCAGCCGCGATCGAGGAGGTCTCCAAAAATACGAGCCAACTCCATCATGACTGCTGTGCCGGAACCAGGATCTGTAGCGCCGTAGGACCAAGCGTCACGGTGGTTGCCGATGATGATGGATTTCTCGGGCTGTTCAATGCCTACAATGCGGCCATAGACATTCCAGATCGGCTGGTCCACGCGCTCGTCCTGCTCGTTCCTCAGGCGCACGACCGGCCCAGAGAGGTTGCCTGTCCACCATTCGCCGATATCTGGGACTCCGCCCTTCCACGCATCCGGGGCCGGCAGACCATACCCTTTAATGTGTTGCAGCAGCACCTGAGCATCGCGCCAAGCCAGAGGCAAGCTCGGGATGTTCACCAATCCTGGAGAGTCCTCGGGCTTCATTCGCGGCAGGCCCTGCTTGCTTTCCCAACCGGGTGTCAATACATCACCGACCACCCAACTCATCAAGCTCACGCCGCCGCGCTGCACGCCATCCGCAGGCATGAAGCGTCCGTCAGGGGCGACGTCGCCGCGCAGGAAGCCGTCATCTCGGGGGTCGCTGTAAATGATGCAGCCGGCGAAGCCAGCCAACTCTGCGGCCTTGATTTTGAGCGCTCGATCGCCTTGTGTCCCGTAGTATTTTACCAACGCGATCGCCCCCTCTGTCTCGATCCCAATGTCGGACAACTTCTTGAAGTCCTCCCGTGAGCCGTAGTTTGCATAGATTAGTGGGCCCTGCACAGTTCCTGATTTCGAATGCCCGTGGAAAGTGTATGTTTGGTGGCCAGCGGTTTCGCTGCCCGTGTCCCCCTCTTCCAGCTTTGCGGCCCAGACGGGCTTCTCGTCGGCGTCCAGTATTTCCACTCCTCTTCCGTCGGCTGTCGGGTAGTTCAGGTACACGTAGTACTCGTCGATCGTCACATCCTCCAGCCCGTACTGGACAAACATGTTCTTGGTGTCCATCGCCAGGGCGAAGTCCCCTTCGGACCCGGCAACGTGTGCGTACGAGGTGAAGTGCTTCAGGTTCTCCCGTATTCGTGCTCGGTCGACACTGCTTTGGACATGTATGCGGACGCTTTCGGGATCGAACATCTGGCCGCCGCCTAGGCGCCGCGTCATATTGGAGAAGAGGTCGCTCATGAACAAGAGCCAGAGGAAGCCCATGACGACCAGGATGGCCAGGACACGCCCGACCAGGAGGAATGTTGCGGTGGAGTCCAGGCCTGGAGAGCACCGCCGCCTCGGTGTCTCATTATCCGTACTGCTTCCACCACTTGCCCTCTCCCCCAGTCGTATGGATGGTAGTTTTGGTAATCGCCAGCGCCAAGACCACCTCCACTGTGGGAGAGATAATGAGAATGGTATCCGTTTTGACCACAATGATGAGCGGGTGCTCGCGCCATCGTCTAATTCCAGCTCTTGCATTTCCCTTCGCACTAAGTCATCCTCCGCGCCAGCCTCTGACCCCGAGTCCTCGTCATCCGTCTCGACTGTCGGTGGTCGGTAGCCACCCGGTCTTCGTTGCGAACGCGCGGCGCCGTTGGTGGCGCCGGACCTGCCGCGGGTGTTGGGAAGGCCATCGGAGTCGTAGTCGCTGTCATCGTGTGCGTCGTACGGCGAAGCAGCGGTGCGGTCGTAGTCGGTCTCGTCGAGGGCGGATCGGCTGTTGCCGGCGGTGGCTTCATCATAGGTCGGGATAGGAGGCAGGGCATCGTAGCGATGATCATTTTTGTTGGGGGCCATGGTTGGTATACGTCGTCATTAGGGAAGGGCAGGCATGCGTCGAGCCGTCATGTGGGTTTGAAGTAGCAGTTTGGTCGAGGTTGTGGAGCGATTGAGGGCGACTGATCCGAACCGAGCCGGGTCGAGTCGAGTTGGCGGCGAAGCCAAGGCGAAGAAAGGAGCGACGGTCTATAGTCAGAGAATAGAATCTGCAGTGATCACGACAAAGAGGCGGCGCTCTTGAGTAGCGCTGATGTTGGCTTCATCGAGGAGAGTGTGTAAGAAGGATTGGCTTGGTGCTATGCGGCCATGTTGGTTGGAAGAGGGCCTGTCCGTGTCAGGAGGGTGAGGCCAAGGAGACAAGACGAGACGAGACCTGTTGCGTTGCGGGCAATGATACGGTAATCCCGTACTCCGTAATCAGCGTCACGCCTGGACCACCGTCCTGTGCCGACAGCCCGAGGATGAGCACTGCTGAGTCAGCAGGTCCGACCTCCAACGACGTCTTCCCGTCCATCAGGCGCTGTATGCCATGTCCCGAGGCTGCTGCACTATGGGTTGTCTTCTTGACTGCTCAAACCATCAGAATCCCAAGCATAGGAGATGAGCCATCTAAGAGACCTGGTCGAGGGTGCTAGGTTGTCCCATTGTGACTTTGTTGTACCATGGATACAACGACCTCGCGCTTTCCGATCTCGTATCTGACCCGAAGCAGAGTAGAGATTAGAAGTTCATCAGCCTTTATATGTGCCTGTCGTGAGGGGAGTGGAGAAGACTTGGATCCTTCTCCAGGTACCTAGGTAGCTAGTCTTCAAGCCTTGTTCTCTATGTATCTGGGGACTTTCCCTCCGGTGCTTCTACTAGTATGGGGAAATCAGGGAACCGTGTTCTCTCAATGTGGGTATCTTCCTACTACCTAGGTCTACTACCTAGGTCTACTACCTAGGTCTTACATCCAACTTGCTTGCCTTCATATCACCATTTGGTCGAGACAACCCCTAGGTTTGGCAACAGATCGCAGAGGTTAGTCCGTGGTGTCTAGAGCATCATGCTCAAGAGAACTGAGAAGAATCTCTTGTGCAATTTAGGTTGAACAAAGCATGGAAAAAGTGTAGTTTCCTTTCTCACGGCTCCCGTCGTTCTTGGTCGAGGAAAGTTGACGGATGCAAGTTGGGTTGGGAGATGGATGCTGCTCCCTGCGCTGCGCTGACTTGTCGAGTGTTTTCAAAGAATTCAGTCCAGAGCCATTGGCTGTGGCCACTAAGTGAATTATACTGCTAAGAATTACGTGATGGACCTGTTGAATGGAGGCTTACAGTAGCAATACAGATGACAGGCTACTTCCCTGAAGAAACAAATTCCCTAGGTGTCTTGGTAAGGATTCTTCATCGGCCTAGCATAGAACCTGAGTTTTCAGTGGAAGCCTTCCTGCATGCAAACGCATGACCTCCCTGCGTGCGAAAAGAGGTGGATGCTGGAGCTCTCCCCTCTGGCCAACCTCATTCAACACAGTGGCGGCAGCAGCAGCGACCGCAAACAACGACGACACCAACAACATTCCGCTCAGCAGCAGCTCAGCAGTAGCGACAACAAGCAATCCAACCACACGACCATCAAAATCATCAACATCACCATCACCATCATCCATCATCAAGATGTCTGCGACTTCCAGTCACCTACGCAACACCTTGCGCTCCCACCTCCCTCGCGCCGGTTTCTTGTGGCCGGATCGCGCCAGCCTGCTGTCACGAGGACGTCAAGACGTCGCGGTAAGTGACTGAAACATCTCCAGGAGCTTCACATCCAGTGTTGACACTTAATTAACTTAAAACTTGACTACCAGGTACGCGAGGCCCTTCGAGATCACGGAGGCGTCGCGTCCCTCCAGGCAGCAGCGCGAGACAGCGCACATCGCGATGTCGAGCAGGCCTTCGTGGCCATGTTTGCCATGGCTCGGGCTGACGCTGTGGCTGGTCGGGTCCACCAGTTCGAAACGGCCTTGGACTGGGTGGCGGACCTACGTGGTCGCTTATCGTGGGGAGGCTTCATCGACGAAGATCTCTTCATCGACATGTTTCTCCGGATCGGCCGAGCTCGTCAAGACTGGCACGCCAACCCCCGCGAGCCCTTCAACGTGAGTTCACCATGCTATACATCTTTTCACTCATCTATTTGCCTCAATCTTCCTCTATCTGTAACTATTGCTGACCATGTTCATCCGTTCCCTCCAGACCAAGGAACACGGCCCCCTGGCGCACGCCATCGACGCGTTCTACTCAGTCGTTAGTGGCGACTGGCTAGACGCCGACGAAGAGCTGTTTCGGGGTGTGCTGCCTCCGGTGGTTGAACCCGCCCGGGAGGTGAGGGCCCGGCCAAGACGCGTAGGTGTCGATCCTGCAGCAGCAGCGTCCCATACTCAGGGGCCGGGCGCTTCGTCTGCTGCGGGGGAGCCTCACCCTCAAACGCCGACTGCTTTGGGTGGCGTGCAAGAGGAGGACGAGAACGAGGATGACGACGACGCGGACATCGAGATGGGCGAGGGCGAGGTGGAGGAGGTGCGCGAGCGCCTCGCTCGCACCGAGATTGGAGAGGAGGATGAGGATGAGGACACCGAGATGGAGGGTTAGTCTTGGTAGGCGGGGGCGAACGAGGCGAGCAGCCTCGGGTTTGACCTTTTTCTTCTCTTGTTTCCTCTTTTTCTCGCGTTGCGTTTTCTTTCTCTCTAACCAACTTTGAAAGAACAAAGAAATCGAAGATGAATCCTCTCCAAATGCATAATCCACTCATCTCGATTTCCGCTATCAAGCAGGCCTAGGGACTCGAATCACCCACTCTATTTCAAGGTCTTCATGGAGTTGAGATACATTGTACATGTGTAACGCAAGTGCTTGGTGTCAGGTGGCTCCCTCCAAGCCGGTATTGGGGTCTGCATTTCCACGATCCTCTATTACCGTATCATTGTGGTGAATAATGCACCAGCAAGGCCTCGAGTGATTCAAGCAGTCAATTCTCTCTCAATCTCACCGCCTTTGCATTTGTGTCATTCTCTTCAGGGCATGTCTTGAAGACTCGTTGACTTGAAACCATCTTGTCATCATGCAGCCTCTGGGAGGTCAGCCGCATACTCCTGCAGTAACTTACAATTTTGCGGTCACGATATGCTTATTTCAATTCTCTTCTGATCGCAAGCATCTGTAAATCTTTCGAACAGGCAGAGGGCTTGATGGTAGCTTGGAAGAAGTAATGTTACTAAGGTAGACATACTGTGTGCAGACCATGCGGCCATCTCTTCGACTCAGCACCTGTGGTCATCGCTGTATACTAGCAGTGCCAGCTCAATGCTGGTGTATGGCATCAGCCAGGTCATAGACCTTGAACTATTGAATGCTCAAGGATCTACAGGTCTTATCAATTTCACAGACTGTTGTATTTCAACAAAAGACGGCAAGCTGGAAGAAAACGGGGACAAGGGCCTTGGACATGCGAGTGAAATTGGTCTTCTAGACGTTCTACTTCGGCGGTCGTGAGAAGCTGGTAGCAAGGAGCTCCGTCGAATTTTAAAGTACAGACGGGTCTATGTATGTGGCCATTCACCTTGAGCCCAATGCCTGGGCAGAGGATAGCCAGGTTGTTCTGGGGGGGGGGGGTTGGGAGGAGAGGCACCCCGCTCAGACACCCTTGCCCTGCCTTGATAAAGCATCGAAAGTGCATATTTTTAACAAAACACAAGGCAACTTGGCGTAGCGGTCAAGGGGGGCGACTTTGCTCTCAGACGGAAAATTGGGGAGTGGCCATTACCCAATTCTCTCGTTTGCGCGATACCAGGCACAGCCCGACGTCATAGTGGTTGACCGACGGCTGGTTCTGGCTGGCGGTCACGGCATGGATAAAATATCGGCATACGAGGTGTTACTGATACCTCCCTGGGGTCGCGAACTTTCATGAGTGCCAACAGTGCCGCATGGTCAAGGAACTTTGTGACTACAGCTTCCAGCCAGTTGAACTGGTTGGTCCTGCAGGCTGGACCTGCACTTAAGAAGCATTATTTTTTCTTCTTTTTTTTCTTGAGATCTTTTCTCTTAAAGCCCACTGGAAGTTATCAGTGTATTGTTATCAGTCAACTGGTGGTATGTTTTTGTTCTCAATACAAGTGTTAGTGTTTCCTAATGGATGTCTGTTCTGGTCTTATGAAAACCTGGCTGGGCTAAGGTGATGCTGGGATGATGGTCATTGTCCCTTCTACTTTTAATTGATCATAGCCTGTGTTCAATCCCCACCTGAAGCATTCTTTATTTTTTTTCATTCTTTTTTTTTTCCCCATCTGTTCTCGATAAGGTCACCCAGCCAGGTATGAGACCTCCCCTCTACTGCTCTTCCAGCAACGCCAAGCAATTCTCCCTGCCCACAGTGATAGCAACGTCCCCGAGTGACTTTGTCTTGAATCCTGCCTCGCAGTAACTAAAGTAGTACTGCGTAATTTCTGTCAGACCTCGTCAAATAGACCTCTGAATGCGTTTGCTTACCTCCCATCGCCTCCTGAACTCGTCCATCTCGGCCACTGTCATTTCGGGCTGACCCCTTCGCATCGCTGGCACAATCCTGAGCTCAAAGTTGGCCATGAAGGTTTCCTTCCAACTCCTTAGCGCCCGTGGGTAATGCGCACCGATGCTTCTGATCTCCTCGACGATGAGTCTACCCCCCGAGCCACTGTTGATACCTGCCACCAGCCCGCTGACCGTGGGAAGGTGCCCGCCTGGAAAGATATACTTCTTGATAAAGTCCTCGCCTTGACGATACTGCTCGTACCTTGTCTCAGGGATCGTAATGCACTGGAAATATCCAATCCCTCCCTTCTTCTTCAGATACCGATCCATATACTCGAAAAATGTACCCAAGAAGTCGTGTCCGACATGCTCGATCATCTCGATGCTGACGATCTTGTCAACCGAGCCCACACGGGCCAATTCGCGATAGTCGGCCTTTAATACCTCGACCCTGTCGCCCACACCCGCCTCCCTGATGCGCTCTTCAGCGAGAAATTTCTGCTCGTCGCTCAACGTCACGGTCGTCACGCGGCACCCGGTTCTGCGAGCGGCCATGATTGCGAAGCTTCCCCAGCCGGTCCCGATTTCAAGCACATGGTCCGATGCCAGCACTCGTGTCTGGCACAGGGCATATTCTAGCTTTCTGAGCTGTGCGTCCTCGAGTGTCTCGAATTGGGATCGAGGATCTGACTTTGGCAGCCAGATTGGGGCCGAATAAGTCATGTCTGGGCTGAGAAACGAGGAGAACATTTCGTTGCTCTGCGAGTAATGTTTTTGCGCATTGGTTTCCGCAGCGCTGATGTCGTTGACTCTGCCCAAGACGACTCGGAATAATTTCCCAAAAAGCCATGGCCATAAGCCAGCTGCTGCGGGCTTATTGATTGCTGAGTTATTGTCGATGAAGAACTCGAAAACGGCCGTGAGGTCATCTGAGCTGATCTCGTGGAGCATGTAGCTCTGTGCAAAGCCCACATCTCCGAGCAAGAGTACCCTCGCCCAGAACCAGTCACTGTGAACTGTGATCTTGGGGCCAGGGCCGAAAGGAAGGATTTGCCCCAAGATGGCTGTCTTCCCATCTAAGGTCTCAACTCTCAGCGCTCCTGATGTGGCTCCTGAGAAGCTACCCAGCACCAGACGACTAGGAATTGATTTGATGTACGACGCGGCCATTACCAAAGTAGGCCTTAGACTCATGAGATTAATTGGATGCCCTTTGTCATTTCGCCACTGGACTACAGTTGTTGTAAAGATTGCAGCCACTTGATGAGGCTTTGTATCTCATCTCCACCCGGACTTACCACTACCGCCGGAGAAGTACCACTGAAGAAATCCCAATCGTGGGATCCGCGCGTCATGTCCGGGACTTGTGCATCGCATGACAGAAACGAACCATGCTCTTCCATCGATCCAATGACCCAAGCGAGCGGCCCGCCTGTCTGCCTTTTGGTCCCACCACTCACACGCGTGACATGCGGGTATCCGTCCGGACCTTCCGTCTGGGCATTCCTCAAGACTGCGCAGAGTACCTAGGTAGCTCAATCTTGTGATAAGATCCTCGCTCACACGCAAGGCCGAGCGCAAGGCCAACGGACAGGGGCTATGATCAACAATGGGCCCCCTCCCTCCCGCAGCCGTCAACCGGCGTCCGACATCTTGCATCTTGCTTGTGAGGTGTCGACGTGCAGATGCATAGCAAGCGTGACCACCAGTACGCCGTCCCTCCAGGTGATGATTTGTCAGAAATGGGTAATTTGGAATCTTCTGGACATGCAATGGAGCGACTTTGTGTCTAGCGGGTCAGCTGATTTGGTTCCAACTGCTTTTTCCACATTGTGGCACCCTCTTTGCTCCAGATATCTTCTTCCCGTCCTCCCCATTCTCGAAAGCGCTTGCTAGAGGTCGTCAAGCCTTGGGCTGGGCTTCGGGGCTGAAATGGGTAGGGGTTCAACTGGGAAGATGGACTTCACGGGTGTCACACTGACTTCCACTATACCTCGCCGTACTCATTCTTGATGCAGGTCAAGGGGAAAACGGCCACTCAGCTGACGTAGGTGCGGGAAGGTGGAGAGCACAGCCCTGCATCAGGCGCTACGACAAATACAGAGACCGAAAAAGGAAAACCATTCAAGCGAGGATTTCTTCATCACTCCCGCACCGTCGTTGTGTTTCAGAAAAACCTGATTCTTGACATAGTCTGCAGTGACAGGCTCCCACACGGAGGACATGCCGGCGAGAAGAAGAGACGAGTCATCGGGGGAAGTCCGGACAGATGCGTGCCTGACAGCGTGGCTGACCTGAACCACCCGGGCCCTCTCTCGCAGTGCGCGAGCGTACCGTGCCGCGCGTGTGACCCCGGGAGAAGGGGAGGGGAAACACCCCTTTCGGCCCGGAGAGTCTGGCCCGAACTTTGGGTTGCGACCACGCATCTTATCGTTGATTCAGCTGCCTCCTCCCAGCTCGTGATGCCTATCTCGATTCACAGAAACCCAGACCCCGTCCGCATTGCAGAACGAGACCGCCTTGGCCTCCCTAAATGGTGAGCGCTCGGCCTCCGACTCCTCCCTCGCCTCCAGAAGCGGGAACTCTTGTAGAATCCGCACAATCGCATACATAACCTCGCCTCGGGCCATCTTCTGGCCGAGACACGCCCGCTTGCCTGAACCGAACGGCATGAAGAAGTCCCTTAATTCCTCGCTACCACCGATTTGGCCTTCATCAGTGCCAGTCTCAGTACTTGTTCCATCGTCTGCCGCATTGGCAGGCATATATTGGGTGGCCCTGGAGCCGATCAGATTGGCCCATCGTTCAGGCCTGAACTCGGCCCAGTCTTGACCATACCAACGTGGATCACGATTTAACGAGTATGTGGACCACATGACAGTCGTCCCCGCCCGGACAACGACGGGGGTTTGCCCGTCTTGGCCGCCTCCCCGCGGAAGGGTAGTGTCGACCTTGGCTCTTCGCGAGTGCGAGGTGACCGGCGAGTAGAGACGAAGAGCTGCACGGCGTAAGCTTGTCAGAATGGGCTGGATGCAAAGGTACGTGATAGGTCATGCGAGCCCGGACAAGCATGTTGTGTATTGAGAATATGTTTGGGGAGGTGAGGGGCGAAGCACATGCATTCACTGACAACCAATCGCAAATACTCCATCTTGTTGAGGTCTTGCTTTGTTGGGGGCATTCCTTGAAGAGCCCGGATCTCTTCTCGCAGTCGCTCCTGGATGTGTTGGTGTTTCAGCAAGGCGAAGATTGTGTTCGCCAGGAGGGCTGAGGTAGTATCCCAGCTTGCGAAGAAGATATTCTGCAGCTCAGCCTGTACTTGCTCGTCGGGGATGCCCGCCGCTTTCATCATCTTGAACACACTCCAGGGCGCGTTTCGAGACGAGGATTCTACCTTGCTTGCCATGATATCTGCCAACTTTCTTCTAAAGAAGGCTTTCATCCCAACCACCGTCCTATTCAGCTGCGGGTGAGAAAAGAGCATCATAACCCTCGCTGGCTTCCCAAGAGCTATGAAGCTGGCCGAAGGGCCATCAAATCTTCTGACAAGCATCAAAAACTTGACCGCGTCCTCTCGCTCGGGGCTCCTCGGAAATCCTAAGCAAGATGTGGATTTTCCAAATAAAAACTCTGTAACAACGTCCAGCATGAACATGTCGGCCAGCCTGTGAAATTCGAAATTTCCCTCGGTCTCGCTCAAGATCATCATCCGTGCGATAAGTCTTCTGATGTGGGGTTCCATAACCGGGGGCTCATCTGCTACCTTGCCGGAGAAAATGGGACTCAGCATTGCTCTGGAGTGACTCCACGCTTCGCCGTCGTTCAGTAGTATGCCGTTCCCGATATGTTTAGCGGCCTCGGAAGCCCATCCGGACTTTTCGAAGTTGTGGAATTCGTGTTTAGTGATAGTAAGAATATTTTGGGGCTCGATTGTGTAGATGTATCTCTTGCCCAAATTTCTGGCGGAGAATGTTCGGCCGAATGAAACATGGCGGCGGCGTATACCCTCGGAATACTGGCCACCGTAAAAGTCTATCCATATTTGTTTTACAAGGTCAAAACCAAAATAGGGAACGGTGTGCGGATAGTGCTGAAGACTACTGCCCAAGCCATCATGCCTGGGGAAAAGAGGGCGAAGCAGCCTCACAAGCGCCCAGGCTCCCGCGCAGACAGCGGCAACAAGAATCATAGGCAAGGTGTTCATTATAACGAAATGTAGATGGCAAATTTCAAGCGTGAAACCCTGACACATACAGATATCGGTGGGACGGAGCTGTAGGGAACTCGCTGAAGCTCTGCACAATTTGTAAGTTTATATCCACAACGTCGACGACAGTCAGCTCTGTTGTCAATGACCAAGACCATTTACATTCTAACATCGTACCTGTTCTGACAGAATGTATTTAGGATCGGACCGGGCAGCTAAACTGGACTTGGCAGTCTCTGCAGCGCTCCATCCTCGGCCCGCCCAGACTGGATGGAATGCTCGGGCACCAAGGTTGATTCGGGTTCACTGCCCCTGTGGAGACTGGTTCTAGACACACACGGCCATGCCGATCTGATTACATATTCCACATGCATTCAGTGTATGTCTTGTGGCATGCGGAACGTTGTCGAAAAATGATTCCAAGACATTGGACTCGTGAGCTGTCGAGATCACGGCAGTAAATTGCGACGGCGATGAGCACAATTAGCTCGACTGCTGCAGAATGTTTTCTGGGTCAATCGAGGATTCTGATTGGACAGAAACGACTATACCATTCGTGCGCTTAGCTATGATGTGCGTCCTTTCATGGAAGCCAAATACGTAGATGCAATCGGGAAATCCGCCCGTCCCTCATCGTGGGAAAGACAGATACGTATACTCAAAAGGTTAGTCCCCACGCTGTGGCACATGCCAGAACAGTGTGCATGCACTCGGATTTTAAGAGCTGCCCATTCGATTCTCAATTTGCAGATCGCGAGGGAGTGTTCAGTGTAACCTGGCCTTTCCAAAAACAGAATGCTGGAAAAGTACACAACGTGTGGCGTCAACTAGATAGTGACACAAGAAGTGAGTGTTGATGCTTGGGATCTCATCAGACGATCCAGCCGCCGTTCCACTGATTCTGGAACTGCCGATACAGTGGAGACTAAGGAGTCTTCGTACCATCGCCAGCGTCATATCTTGGGTTGCTATGCGTGGTCTCAAGTGCGGCCTGATCTGCCATCCTAGAGCTGTAGCAGAGACTTGGAAGGCGATGCCTTTCAGTATACTCAATAAAACGCTCACAGGTACCATGTAACGTGAATGAGACACTTGCAAAAAGAAAAACACGAGTCTGGTGGGTTCGTAGAGCACCGAGTAAGCCCCTTGGCAATTATCTAGTTCCAAAGTAGTCCTCTTGGAGAGTGTTCCGAACGTCTAAACACTCCATGGGTCCGCGGATTTCAATCAAATAATTCAACTTCAAAGGCGTTTCATTCCATGCGGACTGACCTCAACCCTTTGGGGCGGGCTCGTTAGTAAGCTACCTAGGTATCTTGTCCGACTAGCAAGAGCTATCGATACGTGCAATGGCCACGACCATCACATCCCTGCTGGATTGAGCAAGATTGAGGAGCCTATTTCCACGCAGTGAAACAAAGGAATTGAATTCATAGATATAAATGTGAAGAAGCTGCATGGCCGAGGTTGTTGCGAAGCTCGTAGCACTGTATCAGATGACCAGCCTGGCAGAACGGCATGTTCCGTTGATGGCAGGTTCCGTCTGTGGCTGCCCCCAGAACCCGGGTGTGGCCTTCTTAGACGGTTTCAAAATTACTAGCAGCCATCGCTGCAAGATAAAAGACAGCGAGTTCTTTAGAGAGTGGGCTGTCGAGCGGAGTCGATTGGCTGAGATACTCTGGCTTCCCTGCGTGAGAGATGAAAGCATGTAAGTACATGGGCGATTCCCTCTATCACCAGTCTCATTGCTATCCGCAAACCGTAAGTAATCTGAGCCTTTTGTTATGATACCGTGAATATATTAATGGTGCGTAGGAACAAGGGAATCACATGGAAGAGGGAATTTCTCCCTTGGTATGAGCTTGTTGATGCCTCCATGCTACTCAATTCTGCGCCATTTGCATTCACTGGGTGGTCGCTGAATAACGCTTCCGTTGTGTGTTGCATGGGCCACGTGCCACAATCGTATTCTAAACCTGCTGTTATCGGCATTGTAATTATTTAAACACTGGGTGTCTAAGCGTTTACCACTGTATGAAGGGACCGCCTACATACTGCTTAAGAAGCGTGCGTACACGGATTAAAAAAGAAACCACCCACCTAAAAACGAAACCACCCCCACTTACTACTGAGGGAACCAGACTTGTGCCCCGGCCGGCTTGCTCCCTACCTAGGCCACCGTTCTCCTAGTCAGCTAGGGTGGTCACCCATTTTGGAAGCTGGTCAAACAAGGTTACATGTGCCTACCCAAACACAAGTGGTGGCATCCAAGGATCCGTCTATATGAAGGCTCTGCTAAACTGACCGAGAGTATGCCAGAGGGAAATGGGGAAAGAAAGAGACATGACATACAGGGAGGGTAGCATCGATGTCGGCAATCTCCGAAATATCGCTGTAAATGGGATTTCCGTCATCATATGTGACACATCCACAGAGATGCCCAGGGAGTCACCTGCCTGTACTCAGGCAAACATTTGTAAGACAATTTCTGGCCTAGCAATGATTACGGTTTTGATTTCTAAGTCCAGGAATAACGTCGCTCGTCAGAAGCTCAAGTGATCCCTATAGCTTGCCATCAAATTGCGAGGATCTCGCGGGTTCCGTCCTCGAAGATCTTGAGTGTTGCCTTGACGTCAGCCTCGTGTGTATCCTTGAAAAAGCATCTTGCACCCCAGATACAAGGCCGACCGTCGTAGATGTTCTTGCAATGGTGTCCACTGAGGCAATACGGGCTGTCACACCACTGCTGATCGGAGCACACGATACCACGGCTCTTGTGCCATAGCGCTAACCGTTCTGACGACGAGAGCTTTGCTTCATGCTGATACTCGCAGTTCTCGGCCTTATCGCAGCTGCCGGTCAGGTGGTAGTGGTTACAGAAGTTGCAACCCTGGGCCCTGGCCTTATTCTCGAGGGACCTGATTGCCATTGGATCTGTGGCGGGAAGGCGCTCATCAACCCTCATGTTGGCGGCGTTGAATAGTGCGTACTTGAGTTTCGGCGGAGGCTTTTGTTTGCTGTAGATGTCGATAACCGGGCCGTTACTAAGCTTGGCAGTCACGGCCCAGGTGGATGTACCACCGTTGGTACTTCCGGTCGCACTTCCGTTACCGTTCGAAACGGATAGCGCGGAGCCACTGGAGCCTTCCTCTGATACAGCATACTGACTAGGGCCGGGAGTCAAGCCTGGAGCGGGCGGGAACGGCTGGATGCCGATATCGAGACCAGCCGGTGGCACTGGCGACATTGGATATCGGGCGCTGATGGTATCCATAGGTTCAGCTCGAAAGACACTGGGGAAAGCGACGATGGTGAAGCCGAGGCTGATGAATCCCGGCCCGGCCGGCTCTGTGGTGACCAGGGTGAGCTTGTCCTTCTTGATGGGATCGTGCTTGTACTCCTCCAGCAGGTTTAGGTATCCGTTATCGCGACAGGGACCGAAGAAAACATGGCGGCACGAGGTGGCGTGCAGCATCTGCTTCAGCATGGCTTGACACTTGTGATCGGCCTTGTCCTTTCCGTAGCCAACATCAACAAAGGAGAAGAGGCTATTGGCGCGGCCGAAGCCCGAGGCAAACTTCTGTAAGTCGGTCCACGTATTGAGGATGCGGCGGGCGGCGAGTGTCTTGCCAAGGCCGTCCATATTGGCGTAGAAGAAGACCAAGATATTCCAGTTATCGGTGCTGGTATCAGTGTAGAGCCCCTGGAGCTGAAGCTTGACCTGAGTCTTGAGCTGCTGGGCGGCTTGGCCACCGCCGTTGTCGCCAGCTCTGAAATACTCGTCTCGAAATTTTGCACCATCGCCATCAATGATGACAACGACGAAAGGGTGGGATTCCTGGCCGCTGTTAGTTGAAAGGCTACTTTGTGGCGAATCGATGCAGAGATCCGGCGAGGCAAAGGGGCCTGCCAGAAAGCAATACATCAAAGGTGCGGATGCAGAGCAGAGGAGCCAACACCACGAGTGCGAGAGAAAGCCGCGACAGTGGAATGTGATGGACGGGGCGGGTAGAGAGAGAAGTCGGGCCTTACATTAGCGAGCTTGGACTGGTTGAGCTGCCGTCGGGCGTCTCTGGTTTCCCTCTGCCAGATCTCCCGGTTTTCCTTCTCATCTTCGAGTTGGTCCATGACATTGCGATATCTGATCTGCAGATCCTCGTAGTTGCTGAGTAGCTGAGTGACGAGGACGTCGCGATCGTTATCAGACTTTCGGAACTGGGCATAGCATGCCTTGAAAGCGTCAGGGTCGGCGAGGCCCTCCATTTTGAAGGAAGCGCGATGGCCGAGATGGGACGGAGTACGCGGCGCAGTACCGAGAAGAAGGCCGCTGGTGGGAAGGAGGAATGGGGAAGGCGAAGGAGAAAGAGGGAGAGGGAGGTTTGGTCTGGCAGCCGGCCTGCTGGTTGATGTCGTCGTTTGCCCAGGAAGCGCAGGAAGGCAGGTACAGCCTGTGCCTGGACACCTGAGTACGTGGGCGGGTGGGTAGTAAGGTGGGTAGTAGTAGGCAGGTAGCTGGGTGGCAGCTGCTGCTGTGTGTAAAGTATCCTATCTGTGTCGGTGGGAGCCGCTGCGAACAGGGATGCCTGGGTACCTAGGTAGAGAGGCCAATGGGCAGGCAGCTGGGGCGCCTGGCTGTGTGGTGAAGAAGGAAAGCATGCAGATGCAAAGGCGTGGCTGCTGTCCTGCCCAGCATGGACAACGCAGAGTGAACTGGCCCTGTTTGCAACCCACCCAAACTGTGTGGTTTTCCTTTTGAGGCCGACTGCAGAAAGAAGGCCCCTCTGGTGGCAAACGCCGCTTCTTTGGGAGCCCGGGGTGCCTGCTCCAGATGACAATCCAGACTGAAGAGGTTGTTTCCCAAATCCCAGAGATGAAACTTCTTGAATGCTTCTTTTGACAAGGATGCGGACAGTGCAAGCAGCGTCGCCCTTCTACTGTGGAACAAGGACAAGAAGCTCAATGGTGAAAGGGCAAAGGCAACAAGAGCACCCTGCGGGCTGTATACTTGTCTCGTGCGTGCAACAAGCCCCAGGGCTACCTAGACGAAGGCGTTGGACGAGCTGCCATGCCGACATGGTGCCGCTACGGGCGGCTGCAGTGGGCAGAACGGGTTCTTTCAGTCTTTTTTGACCGACTAGCTGGGCCCGACTGACAATCTGCGAGGCAAGGGTCTGCTCAGGCAGACAGCATCTTGACCGGCGGGTTTCCCGGCTTAATCGGTCTCCTCAAGATCTTGCTCGGGCCCAACCTAACCTCCTTGCAGGACACAAGCAAGCTACAGACACTGTGACGGCTGACTTGGGACCTGGGGCTTGGCCCAGTTTTTGTCGCTCGCGATGATGTGGCTCTTTCCCGGCTTCATGCAGCAGGACCTTGCGACATTTCAGCCGTCTTGGGCCAACCATGGACACTTCGATTGAGTTGTCTCGGAGCTTGTGAGAGAGAGGCCTAAGATCCCATGGGAGTGCCTATGCTCACATACTGACCTCCCAGACCTGCTGGTACGAGCAGTGTTGGTCATTCTTGAAGCTTGGGGGGGGGTTAGATATTCTGTTGCAAGCTGAAGGAAGAGGCTGTCAAGTCGTGTCAGCCTCGCATCGAGCCTGGAATCGTTTCTCGCCAACCATATGTGACAGATTAGTTTGCCTTGTGGTCCGTTCCATCCGACGGTCAGTGTTATAAGCACATGGGTCGACCTGAGCATGTCGACCTGCGGGTTAGGGTTGGACGGCTGTTTTAGTGGGGACCGCCTGGGCTGGGCTGGCCTGGAGCCAGTGCACCCTTTTGCCTTTCCCCGCAATTCTTTAGCGTTCGGAACTCGGTGGGGCCATTTTAGACAGGGGACTCCCGTGGAGCAGCGGAGGGGATGCAGGCGATGGGGAAATGGCAGAGACGGATTGCCGAGGCACACCGGCTCAGGGACGGACCTTGGCCACGACACGACACGAACCGACACCACAACCGACCTCCGTCTCGTCATGCCGCCCACGACTAATCATTATCATCACCCCCCCTTCACCACCCTCTCCTCTCGCTTGCCACTCGGCTGACCCATCTTGATCTCTTCTGTTCCGTCACAAACAACAGACACACACACACCACGCACAAAGACATCAATCATGGCTGTAGAACGACTGGGCTCCATCCTCAAGCACTTGACTCCCGGCAGCTCCCTGGCCTCGATGTGAGTCCCTCCTGCTGGCTGAGCCGGCATGCGCAAGCGTGGGAACCGAGCAGATGCTGACCTGGCCTTTTACACCGGCAGCACCTCCAAGAATGCCGACGACATCGTCATTACCTTGGCTATCCGGACGCCGCTGGCCAAGGCAAAGAAGGGTGGCTTCAAGGACACCAGCCTCGAGTACATGGTCTACGCCCTCCTGAAGGAGGTCAAGGAGCGATCACACCTGGATCCCGCACTGATCGATGACATCTGCCTTGGTAATGTATGCGAGCCCCACCACGGCCACCCGTACTGCATCACCGGCGCTTTGTTCCGGGCTGCCGCTGACTAGCCGTCGCCCTCTAGGTCTCTGATGCAAAAGCCGCCTACAAACTCCGCGCCGCCTCCCTCGCCGCCGGAATTCCCAATGTGTCCGGTGCCTCTTCCGTCAATCGTTTCTGCTCTTCTGGGCTCAAGGCCACCGCCGACATCGCCAATGCCATCTCTGCCGGCAATATTGAAATCGGTGTCGCAATCGGTGCCGAGTCCATGACCATCGGCGGCGATGCCCTCGACAAGCCCTTTGATGAGGCAGTCACCTCGGAAAGCCAGGAGGCCGCCGACACCATGCAGCCCATGGGCTGGACGAGTGAGAATGTCAGTCGAGATTTCGGCATCACCAGGGAAGAGATGGACAAATATGCCGCCGAGAGTTTCCAGCGCGCCGAGAAGGCCCAAAAGGAGGGCCTCTTTGACGACGAGATCGTGCCCATCAAAACCAAGGTCAGGGGGCCTGACGGTGAGGTGAAGGAGGTCGTCTTGACCAGGGATGAGGGCATTAGGCCCGGCACGACCGCTGAGACCCTGGGCAAGATCAGGGTCGCCTTCCCACAGTGGGGTCCTACCACCACAGGTGGCAATGCCAGCCAGGTCACTGACGGAGGTGAGTCAACTTGACACAAAATCCCTTGTCTGGGTGTCGTACGGTTTGTTCCAACCACGCTAACCCCCAATGTCTTTGCCAGCTGCCGCTGTGCTCCTGATGAAGCGCTCCACAGCCATTAAGCTGGGCCAGCCCATCCTTGCCAAGTATGTCGGCTCGACCGTCGCTGGCCTGGCCCCTCGCATCATGGGCATCGGCCCTAGCATCGCTATCCCCAAGCTGCTGAACAAGTACAACTTGTCCGTGAGTGACTGCGATGTCGTCGAGATCAATGAGGCCTTTGCGTCCATGGCGGTCTACTGCCGCGACAAGTTGGGCTTGGACTGGGCCAAGATGAACCCCAAGGGTGGGGCGATCGCTCTGGGACACCCTCTTGGTGCCACTGGTACGAGGCAGATTGTCACCGGCCTCAGTGAGTGCCGCAGGACGGGCAAGAAGATCCTGCTGACGAGCATGTGTATCGGCACGGGGATGGGGATGGCAGGCCTTTTTGTGAATGAGCAGTGAGCTATGATTGACGAAGTATCGAAAAA
The DNA here is from genome assembly GCA_021399435.1 of Diaporthe sp. PMI_573. Lineage (NCBI taxonomy): Eukaryota > Fungi > Ascomycota > Sordariomycetes > Diaporthales > Diaporthaceae > Diaporthe > Diaporthe sp. PMI_573. The sequence goes on along the minus strand of JAJTUP010000002.1, from coordinate 3,352,859 downwards.
TATCGTACATCCATCTTCTATATCTAATGCAAATGCTTGAGCCATTCCTTACATATGACTAGGTTGTTACCAAGTCCTCGATCCCTTTCCCACCCGCATTCAAAACGTGGCCACTCATCCAGTGGGCAAGGTAGCCGGACAGTTGCCTATCACAGCGGATCAATTGACACATTTGGCTGACGTGCATGAGTCTTGCTCATTCAGAACGATCACCGGAAGAACGTTGAATAATTACCTTCAGACACTGCAGTCAACTGCACGGAAGTGATTTGCTTCAAAGAGCCAAGCGCGTAGATGTTTGCAGAAAGGTGTATGGGGTCCTTTTGGGATGCACTTGCTTTAATACAAGCAACGTTTACTTCCGCCCCTAATCTGAGAGTTGATGAATGGGACCAAAATTTGTGCCAACCAACTGCCCGTCTGAGATACACACTCTTTCACTGAATTTACTTTTAACATTGCACCGCGATCACAATGGATTTCAACTCCCCAGTTTACTTTCTCTAATTTCCTTGACACCATTCCCATTCTTTACCCACCTATTCACAGCGAGAGTGGACACTAACTACGAAGAATGGACTGATAGTGCATTGAAACAACCTCAAGCAGTGCAGCAAGTCACACGAGGTCTAAAGCAAAGTTTCAGGCTCTTTTTTTATATCAGCATTTGCATTCATCAAGTCGTCTCTAAATAATATATAAGGATCGTTACACACAGCCTCCAGGGCCACCTGCAGGTCGGAGGAATCTCTCATCACCAGCCCTTTCATTTTCCGGCCCATGCCTCAAGAGCTCGGCCGCAAGCCAAAATATTTACAAGTCCGATATGCTCTTGGCTACCAATTACCTCGCCCCACCTTGCAACGAGTCTGGTGGTTTAGGCCTGGAAGGCACGAGCCTTCTTCATCTTCTTGCGGTACTCCAGAGCCCTCTTGCGGGCGGCGGGGGTCTGTGTGAAGGCGACGGCACCGCCGAAGGGACCCGCGGGGGTGTTGTTGCGCAGGCGCATCACGCACACGTTAGAGGCTGAGCCGACGGTGGCATCGCAGGTGGTGCCGGCGGGCATCTGCACCTTGACAGGGAAGTCGGAGGTGGTCGTGGCCGAGATACCGGCGACGAGGCCGGGCACGTCCTGGGTGACCTGGGCCTCCTGGAAGGCGGCCATGTCGGTGCCGCCCGAAGTGCCGTCGACCATGGCCTCGAGGGGACCGGCACCGTCCTGGTTGATCTGGCGGAAGGTCACGTCAACGGTGCCGTCCTCGTTGGCGGTGGGCAGGCCCTGGCTGGCTCCGGCGCCGGCCATGGCCTTGACCATGGTCTCCGGGGGCCCGGTGCTCTTGGAGCCCTTGGCGTTGTTGCCGCCGCCGCCGCCGCCGAGGAGGCCGGCAAGCAGCTGGCGGATCTTGTTCTTGTTGTTGTTGCGGTTGCCGGCGCCGGCGGCCGCGCCGCCTGGGGCCGCGCTCAAGTCATCCTCCTGGCCGACACCCGAGCTGGCACCGTTGGTGGGGGCCTGGGAGGCGTCCATGTCTCCCATGAAGACCCCGATCATCATGGCCGCGTCGACGGGGCCGTTGCCCTGGGTCTTGCCCAAGGGACCGACGGCGCCCGAGTTGACCTCACGGTCACGGATGATGGCCGTGTCGGCCTGCGAGCCGCAACCATTGGAGGAGCAGTCACGGGGTGTGCCATCAGCGACTATTTCGCCTCCCATGTCAGCCACCGTTCGGACTCACGTTTCGATGCGCGCGAGAGCGATCAACAAAGGCAAGGAGCACGGCGAGTACAACTTACCAGTCAGGCCGGGCATCTCAACACCGTTAGCACCGGTAACCTTGGTCACGACACCGTGGGCCGAGACGGAGGCGGCCAGGCAGGCCACTGCGACGGAGGTGGAGGAACGCATTTTGATGTTTGTTGGAGGGAGAGGTAGTAGTGACTGTGTCAAACAGATCAAAGTTTGTTGTTGTTGTTGTTGTTTAAGTTGGATTAATAAGTCGAAGTGCCTCCCGGGCTACGAAAGTCGAATGAGAGTGTGTGAAAGACGGCTTGATGAATCGGGCTCGAAGAGGAGGATGAGGACGCTGGTGATGAAGCTGATGATGAGAGGCTATTTCCGACTGATTGTTGGGAGGAATCAGTCGGATTGTTATATACAACTTCTGGGAGACCAAGACATCACAGTCTGGTCGTCCTTTTTCTCCTTCGGACGCATCTCATCATCCCTTGTGGCCGCGAGGCTTGACTCGGAAGTTCGTGTTTCCTCCATCTCCAGAAACCTCATCTGAACAAGTTGAACAGTGAGCCGTTTCAGCAGCTCTGCGATGCGTGTTTTGCCCGGCGACGGCGGCGTCTGCGATGTCCTGCGCTACGTGCGTCGAGCCATCTCAGCCTCACTGGACGGCCAAGAGCCTCCTGCGGGAGCGAATCGCAATGCAGCAAACAATTTGAGAGGCTCCTCTGGCTGCAGATCACGGCCCGCATCGACCGGGAACATGGCGCCTTCAGCCGCCCCCCGTCCGAGCCGTCACCCATGTGGTGAGGCTCCCAGCCGTGGCCAGGGGCTCCATGCGCGGTGCCGAGAGCCTTGGCAGGTCGCGGGTTGGCCCTTGGCGTTGCACCAAATTGTGGGCTCGGTCGCCTCTGCGCCTATAAAGACATGCGACGCTGCCCAGTGAAGCACTTCCAAGACTTTCCAAGAAATCCCAAGACTCTTGGCCACGCCGCCCACGCTGCACAGCAATAAAAAACAAGCTTCATCTCGGCACTCGGAAGCCCTTGGCCCTCACACAGCCCACAGCCCACAGCCCACAGCCTACACAGTACAGCTCCGTCACCGTTTGCGGATCCGGAGCTACACGCGAGCAAGGGGTCGCCGCCCTCACCTCCATCCCGAGTGATTGGCGCTGGGATTCGGTCAGTCTTCTGTGGAATAGTCGCCGGCATCAAGGGCCCGCTGCGTACCCACAGCCGGCGATTTGTTTGGCGGCCACGTCGCATCCAGAGAAGCGATTGGCGAGATCCTGTTGCGTAGATCACGGAACCAAACGTTTGGGAGATCTTTGTGGATCGACTTATGATTGCCATGATTGCCATGAACGACCGCCGTCATTACCCGCCCAGCCACGGCCCTACCTAATCCGTGCCTCTCTTGCGGGCAGCCTCATGCTTCTTTCTCATGGTCACGCGGATATCGTCAATCACTCTCTGGCTCTATCTTCCAGAACGACTCAGCGGACCCGGTGCTGCCTCCAATGCGCCATGTGGTGCCGGAGAATACGTCGCCGAGCACTGACAAATTTGACAGTGCTGTCACTGTCGGACGGGAGCCATCTTAGATCCAACGCTAGATTTGCGAAAACGCCTAATCACAACCTTCGCGTAAAGAATCCTCCTCTTCAGACGAAGTCTAAGTATATTCGGAAGGCCCCAGCTCCGCATGAAAGTTGGACAAATATCAGATCAGAGGATGTCCAGATGGCGTCTGCACGCACGACTTGAGACCAACTGGTTCAGCAGGCCCGAGGAACTCGAACCCAGTCGAGCATTGGCCCATGGCCCGCACAACCCGTCGTCAGGCTAGGCGTCCTGGGGGGGGGGTAAAAGCGATGTGAGGACCGGCGTGGAGGGGATCGAGGAGGTTTCAAGAACTCCAATTCTGAGGGGAAGTTTCAACAGGTGAGGAAGGCTCGAATTCGTATTGTTCTTTTCGCGGCCCAAGCTCGTTTGGGAAGAAGTCCCCCTGGGCAGCATTGTGCCTTTCCATAACGCTGTGGCGATGAATTAATTCTGGGGCTGTTGCAAACATTGTTGCACCGCGGCGCAAAGAGTCACGAATTGCTGTGCTCGCCCATTACGGGGATTATGCAGATCCCCCTCGGCTTGGTTGCGGATTTGCACAGGGAACAAGCGTGTGCATGAATCCTCCGAGTGCTGCTTGGACGGAACGATGACCAGACACCAAGGCTTGAGCAATACTGCAATGGTTTCGAGACATGACTGCCCTCAGCCACCCACCAATGCCAGCCCGCGATACATGAAACTGCATCTCTATTCAATAGGAGCCCCCGGGTGCTCTGGCCGTGGAGGTGTTTGACACTGTCTCCAGAGCTTCCATGCTGTCGGCTTACGAACTACCATGCCTATCCGCCGAACTGTCACCGTGATGGCCTCTTGGACCCCAATCGCTTACACAGCTCGTGAACCACATCCTGATCTAAATTTAACCCTCCAGGTTTGGAGAAACAGCTCGAGCCAGGAGCTCCGACGCCCGGTTCCGGTAAGCCAAATGAACACCGGCGCACCGAGAGTCATGTTCTGAGGCATTATCCTCGATAGTTTTCGTCGCTGGTCACACTTGTCATCCTCGTCTTGCAGCTGCGATGCGAATTGCGAGGGCTTCGCACCCGACCACTCGCTAGGCAATTCAGCATCAGTACAGGCCCTTGGCGCCCTCGCCTCAGTCTTTCGCGCGCCCAATGAACCCCTTCGTTTTCAGCCAGGGATATTATCGCCCGCAGAATCTGAAGCAAAAGAATGGGCTACCCCTTTCCGTCAGGCAAGGCGCCGCTAGGTTGTTGCTAGAACATGGTCGAATTCCTGGAAAGACGAAATAGGGGACACAAGACTTTTGAAACTTGACTTGTTGCTTCAAGAATTTTCAATGCACTTGAATGCATGGCAGGATCCAGCTTGACCACCCCTTTTCGTCTTGGGTTCTCGGCATGTTCCCTCTGCAGTTTCCCACATAGGGTTTGCTTTGAGATTGGCGAGTGCAAACACTTGTGGCGCCTTGATCCCCGACATCGAACAATCAGGCTTAGTTATACTGCTGCTTGTGAGAAGCTGGAGCAGCACATCCAATGGTCCGCCCCAAGAACGAAGAAGTGTCATTCTCTTGCCCTCGGTCACAATTCAGGACGGTGAGAGTTGGAATTCACATATCAATCTTCAGTTTGGCTCGCTTTATTACCAGACGATGGGAGTCCCAGGCTCTGACACGTCTATCTCTTTGCTGCTTATGCCAGTTGGAAATCAGGTGTCTCATCCTTTTCCCCCGTTCATTTTTTCACTAGTGTATATGCTAGCGTTTACACATCATAAGATATATTATCAGAATGAACGGCCTGACGGTATGTACAAATTCTTTATTGCGCTCAAAATGACGACAATCTCTGGATGGACCGCCGACGAAAATATCTTGGTCATGCTATATATACATTAAGCGTTTACCACCGTATGAACGGACCGCCTACATACTGCTTAAGAAGCGTACGTACACGGATTAAAAACGAAACCACCCATATCCTTGAAGAACTTGCTGATTTACTTTCTCCGTCATCTTGAAACTTCCCGCCAGAAGTACCAAACTCACAATACGTGTGATTACAGCCCCTACCACTATCACTTGCCCCCTGTTCTCAGCTGTGAACGGCCTCCCAACGCGTCCGACCCATTTGGCCATGAGGCGTGCCGATGGTTCTCCCACGACAATATGGCTCAGCTCGGGGCCCTTTTGAAAAATGGGACCAAATCGACGACACCTTTCGACCAAGCCAGCAACGCCAGGGTGGGCGCCAAAGCTGCGCCGTAGTTTGAAGGTCGAATCGGTTCCCCAGTTGGAGGTTGCAGATATTCGAAAATGGTTTCATTTCACTGTCATCTTCTCTAGATACTCATGTTTCGTTACCAACTCACTCTTTTCTTATTCGGTTCATTCATCTCTGTGTTGCTCTCTTCTCGTCTTCTCCCTTACCTGTCGTCGGAAGACAGTGAGGGAGCATACAATGTGTTCTAGGTGTGGTTGTTCGACTAGCTCTTGCCTGGGCTGCCTCAGTTTAGGGTCTGATATGGGAGGATTTCCTTTTGGGAAGGTATGTCACAAAGACCGTAAGTCAAGAAAAAGGAACCTGTTTTGTTAAGGCTGCATCCGGCCCTATTGGAATGGCTATGGTTAGAAACCTCAGCACGGCACAACAACTTTCCGGTAGCAGAATCTTCCAGGGCTTCCCTCTGGTACTATAGCGCCGGCTGCGCTTTATTAGTACGCATTTCATTCTATTCAGTTGTGTGGCACGGCCTCTACCCTTGCACGAGTCTTAAGTACACGTTCTCGATACTATTCACAGGCTCTCGAAATGTGTAGCACATACTTCTCATTCTAAGGTTTGGACACTATGGTTTCATTTAGAAACTCTCCCAGATTTTTTCCCACCATGGACGGTTATCTGACAATATGCCATCTGCAAGCTCTTCGACCTCCTCCAAATCTCGTCTTCTTCCAGAACGCAGGTCAATCTCATGCGCTTTCCAAAACTTTGTCCTGTAGAAGAACTTGTAGGCAAAGACGATAATTGGAAACAGTGGCAAAAGAATGTATGCGTCCACGAATGCGCCGGCATTGAATGGGCTCAAGTTCGTCCATCCCTGGACAAGCGCCAGGAAGATGTTGGCAGCAAGACCAAAGTAGGCATTCCATGGATACCAGAGGGATTTGAATGGCAGATCCGCTTCTGTGTAGCCCTGCACCTTCCACGCGTTCCGGAATTTGATGTGGATGTAGCTGATGCTCCCCCAGACCAGGAATGTGGATACTCCTGATAGATTCACGATATAGCTGTACGCCGCTCCTGCTCCGGTAGAGATGTTCATCATGCTCAACGCACCGCACGCATTGGTGAAAACGATTGCGGGAACTGGAACGCCTCGCTTGTCAGTCCAGCCTAAGATACGTGGAGCTTTCCCATCCTGGCCCATGAAGAGCAGCGTGCGGCTGCCAATGTAGATGGAGCTGTTGACTGCCGAGAGACAGGTTATGAGGATGAAGGCGTTTATCAGGTGCACACCTCCTTCCCAACCCGCATTCTGGAGGGCGACCGTCATTGGGCTCTGTAAAGCCTTGCTTTTAGCCGAGACAAGCCCTTCCGCGTTGGATGGACATGTCAAGCCGAAAAAGAAGGCCGACCCCATATACACAAAGACGATGCGCCAGAAGACCTGTCTAATCGCCAAAGGTACTGCGACTCGTGGATTCTTGGTTTCTGTAGCGGCAACTGCAACCGATTCACAGCCTGCGTAAAATGTGGAACAAAATACGAAGACTGTCGCAACACCGCGGAACCCGCTGGCGAAAGCGCCTGGATCATGCCAGTATTTGAAACCTATACTGGGCACGCCCTGGATACCGCCCGATGCATATACGATGGAGAACAAGAAAAATGCGACAAGGCCGCCGAGTTTGATGAGGGCAAGCCAGAACTCGGCTTCACCAAAGGTCTCGATACCAAGGAGCTGGAAACCAAGGAAGGCAAACTATGACGTGTGAGCAGGTCGTCAGATGGAATGAGGTTGAGAGTTGGAAAGAGATGCACCCGCTCGTTGGAACCTACCCATAATAGAAGGAAATACCCCCACAGCGGCACTTTGTCACTCCAGAAAACCAAGATGCTGGATATGGCGTTGTATTCATTCGCTAGCACTGCGAACCCTGTTTGAACGTGAGACGTTAGGTCTGAGAGACACGAGCTGTTAAAGACGTGGGATCGCTCGCTTTCACAGAAGATAATCCCTCTTGGGCTTGTTGCAATCCTCCTGAAGACAAGACGGTCACGACAGGAAGACGAAACCGCTTACAAATTATGAAATAATTCCAGCCCACTGCTACCCCAAAGGCCTTATCCACAAAACGATCTGCTAGCGCTGTAAAAGCCCCACCAGATGGATATAATGTCGTGAGCTCCCCTAGGCTTTGCATTATTGAGAATGCCAGGATACCGATAGTGCCGAATCCGATCAGCAGTGCGGCCGGCCCACCACTGGATAGGGCACCACCCGAGCCAACGAGCAAACCAGGACCAATGATGCCAGCTAGGGCCATCATGGACAGATGCCTGGTCTTCAGTCCTCTCTTCACGCCGCTGTGCGGGTCGATAGCCCGAAAATCGCCCGTGGCCTCGTCGGTCGACAACTCCGATGTCCCACCTCCATGGTGACCGGCTGGCTCGACGGCGCTGGCCCCTAGGTGGTCCTTGTCCGGGGCGCGATAGCCAGACATCGTGACAGCCGGCTCTGGTTGTGCGCTGTGGATTTTGCTGGGAGAACTGCGGCCTTATACTCGTCGGTGATGGGCAGTCGTCGAGGCTCAAGGAGCGGGCGAGACGTAACAGGGTGTGGCGTGATGAAGGAGAAGTTCTAGACGTGCGCCAATTTTTTTTTTTTTTTTTTTTTTTTTGTATGGCTAACCCTCAGCACCTTGTCGACGATCTTTGGGCTGGGCCAATGAGGGACGCCTCCGATTCATTGGTGCCGTCTTACGAGATAACTACTTTACCTAATGGACGCCAGAAGTTGGGAATTCGGTAGCAGATAATGACGGCAGCGGAATTCGAGGCCGCGATGGCGTTATCGCGCCAAGCACACCGATCTCTTCCGCTAAGGATCTCAACTCCCAGATGGCTGCAACACGCACGATACCCGCTCTAAGTGCAACATAATTTCGGTTGACTACAAGATATAGATACGGCTTGGAATTTTCGAAAATCCGACTTGCCAGACAAAACTTCACGTCTCCGCCATGTACATTTTGAAGTCGGTCAAGACACTACCAATATCTTTTCAGGCGGCAATCCGTCCAGTTTCCTCGATTCAGCGCATCACAGTTCACCCAGAGCCACCGAGTGTTCGACTGCATGCGACGGATCGAGCCATACGCACAATGGTCCTGGCTCCATATGTTCATGTGAAACGTGCAACGCCTATATTTATTACCTGAGTATAATTCCGCCGTCAGGAATCACGATACAAACGGCGCCGACCTTGAGAGCACCGATACGTGTATATTCAAACTAGTGAAAACACCAGGAGCCATGCGTTCGGGATGACTTAGCGAGAGCATTCTTACCTAGGTATGAATCGTACTGTATGGTTCGCGGGCACAGCTGGCTGGAGTAGTCTGCCAATACATAACCCATGCTGATGCGATGTGTATGCGTCAGAGGTAAAGGAATTTGCGTGATCAAACTTCCTGAACTGGTTATCCAACCGAACAACAGCCCCGGTCATGTAGTCAGGTACATGGTCTCAAACCCAATGACCTCGTACTCTCCTGTCTCAGTATCGAGCGTCAAGTTCGTGTGAACTGTCTCGCCGCCTCGCAAAAATCCGGCCTCAACAATCCCACCTGCCACGGGCCTCGTCAGGCGGTTCGCACCAGCCTCCATTGTGAAGTTGGCCAGAGATAGGTCCCACGGGTTGCGGGTGGCGACACTGGGGATTCCAAAGTACTGCGCTGTGGCACGTTCGGGGGTGAGGGACAAGACAAAGTATCCACGATAATATCCATCCTGCCACTGCAGGGACTCATTTTCCTCGACCACGGCCTGCGCATCAGCCTGGGTCTCGAGGATCAGCCCGCGATTACCAGTGGAGCTGACCGCTGTCCCGGCGAACTCGACCCCGATCGCGCCGTCGCCAGCAACTGCATTGTATGGCTTGGTCTTCAGCCACGCAAGATCCGATACCCAGTTCTGGTGGCTGTCGCCAGCGAGGAAGATGGTGTTGGGAATGGAGTTGTCGTATAGGTGTTTGAGTGTGCGATTACGGTTCGCAACGTACGCTTCCCAGTTGTCACCGTCAGGCTCGTTGTTTTCGATGATGCGGGAGAAGACGATTTGGTTCGCCACAACCCGATATGTTGCGCCTCGCTTGTTTGAGTTGGTCAATTGGTTATAAAACCAGCTTTCCTGATGTGGGCCCATTAGACTCCTTGAAGCATCATTCCGCAGCAGCTGGATGTACTCTGAATTCCAGCCCAGATCTGTGATTGAGCGGTCGTAGTTACGAGTGTCAATGACAATGAGGTCTAGTAGATTGCCCATTTGGAAGGAACGCCAGATGCGCAAATTATTATCGAGATCGACCTGCGTCATTCATGAGCTAAATACCGAATCGGGGACCGTTTGGAACAAACCTGACGAATCGGCATCCACTCAAAGTATGCCCGCACAGCATTCATCTTCCGTTGATCTACTGAGATCGATGGACCATCGTTGCGGAAAGACTCTTCCGTGTTGTTTAGTGCGCTGAACCCATCCCTATAGCCATTGTTTGCGACCTCGTGATCATCCCATGTCGTGATCCATGCATTGTTTTGAGCCAAAAGTTGCAGATCAGGATCACTCCTGTACTGTCCGTGTCTTGTCCTGTAGTCGAACAAGCTGAACAGCAAGCGCGGAGGCTGATGCCCGCGGATTCCGCCGGCAGCTCCTTCATAGATGTAGTCACCAACATGTACCTAGCTATATATCAGTTTCAAGCATAAGGGATCGGATAGGTGTTAGGACTTACGACATAATCTTGGCCGTCTTTCCTGGCGGCGTTCCCATAAGCATTGAAGTATCCGTTGGCTAAAGGTGCGCCACGTTAAGCAATGTACAACTTCAGTCCTTGAGTTCCAATAGAAGACCCACGATAGTTGGAACAAGAGAACACAGCTAGTTTGATCTCGTCGACATCTGCGTCGCTAGCTGGTGATGTCTTGGTTCGCCCAATAGGACTCGAATTATTCGAGCCACAGACAGTGAACTGGTAATTATAAGTTGTCCATGGCTGCAATTCACCTGCCTCGACCTGTTTGGAATGACCCATCAGCGGCCATTTCATATCGAATTATTGCTCAATTGTCAACCACTACTTACCTTTACTGTGAAATCAATGTCGCCCGTTGTGTATGCCGTGCCACTGGACACAACAGGACCGGAATAAGTCTCGTTGGTTCTATTCTCAGTTGCCTCCCGCCAGACTGCCCACTCGACACAGATCGGATTCGCATCTGCCTCGATATACGTCTCCGTGTCGTGATTATAAACCGGGACTGTTCCCTCAACCGTCACATTGCTTGCGTCAGAATCAGTGGATGGGGCGATTCTTGTCCAGAGAATCACACTATCAGGGTACGGGTCCCCGGACGCGATGCCATGAGTAAACCTGAGCTCAGAAGAGCTGTATGCAATGTTGCCACGCTTCAGGCTTCGCCGAGAGATACGGTCAATGTGTAAGCCAAGATTGGCATGTTGATCACGACGTGACGGACTGTGGTAGTTGATGTTGCCGATGAATGACGTAGTAACATAGTGCAAGAGCGATGCACTGGCAGTAAAGAAAACGAGTGGGCGCATAGTGGCAGACAACGAGACAGGCGAGTCGAAAACCAATTCCAATTCTCCTGAGAAATTTACCCGTATTCTGACCAAGCAGCATCCTAAATCACGGGCAGTTGGCACACTTTATATTCGAGCTTTAACCTCTAGTCCCACTCGTAGATAGTGCACTGCTCCTGGACATGAACCCAATCTCCTCAAATTTCCACGCCACTTTCTAGGAGCTTAAGTCGACTATGCCCAGAGCAGAAGGCGTTATGAGCCAAGCGAGTGATTAAAATCCGCCCACCCAGCCAATACTGCGACGTTGTCCAGCACGGGCAATAACACCCAAGGCCACAACACCGAATGCTGTGCCACACATACTCATCCGAACTCTAATCCCCACAGGAAACGTGATGTTCTACAATCATGCTATTGGACCGGGCCGCGCATCTTGCTTATTTTCAACAGCCGTGTCATAGGCTGCGTGGCTGGCGATCGACGCTTAATCTGCCCGCCAAGGTCAATGGTGCCGCCTTGGCAATACGAGCTTATTATGACCCAACGCTGTCTCCAAGAGTCAACTATGTATAGTCTACAAAGATGCCAGGGGCTTAGTTATTACATAACTAGTACGCCACTGCTCCAGCGCCATAGTGTAGCGTACCGAGACAGAGGCTGAAGGTGAGCCACATAACAAATTCATGGACGTCTCTAAACATATCTATTCGGATGTCTCTGCCCACGTCTGAGTTCGTTTCGATCTTGGAAACACTAAAGCCGTGTATCAGATTTCTGATCACGGACTCAGTACCTACCTACAAAGCACCTTTGATCAAAACAACGCGTCTCTCTGTAAGAGAGAATCATTGCTTTTGGCAGTACGAGATTGAAAGGGATGATGCTCACCACCCCTGTCACCAGTGTACTGACATGCTATATGCGTTGCAATTTTGTTAAGTATATTGAATACCTGGGAAACTGCTCTCCATATATCCTGTTTTTCGAATATCCCTCCTCTTCACACTTGGCACCATGCACATCCAGAAAAAGGAGCGCAAAACCGAGTCTTGAGACGGATAAATGGAAATCCCTTAAAGGCTGAGGCCGACGGCAATGCAAAATAATCCTTACTATAGATAATTGTATTTTTAATCAACTGTTATTAGTATTGTTTGTTATTTAACGTTGGGTCTTTGAGTGTTCACCACTGGGTGAAGGGACCGCCTACATACTGCTTAAGAAGCGAACGTACACGGATTAAAAAGGAAACCACCTTAAACAGGGACTGTCAATCCAAGTGGCGGAACTGACAGTGCTCCGTGACGAGATGACAAGGGTATGAACTCAGCTGAAGCTATTTGGATGTGGGATGGCATCTTTCATCGCATATCCAGGCTTAAGCATTGGCTCGAGAAACTTGTGTACACGGGAAATCATACCCCTTGATCTCATAATTTGGCCTGGGCTCCCTAGTATGCCATTGGCCTAAGATGATTCTGCAGTGTTGTTTCAAATGTGAGGTGTCGGGGATCAAGCTTGGCAGCTCAGCACATATAGTAGGCATACTTCGGGCTCTGAGGCCTTACCAGTATACAATATGATTTAGGTGAGTATAAATCAGACATGGTCCGCAATCATTGGGCTCTAGGGCGGCTGCTATCGATCGCAACCCAATCGCTTCAACTTCAATCGCAGCTTCAAACGAAGAAAAACACGCCACTTCTTTTCAAAATGTAGTTGGACGTCCTCATTCTGTCCATTGTCACCTTGGCTGCTAGGCATGCCGTTGCGAGTAAGCAAGCCTACTTGGTTCCCACCCACGCTTGCAGCAAGCGACCGTGTAAGAAGCTAAACTCCATTTCTCTGAGGAGAACTTCCTCGCCAGAATGAGGATGACTTCAGTGGCTTCATTAATGGCGAAGGCAACGTCAATTTTGGCAACGAGGGCGTGGCGTGCACGGTCGACGGCGAGGAGGGAGACTGCAATCAGTTCGGCTCATGCTTCAGGCTCAATGTCAACGAGGTTGACACACTGGCAGACGATGCGCCAGAGTGCATTGCAGTGGGCGAGATTGGTGTTTTGGATGAGGATGGGAATGTAATTCCGAACTGAGCATATAATGACCGATCCGTTTCTTTGCTTTCCCCAATCATGCTTGCGCGACGCGATCCGTTCCAAGGCCCCTTATTGTGCCTCATGTCTGGAGATGTGTTCAAAGATTTCTCATCTTATGGGACGTCTTTTCATGCATTCACTGATTGGAGTGTGCCTGAGGTACCTAGGCAAATATACCCTAGGGTACAATACCTCTCGGTGCTGCAACATGCATGTTGATTTTGCAGAGTTAGTCCGCCTTGCAGATAGATCATGATCTAGCACAAGATTAAAAGTTCTTTTATGTGCCATGAAACCTTAGGCTATCAAATGATGACAAGTGTCTTCCATGTGATCATGAAGCCAGTCAGTGGTCAGACTCGCTATCGCTGTAGCCTTTTCTCGAATCCCTTTTCTAGCAAGGCGTGTTCGCCGTTGGCGACGATGGGCAATGGCCTTCCCCAGCCTCCATTTGGGATAGATTACAGAGCCACTTAGCGTTCCTTGAGCTGTGTCAGAGGCATGTAGACGTGCGTGCCCTTGGTCAGCGTTCGCTTCACGAGCGAGTTTGAGCATTAGCGTGATTATAGTAGATACCTTGTTAGATCTAGCATGTCCAGCCAGTCAAGTGCCACCAAAATTTCGAAGTAGACCGAACGATGAGGGGTGGTCAGTTTCCTCTATGCCGCATACTCTTGTCTGGCCGTGTCGCGAGATGCTGCTGTGATTGCTATCGTTGAAACGAACGAAAAGACTTTCACCACTTGTGCAACCCTTGCCAGGCAGCAGCCGATATTCGGACTCTTTCACTACCGCCGTATCCGCAGCTCGGTGCAAGTCCAGCGCAAAACATGAAAACATGAAGTAATCAGGGTACCTGCAGCTATGAGTAGCCTGATTTCAAGTGAGGCACCTGCCCTTGGAACTCACTGGGGCTATGATGAGCCGCTCTTTGCTAGCGTGCGCTCAAGTTCACGCTATACAAATTACGAGAGTTCTTGCCAAAGCCCATCACATGCCTCTCAGAAGCAACGGTATCTAGGAATTTAGGCGAGAATAAATACGAAATGATGGAATCAGGTAGAAAACCAGAGTGGATCCTGGATGTGACTGTCCCGCCCCCTGGCCACGACTCTTGGTTCTCCATCCAGGATATCTTCGTCTTGGCTCTACAAACCTCGCATATGTTTCATTAGCATCCTTGGCCCGGAAAAATGAAGCTCAAAACCTTTATGATCATCTTCAGCGCGGCGACCGCGTCGTCGAGGACTGTCATCGTGCCCGACAGCGGTCACGATGCCTGGAGCATAAGCATTGCGGACACAGCAATGCCGCCACCGGGTCCAAGAATCCCGGGACAGAACACACTGAACCTTTGCAAGGGCGACCATAGCCACGACGCCGTATGTATAGAGCTTGATCTGTCTCGTTGCCCAACCCGCTGACTCTGCAAAATTCCGAACCCCTCAGAAAGTGCTCTGTGGACCCAACAATATAAACAATGCTAACTAAAGTAGGTTGTGATCGATCAAGTTGACTTCATTCCTAATCCGCCCAAGAAGTAAGCGTGGCTGTCCCACATGGCTCCCACGTGCTCGCCCGCGCTGATGTTGATATGACAGGGGCAATTCCCTCACAGTTGCGGCGGCCGGCACCGTGACCGAATCCGTCGTGCCGGGTGCGGTCGTTGAAGTGAAAGTCAAATTCATCGGCACTCAGGTATACCACCAGAAGTTCGACATATGTGGCGAATTGGGGAAGATGGGACAGAGCTGCCCACTGGCCCCCGGCCAGTACTCCTTCAACAAGACTTTTGACGTCCCCGAAAAGGTCCCCCATGTAAGCCGCATCGAGAGCTTTGGCAGGATCAATGCGCCTCTGAATTTCTACTAATTTCGACACAGGGGAATTACCAATTGTACGCGGTGGCCAAGCTTCCGAATGGCCATCCTATCACCTGCATTGACGGAAAGATCAAGGTAGATCATTCGATCCGTAGTGATTGAACGTTGTGTTGCATGAGCTTGTGGTGTATGTGCAATGAATAGGCAAATTCGGCCTGTGGGTAGTTAGATTGGGAACACAGCCCAATATCCATCCTGGGGGTAGGAGGACACGTGATTCATTCAATGTTGTTCCAATTAGACGATGCTCATGAGTAAAGTCTCTGTGATATGGCTCCCAATGAGCGATTGTACCGTGGCCAGCCATCAATGACTGCGCGTCTTGGTTGTTACGCGACATCCAATATCGATTGAAACGTCTGTGGTCTCGGGTCACTCAATTGTAAGTCTTGGCTGAGAACACATTGTCCAATCTGGACGAGAAGACAGCCGTTCTTCAGACACTTGTGCGATCAGAATTTCGAACAGGCTCCCATGGGGGGATGAGCCTCAAGTACCACTGTCCAGTCGTCCCCGAGAGATCTCCAGTGCAGTCCTTGCCTAGGTACTCCAGCGACGACGGAAACACCAGTGAAACTTGTGATTTTCTCTCCTTTTGTTAATTTTTAATTTCTGCTCCCTACGGAATCCCTACGGAAAATTGGGAAGGTGGGGAGAGGGAGGGGCAAAGAAAACAAAACCCGAAAAGGCGCAGGAGAGAGGGCGTGGGGAGGGAGTGCTGAGGTTTGAAAAGTTTTACGGAAGATACGTAACTAGGAATTCTGGGCGTACTTGGTTTGTGGATCACAAACTCGAAGATACCGCCACAGCAGACTAGTTTTGTCACGATCATGTGAATACTAACATTTCAGATCAGAATGAAAAGAATCGGGAATGGGCCTCATCGCATATAGATGTTCCGTCTCCAGTGAGCCTCTAATTACGTCGGCGGATTGTGCCGTGAGATGATGAGGTCGACAGCACTTAACCTGACTCTAGGCCCTCACCTCTCACGCCAGATGAGTTCATAACAGTAGCAACGATCAGGAGTTGCTTTATTCTTGACTGAGTTGTTATAGTTTGTTGTTGATTTTTGGTTGTGGATATTGGTTTCGCCGTTGCTGGCTGTGCAGGCGAATAATAATGGGAGACCACAGAATTGCTGAGAGTTGGAAGGCATAGACAGGTCAGGGAACCTCGACTTCATTTGATTCTTCTTCCAGGACTCACAAGAACAACTTCATGACTTGTTCGTCCTTGTGTCGCCCAACAGTCCCTGTCACTCTTGCGACCTTAATCAACACCATAATAAATCGTTCCACGTCGACTCGCCAGACCACTTACAGCGAACGGCTTCAACCATCGCCGTCGCAGAATTCACCAATCAGGAACTCGACACTCGGGACAGCAGCAGGTCAAACAAGCTCCTTGCAATCCGGCCACAGCCGAGCAAACCGGAGTAAAGTGTGCCCCTGTGTCATACAATCTATATTCCCCGGGTATCTATTCTATCTATGTCCTCAGTCCGTCCAGGAGCCCTTTCAAAGTCAGCCAGCCCTCACTGCCCTCCCAGTTCTCCTTGCCCTTGCCCATCACGCTGCGGATCGCCGCCCTGGCCTTCCCCTTCCACTTCTCCCCCACGTCCGCCACCTGCGGACCGCAGTTCTCCAGCACTGCCACCAACTCGTCCGTCCTCTGCACCACGACCTGCCATGCCTCCTTATCCTCGAGCCAATTCCCGCCGCTACCGCCGGCTTCGTTCGACCTGGACTTGGCTGAGTCTGCAGTTAGGCCGCCGCCCATGGAGCTCGCGCCTGACGTAGCTCCCCCGACGGACGCGCGCCACGCCTTCTCTGAGGCGTCGATGGCGCCTTCGTAGTCCCTCCTCCATACCCGGAGGCGCGACACTAGCTCCCACAGCTCGGACCGGCTCGTGATGAGCGGCGCAATTTCGCTCTCCATCATCTCGTTGACATTCCTCTCCACGCTGCCGCGGGGTGGCTCGTAAACCCCGTTCGAGTTGGCGTCGTTCTTCTTCTCAACAGCCAAGACACCCTCTGTCAGGAGCAGCCGCAGGATGTCGTCGTCAAGCGCGTCTTCTGTTTGGCGGAGCCGGATGATCGACCGCACCGCCTGGATGATCTCGAAGAAGGGCATCGGCCGCATGCGCGTGGCCAGTGTGATGACGTTATCCCAGATACGCCAGTTATCGCCTGCTATTGACGCTCCGCGTTTGTAGGCCTTCATCGATTGCACGAGCAGCATCGCTGGATCCTTTGGACTCTTTTTCGTCGACGGCTGTTGTTCTTCATCATCTTCCTCATCGTCTTCGCGCTTGTGTCCGTTTGTTGGCGCATCGTTCCCGCTGCCGTTTTCTTTAGCCCTCTTATTCTCGCCCACAGCCTCGAGATACATGCTGTATAGAGCACTGCCCAGATTGCTCCATGTCCGCGCGTCCTCGCCGCCAGAGGTGTCGTTTGAAGCCCCGATTGCCCGGCTGAACGCTTCAGCCGCGTCACTGAACAGTCCCAGCCGAAGATTGGTGTCACCCAACCGGTTCCACAACTCAGGTGCGATCCGATTTACCGACACGGCTAGATTGTACGCCTCACGAGCCTTGTGCCAGTCCTTCAGGGCGAGATAATGCTCTCCCAGCGACTTTTGTGACCGCGCATACCTCTTCTTCGATATCTCCCACGACCGCTCGTAGTGCGCCACTGCTGATTCAGGCTCCATATCGCCCAAGATACAGAATAATCTCGGTGCATTAGGCTGAGGCGGAGTCCTCTCAGGACCAGTAAAGTCGTCAGCTTTCAGCATTGATATATCCGTGTTCTCGTCGATCTCTTCACCAGGCGCTGCAGAATCTCGGTCTCTGCGGTGGAACAGTCGCCAACGAATGATGGCTCGTGCCTTCTCCTCGCCGCCGCCGCCCCTCCCGCTACCGTCCCCTTGGTCGAGCGCTGCGCTACTTGCCAGGCAAAGCGCGACTTCGGCCCAGAGTTTGAGGCGTTTGAAAATCTCAAGCGCTGAAATAAGGGAACCGACACCTGTCCATGCGTATGCCAATTCCGACTCGAGGTGCCATCGCGGAGGTGACGAAAGAGCGTGTATGTATTGCAGCCTGATATCCGCTGAAGCTGATTCGGTCGACTCACCAGCAGGGAAGAACGACCTCGGCTCCTCATCCACAGGTGCGGCTGATTCCCTGTCCAGCTTCGCCTCTGGTATCTCTTCAACCGCGGAGACTGATATGGCTGGAATATCTCTACCTCCCGTCCCTCTCGCGGCATCTCGTCCATGGCTTGGGGCAGACTTCTCGGCAGTATCAACAAGGACCTGGTCAATCACCGCCTGCATTTGCAGCACGCCTCTCTCCACAGTCCTGCTGTGATGCATCTCGATCCTCGACCGCACTAGCAGTGCCTGCGTGTAGACCTGCCAGTTTGTGCTCTTGTCGTCGATGACTCGTACCGCAAAAGGTAGGATCTCCTCCGAAGTAAGGGTGTCTGCCGGCGAAAATGCATCTTTCAGCGTGGCTTCTGTGAGAAGGATGATCTGGTCGAGGGTCGAAAGTTGTGGCTGTCGGTCGGCTTTGATATCCCGCAGCGGGATAGGGAGCGATGATTCTGTAGCTGTTACGTTTTGCTCGCCGTGCCTTCCCTCCGTTCCGTCCTTGGAGAACTGGATGTGCTCCAGGAGGGTGTCGTCGTTCAGTGGCAGGGCTTGAGGAGCCTCCTCTTCTCCTTCCTTGGGCCCTTCGACTGAACTTTTGGCAAGCACCACGAGCTGGCTGGTGCTCTTATCCTGGAACCGAGTCCTCTTTCCGAGCGCTCCGGACAGAGCATAAGCAAAGCCGTTGAGGTCCGCGGCAAGCTTTAGCGCCTCCCGTGCTTTGACGTCCTGGCCCAACATGATGCAAACATTTGCCTTCTCCACCAAGAACCGCACCTTGTCCTCTGACGCGTGTCTTGACGCAGCGTCGGACACTTCCCACGCTTCGCCGAGGACGTCGCTTTCAACACGGGCCAGCGCCTCGTGTACCTTCTCTACCAGGCTTGGTACTTCGCTCATGGCCATGTTCTTAGTGAAGACGCTCCCTGAGCTCAGGCTGGGATGAATG
Source organism: Diaporthe sp. PMI_573 (assembly GCA_021399435.1). Taxonomy (NCBI): domain Eukaryota; kingdom Fungi; phylum Ascomycota; class Sordariomycetes; order Diaporthales; family Diaporthaceae; genus Diaporthe; species Diaporthe sp. PMI_573. Next base: position 3,333,620 of record JAJTUP010000002.1, on the reverse strand, counting down.
AAGAGCTTGTAGTGCCACACGTGAAGCCTGAGCTTCATCCACGCCAGACTCACACCCCCTTGAGGGCCCGCTTGAGCCTGGGCCGCTGCCCACTCCGCCTCTGAAGCCACATTCTCGATGACATGCCTTGCCAGACAGAACAAATCGATGTGAGGAATGAAGGGGTAGACACCGACGCCGTCTACATCCAGGGACCGGATGCCCAAATCGAACTCGGGCGTATCCAAATAAGGGGCGGCTAGGTCTATTTGGTCGCGCGTGAGAACAGGGCCGGTGACGTTGGCCTGGAGGAAGGCGTTGAAGGCAGCCAGGCCGTCCTGCAATGATGGTGCCATTGAAGAAAGAAAGCAACCCAACCCCAATGTGCCAGGAAGAAGGGTGAGTTGTGAGGACCAAGACACAATCAGAGGCTTGGTCTCAAGGTTTGGAGCGGCGATCGGTCATGGAGGGGCATCTGAAAATTTGCTGGGGGGGGGGGCTTATCTTATCAGCCACAGCAGCACGTTCAGAGTGATGGACCCTGCGAAATCAAACGCCCTATCCATGATACAGAACTAACGTTAAACAGGAATAGTACCTGCAGCACAGTATTGAATGGGGAGAGGAATCAGCATTGAATGGAGGACACGACAGTTGGGGCGCCATAAGGCACCTTTTACAATTCTACTACTCCTGCTTGGTAACACTGCCGCCACCTTCTTCCTCAACGTGCGCGGCCAAAGCTGTCGCCAGGACCACGATTACTCCCACATGCGAACGACACTTTCCCCGGGTATTGCACCACTCCAAGAATCTACTCGTGCCGTACATTGACCCCAGGAATGCAACGATTCCCCACATCTTAACGGGGAGAAAACCTTGCTCTTGTGTCGCGACCCTTCGTCAGCCATACATAGCCCGCACATGTGACCAAGGGGCTCAACACAACAACGCACTTTACAGCGCATCGTTGGCACCACGCCCGGACAGGCTTAAGAATTGGCTCATTTCTTGCCCTTCTTCCTTCCAGGCACGACCTTGAAGCCAGCCGCACCAACCACATCGGTGTCCTTGGCCTGACTGGTCGAGCCACCCTTCTTGGCCACCTCGGACCATCCGCCAGCGCCAGACCCAGACTTAGACTCGATGACTGCAGCAGGCTCGAATATGCCCTTGTCAGCCTGCTTCTTTCGCCGGATAAACTCCTGCGCGAAGCGCGGTGCGTCCATGGTCGAGCTCGCCCCGTAGATGATGTCCTTAATCATGTCGCTCTCGGGAGGGATGCCCGCAGTCAGGAACGCCGCCACCTCGTCAACTGGAGTGCCAGGGTTAAGACCTCTGGTCAGCTCCGCCTTCACCCACTTCTGGAACTCGCCCTGCGCCTCGCTAGCAGTGCTGCTGCTCTTGGTGGCCGTGGCCGGGGCCGTGGCCGATTTGATCTGGGCCTTGCTTACTTGAGATGACGGAGAGCGAACCGCGGAGGGGCTCGGCGACTGAGCGGGGCCCTGAGCTTGAGAGGGATGAGGCGCAGGCCCAGTGGGTATCTTGACCCTGCCGCCAGCGCCAACCGTTGCCCAACCACTGGCCGTAGTGGGCGAAGCGTTGGCGGCGGCGGCGGCGGTGGCGGCGGTGGCGGCGGCAGTTGTAATGCCTGGTGGCCCGGTCTTGCTGGCGAGCTCGGCGTAGCGCTTGCCCAGGGTGGAGGCGCCGGCAGCTGCGACTGTCTGCGAGGCTTGTTCCTTGACTGCCTTCTGCTTGCGTGCTTCCTCCTCACGCTGGATCTCGGCTAGAGTCTTCTTGCGATCTCCACTGGTAGGAGTGACGGGTGTCGCCACAACACCTGCCTTGACGGTGCTTGGCTTAGACCATGGGCTGGACACCGACGGAGCCGGGGATCCGCTACCCCAGGTGCTGGAGGTAGGCAGCCCGGGGAGGACGACGGGGTTGGTTTTCTCGCGCTCCTTGGCCAGTGCGGCCTCTTTCTCTTGGGCGGCGCGGCGCTCTGCCTCGAGCTTGGCTGCCTTCTTGGCTTCGGCCTCTTGGATCTCCTTGAGGCTAGGTCCCTTCTGCGCATCGGAACCAGGATCGCGGGCCCAAGGTGCCAAAGGGGGCGGGGCCGCAGCAGCGCTGTCCGGGGTTTGGCTCTGAGAGCGCGGCTCGGCATATTGGTCGGCAATGTTGGACCGCCGCTGGGCAGTCGGGGCGGGGAGATGCGTGGCCGTTGATGGAGGCGGAGGGAACGGCATCGGAAGGCCGGTAGACGCAGACTGCTTTGCCCATGCATCCTCCTCCTGCGCCTGTCGGTGGGCGGCCTGAGCAGCATCGGCTTGCGCCTTTTGCACCTGTTGGGTCAGGGACAGGCTCTGGGTTGGTTGGGCCTGTCGGTTTTGCTGCGACTCAGCATGCATCGACTCGGACTGCGACTGGGGAGGTTCATGAGCGACCTCCTTCATCACCCGGGCAGCCTCGGCACGGTTCGCAGCTACGGCTTCGTCAGCCTGTCTCTTGGTTGGCCCACTTTGAGAAGGGCCTGGTTGGGCTTCCTCGTCGGCGCGCTGTGTGGGTATGCCTTGGTATTCCTGAAATTCCTTCAGTCTATCTTTGAACCCCTCGGGATCACTCTCCAGTTGGTCGACGTCCGGAAGCCGACCCTTGAGGTCTGTTGCAGGAGGACCGACAGGCTGAGGCGGGAACATACCGGAGACGCCACCAGGTCCGTGATAATTTGCCATCAATTGGCGCTCTGAGTCTGTCATGTCCTGTCGGAGATGGTCCGGCCCTGCGCTCATGGCATTCGGGAGGCCCGCGGCTTTGTTGATAGCCGAAGGCGGCTCAAAGAAGCCTGGTGTAGGCGCGCCGATTGCGCCGCCGATGGGCGGTTGAGGGGGCATCCCGATGGGGGAGGTCATACTGCCAAAGCTTGGCTGGCTCTGCAAGCTGTGCATACTGGCCTGGTGCTGTAGAGCGCCAGGGAGCCCAGTATGAACGCCACGGAAGTGGCCCTGCTGCGACATCACCTCCCTCTGCCTGGCCATCGCTAGCTGCTCCTCCTGCTTGCGACGCTCCAGGTTGTTCTGCTCCTCGGCGGTCAAGGTCTTGCCGTAGCTGGGGACAACGCCCAGTAGCGGCGGAATTACACCACGGGCATCACCTCCTGGTGGGAAAGTGCCTGCCTGAGGTGCAGGGCCGTGAGGGATGCCAACCTGAGGCACAAGGAATGGCTCGCGAGAGTTGCCTATCCTCCGAATAAGTTGGCCCAGAGGCTCAAAGTCCGGGTCCTCCACCTTGCGCACCCTAAGATCTTGCGTGAAGTAGTTGGCTTTGTACCACTCGTTCATTTCAAGGCCCGTGAACGGCCCTTGCTGTTGACCCTGGGGGTCCATGTACACCCAACGCATACGATCCGGCATAACCATAGTCCTTGCCTGCGATTGTGGAAGCCCGGTAGGTACAGGATCAGGAGTGAACGAGGTCGACTGTTGAGAGGCGCCAAAAGGATGCCCTTGCGGAGCCGTGGCGAGAAGGGGCTGGTTGTGATCGGCTGTGGTGAACAGACCAGGCGAGCTGACCGATTGGGGAGCCGAAAAGAGGTCCGCTAGGCTCCGACCTGCCATCGGACCAGGACTATCGGTGTCGCGCTGAGAACCGATCGTGCCGGCCCCAATAACACCCAGTGGGTTGGTCTGCCGCAAGTCGGGAACAGAATCCGCGAGCGATTCCGTCTCTTGATTCTGCATCTGGGCCTGCATGGCAGGAGGGAACAAGGATTGGATCTTGCTACTGCCTCTGAGGGAGCCCGTTCCTCCGAGGCCACCGTTTCCTGGCCCAAAGAGCCCTCCGATACTGCCCAAGCCAGGAGAGTGCATGTCACCGCCTATGGGACTGAAGACGGAGCTCCCAAAAGCGCCACCGAAGGCAGAGCGCTCGCGGTCGGGGGTCGCACTGGGGAATCCAGTAGGCCAACCTCCTATGTGACCCAGGGATGGGTAGTTCTTGGCACCTACGCTTGAAGTTTGGCTGCGATCACTGCCTTCAAATGCGGCGGCGGGAAAACCGCGGATTGAGCCAAAGTTGGAGTTTTGTTCGGATTGTGCGCCGATCGGCTGAGACTTGTCGTAGCCAAAATCGCCGTGCTCGTTTTCACCACGCTCTGCAGGGGGGCTCCGGTAAGGATTCGTCTGAGAGGGACTAGCCGAAGACGCATTTCGCTCCCGGGCAGTTCCCAGGCTGAGGCCTGACATTCCGAAGTCGCCCGTAGTGCCCTTGGCTGGCGTGTCGAAGATCTGCGGTCCCGTTGTTGGCATTGGCGGAGGGCTTGTGTCCCGAGCACCACCTAGAGCAGCGCTGCCGCTGAGGCCCACGTCCCCTACAAAAGGGTCTGTGTCGGTGCGGGAACGAGACGTCCATTGCTGATTTCCATTCGAGGGGATGGCAGCGTCGTCTGGAGGTCCGTTATCCTCCTTCCTGGAGAAGAAGCGGGAGCCGGTGCTGGCCCCGAAACCCTTTTCAGCAGCGCCAGGGGTGGCGATGGCGAAGTTCCCAAAGCCACCGAAACCTGTCGCAGTCACGGGCGTCGTGGTGGCCGAGCCACCCCACACGGATGGAAAAGCAGCACCACCTGCGGTGTTACTGCGAGCCAGCCCGGTGAGCCCGGCCGGCCTCGTGGGGTCTACAGCGCCGCTGGGTTTGTTTGATTCGTCCGGCGCGTCGATCTCCCTCGTGTCCGCGCGATTCCTCCCCAGCCAGGACATATCAAATCGGCTCGGCCCAGCGCCGGTAGGCGAAATCAAGCCTCCGCCGCCAGAGAACGGGTTGGTGTCGGTGGTCTCCCTGCGGCGGGTTGCAGGCCTCGGTGCGCCAGAGGGCGAGGTAAGATTGTGAGACATGGATGATTTCCGTCCGTTGACGGCTGCACTCTGGCCACCCTCCTTGTTCTGCTGGTTTTGCTGCTGCTGTTGTTGCTGTTGCTGCTGCTGCTGCTGCTGCTGCTGCTGTTGCTGCTGCTGTTTCAGGGGAGAATTGACATCCGAGGTGTAAAGCTGCCGGCGACAGACTGATTAGCCATGCAAATTCACACAAATCGTAAAATAAATCGCGGATCACAGGGAGTACCCACCTCCTTTTCCTCGGCGGACATGTCCAGGTGACCAAGTGGGCCCAATTCCCCGTCTTGGTCCCAGCACACGGAAGGATCATTGTGAGAATGTGCGTCATTAGGCTTGCCCCAGCCCCTGGTATTTTGCCCATTGACATTGCCGCCGGGATTGAAGGTTGACATGAACAGTGCATCCAGATTGATATTGCCTGGGTCTGCCATCTTGCCGAAATCCAACAGGTCGTCTCTAGAGTATTTGCCGTTCGCAGTGTCTTGTGCAGGGACGAATTGGGAAACGGAGGAAGGATGAGGCTCGTGGACAGAGCTGTTGAGCAGGTTGTCTATCGCAGGAAGGGCAGATGCCTGGTTGTTGAAGGGGGTGGTCGACGATCGTCGGAGGATAGCGGTTCCATTAGAACGGCCCTCTCTCCGTAGCCTGGACGACGGGTGCATGTTGTTAGAAATGGCGTGCGCGCAGAGGGCAAAGGCGGCCCAGAACAGCCCTGATGGTTCGCGAGGATTGGTCGGGGCGCGCAGTTGTGCAAGGACGGGGCCGTGGAGGAGGACGGATCGCAGCGTTTGGGGGAGGGGAACCGGGTGAATGAACCGGGGGAGGGGCGCACAGCAGCTCGCAGAACGATGATGCGCGGGGGCCAAGGGGGGATGTCGAGAGGGTCATGACGGAGGAGAGCAGGAGAGCAGCGTCGGGGAGCACTTACCAGTCACCACTGCCACTGCCACTGCCGCTGCCACCACCACGAGGGTCACCTCTGGTGCTGCCTCTGTCGCGACCGGAATTCTGGCCTGCTGCGGCCGAAGCGAAGCTGGATGGCAAGTTTGGGCCAGCCATTGTTTGATATGTGTGTGTGGTTGGTGGACAGGTGTAGGTAGGCGTCGAGGCGTGTCAGGAGCGGTCGTCGTGGACTATGGACGACTGTGGGCGACGCTGCTGAGGAGACGCGGTGGTTGCGAGAGAAGCTTCACTTTGGGTGGAGGGAATGCGGACACGGGACGACACGACAAGCTCCGGCGTGGTCGATCAGGTGTCTGACGCGTTGGGACGGGATGGATTGAGTAATCAAAAGGCTACAGATGGCTGCAAGAGGGGGGTGGTTTGGGGGGTGAGATGGAATGGCAATACCAGTGCGAGAGGAAGCCCTGTTTTGGTCGTTTGGTGGTGGTGCTTGACGGGGAAAAATCAAACTTCAAAAATCAACATCGCCGGCAAGGCTTGGTTGGAACGGCGTGGCCTGGACAGACGCCCGCCTACCTAACTGGCTGCCAGCGTGACGAACGAAGCTTCATGGGTCAGGGCGCGCTAAAACCTTTTGCTGTGCCCAGTGGCCACAGTGGGGAACCGTCGGGCCGGGTTACTTGCCAGTACGGACGGACTGAGGTGGGCAGGGGCTAAACATTCCCCTCCAGTACTCAGGTACCGACCTGCCTACCCAGGTAGGTAGGTACCTGCACCCGGGGCTGTCAGAGCCAATTGCAGGGGGCTGGGTCGGCCGAGGGGGCACAGAGCATACATTAGTCCTTGCACCGTCGCTAAAACTGTCTACTGCCTACCTAGGTACCTAGGTAGGTGGTAGGTATCCGTACCCAGGCTGTCCAGGCCGCCTTGACAAGTACCGACTGTAATAAACTGGGCAGGCATCCACACAAGCTTTCGACCGTCGGTCGCCGTCCCTTGCAGTTCACGTGAGCAAGCACGTGAACATGTATCATTCGGGCGCTTCTTTGCTCAGTTTACATGCTCAGTTTACATGGTCTGGCTCAACGTATTTCCCGCCGGGGCCTTTTCTCCCCGGCTCAGCCCAAATGCATCTTGCCACTCCGAGGCTGCCACCACCACCAGGATCAAGACGACCATCGTCGCCCTGCCGCTTTGACGGTGATGTCACCAATGTGAGGACCCCGGGGCTAGTAGCAACCTTGTCACATAAGCTTCTGCCACGGCCAATCCTCGACCGCTGCGCACCGTCTCGCAGACCACCCACCAGGACATCGAGTCATTTTCATGTTTCGCGATTCTTCTCCTTCTTTCCCTGCGTTCATTCTTGATGCATTGTGGCGGCCGGTATCTTGGTTGGCCGGAGCCAATGTTGGCATGAGGTTTACCCCTAGCTATTCAAGTCCCACAGAAGTCGTGATCAGCAGAACGAAATATTACTGTGTAATCAGCTTCGTCAATGTGGACAAGCTGGACCCTCACGAGGTCTGCTGCTTGAAACCAATACACCCGAGAGGTCCTTGCAAATTTCGGTGGAGCCTTGAAGTTTTCGGCTCCCCCCCCCCCTCCCCTTCCTTTTTCAGAGACCCTTTCACAGAGCACAGGCATGTAAAACAACCAAAGGTTATCTTACCGAGCCCACATTCTAAGCCATGAATATATCCCACGTTCACTTACCATATCTCTCGACCTTTCTGCGTGCTACATGACCTTTGTTTCTCTCAATACAGTCGTCGGAAACGTCCGTTTCCATTTGAGATTAGTCCGCCCACGCTATGAGTGGCACCTTGGACCTTGCACGAGTGCTGTCTCCAGCATGTGCACTTGAGAATTCTTTTCTCGTCGCACCAACCACATTCACAGATATGCAATGAACAGTCCAGGTAAAATCGTATCATGTCTGCTCAAGTGTTCCCCAGCCTTCCCTGAGGGAATGCCCGCATCCGGGCTTGAGACGAGCTGAAATGCTGCTGGTCTTCGGGTTGTGTCGGAGTTATAAAATGGTCAACCAAACGCAACATACCGACGACCGGTAGTACAAGGATGTTAAAACAAGTGAGATGATGGGGCACGAAGGTGGCCATCAGCTGTCTTCGAGATGATGTGAGTCTTTAAGAACAGGGTTTACGTAATCGCGGCATCGACGTTATCTCTTCGCCGATGGCGCAATGAGCGAAAAAGCACACAAAACCGCGGCTGGCTTCCGGGTCACCAAGCGGGGGGGCCTATCCTCTTGGACGATCCGGCCTTGGGGGTTTTCAGTCAATCTTGAGCCGCCGCCATGAGCAAGAACAGCGACTCGGACCAGGACCAAGACGTCGTCCCGGAGGCAGCGGCGGGGAAGGCCCCTGCTCTTGTGGCCGTCGAGCCCCGTCCCGTCAACCACCACCTCATCGGCGACAGCAGCCGCAACGGTAACGGCCACGGCCTCGAAGATGGCATCAACGAGGCTGATGTGGACGACCACGACGGCGATCTCGTCACGGCGGCCGAGCTGCACGATCTTAAGCGGGGCCTGACCGAGCGCCATCTGGGCATGCTCGGGATCGCAGGGGCCATCGGGACCGGTCTCTTCCTCAGCCTCGGCGGAGCCATCCAGACCGGTGGTCCTCTCGGTGCCTTGCTCGGGTACGCCATGGTCGGTGGAATCGTCTGTTCTGTGCAATATGCACTGGGTGAGGTGACCGCCTTGTTACCGGTGAGCATTTGTGTACCAACGACCGGGGCGGTGCCGAGCGCATGGCTGACATGTTGCAGGTCACGGGCAGCTTCGTCAGACATGCTGGCTTCCTTGTAGATCCAGCACTCGAATTCGCCATCGGGTGGAACCTCGTCTACGGGAATCTTCTCAGCATCCCCTCCGAAATCACGGCCGTCTGCGTGCTCTTCCAGTTCTGGACCGACATCAACAGCGCCCTGTGGATCGTCATCTTTATCCTCGCGACCGTCGTCGTCGGCGTGGCATTTGTTCGAGTTTTTGGCGAGGTCGAGTTCTTCTTTGCGGTCCTGAAGATCCTCCTCGTTGTGTTTCTCATCATCCTCGGCTTGGTGATTGATCTCGGTGGCATTCCGGGAACTCCCCGCATCGGCTTCAAATATTGGCAAAACCCTGGTCCATTCGTCGAGTACATCGGCACAGGCGAATGGGGGAAGTTCCTTGGTTTCTGGGGTGTCATGACCTCTGCCGTATTCTCCTTTGCCGGAGTCGAGTCTATCGCTATGGCAGCAGCTGAGACCCACAATCCACGGCGCGCAATCCCCCGAGCTTGCAGGCAAGTCTTTGCTCGAGTCCTGCTGTTCTACATGCTTGCAGTGCTTGTTGTGGGAATGATTGTTCCCAGTGATGACCCACGCTTGGGTGATGAGAGTGGCACCGCGGCACAAAGCCCCTTCGTCATCGCCGCCAGTGCCGCTGGCATCCGCGCCATCCCTAGCGTCGTTAATGCCATCGTCATTACAAGCGCATGGAGCGCCAGCAATCAGTCGCTCATGGCTGGCACGAGGGTCCTGTACGGGCTGGCTCTGAAGGGTCAAGCACCCAAGATCTTCTTGCGGACTACGGCGTGGGGAACACCCTACATGTGCGTGGCTTTGTTCACACTCTTCATGTTCCTCAGCTTCCTAACGCTGAGCAACAACGCCATGACGGTCTTCTGGTGGCTCGTTGATCTTACGGCTGCGGGCGTGCTAGTCAGCTGGTGCACAATCCTGCTGAATCACCTCCGCTTGAAGCTGGCGATGAAGAAACAAGGGATTCCCGTCGCGAGATTGCCGTGGCATAACTCTTGGACTTGTGAGCTGCAACCATTTACAGACTGACCATGGCCAAACCAATACTAACGCAGTCGCGCTCAAAAAGTCTATAGTTCTTCCGTTGCATTATGCTTATGCGTGATTATCCTCCTAACAAACGGGTTCAGTTGTTTCACCAGAGGCAACTGGGACCCTGAGACCTTTGTGTCATCTTACTTGTCAGTCTACCCTGCAACACCCTATGAAGCCACTCAACTTACTAACCTGTCTGTAGGGATATTCCCCTCGTCATCTCCGCTTTTTTGATCTGGAAGTTTTACAAGAAGACCCAATTCTACTCCTTAGACGAGATACCCATTGCGGATGCATTGAGGCAGGCGGATATAGAAGAAGCGGCTAGAATCCAAACATATCATGACTAGATCTTAGAAAAGCGAGCAATCGGCTAGATAGACATTCCAAAGTCTGCATCAAGGAGCGCTGCGCCATAATTAGAAATTCGAGAGTAGCCTAGGGTATGGGTATGATCAGTTTAATGAATTAATCAGGTACAGCCAATTCCATGTGATGTCTAACTAATTACATCTTGGCTGTCAAAGTATTGATGAGCGCCGTGCGAGCAAACCCAACCAAAAACGCAGGTCGAAAAGCGCCGCTTCACGATTATATCTGAAGGCCAACCTTTCCCACAACTCCGGTCCATATGCAGGCGCAAACTCTTCAGGCCACCAAGGTTACCTTCCACCGGCTTAATCATCACTTGCGCCAACCTAAGACATTGAAAACGCTCCGTCTCGGATCGCCCCTGCCTTGGTCCTCAAATACCCTTTGTCGCGATGCCTCACTCTCAGGGCTTTGGTACTGAGCAAACATCCGGTCGTATGTGCGAGATGACTTTTGCAGTTGCCATTGGACATAGGTCGCCACTGCGGACACTGCGTATATTCCAAGTTAGCTATGTGTCTTAAGAGACAAGCCACGGTCGCGATTTGCTCGTTACTGTGTCAGAGGACAGAAATAAGGGCACAGAGCAATGAACTCCGGCCGAAGGGGTCGCGGTATATTTCCCATGGGCAGTAGTCTTGAAAATCGCTGGATGGGACTTATGGACTTACAAGAAGCAACAGCTAAAAATGCTGGTCCATACTTGGTACCGACTAGTGGCTTCATCGGTGTTGCTACCGGCATGGTGGAATGAACTGCGATAAGATGTATATTTGGGTAATTGGCGGGCGACTGGGGTTGGTAGCAGAGTAATCCAATCAAAATCTACTACGAGAGCATACTTCGATCAAACAGGTGACAAGATCTACTCAGTTACAATATGTCTGAATTATGGATACAATGCGTTTCTGTGGGTTGAGGATGTTCTAAATATCGTTGCGCGATGAAACCATGGTCTTGATCTTTATAACTACTTTTCACGTCCGCACATTCATTTGAGCTGCTGGAACTTCAAGGATGGCATGTTCACTCCTCAGCAGATGCCTAAGATGGTTCGGTCTTAGGCTGATGGTGGTGTGATCGAAGGATTCTGTCAGCGGATGATTATTTCTAGGTGTCGCCTTTTCGGGAGGGATCGGTAGAGGTGGGCCGCTGGCCCCAGTAGGTACTAACCCGTTGCGGAGGCCCAAACGTACGTTGTTGTCCTGATGTAATGGGTAATGTGAAAGGGGGAGTCAATCATTTGCCAGATTTGCGAAGCGAGAGTGTGTTGGCTTAGTTCTGGCAAGGTCTTTTCCCCGGATTCTGCCGCACGTCGTGGGTGAGGCCGGGGTAGGGCTCAGCGGGGAGCATGTAAAATGATTTATCACATCCCGCTCATACCTAGGCATCACCACCTGATCCTATCTCCCGCTTGCTGGGTCGAATAATTTTGTCCCGGGACTCCTGCCTTATGTGCCACAGACTTCGCGTAGGTACCTATGTTTACCGTCTTACCCCAGGCTCTAAACCAACAACTCGAGGCAAAACAATATCATCGAAAGCCTCATTCAAATATCGAAATCTTAAGGAAGTGCATAAAAAATCATGTAAACTATTTCAAAAACACAGCCACATTTTCTTCTGGGGGGGTGGGGTTAAAAATGCGAAAACGTGATTGCAAAGGCCCCAGTGGCTCGCTTGTCTTCTGCTCGATTATCAATCCAATGTGAGATTATCGCACAAGAATTGGGCAGTGAGCGCTACCCAGGGGGTGACTATATAGGTCCTGTGGCCGGGTAGTGCACACCCGGGGAAAGCTTATCCGGTTATTATCGCATCGCGGATATAAATTAGGTCGATCAAGTAACAAAGATTTGACGATGATGCCAGCGGCCCAAACCCTGATGGCGCGCTTGACGAGGAAAAGACACAAATCAGAAAAATAGATCGAGGATGATCTGAAAGAACGCGCGGCCCAACCAAAACACGCTACAGATACTAAAACTAAGCGAATCGAAATTCAAGGACGAAAACGGGTTGAACTCCACTTCTTTGAGAGACGCGTCCGTAATATTGGCCGCAATACCACCATTGTTGAATTTTCCTGCCTCACCAGCAGGAATGGATACAGGAAATGATTGTGTCTGGCATGAATCACTGACGTGGTATAAGAGATAATCATCTATGCACTGAAGAATAGACTTTGATCCAGGAACAATATTCACGAGTAAAATTTGTGGGCAAGTCTGCAGTGATATGGGTAAATACCCTACATCCCAATGCTTCATAACACCCCCTCTTCACAGGTCACTTGAAGCCTAATTGCTCTAAAACAAGGAAAGAATTGAACAATGGAGAATTCCTGATTACCTGATCGGGACTCTGCCTACTAGTATTGCTACATCGGGTGGCATGAGGACTTGAGCAGCCCCCGAAAAGGAAAACAAGATGTGCGAGGATCAATCTTGGTGCCAGGCTCAACAAATGTTAGCAATGAATAGGTAGTCACCAATTGAAGACTTGGTTGAGGACATCATTTGTGTTGGTGTTTGCAGGCTTTAACACAGACCAATGTTTACTTTGCAAGAACACTGGTTATCTTTTAAGTCTCTGCAGCTGCTCTTCGCAGTTGCAATAAATATGGTGAGGCCCAAAACTACCATACGAAGCCCCCGGATAGATTCAAAACCAGTAGGGTATAAGGGCACCATCGCTGACTGCTTAGCTCCCCATGTACTGCTATCAACAGTGCCAAGCAAAGTATGATGAGCAACAAAGGCAGGGCGAGGCGGTGCTTGCGCAGCGTATCTACATAGCAAAAATTTCTCATCCGCGCTCATTACCATCGGATCCGGTGCGGCTGAAGTCGATCTTTCGGTCCGGTCGATTGCCTTCTAAAACTAGCTACAATTCAAGTCTGCAAATCATTCAAGGTCGTTGTTGTGAAACATATTCGTCAGGTTGAATCGCCACCTTTCGATCCGCAGTCGTTCGCCATTCGACTAGAGTTCCTGACAATCTTCCACCCCAGGCGATCTTGATAACCAGAAAGGGTGGAATTTGGGGCATACAAAGCATGGAAGAGGTTTGGGACGGATTCGCGTGGCGGAAAACTCTGAGACAAAGTCCGAGCCATGGCTGCGTAGATCAGTGAGCCCTCAGCGTACAGGCGCCTCGTATAGATCAAATTGGGCCCCCTTGCGTGAGAGTGGCCAATGAGGACGGCGGCAGAGCGAGATGACATTGCTTGATTTTCCGATTCGTCTCAATCGGGCCATATCGATGGCCATGCTGACCGCGAACATGGAAGATGTGGCTGCAGGATCCGAGGGGCAATCTCGATGCGGGACTCCCACAATTGGCTCCTGATGGCTGCTGACACCCACGCTCGTTGGTACGGAGGTAAACGCAACCTGCCGTGGAGTACTAACACGCGGATACGTCCGCCCCCTCCGCTTTCTTCCTTCCGCCCCCTTTCAACGTACCGGCTCTGTACGGCGTGGCACGTCTAACCTCGCTTCATCAACGGCCGTTGCAATGCGAGGCAACGGGGCTGCACAGATGGCAGAACATCAGAAGCGCGTTCGACGTGGTGGCGGGTCGGAATGCGGATGACTGCATTGCTTTTCCCTCGGAAGTTCTGACGATGCTGGTCTGCAACTGTTCCCAGCAGTCCGTCCCTTATTAGTATAGCCCGTGGTCGATGCCAGAATCCGTTCATGCATCTCGGTACACGGAGACCCCCGAAGACGGCAGCTCTGACGCCGCTGGTGACGGACGGCCTCGGCCATGAACCGCTTTGAAGCAAATGGCTGATTCGCCACAGTATTCCAAATGCAGGGCAGGGTAGCCTGGCGTAATACCGCAAGTCAACTGCTCATAGGATCAACTGCCAGTCCCACCATTGGCAGGCTTGGAAACGTCTTCCACAGTCTGAGATCCCACGTGTGGCCCGCCCGTTGGCCCTATCGATGAACTTTGCAGCATCCCCTGCGTCGACTGAGACATGATGTACGATCCGGCTTCAGCTCCAAAAGTCCAAGGCAATGCTGACGACGGCGTATCACAATCCCAGCGGCGTCTGACAGCTTCGAGCCTGCCTGCCTGCCTGCCGTCGCTCCAGCGGACAATGAGGGGGCCTGCCTTATGCACTCACGGTGCGGTTGAGGTAGCCGAATACGACCCTGCCAGATAGGGGACGAACCCACAGGACTAGAATGACATGTTCATTTGATACTAGCCAAGAATAGTTGTCAATAGCTCGCCATGCCCAAGTCAGAAGATACGGAGCCGCACAGATTCAAGACCGTTTGTTTTCTTGGCCACCACGGGATCGTCCAGAATGGTTTGGCCATTGACAAATGGACACCCACATCTGGGAAGCTGCATAATCGAACAGGTTAAAACTGTATCCTAGCTCTCACACGCAGAGGGACGAAAGCATCCGGTACACTAGATACAATGACAAGGTTTCACGGATGGGGCTGGTGTGCCGTAGTAAGAGGACTCGAGATGGGGCCAGGATGGTGGATCTCTGCTGACTGCATGATCCTCTGTCAGATCCGCTAAAGAGGCTGCAGGGCGAGAACTGCCCAGTTTACCGATCTACGCATGCCTTCCTTGCATGCAGGGATGGCGCAGTACTCTGGTAGTCTGGTTGAGCAATGCCGACGACGCGGCGACTCCCGGGTATCGCAGAGAGGCTCCACTGCATGCTGGTCTCTCTTGAAACCTGCACACTGCGGGAGCTGCGAGTGCAGGCTCATATTCCTGGCTAATACGACTTGCTCCTCCCTATCGGTCCGGAGACTAGCTTGTAGTGGTGACAGGATCAGCAAGGTGCGTACTCGAAACGATTCATGCCGCAGCGACTGGACCAATTCAAGAAGGTACTCTAAATGGCCACCTGATGTAGCGATCAAACTGGGAGAAAAGCAAAGAAAGACGATTACGTGAGCTCCCGGTGTCTTATGTTATCACCGGCATCATGAATCGACCTCAGCACCTGACTCTTGTAGGCACCGCGGCTGGGTAGAATGTGTTCCTCTTACGGACGCAAGCGAGCACTCGTGCGAGGCCCACGGCCTCACTAAAACTCTACCACGAGCGCAATGCTGCAGGATCTTGGTTTCTCCCTCCTAGATGAAGTGGGATGGCGGTTGGCTGCAGCGCGAGGGTGCCTCCAGGCGTGGCCAAGGTCATGCTGTGCGACCACATAATCACATATCGTCACACTGCCCCTCATGTACCGATGATAATACTTCAAAGTAGTAGAATCTGCTCGGAGAAGCGTGAGAGCTCTTAGATTCAAGTTCTCGGCGATTCAGAGTGCCATTTAAAGATTTGGAGGGGGGGTCCACCATTACCGATTTCCCGGATTACATAGGGCATGGATCGGAAATCTGGCCTGCAGGGGCAAGATGGTGGTACAGATACAAAGGTGGAACGCGGAGATGGCCGATAGGTGGCTTCTCACAATGCTTCTGATCCCATCGCGGCCTGACAAACAACCTTGGAGGAATCCACGAAGGGAATGCACACGGTCTCTCGAGTTGAAGCGTTGAGAGAGACTAAAACAAGCAAATTGTGAATTGCAAGGGCTGGCGAGGATTAGCAGTCATATCTTACTGGTGGTTCGGTAGAATCGTGGAAGCAAAAGTTTTTGAAATAAAAGCAGCATCAGAATTGTTTTGCTGGGAAACATACTACTGTGGTTGCCTTCCACATTCTCATCACGTCCGAGAACAGAACTATCTGAATTTGCCGGACACAGTCGCAACAAACATGACCCGTGGCAATACCTCATTGAATGCAGCACTTGGAAGTCTTAGCACGTAGCCGTCCGGATCTTTGAATGCCGTCCTCGAAGCTATCATTCGATTTGCGATCCGGCGCTGATGGGTTTCTCGGCTGGGAGCATCATGTCAGAAGCCGATTTCATGTATTAAAGTCATGACCCTGCAGCCCTCAGCCCCGAGGCCAATGGTGAGAATCAGTGGAATGTATTCCAAAAAGCGGGACCGATATACAAGAGCGTGGTGTGTTTTAAAGGCCACCAAGTTATGGAAAGGCATCCAAGTAAGTATTGGAAACTCCCGGAGAGCGTTTCAAGATCCAGGAATGGCTGTTCTTCGGCGTCCTCCGCCACTCGGACCTCTGCGCTGGACGGCTTACAGGTATTGTTTTCCATCTGGAAACACATCTTTAGAGCCACTCTTGGGGATCATGATGCGTCACGACTGCTTGCGAGTTCCAACAATGGAAACATCGAGTCGAAGCTGCTTACTCATGAAGCGCATTTTCTCGGTGCGCTCTGTGCACGGAAGCTGAGTGTCAACGTACAACAGAAATCCTGGATATCGTAAACTCGAGTGCCTACACTGGTTTCGGGGGAAAGAGCCCAGTCTTTCCCAGCTCCGATTCTAAGATCTATCAAGTGACTCGAAACATGACCATGAGCAAATGCATGCGCACGGATGAACCCACGCACCCTACACCCTCTTTCCTGTGACCGCACGGCGCGCGCGATTATCCACATGCAGGCTCGCTAACCGGTCAGCCTCGGGCACAATTGATTGGACCACAGCTATGCGTGGCTTAGAAGTAGCGACTCTCCGCGAAGCGTGAAGCAGGCTTTATCCCCGTGGTATTGTCGTGTCTTAAAAGCTGCCGGGAACTCGCAGGGCCTCAGAGAAACGTGACGATGCATGGGTCTACTTGAGCAGGCAGTGGTGCTGGTCACGCCGGGATACGCGTGACTTCCACCACAAATGTCCAATCTGTCCAAGGTGAATCAGTAGTTGGGTCCCAATTAATCCGTAACAGAACACCCGAGGCGTGGGTTAAGACATCTTTGATGTTGACCCAACTCACTTACTGCAGTAGTCCTTCCTGGGGATAACAGGGCTCAGGCATCGTCCTTGATCTGCTGGGTTGAGCACATCTCCCGGTCCATAGCTTCCCGTCATTGTGAACGAATGACGGACGTATGCCTCCAAGTACCCAGCACCGCCGTCGTAAGCTGGAGCTCGTTTCCCTTTGCCCTTCTGGGACGGAGCCGGAAGGAGACCCGGTGAAGAGGAGCATGTGATTTCAGTGTTGCATGTCAGTGCCAGCGAATCCCTCGAGGCTTGAAGTCCCACGACTTGTACTGAGTAGTGAACATCGGCGGCCATGCGGAACCAGGCACCTCAAGTGCTCGTTACGCGCCACTTGTGTCGATGACACAACTCGTGTCAACACCTGATGAGCCGCGATGGATTTTCAGCTTCTAGAGCCTGTCGTAGTCACCATTGAAAGAAGATAGTTGCGATTTTCACGTCGGGATTGTGCCCTTCATCGTATACAAAATTATCCTGCCGGTCATTGTTACCCATTCAAAAGCCAAACGTTCGCGGTGGGATCAGGCCATCCAACCATGGCCCTGACAGGAAGTCAATGATACTCACAGGCTCAAACTCAGCATGTCTTCCTCTAGGGCTTTGTAGGAGACTCGACACTGAGGTCGCGTAAATTTGGCATGAATAAGCTCAGGAGGGAGAAGCTCAGAGCTGACTCCAGTTCAAAGTACTTCTAACTGCTCCCCATCAGCCTACTGATCGCACACCTGGTACTGCTCACATCATAGCAATACTTGGAGCTTGATGAAAGTCAGCACTGTGAATGATTCTCGCTTGGCTGCCATGCTACAGTTACTCAACAAGATACCCGACTGCGATCGCAATGAGGGAGCCTCAGATACCTATTTTGAAGGATCGTGAACAAGCCACTCCAGGATGTGACGGCAGTTTGATCAGCCACCATGGGGAAGGGAGTTTGCCGACACGAAGAGAAACCGCAGACAACGACATCGATTTTAGCGCTCGAAATCGAGGGACAGATCCAAGCAACCCCAATCTTTGAAACAGATCTTCCACTTCTGGATGTGCCAAAATTCCTATGAAACACACTGACCATGAATCTTGCTCCGATTCACAGAAGAAGCCCAGAGGGGAAGTTGAACTCAAGCGTCGTATCATACTCGCGAGTAACGGTCGAGTGCTGAGGCTGTATCCCAAACGACATGCGCGGCGAATCACTCCCACTCAGCTCACGGCTCACCAAGAAGGTACACGATGATGCGCAAGATTAATCCAAGAAACGGGATGAGAACTAGGTGGAAGTGTGACAAAGTTATTGAGAAGCTGTCCATCATTGGCCGGGCAAGTGCAGCAGGGGTTCCTCGCGAATCTGCGACATGGACCAGGCCACGGATGAGTACCGAGATTTGTACCACCATGCATTATTGGAGTCAGTGAATGGCGCAACAACGTTGTAACAGTGGCCGATGGATAGGTTCTGGTCTCTCCGGGTCTGTCAAATACCTGCAGGACTGGGACCAAATGGTCAGGCATGATCAAACCCCTGACAACCTTTCTAGCTTGATTCGCATCAGATTGTGTCGAGAATCCAATCCGAAGTCGGTACTTGGTCTAACGGCTCGTTGTATGACAAGACTGCAGGGTGGCGTTTTCAAAGAGATATACAGCCGCCAAACAACGTTGGCAGGGTTTTTAGGCGAGATGCCTTTCGGCGAATTCCTGGCTGCAGGCGACCATGGGGTTGGTTCCTCGTCGATCTGCAGATGATATACGTTCACAGTTACCAGCTAACGTTGCCATCTCACAATCCACGACGCGGCTACAAGCAAATGTGATCTTGAAGATTAGCCAGTCATCCGGCAAAAGTCCGAGCTGCCCTGCTGGTAAAGGAGACTCTACTTTTCGGAGCCTCGGCGGAATCGCTATGACATGGACGGCTGCATGTCCCACATGTAGCTTGAGAGAAGCCGCAAGGTATAAACGCGGGCGCGGAGTGTCAATTCCTGGGTTAAATTCAGTGAACTTGTCTTTGTACGGCCGTTAACCTCTTGTTCAAGGCCGATTGCGTGAGCAGGTCCGAGGTTTTGCAGTGTCTCCCTCCCGCCGGGGCCCGTGATGCTGTGTGCTCGTGACACTGGTCTTGGTCAATACCACTTTGCCGCGGTGCTGGGACCGGCATGACACGACACGACACGACACGGCACGACGGGGCTCAACAGGATCAGATCTGATGGCCGGGGTATGCATGCGGTGGGCTGGATGACGCTGCAGTGTGGGCCGGGGTGCTTGGTCCCAACTTGGAGACTGAATGCTAGCTGCGAATGGCTCTTGTCGCAGTCGATCCTGCTGTAACTGAGATTCGGTGTGCAAGGTGAAGGCGCTGCGGGTTAAAATGGGGGCTGGGGTGTGGCATGGCGACCGGCCATCACCGCGTGTCCAATGGGGAAAGAAAAGAAGAAAAAATACCTAAAAAAAAAAAAACCGTGTAGGGAGGGTATTTTTTCCCCTTCTTGTGCTCGCCTCATTCATGGCGGTCACCGGCCCCCCCCTTCTCCCCCCCCACACCAGACACTGTGCCCCCCGGTGCTCGCAGTCTGGAAAGTCTGGCCGGTCTCATCGTACAGGATGCGCCAAAGCTGCAGGCTCGGCGAGTTAACATTGCAACACGGGATCAGCGTTGGAGGGAGGCGCAATCACCGTGCACACAGCAGCGCCAAGCGACAACCTGATCGGGACTGGGGAGGGGAGGGGGGGTTGGGCAGGGGTTCGACAGCCGAGAACAAGTGGAAGTGGGCGGAGGCTGAAGACGTTCGAGGTTCTCAGGTTGTACATCAACGTTCTGTGTCCAGAATGATACGACAGGTAATGAGATTTGGCATTGAAATGAGACGATGCGAGGCGAACAAAGGCAAATGACAAGGCGCACGGCTGTGCTTCTAGGCTGTACCGGAGGGGCGAGGTGCTGGCTTGTTCGGTGGGTTGTATTGATACCATTGATCGAGGTCTCCGTGGCACCGCAGACCTGCGTCGAGGTACATGCGCCGAGGTACTTGACTATTTCCCTCCCGTGGGCCAGCACGGCAGCAACCCCCTCCCCGAGCCTCTAGGAGCGTTGCTTCTCCACCAAGCTTCAACAATGTGCACTGGTCCACTGGACTGGACTGACTGGCCTGGATTGTTCCGTCCTCGTGATTCCCTGCCCTCACACCGATCAGGCGGCCCGCTGCAACAGCCATTGGAATGACCAGGACAGGGCAGTTCTGGCGCAGTGCCCACGCGAGCGGGTGCATATATCGCACACCAAATGCCACATCTCGCCCGCTCGTTTGAGTGCTGGCAGCACGGAGACGATGGCGCGATAGCGGCCGTGTCGATCTGTATGAGCCCCGAGTCCATCGCGCCGCGCCGCGCCGTCAGAGGCCAGAGGTCAGGATGATTGCGCCTCTGGCTTGTGAGACATTGCTCCTACTGAGAGCATCCTAGACGATACCCTGTGCAACGTTCAGTCGACTCACAACGTCCCTGGCCCCGTCCCTGCCCGCCTGGCCCGTCCCTAGCAGCTGCCGTCTTCTGCACTTCTGCCAGGATGCCCTCGGCCTCGAGTCTCGACTTTCTCATCCTCCGAGAGCCGGCCCACTGCTGCCTCCACCACCGACGCGTGATCCTGCAGGCAAGTGACTTGAGGCGAATACCACAGCACATGCATGACATGCAACTGTCCAGGCTCGCCGTTCCCCGTGTCTGCCGCGGATCACACTCATCCCGTCCATTTGTCTACTTGCCCACCCGCCATTCGGCCAATCGATCTGGACCTTCGCAGTGTCTCCAGGCAGATCTTCACCGGGATGTGAGAGGCAGGATGCATGGGGGCCCCCGGTCGCCGTTCCACATACTTGGTATCACGGACCGTACAACTTTGGAATGCACTCTGAAGACACAGCTCGCCTGGCTTGGGTACTTGCGCACGGCACTCAGGATCGCCGTCACCCGGTACATGCCAATGCGATGGCCTGCTCTATACTGCCTGCTCTACTACACAGCACTTAATTCAGCCATCGATTTACCCCGTGACCCTCCCCTCTTCCCCTTCTGTCCCACTGGCTCAAGGTCATGGACTACCTTCCGAAATACCTGAGGGAGCCCACCAGTTCCCCCCCCCCCTACAAGGTCTTCCCATCACACGCCCCATCAAGATGTGCCCTTGCTCAGGAGCCCTGGAAGCTGTCTGATGCTCGACAAGGGGCAAGCCTCCTGGTAGACATTCGTCTTCCGCCATGACGGGTTTCCATCGTACAATAGCCTCGGTAGTCAGCGGCAGTATCTGAGCAGAGACCCTGGTGTATCCATATATCTGGTTGTTCAAGTACGCTCAGCGAGTTCTCGGGGATAACGACACACCATCCTTTCGTGGCAGCATCCGGTAGCCAATACAATTGGATTTGCTTTGCACCGTTCATTTTTATATCAAGCACCTATGTCTGCTTTTTCATGCACTCTCTTTTCCCGCTTCCCCCTCCAATCTCCTGTCAGAAATAACACGCCAAAAAGAAGCCCGCCCCCACCGACAGCTTTCAGCAGCGCCAACATTCCTAGAGAAGATCGAACGCGGATTGACCCTCTCAAACGAGAATTTCGAGTCCGTTGCTTGAGAATCCCCCCAAGGCGACCTACAGCGGGCCTATCAAGTCATTGCTGGGTGGTTCTGACCTTGTGAAGGCAAGTTATTACGTTGTCCCAGCATTTTCTCCTTTTTTTCCTATTCCATTTATGCAATGTCAAGACCTCAGTCAGAATTGTCCTTGTGATAGGATGTATCCAGACCCAGCTGCCGGACCATCCTGGCGACGCTGCAGGCTGAGATGGAGCGAATGCAGCAAAGGCTCTGTCCTGGCTCTGTTGACAAAGATGCGCAATTCCTGCAAGTCTTCCCTGGCCCGACAATCAACCGCGCTAAATTCCTTGGCCTTTTGATGGGGCTGGAGTGCCATTTGGATTTGGATTGACGCGATCGACGGCTGCTTCCGCTGCCAACTCCTTGCCATCCGGACTAGGAACTACGACGCCGTGGCTTGGGTCCAAAAGCCAGGAAGGTGTTTATTCATGAAGGTCAATGACACCAGAAGAAGAAGGTTAAGAAAAAGCACGCAGCTGACAGGGACTGCAAGGGAGACGGAAGAGATGGCGATACCAGTACAATATCGGAACGCGGCCAGGCAACCTCGACTCGCCATGGCCAACATCACGATTCTGATTCGCGACTTCAGCCACAGAGGAACTGGCCAATCATGACGGCCAGTCTAACAAACGTCCAGCGGCCCTGGACCAGTTTGTGCCGTGTGTACAGTACCATACGGTACAGCACCCGTATCCCGAACCGCTGCCGCGAACCAACGAGCCCACCTTTCCCATTAGAGTTGGGAGGCAGATCGCCGGTCGGCTGATCTGCAGCTGGGGGCCTTGCCGCATAACCCGGAGGATTTGGCGGACTAACCAGCCCATCTATCTGAGATCTGCCCGTATCGCGCAAGGCAATCGCAAAAGGCTGCAGCTAACAGCTACTCCAAGATACAGACTTCCTTTTTCAAACTCGACCGAGTCACCAGAAGGCCTTTCCCATAGCCGACAGCAATCGTGTCATAACCGGCACGGCGTCCTGGAAGGTCGAAGACTTCTCTCTCCTGCACGCTGCGTTACAGTTCGACGCCGATCCTCTGCGGTACTTGATTCCGGGCCCCACCATCCGGTGTAACCTCGAACACCCACCCGTCCTACTCATCCCGTGGTCTCATACCAGTCACAAGCCAATCATTGTACACCCTTTCGACGAGGATCACGCTTCTAGGCACTGTGACCCCCTTGCTCGACGGCCTCTTCCCCCCGCCCCCCCTGCCCCCAGAGGTCCCACTAGTACTGTCATCGATCGCTTGGTAAGGGTCCTGGTCCCTGTTCTGTCATCTTGTGTCATTTGTATCCTTTTCCTGCCTTTTCTTTTTTCCCCCTTCTCGTTGACTCTGGGTGCATTCTTCCCTCTCTTACAGCGTCCTCCGAGCTTGCTTAATCGGTACCGCACACCTTGCTTCCATTCCGAGTTATCGCTCGCGATGGCTTGCATCCTCCAGGTATCGGCTCGGTGCTCGCCTGTGGACGATGTAATCACGGGAGAGCGTCCGTCTCCTCTTCTTGGGCATCCCACCATCCCAGCTTCTCACTTGGTGTTCTGCATGGGCACCAGGTGTACGCCGCCGCGGAGCCTGGCCCCTTACGTCGTCCGCAGAGCACTGTTTTCCCATTCCGTGCAGACCCCTTTGCTTTTCTCTGCAAATGCCTGGGCAAGTCACCCATGGCATACAGAGTTTATTATCGGCCTCTCAAAATGATAACAAGAGAGATGGCTCGGAGCAGTCTTCATCCCTGTCATCTGACACTTGCAGCTGAGCAGGGCCTGGGATGAAAAGCCCCTAGGCGGTCAATACCATCAAGGGCAAGAGGATGCGCTCGCAAACAGGGAGGACTCTAGAAACCGCCTAGCTAGGGAGGCTCATCAAGGCTTCGGCGCCCGTGTCTCTGATACCACATGCTACTTCGCCCTTCCTGGTGCACCAGACCCCACAAACCGACCGTGTATCGCGCTCTCCACGGTCAGTCCGGCCGTGTCAAGAAATGCGGCAGACTGTCCTCCCTTTGCATCTTTCTTGTGCACTTTCCCTGACCACCCTAAACATGCGCGACAGGCGTCTTACTTTTCTGAACCACCTTCCCCTTCATCCCGTCTTCTATACTTCACCCAGATCTTCCTCCTGCCAGTGCTGCGGTGCGTGGTGTTGCGACCTTGTCTCGCGTACCTTCTTTCGTCCTCATTATCATCGTTATCCTACACCAAACCCATCATCACTGTCATATTCGAGCAGTCTGCCACATGCAAACGCGGACGAACCGTTCACGGGAGCCTACCGCTGCCCGAACCACCGGACCTTGATTTTCTCATTGATTGCTGTTCCTGCCAACACCCTCGCCCATGCGAACACGTTCGGGGTGCCCGCATGAGATCGAATCCCGTCTCCACACAAGTCGAGCCGATGAATTCCGTCGTCCACTGACAGCAAGGCGCAGCATCAGCGTCCCGACGGAGCCCAGACTTTTTTTTTGTTGTTGTTTTTACATGTTCTCTTTCGCATCCAAGGTACGCCAGAGTCTGTGACCTTGGCTCGTGGAACGTTTTGAAGCTCGCCCATCAGTGCAAGTGCCACAAGAATCGAGAGTCGACCAATGAGACGTCAACCTGATCGATGTGGCGCCGGTGTACAGCACTCTTCATCTTCCACCCCAGTGATATCATGCATAACATGCTGACCGACTTTCTTCTACAGGTCAGTGCCATATGGTCTCATGTTCTCTCTTTGATTGCCACTGCCTCACAAAGCTGCGTTGGACGGAGGTGCATTACTCTGCCGAGACCCTCAACCCTGGTCCAGCGTCACTGTTGGCTGCCACGGCCAACGGGTAGTGGCCGTGTCTGAGTCTCGCTGCAAGCTAGCTCGTCAAAGGCATCTGGACCTGGTCTTAAACTGGCAGAGATCCCTCTTGGAAGCCACGAGACGGTAAGGAGGTCAACATCTGGTCCGGTCCTGAATCGGTTTGATGTCTGTCAGTCTGAGATTCGACAAGTCAACAATTCAACCAACCCAGGATGCTCCTTCTTTCCAATCTCACCATTTGATCAAGATCATCCATGTCAAGCTCCGCCTTGATTTAGGGCGGTTTCGTTCTGAGTGGCGTGCAGGAGAAAAAGCAGGCTGTACGGCTCAGCTACCTGACCATCAGCATCCCGTGCGAAGAGCTTTCTTTCCCCACAGACAGCGGCTTCCAGTCGGATTGCACGGCGAGAAAAATCAAAGACATCCCTCAGGAGCCGCTGTGAGATCAGATCAGATCAGATCGGACAGCTAAACTTACACTTGAATTTGCGCAGGCCTTACGCATTCCACCATCATTATCATCCTACCCCCAGCATTCGCTCCCGAGACAAGTCTAGCGCCAGCCCTTTCGCAACTCGCACAACTCGAAACATAACAAGCATACAACAGACTGGATGTCTGCTCTCAAGCTTGACCAGCCTTTGTACAAGTTTTTTGAGGTGAGCCAAATTGATTTGTCTCGCAATGTTGTCGTCTTTCAAGGCGTGAAAGCTTGACTGCCAGAGGATCGGCATAAACCGTCGAGGCCAGGTTGCCTTACTCAGTGCCGTGAATCCAGTCTCGCAGGTGTTGCCATTTCTTCGCGATGCCTCTGGCGGATCGGGGGAGGGCGCGGGGGGGGGGGTGTTAACTCTTGCTACCTTTGTAGGACTCTACTGACCCAAAGAGAAAAACTTCGCAGTCGGGGATTCATTCTCAACGGCCGATAATTGTCGATTCGGACGCCCTAGAGTCACCTGATACAGTGACGCTTCGCTACGAGGAGGAGGCAGCTGTGCGGGCCAACGGCGGAGGAGGGGACCTGCGAGGCGGCTCGTCCCCTGATCTCTTGCCGATGGCGGCATACAAGCCTCATCCGCCCCAGATGCATGGTATTATGCCCCTTTGTTTTTCGGATAACATGCCGCTCCTGTTATTCCAGCAAATAGGCAAAGTGACAATGCTAATTAGCCCAACCTCATGCACAGGGTTCTCCGAGTCTTCCTACAACCAATACAGCCCGCAAAATCTTCCGCAAACACACCTGCACCAGCAAACCGAAAATGCCGCTGCGCAGATTAATCAGATGGCCTACGCAGCCAATAATGCTGCAGTTGCGTCGAACAGCCGCATATCGTATAACTTCGCGCTGGCGCCGTCCGGGTTCTCAGCGCAAGGCTCACAACCAAGTGCAGGTCCTGGCGGCACCAAAATACACTTGCGCATCTCGGGACAGTACGACATTTTGTCTGTGACATCGACGACGCCGTACGTGTGGGTACTCTTTGGGAATGCAGTGCAAAAGAGTCCGGCACAAATGATGAAAGAGTCGCAAGATGCTACCGGCGCATGCACGTACAGTATCACGGTGGATGCACCTCCATTTGTGGTCACAAATTGGCAAGCGTCTTCAACTGTGCCCCTGACTGTTGTCATTGAAAGCACAGATGGGCATGAGCTTGCACGCGTCGGATCCGCGGGGTCATTTACATATACGGACGCAGCAGGTGCAGACCTTCCCCAAGGGGCGGCGAGTCCACCTGACGGGTCCATCACGCGAAGAAGTACCACCCGCTCACCTCTGTCACATGAGCATGAAACATCAGTCCTCCATGTCAACAGCCCTCCTGGCCTCACCGTACGCACGAGTGCCACTACCAGCCCTACGACTGAACACCTTCCCGGCGCGCATCAACTGCCACAACACGATGTCGCAGATCCGTGTACAAATAACTACGGCTACCCATCCGCTGCCGTCGCGCCGTCTCAATCTCAAGTTCAGGTGCCACAAGCGCAGGCGACGACTAGCTTTGGAGCGACAGCCTACGGCCAAAGCAACGACACAATGCTGCACGCGTACCGAACTTCGAATTACTCGCACAACCAGCATCATTATCAGCGCAGTCCGACCTCACTCCGCTCCCCGCATCATGGACTCGGCGGATGGGCCACGTATGGTGGCTTGGACGGTCGCACGTCGACATACTCATCCGCCCATCACACTAACATTACTAGGCCTAGTCTGCATCCCTCTCTCCCGATGCCAAGCGGCGGCCCTCCAACTCTCGTCCGCACGACAAGCATACCACAAGGGACCTCCTCGATGGGATTGGGAGGCGCTTACAACCCGTTTGTCACGCACCACAAGGCAATTCTCCATATCCAGGGGAACTTGGAATCGATGACGGTCGGCTGGACTCCAGAGGAGTGGGAGAACCGAAGGCGAATCGTCATGTTCAAGAAGTCGCAATCTGGCAGCCGTCTCACAGCCACTTTTCGTGCGGTCCCCGTCAATGAGCGGCCGCCCAACAGTATATGCGTCAGCTGCATATGGTGGGAGGAGAGACACGAATGCTTTGTGACGTCGGTCGACACCATCCACCTCTTGGAGCAACTGGTGGTCTCACCAAACAGATTCACGGTCGAAGAGAAGAATCGCATCCGACGGAACCTGGAGGGATTCAAGCCGTTGACCGTGAGCAAAGCGAAAGCAGATTCGGAAGATTTCTTCAAGATAATCATGGGATTCGGGAACCCCAAGCCAAGAAACATCGAGAAGGACGTGAAGGTCTTCCCCTGGAAGGTCCTGGCCCCAGCATTGAAGAAGATCATCGGCAAATACAGCGCTTCCCCATCTTCTACGGTGCCTCACTCCTCGCATTCCCACCACACCCTACTTACACCGGTCAGCGTTGGCAGCAACAGCTATGGCCTACCTCCCACGCCAACGACGGCGACAGACCCCACCGGGGTATCGGGCTACCTTGGGAGTGCTGGCCTGGGCAGCCACTCAGCCCTTACTGACAGCATCCCATCGCCACGGTCCTTGACCGGTGGCGTACCATCCTCGTGGGCATCATACAACGGATCGGGGCGGGACGTGAGCCGAAGCTACTCCCCAACAGGGTTGTTGAAGACGTCATCCCCAGTGCCAAGCTCGAGCTTACGACTAAATGCGCTGCCGACATCTTACGACACTAGGAATTCACAGGCTGGGTTGTCACACTCGAACCACTACAACCTGCCGTCGCAAGGTAGCCACCACGGCCTATCTGCAACACAGACAGGCCAAAGCGGGCGATGGGACTACAGTGTGAATTCAATATCAGACACGGGTGGATACGGAAGCGCTCGAGGAGGGTACAGTGACTACAGCTCGTACGGAGATGGTGCCAGTCAGCGAGCGTGAGCACGGGAGGTTCCAACACGGGATGAGGTCATCAGAGAGAAAGAAAGAAGTCAAGAGTCATAGACAAGAAGGGGTTGGCTAGGGGGATGGTGCTATAGACCGGGGCGAGTGGGTGTAATAATACGGGACCGGGGCGAAACACCAGGCTCGAGGAGGAGTGATGCGAGAAAGTGAGACACGACCAAGATGGCAAAGATAGAGAAGGCGAGTGGGTGGGAATGCAGTGGACGGGGAAGTGAGAATGGGACAGGTAGACGACGTCAAAGCAACAAGCTTGGTGGGCAGGCCCAAGAGAAGGGGGTGCGGTGGGGGGGGGGCGGAGAGGGAGAGGGGGAGAGGGAGTGGAGCGGATAGGACTTTGAGTTTCTGTAACTTCTGAGATACCTTACCTGATCAACATTTCAACTTCTGCACGGGCGAGGGCCATTTCAAAGAGACAGGGCGCCACCCGCCACCGGAACGAGTCCAATGCACGTCGTCGAAAATCTGCAACGGCGAGGTGCTGGGGCGGTCAGCGGGATCAGGATAGACGTGGGGACAAGCGCGGGAGGCGACTCGGCGCAAATCTGATTGATTGTATGTCCATGTTTGGTTGGTGGTTGGGGAGATAATTCGAAGGTCGGGGCGTTCCAGCCGGCTGGACTCGCATTGCGTCTGAAGAAGGACGCACACACTGTCCTGTTGATCAAATGCAGCCCAGGAGCGAGGGTGCGATGGGCGATGGGGAGGTTGAGGGCGTGTGCCATGTCCTCGTTGGTACTGTAGGCAGAGGTGTGGATATCTACCTACTAAACCAAGTCATTTCAGTCTACTGCGCATGCCTGGGTAAGTATTATGTATGGGGATGAGGGTCTTCTCTGGCGGCAACGGGCAATTGTGCTGTAAGTGCGCCTAGAGGAAAAGTCAGCCCATGCCATCTAAATGGATACTATCAATAACAAGTCACAGTAGATCAAATACTATGCAAATGTGGGTGGGGACTCCTGCCCGCTGATACAATTGGGTGGGGCGTGCAGAGGCCGTCATGTGGGACTGTGGAGCCAATCAGCCCTTGGTGCAAGCCTCCACGAGGATGCACCTAGGCTTGGTCCGAGGTGAACTAAGGGGACCGGTGATCAACATGGGCCCGGGTGTCTACCTGCGGAACCTTTGCGGCGACGACTGTCAACACATGTAGCGCACATACTGTGTAGCCGTCCCCTGACTGCAGCGCTACATGAACTACTCAACGCAGTACACAGTATCTGGTCAATGAGGTGCTTTTCCATTGGCAGATCAGGTTTTTCGACAGACCGCACCTCACCACCAACCACCACGTCCATCTCCGGCTCCATCTCGTCCTCCTCTTCCTCATCCTCATCCTCGTCTGGCTCCTCAAGTCCTGCACCCTTTCCCCCCTTCCAGGAGGGTTGACACGAACCCACCCGCACCTTCTGCGACCCTCCCCATGCCGCATGCTGCAGTACATGGCCAGAGGGTCTGGACGTATGACACCACCCAATGCTACGCTGCAGCGGATGATCTGGGTCAATTGCCCAGCGTTCATCAATGCCGTCCTTCCACCACCCGCATCAAACCCCCACCAAGCTATATGTGGCCCTGACCAATCCATCTCTGCACCTCGTGGGTTGGGGGTGTGAGAGGAAAGGTGTGTGGGGGGGGGGCATGTTATAGGGAAGGGATGAAATGATACAGTCGTCCGCTCATCCTGCACGTCGTGCACCCGTCCTCAGCGCCCTCCCCCCCACATTCTTTTTTCCTTCCCCCCCCCCAGGCAGAGTCGGGTCCGGCGCCCGTTCTCAGATACGACGGGCCCTACTGCACGCGTGCATGCATGTGCATGTTTCGAGCTTGTCTTGGAGAGCCCACTGGGCGAGAGCAGCGCCGGCAAACCCCAGGGAAAGCGTTGCATGTCATGCATGACGCATTACCACTGGCCTCAACCCGCGCCCTTGATATGCGCGCAAGATGTCCTTGGGTGCGGGAGGGTGGTAGTTAGTACCGTAGCTCGTTCTTTTTTAGTCCTCCGGGGTGGTCTTCTGCCCTTCTGCCCTTCTTCTATCTGCCCTTCTGTTTGTCATGCAGCTGTCACGCTAGTCACGCTTATTTGCGAGTGGCTCCCGTGGTTCTCCCGCTCGGGTGGATTTATCCCACGATACTTCGGCATCTCGACTACCTGCGGTCCTGTTGCCATGCCTGTATCACATAACACCGCCTCCTGCGCCACCTCTCACACCCTGACCTCGGACGGGCGGCTCAGGCAATGCGAGATCGTCTGATCTTGGCTGATCGCTTCCCCATGTCTTGAGCACACGGGTTGATGGCAGTGCCTCACCTGGTCGCCCTCACCCACCACCCACCACCCTAAACCCTTCTCATCCGTGATCCTCTGCTCACGTCCACCTGCCCCTAGCCCCCCCCTGCGGTCCGGGCGCGGGACTTGCCTCGTAGGGCCCTCTTCTTATCCCCAAGGCCGCCCACCGCGTGTCATTGGGCTTGTCATTCTGCCTCGATGACCCCAGAGTCGCGCACCCGTGTGAGTGTGTGCGGGCCAGCGGTTACTACCGTGCGCAGACACACGCATTAGTTATCTTGCGGCACTGTCGAATCAGATGACCACGACTCATGTGGGGCTCTGACCTTCCAGGCTACAGTCAGCCACACTCGCCGTCCTGAGAGAAGCCCAGCCGACTCATACTTGCCCCCAGTCCGGCGTCACCCTGTTTGATAATGTGCCCCTGCTTATTGGCTGGACCCTTGCACACACCCTCCATGTTGTGCCCCGAAATACGACCCGGGCATCTGCACGATACATGATAACGTTGCAGGCTTCCGTTGAGTCAATCTTCCTTGACGCGTCCTGAGATATGGCACCGGTGTCCTGACTGGCCTTGGGAACGTTTCAACCCAGGTCATGTGTGCCCTGCGAGATATCGCGGTCGGTTTCGGCACTGGGATACGGCGAGGGCATCCTGTATTCCAGCAAGGGAAGGGGACTTCATGGAAAGTGCTTACCTCGGGGTCTGCCTCTCGCAAGAATTGTGTGCCTGATGTGTATCTGCATCCACGAGGACTTGTGTCATTGCCTGCTGCGCAGTGTGACAGTTCCAGTGCTGCTACTACTGCAGCCAAAGGCTGCTTTGTGTGATTTTGAATTCGCAGATCGGCTCCTTTGGGGTTGAGTGACAGCTAACTGGCCTTTTGCAAGTGGCTGCTGCTGGCTAGGCGCGCTTGAAAATATCACAGGCTACATATGTAGAGGCTCATGCCGGGTCCGCTGTGTATGAAATCTCTGGATCTTGAGACCATTCAATGTTCGGAGGAAAAGAAGTCCAATGCCTGCTTAAACTGGTGCATTTCATAAGAAAGACTACTTCTAAATTGCAGGAATGCGAGATCATTCGGCGCGAAGTTGGTCGGAGCGGCATGTGCTTCGACGCGTTCATTACAAGAGGCATCGTGGTTAATGTAATATGCCAGAGCTAAACCGATTTTATTTCGTTGTTGCGACATAATGTTTTCTCCATTCAATGTCAAACTGCAAGAATGTCAGCATTTGTTTCTGTATCGGCTGCTGTTGTCTGCAAGGTCAAAGGGAGTTTAAGTTGCACGTTTACTATTCAGCTAACCTAAGTATTGCAATGTCTATGGTATTCATATTTTTCCACAGATTCATTCAAGTATAATAGTAAATTAGCGACCTCAATTCAAGGTTCTGACCTTCATGAAATAAATAGATGATGTATACTGTATAATTGTTGAATGTGCCAATGGGGTGTGCAGGAACTCAACAACAGACTATATTTTTAAAATGGCCTCTCTGCTACCGGCTTTCCTTTTCTCTCAGTCCAGCGAGTAAGTAAAATAGAGCATCACTCTAAGATTTACACTACCGCCGAGCGAACATCTTCTCAGGTCTCAGACTCAGTTTCTGCTCCTCGTCAGTGTCCTCATATCGGCCCCTATCCTTATCCTCCAAGGGGCTTTAAGTCTGATTATGGGTCTTTCCAAGCCTGCTCGTGTTTTAAGCTGTGATGACGAGAAGTTTTTCAAGGTGATGGAGTGTCGTTTATCATCAAAGTCCGAGGTCTGTGGTAACAGCTGGTAACAACAATGGAATTACTCTTCGATATTGATGGAACAAAGCGGTATCGCGACCCTCGGGGGATCAGTTTTGAAAACAACAACAAGAATCTGACAGAGGAGGTCATGCGTAGGAGTTTATCCTATATGAGGTTACTACATCCATGCATGTTGTGGAGGGAGGAAGCTGCTGTCTGGATGACATTCGAACACGCCGTGGGCCATTCAAGTCGTTGTGTTTGGATTATCCGGCCTCTCTCAGAATATAACTGATTTTACAGCTCGGATCAATTTATTATCTTGCTCATTCTGCACGTCAGGCTACCTTATACTGGTAGCCATGGGTCGGTCTTTGTTCTGGTGTATCAGGCTCTTTCCTGCCCATCCAGAGACGCGCTCAGGATAGCAGAACCGGTAAATAGTTTCTCTCTGTTCGGAGCCTTACCATGTTAGCATTTCCGAGGCTCTTGGAAAGTTTCAGTAATTTTATCGACTCTGGTTGGGCTCGTGTTTTCGAATCTGATCCTTTGAATGCGAGCAAGCTAGCATAACTACTCCTCCATATTGTACAATAGGTAAACTAGTTACAAGACGCTCAAAAGCTCATGTGTCTACCTACACAATTCGAGTGTAAGGATAAAATGGGTGGAAAGTTGGATTTCTGTCCTTGAGTTCGTCACTTCTATCTTTTTGGCATTATGGCGCAGGTTGTCGATTTGCATCCAACGGGTGCCAGAACTTTCGGCCGTTATCTCACTAAACAAAGCTGACACGGTCAACATCCTCAGATTTCCGGTTGCGAGGAATATGTAGCAGTTATTCTCATAGTCATAGATGTTGAACCAAAAACCGAACGTGCTTCAAAACGGCCCTTGCGCGCATTTTCATAATAACTTCTTTGAATGGGAAGGGCAATATTCCATGCCCGAGATTTGGCCCTCGTTCGTTGCCTGGTGATTTAACCACAGTGGAGTGCTTTAGAAAAGAGAACGAATTTTGGAATTATTGGACATATCTATAGACGTAATTACTATTTTTCGGACGGAAACTGAGATGATTATGTGTCTATCATGCGCAATCACATATCTCGTACGAAGCATCACCCAGATGAGCTTCAACCCAAACGCTTCGGGGCATCATGACATGGTGTGCTCTTTCACACGACTACAACAAAGCCAAAGACTTGGTGGATGATAGTTTGCTACCCGTAGACTGTACCGTAGGCAGCGCATGAAAGTGTGGTGCCGCTTGTGTTTCCAAATGATGGAGACAACTACCACGGGCTGACTGGAGCTTCCATCCTATGCATCACCGATCGCTCCCACGATCGACTTACTTAGGTGTTTGATGCGTGACGTACTAGGCAGCATATTTACAAGGTCCGGGGTAACGTTACGTCGTATGCGATAACAATAATACGGACGATCATTAGCCTGGCCCAAAACCTGGTGCTCCAAGCTTGTTGCAACAGATTGTGGGGAAAAGGTGAGCAATCTTAGACCAAGTCACAGTCAGCAGATAGACTAGGTAAACTCGTTTTGGCGTTCCTCGGCTATCGCAAAGCGTGAAACCTTTGGCGCCTAGCTATGTGAACAGCAACTAAGCGCCGGGTCTTGCAGCAATTTGAATGCAAGGGGTTGTTGCTACGGCTATTTACTAGTGAGCACTGGACCAAGAAGCCTTTAATTTGAAGATCTAGCTAGCCGCGTATGCAAAGCAGTCTCTTTTGAGACTGCACTTTTGCCACCCTCCTTGCATCGGCTCCAGTCAGCCGACGACCAGCAACTCGCCAAAGGGGGCCCCGTCATCCAAGACAGACAAAAGACCTAAACCTAAACAAGAAATGGCATATGCAGGAGGACTAGCTGTTAAGTGTGGTCAGCCAAGCAGGGAGACTATCCCTCGATTCGCCAGCAAATGGTACGACAGCTGCCGGGAAGCTGACAGCCAGTTAAAGGCGAACCGGATCGTGCAGGTGAAATGTTCAACCGCAGATGACCCCTGATTCAGACTTGCAGCTGTCACTTGAGGAGTCCCAGGATCGCGGAGCGGAATATTATTGGCACTTTAGATGGAACCGGCGTGCCTGTAGATTAGCACTGATAACACTGGGCCCCCACACATTCGAGAATCAATAGATACATTCTATTTAATGTGAGGAATCGGTTGTTTGGAAATGGCAGCCAGAAAGATGCCACGAGACCTATAACACAATCTGCAATAACACCGCGTGAACACAGGGTCATACAGACTGACAGAGAAGCCCTATATTGTGTACCTAAATCAATGTCTTATCATGCGTACGTAAAACTCCAACGTTGCTTGCTTTGCACAGGGGCCACGGTCTGTCGGCGGAATCCGTTCTTGTCGGCGGCCCAAAAAAAAAAAGTGCATGTGAGGGCTCTGCATGCTCTTTCCGGGCATCATCTGCACTGATGTTGACGCCTTCCTCGACAGCTCACCCCGTGCTCCTTCTCCCAGGTAGTGCAGATGGCGGGTGAGCGCGTCATCTCTCGTCTAGGTGCGGGACTGCAGTTACCTAATGTGGCGGGGAGGAAAGGGCGAGCAAGGTGCCACGGGCTGGAATGCAACCAGGCACCTTCGCCGAAGACAAGAGCAGCGCCATGTGCTCAAGTGTTGCACGCACACGAGACTCACGGCTTGGGTGAGACTTTGCCGTCCAACAGACTGGCTATAAGTGTGACGAGGCTCCAAGTCAAGAACAGACAAAAAGAACTCAACAGCGAACCTCCCATCTCCGTTGTTCGTTTGCGCCAGGACTTGGGAGTCAGCATCATTGCCGGGCTCTTTTGACTGACTGACTGACTTATGCGAATATCTCGAGATGGCGTCAACGTGTAAATTCAGGGTCATCATCAGCACTCTCACTGCCGTCCTGCTCTCATTTGCCAGTGCAGGATTCAGCCCCTCATCGAGAACAAACCTGGCCGTATATTGGGGTATGGAGGATCATACACCATATTCACTGTTATTCTGTCAGCTCACCCCGATGACTGACTTGGCTCATTCGTGTCAGGTCAAAACTCCTATGGACAGAGCAGCTCTCAGCAGAGGCTTTCAGCCTACTGCTCCAGTGAGTATCTTGGCTATCCCGCATCCGTTCCCGATCATTCTCACTGACGCGATTGTAGACACGGAAATCGACGTGAGTAGGCCAAGCCATATTGGAGCGCATACATCCATGCCGTATACTTACGCTGCCGGAAGATTATCACTATTAGCTTCCTGACCGAACTCGTGAATCCGGTGGTCAACTTTGCGAATGCTGGCGACAATTGTACTGTCTTTCCAGGCACCACCTTGCTGAGCTGTCCGCAGATAGAGTAAGCTGCGCACCTTTGATCTCAGATTCACACCAGCCTACTTACTCATGGCAATTATCAGGGAGGACATCCAGCTGTGCCAAAGCACTTACCAGAAGACCATCATGCTCTCTATCGGTGGGGCAACATACACAGAAGGGGGGTTCACCTCTCCTGCTGCTGCTGTCTCAGCGGCGAACAATGTCTGGGCCATGTTTGGACCCGAGCAGTCTGGAAACACATTTAGGAGACCCTTCGGAAAGGCCATTGTCGATGGATTCGATTTTGATTTTGAATCGACGACCCAAAACATGCCGCCGTTCGCCACCCAACTCCGAGGTGTCATGGACGCAGCGACAACGGCGGGAGGAAAGCCTTACTACCTCAGCGCCGCACCACAATGTCCGTATCCTGACCTAGCAGACGACGCCATGCTAAACGGCGGTGTCAGCTTTGACTTCATCCAGATTCAGTTCTATAACAACTATTGCGGCGTCAGCAGCTTCGTCGTAGGCGTGTCTTCCCAGCCCTCGTACAACTTCAACACCTGGGACAACTGGGCAAGGAATGGGAGTGCAAACCCTGACGTCAAGATTCTCGTGGGAATCCCGGCAAACACAGGCGCCGGAGCAGGCTATGCTAGCGGAAAAGTCTTGCAGGCAGCGCTTGATTACAGCCAGGACTTCGGCAGCTTCGGAGGTGTGATGATGTGGGATATGAGCCAGCTGTACCAGAACCCGGGCTTCCAAGAGGAGGTTGTACAGTATCTCGGAAGCGGCTCAGGCCCACCTACGACTACAGCGAGCCCAAGTACAGTACCTCCGACCCCATCAACCACATCGACTATGTCGATAACGACGACCCCAAACCCCTCGTCCTCTCCCCCATCAACGGCAAGTCCCACAACCACAGCTCCTGGACCCGGCGTGCCTGAATGGGGTCAATGCGGCGGTATAGGATACAGCGGCCCCACGAATTGCGCAAGTCCATTGTCTTGTCTTTGTCTAAGTACTTGGTGGTGTCACTGCGTCAACTCGCCAGCGACCACAATGGAGACAGTGGTTGCCAGATCCACTACCGGGAACCTTAGCGTGACATCTTTTACGTCGAAAACAGCAGCTGCGATTGAGACTGGCAGACCAGTTCCAGAATGGGGCCAGTGTGGTGGTATGGGATACACTGGATCCACCAACTGCGCCAGCCCTTTGTTTTGTGCCTGCAACGGCCAGTGGTGGTGTCAATGCCAGCGCAGTGCTGGAGGTGACGACTCTTCACCCCCAGTTGAGGATGAGGACCCCAGTGGGAGCACAGTGGCGCAGTGGGGACAATGTGGAGGGATTGGATACGAGGGCCCGGCGACTTGTGCCCTTCCATACGCTTGTACTTGCAACAGCAAGTGGTGGTGCCAGTGTCAGTAGCATCGGCTACTCTCTTCGACCTTGGAACCAGAGCTCCCGATGTCTTCCCTCCAGGCACAAGTGATATCTATTGCGAATTCGCGGCGAAGAGACGGCACACCGTGCCTTTCGTCATTCATTTTCTTGGGTCCAACATAGCATAGATCTCTCTAATGTGTCACTCAGGTCAGGCAGATGACTTCATCACAAACTTTTATGATGTTGCAAAGAGCTGTGGGAGATGGCAGTCAAGAAGATGTCTGAAGACTTGTTCATTACTAGTCGTTACGGGCCGA
This sequence comes from Diaporthe sp. PMI_573, assembly GCA_021399435.1. Taxonomy (NCBI): domain Eukaryota; kingdom Fungi; phylum Ascomycota; class Sordariomycetes; order Diaporthales; family Diaporthaceae; genus Diaporthe; species Diaporthe sp. PMI_573. The sequence goes on along the minus strand of JAJTUP010000002.1, from coordinate 3,296,812 downwards.
GGCGTCTCATCCCAGTCTAGGTACTGTCTCTAGCACTAGTCATTGCGGCCTATGCCGAGCTTCTCCTCCGTAGTATTACCCTGACGTTTCATAGTCTCCCCTCCTAGGCGTGGTGTTTCTGGGCTTCATCACAGTCATGCACGTTGAAATTGAGTCGCTGCAGTGTGATCGAAGAGCCACGAGCTTAAAAGTCAACACGGCCGTTTTCTCGCAACGACCAACCTGGCTGGGCCGGAGGAGGCACAGTCGCAGCGAGACCGAGAGTTTAGGGCTGGAGAAAGGACCGGGCCAAGCTTTGTGTCAAGTATGGACCAAGTTGAGACGATGAACTCTCTGCTCGGCAATGTGTGCCGTTGTATGCAGATCATGAAGCATGCTAGAACATACCCAAGTATTTAAACATGGCGCGGTGCTATGATGCCAGCTCCCTGGGCCTCATCCGTTCTTGTTCGGGCCAGGGGTTGTCTCGGACAGGCCTTTCTGGAACCTAGCGCGGCATGACAGCCCACCTTGCACGTCTCATTGGCCCTGCAGCGAGCTCTTGGACAGGGAGCGACCTGATTCCCGCCCCAGTACGAGTCACTTGAGACGATTACAGGTGGTGCCTCCTCTCGGGAAACCCACTCTGATTGTGTTTTGGGTACGCTTAGAGAAGGGGTTTGGCGCCGTCGCAGTCGTCGTCAGTCGAGAGTGCGTGCATCTATGTCTGTCTCGGCCGCCTCGCTAGATCAGTTCGGACGTCTGTCTATATACCCCAGACTTGGCACTTTTTCGCTCTTCCTTCCCTCTGACGCCTGCTTTTGTTGTACCACTGGCTGGTAGGAATCGTCTGTGTCATTCATTTCCTGTTCTTGTTGAATTATAGCCATTCCGCAGTAGCTTGTTCCTACCTACCCGACGGTTTGAAATGAACAACAAAACGAAACAATACGACACGGTCTGGAGCGCCGATGACCCTTACCAGGAGGAGTTCCTGTCCGAGACAGATGTCGAGGAGGGCCACGAGAAACAATGGCATTCAGATGCGAGACCTACCAGGCGGCGGGGAGGGGCTCAAATGCCAACATGGTCGACCTTGAGAGCATATAAAGGGCTGATGGACACAGCCCTGTTACTCGTCGTCATCGCAATGTTGAGTATGCTGCTCCTGCGTCGGCCACAGCAACTGGAAGGGAGGCAGATCGGGGGAGACTACACGGGAGCGGGCCCAGACTGTTAGTTACCCTCCCCCTCTCAAACAAACACACTACACGCCGCATGCGCGCACGTTGACGTTGATGCGGCCGCGTCTGACCCTATTAAATGAACAGTCCCTGCGAGAATCGTAAAGTGGAACGCAGACGAATCATTCGTGCCTCCCAACGCATCGGAATGGTTTTCGGACGCGCTGTTGGGAAGATGGAACACGATGATGCCAGCTGGAGCCGCCCTACGCTCGGCGGACGAGGTCTTCCACACGACGACCATGACACATTCGCTGCATTGCCTGGTGAGCCCGATCCCTGGTCCCCAATTCTCCGGCGGCCCAGAAATCTGACAGATGTCCGCCATTGGCCAGTTTATGATGGGCCGCATATTCTCTGCGTTGTCGGGCAACATATCCGGGGTCCTACCTGACGACTATTTCACGCACTACATGCACTGCGTCGACTATCTTCGTCAGGCAGTCATGTGCAACGGAGATATGGCTATGGAGCCGCACCTGCCCACAGATGGCCCAGACAATGGCCCACTGGACGGGGGTTGGAATGGCATGCACGGTATGGGGCTCTTCTTTCCGCGTCGGCGCGGGTCGGCGCTGCTGTAGTGTACAAATTGATCTAACTTTCCGGGATGCAGTGTGTAAAGACTACTCACAGGTCATTGGCTATCTCGAAGGTTTGTGACCCCTGTGCCCGCCTGGTTTGTATTGCAGTTTCGGTGTTGATGCTGAACACTCGCAGGACAAGTCGCTGATGGAGTGCGCGTGGTGCTGCCAATTGACGACTGAGAGAGACGAAAGACGGGAAATAACTGGACCCTCGAGTTTTGAAACAGTCGCTGGCAGCGCTGGCAGCGCCGTCCCGGGATTAAGGCTGTCATGTGATGGGTTTAAGAGAACCTCTCATACGATGTTGAGTCACCAGCACAGCAGCGCGGCGAGGATGGAGCTGCGGTCTGGAGACGAGGTTCGCGGGATGGTGGCAGGCTAGCAGAGACCAGCCCACAATATCGTTGGACCCATACAGTAGCATTCGAGCACTTCCAACTCACCCGTGGGGCATCTTGATTGCCCGCACATGCAGTGTCGATCAGAGCTCGGGCATTCATCCGGAGTAGCCCATCCTCTGGTGCCAGCTCCTATGTGTTGATTGCCGTTCTCGGAACCAACGTGTATGTGTATGCCTTTGCTGGTGAAGGAGGCACTCGGAGATACCGATGTGGCTGATATCATGCATTGATCTCTTGGGGTGCCATGGATCTTTCATCGGAAGCATGGGCCATCACCCGTCGCCAGGGCGGCTTGTCTTGTGTTCGCGTCATGTTTTGAGTTCGAGCCCCCGAGTCACCGCAAATAGTGGCACAGCCCACCCACCACGACGGGATTGCCATCTCATCACCGTTCCGCACGGGAGCCATTCAAGGCCAAGGTGCCAACCTTTGCAACGCCTTGATAGCCGCCGCAGCCAGGAAAGTTGACGTTGGCAGCCCATCCCGCCGCCCCACCAGTTCGCCTCGAAGGAAGGAGAGATATGTATTGATGCGTCTCGTGCATCTTACGTGGGGGCCCACCTTCCCCGCCGAGCCCCGTCTGGTCGCAGGGCCCAATGGCTGTCGATTCGGGCGAGGCGTGGATGGGGGGCTGCAAGTTGCAGGCTGCAACCCGGCTGTCAAGGCGGCAGGCGTCCCTCGAGAACCAAGCCCTTCCGGCTGTCGATAAAGAAGGTGATGCGCGATCATGAGGACATCAGTTGTCGGTGAGTTTCCGTGGGCCTTCTGGTTGGTGTTTCCATTCGCCTTGATCCTGCACCATGTGGGGATTTTCGATAGGTTTTTGCAGGGGACCCTGCCTGTCGTAGCAGGGGTTTTATCTTTGATCGATGGAGGCTCAACGACTTGCAGATGGCTGCTAGTCCTATGAGCGGTGAGCACGTTTTGGCGCGTCTATGCTTGTCTATGTCGCGATGTGTGCTTTTGCTGCATCCGAGCTTACCAGAATCCTGCCCCAGAGGTGCCGGCTAGCCATGAGGATCAGCTGATGCGTGTTTTGTACTGGAAGAGTACATAAATGTGATGCCTCTTGTTCTATCTCACTCGACAGCCCCGGTCCGGCCTGTTCCTCCTTTGTGTACATCACTGAGCTCTTCCTTACGTTCCACGCTTTGCAAAGGGCTGTCTCCTGAGCTCACTCTCTTGCCCACCGCTTGACGTTGTTTTCCCAGGGGATCCGGTTTCTCATCCTACTACCAACAAGATGGCCCAGGTGCAAAGAAGAAACACCGACATAGGTGACAATGTCCGCGAGAAACAGGAGCGACGAAAGTCCGGGATCTTTTCCTTCACTCGATCTTTCAAAAAGTACGCATCCGCCTTCGGGTATTTCTTTTTTCAATTCCAATTTTCTTGTCCTGTCGTCGCTCTCCTCGAGTCCCCTTATTTATGCCTGTGCGGAATGCCAGACTCATCCTCCAATGGCAACATGCAACCGGCGGAGCTCGCCAATTCCCACGCTCAGCTGTCATGTCTCCCTCAAAATAGATCAGCTCCACCACAAAGTTGATGGTAGAACTGAGACAGAGACACTGGCCTTGACATGGCTCTCATCGCTTTTCTGTCATGGTCGTGGACCTCTGCAGTCTTTGGCATTGCCACGAGACGTCTCGGAGACGTGCCCTACGTTCCAGCGGAGCAAGCATTCTCATACAGATGTAGTGAGCCCTTGTCTTTAGCAGACGTCAAGCTTGGCGCTTTACCAAGCCGTCGCCGCCTCATGAAGTCTCGCCCTTCCACCCATGACTTTCAAGGAGAGTTGGGCCGCGATCCACCCATGCCTTACGAGGTGCAGCGCAGAAGACGCGCTTCTTTGCCCTTGTCTAGCAACCCGCCATTTCCGACAATCCCAGTGCGGGTCTCTTCCCTTGGGTACCTCCCACTATTTCACATCAAGATTCACTACAGCATGGATGGAGAAATCAGACATGCTGACATTGGTTACTCAGGTCGTCTACAGACGCTGGAAAGGGTGACGCAACGTCACCAACGACACCGCCACTTGAGCCGGTGCTGAAGAAGACCAATTCCTCACGCAGCATACCTGCTGCCACACAGACATCGGAAGTCACGGCAGAGGCAGAGCGCACTTTGGGCTCTTCTCCCCCTCGGCCCCATGCCGCCTCATCCACTGAAGCGCTTCAGAGGCTGGCAACCGGGGGCAAGTCATCTGGTGAGCTACTGGAGAACTCGGAAAGTCTTCCAACGCCTCCCGACACCCCAGGTGCTTCGACAAGACCAACGGCTACATTAGGAGAAGCCCAAGAAATAAGCATTGCAAACAACAGCGGAGACATAACAGAGGGATCAGCTCCCGACTCAACCGTGCCTACGTCAATAGACGAGCCAACAGAGTCTTCATTGCCTGAGCCCGACAAGAGGGTGCTGTATCATGAAGATGCCGACCTTGACATCAGAGTCCAAGAAACGGATGGCACAAACGCAGTTTTCTCTGTCCGTTCCAGCACCTTAGAGAGCGTATCTCGTGTCTGGAAAGAGGAACTTGCATCGCAGGCGACCAAAGCATACCAGTCCAGCGACCCGACATACGGCCTAGACGTGATCTTCTCCATCGCCCACTACAAGTTCCACGATGTCCCCAGCATCCCCAGCATCGGCAACTTGTACGATGTTGCCCTCGTGGCAGAGAAATTCCAGGCGATACATCTCCTGGTGCCCTTCATCAAGGGATGGATTGCTGGGTTGCCAAGCCAAATCACGATTCCTGGAGCCGCAGTCGATGAGGACAAGACGCTGGTAACAGGCTGGTTGCTTGGACAGGCTGAGTGGTTCTCCAAGATTCTGTCCAACTGTGCATACAACGCGCACATCGGGGCGAACGGTCAGCTCCTGGATTCTGAGGGCAAGCCCTGGGGTGATCAGCCCGTATCCGACGACGTGGTCGAGATCATCGCCGCCACGCGCCTGGCTGCGATAGAGAACATCATCAAGGCCGTGAGCGAGCCCGTGCAGAAGCTCCTGAACCCTCAGTACTACCCTAACGAGGACATCCGGTACTGCCATGCCCCTGATGATGACGCCGCTCACGAGGACTGCGAGCAGCTGCAGCTCGGCTCGGCTATCATGGGTCTCACCAAGGCCAAGCTGTGGCCTCCTCCCGAGCCAACGCGGATCAACGTCAGTCCCGTGCAGCTGGCCAACGCGTACGGCGACGTGCGCATCAGGCGCCATCAGGAGCCTGGTCTGCGCTTCAGAGAGGGTGAGCCCGTTGATGACAGCCACGCCAAGTGCGGGTTCGGACACCGCGAGGAGATCGAGAGCATCTTGGCCACGCCTGCCCAGCTGTCCACCACGGTAGTTAAGGAACTGTATGTGCGGGCCAAAAGGTCAGGAGCATTCAGCGGAGAGCTCTTTGAGGACTTGAAGCACTTCATCAACGAGGGCTTTGGTGTTTCTGTGGATGGGGATCGCAAGAAGAATGCTGCGGAGTACAAGCAGACAGTCCTCGCCGCTTCTCCAAAGGGGACTGATTCTGAGGCTGAGGTCAAAGGTTAGTAGATATTCCAAAAAGACATCACTTGTTCAAAAGCTGATCCAAGCCTAGAGAGCAAGGCCGCTGAGGAGATTGAGGACTCTGGAGACAGGGCCAATGAGTAGGTTGTCTGATCACTGGAGTTGAGTTTCTAAAAGCGTTGGGAAAAGATTATGTGTTATGTTGTATGATACCAAGTTCATTAGTTGTGTATTCGTCATAAAATGCCTCCAAATCAATAGGATTTTGAGCTTTTGTAGCAGTCATTGTGGTGCCTGGCTTCTTTGGTTTTGAGAAACTCCATAAGCTGAAGGCTACGAGTGAAGCGATTTTGAGAATTAAAAAAAAAAAAAGATTCATTTGTTTAGGTTTCTACCGTTGTTGGCCTAATTATTGATTCACAAGCATACCGACAACTTTCTCCCGCCGCTCCTCGTCGCAACCCCGTGTGTCGTAACTCATTATACTGAATAGCGTCTCAATGGATCAAGAACGATTACCTCGTGCCTTGTTCACCTTTGCTCAAGTACCTTGTGACTGGTGTATTGCATATTTTGTGTACAGTCTGATGCAGGCTAGGCAGCTTGCCACAATCAGACTACAACAACCGTCTTTCAATGAGAGTTGATATGGTTGCCTGCAAAATCGGAAATGGAACCGTGGGCTACATACATAATCAATATCGTGGGCCTCAGAACTAGGTCTTACGTGATGTGATGGGGGAGGAGGCCGTTCCAAAACACACTATTCCAAAGGAGCTTGTCCCACAAGAAGCCAGTGACTATCTCTCGGAACACCGTGACACATGAGATTATACCAAATGAGAAAAGAGGAAATTCCACATGAGGTTATCTTACAAGATGTGGATGGTCACCCTGCAGGACAATGATTCTAGGAATATTAAGTGGTTTCGTTTTTAATCTATATATATATACTTCTTAAGCAGTATGTAGGCAGTCCCTTTATATAGCAGTAAATGTTTAAACATCTAGTATTTTTTTTTAAAAAAAATAACCTTAATAACAGTAGGCTTAAATAATAATTATCTATAGTATATAGCCTAGAAAACATAGACAGTCTTATAATATGTATATATCCACAGGCTGGGGCAATTTACATAATTTCACGGCCATGGATCATATAATTAGGCCTTCGGGGCACATGCTTCCGCCCCGCCCCGCACAGTGAACACTTGAAGTTCAATCAATTGTTTGTCATACTTACATGTAACCACGCAAGAGCCAGAAGTGGTGGTTTTGAAGAGTTACAATCCGCAAATTTCATGATAACCATTTTGAGATTCAGTCATAAATCCAATGGCTTCTTGTTAACAGTGATATGGCATAGATTGTTAGCAACCCCTCTTTTCCGCACCATGCCGGTGTGTATCAGATGCATAATGCATTACTATTGGCCCGGCAGCAACCAGGGTCCAGCGCATCACCACCTTCACCCTCTCGGGTCTTAGTAAGGCTTCCGTCCATATTACCCAATCCTCGTAACTGCCCACTTTGTTTCTCCGTCTCAGCTAAATATTATCTAGGTATATTAATCTCCTGCGGAGTGACAATTCTTGCTTTATTTCACCCTAAAGTCTGTCGTGAAACCAGCTATATGTCATGTTGGGCAACAGCAATTTTGATTGGTCCGCAGCAGTGCTATTGTTGCTAAAACCTAGAGGCGAGTTTACTGTCCCGGACCCATGGGCAGCTTTCAACATGTCCTTGAATGGGCGACTGCAGCACCAGGCCCCCCTTGCCTTGGCATGCTTCAGCAAATACAATGGAGTTCCCAACATCGTGGACGAAGCATCATGCTCCCAAATTCGCGAAAACTATACCTCACCTTCATTTCGTGCGGGGGAGGCTGGGGTGACGATGAACTCGCAAAACGACGCTTGTCTCTCATTCTCGGATGACCAATGCTTGCTGGACAACACTGTCAGCCCGGCTTCATTACCGACCTCGAGCAGCTCCTGTAACCAAGGCAACGTGGGATCCTATATCCTCGAAGTGCAGGATGAGACGGACATCATTGCTGCGTTCGACTGGGCTCGTCGGTACAGGTTTCCTCTCTCAATAAAGAACACCGGCCACGACTACATGACACGCAACAGTCGAAAGAATTCGCTTACTCTCTGGGTACATAATCTGCAGAGTATGACTTACCATGAGTCGTTCACACCCGATGGATGCGACGCGGAAGATACCGATCACGTCTATGGCACAGCTCTCACCATCGGAACCGGGGTCAGCAGCGACGATGCCACGGCCTTCGCGACGGAGCACAATTCAACTCTGCTCGTTGGATCCTCACCTACCGTTTCGGTGTCTGGAGGCTGGATACTTGGTGCAGGACACAGTGTTTTATCGCCTGTCTACGGTTTAGGTATTGATCGAGTGGTGCAATTCACCATTGTGACCCCGGATGGGATTCTCCGGAAAGCAAATGCTTGTCAGAACACGGATCTGTTTTGGGCTTTGAGGGGCGGCGGTGGCGGGACTTTTGGAGTGGTCCTCGATGCCACGCATCGTGTCGAGCCTGTCTTGCCGGTCGCTGTTGCTGACATGACACTCCCCTCGAATATATCGCAAGAGACCGCTCTGGAGTGGGTCACTCTCCAGGCTCAGAACGGGTTGTCTTTCGGGCGTCGAGGCTGGGGTGGCCACGCGGCCGGGACATATCTGACCCACGTGAACCCGATGCCGGACATTGCGAACCTGAGCGATGGAGGAGCCGCAGCCAAAAACAGCATGAAGGTAGCGAGTGACTTCATATTGTCAAACGGTGGTACGAGTGTGGTCGAAGTCCTGCCATCTTGGAACGAAGCATGGCAAAAGTATATAAAGCCCGCTGCACGGCCCGTCGGATCCATTCAGATTCTGGGCGGTCGCCTCTGGCCTCAGGCCATGTTCGAAACTGAGGACGGCATTGATGCTATCATGGGTTATGCCAGAGACCTGGTCCAGTTCGGAATCAGTCCTACAAGCGCTTATATCCCAGCAGACATGCCCTTCTTGGTTGAAGGAAGCGAGGCCGGTTACGATACGAACACTTCCACTAATCCTGTGTGGTACTCCTCCCTGTGGATCTACGGAGGCCGTGCCACGATGACCTGGAACAGCACGTACGAGGAGCGCCTTCAGGCCGTGATCAACTTGACAAAGTCGTCAGAGTTGGCTGAAGAAGTCATTGGCCCTGGAGGAGGAGCGTACGTTCACGAGTCAAGCATGTTCACGAAAGACTGGCAGAAATCGTACTGGGGCACCAATTACGACCGCTTGCTGGAGATTAAGAACAAGTACGACCCAGATTCGCTGCTCGACTGCTGGAAGTGTGTAGGCTTCAAGGAGGAGAGTGTCAGCAGTGAGGATTTCAAATGTCAGGGGAGGCTGCAAATGGAGTCGGAAAATGAATTGAGAGGGGAGGACACTTTGGAATCATGAGCTAGTGTGGCTGAAGAGCGTCATGGAGAGGAAAGCAATCGCGTATACTATTACTTATAACACAGCCATATACCTAGAAAGTTCGTAACGTCGTTATAGAGCCCCTGCGGCTCACTTGCCTCCTGCCCAATGACCCCATAGGTCACCCTATAAGAGGTTGTCCCATGGAAGGCTACCCCCATAGAGATTATGTCACACGATATGGGTACCTGTATTTACGCCGTATTGGCGATCGCTTTTGCGTGTGTAGTACCGTGTTATTTTTTGTCACAGATTATCCCCTAGAAGGCTTTCCCATTGGCCGTCCCAGGTTGAGCCGTCACCACTGCCAGGGGGTTTACTACGCACATGCCGTGGTCGTGTAAGTTGGCAGCCACCCGAGCAAGCCTTGTTTACTGTATCCGACCCTTGATACGCATGCATGCTACTCGCCACTTTTCTCGACAGATCTCGGTGCCATAATTTCTTTTCCTTTTTTCTTCATTTTTTTCTGCATATTTCTTTGGCTCTGCGATACCTGCCAGAGAATAATTGGTTCGCGCTCAGCATTCCATTGACCAGGGCGGGGCGAGTCTCTGCTGCACGACACGCAATCTTTCGCGTAGCGCCCTCGAAATGGAAACGTGCTCCTGAATCGACTAGGAGGGTAGGAGGTCCGCTCGAGGCCCACGCAATGGGAACTGAGGATAATGGAGTCAGAGCAGACGCACCAAGGCTTCAGAATAGCCTCATAGGAAATACTGTGTCGAGTGTCATGGCCCGGGATCTGTATGGGACATGGGCCAGTTGCGCCGCGTTCTCGCATGCTGATCGAGGATCAGAGCAGGATTATGGACCTCAGGGCACAGTCGATGACAGGTCAATATTTCAAGTTGAGCTTCGAGGTCATGACAAAGCTGGTGAGTTTGCCGGCATGGGATATCTGCAACAAAAACCAATGCCTACTTCTTTCTATTCTCCTACCGCCATTTCCGGCCATTATTGTGAAATCCGGCGGGAATCGTCCTGTCGTCCGCTCTCGGTGGTCGGCCACGTCCCAAAGCATGATTGCCCAAAAGTTCACCACAGAAAGTGCTTGACTCGTGAGCATGCACCGTGCCCGAGCACGACCCGCTCGATCTTCGCGTTTGAGACTCTATAGTGAGTGTTGTCCGTCCCATGTCGAATGTCAAATGCAACTTGATCCCGCACAACCGGCCCCGCTCTGCTCCTATTGATCTTATGATGCGCTGGTGGTATTGTGATGTCGTTATCTGAACCCACCCGGCCCTGGGCGATCTGCGGGATGTCCTCCGCCGAGGAAGGTTCCGATCTGCGAGGTCAATGGCAGCCAGTTAGACAAGGATAAAGAAACATGAGACTCGACGAGCCGGCACAACTCCCTCAGGTTTTCATTTAACTTGATTTGGATGGGTCGAGATGGCTGGAGCTTAACAATTCTTCGAGATCGGTATTGAAAACCCACAGCATCCGGGCTTCCCAACGGAATGGAGCACGTTCCAGGCTTTGGCATCGAGCGGTAATCCAAGGGTCTCAGGGACTACTGCGTGCTAAAGAAGCACCAAAACATATTCAAACCGCCATTAGCGCCTCTGCCTCCATCAGTCGCCGGGTCTGCCTCCAAACGCACGTGGCAGAGGCTCTTGGGCCGTTAGAAATCGGCAAAACAGTGCGGCGGCTGCAAGCCACAGACGCCCGGGCGCAGGAACCAGTTCCCAACACCACCTCGTGATGCGCTTCCAGAGTCCCAAAGCAGTTACCGTCCCCGCACGGCTGCACTTCCGCAAAGCTGTAGCGTCAGGGGGGGAATTGTGGATGCTAGTCAAGCGCAGCTCTTTAAAAAAAGAAGAGAGTTATCTTAAATCAAGACGGAGCCTGAATCATGCCTTGGCATGGTCTCGGCTCCTGTCCTTTTCCCCAATCATTTGGACACCCTCAGTTTATCGCCTGAGCTGTGAAGTTCCCGGTGCACGTCTCCGGCCAAAATGTCGGTATGGGAGAGCGATGACCTTGGTCTCGTGGCGTTGAGGACCACATGGCCGCTGTTCGGGGTCACAGCAGGTGAGCTCCCTCTCCATGCACGAACTAGCAAGAGTCTAGGGTCCAGAAAAAGCTGACGGGTCATGAACAAAGTGGTGTTTGGGCTGCGGGTCTACTGCCGGCTGCGATACACACCAAGACTCGGCGGAGGTCTCTACGTCGATGATTTCATCACGGGCGGCTGCCTCCTGATGCTCCTGATCTTTTGTATCCTGCTCTCAGTTGCAGTCCAGTACGGCGTTGGGAAGCACTATGCGGACTTATCCGACCGCACCAAAGTACAGGCTGGAATGTGGAACGCAATCCTCAGCGGCTTGACACCTTGGATGTGTACCTTGCCCAAGTTCGCAATCATCACGACGCTCAAACGGATCCTCAACTACGGAACGAAAACCGCAATCCTACTGTGGGGGCTTGCCTTGACATCGCAAGCAAGCGTCGTCGCACTGACGGCCTGGGGCTTTGCCCAGTGCACACCAACGCCCTTCCAGTGGGATAGGAGCATTGCGGGAGGGACATGCTCGGATCCAGAAATTTATGTCGAATTGTCTTTCTTCGTGTACTCGTACTCAACGGCACTCGATGTGTTCTTCGCGCTGTACCCGGTGCCGTTTGTGATGCGGCTCAGTATGCCGCTGAAGACTCGCATAGGCGTTGCGGCGTCGCTGAGTCTGAGCTGGGTGGGCTTTGCGATCTCGATTTACAAATTCTCCATATTCCACAAAATCGGTTCTCTGCTGGTTACGGACCCATCATGTAAGTTGTGTCTCCTCCATGTGTTTGTATCTTTGGCCAGGTCTGGCTGACGCTTGTCAAACGCAGTCCCTCTAGTCTACCTCTGCATGACGCACGCTGCAGAGGGCTCATTTCTCATGATATCGACTTCACTCGCCACTCTTCGCCCATTATTTAGGTCAATGAAGCGCCACGTCTCGACCGTTGCAGGGAACAGCAACGAACCTTCGAAACGGCGAACTGTGGGGCATTCTCGGGGATTTCACTCCACCAGTCACTCGCAGGTCGATTGCATTATTACATCACGGAGCAATGCCGAGTGGGTTCCTCTTAACAACCATACTGGAAAGGACATGGAAGCGATGAGGGATATAATGGTCCAAAAGACGATCGAGGTCTCTGTGTCAAATCAGAGCTTGTCAGGGGAGACTTCTCAGAGTCATTCACCTGTCGATCGCGATCCACGCTACTCAATATAAGCAGAAACGGTTGTAGGAGATAAGGTCTATTTAATTCACCAATAAACCTTACGTAGTGGCAAGTGAAATTCGCAGATGCTAAGATTTGCTATAGCACCCCAAAAATGCTGTCTTGACTGCTGTGCCTTGATACACTTTCCCCACATTACTAGCAAGGTATCCAACTTGGGCAAGAACGGAAACAGTGGCCATGTAGCGAGCAAGAAAACGTTCCGTGTCGGAAGACTTTCTCTTGAAACATGGCACCTAGCTGCCCAGTCTTTGGGCAGGACAAGAAAAGCTAAAAGACTGAAGTGTTATGACATGGGCACTATTGCTATATCCGATTGTTAGACATCAAGTTGGGAATGTCGTAAGTGCACCAGGTGGATTGCCGTGGATCACCTGGAAGTACTGCTCAAGGTGTTGCCACTGGCACAGACATGGCCATCATGATCATTGTTGACAATGGACAAAGTGTAATTATACTTGCCCATGAAGGACCACTAGGAGATTGTGTTGGAACATTCATTTCAAGCACCCCGGGCCATGTATATGGGTTTGCTTGTGTCACATTAGCTCAAGCAAGTCAACATTTACCTCACCTGCGGAACAGTTGGCCTGTGAGAATGGGATCACCAAATTATTGAAGCACGTTTTTGTCACAAGGGATTGAATTTCCATTAATGACTTCATTACTACCACTCCCGCTTACTTGAGAGTATTTTGCGGGCTATTCGAATGCGTAGTCTACTGAACATTCAGCGTGATCTCGCCCGTCTTCAGGCCATCCGCCTGAGCGGTAACGGTGATGGCTCCAGAAGATCCCGCCGGCGCACGCACGATGGCAAGCGCGAGACCCCTGAAGGCGTTTCGCTCCTGGGAGGGGAACGGAGTGAAATCCGTTGGGTCGCCATTGTCAGTCGACACAATCTCACCTCCGGTGACCGAGAAGGTAATAGCAGGTTCGGCAGTGTGCACCACGTCGCCGTTGTCGTCGCTCACAGCAACACTCACAAATGAGAGATCGCTGCCGTCGGCGGCGATGGTCGTGCGGTTCTGATAGGTCGACAGAAGCAGCTGCGTGGCCTCTCCGGTGGTCCGCACTGTGGCCTCTGCCCACTCTTCCCCATCCTTGTAAGTCTTGACGTGAACCTCGCCTGGCTGGTAGACGACGTCGTCCCACCGGAAACGATAGCCCGCCTTCGTCTGGCGGCCTTGGGACTCTCCGTTCACGAACAGCTCGGCTTCATCCCCGGAGGAGAAGACGTGGACGGGAGTGACCTCACCGACGCGGTCTGGCCAGTCCCAGTGAGGGAGGATGTGCGCATTCCGAACTGTCGGGTTCCAGCGCGACTGGTACAAGTAGAAGCGATCCTTGGGGAAACCGGCCAGGTCGATAATTCCGAAGTAGCTGCTGCGAGACTGTCCATCGTAGGGTGTTGGCTCACCGATGTAGTCCCAGCCCGTCCAGACAAATTCTCCGGCGACATAGGGGAACCTGTCCTGCGCATCGAAGACCTTGTCTGGCGAAGCACCCCACGGGACAGCATACAGCTCGTAAGCACTGACCTGGCGGGTTTCTGGGTCGGCGCCGGTGCCATTGGCGAGGACGATGGTGCTGTTGGCCGGGGTCACCGGGAATAGGTAGGTTCCTCTGGAGCTAACAGCCGAAGAGCTTTCCGTGCTGAAGATCAGCTTGTCGGGGAACTCCCCACGAAAGTTCTCGAATGTCGGACCGCCGTTGCCCTTGCCTTCACCTTGGTAGTTCAGACCGATGAGGTCCACAACCGAGACGAAGGGGGTCTCGGGGCCCGCGTTGTTCATGCCCACCGAAGACGAACGTGTCGAGTCCTCTTCCCTGACAATATCAGCAAGACGCTGAGCCGCTGCGGCACCAGCGGCGCCCTCCCCCTGCTCGGCAATCTCATTACCGTAGCTCCATGCCCAGACGGAGGCATGATTCCGGTCACGACGGACAAAGGCACGCAGGTCTGGCTCTGACCAGTCTTCCCACAGACTCGCGAAATCATTCTCCGTCTTGTGGCTTGCCCAAGTATCAAAGATCTCGTCAAGGACGACAATGCCCAAGCTGTCAGCGAGGTCAAGGATCTCGGGTGCTGGCGGGTTATGCGATGTCCTGATAGCATTTGAACCCATATCCTGAAGGAGCTGCAATTGTCTCTCAGCTGCGACAAGATTGAAGGCAGCCCCGATCGAGCCTAGGTCATGATGCTGGCACACCCCCTGCAGGTAGATGCGCTCTCCGTTGATGCGCAGCCCATCGCCGGCGTAGCTGACCGAGCGGACACCGAACCGAGTCTCGTACGTGTCGATTTCTTGACCGTCAGCGTACAGACGCGTGATGGCAACATGGAGGTTTGGCTCCTGAGATGGTCGAGGGCCCCATAGTTTCGGATTCTCCAGGGAAATGGAGCCATTTGTTGACTCGATACTGCCAGCGCCAACGCTGACGGTGGTGTTGGGGAACTGGCCGACCTTCTCTCCGGCTTTTCCTGTGGCCGAGTCCAAGACATGGACGTCCGTAACGACTTGGATCTCTGACGCGTCACCGGCAGTCGCGGCGTTCTCGACCTGGACCGTGAGATCCAGGGTGGCCGACTCGGCAGAGACACCCTTTGCGGTGATGTAGGTGCCCCATTGGCCGACATGGACAGGGTTGACCTTGGTCAGCCACACATTGCGGTAGATACCGGCGCCAGGATACCAGCGAGATGAGTCGAGCTCCTGGTCAAGGCGGATGGCAAGCTGGTTCTCTCCGGACTGGACGTAAGGGCTGAGGTCCAGACGGAAAGAAGCGTATCCGTAGGGCCAACCACCAACGAGCTGTCCATTCAGCCAGACAGTTGCGTAGGACATTGCGCCGTCAACCTCGAGGTAGATTGTCCTGTCCTCGTCGGCCGATGTGAAGTCGACCGTCCGACGGTACCAGCCGATTCCCTGGATGGGCAGACGGCCCATGTTGCCACCAACTGGCGGGTCGGAGCCTTCATAGAAGGGCCCCTTCACGGCCCAGTCATGTGGTAGATTCAGGGCTTCCCAAGAGCTGTCATCGAAGGAGGCCTGGGCATATGAGACATTGCTGGGTCGGCCGGTGGGTGGCTCGGTGTGAAGCGCTGGGTCGCTGATGAAATTGTTGGCAGCCGGCAAGATCCATGGCTTCAGCTGGTCGTAACTGAGGCCGTCAGGGTTGCTCTCGAAGCGCTCGAAGCGCCAGTCCGCATTGATGCTGAGGCGATCGCGAACAAGGTCGGCGGGCGCATCCTGGCGGCGAGCCGTGACGCCTCGTGCCTGAGCAGACGAGTGGCCGAGAGCTGTAAGACCTATTAGGGCGAGCCTGAGGGCCTTGTGTGGCACGGTCAAGAAAGCCATCTTCAGTGACAGCTCTGCTGGAGATATATATATATATATATATATATCGGGGCCAATAGCAGCAGCAAGCACAAGCTTGCCAGGTATGTCTGCGAAACAGCCAAACAGCCCCTCCACGGCCCCTTTATAGCTTACCTGACGAGGCATCCGCCTCCACATCGCGTCTCCCCGCCCAGGCGTTGCCCATGACAGCGTCGCCCATGACGGCGTCGGGCCTGGGGGCTAGGGAGAATGGAACTCGCCCCCGCTTCTTGTGAGATCACGTAGAGTTCGTTATTGGAGCGCTAGTACGCGGCGACTTGGCATCCATTGACCAAGTCCAAGATCATCATAACAGCCTGATGGCACGAGATGAGCACGATGAGGTCAAGGTTGAAGCAGCCAGACGCCAGACGGCAGAAGGCCCAGGCCGGCTAACAGAACGAGGTGGAGGAAGTGGAGCTGCGGCCCGCGCTGCCCCGAGGGAACCTAGGGGTAGGAGTCGGAAGGACGCAGCTTCAAGTTCCCCCCACTCCAAGTCCTGGGGTCCTTGCTACCTGCTGCCCACGGCGAGTTTTGGTGCCTGTTTCTGTAGACCAAAAAAGAAAAGAAAATATCTATATGTTTGTCTTTGCTCGTCCTTTACGCTCAAGCGACAAACCGGGACAGACACTGGAGAAGCATCGATTGATTTGAAGATAACCTGTAGGAACTCCGAGTCGGCCGGGGCGTGTTGGGGAATTTGGTGGGAATTCTACCGTACGTCACCAACATGGCTGACAAGAGATGGCTGGGCAACTTATACGACGTTAGCATCTTGGCTTTACAACATGCCGAGCAACAAGTGGGTTCACAAGGCGGGAAACATGTCCACTTCGGGCCATATGTATTATGTATTGCAACACTGAATACTGCATTGCTCCTTTTGAACTATCTTGAAGTCCCAGTCATGTCTGAGACATCTGTCCTGGTGAAGGTCTCCCAACGTGCATTATTGTCAGTGGGACTGTCACGAGCGCAATATCGAGACGATGGATCTCAGCAGGCCAGCCTCCTATCAAACCGTGGTCTCATGAGACCTCGGGACGGTTCATTACCAGTCAGGCCCCTTTTCCGTGTATGTTCCACAGCCACCGCCACCGCTACTGCCACTGCTCCCCAGCTCCTCTTTCGACCATTCGTACACTCCCCCACGGCCTCGGAATTCATCTTGATTCCATTGAATAGATTTCAAGGCGCTCTGGACGCCGTCTTCAGTGATGCTTCTTGATTTGATACCCTTGTTCGTCCCAGACAGGAATTGCAAGTACTCGTGCCTTTGTTAGAAATAGTCGAAAGTGTAAATCCTGGATTGTGCAGCTCACCTCGTCCAGGATAAGATAGCTCTCGGCCATGGCTTTATTGGACTCCGGCACGAAGCAATCCAAGTGCTCATGTCTCTTGCAAAAGAGCTCAAACTCTTCATCATCGATCTCGAAGCGCCTCACGTCACGCAAGGTCTGCTCGAATCATTCTCGCCCGCTACTTTGAGCACTTGGAAGCATTTCCAACGGAACGGATCCAGTTCCGCAACACGCTTTGTCATGTCCTCGTCAGAGTTATAACGGCAGACGACAGTGTTGCGCTTGAACTTTATGCCGTACCCTCTGCACCAGTCTCGAATGCGAAAGAGCTGCTCCACATTGTCTCCGCTGCCTCGGCCGATTTTGACATTGGTGGCCTCGTCGAAAGAGTCACAAGGTATGGCCAGTATGTCCAGGTGGACCCCATACTGCTGCAGCCATGATTTCTTGATCAAGCTGCCATTGCTGACAATTGAGACACTCTCCAGCTCGAGAACCTGCTTGCCGAATGCAACAAGCTCACCTAGACCTGGGTCAGATAGGAGACCTCGTCCTACGGTAATTGTTGTTATGTCTGGCACATACCGAGGTACTTTGGGTAGAGGAATGGCTCGCCACCCGCAAAATTGAGCTTCCTCATCCCCGCGTTCTTGAGCAGACTGAGGCCACGCTTTGCCTCCTCGGGAGTCGCGATATGCGAAGTCTTGGCGGTGTGAAAGCAGAAACCACATTCTTTGTTGCACCTCCTGGTGAAATGATAATTGACAGATATCGGAACAGGGCGTCGACTGACACGCCGGTAGGCGAGGTGGATCACTGCGGCCAGAAGTAAAATAATGAGTGTGATATCAGTGTTGTATTGACGGAACACAGACATTTCGCCAAAGCCCGACATTGTTGAAATTGGATAATACCGCTAGCTTCAAGGGTGTTGATGTCAACATAGGTATGCTTTCTTGGCTATGCTCTTGGAGGATATGAGAATGTGTGGTGTGTGCCATGACTGCAATGATGTGTGCTCCTTTTTATGCTTCAGTACCTGGTGCTGTCTGAACTTTTTCGGACAAATGATCCGAGTTACACGGAGATTCAGCAGCAGCAATTTCGGGCGAAACTTTTGCAAACAATGCAGCTCGCCTGCGGAGACAAGCCAGATGAGTAAAAGCAGCATGAGCAAGCAGGCTCTGCTCCCCTTCGTGACCTTCACATGCCAGTTGTATATATCTGAGAACAGGCTGTAGACTTGTTCAATTTCATGAACCAGTGGCTCTCAGCAGGGCTTAGAAGCAAATTTTGGAGTGGAATGTATGGGTGGTAAACTAGCATTTCAGAGGACCATTCAGGCACTGAGGAGAGAAGAGCTGAATGACAACCAATGGTAATGGACGAATTCTCCTTTAGTGACCTCAGGGATAAAATGATCATGGTTGCGCTCAAGTGAATGCAGAGCATCTAACTCGCTTGCCCGGCTTGCTGCATCGTAGCGTGGATAGGGATGTGGACAGCCCAGGAACAGAGCGGGCACCCGCTCTGTTTGCGATCTGGGAATCAGTGAATGCAGTACAACGCCCGAGCTTGACATTGTCTTCACTTCGAACCAACATCACACAAGCTTCCATTGGAGATACGGCCGATGCGGATGTTTTTCAACGTGCCGTTTGACACATGATTCAGAAGACAACGACACCTTGTCGACCAAAGACAATCCAACAATCAACCGCCAAATTGACACGACGATTGCAGCGCTCAGCTCTTCCGGGATGGCACCTCGCACGTTGAGACATCTGACAGCAGGTGGTGGCGGATCCTCAATAGCACCATACCTCTCAGCGATCCCTAGGTTTACCTCACCTTCCGTAAGGCAGCAGACAAGTCTCTTCACCCACTCTCAAGCGCCGAGGTCCGCGCCCCGACTGTCGGTTCTGGAGATTGAGCGAAAGTTTGCTCCCACAACTACCTCAATCCGCCAGCTTGACAAGAACACCGGCGAGCCTCCATTCAACTCGGTCATGCACAAGCATGTGAGCTGCTTCGAAGACACATACTACGACAATCCCAATGACACCTTGTCCAATGTCGGTGTATGGCTACGCTGCCGCAAGAAGTTCGAGTGCGGAAAGCTCCGCTTCGCACCAAACGAGCCGGCCAGTCCTCACGATGTGTCCTGGGAGGCCAAGATCCGCATGGGCGGCGACTTCATCAACTCCGCATTCAAGGAGATCACCGACGTGCAAGAGATCTCGACCATGCTCAATAACCTGGTCCCCGGCGCCGAGCTCGATGCACAACATGGGCCTCGGGGCGGACAGATACAGGAGCTGGCGAGGTTCGTTACTAACAGGACGCGCTATGTCGTCGATGGCAAGTTCAACGTCGTCATCGACGTGACGGATTTCGGACACACCATAGGCGAAGTGGAGCTGGAGAGGGACGCCTCCGAGGTATCGTGCGAGGGCGAGGGCGAGGGCGAGGACAGGACACTGACTATTGCCGCCATGGACAAGGAGGTTGGCGATTTCATGAGAGGCTTCATTTGGGCGTTTCCTTCGGGAAACCCGGTTGGGAAACTTACTGCGTACTTCGACCACATGGCTCATCAAAGACTGGGTGGGCGACGCTGAATGCGACGACGACAAGAGCAACAACAAAGTGACGTTGGCGATGCTGTCCAGATGTCCCTAGTTTCTCACACAATCCCCCCTTTTAGTTGTAACCATGGAAACAGTATCATATTTCACTGGAAGGAGCCTTATATTTTGACTACTTGTGGCTATGCTATGAGTGCAATAACCCATCAGACTGATATTTTGTCCCCCAATCCTTCGGGCGCAAGACGCAAGCCTGTGTGCTCATGACAACTAATCGAAATGAATCTCGAACACTGTGCCAACTAATCGCAGACCCAAGAAAAAGAATAATAAGGCTTCCTTCCCATCTCATTTCATCACGACGCTGTCAAGGTGATCGTTGAACATTCCCAGCCAGTGGTCCAACTCAGCCTTTATCTTTTGAAACTTCTGTGTGAGCTCATTCAGCCCCTGAGATTTGAACTGATTCTTCGCAGCCTCTGGCTCCAAGAACTCCTTGGTCGCATCGACCGAGTAGAACCACCTCTCAGTCATATGGCGGACAATTTGGTGGTGCAGCGAGGATCTGGCATCGATGCAGTTGTTGACCATTCCCTCTAACAGCAGTCGAGTCTGAGCATACTGTATCATGAGAGATATCGTGGCGTCTTGAGACTGCCTCACTGCGTTCAAGACGTCGGTCTTCGGCGTCGGTCTCAGGTAGATCAAGTCTCGCGGGGTATAGCGGCCCGAAAGACGTGGTTCCGTTGCCTTGACCATGATCCTAAACTTCCTGTCATGGTGTTTGAGGACTTGTTTGACTCGTCCCTCGAGAGAGCTGGTCAATTCAGCTTGAGAGAGTCTGCGGAGATGTTCGATACTAGTAGCTGTGGACATATCCGGGTGTAGGGAGCCTTCAAAAATAGCGAAAAGCCTCGTCAAGAGTGCATTGTCGTTGACGGTGATGCGTGTCTCCACATGACATACGATCCGTAAAACCTCGAAGAAGAAGGGTAAGATGGACCTCAATTGAATACGTCCGCCAAGTTCGTTAACAAAGCGGCCCGACACGATGCCAGGCGTATTAATAGCCACCGGGCCCTGCACCGTCCTTTCGATGCTTTTAGTCCAACCCCTATAGCTGGGGCACTGATCCGGGCACACTGTGCGAATGAAGTCGAACACAGCCTGGGATATCTCCGTCTCAAAGCCATCGTCGATTTCACCTGATTCCGGATCTTGCTCTGTCCTTTGGTCGAATATCTGGAAAGCTGTGGTACCGAGGTCTATTACGGCCAAGAACATATCCGCCGTAAAACTGAAAGGGACCAAAAGCTTTCTGTGCAGTCTGTCTGGTCTGGTAGCCTGTTCACGGACCCGTTGTGTGACTTCAGCACCTCCAGCCTCATCTGATTCGCTCCATGACAGTACCTCGATGAAGTCATGCGGCTGCACCACGATAAATTCTTCGGAGGCGGCCTGCACGACTTGCACAAGCACGGAATAAAGCTTGCAGAGCTCCTTTTGGACCGAGGGCGGTGGCAGCAGATCTATAGCTCGCAACTGGCCCTTGGAGATGGGCCTCTCTTGTCCGTTCACGAACACTGTACCAACCTTCGCCGATGGTCCAGCTGGTCTCCAAGGTCGACGGCGCTTGGATGGGCCTGGGAGACATCCACCCGAAATCTCGGTGGAGTCGCGTTTCTTGGGCGAGATTGGAGGGTGGCCCGGCTCGGGGGTTCCCAGTCGTGGCCCGTCTCCATCAGAGGGGTCATCAGCCTCAGAGGCAGGTGACAGTAGTGATGGAGGGGGCTCTACGTCAACAGTACCGATCTTCAAATATGGCATGGGTGTGTCAGGGACTCTCCCTTGGGGGAAGTATGGCGAGAGCTCTTCCAGCCGCCGGTTGGACTCGGCCACCAAGTCGATATATTCCTGTGAGCTGGAGGCCGGGGTTCCAGCTCGGCTCGGTGTTCGTTCCATAATGGCAGACTCCAGCCGAGAAGTGGGGTCTGGGACTCCCATTTGGCTCTGCGTCCTCTCCATCGCAACCGACGATGGGTACCCTGTGCTCCCCTCCCAAGGCTGCCTTTGTACCGAGGACCTGTCTCGGACAACCCCGAGGCCATCAAGCGGCAACTCCGCTGCAAATTTGAGTTTCCGGCGAGCCTCCTTTAGAAACTCGGCCGGTGAATTCCCGGCGGACCAGACCCTGGCACTCGCTGTGGATTTGACTCCCGCATATTCAACCTGCTGAACGCTCGCCGTGTCCTCGTCCTCGTCCTCGTCCTCGTCCTCCTCGTCTATCTCATCGTCAGAAGAGAGACGACGTGGTAGCAGCCGCAAACCCTGGGTGGGCATCTTGGGAGCCAGGGACTGAAGGTTATCTGGAACAGCAGGCTTGAGCGCCGTAGGCCCCCTGGCGATTGATGGCACGGGCTCCCCTTCTCGCTGCTTCCCTTTTTCTGCTGCCGTAAAGCGACGTCTAGTATCCTCTGATTCATCCTCCTCGTTCGCTTCGGCCGGCCCAGAAGCACCTGGTGCTCCATGAGAAGAGCTGCCAACACCATGTTCGCTCGGTAGCCTGGGCCTCGAAAGCTTGCCCAGAAACTCGTCAACGTCCAAGGCCTTGTCATCAGCCCGCAATTGTTGACTAGACGATTGTACAAAATCAAGAACGGGAACGGCTCGATCTGCCAGCCCGCGGCCGCCTTTCATCGCCCAGGTGTGTCGCCAAAGTTTATAGCGGTATTGACCATCCCATGGACCGGAATGCTCAATGGGACGGGGACCTTGTGGCGTTCTTGTCTCGTAACGCCGTCCGAGTCTCCCGTATTGTTTATGCCATCGCTGTTTCAGGTCACCCTGGTTGGGCGAGAGGGGAGATGATCGCCAATTTGATTTGGGTACCATTCCCCGGCCGCCCCATCCCCGGCCCCTGGGCTGGCGCTTGGTGTTCATGGACGCCTTATTAGTGATTCCTTGTGCAATGTTGAATGCTTCATTGGTTGAAGTCGCTCCGGCTTCGGCTAAGAATGGGTCTCTAAATGGTTCATGGCAGTGGAGTCTTGGGACGTGGTTGAATCTTTGCCCATGTCGAATGCAAGCTGGTTCCAAAGGGATGAGATGTAAATGCAAAAAGGAGACAACGTGTTGATTTGACTTGTTCGTTACTGCCACGGAGTGTTGGTACGTGGTGGAAAGAACAATGAACACAAACAAGAGCATAACATAAAGCAGTCTATGGAAGCAAGCCCGCTGGACGTCAGAGATAGACAGCCCAAAATGGTAGGCAGGCGCAGACAACACTGCCTTATTTCCTCCATCGAGCTATCTTTGGGCTTCAAACTGGAGCAATACGCACTTGGTTGCTGCGCAGATTCATTCATCCGGTAAGGTATCCTTGTCATGAGGTTCATGGTACTCACTGCGCAAAGCATTGGAATTTCGACTTTATCTCAGCTGGGCTGTGCAAGTCTTATAAAATTTCGATTTATAATGGCCCGACCTTTTGGTAGGAAGATGGCGCCTTTCAGTTTACACGGGCCCCGGAAGCAGACGACTTCAGGACAATCCATTTGTTGACGTTGGCGTGCGGTACAGAATTGTGGAAAGTAAGCAAAGATGACAATCTGAAAGAGTTTCCATCATATTTCAGGAAGCTCAACGAGGCTTCTGACGTCAACCATAAGAGACAGAATCGAATTTCACTTCACAATTCTATTTATCTACTCACAAGTCTAAGCGCGATCTCAAGGACTCAGACCGGTTTCCGAAAAATATCTGGCTTCCTTAAGAAGTTGCATTCGGCCACAGCTTGAGAGGACAGAAAAGCTTAGCCTATCATATCAAACCTTCTCCGGGAATGCAAGCGGCATTACGACCTAGAACGAAAGAAATGCTCGTTTGGGATGTCGTTCTAAGCGACCACAGGCAATCTACTTTACATAGATCCCAATTGTACACAAATAATGCTGTCGACAAAAAGTGATGGTCCAATTCAGGACCACTATTTAAGGCCTCGATGCACTGCGGACTGGTGTGCCTTGTGACTCATCAGTCTGATATCTTTACAGGTACGGGGTCGGGAACACTCTTTGCTGATCTTTCATATCCGAAGCCACCTCCTCTCCTGAGCCTAGGAAAGAACTTTAGAAACATGCACGGGATTCGGCCCTTCGAGTCGAGCAAGCTCAATTGCCTGTTGTGGCACTCGCCGATATGCCAGCTGCCTTTCCCTTGTTCGATGAAGCTAACACTTCAGTCCAGATTATGGCTTCTCTTCACAATGGGACGTCCGAACATATCCAAGTAATCTATATCTTGGGGCGACTTCATATGTCCAAGACTTTACGCCATACATGGCATCAAGCTTGTATCCAGTGAGCGGAAGTAGTAAAACCAAGCGAGCATAAGTCAGTGATTCCTGGGGATTTCTAAGCAGGAGATCATCATGAACCGTCCCAGATTGCATATACTTTTCGGGGACAGTGCTGAACACAAGACTAAAGGAAACCCAACACACAGAATTGGACAGGTAGAACATGGACCTCTGACCAACACAAGTGCAGAGAAGGCAGATCCAATCATC
The DNA here is from genome assembly GCA_021399435.1 of Diaporthe sp. PMI_573. Taxonomy (NCBI): domain Eukaryota; kingdom Fungi; phylum Ascomycota; class Sordariomycetes; order Diaporthales; family Diaporthaceae; genus Diaporthe; species Diaporthe sp. PMI_573. Next base: position 3,272,517 of record JAJTUP010000002.1, on the reverse strand, counting down.
ATCCTGTTGGCACGTAATATGGACACAGACCAGCAGGGTTCCTATTGCCGGAGAGGGTCCAAGGCAGGTGGGATGGCACTGCCACGTATCAGCTAGAGATCAACCGCAGTCAGGTCTGTGCTCATGATGAGAACCTCGGACAGTCATCTTCATGGCGGGGTTTCTAAATGGACAGTAAGAAACCCAGCGAACCCAGAGAATGGCAAGCTCGCATTGCCGCTGCAGAAAACAACTTGGTTCTCTACGTGCACATCTCACAGCATTCGAAAGGGTTACCAAGAGGATCAGGATTGCGAAAGGGCCAACATTACGGTTATGAGCGCTTTCACAGCGTTCATCTTATGGGGGGGGGGCGGCATGCTTTGCCGAGCACGACGTCGTCCAGTCCAATCTGTCTTTCTTGTCATGTGCTGCCGAGACCCTGTTTCCATTGCCGATCGTCGACACTAACAGCACTAACAGGAAAGAAAAAGTCGGGATGAAGTCGCAAGCACGGGAGGTTAGTTTGTTTCGCAGCCGCGGCTCGGCGGCGAGGTTCTGGATGTTTCAGAGAAGCGACCTAGCCGCTCAAAGAGGGTCCGCCTCCCTTTGCACCGGGCTTCAGGTCAGGGGGCAGGCAGATGGTTCGGCACGATTCGGCGGACGTCCTGCGCGCCTTGCACGCAGATCGTCGGGGACAGGCGGTAAAGAGCGCTCAAAACGGGCCTTTTGGTGAATGTGGCGCTTGGGAGGCCGCTGACAGGATTCGGGCTCGGCATGAGTTCTTGGGCCAGTGGGCATAAATGGACGGTCGCGGGGGCAGGGTGCCTCATCCGAAGTGGAGATGCGGCGCCAGGCCATGGCGCACAGAAGCGTCCAAACATTGTCGAGGGCCCTTGATATATAGCAGCTATGGTCAGGGTAGATGGATTATCTGGTGGATGTCCGCGAGGTGGGGCCAGCGGAGTGGCAATGCGAGGAGGCAGCCTCTCTGCCTCTCTGCCTCTGTGGCTGAGGAAGTGCCGAATCAGGTAATTTTGTGGGCTCGGGTTGTTGACATGGTGCTGGAGTGACGGGGAAGCCACCGGGGCCTCAGGGGCTCTGGTCGTATTGACGGGTTGGCAGGCTGCCAGGCTGCTAGGGGCTCGTTCTCGTATGACTCCTGGCTCAGCAGTGCAGGCTGAAAGTTTTGTTCTCTTGATGAAATGCAAGACTCTGCATGCATGCACAGGGTGCGTGTGGTTGTGGCATTGGCTGCTGGTGAAACATGGTGTTTAGAGCTGTGTGGGTGAGGACCAGCGAGGGCCAATGCATTTTGGCCACAGCACCACCCATCATCATGCATGAGTGACCGACTGGTGTGGACTTGCCTCGGTTGGGCCGCGAGGCTGCCAGGCACAGGCACAGGCACAGGCACAGGCACAGGCACCCCACCGGGCCTGGCACTGCAGATCGTGGAAGAAAAGATCTTGATGTGGAAGCGCCAGCAATGGGGCACGACAGGGCGGCTCCCCTGCGGCTCCCCTGCGGCTCCCGTGCAAATCAGTGGGGACGTGGGAGGCCCGAAGCCGAAGCCCCGCTGCCAAAGAGCTTGGTAACAGTACTGTACACTACACTAGGTGTGGAAATGCCTTGCAGTCTGGGTGGAGCGATATTGCCCCCGGTTATTGGTGCCGACGGCGGTGATGGTGGTTGTGCTTTGGCATTGCACGTTGACGAGAGCAGCTGAAAAGAGGGAGACTGCAGCAATGCGGGCGGGGGGGGGCAAGATGGGATGGAGCCTCGTGGAGGACGGCCTGGTCTCACCAAAGAGAAGGTGAGGTCGGGGCGAGGGGGCTGATTGGCTGCATGTCAGACCCACCCTGAGGCGCTCATGTTTGAGTTCTCAGGGGCAAGGGCGGCCGGAGACTTTTCGATTGGCCTTGGAGGCTCGACAGTTAGACTCCAAGATCTGCCATCTGCCATCTGCCCCCTGCCCGTCCGCCCGCCCCCCCGCCGATCATCTTTGAGCCTCTTTCGCCCACGGGTATACACGGGCGGACCTTGCAGGCTTCCCTGCACACAACATGCCTGCAAGGCACACTCTCTCTTTGTTTCGTTTCGAATGCCCACTCTGGCTTCCCGCCGCGGACGGCAGCGATCCACCTTGCCCCATTCGCTGTCGTTCAATCTTCAATGCCGGGTCAGCCATGCACACGCCCTCCCAAGTCCATCAGACGAACAGACAAACAAGGTCCCCACAACACTGACAATGCCCACAATGCCACACAATGGCTGAATGGCCACAACCGAGACAGACAATGGCCAGGGGAACGGGAACCGGCCTCCAAGTGAAGCCATCGCTCGCATATATCAGGTCGCTCACCTCCCACCTCGACCTTCTCATCTCATGATTCTGGCACCACCAAGCATCACAACACTGTCGTCTTTTCTCTACCCATTCTTCCTTTTTTCCCTTCTTCTTTCCTTCTCTCTACCAGACACTCCCTCGACAACAAAGCCTGGAGCTTTTGTTTGTTTTCAGTCCCACGGTCCACTCCCTTCGTCTTGTACCGTCGAATTCGTCCTTCAGAGATACCCAACAACAATTACAGCCATCATGATGCTCTCCACTTCCAACATCGCCGCTGTGCTGGCGCTCTCCGGTGCTACCTCGGCCCATATGATCATGGCCAACCCGAAGCCATACGGGTCGCCAGACAACTCTCCCCTCACCGCCAGCAACTACCCTTGCAAGCTCAGCGGAGACCCCGCAACTTTCTACTCGACTGATGGCCTGTCCAACACGGCCACCGCAGGCGATTCCGTCAAGATGTCTTTCAGTGGCTCTGCTGTCCACGGTGGTGGCTCCTGCCAGGTCGCCCTGACCACCGACATGCAGCCCTCTGCCTCGACTCGCTGGTCCGTCATCCTCTCCATCGAGGGAGGCTGTCCCTCCAAGGACGGTTCCTCCCCCAGTGAATACGATGTCAAGATCCCTGCCGACATCCCCGCCGGCGACTACTCCTACGCATGGACATGGACCAGCAAGCTCAGCGGCCAGCCTGAGTACTACATGAACTGCGCCCCGCTCACCATCCAGGGCGGTTCTGGCTCCAAGAGGCGCGCAATGAACATTCACCAGCGTGCCGACGCCCTCGACGCCTACCCTCCCCTGGCTGTCTACAACCTGGCCGACATCAACGACTGCAAATCTGTCCTGTCTTCCTCGCCACAGTACCCTGCCCCAGGCGACAACGTCGAGAAGCTCGCCTCCTCCGACCCGGCCTTTGCTGACCTCACCGGAGACAGCTGCTTCGCCAAGGGTGTCACCTTCGACGGCAGCTCGAGCGGCGGCGGCTCTTCCGATAGCGGCAGCGGCAGCGGCAGCTCTGGCTCTGGCTCTGGCTCTGGCTCTGGCTCTGGCTCTGGCTCTGGCTCTGCAACAACCCCTACCGCCCCATCTGCAACAGGGTCGCCTTCTGGCTTTGCGACTTCTGCGGCCCCGGCCACCCCTACCGGCTCTGGTAGCAGCTCGGGTTCTGGCAGCAGCTCTGGATCTGGCAGCAGCTCTGGATCTGGCAGCAGCTCTGGATCTGGCAGCAGCTCTGGATCTGGCAGCAGCTCTGGATCTGGCAGCAGCTCTGGATCTGGCAGCAGCTCTGGATCAGGTTCCTCTGGCTCTTCTGGTGGATCTTGCACCGAGGGTGAGTCCGAGTGCTCCTCGGACGGGACGACGTACAAGTCTTGTGTCGCCGGAGGAGAGTGGTCGGTCGAGATGTCTGTGGCCCCGGGCACAAAGTGCACTCCCGGCACCTCGTCCTCCCTTAACATTGTCGCATCTTCCAAGAAGCGCGGCCTGCCTTTGCTTTTCTAAACCGTCAATCTGTGTGCTTCGCACAGGGTCTTTTGCAATAGTAGATCATCGGGCCAATTTGCATGGGTCGGCGTTAAGGACATAGTGCTGGACATGGTTTTCTCTTAAAATATACTACTTCAATGCCTCTGGCGTTCATCAATTTCCGTATTTCTTTTCGGCTGTGACTAGGCCCCTTAACGACAAATGGTCCTCAACAACGGTCCTGTTTCTGACACGACTGCCTGTGTGAAATGTCAACACGAGCAAGATGCGCCCAGTACGTGGGTATTTAGCGTCTGCCTTTCGTATGATGAGATTCCCACACCATGCAACGAAAATCTTTGTTAGGACCGTTTAGTGTGCTCACGGCCAAAAAGTTAAACCACCAGATTCCATTTCAGTTTGGCACAGACTCCCTCTTCTTTACCTCTCAGGGAAAGCTTCCTATGGCTTGCCAAGACCCAACCACTCTGTCGGCGGGATTTTCTTAGGTTGCATGAACATCGATGGTTGGTATTGCTAGGTATTGTTCCCATAGAGAATGTTGATGAGACATTTCCCTGATGTTCACCACAGTCCGGGCCCACATCAGCCAAGATATAAACACCCCTGCACGAAGCACTAGGCTTTGGGCGGCTTCTAAATCTGTTGAGAATCTACGGGCTCGGGCCACTGAGGGCACTTGTACAGTGGTCGTAGACGTGCGAGTTACTTGCCAGTGGTACTGTGATATATCAGATCAATAAGTTTCAGTTCTCATTCGCCATGTTGTCATTTTGCTTTCTCGGAGATTATCCCGTCACAAATAAAGCTAACATCTTCAACTGTGTTACCGTGCAACATCATATTACGCTTTCATAGTCACTTGCCACTATTCGCGGCGTGCAGCCCAACATACACCTCCTTTTCAATATCTGCCCACAGTTTCAAGACTGGGAAGTCAGCAAAAGGCAATATCTGCGTCGCGACAAGTCCTGCGACACCGTGCTCCCTATCTGCCCACCACCAACAATTGGCCAGCCCGGCCCAGTGAACAGTGCTCCGGCTGCGACCCGTCGCGCCGCCGCCGCTGATCATAAAGGTCAGGCCCCAACCTTGGGGAGGGTTCCCAGGGAGAGGATAAAGCTCCGGGATGGGGTTGGTGAGGTCTGGCTTCGCGGCTGGGATGGGCTGGCGGCCAAAGTCCGGGAAGTCGGGGATTTGGTTCGTGAACATCTCGGCGATGGTGGATGGCTTTAAGATCTCGGCACCGGTCTTCGCGCACTTGCCATCGTTGAGAAGGACTGCTAGGATTTCTGTAGAGGCATTAGCGCGAAAGTGTATAGATGGGCATTAGATACGTCTCTCCCGCCATCAAGTCTCGTGTCATCACCAGTCTCGTGAAATGTCTGCCCGGGTGTACAGGTGCCGTGCTTACTGCAGTACTCCCGAGGCTGGGCGAACATGCCCCCTCCGCCACTGTTGAAAGTTCTTTCTGCTTCCTCCTTGCTGCTCACAGCCACCGGCAATCGTGCGAGGTGGTCTCGTGGACGCAGGGTTCCGTCATTCTCGCGATGGTTCATGTATGCCATCTTGGATTTCATCTCCTGGGTCGGGATCATGGACATGTTCTTGATGCCGAGCGGCTCGAAGATGTTCTTCCTCATGTAGTCGTTCAGCTTCTCTCCGGTCACCCTCTCAAGAGCAATACCAGCCCAGTCAATGCCGACCTGTTTCCAAAATTAGAGAACGTCCCACCATGAGATGCTGTTGGTCGGTTCAGCTTACTCCGTACTCCCAGCCCTCACCAGGTTGGAACAGAAGCGGCGAGATCATATCCTCAAAACGGCCGCTAAACTCATCAATTCCAGCAGGAAGCCCCCAGTCCCTCAGCCTGACATTGAAGAAGGAGTAGCCAAAACCTGCCGTATGGGTCAAGAGCATGCGCAGCGTGATCTGCTTCTTCTTCTCCTCGAACGTGCCATCTCTCCTCAGAACCTGAAGCGTCTTGAGCTCCGGGCACAGCCCCTCGAGCTGGCCGCCGTCGTCGAGTTTGAGAAGCCCCTTCTCCACGAGCTGCATGCAGGCGACGCCGGTGATCATCTTGGTGCAGGACGCGATCCAATACACGCTGTCCAGCGTCATCTCCTCGGCGCTGGCCATTCCCCTGCGCCCGGCGGCGTGCGCGAACAGCTCCTCGCCATCCTTGTTCACAACGACAACCGTTGCCCCGGGGATGCCCTTGCTGTGGTCATAGCAAGCCGCATCCACGGTGGAGCGGAGCGTGCTGAGAGTCTGTTCCGTGAGAGGCGCCATGATGCTGAAAGACCGTTGTCTCTTGGATTTTGCTACGAACTGAGCTGGCTTGGTTACAATCGACGATGCGGACCCCTTGCTAGGTCGTGTGCGTTGGATAGGCGTTTCGGCGTGGAAGACTATAAAGCGGGGCTGGAATGGGAACCGCGCGGGCAACGAGTTTGAGCTCCACTTATTAACTAGTACCTAGCCTATCCGCAGGTAGCCAACTACCGTAGTTCTCACACACGCAGTGCCACGGCTGATCAATTCACCACTAAACCCGCCAATTCCTTTCCTATACGATTGAACTGAGCTCCGCCAGATTCCGAGCGAGATATAACCAAGGCTTTTGTGCGGGGAGTGGGGTGTTCTGTTTGGGTATACCTCCGCAGGCCGCGGCTAACATCGCGCCCACCTTCGCATCCCATCCGAAGTCCCATCACCCCGCAGCGTCATCGATGAGCTCGCATCGACCCCAGCGGTTCGGGCAGATGGAACTCTACCAGCGCGGGGGAGTGATGGTTTGGTGGACATGCAAATGGCCTCAGTGGCATACTACGGAGCCGCAATCGTTCTAGCCAGGAAGAGGCGGGGGGACGAGAGCGCGGCATGCTCAATCCAGAGATGCCGAGATCAGCCAAAGCCGCGCTCGGTTTTTTGGTAAAGATCCGACATCTCAATATGGTTGGTCTGCTCGGCTTCCGCACGCAAAGCACGCGGCACAACTGATGTGTATGGTCTCGCATCTCGCACCAGAGGGTGGGCAAGTCTCTACACCACAGCAGTCTCCGGAGCCGCAACCATTGCTGCGCTCTATCGGGACCCCACAACGTCACCCCGGATTTCGTCAATGCGGGTCCCACGCGGGGAAAGCCTGGGGTCAAACACGACAGATGTGGCAGGAACAGGGATTCAGCTTGACACGTCTCGTCGACGGCGGCTTGGAGGGTACGGGTCCTGTACACGTCTGCTCGTATTGATACAAATGCCTCTCTGTGAATGCGGATCCGCCACCCGAGCTTAGTGTCAAATGTGGCTTTCGGGAGACGATTGGAGATCAGGAAACATAGACAGGAGCCGACAGGTGAGACGGCGCGAGGAATGATGATCATTCCCCCAGCTAAAGCATCCCGCAGTAGAGGCGTCTCCAGGCGGGGGCCAGAGGAATCATTCTCGGAGCCAGCCCAAGGTTACACGGCATGAGGTGCTGTTCTTTTGTCAAGTATTTAAATTCCCCGAGCCCTCGACAGACTCTACCACAGCACTATGCCCCCTATGCTCGTACAACGTTTCATCTTGGATACATCTCGCGCCAAATCCTCAAACCTTTTGCAATCATTCCATCTTGGGAATCAAGTGATCGTGTGCCCTCGTCACCATGGGAGATCCCGCAGTAGTCACCATCCCTCAAGCGGAGAAGAAATTCAAGACTCAGCTTACGGACTTCTCCGTTCGCCGAGAGGGCGACAGATGGCCGTACACGAGTGACATCGATGTCGATGCACTGATTGTCGGAGCAGGCTTCAGTAAGTCTTATGACGGCGGGCCGAGCCGGAGGTCAATATATCGATTAGGTGCTGACGCCTTCGCCAAGGCGGCATTTTCATGCTCAAAACACTCCGGGACCGTGGGCTCAAGGCTGTCATCTTCGAAGCTGGCAATGACACGGGTGGGACTTGGAGGTGGAACGTAAGCAGACCCCGCAAATGTGCCCAGCATAAGTATTGTGCTTCGTTGTGCCGGTTCCTATCCCAAATCCACATGCGTCACGTTCCTGGCTCAAAATAACGGAACAAGCCACCCAAACGACATTGAAAGTGGCACAATGTCTAACCTACCCCTCGGGAAACTACCCAAGACATGTAATAAAACCAGCTAGCTGACTGTGGCCGCAGTGTTATCCCGGAGCCCGTGTGGACTCCGCCGTCCCAGAGTACGAATTCTCTTGGCCGGAGGTATACAAAACCTGGAACTGGTCCACCAATTATCCTGACTATAAGGAACTGCGAGCATATTTCGACCATGTGGATAAAGTGATTGGAGTAAAGAAGGATTGCTCTTTCAACACTGTCGTAACAGGCGGCACCTTCGACAGGGAAAAAGGCAAATGGATCGTGAAAACTGCAGATGGCCGCACGAGCAAGGCAAGGTTCTTCATTCTAGGGACCGGATTCGTGAGTGGCTCTATTCCGTACTGGCCATGGCGAGGCTAACTAAAACGAAAACAAGGCTTCAAAGCGCTATGTTCCTGACTGGCCGGGCATAGACAAGTTTCAGGGAATCGTCCATCACTCTTCCTTCTGGCCTGATGATGAGATTGACGTCCGCGGAAAGCGCTGTGCGGTTATAGGCACCGGCGCTTCAGGAGTCCAGGTATCTCAAGAGTGGGGTCCCATTGCCGGCTCCCTGAAACTGTTCCAGCGGACTCCTAACCTGGCAATCCCCATGGGCAAGAGACCCCTCACGGTTGAAGAGCAGGTGGCCTCGAAGCAGTGGTATCATCGTTTCTTCGAGATGCGCGAGAGGACTTTCGGGGGGTTCCTGTACAACTTTTCCGAGAAGAGCACCTTTGAAGACTCCCCCGAGGAGCGGGAGAAGTTCTATCAGTCGCTGTTCGACCACGGAGGCTTCGTGTTCTGGCTGGCCAACTACAAGGACTATTACAAGAACGCCGAGGCCAACACGGAGGCGTACAACTTCTGGGCCAAGACCGTACGGAGTCGGATCGGTGATCCGAGGAAGCGAGATATCCTTGCACCCCTCAAGATGCCGCACTACTTCGGCATCAAGAGGCCCTGCCTGGAACAGAACTACTATGAGCAGTTCAACCGGGAGAATGTTGACGTCGTCGACATATCAAAGAATGCCATCAAGGAGTTTGATGAGACTGGCATCACTCTTGAGGACGGCACACACTACGAGTTCGATGTGATTGCCATTGCTACCGGCTTCGTAGGTTCTACCTCCTCGCGATCGTATCTGCTCACTAACCGTTCGCTGCAAGGACATCACCACCGGCGGCATGACCCAAATGGGGCTTGAGTCGATCGAATCCACTGAGCTTGAGTCGGAGTGGCGAGCAGCCGCCAATACTTACCTTGGGCTCACCGTCTCCGGCTACCCCAATATGTTCCACATGGTAAGCAATTTCCGGCTGCTTCTTGACCTTTCTGCGGACGTGAAATTCCCAACCACAGGCATGCCACTGCCTGCTTTGAAATCACGAGCAAGGCTGCAGGTCTGCGAATATGCAGATAGTGTCTTACCTCCCTCGTTCTCGTGGAATTTCTTCGGCGCCTAGGGATTCAAGAGCTGACCCTCAACGCTGCAGTACGGGCCTCATGGTCCAACTCTGCTGTCAAACGGCCCCGCGACGGTTGAGGTCCAAGGTCGTTGGATCGCAGATGCCATTGTCAAGATGAAGCGAGAGAATGTTAAGTATATCAACGCCACAAAGGATGCGACGAAGGCATGGAAAAAGCATATCAATGAGCTGAGCGATGCGACCCTGTTCCCGACAACACGAAGCACATACATGGGAGGTAGCGTGCCAGGCAAAGCCTTCGAGCAGGTCAACTACGCTGGCGGCATCCCGGCGTACAGGGTCGAAATCCGGGAGGCTCTCCCGGGCTGGAAAGGCTTTGAGGTGGTCAAGGAAGATGGCACATTTAATGGGACGGCGAAACCGTAGCTGGGGTTTCTGGTGGCGGATGATGCAGTGTTTCCCCATGGCAATACCTTAATTGCCAATTCTGAATTTAGTCTGGACAGATAATCTTTCGATTGTCATAATTCCGCTGGATCTGTGTTGGTCACTTAGTAGTTGTATGAACTTTTGTCACTCGGACGCCCGGGGACTGCCGTGGTCGCTCATCATGGCGCGAGGAAGCAGGTACATTCTCATCTCGCTCCATCGTGACGAATGTCCGGTTTAGTGTGTCGAACCTTGAGCTCTATATTGATCTCTGAATCTCCGATCTAATGTTATACACCGTAGCGTCCGATTATGTGTCTTCGACCTGGAGTGTACTTGTCGCGCAGTCGGTACGTTGTCCTATCTCACCGGACTTTTCTTTACTCCTCGCTATCACCGAACTCGGCAATACCAGCCTTAGAGTTCAGGTAGTGGTTCCTGTCGCGATGAAGTCAGCGCCGCGTGATCACCAACGAAGCCGGTCCGACCTCTTCTTTGCTACCCAGCGCTCACCTCTCGACAGCCCAGTTCATAATGTAGTACGCGGCGACGAATGGAGGAACAACGTAGAGGATCTGTGCGCTGGCTCGTCGCCACGTGTTGAAGATGGCTGCGTGGGCTGCGCCGGCGAATGGGTTCTGTCGGTTTGGGGCGAGTCCGTAGGTCACAATGCCCTTCTGGGCCTGAGCCGCGGTACCTATGTGGCGGTTTATGCTGTCAGTACGTCGTTCACGTCTTGGATCGTTCGTACAAGCGATTCGAAGAGCTTCATCCGCCAGGCGGTTGGTTGCTTTCGTTCCGAACTGTGTGTTGCACGCTGGCGGCCTGTCGACGAGATGCCGCGTCCCGTGGGTTTGGCTACTCACCAAGTTGACCCCAGCCACCGATGTACCTGTGTAAAAGCAATTAGCGAGAGTCCTAGCAAGTTCGCTGTAGTCTCCTGGGCCAGGGCGGGCGCGAGCTTCCGAATCATCGCAGTAAAAGCCGCGCCTCCCACTCGACACGATGACATGTTGCCGACTCACTTGTTGTACATGCCGAGAGGGGCATCGCCGCCACCGCTGCGAAGGATCTGAGTAGGTCTCATTGTGAATTCGGGTTCGATTGGCGTGGAAGGTGATCAGTCGAGGGTCCGCGAGTGTGTTGTCGTGAAGAGCCAGAGCCAAACTCGAGTCCTGACGATGATTTGATCCCGACGTCGTTGGAAATCGGAACCAAGCCATTGGACCTGGCCACACTAGGCCAGAATGAGCCTAGCGTCAGCAGGAACGCCGCTAGGTACCGAAGTGGCCCACCTCAAGCACGGGCCAACTCAGAGCTTCAAGCTCTCATTGATTTGCAGTGGAGCAAGGCATCGGAGCGGCGGCATCACATCAGTTCACCTCCCCAAGCGAGCCGAGACGAGACCACCCAGAAAGAGAACGGCAGCAAGAGTCGATCTCGCCCACACAGCCAGCCCACCATGGCACAATTCAACGCCAATGCGCTACGGAATATCTACCGGCTGGCCATACCGGCCGCCGTCGGCGTCAGTCTGGCCAGCCAGTCGATATACGACGTCCGAGGCGGCTCGCGCGCCGTCATCTTCGACCGACTCTCGGGAGTGAAGGAAGGGGTCATCAGCGAGGGCACGCACTTCCTCGTCCCATGGCTGCAAAAGAGCATCATCTTCGACGTGCGCACCAAGCCCCGCATGATCGCCACCACGACTGGGTCCAAGGACCTGCAGATGGTCAGCTTGACCCTGAGGGTGCTACACAGGCCTGAGGTGCAGGCCCTGCCCAAGATCTACCAGGTATGTCCGACCTTGCTCGTCTCCGCGTGTGGCAAGAGACCGGCTGCTGACTGCCGTACCAGAACCTCGGCCAAGACTACGACGAGCGAGTGCTGCCCTCGATCGGCAACGAGGTCCTCAAGTCCATCGTGGCCCAGTTCGACGCCGCCGAGCTCATCACGCAGCGCGAGGCCGTCTCGCAGCGCATCCGCACCGATCTGATGAAGCGCGCCGCCGAGTTCAACATCGCCCTCGAGGACGTCTCCATCACGCACATGACCTTTGGCAAGGAGTTTACAAAGGCCGTCGAGCAGAAGCAGATCGCGCAGCAGGATGCCGAGCGGGCGCGTTTCATCGTCGAGAAGGCCGAGCAGGAGAGGCAGGCCAACGTCATCCGCGCAGAGGGTGAGGCTGAGAGCGCCGACGCCATCGCTAAGGCTATCGCCAAGGTCGGCGACGGCCTCATACAGATCAGGAAGATTGAGGCCAGCAGGGAGATCGCGAACACGCTGGCGAGCAACCCTAACGTTGCTTACCTACCGGGTGGCAAGCAAGGCACAAACATCCTACTGAATGCCGGGCGGGCGTGAGTATGAACAGACGTGAGGCAGGTTATGATGGGCGGGGTGAGAGACCCTTTGACATGATAGTTCAGACTCTCAGCGGCGAGTCTGTCTATTTAGGGGCTGTGAAAATGCAGTTCGTGTACTATCTATCTCCACCAGAGACGAGGTCCATGGGATCGTGTCTTCTCCACTTCGATGATGAAATAATGCCAAATCCGTTTAAAGGGGACGGATGCCCACTGCACCAACATGCCTGTGAAAGATCGTCGAACTTGACAGACCATAAAGGTATATTTCGGATTGGTTCTTCTTTCACTTGCATTCATTGAGGCTCGAGAAATTTGTAACTCTCATCGGCCCAACCCAAAGTATGAAGTGAACCCCTTGGTCACCAGAACTCAACACCACCGGATATTCCCGGCGGTGCCTACGGAGCCTCCAAGAACTCCTCGCTTAAACGGGCACCACCTTCCTCCGAATCCTCGCTGACACGCCCTTCCTGTTGCCGAGTTTCCCAACCAGGCTCTCGAAGGACCCCATCCACTATCTTCCAACCTTGTGATTGCATTGACGACCACTCCTTTTGAACCTTGAGCCGGGCTAGCTCGCCCGCAGCCCTGGCGTCTTCCGCGCTGTCGTGTCCCTCCGCCCCTTGCATCTGGATGCGCCTGTTCAAGTGAAGCTCCATGAGTGCCTTGAGTCCGTTTCGGATCGGCAGGCCTCTCTTGTGAGGGTAAACTAGAATCGTGTCGACGAGTTTGGGGTGGACCATGCGCATGGCGTTCAGGTCGTTTTCGAGGCCGTGGCCGATGAGCGCAGTATCGGGGCTGATGAGAGAGAAGAAGAGCTCCCGGGCCACTTCGGGCGATGAAACCTTCTGCAGTACCTTTCTCTCACCAGGTTGCTGCGCTGGAGGCCTCCAGTCCTTTGACCAGGACACTGCTCGTGCCAGGTCTTCTGGGAAGACACCGCTGTATTGAGAGTTCAGGTCGAGGATCTCCCCAAAAGGCTGCACAAGCACATCCAGAAGTTCTGCACCATCCGGCCACGAGGTTGCTGTCAACCTGACCAGCTCCATGCCATACACCGTGTAACCCATCTCACAGTCGAAGCAGACGGCCTTGGCTGTATCAGGATTCGCATTCGGAGGAGTCGCTGCGAAGTTCCATAGAGTGGCAAGGCGCTTAGGGTCGCTGGTCTTCCATACATGGTGGCTTGCCTTGGCGCAGCCAGGTGATTCCCCGACGTCCTGCTGGCAGCACCGGTACCGCTTTGGAATGTGCGTAAAGTCCCCCTTAGGACGGTCAGGTAGGTATTGCCTTCCTGGATGATGCGTGCACTGTCCACCGGATGCAAGCTCCCCAGTCTCGATGTTGCGGCCAGGGAACACTTGGAATCGTACTGTGCATCTGTCGCATTTCTCCCAGTTCTGAGACATGTGGACGGCTGCCTTCGCCTCGGCGATCTGATCATCTGTGGGTGGGATCGGGACGTAGCCATATGCCGCGAGACCTGCGATGGGCGTGACCAATCTCCTCTTCAGCACCTCGACCTCTTGCTCGGCGCTCAAGCCGGTCTTGATGACGACTGGGGGGCCATTGGCTGGCGGCTTCTCTGGCGGCTTCTTTTCAATTGCTTCCCTGCGCTGTTTGACCCAGTCATCCACCGACATGCGCCTGTGTCTCACCACATCCTGCTTGATGATGTTGCCATAAATAGACGACTTGTGAAGTGCAATGTGCTGCTCGCGGTCGAGAGCCATCCATATGAGTTCCTGGCCTGACAGGACCAGATCCTTGATCTCGGGGTGCTTTTCGCTGAGCTTACTGACTCCCTCGTTGAGACGGACGAACTGTTGGTGAAGGAGCTTAAGCAATTGCAGCCGGATGTTATGGGCGGCTGGGGCTTTCTGGAGATGACGGGGGTTGAGGGCCTCTGGCTTCCTGGCCGGCTTGGTCATAGTCTGGGGGCCAAGTGGAAGTGGCTTGGCCTGGCCGTCTCTGGTTGCGGGCGCGCCTGGTGCTAGGGAGGCGGCCTTCGCAAGCGACAAACTGGGCCTCGACAAGTCGGAAGGTTTTGGTGGTGTTGGCACCGACTGTAGAGTCGGATTTTTCTGTGAGACAGACGAGGGGGGAATAATTGAGCCTGGTCTAGAAAGCAGTGATTTACTAGTCTTTGTCGGTTGCGTTGATTGATGCTTCAATGTTGAGGGTGACGGCGACGGAGGGGACAATGAATCGTATGGTTTATGTGTTTTCATCTCATCTCCCACCGTGACTTGTCTGCTCTCAGCCTCGCTAGATTGGGGGGTGGAGCGTTTAGCCTGGCCCTTATTCCCTGGTGGTGCGTCAACACCAGGACGGCTGGCCGCAGTGTTGTCGACATCCGGATTATGCCTAGTTGAGCTGCCGTCCTGGGGAGCAGGCGGCGGCTGATTGCTAGCCGAAGTTTGAGTGTTGGATTTCGCGAAGATTCCATCCCGTCCGTGAGCGCCCTCCACCCTCTGACGCTTCGGCGCACGCTCATCTGCAGCGCCATCGAGGGACGAGGCAGCCCTGTGGCCAAAAAGGCATCCAGAGGTGGTGCAGCTCGCCCCTCCTGCCTCCTTAGGGCAAGGAAGGTGCCTGAGCCCATTGAAGACGGGCACTCCGTTGGCAGGGCCTGAGGACATGTCGTCGAACGCACTGCTGGGCGGGCGAGGGAGTCACGGAGGAGAGGAAATGGTCCCGGCCACCCAGCGTGATCCAAGTCGCTGGCGTGTCCCCGTCCCTATGGTTTTGGACAACCTGCAGAGTGGTCGCAGAGACTGCAGCCTCCGGGGTGGAAAGAGCATCTGAGATGATTGAACCTGGCTTGAAAGCCCAAGGGTGAGCACCAACAAGATGTTCCCGAATCTTGTCTTGTCTTCTCAGTACGTGAATCAGGTAGGCGATAGACAGCAGAGTGAGTAGCAATGAGAGTGCGAGGCGAGGTGAGGCGAGGCGAGGTGAGGCCCATCTAATGGAGAGTAACATTATGGCATTACGGCAGGGTGCACATGCAGCAAGCGGGTGCCCCACCGAGCTGAGGCTTGCTGACTGTACAGGTGGCAGTAAGAGAGTGCAGTGCAGGTCCAAGCCAGGAGCAGACGCACTGCCTGCTCTAGTATTGCCTTACTTGGACAACATTACTCTGTGTAAGCCCGCTTGTTAGGGGATCAACCAGGAGGAGCATGTCCACTCAAGGGGTTGGCTGTATGAATAGCTCTCAGCAAATACAGGACAGCCTCTAGCGGAGACGGTGCTCAATGTCAAGCCTCGAACTCTTTCAAGGTGGCCACAATTGGTTTCGTGTTTCAACTCAGCCCACCAGACGTCCGTCTACAGAGAGACGAGCCAGTCGCTCCCGAGAAGGTCGGAAACCAGGTCAAAGAAACCGAGGTCTCGGAAGCCACATCCGCATGCATCCATCATCCGACTGCTCCGATTCTTTTCGCATACGTGGTCTCGGGTCAAACGTGGCAGCATGCATTCTGCCACCGCCGGGCCTGGGCACGAAGGTGCCAATGCTGACTGACAGCAGTGGGGAGTTGCGTGTGCTTGTGGAAGCCTTGGGGGGGCAGTGCAGGTTAAGTAGGTAGTACCTAGGTAGGTGGTTTATTACCTAGGTAGTCTACAGGAGGCAGTCACCAGTGTGCAGTGCTCGAAGACGATGCTGCGGGTTTAGTAGCGGCGTTTGGCGGGCCCGGAGATTCGCGATCCAGGGGTCCGCCTGAAATCGAAACCGCTGCGCATCATCATAACATATCATAGACTCGACGCTGGCCTTTTTCCTGTCTGGTCCTCCGACCCTTTGCCTGATCCGTAACGCTCGATCACGACCACCACGCCCCATAGCAGCAGGGACATCCACGAAGCAATGGCCGACCCTTCTGAGTATACCGGCGGCACAGTCGAGGCCGACCACCTCTGTGTGTTGGTACATGGGGTAAGCCTCTAGATCAATCCGTCCCCCCCTTTCTCAGCTCCCCAACTCGCCTGGCGCATCCTACGTCATGCCGCCTCCCACTGCGACGCTTTGCATCCTTGTTCACCTGCTACACGGTCGCTACCACCACCAGCTCGGCGAGCGCTGACACGGCCTACAACAAACAGCTCTGGGGGAACCCAAATCACATGAGGAACGTCGCGAAGGCCTTGCGGGCCAAGCATCCAGCCGACAAGGTCAACATCCTTTGCGCCAAACGAAACAGCGGTTCCTTCACCTATGATGGCATCGAGCTTGGGGGCGAGCGGCTGTGTCTCGAGATCGAGGAGGAGCTCCGCGCCATCGAGCAGCGTGGCGGCAAGATCGCGAAGCTGAGCGTTGTCGGGTACAGCCTGGGAGGTCTCGTCGCGCGTTATGCGATCGGCCTGCTGTTCGCCAAGGGGGTGCTGGACGGGCTGGAATGCAAGAACTTCACCGCCTTTGCCAGCCCCTTTATTGGGGTGCGCACACCGTTGCACGGCTGGGCCAACAACGTGTGGAACATCCTCGGCGCGAGGACACTGTCCATGTCTGGGCGCCAGCTGTTCTGCATCGACAAGTTCCGCGACACCGGCCGGCCGCTGCTCTCCGTGCTCGCCGACACCAACTCCATCTTCATCAAAGGCCTCGCCAAGTTCCAACGGCGGACGCTGTACTCGAACATCCAGAACGATCGAAGCGCGGTATATTACACGACATGCATAACCAAGACGGACCCGTACACGGACCTGACCAAGGTCCGGGTGAACTACGTCGAGGGCTACGAGGATGTCATCCTCGATCCGGTACATCCCGTCGAGCACATACCACCCCATAAATGGAAAAGGGACACCTTCTCGGAAAAGCTCAACAAGAACCTATCCCGCATCCCCTTCGTTATGGCGCTGGCTGTCTTCGTCCCTATCGGCATCGTGGCCTTCCTCGTCAACAGCGCGATCCAGACCGTGCGAAGCTCGAAGCGCATCGCGCTCCACGAGAACGGCGAGGCTGGCATCGACATCTCGGAATACCGAGTCCCGGTCCTCCTGAACGAGATCCGCGGCGCCGTCGAAGACGCATACGAAGGTCTCAACAGCTCCCAACACCAGGAATACCTCGGGTCCTCCTCCGATGACGACAGCGACTCCTCCGACCCCGAGGCCGAGACCTCCGCCGCCGCCCCGCTGATCAGCGAGGCCAGCCCGGCCGCGGGCTTGGACAAGGCCAGGGCCAGGCGCGCCAGCGAGCGGAACATCCTACGACACGAGCGAAAGCAGAGCCAGCCCGGGCAACCGACTCTGGCGCTCGCACCTCACCAGTTCGAGATGATCACGGCCCTGGACAGCGTCGGCTGGCGCAAGTACCCCGTGTATATCCATAATAATCGTCACAGCCACGCGGCCATCATCGTACGCATAGACAAGGAGTCGCATAGCGAGGGGCACCTTGTCCTGGAGCACTGGTTGAATGAAGAATTCCTGGTCTGACCGCTCTCGGCTGAGCAAGTGCTCCCCCGTCTGGACCCTGCAGAGGCAGAATCCCTCCTCAATGCTGGACTTTTAATTGATGCGAGAACTTTCTTCAGTGAGCACTGTAGGAGCAGTCCTCGTGTAGTAAGATCCCATTCAAAGCTTAGATGCCCTTATACCCTCACATAGGCGCGGAGTGCGGCGTTGTATTTAGATGCTTTGTTTATAGACATAGTATGTATATTGTAAAAAAGTAGAATCTTATGGGTTGGAACCACTCACATCCCCTACTCCCCATATCCTAGATTTCCTAGATTAAATCACGAACGATAACCTTCGCGAGGCATGTCCCGGCAGCAGGTCTTGCTTTGGCCGTCCCGAGAACACGGTTGGTTTCATGGCTCGAGCCTAGGCTCGAACCATGCCTCGAGAGGCACACCAGAGAGAGCCATGCCGAAAGGCGAGTCAACCAGAGGAAAAGCTTACCGACGGCAGGCTGCAATCTCAAGATGAACCTGCAAGGCGGCAGCATCGGAAGGCCATCTGTACGGAGTACTGCACGCTAAGACTACCCAGCCTTCGAGGCCCGGCCTTCTCTCCCCGCCCCAGGTCGCTGTCTGGCTCGAGAGTAACATCTGAACTCCTGGCTGTTGTGTCAGGCAAGCAGTGCGGTCTCGCCTTTATCATACGTGCACGTCTCTCGTCCAGGTCTTAAGACTTGAGCAATTTTCATCTGCTGCGCATTGAGAATGCATCCATCCGCCGTCAGGAAAACTACCAGCCCCCGAACGTCAAAAACGGAAGTCGCAGGCGCACATTAATTGTCAAAGGGCTCGAGGGCGCTGACTCGCGGCGGCGTGTGGCGACGGCCTCGCACTCGGGTGCTGCGAGCATGGATGGCGGGCAGGCAGGCAGGCACCAGGCGTGCATAGGTACATGCATGCACTTTAATTGACGGGCGGGCCGTGCAAGAGGCCCGCTGAGAGTTGTTGGCGCCTGGCTCGGGGCGAAGAAGGGGCAAAAAAGAAACAAAGGGCCGGACCCGAACACGCCCGCCGTTTCAATCGTTAAATCTTGCCGATTCGGTTTTGTTTTGTTTACCTTTGCTCTTTTGGGATCTGATCGCCCAAAAACTCTGCTGAAACCGGGCGAGCATCATGAGTCTTTTTTTTTTTTTGTCACTGCACAGCTTGTTGGGTGAGTTGGCCGATGGCCGAGGTGTTGACGGCAAAACCTCGCACCGCGATGACGTCTTCAGGGACCATATTGGTCGTCAGCCAGGTTGGGGCTGTTTTGGGACCTGGGGCCCGCAGGCCCAGCGCAGCGGCTGAGGGGAGACAGCAGGTTCGGGGTATTCCATGACTCGTTCCGCACTCGCCTCCCGGGTTCCCGCCGAGTGATGAGGTGCGGTGCGATAGTGATACGATGTCGGAGATAGTAGGAAGGGCAGCCGGGCACTACGGGCGGCCGTGCCTCGGGTCAGCTCACTCGGTCAGTCACGCCAGAAAAGGGGAAGACAATGTTGTTTGCTGTTTGCTCGAAAGTCTGCCAAAAGGTTCGTAAATGCCACTATGAGTTGCTTATGTACAAGTAGTAGTCGGCCGAGGACACAAGCTTCGCCCTAAACCGAACCCAAAATAAGATCAAAAGCCGGAGGGAAGGCCCCCAAGTCAGCTCCGAAACACCCAAAAAGGGGGAAGGGGGCCGAGGGCCCGTCCACCCGGAAGGAAGCCCATCGATGGCCGAGACCGCTGAATAACATGAAAACAGTGCGTGGATGGGACGACGACCTTCCTTGACGCCATGCGTGGATAGTGTAAGACCGGTGTGATGTGCTGTGATTGTGATGTAGTACAAGGATGTAGGGATTCCACCCCATCCGGATGATGAGGTGCGTATTATTTCTCGACTCGTCAGCCTGGCCTGGGTTGTGTGGGTCGAGTCGGCAGTAACTTGTCGACCGAACCGGATGCGGGACGACTTGGACAGTTGCTCAAGTGTTGGCCACGAGGCAGGCTGTCGTGTGCATCGGCGGAGGTGAGGCAGGTGGAGTCAGACGGGTTTCCGTCTGCCGTCGGGCTCGACCCGCTGATGCAGGGTGCCGTGCGGGATGCGACGTGTCGATAGGAGGCGTCTATATCCTGACGACTTGGGTGCGCTCCTTTTCCAGCTGTGCTGCGTTCTGCTCGTGTGCCTCCTTCTTGCACTGCGGTGGTTGGGACTCGGGTTAGCCACGGTTGTCATTTCGAGGTGATTCGAGGTCGCCGTTGCACAAGACCTCGCCTAGACCAACAAGCCACCATTGGGCTTTCTCAAGGGAAGCCGGGAGTGTACTCACGTCCTCGAGACCTTCGCACCTGTGGTCCTCTAGTAGGCGGTGCTTGCCGCAGAAGTGGCCGTCGCAGAAGCCACAGTCACCCACGATCCTCTGTGCGGGCTCCTTGCAGCTGGCAGCGGTACATCTCTGCTTCTTGGGAGCCATGTTGATGTCTCGGTGTTGCGTGTCGACGGAGTTGATGCAGATGGTGTCTGTGGTGGTGAGATGAGTTGCTCAACAGGTTGGGGTTGAGGGTGGGAAGAGCGGGACTCGTGAGGTCGTCGAGTGTGAAGATGCGGGAGACAGGTCGTTGCTGAGGTCGTCAGGGAGATGGCAGCTTGACGGGGCGATGGGTGTTAGTCACGAGGAGGGTGGATGATAAATAGGAAAATAGGAAATGGCGTCGGGAACAGGAACAGGTAAGGGAGGAGGAAATTGGCAATGTTATGTACTCACATGATGGCAAGTCTGGGTGTGGGAAAGGAAGATGCTGGAAAAGGCGGCCGGGGAATCCAGGGGCGAACCAGGGATTATATAAGTGAGCAGGCGGGCGAGGCTGACTTGATTCAGGTCTGGGACTTTGCTTTGACACCTGGACGCCGTGTGTTGGTAGACCAACGTGGTATTGCGTTAATATGGATGCCGAGCAGAGTTCACTTCTGGAATTGTGCAATGCCCCGTGTGTCGCGGGAGCGAACAGGGCGAATGGGGCAGCGTTGCGAGATGGGGGTGGGTGCGTTCGATGACGAGGCGGAAGGCAGAGGCAGCTAACTGATGATGACAGATGGGTGAGGCTCCGCTTTCGGGGTAGTCGGACACGATGAGGTCAGCAGCGAGGAGGAAACCGAGGAGGAAACCGGGCTATAATACTATGTAGACCACTCGGACGGGGAAGGCGAGGGCGGTGACAAACACACGAGACCACCGGCGGCAAAATTCAAGAAGTCAACAGACGTGGGACGAGGAGGAAGGGATCGTGAGAAGCAGACCGTAGGTGTCTGCCTTCCTTTTAATACCCAACGGAGCGCAGCATCCAAAGCGGTTGGCCGCCAGGTCAGATCAGATCGGATGCGTTCTAGCTGACGAGAGCGAGAGAGAGAGAGCACAAGGCCACGCAAGGGCAACTTGTAGCCTGCAGGCGAAAGAAGGCAAAGGCGCAGGCTCAACCCAGTGGCTCTCGTTCCGTGCCACGCAACGCATGCAGTGTCCGGTCGGGTCTGGCCTCTTTCCTTGGGAGCTAAGCTGGCTAATAAGGTAGCCCCAGTCCCGGGCAAGCAAGCAGACAAGCAGGCAAGCCAGGCCGGTCCAGTTTTTCCCAGCCTTCCCTCCGTCAGGGTGGTGCAAGGTCAGGGTCCAGCAGCGGCAGACAGACAACAAACCTTGGAAGATTAGGATGCCGCAAACAGGGGAGGGGAGGGCGGAAGAGCGGCTAACACCACACCCTTCCTTGACAGTAGTGATCTGGACTGAGAGCGGCTGACCAGTGACAGCACACACACACCCCAGCCCTGCATGAGATATGTACGTACCTAATCTACCTCCCTGCTAAAGTACCCAAAGGGCCCTGGGCCCCCAAGGACCCAGGAGACACCGCTGCACGGTGACGGCAAACCATGTCCATGTTGGCCCATGTGGGCTTTTGCCGCATCTCTAATAGTCCATGTAGAAATGCCATCATCAATGCACCCTCGGAGGCTCAGCGCGACATGCTGGTGCGCATTGGCTCGGAAACTTCCGCACACAGCTGCGCATTGGCATGGTCAAGGCCGGGCCATTGAACAGCAGACCACGACAGAACTCGAGTCGACGGGAGAGCACTGCTGGTCAAGTGACTACACAGTACACAGTACACTACTTTCCAACCCATCGGTTGAGCAACGTGGCGTGTCGGGAGCCACTTGGAGAGCAATCGTCGTCAATGCGTTCCAAGGCTGCGTGCCCTGCTCCTGCAGGCCAACCGTGGGGCATTCCGTCCCGCGAGAACAACAGCGCCGCTCGTTATCAAGTGGAGATGGAGAGGCTGGGTCATTTGCCAGGCTGCCGGAGATGGTTGGCGGCAACTCTGATGCCCTTGCTGTGTATACTACTCAGTACTCAGACAACCAACAACCCAGACAGACAATGTATACTTAAGTACATACCCCTGGGCGCCCTCATCCTTTTTGTGCCCCGGGTCATTCATCACCTGGACGCTGGACTGCTTCAGTTCTTGTCGTACGGACACGAGCCCCCGTGTGCACGCACGCACTACACGAGACAACATGTCCGGTCTTTT
This sequence comes from Diaporthe sp. PMI_573, assembly GCA_021399435.1. Lineage (NCBI taxonomy): Eukaryota > Fungi > Ascomycota > Sordariomycetes > Diaporthales > Diaporthaceae > Diaporthe > Diaporthe sp. PMI_573. The sequence continues at coordinate 3,250,344 of JAJTUP010000002.1, read as the reverse complement.
TAGCGCCGTGCTTGGGTTCTACAGGGAACGACCATACCATCTCCCAACTGGGGCTGTCACGCCGGTAGCAAATGATGGACATTATTGCGGATGTCCATCGGCATTTCCTTCAGAGACGGATGCACCCCCTTCATCCCAACAGCCCACCGAAATGGCGTCCCCGTCCCCAGACAAAGGTCCAGTTTCACCAGCCCAGCGCCTCGCTCCCCGTCCCCCGTCCCCCGTCCCCAGGGGGACAAAGGCCACCAGCAGCCGGCGATTTCGGTTTCCACAGAACCGCCCAGGACCGTTCCATCAGGGGATCGCAATCGGCAGCAGCCCGAAGGCCAACCTGTTTTAGGACAGGTTATACATATCCCTTTGTCGTCAAGAAACGAGGGCTTTTCCTGGCCAAGAAACAAATGGCGAGGCCTGCGGCTCCGGCGCTTTGATAGACTCGCCCCCCTCCCGTCGCCGCTGGGGGAAGATGCCCACCCTGCAGCGGCAGAGGTGGCACAGCAGGTGGGTACGCCTTTCGCTAAAATCGTGGAGAACTCCTGCAGCGCAACCTGGAGCCGAGGGGCCCCCGTCCGCTCAGTCATCAAGACACAGGTTCAAACTCCCCGATTTGTCCAATGGTGATCATGACACGAATCACACGGCGACACGATTCCGTGGTTCTGCTGGATGGGCTGTCTGCCCATCTATTCTGGCTGGCGTGCTGTCACCCTGGGTTTGGTTATGCTCGCATTCATTCACCCTGAATGACACGTCTGGGTACCCAAGAGGGCGTCAACCTACCGTCCAGATCCCGCAGCGAGCCGTGGCAGCTCCCACCTTCCCGAGGTGCCGGTAGCCGGGCGAGTCGCTGGGCCGAATCGTCGACCCGGCCGAGGGGGCCCAGCCCCTGGTGTCCTGCACCCAAAAGTTAGTTAGATAAGCAACCCGGCCGCCCCAGTTGTGACAACTTGTGGCCATGTGCTCTCGATTTAGCCGCCGGCGTTGTTGCACTGGCAGACTGGGTGCAGACGCCCGGCCAACCGAGGCTGGCCAGCACTTATAAGCCCGACGGATCACACAACAGCCGCCTGGTTTGGTGGAGACCTAGTCTACACCCGTCACTGCGCCAAATCCGTACCGAGAAGACCGCGTCCGTGAGGCACGTCTCCCAACATGTACAACAAAGAAACACGTTGATGGCGGCTCAGACTCGCGCTGCTTGGTTCTTCGGTCTCTCCATGGGTATAACAATGCGACTCCACGGACCAACACAACTGTGCCGGACGTCGGTTTAGGTGCATCGGAGTACGGAAGAGTTCCGGAGCTGCCGATTTGTCGGGAGAATCGCTGTCCATCGCCACACATCGACAACTGTGCACCTTTATGAGGTCGTTGGTGTCTTGGAACCTTGCGCAACCGTATCATCTTTCACCAGTAGAATCTGCCGAAGACTGCATGCATGCATGGACAACATTTTGTGTCGGAGCGAATGGCGTGCCCACATCCCCTCGGACTCGTCCCAAGAAAGCGACTACCCTCGAGCCAGATGCGGCATCCGCACCATTTCCACCCAACCAAAGTCAGAACTTTCACCTGATTGTTGCCATGTTTTATCTCGATGACTTCGGTATTGTGTACAAATCAGCCAACCTGGGCACGCCCAATCTCCATTTTGCAGGAACAGACCATTCACTTTCCTGTGAAATCCCCAGCCGCGTGTTGCTACCTCCATCCATAGCGCCCCCCAAGCCCGACGGTGGCTATCATCAGGCAGCATCTTATAGGGAAGCCCTGATCCGGCCTTGATAAAGCAAGTCGCAATGAGCCACCGAATTTTACAATCACTCAAAAGCATAACGAACGAGGCGGCGGCCGAAGCCACCCCACGATGCATGTTCTGAAAGTCACAAAAGAACGCGGGTTGGAAACACTGGGATAAGGACTACTTACCCCGCATGTCCACCACAGCACGGATGCATTCGCCGCTCTTCATGACCTGGAAGGAGGTGTTGATATCGTCGAGCTTCTGCCGGTGGGTGATGAACTCGTCGACCTTGAGCCGCCCATCCAAGTAGTCCTGCACCAGACCAGGTAGCTGTGAGCGGCCCTTGACGCCACCGAAGGCGCAGCCTCGCCAGACGCGACCAGTCACGAGTTGGAACGCTATAGGCAGGTCAATTTGTCGTTCCGGTCGGTGTCTTGGGAGCCTGGGAACAACGCAAGAAGAAGAGAGAATGTTTTTTTTTTTTAAAAAAAAAAAAAAAAAAGGGGGGGGGGTTCCTCACGTCGAGTCTGGATCTCCTGCCCGGCAGCCGCAACGCCTATGACGATGGACTGGCCCCAACCCTTATGGCACGCCTCCAGGGCAGTGCGCATGACACCAACATTGCCGGTACAGTCGAAGGTGTAGTCGCACCCGCCGTCGGTCATCTCAATCAGCTGATCGACGACGCTGGTGCCCTCGGGCAGCTTGGACGGGTTGAGGAAATCTGTCGCGCCGAACTTCCTGCTCCACTCCTCCTTGTCCGGGTTGAGGTCGACAACAATGATCTTCCCAGCCTTCTGCGCAACCCCGCCCTGGACTACACTGAGACCTACACACCCGGCCCCGAACACAGCAATGTTGGACCCTTCCTCCACCTTGGCCGTGATCCGCGCCGCGCCGTAGCCGGTCGTGATGCCACACCCGAGCAGACACGTCTTTTCCATCGGTGCGTTCTGCTGCACCGCCACGACCGAGATGTCCGCTACTACTGTGTACTGCGAGAAGGTCGAGCAGCCCATGAAGTGCAGCAGGTCCTTGCCCTTGCATCGGAAGCGCGAAGTGCCATCGGGCATGACACCCTTGCCCTGCGTGGCGCGGATCTTGCCGCAGAGGTTCGTCTTGCCGGACTTGCAGAACTTGCACTCTTTGCACTCTGGCGTGCTGTCGGGCGGACTCGAGTCAGCAATTCTTCAAGAGGCCGTGTTGGTGTTGGGCTCATTGCCCAGCGGTGGGGACCGGTTGTGAGAAGATACGACAGCACAACTCAGAACAGGCGGCGCACGACTCACTATAGGGCGACGACGTGGTCGCCAGGCTTTACGCTGGTGACGCCCTCGCCTACCGATTCAACGATACCCGCGCCCTCGTGCCCGAGGATGATGGGGAAGGCTCCCTCCGGATCGTTCCCTGAGAGAGTATACGCATCTGTGAAAACGCCAACATCAGCTCGGAACAAGGCCGACCGCCCGCAGACACTTCATTCAGTTTGGCCCTCAGGAGAGCATGGACCAAAACATATACTGACCTGTGTGGCAGACTCCGGTGTGGTAGATCTCAATGCGGACTTCGTGTGCCTTTGGCGGCGCGACCTCGATGTCCTCGATGCTCAGCTCCTTGCCGGCTTCCCATGCCACAGCCGCCTTGCAAGTAATAGTCTTGTCACGGCCGCAGGTTAGCGTTTTGATCTCCTTTGTCTGGTTTATTTTGCATGGCTCGAAGAGTTTCGGGCTCAAATTCCCCTCACCCGGAGAATCGTCCATGGTGGGGCGAAAATGGCAGTATGCGCGGGTCTTCTCGTACCTTTCCTACTGTCGATGCCATTGTGGTCGTGGTTCCAAGTTGGCAAAGCCGTAGAATTCAATGGGCTGTGATGCACGAGAAGCTCATGTGTACACTCGCTTCTAGATGATCCCCATCCACACGTGAGAACCACGATGGAAGAAGCTGTCTTATAGCTAGCTTCAAAGCTTCCCCACACATTGCCAGAGAGGGGCGGGCACCTGTCAGGGAAGCTCCCCAAGACGCCGAGCCCGGTCGAGTGTTGGAGTTCACGCAGATCGTCAGCCAGGCACAATTCGGCGATATCACGGCATTGACGCAATGGGGGTTTAGGCTCCCCCCATTCCTAGGCGCCTTCTTCACTCTGACTACGTTCCCAGCTCCAATTACCCCATATTACACCCAGCAGAGAGTGCTTGGAAATATGTGGGTTTTGATTTCATGGTTCGATTACACAGTACGACGGAATGATTCATGAATTGTCCTCGTGTCTCCTAGAGAAATCTCCCAGAGTTGGATTCTGGGGAGCTATGAACAAAAGCTTTCCTTCTGATTGGATTGTTGCCTCACATGTTCTCTTTGTTCCTAATTCCTGCTTCCAACCGTGTTCTAGGTCAACGCCTAGTGCCTAGCGCAAGTGCAGGAACCATGTGTCTGCGGTTGCATCAAGATCCAACGGTCCGCTAGTCTGGTCCAACGCTACGACGGCATGATATCATCCCCAGCAACATCATTTTTTTCGCCTCAGGCAGAACGCAAGAGATGCCCTCTATGTTTTGTTCCCATGCTCAAGGGCGTTGTGGTTATTTGAAAGGAGGCACACTGGGGCCCTGGCCACAAGAACGTTTGTTCTGGCCTTCAGCGCTAGAGGATCTGGAAGGGTGGCCTCGAAGGTAAGGAGGAGGAACCCATTTACGGCAGGACGGCTGAGATGAGCCCTTCCACTCCGCAAACGCCTGAGAGTTGTCGTTGTACTCGTGGCACTGAGATAGGTCTGGCATCTGGTTTCCTCCGGAGACGTGGCGGCTGTTGTTATTGGAGAGCTCGAGGGCTGTAAACCTGGTCAATTCAAGAAGTCAAACGGCATCGAGTAATGTGGGTTAAGCTGCCAGTGAGAAAAGAGGTGGTGCGAGAAATGTAACTCACAACCAGGCTTGGCCTCGATGGATTCCATCTGACAATTCTCCTTGTTCTTCTCAGTGGACGTTCCCTCCGCCTGCAAGTGTCCCTCGACCCCCTCCGATTTGATTCCACTGACTGCAGAGGTGACACGAAGGGTCTCAGCCTCCTGAGGGTTGACGGCTTCTGGCCTGTCGGTGCCACCAGCATCTTGAGTCGGGGGAGGGACTGTCAGCTCAACAATCGTCCAGACATCTGCAGCAAGCACAGACCAATCGTGGCGAATGGTGTACGGGGTATTCTTGGTTTCTGGGATGTCTGACGGCATGAAGTCTGTGCAGGTGGTGATCCAGCAGTCTGTAGTGGGTGCAACAATCCAAGATACCTCATCAGTCCGAGTAGGGAAGGGAATGGGGTCCTCCCACCACCACTGCCATGAGCACGTCGTCTGTTCACGGGTATAATAGTACAGAACGGGGTTGCAATGACCAGATGGCAGGAGGAGAATGAGAATATAGATGAGGAGCGTGTAAAAAGACATTATGGCTGGTGTGGACAAGTTGCGAGTGACAGGAGCCTGTGTTGAGGGGATCGTGAGGAGGGCAAACAGGCTGCTCACCTTGGCCTTTCTTCGCAGGCTCACCACCAGCCGACCTGGGAGGGGTAGGAATAAGAATTAGTGTCATGCTGTCGGCAGTATCTCACGATGGTTTGGGCTGGTAATGGGTGGGCGAAATCGATGATTGGTGTTGACGATGATATGTCGGGAGGTGAAGGTCGGGGGTTGGGGGTTGAACCGAAAGGTAAGGAAGGTCAGGAAGTGTACAAAAAGCACAGCTTGCACCCATTAGTGTCTAATTCAGGAGGGGCTATTACTGGTGTCTACGCAGGTTGTTCATGGTCTCCGAAGATGGATGAAATCATGCAGGGCCGCTGTCATAGTCTGTTGCCTGCAAGCCCCTCCACATGGCACTTTCTTTGCTCTTCTCTATGACTCTCAAAAAGGCCCAGCTCTCTGCCTGGGACCTGGGGCCATTACAATCATGAAATGTTGCTACCACCTGAGAGTAAGAAGTTGGCTTTGATCAACCCTGGCTTCAAAAATTGCTCGTCAACACATCACGCATAATCACCATGAATGGGAGGTACAGCTAGGCAAACCTCAGCATGTTTTTCATTCAACTTTCCACCAGCAACACAGTTATTGTCAACACCCAAGCACCTGGACCTAGGCATTGACCATAGGCTCACCTCAAAAAGACCTCAGAACTATTTACTCCACTATTAAATGACACAGACTTTTTGTAATACGTCTAAAGTCCAATGACGACTCAATAGGCACATGCTCTGCTTGGATGTCTGCTTTGTGCCAACAGCAACTGTGCAGTAAATTAGTGCCCTGAGGGCATTTCAAGGTGCTCATTGCTTAAACTCCTTTAATATAACCTCCATTCTGGAGAGATAACTTCCGATGGGATGACTTTCGTCCCACAAATTGATGGCCAAGAGTTCAGCTTGGCAGAGAACTAAGAGAGAACAACAACTAACTATCTAGTATTACCCAACCCCTTGCTTATGGGTTTTCAAGGTGCTTTAAAGATTCACGGGGCTCTCAAACGACAATGGGGACTCCTTTATCTATTAGTATGCCAATAGAATAGGCAAAAATGAGATGTCCCTAGATTTTATGAAAGGAGTTCTCATCACCTACATAAACGAGGACCAGCGGACGTGTCAAATGCTTACATGCTCAAGTAAATGTCTGACAACCAAGTCTATGCATGGTTGCCATTTCGTGTTTTCTGGGAGCATCTTATATCTGTTCCATTTGGCCAGACCTCTTCAAGCGGGGTTGCAGGATTTATTGGGCATGCAGACGAGTCAAGGCCTCCGAGCGTCCGACGAACAAAAGGTATCGAAAAGACATATTGCAAAGACAATCTACCTGAAAACACGTAAATTGCTTTGGTCCCAATTGGTGTGGATCTGAGCGGATCGAACCGAATACTTTCTTGTGCCGTTCTCCTTGATCAGCACCAAGGATGGAGCTCCGTGCGAGCAGGCGAACCTCTCCCGAATCTCACGGCCCCACACAAAGTCGCTACGGTAGGCCCTTGCCACTCAAAAAGGCTCCTGGAGCCACTCAGGATGTCTTCAGTGACCTCCGTACACTCCTTCTTCTAGTCACTTGCAAAATTTCTCAGTCACAGCAAGTATCGCAACTACATGCCGAGGTCACGGCCGCTGTGCTAATCGGTACCAAAATCTCCCCAGGCCGAGTCAGGGGTTTTGCATGTGGGCTTTTGCGGATATTTGCACCTCTTTTGAGGACCGTGGCCGTCTCGAACCGGCAATGTTCCCGGCCGTGGGATCGCGGAGACCCAGTTTATGGATTCCAATGTTTCGATGTAGACGCCTGAAAGGACCGTAGAGTACGGGCATGAACAGACTTGATAAAGCGCTGATTTGCCTACCTCTTTCACCGGTGTGATTGCTCGCCACACACTTGCTGCTCGACATTTGGTTTGCATTAAGCTTATTTCTCAATTCCCAATCCCACGGGTGTCTTTTGCCAATAGTCTTTCCTTTGGAATCGAGAACACGTCCACTCATTACCTCCTGCTTACAGGATGGGAAGCAGCCAATGTGGGCCCATTCTTCTCCTCCGTCCACGAGACTGGCGGATAGTACGGACTGACACACAACAGCAACTCCCAGTTCCGCCTCCGCCACCGTGGCAACCCAGGCACAGCTGCAGAGCTTCCAGTATGTGGCTCAGTACGCTGCGGCCGCGTACTGCAACTCGGCCGATTCCATGACAGGAGGGACCCTAGTAGCATGCAGCAACGATGCTTGTCCGGACTTGCAGACCAACCGAGTATTTTTGGAAGGAATCTTGGAGTATGTCGGGCGCATCATTGTATGAACAGATCTTCATGGACCCCTGCTCACATTTTCTGCAGCGCCAATGATGGTACGGGCACCGCTGGTTATGTGGGAGTGGATCCGGCACAGAAAGTTATTGTCGTCGCCTTCAAAGGGACGGATAACGCGGCTACCTTCGCCTATGAGTGAGTTAAAAACACGATGTTCCAGCCGAGAACGTTCAAGCCTAACACTATTTGCAGTCTGGAGGCTATCACTACTGATACTCACTTATGCGATGGCTGCATGATCCACGGAGGCTTCGCCACTTCGTTCGATAACATTCATCCAGCCATGACAAATCTTGTCAAATCTGCTCGCGAAAGCCACCCGGACTTCAGCATCATCACCACTGGCCACAGTCTGGGAGCAGCCATGGCAACCATGGCTGGAGCATGGCTGCGGCATGACGGGTATCCCTGCGATATATTTACCTACGGGTCACCACGCATCGGCAACGAGAAACTAGCCAGCTACATCTCGCAGCAGGCGGGCAACGAATACCGAATCACACACCTGAACGATCCTGTGCCGCGCCTGCCTGGCCACTGGCTTGGTTACAGACACACAGATATGGAGTATTGGCTGTCGACCGGCGAGGCCACCACGATCGACTATGGCGTTTCCGACATCAAAATATGCGAAGGGACTTACAACACTAACTGCAATGGTGCTGGATCCATGGGGACAAGTTACACTCCCCATGGCTACTACTTCCGCAAGATTGGGGCTTGCAAAAACACCTAGGTCGGTGTCGGCCGTAGCTTCAACCCATGAGGTTGCCTGCAGGTGACTCGGCCAGATGAAGGCTAGGTCGTTGCATTTATTTCTGCTCGGTTGTTAGCACTTAATGATAATGCTATAATTTTCTACTCCCAAATAGATTCTACTCACATTCTTTCCTGTGCAAGAGGTAGCTTTTGTTTTGAAGATTACTGCAGCTGCGCAAGTCCTCCAGGCTTTGGCTTTACTCGTTCTTACCAACGGCGCTTGAGCCTAGTACTTAGGCCGTCATTCTATCATTGTGAGTCCGGAACAGCTTCTGAAGAGCCTATTGTGTCCTCCTACATTGATCTCTGGCCTCTGTAATCGTTACGTTTTAAGACATCAGGACGCAACTTCTCAGAGACGGCCCAATGGTCCTGCGAGCGATTACTCGGGAACGATAAGACTTCATCGATGAGGTCCTTTGACGAGACTTGGATATGTTCCATTTCCACCTATAGCATGGTGATGTCGACGTTTCAAAGCGTATAATCCTTGGAGAGCCGTCTAAATAGGCAAGCAGCCTTACGTATGCCCAACTAGATGCTCTCCGATGACTACAAGTAGGCAACGTGGTCTTGTGAAAGCTGGCAGTCGAGTTAACTACTGTAGAATAGGAAGCTTTCTAGTAAAGACCACTGGCACGGCGTGCTATGCTGGCACAGGAGGGTCACATTCCGGAGCTGGGCAGGGGTCCGTGGAACATTATCAATGCTAACTTCTACAACGTACTGCAAGAACCGGCTTCTTGGGTGACACTGACAGGTGTGGGCTACGCTAGTGCCTGTGACAGGAACCGACTCAGATCCACTAAGAATTGTGTGACTGTAGAATTGTGATGATGGCGCCGTTCCCGTGATGTTGCGTCCGTTCCGGATAATCCTCCCAGGAATTCCCGTCAATCAACACAAGCAGAGGCCAGAAAGGAGCTACCCTATCCGTGCCAAGCACGAAGCTGACCCACAGCCCCGGCACCCTAGGCATTTCAAAGCCGTGCAAACCCCAATCCTGAAGGTCGAAAACAAGACTTGCCTTCAGTCGCGACCTCAGACCCTGTCCGGACAAACATGTCAGATATCCTGGGTAGCATTGAGGGGAGCCCTCGCGGCGCAAGAAGACCCCGTGATGAGAAAGAATTAGGAATCTGTCTCCGGCGCCAGATACGGCCCCAGCCTGACCAACAACAACAAAGCCATCACAGTCGAATCATATATAATCATCCCTATTCAAGGTCATCTCTGCCCTCAGAGCAAGAATGAGAACCCAAGACTTTTGTTGTGTGTAGGCTGTCACAGACGTCTTCGCCAAGTCCATTTCAACCCTCGTCTCATCCTCCAAGTCTTTTCAGTGCTACTTGGGCCCAACATGCTGAACATTGGACTTTTTCTCCTGACGGCCTTCCTTGGAATCGCCTCAGCCGCCGGGGTGACCGGGGCCGCGGAAGGCTTCGCCAAGGGCGTCACTGGCGGCGGCAGCGCCTCTCCCGTCTACCCTTCGACTAATGCCGAGCTTGTTAGCTGTAGGTACATGGGAAGCCTTCTGCCACTACTCCTCAATTTTTCCTTGTCTAAAAGCCGTATATTCAACATCTTGGGATCTGGACTAGTTCACTAATGCACAGCAGACCTTGGCGACTCTTCAGCACGTGTTATCATCCTCACAAAGACCTTCGACTTCACCGGCACCGAAGGCACGACCTCTGCGACGGGATGTGCCCCTTACGGAACAGCATCTGGGTGCCAAACTGCCATCAACCAGAATAATGTCAGTTGAACCTTTTCGTATCTCTGCCTTGTTGGTATGTGTAACCCGTGGAATAATCTGACTCTTCGCCAAAGTGGTGCACGGAGTATCAACCAAACGCCCCAAGTGTTTCGGTCAAATACGATAATGCCGCAATTACCCCGATCACTGTCAAGTCGAACAAATCGCTTGTCGGGTCTGGCAGCTCCGGAATCATCAGAGGAAAGGGTCTGAAGATCGTCAGCGGTGCCAGCAACATCATTATTCAGAATGTTCACATTACGAACCTGAATCCGCAATACGTTTGGGGCGGCGATGCCATCACCTTGAACGGTGCTGATATGGTCTGGATTGATCACGTCAAGGTAATACATACTTGAAGACTACCAAGCATGGGGACCACCGGCTTGGACATTAATACTGCAGGGAAGAATTACTAATTCACCCTCGCATAGACCTCTCTCATTGGCCGTCAACACATTGTGCTGGGTTACGAAGCATCCAACCGCGTCACCATCTCCAACTCTGAGATAGATGGCTCAACCTCCTGGTCTGCTACTTGTGACGGGCATCACTACTGGGGTCTCTATTTCACCGGGTCCAACGACCTGATCACTCTCAAGGGCAACTACATCCACCACACGTCAGGACGGTCCCCGAAGGTGGGCGGGAACACCCTCCTCCACGCGGTCAACAACTACTGGTACGCCAACTCGGGACATGCCTTTGAGGTGGACGCCGGCTCCATGGTGGTGGTCGAGGGCTCCGTGTTCCAGAACGTAGTCAACGAGGTCGAGGCGAGCAGTTTCAAGGGAAAGATGTTCAACAGCCCGGACACCACCAGCAACGCGGCATGCGCGTCGTACCTGGGCCACAGTTGCCAGCTTAACGCCTTTGGCAGCAGCACCGGGTATAGCGCCAAGGACACGTCCTTCTTCTCCAACTTCCAAGGCAAGAACATTGCCAGTGCTAGCACGGCGTCTTCGGCTCAGTCAACTGTGCCGAACTCGGCTGGCTTTGGCAAGATCTAAAACTTGGGTGATAGGGGTCTTGGGGTCTTCAGCCGCGCGAGGATACCAACTGTCTGAAGCATGCGTCTGGACGGTGGCTCAATGTTTGCAGTCTGTCTTGCGGTGGCTTTTGCTGCAGGAGGCGCGAATTCGCTCCCGAAATCCTCTCGATGCTCGCAAGCCACATCGCATCTTGCAGCTTCAGACTTTTGCGTGGCACCTCCACCTCTTTCCAAACACGCCCTTAAAACATCAAGTCTAGCTTTACATTCTTGTATCATAAGGTTTTGTAGTAAACAACATCGCTTCCACGGCGTAAGAAAGTTTGCATATATGACCTTTGCTCTCAACTGAAGGCCAATCTCATAAGAAAGTCATAAAAACTTGCATTCTCCAGTGCTCTATGAGATAGCCTCAAAGCCTGCGGCGCAACGCCGGTTCCAAGCCTTGAGATGAGCAGAATAGGACTGTATAGCTTCTGGGCCTATACATATGCAGGTTGTGACAATGGAGAAGGTTGCTTCTGCGTTATGCAACATATGTAATAAACTTGCACCTAAAGCACTGTAAAGATGCAGTCTGTTGTTGATGTGCTGTAGAAGCCTGGGGATTACAGTACGGTTATTCCGGTAGGGCCGATGCGTACCTAGATGAGAATCTTTAGCACTAAAATGCCAGTGCTGTAGCATCCTCCCTGCCTGGCTCCCGAGGTTGTTTCACAGCGATCTACCCACCAAAACCTTAAATCATTGCAACCAGACGTCGACGCCTGATAGCTAAATCGTCGGGTTCGCATTCGTATTTCGATGTCCACAAGTAACTATGCCCGCTCGGTCTCGTATTTCGCAACAATACGAATCTGTTCATTCCGGACAGTCCGCAACACAGCACAACATCTAGACATAGCCCATTATTTGACATACTGGCAAAGGAAAATGGTGTCTTCACCACACTTAAACACGTCACCATCGCCACAGGCTTGTATGTTGTTTTTAGGCCCCGGTTTCGTACCAACATCGTCGCTTTCGCCACGCCACAGCCCCCAAACGGAAACGTGAGCAGATCACGATGCGAGCGGCCCGTGGCTTTAGGTTCGCCGAATTCGACACCCTCTGTGGGGAATTGGACGGGGAACAGCTTCAGCTGAAATGGCAACACTACACTCGCGCGCTGTCGGCGGCATCGACGAGCACTGCTGTGGCAACTCTTGCTGCAGGACCCACGGGAGGCGTGTCAATGATCGGGGCCATGATTGCGGGACCGCTGATTCACAACGCACGCAAAAAGCGCCAGATAATCGAGCGCCACATGAAGACAAAGGGCATCGAGCCAGAGACACGCAACAAGGATATCTACGGGCCCATGTGCTTCAGCGCAGTGCTAGGAGGAGCGACTATGGGCGTTGGGTCTGTGGGCGCCGAGCTTCTCGCCGTTGACACCATGACCAAGATCGTCTCACACGCCGCCATTGACGCCGGCGTCACGGCTGCCGAAGACAAGCATTCCCAGAGGGAACACGACAAGGAGATTGACAAAGCAGGTGCCCAGCTGGCGCGCGCCAACACTGCGCCTGAGTCGCAGGTGATGCCGATGATACCGGGTATTGGACAGGTGCTGCTGAGCCACACAAAGAGCATGCCTACCTCGAGCTCCCTTTCAGCTACGGCGACCGGGCTCATTGCATCAGCGGCGCGGCTGAAGGCTGAGAGATACCCGTTACTGAAGGAATATCTTACCTCTATCACGATCCAATCACGAGGAAGTCTGTCAAAAGCAACTTCAGAAGCAGTACCAAATGAGAGAGGCCACCGCGCACCCTTCCCGCCTGTGACTGTCCAGAAGCATGAACAAAATCCATCTTCCACCTACCTCGCACGCACTCAAGAGACGGCTTTCGTGGCAGAATTGGAAGACACCAGTCCATCTTCGGCGACCTCGCACTACCCGGTTGAGCTCGACTCCACGCCCCTGACAACTCCCTCGGAACTGGAGTCATGCGTCATCAGCCCCCTTTCGCCGCCCAGTTCGGCAAGCCATTGGCCTTCCCCACCGCAGTCGTTCGTCTCAGAGTTGGAAGATACGAGCAGTCCCTGTTCGTCCACTTTCCCTACGAGCGCTGGACCCTCCGAGCTTCCAGGCGATGCCGACACCATCATGTCCAGCTTGCTCGAAGCCATCGGAGAGACAACCATGAGCGAGCTTGAGGCTGACCTGGAGTGCGCCGTCGTGGAGATGGACAACCCTGAGACCTGGATCGCCCCAGTTGAGAAAGAAGCCGGAGCCGGCGCCTCGACACCTGCGACCAAGCGTATTAGCAGGAAATTCGAGCTGCCCTCTGACCTGGACAGCCTCGTCAGACGTCACAGCACCCGCTTCACCCGCCGGGCCAGCCAGCGAGGTGGCAGCGTGCGATATAGCCAGTATTCGTTCGTTGACGGCGAAGACAAGTTGAACACAGCATCAGTCTCAAGGTTGCGGAAACCCTTGTCACAAGCGACCCTGCGCACCGTCGCCTCGACTCGTCCACCGGCATCGAGCCCGGACGGCGACCAGCATACCACACAACTCAATGACAGCCTGACGGCAACATCAGACGAGAAGCATCCTCAATCTCACGCGCTGCATCGAGCAGCGTCCGACGCTGAGCTGCTGCCCGCCTACAGCGCAACGGATGCGGCTTCCGCTCCGGCACCCAGCTCCACCCAAAACACCACCGAGTCACATTCGCCGTCTCCGTCTATGCGCGGCCGCCAGGCGGAGGCATGGATAGACGAGAAGCGTCGGTCCGTGGATCCCATCATGCACAGCCATCATCCCTCGAGCCTCCCATTTTCGCCCAACAATGCATACAGTCCGGCGGGCAACTGGCTCGCCGAGGAAGCGCCGGACTACCAGCCGCAGGACCACGACTTGCATACACGGCAACAGGAAGGGGAGTCCTCCCGTGGAGCGCCTGATGATGACAGCAACAGGATGTACAACCCCTCGCTGGAGCCGCGGTCCTCGTCGCAGGGTTCCCCGTCCCGGCCGATGACGCGCCACCCCTCGAGTGCTTCGGTCGCATCGGCGAAGAGCCGGGCAGGCAGCCTGGCGCTGAGCGCTCACGAGGGTATGAAGAAGGTCGGGTACTTCGGGTTGGAGCCGGCGACAAAACTGGCCATCGGGGGCAGCCTGCTAATGGTAGGTGTGCGGCCGAGCGTGCAGCGTAAATACCTCGACAAGGCTAAGAGCAAGATGGGTATGCCTGTTGAGGAGAAAGGGAACAATGGCTTCATGGGAATGGGGAAAGAATTGAGCAAGGGAAGAGAAAAGCAGAAGCACAGGGACGATGACGATGATTATCGTGATTATATTTGAATGAAACAGCGGCTGGGCACATTTGTAATTTTAGATGGCTGAGCGAAAATAAAGGCATCGATGGCTACGGGCCTTAATAATCACTCACACAGTCTCGATCTGATTGATCCATTCGTTATGAGCCAAGCACTGTAGGTGGTTTCGTTTTTAATCCGTGTACGTAAGCTTCTTAAGCAGTATGTAGGCGGTCCCTTCATACAGTGGTAAACGCTTAAACACCCAGCCTTTTTTTTTTAAAAAAAAAAAAAAAAAAAAAAAAAAGACTACAAGGAAACAATGCCGATAACAGTAGGTTTAGAATAAGATTGTGGTTACAATTAGATTATCTGAAAAATATAGATTTTGTATGTGGGAAGTCGAAGGCGCTACACGCAGGGCAGGAGAGTGGACCTTTGGGAGCGGCTGCCGTAGTAGGCCACGTCCAAATGTATGAAACAACGAAGACGTGCAATTTTATTTCAGGGTATCTCGGTAGCGACTTTCGTCTAAAGTAATTCAAGCTTTGTTCAGCGCCCAACTCCAAAGCGTAATCTCCTTAAGCCCCCGCCGGCCGCACGCTGTGCGGGTTGTGGAAGACATCATTTGGATCCCACTGTGATTTAATCCCCTCCAGCGTCGGAAGATTTCCTTCCCAGTACTGCTCTTGTGGTATTCCAGAAATGTTCAGGTCTACATAACCAGGATACGTGCCTCTGGTCATAGTATTGTCCGGCAGCTTCCCCACCAGCTCCTCGTGGAAGTCATTGAGAAAGCTCCAGGTTGTGTCAGACAAGTCGAGAAGATCAACGGCATAAGACTGATAGAACATGTACTTGTCGCGATGGGCGTATGCCGTGGCGTTCAGGGGAACATCAGCAACAGCGCCCCCCGTTGCGTCGAAGATGAGGAACCACAAAAGAGTTCCCTTGTCCACTCCCTGTGCAAACTCAAATAGATCAGTGGCGTCCTCTTTGCTGAGAATATCCTCGCGTCGGAATCCGAGACTCTTGGCGTAGAAGTTAGAAGAGACTATAGCCAAGTACAATGCTTCATTCTCGGCCCACGCAGCTAGGGAGCCGAGCCAGTCGGTCACGGCAATCGTACCATTTCCTGGTAGACTTTGATGGATGCCGGTCTCATGGAACTCATCCTCAGTCCCGTAGAATGTCCCAGTGATAATGATGCCTCCAAGCCACATGATGAGTTCCGTACCGAAGCGTCGATCTAGCATCGGGTCTGACACAAGGTTTTGCCACTGCATATAGACGTCTGTGAGCCGGGCTGGGTCATCTCCAATGGTGATGTCGAATGTGTATTGGATGACACCGCCAGGCTCCGGATGAGTCCTCATGACGAATTCAGTAATGACGCCAAAGCTGGCGCCAGCTCCTCGTAGCCCCTGAAAAGATTGTTAGTAAACTCAAAGCGCTGGGGCGCTGCTGCTATATCTTACATAGAAAAGGTCATTGTTCTCGTTCTCATTCGCACGAACGACGGTTCCGTTAGCCGTCACTACCTCTACCTCGACAATATGGTCAAGAGCTGGCCCCCACATTCTGGACATTGGTCCTAGGCCACCCTGCGAGTTTCTCTCGTTAGTCACTTGTCAAAACGTCCTGATCAGTTTCAAGAAGTGACTCACAATGGTGGCATGGCCACCAATACCCACTGAAGGGCAGACCCCATGTGCAAATGCTCGGCCAGTTTCGTGCAAATGATCGTCGATTTCACCCAGTCTCAAGCCGGCTCCGATGGTCGCATATCCGGTGGTGTTGTCAATACTGTACTGGTTGATATTCACTAGGTCGATGGCCACCGCTCCGTCTCCGAGCCCAAAGTTTGCGTAGGAATGCCCGCCAGACTTAGCTTGTACTTTGTAGCCATTTTCCGCAGCACAATGTACTATCGCAGCAACTTCTTCGGAAGAGTTTGGGCGGATAACGGCTTCAGGGTTGACATCCACAGCAAGGTTGTACGGCTTAACCCAATTGCGCTGATAAGCATTTAGAATGTCGAGTCCGTCGTGGGCGAACCCAACACAGTCTGACCTGCTCGCACAAACGTCCTTGAGGCAGTCATGGAGGGAAGCGAGGGTTGATGTCAGCAGGGTGACTGCCACTAGGACTGTGGGCCATGGAATGAAAGTAGACATCCACATGGTCCTTCAGGGAGATGTTCTTCTTCCTTTGGGTTGAATTTGAGGCTGGAAATAACACTTGAGACAAGATGGCAATAAGTGTTACCCGAGCAAGAGGGCTGCTCACTTTGGGCACCTCGTCGTGCCCTCAAGTGCTGCACTTGTGTCTTGGTAATGTTGTGCCAGGAGGAAGCGATGTAAATGTTGCAACCAAATAACCTGCAAAATGAATTTCAGGAGCACGGATGACGGTTTTGTGTAATCTGGAGTCCGGTCAAAGCATAGCTCCGAATTTGTACAATCTATCGACGCCTGTCACTTGAGCAGGGTTGGTCACCGTTGGGCAGCCCAGGCGTTCGTCTGATTGGTAACAAGCGCATACATATATTTAATATAACAAGCTCTTTAGGAGGGAACCCGAGCAGCATTGCCGATAAGCTCCGGCAGTTCAAGGTCGCAGGCCAGGCTATCACAGGATTCGCTGGACGAGCGACTGTGAGGCGAGGTAGTGCAGGTTCCGTTCCCAGTCTCGCTACCGTTGTGGGACCAATCACATGGGTGCAAAATTGAAAACCCAGTCATACACACGGTCTGGCCAGTCAAACACTTCAAAGTCGAGCCGGGCTCTGCCATTTCTCAGCGGCATCCACTCTTTCAATATGTTTGAGACTCTATAGAAGCCAACAGCGTGGCATAGCACAAGGGCTCAGGCCAGTCTAGGCCAACGAACTACACACACACATACGTGAGCTGGTAGCATCATCCGGATTGCTGGGTCACGCATCGGAATGGTTCAGGGTGTGATTTGTCGGGGTCAGTCCGTCAGAGCTTCGCTGCATGAACTCGGCTCCTGAACCCCTGACTCCTTTGGCTTGGCGTTGCCAATCGGCCTAGCCTCACCGGCTTTACAGGC
Organism: Diaporthe sp. PMI_573; assembly: GCA_021399435.1. Lineage (NCBI taxonomy): Eukaryota > Fungi > Ascomycota > Sordariomycetes > Diaporthales > Diaporthaceae > Diaporthe > Diaporthe sp. PMI_573. The sequence continues at coordinate 3,232,873 of JAJTUP010000002.1, read as the reverse complement.
TGGGACCTTTTCCCTCAAGTAGCCGCCCGCACCACTCGGGCCAATGTAGTATGCTCAGCCCAGTAGCCCGACTCCCGACTGGGCGAGCCGTGTCGAGGCCCTCTAATAGCTGCAGGATGCCTGGTCCGACATTGGTAGCCGAATGTGTGATGCCAGTGCCGAGAGCCGCCTTTGAACATTGCATCACAGGAGCGGTAAGTATTGTGTCTCCGTTGATCAAGGAATTGGCTATGACGAGAGCCGCGAGGGCGGTGCCTAAACCATTCTGGAGATAGGCTGTTCGCCGGTTTTGTGAGTGCACTCACCTGGACACTTTTGCCGTCTTGCAATGTCTCAGCCACCTGGGTAAGTCCAGCTTCGACCACAATGTCAAAGACATCAACACTTGTCTCCGAGTCCGCTGCCGCCACCTCAGCTTCACTACATTACGCAATCAAATACCAGAGGTCCTTGATTACGACCGTACCAGCAATCACACAGTCTGATAAATAGCTTGGCAAAAGCGACCACTTCTTTTCCGTCTAATGTGCCAGCGCACTGACGGAACTATATTGTCCTCTTTACGTGCGGCTCGCTTTACAGACCATCTTGAGAAATCTTTGATGCTCTCGTCATCATTTGTGACCGGCTGGCCAGGTGGCAGGACTCTGCTCGTTGGATTAACACCACGAAGATGTCCTTCGATTGTGATCTGTATTTGTCGATAGCAGTAAAGGTCAACACAATCGTAAGTGCACTAAGTCGTGGGAATAAATACCGGCTGGCCTGGGTGGCCAACCCCAAATCCTTCTTCGGTGGCGTATGTTTCCATTTCTAGCTGAACAGCCAAGTGGACTTGTCTCTCGTCTTGGGTAATATTTGAAAAGCTTCACGTAAAGTCTTTTGGAACCATGTTGTTGTCTTATGTTGCATCGAAATACTGCATACAGAACTCGTGACTGCTGGTTGTAGGAAACGCAGATCATATAATTAGTAGAGTGCGCCTTGCCCATGAGGCCACCATGCGGCGCCCATCCGCCAGAGCACCTAGGCCAGTACAAAACCACTCGCCAACACACTGGCGGACTGTCTGATTCGTTCGAGAGCTTTAGAAGGCCCCCAATTGTGTGTGCAGTGCGTATTGTTATCTCGGTTGTTATGTGGAGGAAGACTGCATGACAACCCTCAGCCCAACCTCCCGCCCCAATTGAGGACAGAGCATCTCCGTCCCATTCGCATGCTTGGACAGTTGATGTCCCCATAGAGCGCCCGATTTACCATTTAACACAGGCTGTAACACCAAAGGTGTGGGATATCTCACAGAGGGCTTTGTTTACTTTCTATAGCTCCCAGCCGCCTTTCTACATACACACGCTCAATATGGAGTTGGCATGTTAAAACCTTTAGCTAGCTTGGGTCATAGTCCCGTAAAACACGCCCCTGCCATTTGTGCCAACATAGACCCGACCAGGCACATTGCCACTGCCGGCAAGCTTCCCCTTTTCTGAGTTGACAGCACCGAAACCCTGCAAATCGCCCTGGATGTCTTGCCAAGAAGCACCACTATCGACACTGGCATATAGCCTCATGCCCGCAGGTCCTTTACCAAAGGCATATATTGCCCAAGAGGTGGCATCGCTTGCCAGTCCCAACGCTATCAACTGTGTGTTGGTGAGCGCTCCCGCTGTTGTCAGTGTGAAGGTGGAACCGTAGTCCGTGCTCTTGAAGATGCCCACGTTAGTCGAAACATAGACTTCACCATCAATGACCGGATGTGCGGCGATGTCAACGACCCTTGTGGCGTTCCCCAGAGCCCCGGCTTGGGTGAATGTTGCTCCCGTGTCGGCCGAAACAAGGAAAGCACCCTCGGAGGCCCCGTAAAAGACGGTGCCGTTGCGCTTGTCAGCAGCGATGACCGCTCCCGGGGCCAGACTTGAGACGGTCGTAAAGTCGCTGCCGTTCCTAGAAAGATAGACCTCCCTGTTCCATGAGGACCACAGGATCGTGTCTCCATCAGCGGAGTAAGCCACGCTGCCACCGTACGTCGAGTTTTCAGTTCCCAGGTGGGATTTCCATGTGGCGCCACCGTCGGAGCTGGTGATGATCTGGCTTTGTGAGCCATCCGAGCTGTTGCCTACACGGACAACATGCTCGACGCTGTTCCCGGCAAAGTCTGACCAAGGCACTGTCAGCACAGGTCGCTCGCTCCATCTCAAATTTTTGACGGTCTGGTCGTGGATGACTTACCGACACCAACTGTCGTAGAAATCTGGGGGTTGGTCCATGGAGTGGAAGGTGGTGTGTCAAGATCACTGCTGTTCCTATATGTGAATCCGTCGATATCGCCGACAGCCATCAGGAGCTCAGTTCCACCAGGGGCGGAAGCAAGGTCCAAAACAGCGGTCTCCTCCATCCCGTAAGCCATGGACTCGACTGTGACATTTTCGCGAGGGCTCTGGTCCCACTTGGTCAGGTCCCTTCCTCCCCACACTGACATACCGGTGCCATAGAGCCAGTGGTCACTGTCGAGGGGATCGATTTCTAGCGATTCAATCATCCAACCAACATGCTTTCCGCCCGGGACATTAACAAATCCTGTTTCGAGCCAAGGCGCTGAAGGAGCAATCGTTTGATGGTGGCGCGCCAACGTTCCTGTAGATTGGTCTACCCAGTCCCAGATCGTTGACCAGGTGGCCCCCGAGTCGGTAGACCTGAAGAGTTGGGCGTCGGGCCACCAAAGATTCAGTGCCGCTACGACAAGCGTCCCTGGCTGCTTCATATCAATACCCAAGCCCCCAAAGCCGTGTGCCAAGGTGGCATTTGGGACTGGAGTGATATCTTTCCAGGTTGAGTTCCGTAGATCGTATCTCCAGACGGAGCCCTTGGTACCGTCGAAAGGTCCAAGCCCATCGCTATAAGTGAGGTAAAGAGCCTTTTCCGTTGGCTGAAGTTTACACTTGTGCGGGAAGTAATTTCCTGGTTGGCCCCTGTAATCTCAGAATGTTAGCAAGTATTCAGTCTTGCTCTTCTCTACTTACCGGTAATATTCCCAAATTGAGAAAAAAGAAGGTATCGCCTGATCATGAGCTGCTCGGGAGTACTCACTTCACAGGTTCCCAGGTCTCACCGGCGTCATTGGAGACCCAGACAGTCTCGACATCTCCATCATTGGCCGATCCGACAAAGATACGCTTTGTAGCGCCAGTATCTGTAGTGCCGGATGTCTCATCGAACGTGACAAAAGTCAGCCCTTGAAGGTCGGTCCCCACCCCATTTATGTCACTTTTATTTTGCGCCATGTTGCCAACTGCGGTAAAGGATGTGACGTTGTTGAATGTCACGCCTCCATCCAAAGACCTCCACAGACCTTTTCCGCTGCGGGCTCCGAGGTAAATGATGTCAGAATTGGCCGGATCTACCGCGAGACGCTCTCCCAGCCCACGACCTGGCATGTTGCCTCCCACTCTGAAGGGAAGCTGGGTCGAGTTCCAGGTGGCGCCACGATCCGAGCTTCGGATGATCGCCCCATTTGTATCTGTGTTATACCTAGTGACAAGTCTCAGTCACCTATACGCCGCGGTCTCAGGTGGCTAATCACTACTGCCAATGAAGCAGGACTCACACTGTGTCAACAGTGTAACCGCCTACGGCGGCATACACCATGTTGTCATTTTGCGCGTCCACTGCAACAGCATCGATTCCCCAGTTGTGCCTTTATTTCAATAGTCAATTATCATTGCTGCGTCGCTTCATCAGGCCGGATCGTCGAGATCTTACCATCCCTCGTCAGTGGCGAGGCTGTCTGTGATAGGAATCCAGGAATCGTCCGTTGCATCCAATCTATAAAGACCACCAATATCTGTTCTTGCATATGCAATTCCTTCCGAGCTTGGATGGAAAATGATCCCAGTTGTAAAGCCTCCGGACGCGCCAGTGCGGACATTCTGCCACTCTAGGGCTGCTTGTCCAGCGGCCACTGACATGGCCAGCAGCGAAAAAGAACGCAAGAACATCGTTGCGATGAGTTGCAGAGAGGTGAGGAGGTAAAGACTGTTATATGAAAAGAGCAACCCTGCAGGGCGGAAAGAAGGGAAAAGAACAAGTTGGAAGTGCTCACACCCGACTTCCTCTAGATACACGATGCCGCCTAGCAGACGCTATTATACACATCTTGCGAAGCCTTAGACTTTATGTACTCCCTCGCGGTGTAGTTCATCCACGAGTAGCAAGCTCGCGCCTAGCTACCAGTTATATTAAGGGGTGATAGAGTCAGTTGCATCATCTCGGTACAGTTACCTCCACAGCTTCCCAATTTTCCCTGCTAGTCAGTCTTGGTAGTCGCCAAGGATGCACATGTTTCATTGTTTCACAAATGTGGAATTCGCTAAACTTTAAGAGAGCACATGTCCCCTGAAGCGGACACCAACACACTCCGAAGATCAAATCAAACCTACTTGAGTTTGTGCTTGAAGAGGTGGCAAATAGACTTTACCTAACCAAGGCTAATAATAGCCCGGCTCAACCCTCAAATCCAATCTCAAAAAGGCAACAAACAAATCAACGAGGCAGAATGCCAGTATTACAATGGCAAACATTGAAGTAATAGTTCTGATGGTCGCCCAATCTGCCACTCAATCAGAGTTGAACGTTGACAAGGTGTAGTTTGCCTTCTTTCCTCAATGTACTGCAATGGTATTTTAAGGTACAGTCTTGACTGGTCCTTACGATTACGGCTGTACTCATGCTGCGATTTTTTGTGGAGAATGGTTCGACGTGTTTCCACGTGGTGTCCAGCCTCGAATATTGGTTACTTCATCAATAAATACTGCACGTGTTAAATACAGGCAATAATTTGATATCCAGAAGTTTCATGTGATCTGCATAGTTTGCCCTATTGGTTACTGGAATTTGCCTTGGTTCATTTAATCTATACTGTGGCTGGCTTCTTGTGTGCTCTCTGGGCCTCATATCGCCTCTGTAATTCAAACCGGGGTACAACAGAGGTGCACTTGAATATGATGTATCAGGCAATATTTCAATTCGGACTTACTCGGACTCTTCGAGAATGCAGCGATGCGATGATGGCCCAACCCGTCATCATGCATGTAACCCATAGCACGTCGAATGCCAAGACGCCCGGCACGGGTCCTGCCGTTTAAAGTGATGGGAGACGGCCTTCTATTACCATCTGGACTAGCTTGAACTGCAAGTATGGGACATTCGGAATCCCCAGCCAATACTTTAGCCAGAAATGACCAGCCTTCTCCTGCATACTAATACAAAAGTAAGCACTACTGATAAACCCTGCAAAGGGGCGACATTCACAGTTGAATGCATCGACAGACAAACTTGAAGAGCCATGCATCTGCTTGTGGAGATCGTCATAGAGTTTAAAGCAACACTCTTCTCTTGCAGACGTCTGTTCAGTGTCATGCCTTTTATCTAGCAAGACCGAAAGGTTTGTTGACCGGAAGTGGTCAAAAGGGCGCTCAAGATGCCGTTCTCCAAGTTGCTCTCTACGAGATGCCTCCTCCTAAGTCTGATTAGACTCTCAAGCGCTGTCATTCTTCGAGACCCAGCGACCATAAATCGCACATATGACTATATTGTGGCAGGTGGAGGCCTCACTGGGCTTGTAGTCGCCAATCGCTTGACTGAAGACCCAAACAGTAAGCATCATTGGGTCTCCGCTTCTATGTCAATGACAACTGACAGCTGTATCTCATCTAGCCTCGGTGCTCGTCATTGAGTATGGGGATTTTGATGACACGTGGGATGTTGCGATACCATACAATGCCGGGTTCCTTCACACAGAAGATCTTTTCAACCTCCCTTCGGTACCCCAGAAAGGCCTGGGAAATAGATCATTCGGTGTGTACCTGGGAAAGACAGTAGGTGGGGGGTCGACTGTCAACGGAAGTAAGAAGCCAATGTCTGCACTCTACTCCATTGGTCGCAGTCGATGCTTCAAAAACAAATTATACTAACGATAGGTCTCATGTAGTGGCGCTTTCACGAGGTGCTCGTACAGACTATGATGCGTGGGAAGCTCTCGGAAACCCAGGATGGGGCTGGGAGAGCATGTTCCAATACTTCAAGAAGTCATCGACTCTGACATACCCCAGCCCTGAGCTTGTCGAGAAGTATGGCTACATTGCCAGTCCGGAAGGTTATGGCCAGGGTCCTATGCAAGCAGGTTTCCCGAAATGGCAATTCCCTGCTCTAAGTAAGTCTTCTCGGTACTGCGTAATATGGCCCCAACGGCCGATCGTCTGACTACGCTTGATCAGATAATTTCATCGACGCATGGACAAAGGATATCGGAGTTCAGTACCGAACGGACGGGGACACGAATGGAGAAAACATCGGTATGGCGTGGAAGCCGATTGATATCGATCCCGAAAATATTACCAGGTCCTCGGCACGAAAAGCATGTAGGTTACCCCGGAAGTTCTCTTATACATCTGCGCACGTGTCGAAAGAGGCTTTTTTGGAACGCATGGCGATTTTCGTTTCAGTGATGGGATTGAGGTAGCGATTTCTCTCACTGCATAGAACCCTACCTCTCAATTTTGGGTTCTCTGAGTGAGTTCGACTCTCCGAGCTTGGTACCGTCTAACATTTGGTATCATAGACTACGATCCAGCCAATGGAAGAGCCAACCTGGACATCCTCGTCGGAAGCTACGTGGCAACGCTTGTCACCGAGCCTGGCGCATCTGTCGCAGGTGTAAATGTGGCTCGCGTGAACAGCACTTCGACCAGATATAAATTTCTACGGTCTGATAAGGAAGTGATCTTAGCTACTGGAGCAATTCATACAACACAGATCTTGCAACTCAGCGGCATTGGCCCGGCAGATTTGCTGGAACCTCTAGGCATTGACATCGTGGCGGACCTGCCTGGGGTCGGTGCGAACTTTCAGGATCATCCGACAAACAACGGATTCTCTTTCCAATGTGCGTCCACTATATCCTCTTGCGTGATACATGATGAGTCCTACCGAAGACTAACTTGTATTTCCTCCATCAGTCCTGAACGAGCCAAGCCTCAACCCGAATCTCTATAACGACGCCTCTTTTTTCAACGCATCTTGGGACGAATATATGGCGAACAGGACTGGGCCTCTCACCTGGGCCTTCGGCAACAACAGGGTCGTCTTATCTTTGAAGAACCTCACCAATGATTACCAAGAGCTGATAGACGACTTCCTCCACGACAATGAGACCAGTCGGTACCTTGATGATTGGCACAGGCAATACCCGGTCCTGGAGGCTGGCTACAAGCTTCAACACCAGATCCTGTCCCGCGTCATATCTGAGCAGCACGGCAGCGTGATGGAGAGCACATTTGGCGGTGCCGCTGGAACTGCTTTCGCCGTCATCAAACCATTGTCTCGCGGCACAGTGCTCATCAATTCCACCAACCCGGATCCCATTCTCGGGGCGCCGCAGGTGAACTATCAGGCCCTGACACACCCATTCGATATCAAGATTGCCATCGAAGGGCTCAAGATGGCTCGGAAGCTCTTGTCGACGCCTTCTATGGCCCCTCTTCAGCCAGTAGAGACCGTGCCTGGAGCCAATGTCACAACTGACAAGCAAATAGAGGACGCGATCAGGACCACACTCTACCGTCCAGCCAATGCGCACCCTTGCTGTACAGCAGCGATGATGCCTTTGGAGTTGGGAGGAGTCGTTGACCCGCAGCTACGCGTGTACGGTGTCCAGGGATTGAGGATCGTAGACGCTAGCATCCTGCCTCTGATCCCTTCTGCTCATACTCAGGAGACAATGTATGCTGTTGGGGAAAGGGCGGCTGATGTCATTAAGGGTTTCAACGGCTACCGGATGCACGCAATATAAACTCGCCTTGGGACTTCATGCCTAGGACCATTCAGATGAATGGCCTAGGAGAATCCATTTCTTTCTGCGTACTGTGGAAGCAGGATGTCCTTGCTTCGCAGAGTAGTGTTCCGTGAGTATAAAAAGAAAGTGGACAATCTCGCAATTTCAATCAATCTGAAGACGAGAGTGAAATCGGGCGAGGTTGATCCCGCGCTGGAAAGATGAACTACATTCTACGGTGCCCAAAGGCAAACCACCTCTAAAGTCCAACCTTGGCAGCTAAGTAGTGAACAGCAACCTTGGTGGTTAGCGCCAAAATGCCAGTTGCTGGAATCTTGTCGTCATCTGACCGCCTTTGCCAACCGAGCTCGAATGGGAGTCTCTCGTTCTCTACGAAAAGTGAGGTCGATCTCAATTAGTCCAATGTCCTTCGACATGAAGTGATTTCAACATACCAAAAAAGTACTCAACCCAGCTTCTGTTGGCGTTACCGTCGTCGTAGTCTCCAAAGAGACCAAGATACATGGCTGTCTGTCCCAGAGAGTTTGTATGCCCATCAAGTGGTAAGTTGTACTCGGGGTTAATGCTCTCAGCACTTTTCTGCCTGGCAACAAGAGCCTTCGCGGCATCACTAAGAGAGACTGTCTCCGATGGCCAATATGACTTAGTCTCGTCAAATATAGTCTGATTGAAAGACCAATTATCCCCAAAGAAGATATCCGATCGGCTTAGAGAAGCATCATGCTCGATAAGATCGTGCTTGTTGAGATCGCTTAGGTGGAATGTCTCCTTGTTCCCCGTCGAGGAGGCTTCGAGGGCCTTGTTGCCTTGCAGCCTAAAGAACAGCTTCGCGTCTTCTCGGAGGTTTAGCCCTGCGTGCATTCCCTCGATGAGAGCATCTACGGAAATGTTCTCGCCGTTGCGGGGCAGGTAGCCGTGGTTCGCAAGGCTATTCAGGAGTGGACATGGGGCCCGGCCTGATGTTTCTGATTAGTTATTGAGGACCCTCGTGAGGAATAAGTGTGGCGAAATACTATCATTAGGCCCAGCTACCTGCCATAGATGTTCGGTGCTCTGGGACAGTGCTGCCGATATTGAAAACGCGAAGGATAGAAACTCAGCGCGCATCGTGGTAAAGTCGAACAAGGGGGAAAGGAAAACTAAAAGAATGATTGTGAGCTGGAAGAAGAGCGAGTGATTTGGGTCCTATAAATTGACGGCAAATTTCCATGCAGAGGGATTCAACGTGTTTATATGTCGCTCTGACTGGAAGAACACAGAACTGAAATACCATGTTGCACAGTCTTGGTACACAGCCACTCCCAAGTGTTCGGGCCCGGGTTAATGGCCGAATACTACATGGTACAAGTGGAGTGAGGCCCCATACTATCAGTAATACTTCAATTGAGATTAAAATTCAAGCAGAAATGCTACAGGGGAGGCAGACAGCTCACCAATGAACTACGAGTATTAGTAACATCCTGACTCGGCGCCAGCGAGAGCCAAGCTACTCTAAATCGACACACTTCTAATAATACATTAGGGGGCCAGCACAAATGTCCCCGGGCCCCCTTCTGTGGAATATTTCCAGAAGTCACTGCCAATGGCAATGCGTCTGTCGATGCCGCGTCTTTTAAAACGTGGTCTCAGTGCCTGGGTTCTGCGGAAATTTGTATTACTTGTGTCGACAGATCAACTGTCTTCGCTATAATTATGTGCCATGCAATCGCAAGGAAACGGTGGTTTGGAAGAAATCACCTCACTCACATGTGCACCACCAGGTCAAAGTGCTGCGGCATGAGGATCACGGCATGCGTCCACAAACAGCACGAGTGGTCCACAGTAGACAGGCCTTTTTAAGAAAAAAGAAAAAGAAAACAGGCAAAAGAGGCAGTGATAGGAATCAAAGCCGATGCCCAAAGATCATCATCATTGAAGCATTGAGAATTCACGGTCGACTTTCGATCCACTCTGAGACGTCTTCCAAAAACTCTAAAGCATATAAATATCTACAGCAAATTCAAGTTCTTCTTATCGACATACTCATAACATACCGGACTAGTAAGCATCTATAGGTCTTCTCCGCTCACGAAATGCTGTACGCCTGATGGAGGTCCAGAGCACTGACTACCCCCCCCCCCCCCAAAAAAAAAAGGCAATTCGCTTCAGAGGGCCTATACAACCTAGCCATATGGAAATACCCATCAATGGGCAGGGGGTCATCCGATAGGAATTTATTCCACAGAAGTTTATGTCGTAAGAGATGATCCTACAGGAGACTTCCCCTAGGAGTCTATCTTAAAGGAGGGTATCCCATGGAAGGCTATCTCACAGGAGTATCTTACGGACGATTAATCCTATAGGGTATGTTCTACCGGACTAAAAGAGGTCAGAGAAAGGAGTGTAGGAGTTCATGACCGCAGAAATATAACCTGGCTCTTCAGGCAGTGAGCACTTTATGGTTTGCCCCCAAAGCGGCGACTACAGCTAACATTCTTGACTTCGTACTTCTAAAGGCAGATACAAGTGTAGGATTTGGCGATGTTTGTTGCACTTGTTCATTCTGCTATCGCATCAAAAATTTCGTATTTGCTTGTCTGTACTGTCTTGATTCAGATGTTCAATCTGATATATAACTAGTAGTGAGGGCCAGGGCGACAGCTTAGTTACATAGAAAATGATTTTACCCACACGTTGGCTCCATCAACATTAAAGGCCATGAATCTAACCTAGAATTTTTGACTTTCACTGTTTCCAAGAGTGGTATAATGTCCTCTCGCAAACCTTGATGGTCTTGCAGACAATTATTTCACAAAGAACAATGGGGGGCAAAGAAGACCCGCTCTTCTTGATGAGGTAATTACGGAGCAATTTAGAAAAGTATTTATGCTGGACATACCATGTATTACAAAGCCTCAGCAGATCATAGCCTCCAAGGTTGCCGGTTCGGATATTGTACCCCGCGCCTGCCTGCTATTAGATAAGGATCTGGTGGCAGTGCCGATCTTCGGGACGACGAGGTGACTGTGTTCTAAATAAATGGGGACTGGCTAAGTGCATGACTTCTTCAAGTCGCAACACATCCCACTGTCAAGCTTCTGATATCACATTTGTCTTCTCCCCAACAATCAAATATAACAACTCGGAATTTCACGCCGTTACGTGCAATCTCTTGAGCCGGACGGCTCCAGTCCATCAGCGCACCATGTCTCCCGTGAAGGTCAGTGTCGATGAGATCACAGGTCTTGCCGCCAAGGCAGGCTTGAAGCTTGAGGAGGGCCATGCGGAAGATTACAGTATTATGACGAGCGAACTAGAAGACCTTGTCGCCAGCCTCGGAGATGACAAGCTATTGTTTCCGAAACCCGATCTCACCAAATACCCTCGGGAACATGTCCACATTCCCGAGCCCAAGGATGCCGATGGTGGAGGTTGGGCGACAAAGGTAAATAGTGGAGACAATACGGTGTGGTTGACCATAGCTGACTCTAAAGACAGGCCTTGATCAAGGCAACCTCGCCGAGGACTAAACTCCTAGAAGGCAAGACTGTCGCTATCAAGGATAATACCGCCGTGGCAGGCGTGCGGTGCACGAATGGTTCAACCATGGTAGATTGGACGCCCGACTACGATGCTACCATTGTAACTCGTATTCTGGATGCGGGAGGCCTTATCTTGGGTAAATCAGGTATGGATACCCATTTGATGCACGGAGAACCGAGTCCAGGTTACACTGACGTGAAGTTCAGCCTGCGAGAACAGCTGTCTCGAGGGGACATCCATATCCTCGTGCACAGGCCGCGTACACAACCCATTCAACGACTTATACAGCGCCGGAGGTTCTTCATCAGGCTCCGGCCGCCTAGTGGCGACAGGGTCCGTCGACGTGGCCATCGGAGGCGACCAGGGAGGCAGCATAAGGATTCCAGCGACATGCTGTGGCATCGTGGGCTTGAAACCGACCTGGGGACTCGTTCCCTACACGGGCATCCTCAGTCTCGACGCGAACATAGACCACACCGGGCCAATGGCGCGGACGGTGCCTGAATGCGCGAGGCTCCTCGAAGCAATTGCCGGGTCCGATGGTTGGGATGATCGTCAGCCGGCTTTTGGTCTTGAGGTCGGGAGCCCTAGGACATTGTTTCTAGATGCTGTCCTTGACACCACCCGGAAGGAGTCGAAAACTTCACTGAGCGGCTTCAAGGTCGGCATCCTGAGAGAAGGCTTCGAAGTGCCCCACCAAGACGCAAATGTCATCGCTGTTGTAAGAGCCGCCGCCCAGAAATTCTCACAACTTGGCGCACAGGTCCGGGAAGTCTCTGTTCCTGCGCACCACACAGGTAATGTGATCTGGACATGCGGCCTCCCAATTGCCGGTGGGCGACAGGCCATCTTTGGGGATATGGATGGCAGAAAGCAGCTCTCAATGACCGACCGAGCGGGACTCATGACGTCGAAACGGCTGAGCCAACGCGAGTTTGACGCACTGGGGCCTGGCTGTCGGAATTTGTATATCAGGTGGCTCTACTGCGAGGCGAAGTATGGGCCGGCGTTGCAGGGAAAGGTTGGGAATCTGGTCAAAGGGCTCGCAGTCAGTTCGCCTGAAACCCTCATGGGGCCTTTGTTCTGTGCTGACCAGACGCCTGCTACTTAGGACAGCTATGATGACGCCCTCAACGATGTCGATGTCCTGGTGATGCCAACGGTTGCCTCACCACCTCAAAATCTTGGGGATGGCAGCACAAAGAAGGGGCCACTGCAGGACAATGCTCTGAACCCGAGCATAGTATACAATACTTGCCCCTTTGATTGTGAGTGCCCTTGATCATACTTCCAACTGGATTGTCAGAGGAGAGATGCTGATGAGACACAGGCACCGGTCACCCTGCGTTGTCGCTCCCCTGCGGGTTCGTCCCAGCGTCTGACAATCCCGAGATAAAGTTACCAACCGGTATTATGATCGTTGGGCGTAGATATGACGACGTAACAGTTTTGAAGGCTGCTACCGCCTGGGAAAAGGCATTCGATTGGAAGTCAATTTGAGTTCTGGCCATGCGATCTGAATCTCGCCGAGGATACTGGTAGACGCTGTAAAGATTGACCGCCGTAGTAACATCACTCAATCACAATCACAATCACTCGGGCATATTATCCAAACCGCCCAAGCTTGACCCGGGAAACAACAGGTTGCAGTCATACTGAGTAAAGGCCATGGCCTGTTCAAGGACGGGTAAGAATACAGAAGGCACACTGCTCGCTGCGAGCATAGTCTTCTGATAATAGCGAACAATGTTGTGTGCATTTCCGATGCTGCATTCTTACTGATACCGTACAGTGTACTGTGTACCTGGGGATTGGCCCGTGCTCCGGGGGAGCTCCTGTCGCGAATGGCAGCTTTGGAAAAGTCGCGTCCCCCAGCTAGCAAGTCTTGGGCCGTGTTGCCCATCCCACTCCTCGCGGCGCATTCAACAATCAACACCACCACTGCCTGCCCGCCTGCCTGCCAACCAGCTCGAGAGCGAAAGCCTCTGGAATCGGTCGCTGGCTCCCGGCCCAACGCCCCATGTGCAATTAACTGACTGCCGTTTTCCAAAACGTCAAGCATCGGCAAACCCCCATCGGCCCTCGCTGAAGAGTGGTCAATTTGACGACCTGCCCAACTCAGCTCGCCATGTCTTTCAAGGTGCCCGATGACGACGATGAGAGCAGCCTGCTCTCCACCCCCGATCACAGTCGGCACGCCAAGGGGAAAGGCCTCTTCGACTTTGGCAACATGCCTTCCACCACCCCAGCTGCCCCTCCACCACCCCACGCCAGCAGCACGCCCGCGGGCACGCCTTCTGCCTCCTTCATGGGCAGCTCTTTGATGAAGGCTGTTGGTGCTAGTAACTCCAAGAACCCTTTCGCTCTGAGTGGCATGGATGACAAGACCCCTCCCGTCAAGAATCCTTTCGCTGCCGCAGGGTCCGCCCCCAAGGCCAACCCCTTCGCGCCTGCACCACCGAAGAATCTGTTCGCCGCAAAACAGAAATCGAAACCCAACGCTTCACTCGGCCGATCTGTTCGCTCCAGTACGACTCGCAAACCGTCGCGACTCAGAGAACAAGTCCTGGGCGATGACGATGGCGATGACGATGACGATGAAGACGTAGAGGAGGAGGAGGAGGAGGAGGAGGAGGAGGAGGAGGAAAATGCGACACACAGGAGGGGCGCAGGCTCGTTCCAGGTGGACTATGGAAACGACTCGGACGATGACTATGACGAATCTGAGGGGGACGAGGAACAAGATGACGCCCCAGTCACAACTCGAAACCGTTCAGCAAAGGCTTTTATGCAGCATTTCGACGAATACTCTGATGGCGAAGGAGAAGAGGGCGCAGGCGAGGGAGACATGTGGCTTGATATGGAGCACGACGAACAGGATGAGAACGGCGGGGCAATGGATGAGTCCGATCTGATGATGCTACAGACGCCAGCGGCGGACGAGAAAGTCTTTAGGGAGGCAGAGGGCATCTTCCGGGCCACAGCACAACGATCGGGCGGCCGGAGACACTCATTCACGATCGCTTCCATTGCGAAAGACCTCTACAGCCAAGCCAACTACGCGACAATAACGGAGCCGCCAGAGCTGATACTTGACACCGAGAACCTAATCACCCGACTCTACAAAGACGGCGTGGGAGCGGAAGAGGATGACGAGAGGCTGGATGAGACCCTGGCCATGGTCTCGGGGAAGCTCATCGGCCTGTGGAAGCAATACGTCGACACCCTGCCTCTGCAGTCCGAGGAGCATGCTGCTGAGATTGGCCCCGCACCTCAGTCCGTCCCATTCGAGAAGGCCACATACGTTGCGACCCTTGCCCTCCAAATACATCACACCAGGACAGGCGAAGATGGGAAGGCGACAGAACCCCTGCCAGAGTCCCTGTTCAGGTGGCTTGCTGAACACCACAACCCTTACCCGGCCCAGGTCCAAGAGGTTCTGCAATGCAAACCTTGTCCGGCCAGTCATAGCATGTTCTGGCCGACGGTGTGCATGGCTCTGCTTCGCGGCCAGGTCGCGGAGGCGCAGACACTGTTGGAAAATGCGGGCTGGGAATCCGTCAAGGCTAACCGCCGGGGCGAGTTGGAGTACTCTGGCCGCGCACTTGACAATGTGCGATTTGCGGCCCAGGACACTATCAACATGCTGGAGCTCTGTCCTGGGAAGAAAGGGAACTGGGACATCTCACATGATGACTGGAAGATCTTCCGTGTCAAGGCGAGAGGCGCGTTGGATCAACTGCGACGTTTCGCAGAAGGCAAGAACAGAATGGCCATCGATGACGAAATGTCAGACGACTACCAGTCCCTGACTGCGGCGGCCAGGAAAGCGGAGAGCCAGGTTCCTTGGGAGATCTACGAAAACCTGAACGTCATTTTCGAGATCGCCCTCGGCGCTCAAGACGTGATCCTCGACACTGCACAAGACTGGTGCGAAGCTACTATCGGGCTGTTTGGCTGGTGGGACGAGAATCGAAGCCACAAGAGTAATCGCCTGTCCAGGTCTCAGGCCCTCAGGATGGGGCCGCAAGCCATGGGCTTTGAGGGGTACATGGAACGCCTTGCCCACTCGTTCCAAACAGCAGTGGCGTCTGACTTCTCCTTCAACTCCCTCAACCCGGTTGAAGTCGGCATGGCGTGTGTCTTTGAGGACAACGCCAAGGCAGTCGTTGCCCTACTAAGAATGTGGTCGCTTCCCGTGGCTGCGGCAGTCGCAGAGATAGCATCTCTCGGCCGCTGGCTACCACAGCACCAGCCCTCGGCTCTTTACGCCTTCGATGACCTGGATTTGGAGGATATGGAAGTACTGGGAATCAACCCCACCGACCCGGACGAGACGGATGGGGTCAAGGACAACACACTGATACAGTATGCCCAAGAGCTGTCAAATTACAAGGAGTTGGCCTCGATTCGGGACAACTCTGGCGCGCCGCGAGATGGATGGGAGGTTGCGATCCATGTCCTCGGTAGGATGGACTCGCCACAACGGTCGGAGGAGACAGTTGGCGAGCTAGTTGACAATATCCTGGAGGAGATGGATGTTGAGTCCACCGAGATGGTAGACAAGGTGTGGAGGCTTCTCAACGAACTTGGCATGATCCAATTTGCCGAGCAGGTTGCAGAGGTAAGCTCGTCTCTCCCCAAAACACGCGAGATCTTGCCACGGCGGGCCGCTAACAAAGACCGCAGCACTTTGGTGACCTTTTGAAGGAGACCTGCTTCCGCTACGGTGAGGCAATGTGGTACTACGCCCTGTCTCATCGCCCAGCCAAAGTGCGAGACGTCATGCACTTCCTCATCGCCTACTCTCTCATCCAGTCCGCGGCATATCCACCTGCCGCAGAGCTGGACGACCACCTGCGGCAGCTCCTAAAGCAGCGCAACAGCACTCTTGAACAACTGGCTAAGCAGGATCTGGAAGCCGCCGAGCTCCTCGGCAAGATGCTTGCCGGTTATGCCACACTCCGCAAATTCTACGAGATCCGCGACGACGAGTCACTGCCGCTGGCAAGGCGGCAAAAGTCGGCCGCAGCAGCACTGACAATTGTGATTGCCTCTTCCGACGACAACATTCGTGGCGGTCTGTACGACGCATCGCGCGACGCAATCGTCGGCGAGGACTTCTTGCTGGCTCTGCTGGGCGAGGCGCTCGTATTTGTCGACCACAGCCAGCGCGGCCCGGGCTCTCCACCTCTGATTACACTTGAGCAGCTCGATGTTCTGCTCAAGGCAGTCGAGGACCTCCAGACCGTGGGCAGCAGGGTTTACGAGACCTGCAAGGATTTCTTCCAGTTGGTGCTTGCGTCTGCTCCCAAGCTTCTGAAGGGGTCCACGCCAGCGGATCTGATGAAGAAGTCGACAGAGAAAGGAAGCATGGTGCTAACGGGTAGCTCGATGCTGGCCTCGCAGCTGCATCGGTCTGTGGCCGGTGGATCACCTGGGAAGAGTAGCGCAGCAGCACCGAAAGGAAACGCACGGAGGGGCTGGGATTGGAGATCCGGGCTGGACTACTCGACGTCGGCAGAGCAGGTGTTGCGGATCCTAAGACTAGGTCTGACAAGAGACCTGGCCAAACTGTGGCTCGTGGAAGCGGACGGCGGATTGCTGTGAGCATGAGAGGATGTATATGGGACGCCGTCATTTCGAGAAGCATGCAGGATTCAAAAGGCAGCCATTCCAGTAGCACGTGATGACTGTTGATAATTTACTTGATGAAGACCAGGAAAGTGGCGTTGAGAGTCGAAAGATATCCTGGTTACGCCGTGTGAGCCCAACGGGGAGTTCAATGGCACGTCGTGATGCAAGTTATGCCGTGCTTCCACGTGAAGGCGGCAATTGCAATGTCCATTACACATCCAAAGGTAGAATAGATCTCCCCATTAATGGGCGGGGGCTCGGGGTTGTGCGGACAGTCCCGAATCGACGATTCCCAAACTTAAGCCCGGAGTTATAGTTGGGGGGCCACCAATACCCGCCTCGCGAACAGAACATCAATCAGACATGCAGGCCCTGTTCCCTGACTTTCTCTATTTTCCCACTCTCTCGGCCGTGCCCAAGCAAGCCGTCAGCGAATTCTTCTGGGACCCGCTTGCTCACGACTGACACAATTTTCGCCCACCATGACGGCGCCGGCAGAACCACCCAGATATGTTTACAAGATCGTAGACACGGAACCGCCGTTCCCCATACCGGATGTCTTCCCGCCATCAGAGCTCGACAAGAAGGACGGCTTCATCCACCTGAGCGCGCCGTGGCAGGTGAGTCAGGCCAGCCGGCATATAAGCACCAGTACCAGTACCAGCACCAGCACCACCATTACTACAACCATGCAGCCATACTATCCCATCCGTGGCCGGACTTCATCCTCAACATCCCTCAACAGCCCGCCCCCCCCCCACATTGAGATCCACCACCCATTCCCGACTTTCACGCGCTTCATTCGCTGACCACAAGAGAACCTCGGGGGTAAATTTAGCTCCCCATCACGGCAGACCTCTTCTTCAGCGGGCACACCACCCTCTGGGTACTCAAGGTCCGGCTGGCCAGCATCGGAGGCGCCGTGAGGTGGGAGCCTCCGGCCGGCGGCAGCAGCAGCGGCGGCAGCAGCAGCGAGGGGTACCCACACCTCTACGGCAGCCTGGGGCGGGCGGACGTCGAGTCGGTGGAGAGGTTCAAGCGGACCGCCGACGAGAGGGGCGTGTTCCAGAGGAGGTGGAAGGACGTCTTCTCCGATTCGAGGTGGAGGGCCTGGGAGGAGGGGAAGGGCATGGCGGTGGAGGAGTAGGTTTCTTCTGGCGAGGGGGTGACGGGGGAGTGCGTTGGAGTGGGAACGGCATATACTTACACATAGATTGTCGCAGTATGAAAGACAGTGGCGCCCTTTTACCATCTGACATGTACACACAGCCACGGCACTCGCCCGGCTCGCCAAAAATCCCACCAAGGAGTCAAAGGACGACCGACGGGTGGTACAGTCCAACCAGGTTATAGCTTGGCTCAGGGTAGACTACGCGTTCCTGCCACCAGCATACCGCTTTACATGAACCTTGGTCTCGTGGTCCTGTGTGGATGTAGAACACCTACGCTTATACATCATCACATCATCTCGTGGCGGGAACGCTCTTCCATAGTTTGTGACTTCTCATTTTACAAAACCACATCCTCGCCCCCATTCTCGACGCTGAAATCGCTATGCATCTCTCACCAACTATCACTGCGCAGTGTTCCACTACCAAGCAGCTCTGGTCTACTTACCAGTGAGCCTCGTTTCTTCGCCTCTCCTGGGCACTCGGCCCAGTTGACCTTCACTATCCCGCATGCCAGATCCAAACCGGCCGGCCTCGGACTTTAATATCTAGTTGACCTGTGCCTTGGCTCGTTCCACTTGTCTTCCACAACTCGCTCACCGAGTTTCGACCTGCCTGCGAGATCACACAAATCGGTCAGGAGACTTCACAGGCTTGCCGCAACCCAACCGTGCCAGTGAGTTGATGCATGGCTCTCGGCCGACTTTGCATTTTTCCTCCCCTGCTTACCCCTATTCTAACCTTGCCTTCTTCCCCCCTCGCGCGCTGGAAACAGCTTCCACAGTCCAGCCTCCGCCCGCGGGCCAGTATTAGCTTCGATCCTCAACTCCCCTGCTCTGTTGTGTGCGACTGTCAGCTTTGGCCCGCCTGCCATTTTCCACAGCCGCAATGAATGGGTGGCTGCTCTCAGTGCCAGCCGGTTCGTCGCTTGCAGAGCCGGCCTGAGCATCCGGGGGCGTGTGCCCCGGTCAGCCGCTTACGAGTCAACCGGAGCAGCTCACCCATGGCAGAGACGGATGTTGCCAAAGGACACCATCGCGTCCTCGCCACAGCCATTGCCTTTGGAACCCTCCCCACGCTTTCAATGGGGTTCACAAGTGCCTTTGCTTCAGCTGGTCCAAAACCACTTGTTCTCCCGGATGCATTGGCGTCTGCAATCGTCAGCCTCGATGGCTACTGGCTAAGACGATCAGGCCTTGACGACCTCGAAAGCAACTTCCGACGCCCTCGACCCTGACACCGATTCACAGGGTACTCACCAGCCGTCAATACTCCCACGGTGCTGCTGCGAAGGACAGTCTCAGCACAGCCATTGTGGGCATCTTGGGCGTGGCGTCTGTGATAGTGGAGTTCTAGTTCCACAACTGATAGAACAGCAGATATGCGACCTTGTTGTGGTCCTTGTGGTCCCGGACAGGCTTGCTCTTGGGCGTGCTAGTGCCAGACGAGCTCCCGTTGACGCCACTGCTGTATTTCTTTGTGCCATTTGCGCCAGGGCCGACCTGCTTCCAGTCGCCGTCATTGTCTATAGCATCATCGTCGCCCACGACGGCGAAGCGATTGCTGTTCGAATCGTTGATCCTCTCGTGCTTGGTAGCAGTGGCAGCCTTTTGGTTGGCTTCTTCAACCCCTGCCTCTGCGACAGCATCACCGCTAATACGGGTGATGACCGTGTCGTCGAACCGGAGCCATTCCTGGCCGTCCTGGCGAAGAGCATCAACGGTGTAATGGCCGCTGGTGACACTCGCACCATGGTGATAGACAACACCAGTGAGTTTGTACCTGGGAAGATCACGACCTCCAGCCAGCAATCTGTTGCGGGTCTGTCTCGAAAGGATTTCCTGTGGCATCTCAAATTCCAAGGGGTAGCGTACCACTTTCCAAGTCTTTTCGGCTTCGCCTCCGTTTACGTAGAAGCGTTTGAGATGCATGATTAGGATGGGTGGCAGACTTTCTATCAGGGTCTGCTTCGTTCCATTGACCTCAATACCCTGGGAGTTCTTCGATGTGATAGGTTCGGATCGGTGGAAGTACTTCAGTGCATCTATGACTGTCTTGATCGACGGGTCATCAATAGCAAGCGAGAGGTTTTGATATGCATTGTACGTGACGGACTCCTTGCGCGAGAGCCGGAGCACCTCTCGGTGTTGGCCGGAGAAAATCTTGCTGATGGGATTCGGGATTGTGGCGGGCCCTGATCTTTGGCTGACGGCGAGGCGCTGGCGCTGTCCCACCTCGGTCCAATCGTCCGATGCATCAGCGCTGCCGTTGATGTCATGTTGATCGAGTGAGGCCTGATCAGAGACCGTCGCGAAAGTTGCAGAGTCTCTGATCATTCTTTCACACTCCTCTTCAATACCGTTCAGCAATAGCATGAGGAACTCAGGAGCGTCATGTTGAGAGCCCGGCTTGATGAATGTTAGCCCTAAAGTGTCTATGAAGGGAGGCAAGCCCTGCGAGCCATGATGCCACTCACCTTTACGGTATTGAAACGCTCCAGCTCCCTGACAACTTTGTAGACGCCGTTCGGCGCAAAAGCCTTGCCCAGAAGATGGTGATCCTCGGGTTTCAGCTTTCTTTGCAACTGGTTAGGAGTATCAGCAGAATTGATTGGCCGGAAATCTGAGATGAATCCGATCCTACAGGATGGTCAGCTATTTTACACTTTGCAAAGAATTGGGCTCGGGACTCACATGGCATCGATCAACGGTGTTTTTGACGATGACTTAAAACTGTGAACGACATTTTTGCGAACTTGGTCGAGGAAGTTGTAGAATGGTGTGCAGAAGAGGAGCAGCTGCAGGACCTGTGGACAACATCTATGTAAGTATGCATTGCGCTGGGCTGCCCGTCGAAAACAGTGTCGGCCGAATCGACCAACTTACCGAGTTCATGTAGCAATCCGTGCCAGTATTTTTCAGGCCACTAGGTTCGATGAAGTGAATCGGACCGCTGTTCGCCGCCTCGAACGACTTGAGAGCTTCAGCCAAGGAAGCAGAGCTGGACTTGACCGTTGCCGCTGTGCCGATGATCTCGGATGAGGAGTTGTCACCAGTTGCTGTGCCGTTTACATCGGGCTGGCTAGTAGTTGACTTCGAGACAGAGCGTCCCTTCGCTATGGCGGCCCACGACTTTGGAGCGGATGGCGGAGCGGGTTTCTCCTCCTGCTTTGGCTCCTCGGGGGTCTCAGTCGTCTTGGGCTTATCGTCTTGTTTGGCAGTCTCTTCATGGCTGACTGTTGGTTTGCTACGATCGACGGCGCCGTCCTTAGGCAGGGCAGGAAGGACTGGCAGTGCTGGGACGGCACTGCGAGCTGTGGCCTTCGGTGGCTGCGTGGATGCTGAGACAGACGTCGACTTCTGCAGCGGGGAGCGCTGGGTCGTGGGTTCTGGCGTGCTAGTTGTCGATGTGGCTACATTGAGGGTGGATGATGTCGTTTCCGTCAAGCTGGAGTCGTCTCGCTCGTCAACAGCGGCGGGCTTCTCGGATGAAGCTTGGCCTTCCACGGTCACCGCTGCCGCAAGGCCTGCGGAAGTTTCTGACTGGGAAGCTTGTGGTGTGTCCGTTGTCATAGCCTGCGAGGCCTTCTTCTTCCTCCTGGGCTTGCTCCTCTTGGGCCAATGGTCAAGGGGGTGGGTAGACCAAGGGATCTGGAGAAAGTTAGTACAACTCTGTGCGAATTTCAAGGAGCGCGGGAGCAGACGTAAGCTGCAATAGCGCCTATTCCGTATGCTTGAGACTCACTTGATGCCATGTGCGCCCAGGCTGAGGCTCGATGGGGCTATAGACCGGCGACGTTGGCTGGGATGGTACCTGAGCACCGGTGCTTGACGGTCCTGATTGGTAAGCAGGCTTGGGCACTTCTTGTTCAGGCTCTGTTGAAGCCAGCCCATGCTCCGAGGGTTGAGGATAGAAGTAGTAAGGATCGGAGGCCGGTTCCCCATTATCGGGCTGTGCGGACGACGGCGACTGATTCACAGGTGTCTCGGTGGGTATTGGAGCGACGGGCACCGGGGCGGCCTGCGGGGCGGGATTGAAGGCTGGCGGAGTCGGCTGCGGAGGAGGGACGACGGGCGGGATGGGAACGACATCAGGAGACTGGACTGCGGCCATCGGAGGTGGCGGTGGGTAAGGAGTGTTGATAGAGGGAGACTGAGGCAATTGGTAATGAGGAATGGAGGCGCCAGGGTACCATGACTGCATGGGCATATGCTGCTGGCCGTAGTAGTGTTGTTGGTGTTGTGGATGACCGTACGCCGTAGGCATGACGCCGTTCTGGTTGTAGTGATAGCCCACGTACGGCTGCTGGTTGGGGTAGCCATACATGCCATTATAGCCTTGCTGAGGGTACGAGCCGTACATGTGGGCAGGGTACTGGGAGGGCTGGGCCTGGGCTTGAACCTGTTGCTGTGCGTAGAAGCTCTGAGGTTGGGCAGGGTGGGAATATTGCTGTGCCCTGCCGCGACCTCGGGACTGGGGATACTGCGACGGGTACAAGGCTCGGCCGCCGTTCGGGACGGGGCTTCCTCCCATGTTGTATGCAGGCTGAGCCCCGTGGCCTCCGTGGACCCCGTGGCCCCCGCCGGGCATGGCTGGCGACCCAGCCGGCAGATGACCGTTGCTCATCTTGCCGGCTTGGGAGGTATTGTTTCGCCGGCGCGATCACTGGCCACCGGCTCGTCGTCAGGGTGACCGAAGCAGCAGACACGGAGCTTGTCGTGGGATGCCACAGCGGGGATATCCAGCCTTGCTCGGAAGCACAGGTCTGTCTGTGGGTTCGACCGTGTAGACGTTGTGCAGTGCGATTCGACCCGAGCCGTTTGCCAGCGCGAGAAATCTGGGCAGAAGTCTCGGTTAGCTCAAGATCCTCCTGCCCGCGCGGGCTGGCCGGCTGTTTGCGACAAGCAGCTTGACGGGTGGGGTCTGACAGTTGTCACTCACAGGATATCAGTTGCTGGTCTGCCCCGAGGATGGCCAGATGGCTGGGCGAGAGGAACGGGCGGATGGGTAGGGATGCAAGAGAGCCTTTGGCCAGCTGCACGCAGTCAGAGGCTGAGAGCAATCAGTCACTCCGAATGATGTTGTTACGGGCTCCTGCGGGCTCGGCCACAAAATTTAGGAGGGAGCACAGTGACAGGGTACCAAGGTCGCAGCATTGGAACTTGGTCGAGCTCGGGTCACCCGGCGATCCCTGCCCATCAGGACTGTTCCTTGGTTGGTCCGGGGCCGGCAACCACAAATTACCCTGGGTACCTAGCTCACCCTAGCTTTTATCAGCCCAGGCAGGCATGGCAGGTAGCTGCAGCCCCCCGGGGGGGGGGGCAGGTGCCGCCAGCACCATGATTCTGATTCTGGCCCAAGCCACAGAAGTCTGCCTTCAGAGACAATCCAAGACAGCCCACACTTTCTAGGTTAGGCACACGTTATTGTGATCTTATCACCGTTGCTGTAATGGATGATAAAGAATCCTTATGACAAGCAACATGGAGAATAACGTCTGTTGGGAATGAAACCTGAACCTGCTCTCACTCAAGTTCTTCCAGATTTTCTTTGAAAAGCCTCTTTTAGTATGGACAAGGATGCGTTGCAACATCTGCAGGCTACAGGCAGGGCGGCCCTACTCTGCGGAGAGGGAGAAGGCATAACAAACAGTAGCAAACTTGAACCGAACGGGTGCACCGTTGAATTACAGAGATCGTGGTTTGTATCACCCTCCATGACAACCACATGGCGCACATGGGACCGTATATTCTCCGAAGCCACTCGACGCCTTCGTTACTACGGAAGCTCCAGGCAGACCGTACCACGCGGATCGTTGCCCGCCGCCACACGTATGATTTGCGAGCCACAGTACGTATCCAGCAAAACAAGCAACTGTGAAACCAGCAAGCCAAGACCTCGACAAGCACTCCGTCAACGCCCCTCCTCATCCCGGAACAGCCACCTCCCACCAGGCCTCATTGCCTCCCGGTACCTCTCATTCACTAACGCCTTCTGGATCTCCGCCGCCTGCCTCCTCTCCTCTGCCCTCTCCTGCGTGCTGGGGAACTCCACAGTCCAGTAGCCTGGCGGGCTCGGCATCCTGGAATACCTCTGCCGATGCCGCCCGAATTTGCTCGCCAGCTCCCACGTCTTGGCCAGAAGCCACGTTTCCTCCTTTTCGTCGCGCGTCATGCTGCCCAATTTGTAAGCGTCGTCCCCGAGGTAGTTTTCGAGCAGCTTGATGTCTTCCGCACGAGTGGTGACCGAGGGGCCAATATTTGAACGCTCAGCCTTGGCAAAGAATCGAAATGTCTTGCCGCAGCAGTTGAGGTCGGTGCAGCCAGACAGAGCTGAGCGTGCTTCTCGGCCCCGGACAACTTCGTCATAGACATAAGTTAGTCCATCATTGTAATTGGGATTCGGCTTGAAGTCTTCTGGTCTCAGCGTATCCTTTGCTGTCTGGCGCAGAGGCACCTCCTCCCTGTCTGTCGGGCGCCCACGGGGCATGTCGTCGCGCAGGATTGAGGGTCTCTTCGGGACACGTTCTCGGCCCGAGTTGGATTTGATTGGCGGTGCGCCTGCGGCCTTCCGCTGCACCGGGGTGGTTGGTGTTTCTTTAGGTGGCAATTTCTTGCCGTGAGGAAGCTCGCGCCGGGCTGGTACCTGGAGAGCGGCCTCGCAATCATCTTCAGGAGGGAGCTGGAGGCCGTGAGCTCTGTGGGAGGCGGGTTGGATTTTTGGTTGTGAAGTTCTGACGGACGGCGAGTTGAGCAAAGCGTCCAAGCGGTCCTTAGTCACTCGATGCTGAACAGGAGTCAAATCGGCATCTCCATCCTCCGCGAGATCGCTAATCCCTTGATGAAGCTGAAACGCCCTATGGCTCTGCTGCTTTTGCTCACTAGGGGACGCCAATCCTGATGTACGAGCAACAGCCCCGTGGAGCGTTGGGACATGGTCCAGGTTTCGAATGTTCCCGGGGCCTATTGTCGGCGTGAGGAGCGTCTGAGCTGGAACGGGCGGCGCAACTGTGCCATGTGAAGAGGTTCCAGTCACTCTTGCATCGCGTACGTCATCCCCCGTGTATTGCTGCTGGGCTTTGGCCATCCCTTTGGGTTTCTTGGGAGTTGGGACATGGATATCCTCCTCGAAATCGAGACTCTCGGTGGGTGCAAATACGTGTGTCTCTCCGGTACATTCAGGCCCCGGACTGCTGTGTTCGGACTTGATCCTCTGCACTTGTTTGCTCTTGGGCTCATCTCCTCGGTCACGTTTCCTTTTGTGGACTGGTCTTTCGGACACAAATACCGGTCCATCTGATGATAACTCGACCTTCACGGCAACCTTCGAGCTGTGTTCTCGCTGTGCAGGAAGCTTCGGAAGCTCGAGTGGCTCAACAGCAGGACCGTTCTCGGGAGTAGTGGCCTCAAATAAATCTTCTGCCAAACCTCCTGATATTTCGGTACCATTCTGTGCTACTGTGCCAGCATTTCTCGAAGCACTCGGAGATCGAGATGGTTCTGGCGCTGCATTGATCGGACGCCCGATGCTCGAATTTGGACTTTGCCTGTGAGGCTCGTCCACGCCGACATCCAAATGTTCGTCATCAGTTAGTGTTCCAATATCAGCGGTATCGGCATGCGTCCCCGTGGCTCCTCTGGACTGATACCGGGCAAGTCTCTTCCGCAGCCTCTCGATGATTGCTTTCTGCTTGTCTGAAGCCTCTGCCCACTTGTCGATCTGCTCAACCCTTTGCCGCAGCACCGATTTGTACCTGTCCCGCGACTTTTCTAGGTTGTTGTACTTTGCATGGAGCTTTTTGTATTCCTCCTCGTAATTTACTGCTTCGAAACCCAGTCGGGTAGGGGGGTCCACAGTTCGGGAAGCGGCGAGTTTGTTTGGGGGCAATTCGCCCAGTGGTACTCGTCGCTCGGCGAATGTTTCTCCTGGGCCTTTGTGGGACTGTAGCAGCTCTCGTACTTGTCTTCTCAGCGATTCATTTTCTTGCTGTAGCTGAGCAGCATTGGCGGCGTGGTCCTGAAGCTGCCGTAGCTCCCACAACAGCTCTTCGTTTCTCCGATCGCGCTCTTCTAGCTCTGAAGATCAAAATCAGTAAGCTAAACAGCTGGGGACTATTTTCCTCGAGCAAGAATGGTTGCATACTAGCTTTTGCGCCCTCCTCGATCTTGTCAAACGCGTCTGCCACAGCCTCCTGGATGGCAGATTTGCCATCCCGCAGCCAGGTCGACATCACCACTCCCTGTACTCAGCAGATGAGGGACATTGTGTGCCGAACTCTTGTCTTGAATCCGTCGGTGGGGAGGTAATCGGGACCAGTATATTCCCGAGCCCTGAGGTAGAAGAGGGACATGGGGCCGGTGCGGTGTTGAAGTGTGCGTCTCCCTGACGCGTCTCTCACGACGCGGTCTGGGGGACGGGACGCCCTGTCACATGAGCCAGTCCCGGTTGTCGGGCAGCTCTTGGCTGGCCCGGCTGGGCTGGCTGGCTGGCTGGCGCTGGCTCGGAAGCAGGGGTCGTGCTGCACAGGCCAGGCGCTGTGGGCCCTGATGCCTTTCCACCTGACCCACCTGTTCGCCAGATGGATATTGGTAGAGACCAGATAATATTGTGCAAGATGGACGACACATTGATCAAGCACAAGTGCCCTCCCCTATTTATGACAAACTTCTTGTTCTTGTTGTATCTAAACTGTTCAGGTGTTTACTTTGCCCGTCTTAAACCATCAAAGCCCAATGGCCGCCGAATGTTCATGTTCCTCGCAATCTTTTGAGTTGTGAAGTTCTTCCGTTTTCGTGTTGGCGTCCAACATCTTCCGGGATGCCTCCACTGTCACAGGCAGGCAGATTGCAAATGTCTCGCCAAGCATACCTCGTGGTTCTTTGGCCCGTCTGACCGCATGTTCGCGACAATTTCAGGAGCAATGACGGCGTAGCGACCTGGCTCCTAGTGTTGTCCTACTGTACCTATCGGAACACGGTCCCCCGACGGCGTCGTGCGACCAAACACCAGTTTGATCCCGGTTTGCCATCCTCTAAATCCTGCAGCCGCTAGATAAATGGTGGATACTGTGCCCGACCAGCTACGGTACGTCATTACTTTTTTCTCGGGTACACATGGTATCCGAGGGTATGGGACGACCGCCTGGGCGCTTGGGGCAAAGAAAACCGCACAACTGTCCGACCCAAGGCCCGGCGGTCGAGAATTGAAGCGGTGGATCAGGCTAAACAGACAAAGCGTTTGTTCGAGAAGGGTCCAGCGGCGCACTATCCCTTGCACTACCGCTCAGTCTACCTGATTGAATCGCCAACGGTGCGAACGGTGCCAACAGTGCAACGGTTATGCCGGTGATGAGGAAATGGGCGAGTGTAGATACTCGGGAGGTGCGGGTGCATGATCTTGGCCAGCGACATGGTTCTCTCACTTGCTGAAAAACAGATGAGACGAGAGTGTTCCTCATGAGATCTATAAAGAATTGCTGTGTATATTGCTCGCATGCTAACATGCTAACCCGGGTTATATGGCTGGTTCTCATCAGTTCCGATGAGGAGTTGGCAAGGGGCTCTCTCCTGGGCCTGTTTGTCAAAGTCAATTCAAGGGGCTTGGACACATCAGATGCACACATGTCAAATTTTCCAGGGAGCCGTGCACACGACCGCAACCACAACCGCAACCGCAACCACAAGTGTGCTATGCTAATACTGTGGTACACAATCCCAAGAGACTATGCCATCAACACCAGCCTAGCTGGGCAATTTGGTTCTCACGTGGTGCCTCTAGGCCTGCAACATGCAGGGGACGGTGACACCCTGCGGCCAGTGCCACAGCCCATGAGGAGTTGGTATCAACCGAGAGAAGAGAGATCTTAGATGTATGCAGGGGTTGGTGCCCCACCTGCCACTTCTGGCAAGATGGCATTGTTCAAAAGCCTGAGGGCAAAGACTGTGCCTGTCATGTCACTGCCCACTGGTCGGTGGGAAACCAATGTGTGTGGGGCAGTGGCAGCCAGGGCTCAGAATTCACAGCCAGATTGGGACGGCACCCTTTCACTGGGTCGGCATGTTGGCATACAGACCGTGGTCATATCTTTTTCCTGTGTGACTCCCACAGGCCTACATAGGTACCTAGGTAGGTAGGTAGGTACTGTACCTAGGTAGGTTCGTGCCTGTCTTTGTGGTGTACCACCAGAAGGGTCAGGCCAGCCTCCAGATAGATGATTGCCAATACCATTTTTGTGGCCAGTCTGCAGGTCTTTGTTGATACCCGCTGCGCCTGTCTGCCCCTCTTTGGCCTGTCACACAGGGTCTTCCAATCTCTGCAAGGACCCCCTGTCGGGGTGGATGCGGAAATTCACTTCCTCGGCCCTCTGGCCGTCTGGCCCTCCTGTGCTGTTGTAGTGTACCTATGCAGGAAGATGTGACTCCCTATCTTGCCCCTCTTCATGTACTTTGTGCCCAAGTATTCCACACCCTTTTCCCCAGCACTTTCCCCCAGCCTGGCCAGCCTGAGATACCTGCTTGGTTGTCCTCGGTTGCCGTGGAAAGATTTCCTTGCAAGTCCCTTCCCTAACCAGGCCAGCAGCAGACTTGTTTGCCAGTCACACAAATCTAATTTGCCTGTCTCGCATTTTCTGCCTATGCCTCGCCTCACCATCTCTCCTACCACCTTTACTGTGTACTCACCTACTCACCTACTCATCCATTGACCCCTCGCACTCGTCCAATTTCCCACCAACATCAAACCCCCCCCCCCCCCCTTCTTCACAAAAATAAAAACTGCTACCCAGGAGAGGACCCTCTGCCACCGGATCCTGCACGTACCTCGAGGCTCTGGACTCTGGACTAAAGTACTTGGGCTCAAACGGTATGTAGCCAATGGCGTCCCCGACCTGGACGGAGGAAAATTCGATTCGTACCTGCCCCACTCACACAGCAAACGGTTTTCACCCCACCTCCACCTTTTGCCCTTCCCTTGCCTTCCCATACTTTGGCCTGACCTGCGTCCTCCCAACTCCAACTCCGACGCCAGTTTTGAAAACCTCACTTCTCTCCTACCAACTTTTTCATAATCAGTTTATTCGCTGACAAGACTCTCACCTGCTCATCTCAGGTCTCAACCACTCACCCTCAAAACCCAACCCCCAACCCCAACCAACCAACAATCATGGATGCCAGCAACTTCGGCGGCGGCGCTGCTCCTCGCGCCTGCTACAGCTGTAAGTTGGACCCGTACCTGAACCTCGCCCGCCCATACTGCCCTGGCCTCCATCCCTAGAGCGCAAGTCCAATGCACATCCAAATGGTCTCGCGACCTCATGGATCGTGTCTGCGGCATCACATCCCTCGCCTGCCCTTGATCCCAATTCTACGGCCTCGTCGCGGTCGTCCGTCTGTGCAGCCCATGGCCGCTGGCCGTTTTGGTTGTGCCCGCGCTTGTGGCACAAGCGCACTTGATCGTTCGGCCGCCGTCTGCATGGCCGGGCCCAAGGCGCTGGCACACTTGTGCGCTTTGGCATTCTGCACTTCACAACGCTCCTTTTGGCTCTGTTCGCAGCGATCCAATTCTAAGAGCTCATCTCCAGGGCACAAAACTGTACCCTTCTATTTCGTTCACGTTGGCGTGGTGTGTTGAGAGATCTGACGAGTATGCGATTTAGGCGGTGCCACCGATCACCAGGTATGCATGGTCACAAACCAGGGCGCATGAGGTCGAGGACGTGTCATGTCGTCGCAG
This sequence comes from Diaporthe sp. PMI_573, assembly GCA_021399435.1. Taxonomy (NCBI): domain Eukaryota; kingdom Fungi; phylum Ascomycota; class Sordariomycetes; order Diaporthales; family Diaporthaceae; genus Diaporthe; species Diaporthe sp. PMI_573. The sequence goes on along the minus strand of JAJTUP010000002.1, from coordinate 3,202,969 downwards.
ATACTGACTACACCCCCCCCCTTACAGGCTCGCGAGTGCCCTACCCGTGGACCCGCCAAGTGGTAAGTGCCTGTCCATGCCCCGTCCAGAGATGCGCCAATTGCTAATCAGACCTCCAGCTACAACTGCGGAGGTGAGACCTACGAAAACCTCACAGCGATGATGGGTTCCCATGCTGACTATGATATTTCCTGCATCAGCTGAGGGTCACATGAGTGAGTTTCTCGACAGCTTCCGTGAAACGGCTAAGAGCAGCGTGTTGACGATCACATTACAGGCCGTGAATGCCCCGAGGGTGCTAAGGACACCAAGACCTGCTACCGCTGCGGTCAGGCCGGCCACATCTCTCGTGATTGCCAGTCTGCTGGCCAGTCCGGTGCCGGTGCCGGTGGCGGCGGCGGCCAGGACTGCTACAAGGTTGGTTCATACTGTTCAATCAGCACAGACTCATTCGCTAAGGAAAATTCCAGTGCGGCGAGGTCGGACACATTGCTCGCAACTGCCCCCAGAACGGCGGCGGCTACGGTGGTGGATACGGCGGTCGTGGTGGATACGGCGGTGGCTATGGCGGCGGCGGCGGCGGCCAGAAGACTTGCTACAGCTGTGGTGGCATTGGCCACATGTCTCGTGAGTCTCCTTTCTCTTTGCCCAAATATACGGCTTGCGGACTGGTAGCTGACATTTATCCAAACAGGTGACTGCGTCAACGGCTCCAAGTGCTACAACTGCGGCGAGAATGGCCACTTCTCTCGTGACTGCCCCAAGGGCACCTCTACCGGCGAGAAGATCTGCTACAAGTGTCAGCAGCCTGGCCACATCCAGTCCGAGTGCCCCTCCGCCTAATTGAGCTGCGGCATACAGACGACTACATAAACTTACAACCGGCCTGGTACTGTCAAGCAGACACGTCTTGACTGCCATGTATGATGGAGGAAGGTTGTTGATTCGCGATGGGATGCGAAGTTGCGGCTCCAGTGTGGAGCGGTGCTTGGGACCTGTGGTGACGATGGTCGTCTGGATACCCCGGATCATGATGTGATGGCTCTTTCTTCTGCTCTTTGGAACTTATTCTGCGACACCGATACTTGGCCCCGATCGCCAAACTACGACTCGAGGAATGGCCCTGGTCTTCTAATATGAGATGGGCTGTCGGGGATTTCCATCCACCAAAAAAAAACCTTCGGTCTTGACTTTCATGCGGATTTCGGCATAATGACTTGCTTCTTTACTCAAAATCGGGAACACATGGCACACGGCAATGGACTCTGCACTCTAGTTGAGACAACCTATTTATAGGCTCTTGTTAGAGAAAAAATTGATGACTCAAAAGCAAATTTGTTGGCATGATGAATGAATAATCGGACAAGAAAAGGATTTCGGTCACCTTGTTCAGCGCGTGAAACCCTGGTGATCGACCGCCGGGGCCGACAATCATGGCCGTGGACAATGGAAAGCATGCAGTATCCATGTCCCCGCGTACTGAGAGGAAAGACGGGCGTCTATACTGGCCGTCTTGCCCAGGAAGGCAGAGAACCTGCCCAGTAGCTGTGTCCGACTTGTCTCCAGGGAAGCGTCACATCGCCAGTTCCCAAGGCCAATTGTAATTATCTTCGGGAGTGGAATATTGTTTCTAGAGCACACGACGCTGTCTCTAAGTGGAGCCTGTTTCTTCCCAACTCGTTCTGTACGAAGTCTTCTGCTCTACTAGCGAGGACCCATCCGAGATGACTTGAGCACCAAAGGATCCACGGCCATGGCGATGTCTTTCTAGTCATCCTTCCCATGAGCGTCCTCGGAATCACCATGGCTGCCAGTAGCACCTGCGCCCCGCCCACGCCTCCCTGCCAGTCGCCTTCCCACGCTCTCTCCACTCCAGTACGCGCCCGTCGCCGTGCCCAGCGCCACGAAGGGTGACGTGTGCTCGCCCGCCAGCCACACGCCCCTGTCCTTCCACCCCTCCCGCATCGTCTTGATGTCCTCGTCGCCCTCCCGTAGTCCCACCTGGAAGTTGCTGTAGGAGCCGTTGCCGGCGAGGTCGTCGGCTAGCCAGGTGGTGGCGTAGCTGCAGACGGGCTGGCAGTCCGGGGAGTCGGGTCGGTAGTTGGGCAGCTTGGTGTAGTAAGGGCTGAAAAAGCTGTAGAGGAACTTGTCCTTCTCCTGCTCGGAGGAGAGCGACTTGACGGTGTTGACGATATGGGCGGACTGCGCGCCGTAGATGTAGAACAGCAGGGTCGGGTGTGAGACCTCCGGCCCGAGAGATGCAAGCTCAACGACCTCGATCGTCCAACGGTCTGGGTTCGTGTCTAGCGCAAAGCGTGGCGAGAGCCACTGGGCAAAACCTTGGACATTGCGGCCCCCGTTGTTGGGGTCCGGGTTCAGCCAGAAAGCCTTGGGAAATGAGATGTATACCTTCTCCAGGCAGCCATAGCTGATGCTGTTGATGGCCTTGGTGAGGCTGGGTGGGAGGGCCGGGTCGAATGCCTGGGGGTTCTTCTGGAGCCAACCCAGGGGGCAAGTGACAACGAGCTCATCAAAGGACAGCTGGGTGCCGCTGGATAGTGTCACCTTGACAGGATCTTCCTGAGAGTGTCGAGCATGGATCCTGTGCACGAGTGTGTTATAGTTGATCGTTGCACCTTTGAGAGCCGGCGCAGCTATATGCGCCAGAATCTTTGCATACGTGCCGGAGCAGTAGAGGTTCTCTGCGACAGGGCTGTCAGTGACGATTCAGTCAGCCAGATGAAGGGAAACGACTTACCGCCTTCTATGCACTCCTCTAGCCAGAAGAATTTGAGGGATTGCCTCTCGACCGGGCTGCCCACGAACGCACCCCACAGGTCGGCCATCTGCAGCACGATTTCCCTTGTTCGTTGCCAGTCTTCCGTTGATTCGGGTATCAGCTCTTTGAGTTTTACCTTGAAGAAATCTAGCAAGCTTTCGCTGGGGTCGATCTCGGCTGAATACTTGTTCGAGTGCTTGAACGCCGCCTGGACGATATCCCACATCATTTCCGAGTAGCACTCGCCATCTTCGAGGCCATAGAGCTCCCCATCCTCGTTGAAGACATACGAATCGTCGTCGTCCCAACTTCCAAAGGCCGTATTTGTCTCCTTGGCGATGTCCAGAATGGAATTGTTGTCGGCTGATACGTGTTAGTCACCTGCTACGGAGTCTAAGGTGTCGCATTCTGGAAGATTCCGAAACATGAAGGACGGGGATCCGGAAAAGGAGAAGAGTCATGCTTACTGCCGTGGATCCAGTTGGGTCCTACATCAACTGTGATACCGTTGGCCAAGCGGTCCTGATATAAACGGCCGCCTATCCTATCGCGGCCCTCGAGGACGGTAACGTGGAAGCCGTGCTGGAGAAGGATATCTGCGCACCGCAGACCTGCTAGCCCAGCACCGATAATACCGATATGTGGCACCTGGCCATGTTGAGCTGTCTGCTATTCAACTGATCAGCATATCTCCCTCATGGTACCGCTCAGTCACCAGTTAGTCGGAGCTGTAGAAGTGGTGAATAGATAGCATTCATGAAGAGAGAGAGGGGTGGGCGGTACGAAGCCAAGTGCAGCCGTGGACCTCAAAGATGTCCATAGATGCAATGTAGTCTGTGGGATACTGGCTTACCCTTGTTTCTGAATCCATGGTCGGCACTGGCCGGTCGAACTGGTCCGGGTTGAGGCCCGATATTGTTTGGCAGTGTATTGACTTGAGATCAAGATAGATCCGGGACATGTGCCGCAGAGTCGGACTAGTGCACGTCATTGAATAAGCATCCATGTTAATCTGATAAGCCGAAAACCACGAGCGGGAGAGTGTGACGGGAACAAGAACAACGCGATGGGTCGTTGTCTGAAGCTGCCCGTACGAAGGAGTGATGCTCCTCCCGCGTGGCTGAAAGAAGTCAACCGGTATGTGTGGGAGGGCACGAGGTCATCCGGATGAGGAGCAGAAGCCGCGTTGGGGGCAGAACACCAGACGGGCTGCAAGGAACCACCACAGAGCGAAGCTGGTGAGTTGCAGCGGCGTCACTTGAGCAGCGGGCAGAGTTGAAAAACGAGCATTTCAAGCTTCAAACACACAGTACGGGGGAATGGTTATCTTGAACCGTGCCGCATGGTGGAGGATCAGGTCACAGAGCAAATGAAAGTGTGCCATGTCCACGTGGTGGGTGTTCTTGGACGGCCAGCCAGCACTACCGGCCTCGCCCCCAAGATGAACACGGTCAAGACACTCCCGCTATCGACGCATTGCATTGTTTCTGGCAGGGACATGTTCCATCGGGGGTCTAGTTCTCCATCTCAGAGGCTTCTGCATCAGTCGACCCAGCGATGTCGGGTTTGAGACAATGCCGGGCCATGCGGCCGAAAGAGTTGAGAATCGCAGCAGGAGCTTCACTCCAAGTAGGCGTGTAAGCCCGGCCTCGAACATGATCGGCAAAGAAAGACCAAGAGTTGTCTAACACGTAGACCGGTTGATACTTTGGGTTGCGCCTGTCCAGAAATGGGTTTGAGGGACGGGCGGGGGTGGTCGGCCGGGGATGCACAGGGCAAAAGGCAACATTGCGGAAATGAGCGAGGGAAATTCTTATAGGACATACCGTCGCTGGGGCACGTATGTGAGGCAGGATGTTTCTCTGGGACAGTTCGGCCGTGGTCAGTGTGCTGAGCCAGGCAGGGCGAGAAATTCGACAGGTGGGGGCACTTGTGTGCCTACCTACCTTGGGAGGTACCTAGGTATGTCACGGTGGAGACTGCAGAACAGTTGGATGCTTCATTTTGCACTTGTCCTACACCACCTAGTCATACAAGAACAATCAAGCGCTATTGTCTGCATACAATCGACAATACGTCCGATGAGAATATTGTATCAATTGGCATCGACCTCTTCTCCCCAAATCTTGAGAGAGGAAAACCAACTCGGCATACCCGGACCAAGCTCGCGAGCTGTCTGCGGCAAAAGCAGTCCATTCTGGATCGACTCCACTCGACCGACCACCAGCCTAACAATAGCGGTAGATCTGGTGTGTTGAACGGTCCAAGGAGAAGTCAATCTCCAACGGAGCGGCCCCTTGCACCGCCGTCCCCTGGCGTTGCGAACGACGGCTTCGTGGAAAGGCCCCACCACACCGTTCACATGCTCGGAGCCAGGGGCCCAGCGCCAGTCTGGGGAAGCTGGGGGGACTTGGCCAATGGGACAGCGTGCAAATACAATCCCCTGGGTCCCTGGGATCAGCTACCCCGGCCCAAGCGCGACCATCCATGCCTCCCCCGTCTCCAAGGGCCAGCTATCCAGCCTTGAGCCGAGGCAACCGGGCTCATTCCGCAAGGGTCACCCGCCCAACCAAGGCCGCCGTGCCGTCTGGCCACCAGCATCGTCTTCGTCCTGGCGGTGTCCGTCTCTTCCTCCTCCTCCTGACTTTTCTTTCGTCTCACTCACCTCCTGCCTTCCTCCTGTACCTCCTCAACCCACCCTTCCCCACCATCAAGCCCGCCTAGACTCTCGACCCTCGAGGTGTTTTGTCTCACAAGGCTCATCACGACCGTCACAATGGGCTCCGTAGCCACACCAAAGACCTTCACCCGCGAGCAGGTTAAGAAGGAAGGGGATACAGAGGACCAGGTGTTGCTCATCATCGACAGCAAGGTCTACGATGTCTCCGACTTCCTCGATGCCCACCCTGGAGGAGAGTCCGTGCTGCGCCAGGTCGCCGGCACGGACGCCACAGACGCGTTCTACAACCTCCACCGTCACGAAGTCTTGACCGGCAAGTATGCCGAATTGGTCGTGGGTACAATCGAAGGCGAGAAACCCCAGATAGTCAACCCTGGCCCGGGAGAGCTTTCAAAGGTCCCTTATGCCGAGCCTCTCTGGTTGTCCGAACCTTTCAAGAATCCCTACTACAATGAGAGTCATCGGAGGCTGCAGAAGGCCATCAGGAGGTTCACCGATCTACACGTCACCCCTGAGGCACAGGCAAAAGAAAAGGACGGCACGTATATCAGCCAAGAGCTCATCGATCTCATGTCCAAAGAAGGCATTCTTCACATGCGACTTGGGCCCGGCAAGCACCTGCAGTCGGCGCCCCCGCTGCTAGGCGGTGCGGTGAAGCCCGAGGAGTTTGACTATTTCCACGATCTCATCATTGGCCAGGAAATGACACGGTCGTCGGCTAGAGGTTTCCAGGACGGCAACATGGCAGGAATGACCATCGGTTTGACAGCCGTCCTGAACTTCGCCAACGATGAGGCTTTCAAGAAGAAGATCGCGGATGAGGTGTTCAGTGGCAAGAAGAAGATCTGCCTGGCAATCACCGAGGCTTTCGCCGGCAGTGATGTCGCCGGTCTGAGGACGACTGCAAAGAAGACACCTGATGGCAAGCACTATATTGTGAACGGGACCAAGAAGTGGATCACCAACGGTGTCTTTAGTGATTATTTCGTCACCGGTGTGCAAACCGACAAGGGCCTGAGCGTGTTGCTCATCGAGAGAGGCGAGGGTGTCGAGACCAAGCTGATCAAGACGAGTTACTCTACTGCTGCCGGAACGACCTATATCACCTTCGACAATGTCAAGGTGCCGGCAGAGAACCTGCTTGGCAAGGAGAATCAGGGTATTTATGTGATCCTCAGCAACTTTAACCACGAGCGTTGGACCATGTGTTGTAAGTTGAGCCAGTGTATGTGAGATTTGCGAGCACCCACACTAACTATGCTTCTATAGGCGGCACTGTACGATACTCGCGGATGATTGTTGAGGAGACTTTGAAGTGGGCGCACCAGAGATTGGTGTTTGGCAAGCGACTCATCGACCAGCCGGTCATTCGTCTTAAGTTGGCGAAGATGATCGCCCTGGTCGAGGCTCACCAGTCGTGGCTGGAAACCATCACCTACCAAATGTGCAACATGCCTTACTCTCAACAGTCCAAGTACCTTGGTGGACCGATCGGTCTGCTCAAGATGAGTTGTACGCGCATGGCTCACGAGATTGCGGATGAATCAGTGCAGATCTGGGGTGGGCGAGGACTGACACAGTCAGGCATGGGAAGGTAAGCAGTTTTTGGATACGATCTTTACCCTCTGAAACAGGCCATGGGCCACCTTGGTTCTTTGGACAGCTAACTCTAAAAAAAACAAAACAGAACCGTTGAGAACTTCAACAGGGGCTACAAGTTTGATGCCATTCTCGGAGGCGCAGAGGAAGTTCTGGGAGACTTGGGCGTCAGGCAGGCGATGAAATTCATGCCACATGAGAAGTTGTAAACCGTCGGATGACTTTAGTCTTTACATTGCACGGAATCTGGGCTGTAGGATGACCGGGTGGGGAGCGTTCAGAATGGGCGTTCCTGTGTTATGCTCCGGCTAACGGTACGAGAAAGGTACTCATTCATGTAGGTGCATGTACGCTGAATACTCCATAGCCCATTCCATGTGATTAAACTTGGTGAATAAGGTCTTGATCAAATCATGTCTGCTCAGATACTAATAAGTGATCACACCAGTACACAGTAGTTGTAGACCATGCGAACAGACGTGCCCCCCCCCCACCCAACCGCTGACTCAGCGCGAAGGGGAGCCGGACAATGCAGTCATTTCAGCCCCACCAAACTTTTGGAGGCGCCGCGGTCCGCTTGACTCACTCGCGCTCTCTTGCACGATGCTTAGAAGCTGGGCTTACCTTTTCTGCACACGACCGTATCAACCAATTTCTGACAGAGAAAACTACAGTCGAGCATCGGTGTGAGAACACCTCCTTCGGAGACCAATCCGACAATCCCACGCCCAAATACCTACGCAGAAGCCCCGTCCCCCGCCTGCACAAGCTTGCGGCCATGGCGGCACCACAAAAAGGACATGCGAGCCTCGAGAAGTTCCTCAAGTCGCTTAAGGGGCGACCGCTGGATGCTTCGATAGAGTCGTTGATATCGTAAGTACATAGCAGGTCAGGGGCTGTATCAAATATACAGCTGACAAACGCCTCCCTTCCTGCAGCCTGCTCAAGCGGAGACAAATCACCGGTGCCGACAAATGTGCCATCGCAACAGCCCACATCCTCCTCCATGTTGTCGCAAAATCAAAGTGGAACAATGTCGTACAGCTCCTTGACCGGGTCGAGCGAGTCGGCCGGAAGCTGGTTCTCGCCCGGCCTCAAGAGCTGGTGATTGGCAACGTTGTGCGCCGCGTCTTGGGTCTCATCCGCGACGAGGCCGAGGAGGACCGCGGTGGGAATGGCGACGACTCGATGTCTGACATTTCGGCCCTGCCTGGCGACGAGCAGAATCCGACCTCTGCAGATGCCTCGCCTCCGTCCCGACCAGCTCCTCGCATGGGCATGCTCACTTCCACCAGTTCCTTCCACGTACCGCAGTCCATGTTCAATCTCCTCGCCAACTCGCCAAAGCTGGACAGGAGCTCGGCAGGGTCGCCCTTTGCAAGGGGCTCTGGAACTTCCACGCCCATGTCACACGCCCAAGTCGCCAACAACTCAGCTCTCCGCTCGGAGGTCATTGATGGTATTGAGGAGATCAAGGACGAGATCAGTCAGGTGGATGACCAGATTGCAAGCTTCGCCGAGGTCCAAATACATCCGGGACACCACGTCTTGGTCTACAAGCCAAGCCCAACTGTGGAGAGGTTTCTGATCGCAGCCGCAAAGAGGAGGAAGTTCACCGTCTTCATCGCCGGTGCAACGATCCCCAAGGCATCTGAAGAGCCACCATACGCGGCGTTGCGCAAGCAGCTGAGCAAATTCGGTGTAAACACTATCAATATCGCAGGAAGCGGCGTCGCGGCGTACATGGCAAGTGTTAATGTTGTAATCCTCGATGCTCAGGCTGTGACCGCGAATGGCTCGGTCATCGCCGTCGGAGGCGCTGCGGTGGTCGCAAGGGCTGCCCGCGAGTATAGCAAGACAGTGATCGTCCTGGGCGGTGTGTTCAAGCTCTGCCCCGAGGATGAGCCCGACCTGGATGCACTCGTCCAGGCCGGTAGCCCAATGGACCTGGTCGGTTACGACGGCCACATGGTCGACATTGACGTCGAGAACACAAGCTCCGAGTACATTGTTCCGGACTTGGTGGACATCTACATTACAAACCTGTGAGTACTCAAAAAGTTAAAGGTCACGCTGGCTACCAATCTGCTGACTATCGACTTAGGGGACCACATTCTCGAGATCATCTGCAAGGTGTTGTTGCCGATCACTATAAAATCGAAGACGTGGATTTTCTGCTCCAATGACATCAGAAATCACGAGACGAGGTATCGAAAGGCACGAACTGCTGGTTGGACGCGACAGCTTTACAAACGTTCTGCAGTTTCCGAGCATTCTTATTGGCCTGAATGGTGAACACGCGCGGCGTTGGAAGCCCAGAGAATGCTCTCAAGGCTTGCAACTTCGCTCAAGCCTTTTTAGAGCCTCGAGTGCTGCCTTGCGGGGCCGCGTCAGCTTGGACTTAGCATGCAGCTGGTTGCGGTAGGAGTCATAATGGAGGTGGGGGAAGGCCAAGAACTATTGGAGAGCTGTGACGCGGGAGAACCGCCCAGCCCACTGCTTGGTGTAAGACGGCCTAAATCCCTCCTGGGTGAGGAGCCTAAGCGAACGGCCTCCGCCATCACGGGGACCACCCATACTCGGATGCCCGCAATTGCAGGGTTGTTCAGTGAGCTTATTGAGACTTCATGGGGTCCTTTCACGGCTCGGTGCCGAGGAACGACGAAATGAAGCATGCCATCCGAGTTGGTGAAGGCTGTGTGACGGCGCAGTCATAGACCACTGGGTAGACAGCCGCGGGGCAGAACATCTGATTACAGTAGTTGAAGAAAGGACGACCCCTCCAAGCTGAGTTGTCATCCACGCCATCAACTTCAAGACCAATTCCTTCAACGTTCCTAAATCGTCCGTTTCCCATCAGTCTTCAAGTGACCTTGCGCAAAACTCCCCTCGGTCCTGCCATTCTCAACTCCCATTCTCCTCTGTTTCTTTTGCCACATCAACTCATTCATCCGCACGCTAGGACCAGCGAGAGTAATCTTTGTCCTTGCCCATACCAGCACGCAACACCATTACGAATACAAGATGACGTCGCATCTGGACGACGCGCCAGACATCCCACCGCCTCCATATTCTGAGACGGACATATATTCCAACCCGGAATCTCATGGACACTCTCCTATACTCCCTCAGTCTCAAACACTGCCTGCGCATCATCGTACACCATCCCACAATAATTCAAACAGCGTTCCCGTGATGGATGATGCCTCTTCAGCCGCGGTCTACGAGCGACGTGATTTACACGCCACCGCTGAGTCCCAACAGCCCACAGTCTCAGTCCTACCCTTCAGGCGGCAACAACTTGCTTAGTCCGAGGCATCCGGAACAGCAGCAGAACACCGTATCTGTCTCCTCAGAACACCTGACGAGCGCATCGGCAGAGGCTTACTTCGAGTCAAGACCGGTGCCGGCTTCGTGTGGCGGTAATGAGCAGGAGCTCATGCATACCATCGTCGTCGAGCCGGGCAGCTCACCTGATGACTTCCCCTACCGTCGTGACTGGGCCAGCGTAGACGTGAAGGAGGAGGACTGGCAGACTTTCCTCAACTACCTGCTGCCTAATCACGCTGCGCAACGCAACGAGGCCGTACTCGACAGGAAGCTCCGGGCAGAGGGCATGGACACGGACGATGCGACATCCGCGCGCAGCAACAAGAGCGAGAAGAGTGCCACGAATGCTGCTGTCGAGGAGAGGACGCCTGTTGAGGCACAACTGGACCAGATCCGCACGCCTGACCTGCAGCAGAGACAGGACATTGAGCATACGGTGCAGGAGTGGAATGATGGCTTCTTCGGTCCTCGTGGAATGGTCATCAAGGTTGACGAGAATGCAACGCTAGACGACAATTATCGCGTGCCGGGCGCCTGGGACCAGTCTTTCAACAACAGCAGCCCCAATCTCGCGGACTCTGGTACTTCACCCGTCGACCGGCGAGCAAACAGCAGTGGTCCGTCCGGGCCTCCCCGTCAGCCGGATAATACCGGCCGCTGGCGGCGTTTCAACCTTATGAACAGATTTGACAATTCTTCTAATGGTCTCAACATCCCGGGTGTTTCCATCGACTCTAATAGTGTGTCCATTGGCAGAAACTTTGTTGCCAATCCGAATGGTCTAAGGATTGGTGGCGTTGTAATGGACAACAATGGTGTGAGAATTGGCGGACGTGACCTTTTTGGAGGTGGACGCATGGCATCGCCGCCGGCGGGACAGCCAGCTGCTCCTTTTGCGCCAATCCCACCCCAACCGCCGATGCCTCCTCTGCCTCAAGGATATTCTCATAATCAGCAAGCATACTACGCGCGGATGCCACCCCCGCTGCCAGGACTCCCGACTCCGCCTCCGCCTCCCAGATTTGACACTCACGATCATGACGACCATCCTAATGAGAAGGCCGAAGGTCGTCCTGGGGGTCCAGATAGGCATCATGATCATCACCATGGACACGGGTGTGGACATGGAGGCGGACGTGGACGGGCGCCCGGGCGCTATAGCAACGGAGCTTCCCACCGCCACCGGTCACGGTCCAGCTCTTCGTCGTCGTCGTCAAGCAGCAGCAGCTCTTCATCTTCCTCTGGATCAGACACGCTGTCGATCGGCTCGCTGCCCGACTACGACGACCTCAAGGACAGCCAGCTTCCGGTCGCGAAGACCTATCTGGAGCAATGGCTTTCGAGGCCCGAAAATTTCGTCACTCGCGAGACGGTCAAGGAAGCCAGAGAGGAAATCAAGGTCGCCCGGAAGACCGCGCCACGGGATATCAGCGACCCCGTGGAGCGTGACGCCATGCGCCAGCAGGTGCGAGGCATGATGGGTCAGTGGAAGGTCTTGAAGAGGGAGCAACGGGCCGCGAGGAGACAGCGAAAGAAGGACAGAAGGGCTCGTCGTAGGGCGGAGAAGAAGGAGCGTCAGCAGGCAAGACGGGAGAGGAAGCGTTCCAGGCGGGATGCCAGGCGAGAGGGGGGACAGGCGAGGCGTGAGTCTAGGGGTGGGAGACGCGGCGGGCGTCGCGATCATGGTCATGATCATGATGCTGGCCATCACTCTCACGGCGGGCAGGGGCCCTTCGGTCATCACGGAGGGCCAGGCCCGTTCGGCGTCGGCCATCACGGCGGGTTCAGTCCGTTTGGGGGTAGAGGAGGTCCGTTCAGCCTAGGCGGTCGGGACTTCCCTGGCGCGGGTTTCGGCCCTGGTGCCCGCCAGCGACGAGGTGGCGGAGGTCCGCAGGGGCCTTTTCAGACCGGGCCGCTACCGTACGGTGGGCTCGGCGGTCCTTTCCCGAACGGTGGCTCGGGCAACTGGGGAGAGGGCTTCTCGCGCAACATGGCGGACTGGTCGCGGCGGATGGGTGAATGGAGCCGTGACTTCTCGGCGCCGCGCCCTGGTGGGCCTGGAGCGGACCAGCCAAGGTTTCCCGGGTCATGGCCTGCCGACGCGGAGGACCACCAGCAGGGCAAGGAAGGTGCCGGCCGGGATAGACAGCAGGAGACCGGAATCCAGCCCAAGGATAACAACGGCGGGCCGCACGCTGTCTCGGCGGTGATGTACAGCTCCCTTGAGGCCAAGAGGGAGGCACTGCAGGGCAAGAGGGATGCCCTGGCGAACTTCTCTGATGGTTCTCAGGGTGAAGATAGCCAGGGGCACAAGCAAGGTGCGCGGTCGCTGATCGGCATACTTGCCGAGATTGAGGAGCTCGAGAAGGCCGTGAGCAAGCTGGGCCTGGAGGCTGATGAACAGTTCGCGAAGGAGCTGGCTGCTCTTGAGGACTAGGGACTTAAATGGCCGGCTATCTTGCTTGGACATGTGTAAGGAGACGAGAAACTTCACGCTCTCCAACGGATAATCATATTACTATTTTACATATTGAGCCTGCACCAGACTGACTGTCCGGTCCAACCCACGCGGCTCAACTAAAACCAGCAGCTCTTAGGTCATTTCATACTCTAGGTAGAGTAGAGTCGATTCGAATAAGAAGGCAAGGCCCTCCATATCGTCTTTCAGTACATCATTGCCAGGGCGAAATGGCACCCTCTGATGCTGCTAAAGCCACCCTGTGCTTCTAGATACTCACCCGTAGCAGAATACCTGCTAGACCGTGCGAGATATGGGCACTATTGACCCCATTACCACTCATAGATCAAGTGGGAATAGTGTGCGTGAAACGCTTTATGACCTATTCTTGGCCAATTTTGTCTACCCTTTTCTTCTATTCCAAACCCCCGGTTGCGCCATGCTTTCTGGATGCCGCTACGACTCGGGACAAATAGTCTGATCCACAAGTCCTGCCAACTAAGACCTCGAATGCGGCGCCGGAGATGTAGCAGTTTTAGCTTCTTCCTATATCGTTTTTAACTGAGCCGCCGCCTAGCTCAAGCTCCCCGTCAAACCTCGTGGAGGACACGCGAAGAGAGTGCTGCGTAGACGGATAGCTCTTATATCTCAAGTCTCTGCTCATGATCCCTGCTTGCTCTCGACCCTCTCGACCAGCTCACCCACGCCCAGCCCCCTACCGACCTTGACCTTCCTCTTCTCGTCCTTGGCGGCGTCCGCGCCGGCGTCGGCACCGTTCTTGGTCTTCTTGGAGGAGTCCTTGCCCCTCTTCCTGTTGGGGTCGGTGCCCACGTCTCCCACGGCGTCGCCCTCGTCCAGCTCCTCCGAGTCGTACGAGTCCCGCTCCTCGCGCACCTGGTCCCGGATGGCGGACAGGTCGAGCTTCATGCCGAAGGCGTCCTCGCCGTCGGCGTAGTACTTGGACTCGGTCTTCTCGCGCTGGAAGCCGAGGGTCTTCTCGTACAGGTGGATGGCGGCCTGGTTGGACTCGCGCACGTGCAGGGAGACGTAGTGCGCGCCGAAGGTCTCGACCATTGCGAGCTCTGTTGTTTTGCGTTTCTGTCAGCATGTGCGTGTCTCCTCGGATTGTGGGCGTGTGGGCGTGTGTATAACGCCAGCTGCCCGCCAGCGCTTCGTTCTCGTCATGGGTTGGCAGACGTACGGCTCTGTCGCATCAGCTTCTCTGCTATCCCCAGCTTCCTGTGGGTGCGCATCACGGACAGGCTGGTGATGTGGCCGTGCTGGACGCCGTCCGTGGGCTCCTCCTCCATCTTGGCCAGGACGTAGCCGACGATCTTGGGGTAGTCATAGGGCGTCTTCTTTGGGCGGGCGGCGTCGACCGCGACGAAGCTAAGCTGGGGCCATGATAGGGCGTGGTAGAGGTAGTATTTGAGGAAGTAGTTCTCGGGCAGGTTCTCGAGGTTGGCGTGTTGAATCAGAGGCAGGTCTGATGGCTGGAGGAGGCGGATATCCATGGCGGGAGGCGAATTGCTGGCTGGGTAGCCTTGATTATATTCGAGGTCGGAATATTCGGGGATTAACCTTGGGCAGATCCGAGGGGTTGTGTGAGGGCCCGGAGTTGTCTGCAGTGTGATGTCGCAAGTTGGTATGTGAAATATCTCAACGTGGAATTTGACTGCACCGTCAGAGCCCGTCGAAAAGTAAGTAGATACCGTAATCGCATGGAGGGGCCCTTGAACTGCAAAGTACACAGGTACCTGCCTATAGGCAAGCTGGGGGGGGGCACCCTCCAACCGTACCCAGGTACCCAGTACCCACCTGCATGGATAGACTACCTAGGGACCTACCTAGGTAGGTGCTGGCCGACCGGCAGACGGAGCATTCTGAGCCGACTGGCGCGCATCTCTAGCGGGGCAGGTGGGACAGAGTGACCCTGAAGGACGCCTTGGACAGCGGGGAAATTGGGGGAAGCAGCTCAAACTCACCTCGGTCAAGCGGGACATAGCATACCTGTTCGGGCAGCTCTAGTCGGGATACAGGTGGAAGAACTTGGTGGGTAGGGAGCAGAGGTCACGATGGGGGCAGCATAGGGTCTAATTTCGGTATTATTCTGTTGACAGTCCCGTTCCATAGGTATATCTACCGAGGATTGATCCCACTGCGGTTTCCCTCTGCTTATATGCCCCCAAGAGAAGGCACATCAGAAGTGACTGCACCAATACAACGCGAATACACGAATACACAAATACACGCATAATTACACTTACTCATAATACTCAAGATGGCCGGTAGGATCTTGGCAGGAAAGGTGGGAATAGTAACAGGTGCCTCGAGAAGTATGCCACCACCGTCCACGTTCCTGGATGAAGAGCTCATCGCTGACACCCTACAGGCATCGGGGCTGCCATTGCTGAGAATCTTGCCTCCAAAGGATGCAACCTGGTCCTCAACTACACCTCCAGATCATCCACAGCCCTCACAAAAGAGCTCTCCAAGAAGCTCGAGGGGAAATATGGGATCCAAACTGTCGGCGTGCAGGCTGACCTGGGCACTCCTCAGGGGCCACTGGCCCTTATCGAGGCCACAAAGAAGCACTTCTCCTCCTCGCCGCCAACGCCCAACCAAGACTACAAGTTCCAGCTGGACATTATAGTCAACAACGCCGGTGTCGCAAAGAACGACAAGCTTGCCGACATCAAGATCGAGGACTTTGACTTCACCTACAAGGTGAACGTCCTCGGGCCCCTGCTCCTCATGCAGGCTGCCGCGCAGTACCTGCCGAGGGACCGCTCCGGCCGTGTTGTCAATCTGTCCTCCATTAGCTCCGACTGCGGCTTCCTGGGACAGTCGGTCTACGGAGGGTCCAAGGCCGCCATGGAAGCCATGACCCGGGTTTGGGCGCGCGAGCTGAGCGAGCGGGCCACTGTCAACGCCATCAACCCTGGCCCGGTCGAGGGCCCAATGTAAGAACATGTCTTCTTTTACGGTTGCCCAGCTATGAGTTCCTCTCGAATGTTCCAAAATGGGTTACTTTAGGCCTCGCGGCAGTTGATTAACACACAACAGGTACGCCGCCAACAGCGATGAGTTCAAGGCCGCCATCAAGGGATGGATCGAGCACGCGCCGCTGATGAGGGCACGCGAGGGCATCGACGCCCCGGAGGTAGTCGAGGCGGCGAGGGCCGAGGGCGGTAGGCCAGCCTACACCTCCGAGATCGCGGGTATCGTGGGCATGCTGTGCACTCCTGATGCCGCATGGTGCACAGGGCAGGTTGTCTGTGCCAATGGCGGGCTTTTGATGAAATAGACGGGTCGTGACGCGGGGGGGAAGAGGGAGGGGACGAGAGGAGGACTTGGGATCCCATCGACGTTGGGACCGACCATTTTGTGCACTTGTGTTCCCATAGAGTCGGAAGAAGCTCCGTTTCCATGTGTGTTTCACAAGCTCCAAGTTCTTGCTTGCCTTTTTCAATCGTCCATCGGCTGCTGGGCTTGCTTTGAGCTCGTTGAATCTCGGGGTGTTGAATCGAGGAAACCGCGCATTCAAACGGGAAGGCGCATCATGCTACTGTAGGAGTCACGGTTCCCTTTGAAGAGCGTGTGCCGGGAACGGAGCCGAGACCCGGCCCCGAGTCCGGCTACTAGTGGCGGATTCGGCGTCAGGCATCGCTTCTCACTTTGTAAGTGACCTGTGTCGACTGTACATTACCAATTCGCACTCACCACTCGAACCGCCAGATCCACCTACCCCAGCGCGAGATTGAACCGAGCACCCCGGGTTCAAGATCCTTGACTCGTCCCTAGTTGTCTTTCCGCCTCATCAGACGGCACCAGCGCTCGGCAAATCATTCAGCCAGCCTTGAGAAAAGCCAAAATGGCCGCCAACGACGCCTTCGACAACCTGCTCAACCTGGAGGAGCAGTTCTACTCAGAGGGTTACGAGCAGGGCATGGCCGACGGCGACCGCGCAGGGCGGATCGAGGGCCGCGCGTTCGGGATCGAGAAGGGCTTCGAGAAGTTCATCGAAGCGGGCAGGCTGCACGGCAAAGCGATCGTCTGGGCCAACAGGCTGCCACAGGCTCAACAGCAGCCGCGGGGTGCGGCAAATTCTACGCCTTCTGCCTCCAAGTCGCCGGCGGACTGCAAGCAGCAGGCGCTTCCTATCCTGAGCGGCGGTGGCGCGAGGCTGGAGAAGAACATCGTCACGCTGCACGCGCTCGTTGAGCCTGATACCCTGTCGACCGAGAACTCCGACGATGCAGTGAATGACTTTGACGACCGAATCAAGAGGGCGCAGGGCAAGGCGAGGGTCATCGAAAGGCATGTTGGGGAAGATGCCGGCCTCGATGCTGCGGCCAAGGACGACAGTGCTGTCAAGGCTGCAGCTGGTGGCAGCCAGGCCTCGCCGCCGGCTGGTCCGCCGTCCAAGGAAACCGTGAGCTTCTGAGGACTCCTTGGAATCGCCTCTGTGTATTGGTGGGAATCTTTGCACAAGACGAAATGGCGAGACAATGCACCACCGCACCACCGCATACAAGCCGCCCGTATGGCGGACGCATATATGGGAGTCGGAGACGTCTCACCATTCTCCATCGCCAGCTCAAGTCAAAATTGGCCCTGGTGGGCGAGTAGCTCTATCTGCTGTGAGCATGGCCAACAGCTGGAACGACATATTGCCTTACTCGACAGCATCCGCCAGCGCAACAGCCTCCGAGACTTCTTCACTATCTGAAAACATGAGTGTGCTGCGATGCGGTATGCTCCCAGGCTTGTGAGTGGAAACACCGGACATCAGACTCGTGTATCCCGACTGACCTGTAACTAGCAACGTCAGTGTCCCAGCTGTGGGACAAAGCCTGATGGTGATCACGGATTGTGTCCTGGATATGCTGGACGGACAACTTGTTCGTCCAGTACGCATGATGTGAAAGTCCAAGGAGGCACCCTCTTGTCTCATACATGATTCATAGGCGGTAGGCTTGTGTGTTCTCAGAGGTAGAGCACATCACAATTCAGCTTCCACGTAATCGGACGTGGAACACAGACCTCAAGATGTTGAATAGAAACCGTTTCAAGTCGGTAGTCCAGGTTGACATGTCCTGTGACGCCCTTAATCTGAATGTCTATGCCATTGATTCGCAGCCGTAAGTGCATTGATACATTGCCCCAGCCCCCGACTCCTTCCCACCGCAAGAAATCTAGTGGAAGCTTCGGCAAGGGTATTTTTCAGGGTAGGCCTGCTCCTCTGTTACTTCCCACGGATGCACGTCCCAAGAACCCTTCTTCAAGCTCTGTCCGCTGAGCAGCGGCGGCATGCCGTCCACGAGGAGCTCCTTTGCCGCCTCCACGCCCTTCTCCTCGAACACCTTGGCGAGGCCCTTCTCCTGGCCCTCGGCCTCGGCCGCCACGAGCGCCTTGCTGCCCTCCTCGCCGATGAGCTCGACCTTGGGGTTCACGGCGTTGCCGACCGTCAGCAGGGCGACGGTGTCGGCCTGGCTCACGACGGACAGGCGCGGGTAGTTGCGGCGGACGTCGCGCTTCCAGTACGGGTTGTCGGCGATGTCGCCGGCCGGGCGGGTGACTGGGTCGTCGTAGGTGAGAGGGTCTTGGCCACCGGGCGTGGGCCAGCGGAAGTGCGGGTTGAGGGGGACGCCATTGGAGCGCTCAGGATCGATTGCGAGCGAGCGGCGGATGCGCTCCCAGATGCCGACGGATTGGAGAGTTTGTTTCTATAGAAAACGAGGGGGGGGGCCGGTTAGTTGGCGATGCATGGGCGAGAAGTGATTGGGGGTACGCTTGAGCGACCACAGCACGATTGACTTACTGTTGAGACCTTCATGGCACCGCCTGCGGCGACTTTCGCTACAGCCTTGGAGGCCATGGTGCAGGCGTTGTATGAGACGTGGGTGGATGTCGGTGATTGCTGTCGAATGTCGAGGCGCAAGTCGGCCTTCAGAGGAGCGTCACAAGGCACAACCAAAGCAAGCAGAGTGCGGCTCCCAATTGAACGGGACGGGATTGGCTGGAAGCGGCGGGCAAGGACCGGGGTTTAGCCGGGCGCTCCTCGGCCTGCATAGACAGTACCACAGTACGTGAGTACTCAGGCTGCGGCAGCACCTACCCAGCCAAACTACGTGCAGACATACGGCCCAACCAACCTCGTCAGAGCTGGTCTGAGCTCCCGGGACGGCAACAAGCTCCGTAACAGCTTCGCCGAGGGCAGTCCTCAGTCTAGCCCTCTGCTGAGCTTACCACGGCTCATCGCTTTGAAATCCCTCATGCTGCCCCCAACTGCCTGTGCCACAGCGCATCCGTCACCTGCGTCGTCTACCTATAAATCCAGGCGAGCCAGGGCAGCCCGACAAATTGGCTGCAAAAGATGCACAATCCATTGGATGTCTCCTTTTTGATAAGCTGTCTCAGATGAAACCCTGAGGTGCGGCACTGGCGAGGATCAAGCCTGACAGTGGGCATCGCCCATCACTGACGCTGAGTTGATGGGCGGCTACCGCTCCCTAGCGGCAACGGGCAAACATGTGCAGTGACAAGGGGCAGCAGGAGACGAAAAGAAAAGCGAGGGCTGGGCCTCGGACGTGGAGTCGATTGAGCCTTAACAGAGGTCGGAGGAAAAGCTGGGGAAGATGGCCGATTCAGGGGAGCCGGAACCCTCTGAGGGCTGATAGTGTGAGAGCTTCCCCATGTCGCCGATCTGATTGGTCGGAGCTCGTGCAAGACGACATCCCATCCTACCTCGTCCTCCTTATATTGACCTCCCATCCCGTCCCCGTCCCCATCTCCATCCTGCCCAGCGTCTCTCCCTCCCCCCTCTCACCTTCCTTCTGTTGGTTCCTGTTTTCATTTCTGTCCATCTCAGCACCTCTCTTGCATCCCAGCTCCACCCACGGCCTCCTGGCCGCACGCTGAGCGCGTCTTGCACCTCGTGCTCTCTTGACCCAACCGCCTGCACGGCACTTGACCGTTTCACCGGTTCTCCGCATATTGTACGTCCCTGGTTGATCAGGAAGCTCCGGTCATGACCTCCCTCTGTGTCCGATGGCCGTTACTTGTCATCGAGGTCAAAGTCGCGACTAACAGCCCTCCCAAGCGCCTCTGAGGCCTTCCAAGCGTGAAAAATGCCCGTTGAACTTCGCAAGCGCAAGGCTCCAGCTCCGCCCCCGGAGCCACCGGCCAAGAAGCCTTCCAAGGTGGCCAAGGCTGCCTCCAAGGTCAAGGAGGCCGTCAAGGGCAAGCCTGAAGCTAAGCCCAAGGCTAATGGCGCAGGAGCAGCCAAGGCGTCCGCCCCTGCCAAGAAGCCCGAGGTTGGCGACACCATCGACCTGGCCTCGTTTGGCGGCGAGGTGACCACCAACGACGGCGAAACCACCACATTGGCTCAGCTCGTCGAGAAGTCGGGTTCCGGTGTCGTGCTCTTCACCTACCCCAAGGCGTCCACACCAGGCTGCACAAATCAAGCCTGTATGTTCCGTGACTCTTATGAGCCGCTTACTGAGGGCGGCCTTGCTATCTACGGGCTCTCCAGAGATTCCCCCAAGAGCAACACGACCTTCAAGGAGAAGCAGAAGCTCCCATATCCTCTTTTGTGCGACCCTGGTGCGAGCCTCATCGGTGCCATCGGCATGAAGAAAGCTCCCAGCGGCACCCAGAGAGGCGTTTTTGCGGTGGACAAAAAGGGCAAGGTGCTGCTTGCTGAGCCCGGCGGGCCAGCCGCAACGGTGGATGCTGTGAAGAAGCTGGTAGAGTCTGGGTCTGCTAATGGCGGTGCTGCTGGGGAAAAGGCGGAGGAGGAGGAGGAGAAGGATGAGAAGACCAACGGCGCTGCAGCCGAGGAGACCAAAGCCGAGGAAGCGGCAGAGAAGAAGGATGACTAGGACGTGTGAGATTCTGCAAAGTGTTCAACACAGACTGGCGTGTGATGCCCTAGGAAAGTGGCATTGGTTGGAATTTCAAGGAGAGAGCGTTACTGCTTGCGGGGGTCACATCGTTACAGTGTCTTGTTTTCGAGAGGGGAACGCGAGTTATGGGTGTTTATTATGTAGTTTGGAAAATGCTATGAAGTGAGACTGAGCGTCACAATGGAAGGTCCGAGGCCGCCAACCGTGTCCAGTCGTGGTATTTGTCCCAACTTGGATCTCCATGTCTGCGTGTGCCTGTACCCAGCAATAAAGCCCAAGCATCCTACTCGTGGCACCTCCCCGACGTCAAGATAATCAAATCATAAGGGCTTTTGAAGTCCAATAAACATCCCAGTCCCTTCCTTTCGGAGATTGTGTTTCTGTAGGTAGGATCTGTGTACATACTCGAGGCGTGTGAAGCCAGGGGTAGGTGGACTTATACCGAGTCGGCCCCGCCCCACTAAGCTGCAGGTCCAGCTCCCCGGCCTGCCTTATACCACGAGGCTGCGTGCGATCTTCCAATCTCTCCTCTAGTACTCGGCCACAATCCATTTCCCACGCCCGATATCTTCGCGCAACTCTGGCCGGCAGAGAATCGGTCAGCCCTGGAACGACCCAGCGTTCTCAGGTCTCCACACGACATGGCAGCGCCGCCCCCGCCTCCAAAGGGCGGCCTGTCACTTTACGCCAACCTGCTCGGTCCAAAGGCCGACTCCCAGGCCACAGTATCCGGTGCGCCGGTGGTCTATGACAGTGGGAAGAAGGACGATGCTGCAGCCAAGAAGGAGGTAAATCAGGGTAAGCAGCTCTTTCGCCCATGCCTCCCTGCGCGGCCCTGCTTCGAGACTCTGTCAATTCTGCCAGCCAAACTAAATGCGTGTCCCCCCTTCTCAGCCTTGCGGTTCCAGCCAATACGCCGACCACAGATACCTCAGAAGAAACCGGCCAAACCGGCCTTTCCCAAGTCAATACCACCGCCATCTGCAGCAGGCCCAGATACCTCGAAAGCAAATGGCGCCAATGACAGCAGGGACGCGACCGCGACGCCCCCGCCTGCCCAGGGGGCGCCTCCTGCCCAGCGCAGCACACTCGCCGACTGGGCAGCGACCGAGGAGGACGAGTACATGTACGGCACCGGGGCAACCGAGAAGCGGCAGCGGGGCGGGCGCAAGGCCAAGAAGAAGAAACAGCACAAGCAAGGGGACAACCAGCGCCAGGAGACGGACTGGGACGAGATCTACGACCCCTCGCGGCCGACCAATGTGGAGGAGTACATGAAGAGCGACGAGCGCATACGAGAGGTGCAGGAGTGGAAGACAATTCTGTATGCTCACCGTAGGAGGAGGAGAGGGAGCTCTGACAGTGACGAGGATTCCGACGGCGACGAGAGGCCTGCTATCGGTAGTGAGTTGGTACACGAGCACCCGAGTGGCTGCAGTATTGCTAACATGGTTGGTCCCGACAGATCAATTCGCCCCTCCAGGAGATTACTCCTTCGCACCGCCGCCGATGTCACCTTCTCGGGCCTCGCCGGCTGCTGCCGTCACCGTGCCGGACGACGCAACAGGCGACGATGCCTACGCCCGCCGACTCGCGCTGTCGGGCCTCGGCGCGCCGCCGCCGCCTCCGCCGGCTCCCGAAGCATCCTCAGCTCCTCCTCCACCTCCATCACCTCCACAAGACACTGCGACCATCTCTCGCAAGCCTGTCCGCTACGAAGCCCCTGCTCAGCCATCCGCACAAGAGCAAGGAGGAGATGACGACGACGGCATGGACGTAGACGACATCGACCTCCCCGCCGCCGGCCCAGGGGCAGGCCAAAACAACACCAGCGAGCAGCCCATGCCCGACGCCGACGCCGCGGGCGACACGTCGCGCTCGAATCGACCCGGCCAGAAGGGCTTCGCCCAGCGCCTCATGTCCAAGTACGGCTGGACGGCCGGCAGCGGGCTCGGCGCCGAAAGCAGCGGCATCGTCAACCCGCTACAGGTGAAATTAGAGAAGCGGCGCAAGCGGCCAGACGCCGAAGGCGGCGGCTACGCGGACCCGGCGAACCGCGCCCGGATCATCGGCGGCAAGACGGCGGCGGCCAAGGACTCATCGCCATCGTCGGGCTCGGCCGCCGCCGCCGCTGAGGACAACGCGGGCAAGTTCGGCGCCATGTCGGAGGTGATCGTGCTACAGAACATGCTCGAGAACATGCCGTCGCTGCAGGAGGAGGTCGAGGACGGGCTGGGGCAGGAGATTGGCGAGGAGTGCGGCGACAAGTACGGCCGCGTCGAGAGGCTGCACATTGACGTGGCGGGCCGGCAGGTCTTTATCAAGTTCACCGACCAGGTGTCGGCACTGAGGGCTGTCAACGCGCTCGAGGGCCGCGTCTTCAACGGGAACCCCATCGCCGCGCGCTTCTGGGACACGGAGAAATTTGAGAAGGGCGAGTATGCTTAAACCGGACAGATGGCTGCTTGGGGATGAACGGATTTGATGCACACATTGGATGATTATATCCTCGACCTGTACATACGACAAGGCGGATGCTGACAAAAGTAGCCTGTTGGTTTTATATAGGCACTCACAGCAAGTCTCGGACCGGGCGTGTGACGGAGACAAAGCAGCATGAAGGGGACCATTGAGATGAATTGGCGGGACTCTTGCTAGAAATGTTCAACACCTATCAAGACCAGAAGCCATTGGTAGGCTATTATCTGGCTACACCATCCTCCATCTGTCTTGTATGACCTATTGCCAATCCCCTTCGGGATTTTTGTGTTTGGTGTGCACCCCACCTCTTCGATCCATCCGAGGAAATATGCACCACGTGCTACATTTTCTTCCATATCCAGCTCAGCCAGATGCCCCTGCATAGAAGCAGGCCAAGTAGGACTCGGTCCACAATCTTGACACATTACAAGGAGAACCATGATGCGTTTCGGACGGGTCGGGGTAAAGGAGAAATTATTAGTCTAGTGTGGTTTTTTTGTTCCCGGTGAACATAACAAGCTTGACTCCGTATTCCGCGCGCGACTGTGGATGACTGTGCATGCTGAGACTTAAAAACAACGAGACGGCGGACAAAGGACAAATCCATCATCCAGGGAATTGGTTTAAAAGAAAAAACGCCTCCGGTTTGTTTACCCTGACCCTGTAGAAATACCACACATCATGACCACCTGAACTACTTCAACAATCGGCAAGGACCACTTTACAGCAGTTGGGCCAACAGACCGACGAAGCTCAGGCCAATGACGGCCGAGTTGACGTGAACGTTGACGGCGGCGTTGCTAGAGTTGCTGCTGCTTCCGGTGGAGCTGTCGCCAGCAGTGCTGCCAGTGTTGGCCTTCTCGTTGTTGGATGTGCAGGTGAACTTGCCCTGGATGACACCGTTGCCACCCTGGGAGCCGGGAGCGTTCTTCTTCAGCTCGGTGCAAGAGTCCGTGATGTCGTTGGTGGACGACAGAGCAAAGGTTCCCTTGACGTCCTCGAGGCTGGGGAAGTCAACGCTAGAAAGGGGCTGTTAGCAACTGTTTTTGGGGTCTGTGGATGGCACATTCCGATGCTTACCTGCTAAAGTTGCCACCCAGCTTGATGGCACCGCCAAGCTCAGCCAGCTCGGGGAATCCAGTAAGCTCCTCGAGGCGGGTGTTGTTCACAACAGTCAGGGCACCACCGAGGCTCTTGAGCCCAGAAAAGGTGATGTTGGTGAGCTGAGGGTTGTTGATGAAGGAGATGTCACCGCTGGTGGTGGAGGTCATGTTGGGGGCAGCGAAGCTCTCGAAGTAGTTGGAGTCGAACCTGGCGGACCCGTTGACGACCTCGAGCGAGGGGGAAGAGAACTCGGTGACGTTGGCGATGGTCATGTTGGCGATCCAGACGAGGTTGGGCATGGTCACGCTCAGCTTGGCACCGTTGGCCTGGATGTTCAGGTTCTCACTGAGGCTCTTGAGCGACGTGTCGAACTTGGTCAGACGGCGGTTGTTGTTGATGTCCATGGTGCCGACCGACTCCAGGTCGATACCGTCCAGACTCTGCAGGAAGGTGTCGGAGATAGTGACGGTCTTGGCCGTGCTGATGCCGCTGGAGAAGCTCAGGGAGTTGAGAGCGGGGAGCGACTGCCACGTGATGGTGCCGACCTCGGTCAGAGCAGGCATGTTGAGGGTGGACAGCAGGGTCACGTTGGCGAGTCTGAATGTGCCGGAGATGGAGCTAAGGGACTCGGCGGCGAGAGAGATGATCTGGCCATTGTTCTCCAGGGTCAGGTCACCGTCAATCTTTTTGGGGCCGGAGAGAGAGATCTGGGCGTCAGAGGTGGCGGGAATCAGAACGTCGCCCTTGAGCGTGGAGCAGGAGGCGAGAGCAGTGGCCTCAGCGGCGGAGCCGATTGTGAAGGTGGACTGTGTGCAGGCGGAAGATTGCGCTGAGAATACTTGTTAGTGACCATTTCGAGATGCTGGGGGGGGGGCGACCATCTCAACTTACCAGAGGCAACGGTGGCCGCCGCGAGGGCAGAAAGAGCCAGCTTGGAGAACATTCTGCTGGAGCTGTGCGAGTAATTGATTAGCAACCTTCGTGCGGCGAGCAATGTAGCTTAAATGCGGTTGTGATGTGGACGAGAGGCGAGATGAATCCTGGGGTCGATTGAGTCGAATGATGATTGTTGATGTTTACTTTGTTTTGTCGAGCCAATTGGGGCGAGTTTGGTGCTGAATCCAAGAAACCAAAATGGAGCCGAGTAGACGAGACTGGACGTAGCAATGTTCTTTCGGTGATGGTTTTGGGTCTCGAAAAGCCTTGGTGCAAATCGACAGAGAGAAGATGGTTGCTAGGCGACAGGTATGTTTCCTCCAGTATCCGTATCCCCAGGGAACTGGCGGACGGCACAGCAAGCGGGACTTCCCAATTGCCCGACTCGACGCTTCCTTCTCCACGAGGTGGCTTGTCGTCGAGGCGGTGAGGTCGAGGCAGGAATGATCGGCGGAGGGCAGGTCGTTGAATGGCAGGTCGAAGTCTCGTGGTTCAAAATGAAAGCCGTTGGACAGGCAATGGTGTGGTGTCGTTGTTTTTGTCGGCGGTCCAGATCGCCGTTGCCAATCACGAGCTTTTGGCAGGGACGGCAGAGGCAGGCAGTGCAAGTGCAATGGAGGATGGCGGACGGGAGCAATAAGACTTGTCTCTAAGGGCCGACAAGAGTCGAGAACTTACCGAAAGATGGGATATCTGGGAGGATTCCAGTGGTTGTTTGAGTTGCGGAATTCCAGAGAAATTGTCGGGGATTTTTTTTAACTTGTCGAGGAGGGCGATCAGACCGGATCCAATTAAGCACGAGTGACTGAAGATGGTGGAAGGATGCTTCTCTCTTCGCCAAGGAAAATATGGACAGTAGCGAGTGTCGTGAAGGGAAACTGAAAACGGGAGACTGTGAGAAGATGTTTGAGGAAGGGAAAAAGGCTGATTAAAGTGTAGCAGTCAAGGTATGGCTTCAGGAAAAAGAGAGGGAAGGGGGAGGACCGGGGCAGGTGGGTGCAATGGGAGCACGGCGAGAGCTGGCCGGGTTGGGGACGGGGATGGCTGGATGATCACTGCTACCTAGGTACTGTATGTACTCCGTACTGTGTGTTAGGGGCCGATCAAGAAACAGCGAAGGGGGTGAGCCAGGGCGCCCACTTGCACCCTCAATCTGGCCACGCTAATGAGGAGCCAGGGCCGATGGTACTCGACTCTCGTACAGTCACCCCCATTCAATCTCTCTTCACACTTGCTCCCTTCGCCTGACAGCCGCCAATTTGGCTGGCGCAGGCCTCCCCGAGGTGTAGGGGGTGTGTCCAGGAACGAGGTACTGCTCTGCTGCGGTGGGCCAGTGGAGGTCCGACAGGGGGGTTGCCGGGACCATTCGCCCCTGCCCAGCGGAAAACACTTCCCACTTTCCCACTTCCACAGGCGAACCAGTTGATCCAGGCAGACCACCAACCGACGCGGAGCTCCTCCCACCTCTCTGCCTCTACATCAGCCTACTGTGGCACGCGGTGGGATACCTGCTGAGAAGCGTGCACGTCTCTGCTCTGCTCTGCTCTGCTCTGCTCTACCTCCGTGGGGTGCGATGGATATATACTTTTGCACGCGTTGAGAACATCTTCATCATCGTCAACAGGGCTGTAGCATCCCCACTCGTCGAGGTGTCGTGGCTCCATATGTGGCTGGTTGTCTGGCGTGAAGACGTCGTCGTCCCATCTCTCCAGCCGCCAGGCCGCCTAGCCACACGAATATTTGGCCCACGACCGCGTCATGGCTCCTCTTTTCTGCGAACCCTCCTCTGGTTGAGGCGAAGATCTCGCGGTGGACGTCCGCATCTATGCACTACGTGGCCTACAATACAACACGGAGGTCATTCTCACGTGCACAGATGTCGAACTATGACCATTCCAGACGACGACGGCGGCGAGGGCCTGCGCCTAAACCTTTACCTGGACTTGGAGCTGTTCGTACTTCGGGAGGAGCAGTGCATCGGGACGCGTCCGGCACATCTGTTTCCATGCACGCACACACGCCTCTCCCAACCTGTCGGCTTCGGTTTCTGCAGACTGCTGGACAGATTGCTGATGACCACCGAGGGGCTTTCTTCGGCAGTACACAGTAATTGATTACGAGGCCCTTTGTCATTGTCGGCTTGCTGTTCATCGAGCTCAAGGATACGACCAGACTGGATCCGTAATCACACTGGCGAGATTGCTCCTATCAAACATTGGCTGTTCGTGCCATGGCCCCTGGACTATTGGCACACCTGGTCAGCACTCTCTTTCCATTGGGATTCTCATAACCTGCATCCTTAATTGCCCATGGTCGACTGTCGACATCAAGCTCTTTATCTACCAGGTGAAAATGGTCGATACTTCCGAGACGGTCTCTAACCCGGCTCGGTCACCAGAGTGCTAGGCTAGGCCGGCTAGTCCAACAGTTGTCATTGCGCCAACATCGTGCCGCAAAAACGCTCGCATGAAGCACACCCACTTTAGCTGCCAAGTTTAAGTTCCTAGGCTATCACACGGTTCACACCTCACGGAGGATTGGATTTCGGCCAGGCCACCCAGGCCGGGCCTGATTGAATTCAGTGCCTAGCCTGATCTGCCCGGAATCTTGGCCATACCTATTTTGAACCTCCCATGTGCTGTTCATCATGCAAAAGGCGACTCACCTGGCCAATATCCGGTACGATGTTACGGAAGGCGAGGAATACTCAGCCGAGGTGACAACACGCTCCCTGTTCTTGTCTCAGGGTAAGCACTGATGACGCCAGAGAAGACTTTCCCGGTCATCTACGGCGACAGAACGAGCAAAAGCAAGGCCGGACCGAGTTGGAGGTCGTGAACCACATTGAAAAACAGTCTTCTGTCGCCGGCAGGACTCCCACGATCACGATCACGGTTACGACAGCTCTTGCGTACTGCTGGACCAATCATGATCCGAGCTGCATCCAATTGTGCGTGACTTTCTAACTGGCAATGGCAGACACAATGCGACTGCATTACGAATCTGCAGAGGAAGGGAAAAGCTAGAGCATGCCAATCAGGCCTGGCCCCGAACGACACCAAACACGAGAGCTCCGCGTCCACATCCTGCTGCGGCTAACGCCTTAGCTCCCATCGCCACACGAGTTGGAGTTGAGTGCAACACACAAATTCAACTCGCCCGGCGGCGACGGGATACTGATACTGCCGTCACAACCGTTCATTTTCATACAGTGTACACAGGCTGGTGCACGCCAGGCCCGCATGCTCGGCCCCACCGCAGTCTGGTGTAAACCACCCGGCCTCCTTTTTCTTGGAATTCCTGGGAAGAACATTTTGCTTTTTGATTGCGAGCATCCATTCTGATGGCAAAAACAGCTCTCCAGCCCCTGCACGCTTCAAATGGCAGGATAATCTTCAGAGTGACATCCGGTGGACAATGTCAAGTCAATAGCTGACGACTTCGGCATTCCAGTGGTGGCAGCCACGAGCCTAATGAACAAAAGTGGCCCTCTCATTTTACGTATCACGGCCACCCTGTTCCCGGAATGATATGGGCACACCACCACCTTTCCTTAAAGTCGATGATCTTGATCTAGAAGGCCGAGAGCCGGTCAGCTCATTGGCCAATGCTTCCCAGAATGCTCAGTTGTATCTGCCCCGTTCATGGGCCCATCCCTGCACCTCCCAGGAGGCCGTCAGGGAACCTCCGTACGAAATTCCACCAAATTGTCGCATCTTGGCTTTCCTTTGACTCTTCGCTTAGCATCATGAAATCCAGGTCCAGTGATATAAATGGGTTCAAGCCCCACAGACCGCCGGCGTTACAACGCAGTTCGAGCTCGCGAATGCCGTGGAATCGCACCGCGTCGACCCGGTTTAGCAAACTGTGCAGATGGCGAGCCCAGAAATATGTTATCTGTGAGATCGCTCTCTGCCCGTTGCTGGCATCCAGCTCAAAAGGGACGACTTTTCCGTCGTTGGTAGCAAGGCTGTCCGTTCTCGACCATACTGTCGGAAAGTTCGACGTCGTTCGATCGTGACCCAGCAGGTCAATCGCTTCCTGGTGATCAGACCTCACACAGTGTTCTTCAGACTTGCCGAGTCAGCGCTCTGGAGTGCCCAATTTGCGACACTTCTCCAAACCGACTGCGGGTCTTGGCAACCTCAGACCGACACCGAGGCTTTTCATCCGAAATCCTCAAAGCTCAGCCTCGCGAAGCATTTGACAGTGTTTGAGGTCTCTCCTTTCGGACGGCCAGCTTGATCGACGATCCGGCTGTGAAATCATCTTCCCATCCCTCATCGAGGCAACATGAGAGCGTCTGCAGGCTGATGACCGTGCAGAACTGACCGTCTTCACATCGCACGCTTGCCTCTTCACCGCGATACCGAGCTGCGGGCCTTTAGAACAACACCTGCACTCGGCATATGCGGAGCGAGCAGTTCTCCGGCCTGCACGGGACTGCCGGC
This sequence comes from Diaporthe sp. PMI_573, assembly GCA_021399435.1. Lineage (NCBI taxonomy): Eukaryota > Fungi > Ascomycota > Sordariomycetes > Diaporthales > Diaporthaceae > Diaporthe > Diaporthe sp. PMI_573. The sequence goes on along the minus strand of JAJTUP010000002.1, from coordinate 3,173,238 downwards.
TGAACGCCGTGCCTAAGGGTTTGCCATGCTTTGAACCAAGTAACAGATTAACAGTTGTTCTATGTTCTACCTGGCTTGTACATACTACCTAGCCTCGCTGCTGGGAAGGCAACAGTCACGTCTAGGAAGCCGTCTGATGTGAAGCACGTACGACTTGCACACTAGCACGCCGCGCCTCGAGGGTGTGTCCTGAGGCACAAGTGTGTCCGTCCTCGATGCGCAATGACGATCCTGCGCACAGTTGATACTGCTCGAGACGTCATTGTTGTATCGCAGTCGGGTTGAATAACCCGCAACTGCATGCGTAATTGGCAGCGAAAGAGACACCATGTAAACAGTAAACAGTAAACTGCAGAGTCACGTTGGACAGACGACGACTGGAGGACGCAGTGGCTTGTAGTCGAAGACGCCCGTCAGACGGGGCATCGGGTGCTGGCCCCCTTCCCCTCACGCTCACGAACCTGAGGATTACCTGCTCCTCTAAATCCACCCTCTCGCGATTGACCCGCCGGCCTCGCCAGAGCGAGGTTTCACGGCCACACATCACGACACGAAAGGTAGGACAGACCCCGATTTCGTCGCTCGGAGTTGACCGCCATGCAGTTGTCTCGGACTGGACAAGGGAGGAGTAAGCGAGAGGTTTGCTTCGCTTGCGCGATGTCAATTGAGCAGGGGGTTATCGTGCTATAGAGATGTCCCATATAGCAGCAACAGCATTTTGTATCTGAGGCGGTATTTGTCTCAGAACCACCCCAGTTGCTACCACGTGCTGTTTTCTTCCGAGGCCAGACTGTTGAAAAGTTGCCTCTTTCGGGACTCGTAGGCCAAAGAGGACCAAAGCTTGGTTTGATGGTCCTCGCAGGACCCGGCTCCTGATCGGCGCTTTATTGTGACTCTTCGCATCCCGCCACGACGTTGCCAAGTACGGTGAGTTGTGGTTGGCGACGAGAGCGACCTGTTCTCGAGGAAGTTGGTCTAAGAAGCCACATTAAAGAGGTTTCTGACATCTCGACAGAATAAATACATCGTGTCCCAGGCGGCCTAGAGCAATCTTGCATTTGTATGGTTCACGACTCGGGCACGAAGCGTCTGGACCCGACCAAACTGGTCATATGTAGGCCAGTTCACGGAAATTGATTCTACTGTGTAGAGTAACATTGCGACTGCTCTCTCCAGAGATCGCACCGCCCATCGGACCGCCCATCGCCCACCGGTCTCAGCCCACTTGCTCACTCGAGCGTACTGATATCCGTCTCTTCGGCCCGCCACATGTACCACATAAACAGGCTTCTATACGGACTGAAAGGCGACGCCATATCTATCATTTCCTTCTCGGACATGTATTTCCACTTGTTACCACCGCCCTTAGCCTTGAGCTTGGACACGTCGCGACCGGCAAACGCGGCCATGCCTCGCTGCACGCCAAGATCTCCGGTACTGAAGACGTCCATGCGCTTAAGGCCGAAGCAAGCAAACATCTCGACGCTCCAGCGGCCCAGCCCCCGCACCGCGATGAGCCTCTCCAGAACCTCCTCGTAGGGAGCGTCGGCCAACCACCCCGCGGTGAGCTCGCCCGCGGCGAACTTGGCCGCCAGCCCCTGGATATACTCGGCCTTGCGCTGCGACAACCCCGCAGACCGGAGCCGTTCGATGCTGGCGGCGGCGACCTGCGACGGCGTGGGGAACTTGTTCGTCGCGGTAGTGGTCGTGGCATCTGCGGCGGATGCGTAGTCGAAGAGGTCGATGAACCGCGCCTTGATGGCCTTTGCTGCCGCCCCGGACACCTGCTGGGAGATGATGCCCGAGGCGAGGGATTCGAAGGGGTCGATTTTCTCGGCGAGGCCGGCGGGGGAGAAGATTCGGCAGTGGTGGGCTGTGATCAGGGGCTCGATGCGGGGTTCGACTGCGTCAAAGGGGGTCAGTCATAGTCATTGCTGCGAGCGCCGGGCCTGCATCGTGATCGCTCTGTAGTGGATCGGCTTGCTTTCCCCCGAGGACAGATGCTGAGGGGCGTGTGGAACCTGTATAGGAGGAACCCCAGACGAATCCCGAGCAGCATCAAAGCACGCACCAGCGGCAGATGGGGACTCTGGGGAAGGTCTTACCCTTGATGAGATGTGCACATGCCTCCTCGAGGATGTTCGCCGTAGTCGTTGGGTTGTAGGATATGACCCTGGACGACTCGGGTGAGAGCAGCGGCGCATTGGTCAGGTTTGGGTCTGCGAGCCGCTCTACAGCCCGAGGCATCGGCTTTGGTGTCGAGACGGGAGTAGCTGCTGGCTCTGCAATGAGACGGACCGCGCTGGGTGTAGCTGTCGGCGCGGACGGCAGAGATGAGACCGCACCCTTCTTTGCTCGTCTCTTGGGTGTGGCTGGAGCCTCAGCCGGCACCTCATCCTCGGCCGAGGGCACCTTTCTCTTGCGCGACTTGGTCGCCGGACGGGACGGAGTCGGCATCGCTGCGGACGGCACATCTTGGCCCGCAACCTCGGCCTGAGCCCGGGCACTGAGGCGGGCGGATCGTCGACTCGACATGGTGAGTCTTGAGGTGAGTCTTGCAGGTATAACAGTGCGTGAGGAACGGGGCAGTCTGTGATCAGTCGCTGCGAGTATTGTAGAGAAGTGTAAGAGCCCCCGAAGGTGCAAAGATGTCAGACAGGCGTTGGAGGGAAGCGCTACGACCATCGGTTCAGGAACGAGTCACATATGTCGACGTCATCGTCGGGTATCAGAATTCCATCCAGGACGACATCACAATCCAATTCGACTCGACGGTCACAGTTTTAGGTCGGTTTTTTTAGGGTGAGAGGGACGAGCACCTGTGCATAGGTCAAGCTGACCAGGAGAGGGACTCGATGCCGTGCATGGTATGAAACGCGCCCTGCGCTTGTCAATAGCCCACCGTGGCGCATCGGCAGGAGGAGGCGTGGGACATGGCGTCGCCCATCGACCGCCAAGTCACGTGGGCGGCCAGAAGAGTTCCTGAGGGATTGCGAAACCCGGAAAATGCAGCGATGCTAGATTAGGCAGCTGTAGAAAACTGGCAGATGACAGGTGGCGGTAAGACGTGATGTTCCGGGCGGATGCGGTAAGACTGGCACGCTTCCCGGGGCTCATCCCTGGAACGTCTACCACACTCCTCCTGCGCCAGCAGTGCAGCAGCAGGCAGCAAGTGACAGACAGGCTTATCAGCACTGCCAATTGATAACAAATCTCTTTGCCCGTCATTGGACGAACGCCTGTCTTGGGCCGACAGAGGCAGATAGATGTACATGGTAGACGCAGACTGAGACTGGGTGGCTGGGTTAGGTTACAGAGTGTGCGGAGAATGATCAACCTGATGAACGCCGCAGGGCTGGTGATGAGGGACGGATGGGCCCACCAAACACACTTTCAGGAGGGTCGTCTGCAGTCGAGGTTGGGAAAGCGTAATTTGTCGGGGCGGCTGGATTCAAGATTCTGCTGCTGCATGAGACGGAGCTTGGTATAGAAATGAGCGAGCCCAGCCAACATTGGCAGCCAATCTGCCAGAGTGCCAGAGTGCCAGAGTGCCAGAGAGCCAGAGCCAGAGAGCCAGAGAGCTGACTGTGTCGGCCATGCAACAAGTTAGTACTGTAATAAACGCAGATTACAACCCATGAACTGCATCTGGCCTGTTGTGGATGCAGACGGGGCAGACGGAGACGGGGCAGGCGGACAGCAATCTGGCTGTCTGGTAGGCGACATCGCAAAGCCCACCTCCGCTTTTTGCCCATCTCCCGCTCCATCATTTCACATGCATGACCAGTCGACGGGGCCGGTAATAAAGAGGACGTACGGATAGGGAGGTGGGTGAGGGTCGATCGGCCTCGACCCAGAGCGCCGGGGTTTGCTCTCCTGATTGCTGATTGCTGGTTGCTGATTGCTGATTGCTGATTGCTGTGATTGCTTGCATGGTTGCATGGTCAGACGCGGAGGAGCTGCAAGTGCAGGTACACTGTCGCCTCGCCCTGTGGTCTGTTGAATTCGAAGAGCACGAGTCCCTACTGTGTACTGTACCTAGGTAGGTAGGTAGGTAGATACTTGCGTACCTAGGTTCGTGACAGGGCCTCGAGGATCTGGTCGTTGGCAGGGTTCGGGAGGACTGGCAGGGCCCCGGTCGGCTCAGCCAAAGGGCAGGGAGGCTTGGAACTGGACCCAAGAATATGCTGGAAAAGCCCTTCCAGGTTGATATTTTCTCGCTCGTATTTGGCCCTTCCGCGTCATCATGATAGGCTGCAGGGCCCAGCGCCTTCTCGACGACCTGCCTGGGTACCTAGGTGCTCCCTGAGAGGCGTCCCTTGTCGCGCCGGCTTGGCCTGCCAAGGGGTGGTCAATGGCGCGCGTTTTGCAGACTCCAGAGTCCAGAGCCCAGAGCCCAGAGTCCAGCCGGCAGCAGGTCCAGGTCCAGGTCCGGGCAGCCCCAGGTGGTGCAGGTGGGCGCTTGACCTCTTCTTAGGGGGGCTACCGTGTGCGGTAGAACAATTTACCAGTGTCTGTATCTACCTGCCACTGCTACTCCGTCCGCTTCGTACTACACCTTATCGCTCCTCCAACCATCGCCAGCTGCATCAGAGCAGGTTCAGGTTGGTGATAGCTGCCCGCTTCTTTCTTATTCCCAATTTTATCGTGCGCTTTGGTCGGTGTCTGTGCCTGTGCTTTTGCCCGTGCCTGAGTTTGCGTCCGTCCATTGCGTCTGTTCCCCTGCCTACGACCCGACCCGCCTCGTCCTTTTGCCGAGAGGCCACCACCACAACGACGACGACGACGACGACGACGACTATACCGTGTATACCGTGCTGTGCTATGCTGTGCGTTTTGCTCGGGCCTCTTGTTCCCATCTAACTGCACCCGTCTGCAACGCAACACACACGGGCGTCTGCTCCACGTCACGTTAATCCCGCCGTCCCCGTATCGCTCCTCCAAGGTTGCTCACCAGAGCACAGCACCGCAATCCTGCCACGTTCGGTGTCATCCTCTGCTGTCGCTCGCGAAACCTCCGGCGGCGTGTTACTTGCCACCAGGCACCGCGCGCACCAACTGCCTTGCCGTCAATACCCCGGGCGACAATAATCCCCACGGAGCGACGGCCCATCTTGTCCAGCGCAACCCACCTCTGGCTTTACTTGACCTGCCGCAACTGCACGTACAAGGGTGGTGCTGAGGGCCACCCCAGCTAGACGCTACAATGCTTCTTCCCAAAGGTGGTTTCAACTGGAAGGCAGCCAGAGCCCAACTCCCTCCCTCGAGAGCCGTATGGAGCTTCGTGACCAGGACCAGATTCCTGCTCGGTGTTGCCCTGACGGGCGTCATCCTCCTGCTATGGCGTGGCATCAGCACGGCAGGGTCGGAGATGCAAAGGTACGTCGGGGAAACCTCAACCACTACACGCGCCCAGATTGTCAATGCGCTGACCTCGTCTTGTGCCTTCCGCTCTATAGTTTCTATTGCTGGGGTCCTGCGAAACCGCCCATGGACATGTCCCTTAACGAGCAGGTTTCATGGAGCAAGCATCTACAGACACCCGTCCTCTTCAACCACCACGCGCCAATAGAAGTCAACTCGTCCACCATCGAGCATGTCGACCTCAACCCAGTCAAGTCAACGAAACAGGCCCTCCAAAACAACGAGAGGGTACTCATCCTGACCCCCCTCAAGGACGCCGCCCCTTACCTGTCCAAGTACTTCGAGCTGCTCGCCGAGCTCACGTATCCGCACCATCTCATCGACATCGCCTTCCTGGTTGGAGACTCGACCGACGACACCATGGCTGTCCTGGCCATGGAGCTCGACAGGATACAGAAGCGGCCTGACACCATCCCCTTCAGGAGCGCCACGGTTGTCGAGAAGGATTTCGGCTTCAAGCTCAGTCAGAACGTCCAAGACCGCCATGGGTTCGAAGCTCAGGGTCCGCGCCGGAAGGCCATGGGCAAGGCTCGCAACTACCTGCTCTCCACTGCCCTGAAGCCCGACCATTCCTGGGTGTACTGGCGCGATGTCGACATCGTGGACAGCCCCAAGAAGATCATCGAGGACTTCGTTGCCCACGATCGGGACATTATCGTTCCCAGTACGTTGAGAGCTGACTCAAGACGAGACCGTCACAGTCAAGGCTGACCAATTGCAGACATCTGGTTCCACCGGTATGAAAACGGACGCGATATCGAGGGACGATGTAAGCGCAATATGCCCCTACCACACTGAAATGACCATTGACTAATCTCGCTCCAGTCGACTACAACTCCTGGATCGAGTCGCCCAAGGGCCGCAAGCTTTCTGCGAAACTGGACAAGGACGTAGTCCTGGCTGAAGGTATACGCCTTCCTACAGCTCCGTATCACTTCCGCGCGCTGACACAAGCCACAAATAGGCTACAAGCAGTACGACACTGGACGCACCTACATGGCGCGCATGGGCGACTGGCGAGAGAACAAAGACGCCGAGATCGAGCTGGACGGCATTGGTGGTGTCAACATTCTCGTCAAAGCCGATGTCCACAGATCAGGTTTGTAGCATCAATGCCCCTCTGGTGTTGGAAGACAAAAGGCTTACCAGATCTCGAACACAGGTATCAACTTCCCATGCTATGCCTTCGAAAACCAGGCAGAGACAGAAGGTTTCGCAAAGATGGCCAAGCGCGCAGGATACGGGGTTTGGGGTCTACCCAACTACGTCGTATGGCACATCGACACAGACGAGAAGGCCGGAAACGCATAGTGCCAACGGCGAATAGACTACACCTTCTATTCCAGCACGGCTCTCACCGGTTCCGAGCACCGGCGACAGCACCAGCCACCTTTTCCCCTCGAGGCTTTGACCCAAATATATCCGGCGGCAGGAGACGCGGGCAATGTACGAAGAGCATGATACAGACGCACGCACGCACGCCACCGACCTTAATGGAGTCGGGGCATCACCGACACGGAGTTCCGGAAGGGTTTTGGGATTTACCATTCTGTCTTACTACCATAAAGAAATCATACATCCGCCATCATCAGATATTCTGCATACCTTCTACTTCAGCCCGCCGATGCTTGAGCCACGGCATCGTTTTGGAACGACACACTTGCGCCGCCGGCCTTTTACTTCTCGGTATTGCTTTGGATAAGCTCCAGCCTCTTGGCTGTCCCCCTACCGTGATCGCATGAGGCGAGCCTCAGTGCATTTTCCCACTCTCGCAACCTGGGCGGCGAGGGCGACAAACCGGGCCTGCTGACCAAACCTCAAATCTTACGCTTCCTTGCTCGTTTGGGAGCTCGCGTTTGGTAGACCTGGTCTACTCTTGAAGTTCAATTTGGAGAGCAGGATGTGGACAGAGAGGGAAGGTTCTTTCAGAGTCCAACATCATGTCACACGTGGATGATGAGTGCAATGACGGTTTTGTGCATAAACAGAGCGTAGGCTAGACTAGCCTGCATGTTGAGCAGGCTCTTGAACATATTGAGGAGGGGGGGGGCGTTACAGCAGCCTGAGTGGTGTAGACTGGCTCTAATGTGAGCCAGAATTAATATATATCTATCGATAACTTCCGAGATTCGATGGTATTAGTATGCTGTGGTCATCCGCTATTGCACTGAGTGCAGTATATTGGCTGTTGTTTGCTTCTTTACTCTGCATGGATAGTATTGTCCGTTTCTCAGTATTGCGAGTCTCTCTAGCGGTCCAGTGAAGTGTGATTCATTAATTCTAAATTTATCGCACAAAGGAAGCTTGCAGCTATTGATCAACAAGTAAGTCTTCTGAATGGACAAAGTTTGGCTCAGCCGAGCCGTGGTGAAGAAAGGTTTCTTAGATGTTCATTTACAATGCTGGATTGTTTTTGCCATGCAAACAATTCCTGGTGCTATAGCATTCGTCAAAAACTATATAAGGCAGCTGTTCGCCTACACGGAACACCAGTCAATTGTATTGTATTAATGAGCTGGAAGACAGCATATCGACATCGAAGACCCCCAAGCGCAGACACACGACTATCATCATAATGGCACGAGGAAAACCTACCTGCTTGGTGTGCAAGAAGAAGGGGCATGAAACAGTTGATGTAAGTAATTCCCCCCAAATATACATATCTCAGAGCCACATATAAAAGGATCTTGTGAGCATGTTTTTGAGTGCTAACTTTGAGCCTTAAAGTGTCGATTGCTGAAGGCAGCAAATGTAGCCCAAAAGCCACAGCAGAAGGGTAAATCACAAAAGAACGGAAAACAGGTGCTGCTCAAAGTTACATGCAGCCATTGTGGAAAGGCTGGGCACACCAAAGCTGAGTGCTTCATATTAAACCCATCCCTCAAAAACCAGCCCAAAGGCAAACAGCCGCAACAAGGTGGCGGAAAGACACAGTGCACATTCTGTCACAAACGCGGGCACACGGCTGACGAGTGCTTCAAGGCCCACCCGGAGCTGAGGTCAGAGGGCGGCAAGAACAAGCAGCCGCAAGAGGAGCTGAGGTGTTCTTACTGCCAGATGCCAGACCACACCGTCGAGAGATGCTACCTGCTCAACCCGGAACTGCGGAATCCCTACCACGAGTCGCCGAAGCCGCAGGACCCGTGGACAGACCTCGCCAACGCACGCAAGGACAACAAGGACCCGCTGCCGCGAGTGGTGAAACGGATCAGGGACGCCGAGGCGCTCGCGTTAGACTCCACGCCGCCGGAGGTACAGAGGCACGCCAAGGTGCAGCGCATCCAGGGCTGGAGCCCGGAGCGCCAGACCTACTTCACGCTGCCGATGTACGGGGCCGTTGTGGACCGGCCAGTAAAGTATAATAACAATAACCCTTTCAACCAGGCGCTGAACCGCCCCGCGTACGAGGCGTTCGACACCTCTGGTGACACGGTCATGTGCAGCTGTGGCCTCCCCGAAGGTTACGAGTGTAACCTTGAGCACTGGGTGCGCGAGGCCGTGGAGCATGAGGGGCTGCTCATGTTCTCGGACAGGTCCGAGAACGCCTTTGGAAGGATCATGAGGGAAGGGTTGGTAAATCCCGCGTCTACATTTGAGATATACTAGAAATTAATATTTTCCGTCCGAAATTCCTGCCTTTATGGCCTTGAACAAATTATTGTTGAATGATTGTTCGACTTTTGTGTCGAGGCTAAGACGCCTGGGCAGCAGGTGTCGCTCAAAAACAACAAACCCGGGTGCCCCTTGCAGAACAGCTGTGAGTGACTCTTATTACTTCCAGGTTGTCACTACGGGTATGTTGTGCCATGGGTATATAGCACAAGCACTCACGAAGCATCATTGGGTCCATCAACAGGCGTTGATGCTCATGGGAATACCAGACCAGGTCGCGCATCATTGTCTCTTTGGGTGATATAATTAGAGCTGCTCTTTGTTCGATCATACGGTTGAGCCTGGTTCCACGACGCCTCTTTTCAGGAGACACTGAGAAGAGGTTCGTAACAAAGCACACAGTAGAAGTAATAGCTATCGTCACCGCAGGGATCCTGATTGATTTACCACTCGCTCCAATAGTAGCATTGAATTCATCAAATACCTATGTAGACACGCAAGTCTGCCCTAAAATACTTGGAGTCACCCTCCGATATACAATTTGACAGCTGCTAAAGGTCTTGTGTAGGATCGTCTTCACAATGGTTCCCACGCCGCCTTCTTTGCATCAACTGAAATATCGGTCACCTCTCCTGGATCTCCCAACTACATGCAGGAGAAGATGAGCGTACGCGTCTGGCAGCATCTGAAATGAAGTCTACTTCACTGTTCAAGCGAGGACAAACATCTATTAGGATGAGAAAGCAGACGACCGCAAGAAAACCGCGGGACTTGCGCCGGAAGATTGGCTTATTGGCTGTGCCTGATCGTAATGTCTGGTTGAGCGAGCTACCATTCGTGAAGCGGCATGCTCGGCCTCGTGCTGCTGAGAACGGTCTTAACGGCCTTAACGGGTGGCTAGAAATGATTCGCTTCAGGTTACCCCCGACGGGTGAGGCAGCAAGACTGCGAGAGGACGGGACGCATTCTCACGAGGCATGTCCCGAAGACTTCAAGGAAACGTATGACCTACACGACATCCGAGTAGAACAGCTTTACATGAATTGTGCAAAGCAAGGGATGAGACACGTACGCCGGAAGCGACATAGTGTGCGACGCCTCAGGGAATGAGAGGCCTGCAGAAGTAAATCCCGGTAAGAAGAGAAGGAGGATGGCTGGACTGAGCATACCATTCACTTCCTCCTCCCTCTCAAATGCAGTGTAGGGTGTCACTTGCGGCTTGGCCGAGTAGCTGGGAGTGTGGGACATGTACTTTCTTGACTCTGTGCAGGCTCACCCGATAAATCCGATGAACGCCCAGGGTCTTTTTTTCTTTGCGCCCAATGGGATCCATTCGGGTGCGTTTCAAGCCTTGACTGACCAAGAAGGTGAAGCGTCTAAGAACCGTTCCCGTCTATTGCGTCATGAATCTCGGCGGTGTCCTCGTAGGCGCCGTATGGTACAGAGTCCTAATTGACCCATCTCCTCCCTGTCCAACCTTCTCGTAGCAGTGCTGTCTAAGTACAGGCCCTAGTTTCCCCGTCACAGTGGAACTCAAGTATCCAAGGCAATGCTTTAGTGACTCTTGTGGACGGTCAGGGTGTCGAGGGCATCCTTCTCCTTCAGCTCGGCCTCGACGAGCTTGATGAGGGGCAAAAGGTAGGGCGTGTCCTCCTCGGGCTTGGTCCACTCCTGCTTTGGCAGCAGCTTGTGGGAGATGCTACACTGGACGGCGCGGCGGATGCGGAAGATGCGGTCGTAGCGCTCCTTGTCGGCGAGACGCTGGATGGCGGTTTGGACCTCGGGGCTCTCTTCGGGGATGAGATCGTCGGCACTGAAAATGAGAGAAAAGGTTCAGCAGGCGAGGCGACGCAAGTTTAGACGGGGGCGCATATCGCATATCAATTGGGCGCGCCGCAGGAGCGGGCAACATACCGGAGACCGAGCTGTCGGTAGCCAGAAGCATTGGCGTACCAGTTGGCGAGAGGCTTGAGGGCGCTGTGCAGCCAGGGCCTCTTGACGACAAAGGGAGCCAGGGTTGGGTAGGACATGGTGGCTGCTGGTCGACGTGGTCTGAGTTGTGGTGGGTGAGGTGTTGTGGATGGGAAGAGTTGGTGAGGGCTTCAACGCGGCGCGGGTCAATCAGGCGTCGTTGATTGACGAGCCTGCACCTGCACGGAGAGCCGGGCGAGTCTTGGGAGGGCACGGGCCATGTCGCCGTGGGCTAGTGGGACTGTGGGAGGCAAGAGATGGGAGGAACCGGAGAGCTGGGATTGTACGGGTACGGAGTACTGTGTACAATGGGTACCTCCTCCAGTCCCGCCGGGTTAGGGTCACGTGGGCGCCCAGCCGGCTCCGTTTTCCCTGCAAGCCGTAGGGGACGGCCCCTACCTAGGAACAAATTACCGAGTACTGTGTAGTCTGTACATGCGAGGGAACGGACGACAAGCTATGAGGTAATGCGGCTTATCTCGGCTTGCAGGGTGGCCCGATATACATCTTGTAGATTGGCGGGCTACTGGCGCCTGGTTTTTGGAGAACACAACAGAGCAAGAGCACACACGAAGCAGTGGAGTCGAGTCAAGTTATTGCTCGAGGCAGAAAGAAGCTCCCCTCCCCCAACACAAAGAAAAAAGAGAACGAGAACCACCACAGCGCAGGCCCTGCTTCACAGGCAGCGAACACAAAGTACCTCCGGGAGTACTGAGAGGCCCCCACCGCTCACCTGCCTCACCTCACTTTGTTTGTCCGCCGCGGGTCGCACAAAATACGTGCCCCTGCTGCCGTCATCGCATCGCATCGCATCGCCATCAATCCCCGACGGCCCTCTTTCTGGCCCGGTCCTCACCCTCGCCCTCGCTCTCGCCCTCGCCCATTGCCATTCCCCTCCTTTCTGACTCTTGTCTCTCACCTCTCGCGCAGCCACCACTCCTGCTGCTTGCACTCCCTGTGAAGAAATCCAAGCTCCAGAAAGTCCTCCTCCCAGCTTGTGTCCGAAGCCAATGGCCTGCGACAACCGTTAGCTGCAGTGTCGCGGCCTCTGCGTGGGACGCCTTCCCCGCATACCAGACGACAAGACGAACACCCGGGCCCGACATCGAGTCGCATCTCGCCCGCCCATCCCAAGACGCCTCGCTGCTCCAACCAGCCGACCCTCTCCTCTCCGATAATCCTCCCACCCCCGGGGGACCTCAGCCCCTTGCCGAGGCCCCCCTCTAGACAACCTCACCCCGCCCCGGGTCCTCTCCTTGTCTCTACGGCCCCCCCCCTTCCGGAGGAACAGGAATGTCTCTCGAAGAGAGAACTGCTGATTCCACGCCCGCGGAGTATGGGCGCGCCTCGACATCCGTTACAGACTACACTCACTCGACTGCCGCTGGGCTGCCGGCACCCATTCAGTCTGCTGTCCCCAGGGCAGCATACGCTTCCCTTCCGACCAATATGCCCGACCCGAGCCTGTCACGCTTCGAGCGATGGGCCTCAAAAGCTTCCGACTCTCAGTTCAACGCGCTGGCTGGTGCGATAGGAGGGTTTACTTCGGGTATAGTAACCTGCCCCCTAGACGTCATCAAGACCAAACTTCAGGCCCAGGGTGGAATCAACCTGCAGAGGGGGATCCACGTTGGCCAACCCCAGATGTACAAAGGCCTGTTTGGCACAGCCAGCGTGATATGGAGAGACGAGGGTCTGCGTGGCATGTATAGAGGCCTCGGCCCCATTATCATGGGCTATCTGCCGACTTGGGCTGTCTGGTTCACCGTCTATAACAAAAGCAAAACAGTGATAGGCCAATACCACAGTATGTCGGCTCCCTTTCCCGCCCGACTCGCCCTTTCCGCGGCTGCCACGCTGCCCGTGGGCCCTCATGAGCTTTGCTGACAAGCCGCAGATAACACAATCGTTGTAAATTTCTGGTCGTCCATCGTGGCCGGGGCCAGCAGCACCATCGTCACAAACCCCATCTGGGTTATCAAGACTCGTCTCATGTCACAATCTGGCCGGAATGGTGGGATTCGGTTTTCTCTGTTTCCCAGAGGCGCCAACACGCCCACGGTCCGGCCGTCCCTGCCGTCGCCATGGCACTACCATTCTACGCTTGACGCGGCCAGGAAAATGTACACCACCGAGGGGCTTCGAGCCTTCTACTCTGGGCTTACTCCGGCTCTGCTGGGCTTGACTCATGTGGCAGTGCAGTTCCCCGCTTACGAATTTCTCAAGACAAAATTCACAGGACAGGGAATGGGCGCCTCGCCCACCGAAAGCGACCCCAAGTCTCACTGGTTTGGGATTCTCAGCGCCTCCATACTGTCCAAGATCATGGCAAGCAGTGCGACTTATCCACATGAGGTCATCCGTACACGACTTCAAACTCAAAGACGGCCCGTGGCCAGCCACGGCTTGGGGCTAGACCCCGTCAACGAGATCCCAGGTCTGAATCAGCCTCTAGGCCCCGCTTCCTCCGCCGCCGAGAACTTGGCCAAGCAGAGGCTAGAACAAGAGCAGAACCAGCAGAAGTATCGGGGGATCGTCAGGACATTCCGGACCATCCTTAAAGAGGAGGGCTGGAGGGCTTTCTACGCCGGCATGGGCACAAACATGATGCGAGCCGTCCCGGCTGCCACGGTTACCATGTTGACGTATGAGTACGTTATGCGCGAGCTCAACGGCGCCCGCAAGCGTGGAAGAGAGCAGGCTAGGGTGCATGGCGGCCCAAGCCTTGACTGAGATCACCAAGCTGTGGTCTACGACCGCTTCATACGCCGGGTTACAACGGCACGAGCCTAACAGCTCTTCCAACCCCGGTCTTCTGCCAGCGAGATGGTCCCGTGACTGTCTTGTCCAACGTATCGGACAGCAGCGGAAATAGCAGCCTGCGTTCATACGATATTAACGGATTCTAGCTGTATCTCTACCCGGACGAGAATACTTGGGCTTATATGTCAAGACATGATGTATGCAATGTGGCACCTGGATCCTTTCTCAAGTGGCCCAAGTCTCTCTGGAAATCACAGCTCGAGAGACCTCGTCTTGGCAATATGGGACAGAATTACCAGCTCAAATGCATTGCCCTCGTGGCTCGTTGACACGTCCAGAGATCGAACGTCCTACTCGCTAGGGAATCGAAGGAAGACCGCAAAGGGAATTCTGCTATTGCGAAGAGAAGCAAGCATATTCGATCACACACCGTATCACTGCTTTACGCAACCGGCAGAACAAGACTAGATGGGAAGTTAGCGGTGGGGTTTTGGAAAGAGCCTATAAGGAGGACATGATAGGATTGAGGAACAGCCCCTTGAAAGGGTGCCGCTGAGAGGACGCTGAGAAGGCTAAATGGAGGAGCTGGCTCATCAAGAACCGGAAACGAGTTTTGATGCAATTTGCCACAATACGATACCCCTACACTTTGCGGGCCTTACTTCTATGGCCTTGCGTGCGGAGCTCTTGTAATTATGACATAGAAAGTCTTCTTGGTCATTTATAGCATTGCTTCCATAACATAGAGCAGGCTGCGCCCGGCGTTGGTAGGCAGTTTACACTATTGAGGTAGAAATCAAGAATTGGACTGAAGCAGTGTGCCTACCGTCCTAGTGGAATGTGGTTCCGTGTCATCACAGACTTCCATACCTAGGTATCCTCTACAGGGTGACAGCAGGATTACGAGTCCTGATAGACAAAATATTCCCATTCCAGTTGCCACAGACAGTACAGAAGCGCTTGGCCTTGAAGATGACGAAGTGGTGCCGAACTAACATGAGAGCATCAAGTCACCGTATAGAGAGGCCTTTGACTTATCATCCTTCGCGTCCTCAAGCACTACTACGGATCGAAGCTGTTGCAATCCCTGTGAACTTCCCTACGCCGAGCAAATAAATATGTTACGCAACTTTGAACATGTCTTGGGAACCCTGCCATTTTCATTATTATACGCTGGCTCTTCTATTTAATTTCTGTCTCTGAGATTTGCTCCCTCGGTATTCACGAGACACAATGTAATTCACGCACAGCGTACTCTGTTTGCTACTTGACAGCAGGGCAATATGCAAGTGCCCAGAAGATATCTACTCGGTTGTGCTATGTGACGACATGCCTCAATTGCCTCTTATACATACAGTATACCTCCAATATATACATGTGAAGATCATGGCTCGAAAATCACTCATCCCAGATAGTGGACACAACAGGGCCAGAAAGGACCGCTTCTCCGACCTTACCACCATCCTCTTCCGTGATGATCAGTCCGGTCTCAAGGTCCCGCTTCCAGATGACGACCGTCTTGTTGGTCTGGTGCCCGACAGCCAGGAGATCCCCGGCCTTGTTCAGTGAGAACTGACGAGGCAACCAGCCGCCTGACGGAGCACTCTGAAGAAATGTGAGAGTGCCGTCCTCATTGATCGTCCAGGTTGTCAGGGTGTCAGATGGACCCGACTGGTAGAGAGCGGAGGTCGAGAAGGACCGTTCGCGCGTAGAGACGACCAGAAACTTTTGGTCCGGCTATTCGACGATGTCAGTATATGATGCGCTTCGTCACGTCCAAGTGTTGCACGGAGACATACAGTTATTGCGCACTCGCTGACCGGCGCGGTGTTCACAGCCAAGGTGCTATTCAAACCAAGCGCAGGGGCCTCGAAGACCTTGTCGAATGTCAAGCCGGAGTCGCCATACGTGACCTTGTAAGAATAAACGACCTGTGAGAGCTCTCCACCAAAGAAGAAGAAAGTCTCGCCAGCGTCGTTAACCCGGAAGAAGCCGTGACGGGGACCAGCACCAGCCTCTGCGTTCAGTGGCGCAGTCTCCACAAGAGGAGCGATTGTGTCTGGAGCATAGGTGAAGACCCGGACCAGATCTGCGCCCAAGTCTGGAACGAGAACATATGTGTTCGTCGGGTCAATAATGACCTCGTGCGAGTAGCTGCGATCCTGGCGAGAGGCAATTGGGCCGGTCTTGTTGCTTGTTGGGAAGATTGTCTGAATGGGACCACTTCCAGGCAGAGTGCCGTCTTCGCCAAGCTCAAAAACGCCCACGGCGCTCGTGTTGCTGCTTCTTGTCAGTGTCCGTCCAGAGGACTGCTTCTGAACAGTGGCTTGCCGCCATGAACTTACTAAGAAGCAGTAATGTAGGCGCGCTTGCCGCTCTCTGCGGTCAAGATTTCGGCCCAGACACCGCTGGCCGGTCCCTCTACTCGAGCAATTCGAGACAGTGTCCCATCCGCCGCGGTAGAGAAGGAGTTCAGGGTTCCGACGGATCCTCCGCGGTCGTAACAGTACAGTACGCCGTTCTCCTTGTCGAGGGTCAAGACCGAAGGGTTGACTTCGCACTCCTGGGTGACCGATGTTACGGCCAGCTCATAATTGCTATCCGAGCCGGTCAAGGACAGGCTTGTAACGTTCCCATCCGACTGGGCTGCGTATAAGTTGACCGCCGAGGCGGAAGCCACCAGGGTCGAGGAGAGAACAGTCTTGTACAAGGACGCCATCGCCAGTTGATTCCTTGAGAGCTACAAGCGAGACACTGGAGTTGAGAATATGAGAATCGGCGGAATCGCCATAGTGGACGCATTTAAGCCCGCATAGCATGTATTTCAATTCAGGAACGGGTACCGTAGTACACGCAGTGGGCCTGTCAGACGCGATCTACTAGTCAGCTTGGCGAGTCTCCTTATTTCGCCTCTCTGCCAAGCTAGAGCAAAGCACTGGTGTACGAGTAAGTCCGTACGTCCCCACTGCTTTGCAGTAAAAAAACACACTCCTTGCCATTCCAGGTTCCTTCCCCGCAATCGGCAGAGAACCGGACATACTCCAAGTGCCCATTGGAGGATTAATCAGGGTCGAGATCCTGTCAAGGGGAATACTCCAAATGAGGATAAAGCCCTTGTATAACAGGTTCATTGTAGTTAGATCAACCGAAAGAAGGCGTCGGTAATTAGCAGTTCGGACTCCAACGTGGACGTCTCGAGCTCTTATGTTGCCGGGTGGTCCGAGGCACTGTCTCTAGGTAGCATCCATGCCAGTGAAATAAACTCCGGAACTCAGCCCCTGACCAATTCCACCCAAAATCCACTGAGTAGAACATGTACGACAGTATTCTGCGGCTTTCAAGGGGCATTAAGCTTTCGTACTTTGTTTAGACTCAGGCCCAAGGATATGTCCTCGAAACGTTTCGCATATAGTTAGCCGCATTTGCCATTGCGCGCACATAGATTGCGGGTTGAATTGCATAGAGATACTTGTCCAAGCTCGGTCCTGGTCAGGCGAGTTGCGGACAGGGAAAAAGTTCACCTCGAGCTTGAGGCTTGCCAACATGTGCTTCTTTCCTTCCAGCTTGGACTAGGAACGCCTAATTCTGCATATGTAGTCATACTTTTAGGAACATCGCTAGTATAATCGAAGTGCCCGGCTAGAGGAAAAGGAAACCCGCTAAGGGCATTTGTAATCAAGCTCCGGACTAAGAAAGAAACGGCCGATGTTGAAATGCCCAGCTGTTCTTCGCCGCTTCGCAGATTCCAAAAAGCCTTCCAGCCTGTGCTGTACAGTTGATCGCATCGTGCAATAATTCCTGAGCGTCAGATCAAGCCTTGAGAGATGTCAAGCCAGGCTGCAGACACAAGAGGCGTGCAGGTGTTCCTCTACCTCAAACGTCACCAGAAATTCACGCGGGACTAATTCTGGGGCCTACTGGAAGAACACTCTGGTCCATTTCATGAGAAGTACTGGTTCATACAGTGCCAACAGGTGCGTTCTGGTCGCATTCACACATGCAGTCATGGTAGCCCCTGGGTGTTCATTGGTAAAGACAAATTCTGACGCACTCTTAGTTCCGCACGTTTGGAAAAGTTATTCCTATGTCTTCTCCGGAATCTGCCCCAAAAGTGGCAGATGTGGAATTGAAAGGCGGAACAGCTGAGCCGAGTTTGACGGTATTGCCATGTTCCTTGTTCCCTCACTGGACAGCTTTAAGGCTGCCTTTGAGGACTCATACTATCTCAACGTAGTTCAGCTTGATGAGTACAACCTGATGGATAAAGATGTGCCAGGAAGGGGGGTGGCAGCAAATTTCCGAGTAGTTTTGGTCCCCGTAGTCAAGAACGAGGTCGATGCGACGGGGAATGAGCTGAAGCCTGAAGTGCTGAAGTCCAGGGAGGCGTTCATCATGACGAATCGAGTGACTCAGGCTTGATGGAATGACGGTTGCTTGGGTAAACCGATTTGATGGGATCGCTGTATTGATTTACAATTTCATAGCGAACAGAAACTGTAAATCTGGACCCTCGGTCACACATAAGAGGAAAGTTTGATGCCGCCGCCTATACACAGCGAGAACAACACCCCTTGTAAAGGTGAGAAAAATGATCTCTCGTGTGTGTATCAGTCCCAACGCAACATCTCGTGTATTGACTGAGGGTCATCTCCTTCACCATGCAGTGTTAAACAGAGAATGTTCTTGCACCTTCGACTCACTGGACCTCTTGTTCACGTACACAGGCCAGTGTTTCGGAACAACTGTAAAATTTGCCCTCCATCGCCATTCGCTCGATTCATCCACGAACTGGAGATCGTAGTCCCGTAAGATGGTCGCAGTAATCTTGGCAAGCTCCATCTTCGCTATATAGTGCCCGGGACAGGAGTTATACCCGGCCCCAAACTTCCAAAACGAGCCGTTTCAGTATTCTCATAAGATAAAGGCAGAAAAGTGCCACCAGAAGACTTACAGGGATGAAATATTTCTTCTCCATTTCTGCCGCGTCGTCTCTGAACCAACGCTCGGGCACAAAGGTGCGGGCATCTGATCCCCATATCTCAGTGGAGCGATGGATTACCCATGGATTTACCGACAGGATTGTGCCTTTAGTAAATGTGCGATTGCCAATGGTCAAACCCTCATGAGGAACACTCCGAGGGAGGCCCACTGCAGGATTTAAAGTCAGCATATAAAACATAGAAATAATATTAATACGGGAGCAAGAAGGCGGCCGTGTGATCATAGCCTGTCTCAAACTATGCAGCCTAGCAAAAGGCTTAACAGTGCTGTTGGTATATGCTTACTTGGAACCGGTGTGAAGAATCTAAGTGCCTCCTTGATGCAAGCTTGGACGTAAGGCAGCTGTTGTGCGTCTGAGAACGACACTACGCTCGAGGTGCATCTCCCGCCCTTCACAGCATCATCAACCTCATTCCTAGCCCTTTCAAGGATTGATGGATTGCGCATCAGATGATAAAAGAATGACTGCAGAGCGGAGTTGACAGTGTCCGCGCCTGCGCCGACGTTGTTGGTAGCCTGGGCGTAGACGTTGCGAACGTGCAGTCGATGAGGCTGCTGTCTCAAGGTCTTGAGCCAATGATCCACAATGACAAATTGGCTGTTGCTGTCGAGATCCTTTTCACGCTCTTTCACGGCCGTCATGGTGGTGTTGAAGACATGGCCCAGTGGTAGAATACCAAGCCATGTCATGAACGGATTCGAAATCAACGCATTGCGCAAGCGAGGGAAGAAGCTAGCAGAGGCTGCTATGAAGCTCAACATTTCCGAATTTGCGATGGAGTTGCCAATGTCGGTTCCCTTTTCTAGGAAGCCAAATGGCCTGGCGAAAACAACCTCGCCAACGACATCAAACGTGGTATACGCGAAGAAGTCGTCTAGACTCATAGGAGCTTTGCTTTGTGAATACTGTTTCATCCAATCAAGCAAATTTTGGATTGTTCTAGTGATGTATGGCTCGTACTGAAGAACATTACCTTTTTCTCTGTCAGCACTTGAGTCGATACACAGCATCGAAGAGAAAAGACGTGTGTTGCATACTTTGGCTATAACCGGGAGACAAAGCCTTAGAGAGGGAAATTTTGGCTTTCGGGTCACAAATGGCCATAGGCGCGACGTATCTGTAGTCAGGAATTGTTGTCCCCTTATACCAATAACCCTTGATAACGATTAGCCTTTGATACGCCACGAGATGCAGTGCAGAACGGACTCATACCTTGGGTACAGGTGCCAGCAAAAGCTTTCTCACAGCATCAGGGTGGCTGACACTGACTTCATCGTCAGCTATTCGAACAAAATGCCCTGTGAATGAGGTTATCAGTATTCGAACATGTCATCATCATTTAGGAACGGGCTGACCATGCTTATCATGTAGTTCTATCATCCGTAGATTCTGATCTCCTACAAAAATCCGTATCAGATGCCATAAGCGGGTGAAAGATGCGAGGAAGGGACCTGGCACATCGCTAATGGTATAGAAGTATTTGCGCCATATTACAATAGCGACGATAACTGCAAGGGCTTGAGAACAAAGAGACGGCCACGTCAAGGCGGCTTGAAAGAATTCTGCAAAGACCAAAGCAGAAGGAAATGGGTGCGATGTCATGTTTACCACTGCACAGGTCAAATTGGATGAACTGCTTCTCACTTTACATCAGGTCGCTTCTGATTTGGAGGAAGCAATGATTGTAGGACATGGGGAAAGTGAAAACTGCGTTCTTGAATGACTGCGATTCTGAGTGACGGGAACCACGTACGTGGTTATGCAGTCAGCAATTAGCCCCGCATACGCCCAGGCAATACATGGATTCCCAATGGATGGCTGATTGACGACTAAACCATAAAGGAAACTGCCAAATTGTGCCCAGCGCAGTACGGCACCATTTTCCCGATGATGGAGAATTTTGGATATGAGAACAACAGGCTAGGTGGCAGTTTCCAAGCACATGAAAGAAATCTAGGCATTTATATCAAATAGTCTTCCGGCACACTCTTCTCAGAGCACCGATCTCACAATTTGAGCCAGA
Organism: Diaporthe sp. PMI_573; assembly: GCA_021399435.1. Taxonomy (NCBI): domain Eukaryota; kingdom Fungi; phylum Ascomycota; class Sordariomycetes; order Diaporthales; family Diaporthaceae; genus Diaporthe; species Diaporthe sp. PMI_573. The sequence goes on along the minus strand of JAJTUP010000002.1, from coordinate 3,152,443 downwards.
GCACGGTTCTGCGGTAGATAGGATTTAAATGATTTGAATGGAAAAGAATGTCTCTACAAGGACCAAGTATTTGAGCTCCTATCGCTTCTATATACCTCTATCTACAGCTGTTAGAACGCGCGACAGCGTCCCTCTGGCGGAGGACAGATGATCTATCGAGAGCATACAAAATGACAAGACCAAGGTATGTCACATATGCAATGTGCGAATCAAGGGCACTTAGTCCAAAATTCAAATTTGAAGAAGATATTTCTCCATGTTCCAAAAGGGTCACGCATATGGACTAAAAGGACTAAAAATGTCATTACGTTTTAATGTCTAATACTACTAAGCTCGACGACAGTAGGTGAGGGCAAGGCTCGGAACAGTAGGGGCAAGCTTCCGGAATATTGCGAAACCTTAAGCGGAAACAGTTGGGAACAGTAAATTATGGGAAAGTTTCCGTCGTACGGACTACATATTGACAGGATCACGTCTACAACCACCTTTTCTTTTTGGCCCGATCATGATCACAGCTTCCGGAAAAGTTTAAACAATTTGAAATTTGTTCGTTTATTGTCATTCCTCTTATCAGGTATACCAAAGTTTCTCGCCTGAGATTCTATGTGCCCGCCTAATACCCAGTCGAGAAAAGCTCACAGTACAGCCACGCCCAAAAGACTTTCTTTTTCGCATATTCGCTGGGAGCTACAGCTCGTGCATAGTGATACTACCGTCCTTGTGTTGATGGACATACTGACTAGCAGTATTATGAAGGACAGAGATAGCTCTTCAGGATAGACTTTGGCCAGAACAGCCACAAGCTCAGCTGCAAGTCCAACCGCGCAGTTCAACCTCGGCGACGACGACAACTCGGCTGCGTGCATTACGCATACAAATTGGCATTCTCTTGCGTGCTGAGAAATTTAAGCTCCAACAATGTTCACCGTAATAATAGCGTTCTGTATGATACCGGGACATTGGTTTTGGTGTTCTCGGCGGTGCGGCGGGGTGTGTATGTGTGCTGTGATGCGGCCACATCCCACTCGCCAAGCCGGCCAGATTTGAGCTCCTTAATCAAATAGAGTTCATTGTGGAGGGTAAACATGTGTCCTGTGCGAACCCGTTCCCCGCTGCGAACAGGAAGATCAGTGTTCTAAATCTGATCATGCAAATTTCCTTTAGGCTTTCAAACACAAGCCTAATCCCATCAACCTCCGGATCGCCGGCGGGTAATCTGACCCGTACGACAAGACGGCATGAATCAAGCCTAGATTTGCGTTTACTATGTGATAGTATACAGACTCAAAGTAGGCCAAGCTCCATCCCCGCCTCCAGCATGATACGCCGCTTTGATCCTCGTCATGATCCTCGTCTACGCAAGACTTGGCTTTAATTTCAGGGGCACACATAATGAGGTGGATGCAGCTGTCTTCTAAATATCACTACTCGAGTTCCCACAATCCTCGCCGAAATCGCGAAAGTCCTCCCACTTCGTCCAATCGTTCCTTTTTCATTTCTCTGACCCATCATGGTCCTTGTACATTCATTTTACCTTCTTGGGGCCGTCAACTTCGTGCACGGAGTTGTGGCCCAGGACTTTCCGGGATCCCAGCCACTGTCCCACTTGGCGAATGGCTTCATCGTGGAATACGCGGATGATCCGCAGACCCACTCAGTGGTGAGTCCGTCTTCTTTGACGTCTAAGTTGAGATCGGTCAAGTGAGGTAGCCTTTACCAAGAGCCTCTGGGTTGTGCTTTATTTGTACATCACGTTTGCTTTGCTGTTGTCTTAGCACTCGGGCTTTGGAATGGCATCCGTGAACAACTGAGCAGGGTGGCTATAGCCAGTCTCGCCGAACGAGTTGATGTTTAGTTCAATGGCAGCTGCTAACAGTTGGCAGGATGTCGTGCAAAAAGTGGCTACTCAAGTATCAGGTGCCACGGGAATTCACGTCTCACATAAGATGGACCTGCGGAGTTCCATCTTCAACGGCGCCTCTTTCCAAATCACTAAAGAGCCTCAGAGTGATGTAGGCGAGGGTCTGATGTCCACTGATGAGCTCTTGGAGGCCGCCTTACTTCAGATGCCAGACATTGCAGCCGTTTACCCTAACACGGTCCGCTATCTTCAGGCTCCTGTTGATTTCAAGCATGTCGGCACTGAAGAGCATTTCCCCTCTTTTAAAAAGAGGCAGGCTGGCAACGGCAGCGATGAGGCCCAACTTTACTTTGGGCAGGAGGGCACGCCGCTGATCAACCCGCACGCCATGACTGGAGTCGATAGACTCCATGCAGAGGGAGTCACGGGTGAGGGTATTAAAATTGCTGTCATCGATGCTGGGATCGACGCCTTTCACGAGGCCCTCGGAGGCGGATTCGGGCCAGGTTTCAAGGTGGCAGGTGGATACGACTTTGTGGGCGACCAGCCTGACAATGATGTCGACCCACCAGTTCCCGACAACTCTCCACAAACGGTTTGTGCGAACCACGGGACTGCCACCTCGGCAATAGCAGCGGGACTCCCTTATAAGTTTGGCTTTGTAGGCGTCGCACCGAACGCCACTATCTACCACTATAAGGTTTTCCCTTGCTCTGGAGGCGTGACGACAGTAAGCAGCTTTTGGATACAATATTCACCCCTTCAAGAACAATTATACCCCATCTTTAGCCATATAACAAAGACTTCACGGGCTACAGGTTTTGAAACAGGCCATGGCCACCTTGTGGCTCACTCCTCACCGTATTGGCATGAAGCTACTTCTTTGGTTCTTTGACAGCTGACTGTGAATGCTGTAGGACGTTGGGGTCAACGCCTCACTCGCAGCATACGAAGAGGGCGTTGATGTTATCAACGCTTCCATCGGAGGCCAAGGGGGATGGGGCATAGACCTGTGGGGAGTTATTGCTTCTAGAATCATGGCCAATGGGACAGCGTACATCATCTCGGCTGGAAACGACGGTGCTCGCGGAACTTTCATCGCCAACTCGCTGAGCAGTACACAGGGTGTTCCGAGCATAGGCTCCATCGATAACGCTTACAGCCCAACGTTAGTGGCGAACGGTTCGTATAGTGTCAACGAGGGGGAAGCAGTACCTATCGAAGTAAGAAGCACCCAGATACTACTTTCTCTTTCTCATTGCGAAGACCCATGTTCCATGCTTTGAGGCTGTCTCTCTCTTCTTCTTTTTAAACTTGATATGGGCTGACTCTCAATACCTATAGTATACGCCAGGATTTCCTGCCAACTGGACTTCGCCTCTGGAAATCATCAATCTGCAGGTTAATGGCTGCACGCCCTACCCAAATGTGTGCGTAAATCTCTCATCTGCGACCATTTCGGTCCCGGGAACAATGAAGAAGCGTCGACGCTCTTCAAGTGTCTAAAGAACCATGATATATTCTGCTATTCCTTCAGGTCGCTCGTGAGATGCACCAGCTGACTCAAAAACCCATAGCACGTACACGCCCAACCAAGTGATATTGCTGCAAAGACCCTACGCAGGCACTCCAACTTCTGCCTGTAACCAGAACGCACAAGCAAAGGCTGCAGGTATTCGAAACATTTTGATTTACAACTACTTTGATGACGTTGCCACCAGACCATTGCCACTCGTGACGACTGAAGGGTTTCCTTTCGACTGGCTGGATGGTGTGGGATATCTTGACAACGCCTTGGGAACCAAACTGGCTGGACTCGTGAGTAGCGGCAACAAAATCACTCTGGACCTGCCTTGGAAGCCGGACAACGATACGAGAGTACCAAGGCTGATGAAGAACGACATCAGCGGGGTATGTGCTCTCAACGTCACAAACACAAAGGCAAATGCTTACATTCGTTTAGGGATTCATGTCGAACTATAGCACATGGGGTCCCACTTATGAAACGAAGATCGGTACAACATTTTCTGCTCCTGGCGCTAACATCCTGACGGCTGGTGGAACGATATATGGAGGCCTCGTCATTGCGAGCGGAACATCGTTTTCGGCACCGTACGTTGCAGGTGTCGCGGCTCTCATCAAGCAAGCGCATCCTGGCATCACTCCCAACGAGATCATCAACCGCCTGGCCACGACGGCAAAGCCAGTCAAGATGCAGTCAAACCAGCGACAGACACAAGACTACCTGGCGCCTGCTTTCCAACAGGGCGGGGGAATGATCGATGCTTATGCCGCCTTGAGAACCACCACGACACTGAACGTGAGCGATCTCGCTTTCAACGACACGGCGTATAGCCAGCCACAAAGCTTCGAGATTCGGAATGGAGGAGGTGGCTCAGTGATATATGAATTGACTCACAATCCCGGACCGACGCTATATGCCTTTTCATCTGGCAACAGCACGGTCACGGCCTTCAACAACGACACTGCGTTCCCAGCTAACGTGCTGCCCGAGGCTCATGCCGAGCTATCCTTCTCTCAGTCCTCGGCGACAGTGGAAGCCGGAGGCACCGCCGCCTTCACAGTCCAGGTGACACCACCCGCCGGGCTTGAGGCCAGCCGAGTCCCCCTGTACAGCGGATTCATCACCATCAAGGGCTCCAACGGCGACAACCTCTCCCTAGCTTATGGCGGGATAGCCGCTGAGCTTCGCAGCGTCCCCGTGCTGGACACGACGCCTGGGCAGGAGAGGACGGTTTTGATAGCGAACACAACAGATGGCGACGTGCGGCCGGGCCTGGACGGGAACAACCTGACGAGCACCTTTACGATCCCGCGCGTCACGGGCAACATCACCACCAGCACGGCGCTCACGAACTTGACCCTCCCGGGCTACCAGATCAGCCCCCTGTTCGGATCGCTGCGGCTCAACGTCTCGCTGCTACAGGACAGCGTGGACCTCGGCCTGATCAGTACGGTCGGCGAAGTCCAGCCTTACTACGTGCGCGACAGCCCTGCCAGCGCCTATTTCTACGGGCGAATGGCGGACAACAGCTTCGTCCAGGATAGCGGGACTTATAGATTCCAGCTGCGGCTGCTGAGGGTGACTGGCAACCCCGATGTCGAGGCGGACTGGGATCAGGTGGTTACTGAGCCTTTCACGCTGATCTTCTCTGATGATGTAGCTGCGAACTCATCGGCTGTGGCTGCTCAAGAGAGACTGAACAGATCAATTGGTGGAGGGAAGTACTTTCCTCACTAAACGGTAGGGGGAATATGGTGATCATTCATGAAGAAGACATGATCCCGGACTATAGAGTACTTTTTACTGTGGTGGTGTCATTTCCGTCTTCTCGTGGCACTCTTGGGAACTTGCGATGACCGTTTTACTGGATACATTTCTAGCCCTCTTCTTCGTTTAATACCTGCAATGCAGAAGCGTGCGTGATGGGAACGTAGTAGATTGATGCACGTGAGGCGATGTCTACCAGATAAGCAGGCGTATGCCATCTGCCCAAGATAATCATGATTCTGTAAAAAAGAACCACAGGCATGAGCCTCTATGTTTGAAATGGGCATTTTCATAACACACGAGCGATGACCCCGCCCAGTCCCCCGTTTTGGAATGTCTCGTGAAGCAGCAAGCACATGAGTGATGAGACAGTGCAAATCACCTGGGCAGTGGGAGGACTTCCACAACGTATGCCATGTAAGGCAGGAGATTCGGGGGTAAGCGGCAGGGATGAGGGCCGGGTCGAGATGGAAAGGCGCAGCGCCGGCGGTCGATCCCCGCGTGAGCATCATCCTTGGCCTTTGACACCACAAGCATCGGCAGTGTATGTTGGCTTTGGAGGTGAGGTAAGCGGTCTAGACCGGTCGGGGCGAACAGACGATTGGTATGGTGACACTGAGGTGGTCCCTGCCATGCCGGAGATGGCTCCGAGAGAGTCATCGTGTTTTAATCTTCTGTCTCGTGGCCGCCAAAGTCTAGATTCCCCCGCGGCCAACCCGCCAGCCTCTCCCCTGCGTGTTACACAATAAATGTATCGGACAGCAACGACCGGCAGAACCGTCTGCGGCTCGGGTCGACTGCTTTGATCGGTCACATCACCAGCCATGCCGCCGAACAACATCCCAATCCTGCCTGCGCCCCGTCCATCACCCACGAGCCCTTCGCCTGCATTGCTCACGTCCTCGTCATCTGCAACATCGTCCTCTCTGCCGCCCCGACGCGCTGCCGTCCTAGCAGCCTGCGAAGCCTGCCGCCTCAAGAAGGTCAAGGTGAGCCGGGTGACGTGACAGCCTGCTTTGTACCGCCCTGGCCAACTCCCACGAACTCACCCTCATCCTCACTCCGGGTCCCGCCCTCACTAACGCAGCGTCCAGTGCGACGGCTGCCGTCCCAGGTGCAGCCGCTGCGAGCGTCTTCTGCCCAATGGATCATGTGACTACCGGGCAAACGAGGGCGAAACTCGCGCCGTCGCCCTCAAGAGACGCGGGAAGACGGCCGAGGAGGAACTCGCCCAGATGCACCTGCTCTTCGATTTCATCCACGACAGATCAGAGCCCGACGCCTGGGAGATATTCAAACGCATAAGGCTGTCTAAGGACCCCCTGGCTGTCCTCAAGTCCGTGCAGGATGCTGATCTTGTCCTGCCAAACCCCTCGCTCGTTGCTGCCGCCAGTGACTTGAGTGACCCAAGGATACGCAAGCTCGACGACGCCGCCCGGGATAAGAGTCCCATCCATGTCCCTGCTAGGCCCTGGACCGCTGTCGCTGGCGACGGCCTGGTCTCTGAGCTTGTCTGCAGCCTCTTCGCATGGGACGTGTACCTTTTCCCCTTCTTTCAACCTAATGCCCTCCTGGTAGACATGCGGCGTGCGGATCCTAACGCTGCCCAGTATTGCTCTCCCTTCCTCATCAACGCTATTTGTGCCTATAGAGCGGTAAGACACAGTCTTTTGCCATGTGTCCTACCTCATGTTTTCCAATTGGTAGCACAGCCGTGCCAACCGCTGACCCAGCAGCATCGGTAGTTCATTTCTACCAGTGCCCGCTCCATAGGTACTATTCTACGGTGTAATATGCCGGATCGATTTATGGACGAAGCAAAGAAGTTGTTCGAGCTCGAGTGCGGCCGTGCGAGCCTGCCCACCGTCTTTGGCCTCTACATGCTCTTCTTTGTGTCAGCCATGATGGGAAAAGACCGGGCTGGCCTGATGTATCGCTACATGGTATGCCCGCCCTAACCACTCAAACAATTTTTTTTTTTAAAAAAAAAAAAACCACCAAAAAATCCCAGTCTTGCAAACATCCAGACTGCTGACCAGTCCACAGGCACAGCACATGCTGAAGCAGTTGCGTCTGGACAGGCGATTCGCAAAGTTGGACGAAGCACAACCAGATCATGCTTTGGAAAGGGATGTGATTTCAAGGTCTCTGTGGGGTCTCTTTGCGACCGAGAGGTAAGTTTCATAACCTTTATCATGTTGCGTCGTCCCTATCCCACATCCTCTTCTGAAATGCGGCATCGAAACCGCGTAGCATCATCAGTTTTGTGTACCTGCAGCCGTCTTTGCTGCCTCCCCCCACCGTGCCGCGGACTTTCCCGAGTCTAGCCGACATGCACAGCTTGGGATATAACTTCGATAACATCGACGTACTGGGTAGAGTCTTCGACTCGCTGGCCTCACACTCACCACCGCTAGTTCCCGCTGCACTAGACGCACAGTGCCATCTATCAGAGATGCTTAAAGATACCATGGAATACAACCAAAGGGCGCTTGCCCGTGATGAAATTGGAAGTCTGGATGATTTAAGACACCGAAGGGCTGGATACGTAAGACTTGTGACCTGGGCCGAGTCTTTGCCTCCAGCTCTTCGTGTTGGAAATCAGTCGCCGCAGACCTCCTTCGTGAGGTACGTGCCCTGGTACCCTTGCGTCACCAGATGTTGCATTACCTCTGGCAACCATCGTCCCTGACGCGAACACGACGCAGGCTCTTCATCAATGAGGTTGCGTATGGAATAGTGCGCCCACTTCCTCAAGACACCCGCTTCGGCGACCGAGGCAGTGTTACCGACCTGCTTCTGCAACATTGCAAGAATGACCTCGAAGTATCCGAGGCTTACGCCAAACTCTGGCCGCCTGAGCTCTCGAGCTACTTCTCCAATGGCCTCTACAACACCATCATTACACTCGCATCGCTTCTCCATGAGCCGCGGTCCCACGACCTCTTCACACGCGCTTGCGCCTTGGAAAGAAGTGCTGCACGTCACTTCCCACTTGTCAGATTTATATTAAAAGGCACCCACGCACTTGTGCTGAGCCTAGGGCAGGAAATACCACCTGCCGCCAAGTGGTGTTTTGAGAATCTGGATTTCAATGCTGATGACTTGAAAGATGTCCCGGTCTCGTATGCTCTGCCGCTACAAGAGCAGATGCGGAAATCGCTCTTAACAGATGGTGAAGATAGCGATGACCATGAACACCGCGAGATGGGGGTCCAGATGGGAGCACTGATTTCGAGGTGGAACGGTATGTCCATGTTATCAGGCAGATGATTTCCAGGTATCTCAACCGATGTTGAAATCCCCACCCCCCCCCACCCCCCGGAAGGACGAGAGAGAGCGATGCAGGTCCCCAAGGAGCTTCGGCACGTACTCTGTGTCATTTCAGTGGTGAGTCCGCTTTGAGGTGTATTTCTAAATCTAGTTCTAGCTCTTATTCTACTCTGTGTATAGTCTCCAACCTTGCATGATTGACTTGCTCATCCCGTCTATAAAATGAAATACAGCCGAAGTACCAAAGAACACCTGCCGAGTCCAGGCCAAGTTTGACGGCGCTTATAGTCTTGCCCGCGCCCTATATTCCTCATTCTGCTTCGCGAGAGGCTCTGCCTCCCTTCTGACCTGACCCTCGCCCTGGACCTCACCTGGCAACCCAAGCTGCTCCGACTTGTTTGGGGCGCTGTGGTACCCTCCCTTCTCGTTATCTGTATTCGTGATCTTGCCGTCGGCGTCCCTGGTGATGCCCAGCTCCATCAACTTGAGGAAGGCGTACTTGAAGTCCTCGAAGAAGGCGTCCTTGTCCTTGGCGTAGACCTTGACCCACTTCAGGAACTCCGGGTCCCGGACCAGGGCTATATCTGTCGGCAGCATCATCAGCTCGTCCTCGGTGACGGGGTCGACCGCGGAGAACTGCATGACGCCCGACTCGAGCTTCTTCTCCTTCCATTCCTCGCTCACGAGGAGCCGGAAGTACTGATTCGAAAACCTGGTCGGGTTGTTGACCCACTTGCCCTCGAAGCCTGAGTTGGCGGCGTGGCAGCGCCCGAGGTTGTGCGCGCCGCTCAGCGCCACGATCTCCTGGTCGCTGAACCCCATCCGGTAGAATATCGCCCGGATGTGATCTGCCCCGAGGGCCGCGTCGGGCAGCCTGCCGCGCGGCGGGAGCTTGGAGTCGTTGACGTAGTCGGTCCGCCCCGGGTACCACGGGATGTCAGGGCCGCCCATCGCCTTGATGGCTGTCACGCCCGCCAGCGTCCAGAGGTCTGCGTATGTGATCCAGGGGTGCTGGCGCTTGACAGGCTCGAGAAAGAGGCGGGCGTGCTGCAGGCCCGCGTTCGCTGGATCTCCTCCCTCGGCCTCGTAGCGCATCCCAGCGCCGTTAGAGCCTCCTGTGTCGGTCTCGGCGTCGTACGTGCCTGCTGAGTGCCATGCCAGACGCACGATGACGGGCCCTGCGGAGCCATCATCGTACTCGGGCTGCTTGAGGAGGTTGATTATGGACTTGCGGACGGCCTCGAAGTCCCCTGCCTTGAACTGAGGCTGGGTTGATCCACCCATCTTTGGCGAAGGCGACGTTGTGGTGATTGGTCGACGTCTATGATCTGCGTTTATTGGTAGTTGTCTATGGTCTAAGATGGTCTTTACTGTCTGATGGCCTACAACTTGTAGGACAAAACAGTCGGTCTATAACAAAGGAACAAGTTGAATCTATAATCTTAGGGGAAAAACGAGTGCTCGACATCTAGATTACAAGACAAGTTGATTCAGGAGGGCGTGAGATTAGGCGAGGCGATAAAGAACGGCCCGGAACGACGAGAACCAACCTCGGCTTTCGATGCCCCGGGTCCACTCGCCTGTGGATCTGTCAGGAGCCCGACCGATGACTGGCGTCATGGAGATTTTTGAAATAAAATTCATTTTGGCCACGTGAATGGGCTTTTTGTCGTGGGACAAATTTGGAACGAGTCCCCGATCCCAGCTTTTTGCATGTGAACTTCTCCATGACGCCATGAGGTCAACGGCTCCATGAGGCTGAAATAGGCGCTAACAATGCTCCGTCAAATTCCGCCACCGCGGATTCAATGGATTTCGAGTTTTTGCACATGGAAAGGGAAGCCTTGCATCCGGGTTCTAGGCTCGCTATTTGAAATTTCTGCTTAACCTCGGGATGTGTCTTGCTCCGAGTTGTCCTGTCAGCCTCGCAGCTTTTCACGTGCAACCCCAGCCACATCACCACATGTTGACCACAGTTGATATTCCGTTTCTTCATCTTGGAAAAACTGACCGTCAGCTGAGCAGGAGTATGTGATGGCTTTGAAGAGATCCTTTTTCCTGCGCAGTGGCCTGCGCCTGCTGTACCGCACTCTGATTATCACTATAGCGTAGTCCCTCAATCGCATCTCATGCATGATTGCAGCTGCATCATGAATAGCAACCTGCTCGCCCCCCCGTGTAACAGCGATGGCTCCATGCTTTCCTGTATTGAGGCGGTTGTTGAGCATCAGCCCATGGCGGACTCGTTAACCTTTTACGTGCCACGCAAACTTGCGTGGTCGGACACACCAAGCTTAGAAATCTGATGTGTTGGATCTATAGTCTCCATGTTGTACAAGAGAAACCCGGAGTGGCGTGGATGTGTATTCCCACCGACCGCAAGCTACGTCGCTGAAACACCTGTCAGAGCGTAATCGTGGCTATTGTTTTGGTGCCCCATCCAGTTTCACCCACTTGGCGCAGTTGGTCCACGCACAGGATTCCAACCTATTTCCTGACGACTTGAAAACTACAGGGCTCAACTATTTGATAATCTCATAACCTCATTGGATGTTACACTTTCAAGAAATATCATATCACCGTGATACATTGACTCATCACCATCTTGCAAGAATTATCCTATGTCAAGATGACACTAAAACTCATGGCATGAAAGCGCGTTACAGTTTGAATCATGAAACGAGAACTTCCACAGCAGCACAAATGAACATGATGACACAAAGCGACATTCGGATCTGGAAGTAAGCTGCGACGGACAGGACCACACCGACAAGCAAAGCGATCCCATGGCACTAAGTTCGAGATGCGTTAAATAGTGCGACGCCAGTCCAGCCTGGCTGCATTAATATCTGATCTCCAGGTGACCAGCAGTCGCGATCCTCATGCGCTTTCCAAACAGCCACAATGGAATGGTCAATAGACTGAAGATGCCCAATAGCATGCCAAAGATCCCGAAAGGCTCGGCTGGCCCTTTTTGGGCCACCCAGTCGGCCACGAAAAAGGTCCATGCAAATGAAATAACGGAACGGAGAATCGTGACAATCACGAAGCAGTCACCCGCAACGTGTGAATACGAATCGATGAGCTTCATGAAACAGGTTAGCCAAGGCTTCCCTCTCGAGAACCAACGAATGAAGCACGGGGATGATGTGACTCACGTAGTTGAAGTCGATAGAGGGCACTTGCATCAAACCAAACGACAGCATCGCATAGCCAACCTCCAGGCCGACCCAGACCTTCGGGCCCGGATACTGTGCGCAGAAGCCGAACACGAACAGGCCGCTGGTGGCGATGAATAACCCAGGGAAGCTGGCCGGCAGTCTGCTCTCTGGCTCGGCGAAGCCGTGGCCCTCATGCTTAGCCTGGCCGAGCAGCCTCGCGTCAGAGGTCATGTATGTGAAAGCCGCGCCGATGAGCGCTCCGATGATTGGACCGACATTTATCAGACCGGCGTTTGCGCCCCAGAGATCTATCCAATCATTGTTAGTTGGGTATTTCCGACTTGGTTGTCTCCATAGATGGCTCTGAGCCGGGGACACTGGCATTAAAACACTCGTTTCATAGAATGTCTTCTGACCCAGACTTGACCAATTGCAAGGAAGGGAGAGAATAAGATTCTAAGCCTGAAATATCACTCACAAGGTGGCTGGGAGACGAGCTGAGCTCCTATAGTGGAGATAGTTACTATTCCACCGACAAGCCCAGCGTAATGAAGCATTACCACCAAGGTTCCCGGCAGGGCCAGTGTCTTCCAAGACTGGATGAAACGCGACAGGATGTTGCCTCTCTGGATAGGACCGAATCCAAGAGACCGAACGAATGTATAGGGACGGTACTCTGAGCTTGAGGCGTTGGTCTGTGTAAAGCTCTCAACGTGCATAGTCTCTCCGACCTTGGACGCATCCGGCTGTGTGCGGGAAGACTGCGGCGACAACTCGTTGCTCCTGGAGTATAGTGTCTCCGGCACAAAGAGCAGCGTGCCAACGAAGCACGCCGCGGACAGCGCAGTGCTCACCCAGAAGACATAGGCCCAACCATGATGGAAGGCGATGTAACTCCCAGTGATGCCGCCGATGATGGAGCCAAGGCTGAGGAACGTCGTGTATACGGCCATAGCCCTGCCGCGCGAGTCCAGGAAGAATACTTCTCCAATCAGAGCAGGAGCCGTTGTCTCAGAAGGGCCAGCACCGGCCCCTTGGAATACCCTCGAAGCAAGGAGAGAGCTGAAGGATGGCGCAAGACCCCCCCACATAGACGATAGCGTCATGAGCAGAGTAGCTATTAGGAGTACCGGCCGTCTGCCAAATATGTTGGACAAAGGGACCCAGAAGATATTCGAGGCGCCCATCATGAGGACCGAAACAGCGATAAGCTGCGTGAGCTGTGAGAAAGGCTGCGGGTCGGTGGGGAAGTTCATATTGTAAGCTTGCAAGGCAGGCGCCAGCCCTGAACTTGCAAAGTTGCCAACGAAGGCGTATATTGAAGCGGTCAACAGTAGGGCGACCTTGCGCCATGATGGCCAGTTGAGAGGGTCCGCCGGGTCCGCAGACGGCCTGGGAAAGCGGACAATTTCATCGCTTGAGGAGTCCGAAGTATCTGGATGGGAATGTCCAGCCTCCAGGGCTTTGTCGTGAATGTGATGGTCTGCCGGTTGAGACGTGTTGGATTAATGCGAAGCTCTGTATTATGACTGGATGAACTTTTGAACAGCACTGACCAACAAGGCGGACTGTTCCCGGAGGAGTTGCGTCCTTGACCTCAGCCTTGGACAACGAAAACGCGTATTTCCAGCCAGACATCTTGCTTGTGGACGGACAGGTGGGCTCTATGGGATGATTTTTGCAGGAGATGGCCAGATCTCGCCCGGAAACCTTACGATACGAGCAGAACGATAACCTCTGCAGGAAATCTGGCGAAGGCTCCTACTGGATATCAATCTTATTACCCCAGATGGAGAATCCGGGGCCCCAGAAGTGGGGCCGGTGGGGGACATGGGTACACGGTCTTAAGTTGCACTAGTATTGAGATTGGAAATGCAGAGCCTCGAAAGCCATCAAGCTTTCTATTTGAGGCTTGGACGTGGCGGCCAAGGAAGAGTATACTCGTCCCATTCGCGTCTGTGCAGGAAAATGCCGGCTGATACTTGATATTGGCCTTCTGCAACGTGTATTTCCGCTTAGGTAGACGCTCAGAAATAAGAAATCTGGTTGTTACTAGATTGGTATGCTCCAATGCTCTTCCTAGAGATCGTGCATGAACTTCACCATAGTTTGCATCATTGCGTCCTAGGTGTCCTTGATTGCAATTGCTTCACTCCACAGCGTTAGCATTTGCACACAGACTGAGCTGCTTGTAGACTATTTTTCAACAACGAATAGCTCGATTCAAAGGCACGTATTCCGTGATCCAAGATGTTGAGAGGAGCGGGGCCGTCCACTTCACCAAGCCTTCCTCCGCCGGTGGAAGGCATGTGACCTCGGGAAACCCGTGGGGTGAGGGGGAGCAGGGGGTCAAAACTCCCGTCGATTAGGCCAACAAATATGTAGTACAAAAGCTAAACGACGCCCACGACGATGACAAGATGACTAGCGACGACGTGCAGCCGGATTTGCCGCGGCAGAATCAGCAATGGCAACAGTGCGCAGATTTCGTTTCGGAAGAAGCTGAGTCTTAATAAAAGAAGTCTATTTAGGAATTACGAACTCTGTAGCCCCGAACATGACATTTCCAACGTGGCAAAGGCTATGAAAGACACCAGATAGGTATGTATGCAATTTCTTAAACGAAGACAATCAGACCCATGCACACGGCAGACGCCATGGACAGGATGAGGCCAGGCGCAGCAGAGCCGATCGCGCCGTTCGCGGACGAGCTGCCGCTGCTGCTACCGCTTGAACCGCTCGAGGATGAGCCGTTGTTGGTGGATGCAACTACGACGCCGCCCATGGTGATGTTGGACTCAGAGTAAGAGTCACCGCCATAGTGCGAGGTGACGGCGCTCTGGGACAGACCGGGGCCCGTGCCGGCACCGTTGTCCATGAAATCCTGAATGGCCGAGGGGGGAGCAGGGATCAGCTCATCAGCGACCTCCCAGTTGGCGGACGAGGCAGGGCACTCGGCAGCGGTGGAGTCGGAGTCGAAATCGCCATCGCCAGAGGGGTTGGGGGTGTTCTTGAAGGCGGTGGCCAGCTCCTCGAAGTCCTTGTTGGGTGTGATCTCGCCGTTCTGGATCTCGACGATGCCGTATCCGTTGGGCTCGACCGAGTACTCGTAGGCAATGCCGCCGGAGAAGACACTGGTCATGTTGGTGGAGTACAGAGCGGTAACCTCGCCCCAGGCACGCTCGTCCTCAATGCAGCCGTACTCGGACAGGAACAGGGGGATGCCGTAGCCTGTGTACTTCTCGACCTTGGCCTTCCAGCCGGACTTGACAAAGTCCGAGGGGTCGCACCACGAGTAGTCGTTGAAGGCGAAGAAGTCGGAACGGGAGCTGTCATCGCCGCAGTCGAAGTACTCGAGCTGCTCGACAATGTTCTCGGACACATCGGCGGAGGAGTATCCGGTGGGGATAGTGCGGTAGCCGCGGGCGTTGATGTAGTTCTTGATGTCACGGGTGACGGCGCGGATGTAAGGGGCGGTGCCGGTGGTCTTCTTGTCATTGATGACCTCGTTACCGCTGAAGAAGAGCAGGGTGTTGGAGTAGTTGGCGAAGGCATCGACAGTCGCGAAGACGGACTGCAGGTAATTCTCGTTGTACGATTGAAAGGGGTCCGCACGGTTGAGAGAGAACTTGGGCGAGTTCACGTCCAGGGCCAGGTAGATGCCCGCGTCGGCGAGGAGTTTCATGCCCTCATCGTGGTTCTCCGAGTTGTCGACGGTGTACACACGGATGGTGTTGATGCCGAGCTCCTTGAAGTTTTCCACGTCCCTCTTGAGACTGGTGATGTCGATCAAGGGGTCCGCGGCATCAGCGGCACCACCTGGCTGGTAAGCCACACCGCGGATGTAGAAACGCTCATCACCGGCCCAGAATGCTGCGTGAGGTTGTCAGCCATGATGCTCCCGCTCTCCACATATTCCCTTCGGTGAGCCCATCTTACCGTTTCCCCGGACGGTAATCTCGGGTGTGCTGCTGCTGCTGCCAGACTGTCTGGGCTGGAGAGGCCCGGTGCGGGTTGCAATGGCAGTGCCCACGAGGAGCAGAACGGATGAGACAGACTTCATATTGTTGAGTTGGAATTTAAGGAACTACCCAGTCGGGAACGAGTGACGATGAATAGCGTTGGAAAGATGGAAATGCGGACGCAAGCAAGCCTTCTTGCTAACACTAACCGCCGGCGGAACAAAGTGGAATGTTGGCTTTGAGGGTTGTGCAACGGAAAACCGGAAGCATTAGGTGAAAGGAATCCCACGGCAAGGGATGATATACTTTTCAACCCCCCCATTGAGTCAGGAGACGCGCCACGCTCTCTGGTAAAATTAGAATGCAATGATGGGCCATCCTTTGGCTGCCGCCGGTCTGTCAGCCAAGAGGCTGTCGACTAGGTTCGGTCTTGGCCTAGGAAATTTGGCGCCGGAAAGGATGATCAGGGTGCCAAGGGCCCACTGCCCAGCCAAATTCCAAGCAGCCAAGGCTCTTGGTCCATCAAATCGCCCCAGCTTACCAACGAACCACAACTCGCCTGCACTCGGCTGCCTCGTGTTGTGATTGCGCCCCCTGGAGGACTGGGCCGAGGGCAATCTGATCAATTCGACCAAGCTCGATACTTAGGGGCTGCAACTGCGTTACGAGTTGATGGGGAAAAGGAGGCGCAGGCCCATCGCGATGCCTCTCCACTACCTCAATCCTTCTGGGCGTCTTGATTCGCTCCCACGGCTCAGAGATCCAACATGCACACAGGTAGATCGCTGCGGAGATAATAACTCAATGTTAGAGTTATGTTGGCATGGCATCGCATCTCACATTCCTGAGGAAAACAAGCCCTATATAACAAGCACTTGAGTCGGCACCCTGCGGTCAACACCTTGCGCCACCGCTGATCGAAATCATCTCCCATCACGGCACCTCCATGCGCGTCGCCTTATGTGCCTGTCGACTGCATCGTACAACTTCTATGGTTGCCATGGGCTTGCTGAGACCACTCCTTTGCCAAGGATTAGCAGCACAGAAAGACAAATATCGAGGATACTGGAAACATCCCAAGCCGTTGCCTCTGGGTTGATGTCGGAGCCACAGCATATCGGCACCATACAATTCGCGCGATCTGAGATCCGCAGCAGTCAGGAGGTCTGGCTGGGCACTCCGCTTCGACAGAGACTGATACCATTACGTCTGCCCAGGATTTCCTTAAAACCGACCCCTATTCATTTTGCCGAGGCGGGATCAGCTAGTCGTGTCACAAAGCCAGTGCTGACCTGGAAGGCTGCTTTCGGTGTGATCGTGCGCTCCGATGTTGGCCAAATTATTTGACGATCCACTTCCATCGGGAGGTCTTTTTCTCCCGGGGAGAGGCTCGGTAGTTAGAAAAAGGCAAGTTGCGGACTGCATTCGTATCAGACCGGGCTCTTTGGTTGGTAAAGCTCTTCCAGTCGGGTCTGTTGACAAAGAAAGCGTGAAAGGCACCGCACAAGCTATCCAGTTCAGTCTGAGGCGCAGCTATTCCGACATGCATCCTTCGTATTGATCCATACGCGTATTCAAGACGGCGGTGAGTTCCTAGCAAAGGCTGCCATTCTACTCATAATCGGGACTCAAGGGAATTGGTATTGCGGGCCCAGTCTAGATGGGGCTTCGACTCACACAGTACGCCATTGTTCTGGATCTTGCTGCTACTTGCTGCTACTTGCCGTTGACATCAACCGGTTGCGAAGCCTCAGAACCTGATAGAGGATAGTGGTCCTGTCAGGATTCGTTGGCAGCCCTGGACACGGAAATTCAGTGCACTAGGCGAGAGTCTCACTTCCTGTCTCCCAATATTGCTCGGCATAATCATGGTACTCTGAGCGGCATCAGATCAATAATTGGCCTGACTGAGTTGCAGCATGCGAATTGTCCAACCTCGGCCCCAGCTCAACCACCTTCCAAGGTTCCCGGGATTATCTAGCCTCAATTGCCAGGGTACGATCGAATAGTCCGCAGGTTCCTGCCACAGATCAGCGGCTCAGAGTCTGTGTGCGGCTCACGGGACTATCCGAACGCCTCAACCATAAACAAGAAAGTGACATTGCTCCCGTGTATATGTAGAGGATAGCCTTTGGCCGCATCCGTCGAAGTAAAGTTTAATGTTCTGCACATTAGCTGGGTGGCTTTTGCTGACCACCCCATGCCCGATTTTTGGCCACAAATTTCCGAGCGAGTCATTGTGGATACCAAAAGCTTATAAATAGAGAACAATCAATCAATGCAGCAATCAATGCAGACAGATCTGGCTCAAACCATTCAATGTGTTGATGGTTTCGATATACTGTGATAAACAGATGTCATTGTCCGCTTCTATGCATCATGAATAAAAACATCTATAAACAGAATATCTTACTACATGGTACAGTCTTCTCCAGAATCATGCAAACACAACTTTCTAGGGACAATTGTGCGGACAGCAGGCACAGCCCGATGCTTGCAGGCCCCAAAATCAATGTGGTAAAGACGGCTGAGATAATTTGAGAGAATCTTCAAGAAAAAAAGGGTTCCAGCAAGCGCTAAACAAAGAAGCATGTATAAATCAAGTGACGCGATGCTATTTTCATGAAATACATCAAGGGTAATACCCTCGCTCAAACGAAGGCTGCCTCTGCCCGGCGGGAACGCGGCTCTTGTCACCCAGCTCGACCTCACTCTCATTCTGAACCTGGGTGCCGGCTTTTGTGCTGAAAAGCGACCAGTTGGTACTCTTCTTGCCGGACAGGGACCTGCTTCCCCAGCGCGACGAGCCCTGAGACGCGTAGTCGGACCGCTTCACCGCGGTCGATCCGGCCAGCGCCGACCGCCTGCGCGTGAGCATTGTCCGGATTCCGGGCAGGCTGGTGACGATCATGGAGATGCCGCACTCGAGCCCGGACCAGATCAGGGGCCCCACGTGGTCCCGCGACGGGTTGTACGTGTTGGCGAACTTGACAATGAAGGCGAGGCGGATGCAGCTGGTGAGGAGGATGAAGAAGCCCAGGCTGAACATGATGCCGATGTCGATGCGCTGCCGCAGGCCCGTGTTCAGGTTCCAGAGCAGGGGCAGGGGCATAATTAGTATGACAAGATCCTGCGTGATACTGAATGCGGCGGCCGTGTATGTCAGGGCGTGCACGTTGAGGCATCGGTGCGGCCCAAAGGTTCCGAGCCAGCCTTGCCAGACGAATTCTATCGGAATGCACTGGAATATCTGCATGAAGACGAAGATGACCCCGCTCACGCCCACCCAGGCCATCACGCCGTAGCAGGTCCACCGAAACTTCTTCTGCGGGGAAATACGAAGGTAGAAGAAGAGGATAGAAATCTTGGTCAGGACGAGCACGGTGAGGTAGAACGACTCGTCAATGTAGAATAGCCTCAGTGCGTATGAGAAGACCTCTGGCTCGACCAACCATACGTCGACGCCAAATCCCAGTTGGCCAGCTGTGAGGATGGGGTCAGCTCTGTCGAATACTCTTTATATTCTGCACAAGAGACACGTGTGTGTGCTCCAGTGAAGGGTGGGGAGGAAGAGGAGGAGCACGAACAGATATGGCCCACGACTTCGAACACGATGAATATCGGGAGACATGCAACCATGATCCAGTCATCGATCTCGTATCCGGCCGTATATCTCCATCTACTGAACAGCCGCAGGAGCACCGCCGGGATTCCCAACAGCTCGACGGCCAAGGGGGCCATCAACCTCGCCTTCTGGGACCGCAAGGGTGTGTTGCACGCCTCGGCTTGACCCTCCCGACCGTGAGTATTTCGGACACGCTGCAAGCATCCACCAGGCAGGCCTGGGTAACGTCTTTGAGTCGCTGATCTGTACATATGCACGTGGCGTTGCTGAATGTTTTACATGCTGATTCGGGTATATTCGAGAGGATGCATTGTTGCTGTGTATGACTCCATCAGCGGTGAGATCTCTTACAGTCTTGATGGATTGACGGATAGACACTCACGGCACATGCTGGAACGTGCAAATGCAGCGAGGAATGCAGTCTGGTTCGTCTGCGCCGAGCACGTCCAGAACAGTGTGGTGAGGGCCACGCCCAGTATCAGTCTGAGCCTCATGGTCTTGATACGTCCACCGGCTCGAAGGTATAGGGAACAACTCGAGGCCGAAGTTGATCGACGTGTCGAGTAGAGGACGAGATGATGCTGGAAGTGACCGGGACCCCGGCGGCCCAAAACACAATGAAAGATCGCGCTACCTCGAGTGTTTAAATGATCGGCCCCCTCTTTGGAGAACCGGCACACTGCATGGGACCTGCAGCTCGATATTCTAGCGTACCAGGAGCCGGAAGCCCCTCTAGATGCATCATCGCCAAGACGGAAGTAGACGAACACCATCACATCGCGTTCGTATTGGTGCCCTCGAGGTGCGATCGAGTCTAGCGTGCCATGATGTCAAAAGACGGCTCCCCAGCTAGAGCTTGTGCTCAGACGTCCAAATTAGGCTTTTTGCCAAACTGTTGATGCCACATGGCGTGGGCGAGGTTCCATCTAGTATACTTTTCTAAGCTGTCCGGCAATCTTCTTTTCCATCGTTCTAGCGAGGCCAACGGGTTCTTCTACTTCTTTCCCCACAAAGGACCGGAGCTGATGAAGATCATGATGAGCCTTATATTGCCGGTATAATGTGCAGGTTTGAGGTCGCGAGCAAATCTGATGTTGCGAGCAAAAAAGCAAAGGGTATAATTTGATATGCTCACACATCCCTTACAACCACAGATTTTAAGAAATGTCATCGAATCAGAAGATCATTCTTAAGGTACAAACATACTTCAAATTACGCAAATGCTATGTGGTTGTAAGACGTGTGTTGCTGTCGAGGCTTCCGGTTTCTGAGTGGTCGGCCTCGCTCCACCCGGTCGCGGCCTGACTTTTGGTCCCTCAGCCCTGGCGCTCCGCGTACCAGTTGTTTGGCGGCGTGGTCGACTGTTCATGATAAATACTTTTTCATGCCTTTCGCCCCAAGCCTAGATTCTGCCTTTCCTCCTCCTCCCCCTCATTTCCTTTCGGTTCGACCAGCCAATAGCAAAATTGCCGCACGCCAACTCAGACATGCAACGCCGCGCATGTCGGCATTTGGCGACCGAAGCAATCTCATAGACACGTGAAGAAACCCCTCCCAAGCATCTCCAGCTGTCGGATCTGACCAAATGACAGATACTCCGTGCCTCTCCTTTTCAATGTACGACACGCCCCCGGCCGTGACGAACAACCGGAGCTTTCGAAGTGTCCAAGAGCCTCCTAACTACCTTCAAAACCCGCTCGACGGCTGGTCTAGGATATGTTCTCGACAGCTAGGGAAGAGGTTGGCTATCGCAACGAGGTGGCTGCCTAGATGGACCCCGGGCACGGTCGGTTGTGAGGTCCCCACCAACAAGCACAAAACGGTCTCAGTTTGAAACGGCGCTCGCAACGGCGAGAAGGGGTTCATGATGCGAGAAGGGCGTGTCGGACCAGTATCGCGACGACGTGACTGCCTGAATGGGTATGGGCATGAAAGCATCCAGACCCGCCAGCCGATAGGCACATGGCAGACTAGTGGAAGTGCTTGTCGTCACGTAGAACCAGCACGCTTCGTATCCAGGCAGGGAATCGGGCAACGCAGAGCCAGGCACCCAGAACGAGCGAATGCATAGATTTATAGTTGCTATGAGGTATTGGGGTGCCTACATACTGCCCTGGGCATTGTAGACTAGCTTGAACTGATTTAACTGGTTTCGTTTCTATTCCGTATACAGCCGAAGCCATACGCAGCGCCTTCATACAGTGGTATGAACTGATTTAAATCACTGGTTCAATGTCTAAAACAAGCTTCCCCTTAACGAGCGTATTTGAGCGCCTGCGCTCGGTTTTCTCCAAACCCTTGCCATCAACGCCAGCCAACCGAACGGGTAATGCGACGCCTGAGGTGCCTGCACCTCAGTCCTGGGAAAACAGCTGTTAGCGCGCTTAAATATCCTGGGACGGCCAGCCGAACCCCGCGTTGATGGAATTCACCTCAACACTCACCCAACTCGCGCAGAACGAACAGATACCAAGATGCAACTAAACGTCTCGCCTGTAACCTTGGCTGCTTTGAAGGCGGACGGCACGATACGATGTCTTGCCGATGTCAAGTACCAGCCCGTGCCCGCGTCCCGGCACTCGTCGACGGCGTTTGCCCTGGCTAGGAATTTGGCCGACGAGTTTACCACTGCTCTCCTTGGCCAGCTTGGCCACGTAACGGCTACACACTCAAAAACATCATCATCCACAAACACCTGCAAAGCTGCCAGCGCGCAGGCACAGCTGTACGCCGCACAGCTCCGCCGCAACCGCATGATCGTTTGTTTCGACATGTTTCTCGATTACTGTACGCCCGAGTTCCGCAGAGAGATAGATGAGACCGTTGCGCGGCCCATCCACGCGGTTACTAAGCTAGGAGACGACAACAGGTACCAGGTGGATAGAAAACCGCCCTTGGATGCGAGGGTTGCTCGCGAGATTGCGTGGATACAGGAGGTCGACAAGGGCCCGCGTCCGTACTTTACCGACGACATGACCCCGACATGCTATGATGACGGGATCCGCGTTGAAGACAATTTGGAAGAGCTTTATCCGTGCTTCTCACCCTCGGAGCGTACTGGCCACCAGAAGTGAGATTCCCAGCTCCAGAGCTGGGTGCTCGTATGCGCCCACAACTCCGAGCTCGGGTGGACTGCGAACAGGAGTGGAGAGGGGGGGTTTTCATAACCCGGTTGGGGAGCTTCCATAGATGGAGACGAAAGCGAGTAGGGACCTTAGGCTGGGGGGTAGGTTGTGGGAGTGGGACTGGGGGGAAGCTGAAGTCAGCGCTCTCAATAGTCCAGACCATAAACTGTACTTGATCCTGCAGGGCAAAGTCCACCTCTCGTCTTGGTACACGGAGACCAACCTCGATTGTACGTGGGCTATCAAAACTTCGCCAAACGGCTGGACAGATAATCAGACAGCTCTGGAATGGATACAGCACTTCGATAAGTATACGTACGACCAGCGGGTGGATGTATATCGGATGATTGTCCTTGACGGCCATGAGAGCCACTTCTCCGCCCAGTTCGAGGAGTTTTGCAAGGAGAAGAACATTATCGCCCTCTGCCTCCCTACGCACTCTTCACACATCACCCAGCCACTCGACGTTGGTTGTTTTAGTATCCTTAAGCGCTCGTATAGCAAGGAGTTAAAGTGCTTTGTTAAGGCCCATATTGTAAAGGTTCAAGGCAATGTCTTTGCAATTGACGGTAACTTAGCTAGGTGAATCCTAAACTGAAGAAAAGAGAATGAAAAACAAACAACTGCTGTTGGTACCGGTTGCGTTCTTAATCCGTATACATCCCGAAGGCGGGAATAACAACAGGCCGAGAGTGAATGCCAAGGCCAGCCGCGGGCCTAGCCCGTCACAGACGGCCGAGGGCCACCAGACCATAAACTGGGCCATGATATGGCTGTTGCGAAGCGAAGGGATGTTGAAGAGGCTTGTGAGGAAATCCGTTTGCTCAGCGCTGAGGGCTCGATTGGCTATGTGTTCGATAGCCTGTCGTGAAGCCTCGTGGGGCGCTGCAGCCTAAGGCCTAAGGCACCCGTGTCCACGCAGCGCTCAGCGGATCCGCCACCTCTTTCCCCGTAGGCCTACAGCAGCCCCACTTCCTGCTCCTGCGGGGTGGGCTCGCTAGACTTCCATTCCTTCAATCCGTCAACGCCAATAGGAGCGACAACGTCTGGAACGCTATTATAAGAATCAATCACTCGGGACACCGTTGCCACGCTACGAAACAAGAAAGAAGTACACATTTCCACCACTCGATTCTTCACTGCATTTCCGCTCGCAGCCTTTCCTCGTCAAGAACATCTAACTTCAACGCTTTCTACCTCGCACAACCAGTATTTCAACATGCCTGAGAATAACCCATCGCCCGCTGACGCCGAAGAGGATGAGCTGGCGTCCTTTCTCCCAGTTCTCGCTGTCGTTCGATTGGATTCGGTTCCTGGAATGGCCACCAAGATCTGGGACAGCAAACATCCCAAAGACCGTCTGGCGCGCCCACCCGTTGTCGAAGCGCCACTCCATGGATCCTTCAATATCCTATTCCCAATCGAATTTAGAGATCGAGGAATAGCATGGCTTCTTAAAATCCCTATTAACGGGACACCCAGGCATTGGAACACCCTATGCGCCGACGAGCTGGAATCAGAAGCCCGGACAATGCAGCTCATTCGGAAGCATACCACAATTCCCATCCCCGACGTCTTCGGATTCTGCAAAACTCCCGACAACCCT
Organism: Diaporthe sp. PMI_573; assembly: GCA_021399435.1. NCBI lineage: Eukaryota > Fungi > Ascomycota > Sordariomycetes > Diaporthales > Diaporthaceae > Diaporthe > Diaporthe sp. PMI_573. The sequence continues at coordinate 3,128,538 of JAJTUP010000002.1, read as the reverse complement.
CTCCGCTGTCCGCACATATGGCTTTCGTTCATACCCGGGATCTCTTTGTACGACTTCTGGTTTGCCGAGTACCCGGGCATGTCGGAAGAGGATTACCACCGCCGCCGAACCCGCATTCTCAAGGACGTGGCGTCAGCTATGGTTCAGCTCAGCCAGTTCTCGTTCAGTGAGGGCGGCCGCTTAACGTTTAGCGATGATCGACCGCCTAGTGTTGGTTGCTGCCGTGAGCTGGACATTGACGCATTTGCTGAGCGCCTGGAGCAGGACAATCCCGACTACATGCCTGTCTACTTCCCAAGCGGGCCTTACAAGACAGCCAAAGAGTTTTATACCAGTGCACTCAACAGGCCGAAACTTGACTCGTCGGAATTTTTTCTTGGCCAAAGACGACTTCTGCAGTTCTTTGTTGTCTGCATGGACGACTTTTTCGCGGCCGATGCTCACTCATTTGTCCTCACCCATCCGGATTTTGACCTCCAGAACTTCCTTGTCTCGCCACAGGGAGACCTTGTTGGCATTCTCGATTGGGAAGGCGTCGGCGCCTGGCCCAGGTCTTTAGGCAATCTTAGATACCCCGCCTGGTTGATTCGAGACTGGGATCCAGGTATGTACGGATACGGGTCTGACGGAGTTCTCCATAATCCCGAAATGCAAGGGGATTTGCCACAGACGCTGGCCCATTATCGTAAGGTCTATCAAAATGCTATACGAGATGCCTTGAGCGAGCAAAAGATCCAAGGAGACAGCCGGACGTATCACACAAGCGCTACACTTATAACTGAGATCCTTCATACCGCAGCTAGCAACCGAAAGGACAGGGGTATGATTCTGAGGAAAATTGTCCAGGAGATAGCCGGGCTTGTCAAGGTTCCTTGCAGCGATGAAGATCTTCTTTACATGGAGCTATGCCACTGTTTTGGTCAAGGCGAACCGAGCAAAGGGGCATTGGAGGCTCTAAGAACGGGCTTGACAATGTTGCTGCAGAACGAGTCTCTATAGATCGCTGAAATGATCAACGCAACATTTCATATAACTCTGTGCTCTTTTGAAGCCCTTTTGGTCCTCGATGCCGACTAACTTAGACCAAACTTGCACTACTCCCCATTCTGCCTCTCCCAAACACATTTACAATCCAGTTAAACAGCCACGGCTTCGGCCACACTGTATTCTTCCTTTCAACTGTCTGTCTGTCTGTCTGCTCAGTCACTCGTTTCTTCCCCAGCAGCCTAGAGCCCATATATAAAGTCTTTAATAGCTTAATATATTTTCTAGTAGTCCTCTTATAAATATACCTTAATATTCCCTTTTATTCCCTCTATTTTCTTATACTTCTTTACTAGCTTAAAAGGTCTTTATTATTAATAATAAGAGTATAGATATAGAGGAGTATAAGATTATTATATCCTCTTTCTATTAGTTTATAAACTTCTTTTAGTATTTTTTCTAAGAGGTTTAAGAGTTTATTATAAAAGTTTTAAAGATAGGCTATGCCATTCTTTTAGAATGGTCTTTATCCCGTACAATGTTAAATCTCTCAGTATGTATCTCCCGCTAAAAAATATTAATTCTCTGTCTCGCCATGCTGCGTATATAAAAATGGTCCTTGAAATTTTCTGCATTTAATAAATATGGTTACTTAGTGTCACGACTTCTTGATCGTAAGGAAATTAACAAATTAGTTTTAATTAATAATTGCTTTGTCCCTATTAAACCCTAAAATCCTAGCGTTTTGTTTACAACTTAGATCTTTGTATATATAATCTTTTTCTCTAAATCCCCGCACTAGGCTAACTAAGCAGACCTCTCTGCGGCCTAAAGGGTCTATCTACGGTAGAGGCGCTTTATGGGAGCAAGCAAGCAGAGCAAGCAAGCAAGGGTAAAGTGCCTCCACTGTTTAACTATTTACAAACTAATATATTAAAAAAATGGCCCTTATAAGCTTTAAAGAAGCTATCTATATAATATTTTAAATTATTTCTTTATCTTAACTTCTTTTAAAGTTAGTAGCTATATATTTAAATAAAGATTATAGTATTTATTTAGTAAAGATCTTTTTATAATATATATATATATATATCCCTCCTGGGTATAAGGGTAAAAGACCTATAATTGTATATTTTTAACTAATTTGTATTTAACTATGTAATATTTCTGTAACGAGGTTTTGAATGTTAAATCTTATTAAAGAAACGCTTTCTATCCTCAGCTGCCCTCTTTCCTCTCTTTGACTTGTTGTTTTTAATTATTGTTTTAAGAGCAATAAGCTGGTCTATTTGTTTAGAATAGTCCTTAAACTTCTCTAAGGTGGCAATAAATATGTTGATTTGTTTGGTTAAGCGAGGTCTCTTGTTGTTATGCTTCTTTGCCTTTGCAAATAATATTCTTGTATCGGCACAGACTTGCTTGTTATAGTTAAAGTCTATTTCTATGGCTACAGAGCTGTCAGGTCTACGCATCTAGACAATAGAATGTGGTTGCCTTACCTGGGTCTCAAATGTGTGCACTGGTTTAAGCTTGACTGGCAGTTGTCTCGGCTTTAGTGGCGCGGCAGGCTGAATGATTGCTTTTGTGTGGTCTTGATGGGTGTGTTTGAGCAGAGCCAGAACCTGTGTGTGTCCTACGAGACAGTTGGGGCAATGGCTGCTTTTATCATCGTCCATTTTGGCCAACTTGTAAAGGCCTGAGTCACACGGCAATGGCACTTTCACATAGTGCTTGACGGCATCAGACTAGGTTGCTTGCGGCCCGCGATAGCTTTAACCTTAACAGGCTGACAGCTTATTAACAATATCGGCGCAAACAGACTAGGCACGGCTTAACGCTATAGCTTTTAGCGCAAAATGGCAGGCGGCTTTTAACTATAAATAGGTTTATAAAAGATTGTAAAGTTACTATAAAAAGTCTTATATAGTAAAAATTACTATTTTTTTAAAAAATTATATCTTGTCTTTTTAAGATACTAACTATAGTTTTTAGCTAAAAAGAGAAACTTAAATAAATATAAATAGTTAATATATATATATATATATATATATACCCCTTTTAGGTATAAGGGTAAAAGACTTATAATTATATATTTTTAACTAATTTATATTTAATTATATAATATTTTTATAATAAAGTTTTAAATATTAAATCTTGTTAAAAAATGCTTTTTATTCTTAGCTACCTTCTTTTCTCTCTTTAACTTATTATTTTTAATTATTATTTTAAGAGCAATAAGCTAGTTTATTTATTTAGAATAGTTCTTAAACTTCTTTAAGATAGTAATAAATATATCAATCTGTTTATGTTAAACGGAAACGCTTGTGTGGGCGCTGCACGTAAGGGGTTACCCTAGACTTCACGTAGGGAGTTACCCTAGACTTGGCACTTTTTCGGCTAAGTGCCTATGTGGCGTGCGCGCCGGCAGATGAGTTTGGTGGCCGTGAGCCGATTTTTTGGGCTGTTTTAAGACCCTAACTTCGAACCTCTGCATTCCCCTTATTTCTTACCCAAAAAGCATGTAACCTAGTTTGTTAGATAGCCTGATTTCTGAAGTTTATCTGTATTTAGTTTGGTTACTGTCAGGGTTAGGGTTGGCTGGTTATTTAAAGCCAAAGATAGTGGGTCCGAGGGCCGAATTTTCCGGCCTCCCTATCTGCGCACCAGAGCCAACCGCAGCGTGCCCAGGGTTGAGGTCATGTCGGAGGGACTGTGAGGAGGGCTGACAGAAGCCCACTCAAATTCAATGCAAAGTTGTCCAAACCATTCTCAAGCGTCCTAACAAGACCTCAGTGCACCCTACTGCTACCTGACCCATTCGATCCACCAACCTTCAGAGTTTAGTTATATAAGGTCTCTTGTTATTATACTCTTTTGCCTTTATAAATAATGTTTTTATATTAGTACAGACTTGCTTGTTGTAATTAAAGTCTATTTCTGTAGCTGCAGAGCTGTCAGGTCTATATATCTAGATAATAAAATGTAGTTGCCTTACCTGTCTGTTTTAACTATAGCTATAAACTCGCTTAGTAGATTTAAGAGTCTTAGATGTATGTACTGGTTTAAGCTTGACTATTGTCTCGGCTTTGGTGGCGTGGCAGGATGAATAATTACTTTTATATAGTCTTGTAACACAGCGGAATAAGGTCGTAATGAGTGTGTTTAAGCAGAGCCAGAACCTATATGTATCCTACAAGATAGTTGGGGCAATGGCTGCTTTTATTATCGTCCATTTTGGCCAACTTGCCTAAGTCACACGGCAATAGCACTTTTACATAGTGCTTAACGGCGTCAGACTAGGTTACTCGCGGCCCGCAATAGCTTTAACCTCGACGGGCTAACGGCTTGTTAACAGCACCGGTGCAAACAGACTAGGCACGGCTGTAACGACCGGGCGGAAGCCACGCGGAAGCCCCGGCGTAGCCCTCGCGAGGGCCCTCTTAAAAGGGGCCCGAAGCCCCCATATCTTAAACTAGAGGGGGGCAAGAATTAGTCTTATACAAGACCTATACCTAATATACATGTTGGCCTTCCTAGTTTACCAGACCATCGTGCCTAATACAGAGCCCATTACAATTCTGATTCTTCTTCTACACACTACCTATAATACCACTAAAGACTGGTAAAAGAAGGGGAAGATTCTAAGAAAGTTACAACGACGCTAAGGGCAGCTTAGAAATACTTTAGCTTGATAATGCCTTGGTACGAGAATAGGAACATAATTAACTACTTTAATAGAGGATCGACACTCTAAAAGTAGCTTAAATAGCTATTAAAGTTAAGCCAAAAAACTTAAAGCTAGCTAATATTATTTTACTATCTATAGCCTGTATTCTTTAGTAATATAATAGCTAGATAATAGACCTAGAAAGGGCCTACATCTTATAACTATAAACCCTTTATGTTGGAATAGTACTAAGACTAATTATATATAGCTATCTTGGCTAGGAATGATGACTAATCTAGCAAGGGAGTACATGTAGACCTAAAAGGTCTGCATACAAGCTTCCCTGCTTATTTTATAGTTTAGACAAACATTAACAAATTCAAAACCAATTATACAGATATATATATATATACATTACGCTATATGGCAAAAGCTATTTAACACTAATCAGTAATTATTTGGTATAATCACAGATTAGCAAGAGTAAAGAGATAAGTACCGGTATAACTCTATAGTTGCAGCTATAGAACGCCAGACAAGACATAGAGGTAACTAAAATCATACACTTATACTAAGAGCCTAGAAGCTATCTCAACCTCCCCGCCAGTTAGGAAGAAAGAAAACACCCCTAAAAGATAAAATCTTCTTAAAATCGCATAAATCAAGACTACTATACTAAATATTAGACAGAATATATCTATAGCCAAGACCTTATATAACTAGGAAAAAGCAGTATACGCTAATATATAACAAAGAAGACACCTTATAGACAACCCAAAAAATACTATACAAAATATCATCCTCTAATACACCAAAACCATCAGCTTCGGCCATAGCGGCAGGCTTAAGTAGCCAAAACCAAGCAATATATAAAGAAATAAGCAAAAAAAGCATAATACTACTAAAAATATGGCAAAGCACGACAAATCTAAGATACTAGGACCTAGATATTAACCTAGATACCCCACCAAATAACACCCAGCTTACTACATACTTTACATAGATTATAATAGATATTATTCATCTAGATCTAAGCAAAGCCAACATACTAGGGTCTCTAGTTAACGACTTTAAAGGGTAGACTTTCTATTAATTTAACAAAGTAGACCATACATTTAAGAAAGTACTTCTAAATCTTCTCGAGGCAAGAGAAATCCTAACATTAAAGGGTCCCTATACTAGTCAAATTCTACGACTCATTGAAGCCGAGAAGGCAGCAGAAAACTACTCACTACAAGCACTAGAACCAGCCTATATACGACAGACAATTAAACCACCACCCCCGAGAGTTTAATTACACGAGATAACAAGAAACCAACAAGCATCTACAGTCGAGACACAACCTACACGACAAGCACCTCCGGGTACCAGATATATACAAGAAGTAGGCAACTTTCCATAACAGTATAGTACGGCGCTCACAGCACATTCAGTCTATATAGATAATGCACCGTATAACCTACCTTTAACTTAAATTGTCTACAACAAGCCGATAGACCTTTAACAAGTATCTACCTTCCAGAAAGGGTAGAGAAAAGACAAAAACTATACCGGCAAGCCCTATAACTTACTATACAATAAGGTATAGATCTTTATTGATTATTATAGATAACTGTAAATCACTAAAAATCAATACTATATAGTTTTTCCAGACATCCTCTCTAGTCGCACAAAAGACTTCTATATATACTACATTAGGCCAGATAAAAAATAAGATAAAGTATATAACCTTATAGATATATACTTTAACACAACAATAAACTACAGCTAGTATTAGGTAGACTAGACAACCTTATCATTTATACAAGTAAGAAAAGAAAACCCAGACAAGATTTTATTAGAGGTCTTGGAAACCCTTTTAGACAAGCTACAGCTTATACAAAGAGCCCTAGGAGAGGGATATCAGGGCGAGATAGTACTCTACACAATAATAGTTAAAACATACCGCGTAATACTAGAGTTGAAACCGGCTATAATAAACCAGAAGCCTACATACAAGGCCCTATTTATAGACCTTTGTATAGCTCTGCAAGTAGCTATAGAAAGAAACTCTATCCAATAATTCATATCACACAAAGAAGCTAAAATCAACTTTATAGACAGAAGGTACAGCTTAAACTTCAAGAACCGCCAGAAAACTTCATACAATCACCAATCTTTACTACAAACCCCTTTTCAGCCAAATAACCACCATTTCTCAGCACAAATTTCCTTCAAACCAAGATAACAACAACCCTTCAAACTATACCATATAACAGCTAAGGTAATAAAATACTTTATATATAAGAAAGAGAGATACTAGTCTACAAACTATATAGACAAGAAAAGGATAGACATATAAAAATAATACCTCTAGACATATAAAGACTTTAAGTAAGAATCTATCCTAAAAGAGGAGAAATTTACTACCTACTTACTTAAGTATAAAGAAGAGGATCCACTATACAAAGTAGGAGATTTACTATTTAATCTATAGAATATAGACAATAAGGCTATTTCCTAATAGAATCTAGTAAATTTTACATTTAACTACCATATAACTAGAAAAGACATCTACACAGCCCTAAAAGTAATTAAAGCAAGTTACTTTATACTATATAACCTATATAGTACGAAGTATTAAAGAGAGCTCTAGAATATAAAAGCCGCCAAGTTCTCTATAATAAAAATGCTATAAGTATTAACCTACATATAAGAAAACCTAGGTATAAAGATTAAATAGAGTATAGACACAGCTAAAGTCAAATTTAGTAATAGTAACACTATCTTAGTAGTTAGTATAATTAAGGTTATAAACTAACTAAAAAGTATTACATACTATATCCTAGATACATTAACCTCTTTTCTATTCTCCCTATATAATATAGACAGGCTAAAAGCCTACTTTAATAACCTATCAGACATTATTATATAAAGGAATACAATAATTCTAGTAGTTAGGAAATAGAAATATATATTCTTTAATACAAGCTATATAGAGACTAGAGTATTTCTTACAGAGCTACAGCTTAGGAGACTCTATAGATAATTTAGGCACCCTTGTATAGATAAACTATACAAGTTATTAAGAAATGTAGGGTATAATAATATTAAAGAGGTAATTCTAAAGAAGATTTAGAAGTTCTGCCACTTCTGCTAACTATATAATCTATCACCAAGAAAATTTAAGTTCTTAATTAAAGACAAAAGTATAACGGCCGGGCGGAAGCCACGGGAAAGCCTTGGTATAGCCCCGGTAAAGGCCCTTCTAAAAAGGAACCCGAAGCCCCCACGTCTCAGACTTAAGGGGGGCAAGAATTAGTCTTATACCATACCTATACCTAATATATATACTGGCCTTCCTAGTTTACCGGACCATCGTGCCTAGTACAGAGCCCATTACAATTCTGATTCTTCTTACTACACTACCTACAATACCACTAAAGACTAGTAAAAGAAAGAAAAGATCCTAAAAAAGTCATAACAATACCAAGGGTAGCTCGGAAACACTTTAGCTTAATAATGCCCTGGTACGAGAATAGAAACGTAATTAACTATTTTAGTAGAAAATCAATACTCTAGAAGTAGCTTAAATAACTATTAAAGTTAAGTCAAAAGACCTAAAGCTAGCTAATATTACTTTACTACCTATAGCCTACACCCTTCAGCAATATAATAGCTAGATAATAGACATAGAAAGGGCCTATATCTTATAACCATAAACCCTCTATAATGACAAAATAAAAGTAATATATATATTAGACTATGTTGAAAAGGAGTATCGAAACCGCTAAGATACTTATATAAAATCCTTAAAAAGAGGAGATAAGTCTATATTTAACTATTATAAATAAGATGAGTTTAAGACTTTTAGCTCTAATTTTAAAAAGGATCCCTAAAACATATTAAGTGTTATTTAAAACTTAATTAATGCTACTTACTAATAAGAAAACCAAGATCTATAGACCTTTTATTAATACCTCGAAACGTTAGAATTAAAATAAGAAATAAGAAGTAATAATTTAAGGGCTGAATTCTTTCTCTTAAGGTTATTAGGATAGATATTGCTAGAAATTTAAACAAAATACGCCCTAAGTATACTGAAGACTAGAGATAAGATAGTTAGAGTTACCTAAGTGATTTAAATTAATACTCTAGAGAGGGTTAGAAAGAGAAAACATAAAGAGGTAGGCCTGAAATAAGGGAAAACCGGCGGAACCCCTAATAAGAGAGGATAAGGAGAAAACTTCTTAGAAAGTATTAGAGGAGGAAACTTCTTAGGAAGCATTATGAATTTAAGGGGAAGAACTCTAAATAACCCCTGGCCGCAAGGCTAAGGTAGAGGCTAAGAATTCTAAGGTAGGGGTTCTTATACCCCACTAAATCAAAACACTTAAAAAAGTACCTCTAAAGCAACCCCAAAGCTAAATCCTCTAAACAAAATAGGTAAAATAACTACATACTATAGATATAGAAACACCTACTACTATACTCTAAACTATCTAGTACTGGTAGAAACTATAGTATTGATAAATTAAGTATAAGGCTATGGTAACTATCGGTTTAGGGGCTATTAAAATTAAAACTAAAGGAGAGAAAGTTAAAGTATTTCTTAACTACCTATAAGAACAGTGTCTAAAGTTAAAGAGAGAAACTAATAACTATACCTAAAAGTAGAAAAAGAGATAGTTAAAGTTTGAGAAATATTTATAATCTTAAGTAAAGTAACTATAAAGCATAATTAAAGACATATTAAGGTTAATCTAGATATAGATATAAGTAGACTTAAGTAATATTTTTTTTATTAAAAAGTTTAGCCTTAAATTATTTATAAAGACATTAGTATCTATAGTAGAAATCTAAGAAACCGTGGTTTCTACTTATAGTATCTATTAAGTACCTTTATTACTTAAAGACTATTTTAGAAATTAGAGAAAGAAGATATAAGATTATATTATAATTAAAAGGAAACGCTTAAAGTTTATTTTACTATTAGATACCCTAGGTTTGGAATATTTTTAAATAGGGCTTAAAAGCTATCTAAAAGATTAGTAGCTTTAATAAGATGAGATTTATATAGTAGAATAGACTATAAAGTCTTTTATAAGGAATTAGAGAAAGATCTTCTATTATTACATAGTTCTTCCTATTACTAAACCTTCTAGTCTAGTAAAACAGGAAGGGAGAAATTAGTAGAAGCCCTAAAAAATAGATAAAGAGGAGAAGTTACCCCTAGATTTGTCTTAAATATACCTATAACTGAAAGAATTAAAAGAGTTTTTTATTAAAGACCGGGCTAAGGAATTACTACTAAGAAGAAAAGTAGATTATATAATAGAGCTAGAAAAGGAGACTTTACCTCCTTTTCTACCTCTATGCCTATTCTTATTAACGAAACTCAAGGTCTTAAAAGAATGGCTTAAAGAGAGTTTAAAATTAAGGTAAATCGCCTATAGTAAAAGTCTCGCTAGTATACTAGTTTTATTTGTGCTGAAAAAAGACGGAACCCTTTAACTTTATATTAACTATAGGGCTTTAAACAAAATAATAATAAAAAATCAGTACCCCTTACTGCTAGTTTTGGAGATTCTAGATTAACTATTAGGCATATAGTTTTTCTCTAAGATTGATTTAACAGATATATACTATTAGATTTATATCCAAGAGAGTAATAAATAGAAGACTACTTTTTATACTTAATATAGATATTATAAATTTAGAGTGGTACTATTTAGATTAACTAATATATTAGCTATATTTTAATCTTTTATTACCAAGGTTTTAGAAAATTATATTAATGTCTATATAATTGTTTATTTAGATAATATCTTAATTTTCTTAAAAAGCAAGAAAAAATACAAGAAGTATATATAGATAATTATAAATCGTCTTATAATAGTAGAGTTATATGGTAATATTAAAAAGTACTGCTTTTTTTAAAAAAAGATTAAGTTTTTAGGATTTTTAGTTAAAAGAAAGAGAGTCTAAATAAATTCTAATAGAATTAGGACTATCTGAGAATAGCTAATACCAACCACCTATCGCGATATTTAAGTATTCTTAAGTTTCTATAACTTTTACTAAAGGTTTATTAAGGATTACTTAAAGATTATATAACTGCTTAATAGGTAATTAAAGGGTATAAAACGTGGCTGAAAGCTAGGGGGGATAGATCTTTTTACCCTAAAAAACGCTAAAATATAAAAGGTGTTTAAGGAGCTTAAGATAAGGTTTTAATAAGTGCCTCTTCTCTAATACTATAACTCTATACTTCTTACTTAAATTAAATATAATACATCAGATAGAGCCGCTATATTAGTAATCTTATAATAACATTATTATAAAAGTAAATCTTAATAGTATTTAATTATTTTTTAGTTAAAGAAGTTCTTAGGAGCTAAGCTTAATTAGACGACCTATAATAAAGAATTAAATACCATTGTTAAAAGTTTCAGGTATTGGTGATAGTACCTTAAAGGGGTACAAGAACTAGTTATAGTTCTTTCTAATTATAATAATCTCTGTGGCTTTATAAAGTAAAAAGAACTAACATAGAAATAGATTTAATAGCTAATATATTTAGCTAGATTCGATTTTACTATTAAATACTGCTCTAGGAAGATAAACCTGGTAAATGGCTTATTAAGAAGGCCTGACTATATATTAGAAGAAAAGCCTTTAAATTTAAGTTAGATCTTAACTCTAGAATTAAAGATAGTTATAATTATCAAGAAAGATACACGATCTTATCTAGAAGACTAACAATAGGCCTAGTTTAAGGCTATAGTTAAAAGTACTAAAGTATAAGAGGTCTTAAAACTTAATTCCTCCCTAACAAAGCATTGGCTTAAGTCTATAGCTCCCCTATAAAGGTAGTTTATAATAAAAGTCTGGGTCCGGGTATATATTAGTAACGCAGGTATAATACGCTAAGGGCCCTACTCTCCGCTATTAGACTTAATTTACAAAGCCTAAGGGAAAGACCCTATAATCTAGGCCATTATTAAGAAGATTAAATCCTTAAACAGTGCTGTTTTAAATAGTTCTGGTTATAAGTTTCGAGACAGGCTACTATACTAAAAGAGACATATATATATACTAAAACAAGAAGCCTTGTAACAAGAGATCCTGCAAACCTACTATAATAAGCTGCTAAGTAGATACTAGGGGTAAACATAGATACAAATCCTAGTTAAAAGACATTTTTACTAGCCGGGCTTAAAGGCCTCTGTCGCAGACTACGTACACTCTTACATAACATGCTAATATATATCCGCGCCACGTTATTGCCTATATAGAGAGCTCGCTTCATTACTGATTCTATCAGGCCCCATATAAAAACTTAGTATAGACTTTATTACTAGACTCCTGACTATTATTAGAGATAGCCGGAAAGTAGATACAATCCTAGTTATTATAGATTGTTATACCAAGATAAGTTTCTTTACTATAGTAAGTATAATGATAAATACTGCTAAACTAGCTGAGATCTTCTATAGGGAGATTAAATATAAATGGAGACCACCTAAAGGAATTGTAACTAATAAAGGTACAACCTTTACCAGCAAGTTCTAGAAGATACTTTACTAGCTAAGTAGAATCAAAACTCGATATACTATTATTTACTACCTATAAGGCGATGGATAAACGGAAAGAATAAACTAAACCCTAAAATAATACCTAAGGGTGTTTATAGTAGAAAATATCTAAAACTAGCCAAACTTATTATATACTACATTCTTTACTTATAATTTGGTACAAAGCGCTATAATTAAAATGAGCCCGTTTAAAGCTTTCTTTAGCTATAAACCATCTTTTACTATTCTATATAATAAATAGCCTACTAAAGACAGTGTTTCTTAGAGGGAGGTACTAGTAGTCGAAAAACATATTAAAAAACTTTAATAAATTTAAATAGACTATGAAGAGAACTAGAAATAAGTAGTTAAGATACAGGCCCGAAATTACAATAATTAATACTAGCCTGTATAATTTAAGATCAGCTAATAAATATTACTAATAACTAAGTATCTACTCCTAAAAAACAGAAAGCTTGCTCTATAAAGGGTTGGCCTATTTAGGATCATATCTCAAGTAGGTAAGCAGGCCTATAGTCTAACCCTACTAGAAAAGTATTCCTGAATATACTATATATACTACGTAAGCTAGCTGGAGCCCTAGATAGCGAGAAACCTAAAGGACCTAATAGAAGGTATTCTAAACCTACCAGACTTAGAAAACAAACAGGCTAAATAGAAGCTAGAAGAGATTTAAGACTACTAGAAAATCAAGGATACTATATACTACTTAGTAAAGTAGAAAAGATAGCTTAGTAAATACAACTTATAGGTACTAAAAGATAAAATATTAATAGATAAAACTATTATAAAGTACTAGAAAGGGAGAGGGCTAAAGTAAAGCTAGAAGAGGACTTAAGACTAGATTGGTAGAGGTTGTAGAAAGTAGCCATAAATTAAGTAGCAATAGGCTGATAAAGGCTAGGATAGCTAGATAACTAGCTGATAAAGTTAATATTAGCCTAATAAGTACTAGATAGCTAGCTGATAAAGTTAAGGTTAACTAGATAAATACTAGAGGCTAGCTAATAAAGTTAATGTTAGTCTAATAGGTACTAGATAGCTGGCTAATAAAGTCAAGGTTGACTAGATAAGTGCTAGAGGCTGGCTGATAAAGTTAATGTTGGCCTAATAGGTGCTAGATAACTAGCTAATAAAGCCAATATTAGACAAATAAATGTTAAAGAACTAATAGGTAAACTAGAGGCTGGCTTAATAACAGGAAAATATTTCTAGGTAAAGGCCTACCAAGGGGCTATTAAGTATTACCTAAGTAGAGAAAGACTTTAAAGATCAATACATTAGAATTAAGTATAAACGACCTTAGAAATATCTAGGTTAAGGGGGAACTAGAAGAGTCCCCGAAAAAGTAATATAAGAATATCGTTATCTCTACTCCTAAAAAACCAAGCCCCCTCTACTAGTACTAATTACTAAGCTACCGTATCCCTAAGTAACTAGTAAGGAAGAGCTGTCTACATTTTATAGGTTATCTCCTATAGTAGTAGTAGAAACCCCTCTAGCCAGGTCTCAAAAGCATTATCTATAACCTGTAAAACCTCTAAGAGAAACCCCTAAACCAAGCTATACTAAACCAGAAACCTATTATTGGCTAGAACTATGTATAGTATACTATAACGAGTATTAACCAGGTCCTTTAAGATCTTCTCATAAAGAACATCTACTAAGTTAGCCAAGCTAAACTATACTAAATAAAGTAGGTATAAATTAGCTAAGGCCTATAACTAAAAGATACTAGCCTCTATAATAGCTGATTTCTAAGTAGATTAGTATATAATTATGCCTTAAAATATAAAGGACTTATATTTATAACCTTGATCTATTTCTTCTCCCCCTAGAAGCCTCTTTTATATTTTAGATTCTCTACTGTCTTCTAAAATACTGAAGTACTGCTTGGTTTGTTTACAGACAGGTTTATCAAGGTTTGGGCTAGGCAAACCTATAAAATTGATAGCTAGTTCTCCTACGTGATTAATAGAGAAAGATTTATAGCTTGGGTAATTTCCCTTAAAAAGGCTCTTATAAAATGTAAGTTAAAGATTAATCTAATAATTAAAGAATCCCCCTATAATGGTTAATAGAAATAACAATAATAGATAGAAGGATACTTATTATTATATAAAGTAAGTAATACTTTACAATATACTAATTATACTAAAAGCTCCCCAAACTAGTTATAATATAGGTTATATCCTTTTACAAAGAAGGTATATCTTCCTTAAACCTCTTAAGAAAACTATATACACAGGCTTTATAAGGGGCTCGGGACTAGATTGCCCAACTCTAGGTCTATACCCTCTTATCCTATCTAGACATATTATACAAGGTTTAAACAATATTCGTAAGAGCTACTACCACGCGCTACTAGCTAGAAGGCATTACGCGTCTAAGGGCCTCGGCAGGCACATGCAACTATATAAACTTGCTAGCAGAAGAAGTCAGTCCCTTCGGGGTTTAAGGCACTTTCAGGGATCCGCTCTAGTTTAGCTTACCTAGCAATATAGCAACGCTTGCTACCACCTCGTAACAAGTTTAAAGGGTCTACAAGGTAGTAGCAGGCTACTTACCAGCTACCTTTAAAGACTTGCCTCAAGTTGTAGTCAAGGTATTACTCTATTTAAAGGAGGACAGCTCTAAAGAAAAAGAGATGGTTAGAGGATTTATGATAAAGCCAGCACGATTACTACCAAACCCCTTAAGACTTAAACCCGATAAGTTAGGAAACCCTATAAATAAGTTACTCTAACCTTGCAGGAAGGACAACCACAAGCAGTACAAAGAGCTACCTTTACCAGTAGAATCAATAGAAGGAGAACAAAAGTAAATAGGGGCTAGAGGCCTAGGGCTAGAAGCGCTCGCCGAAGAAGACTAGAAATAATCATAAGACCTCTTCGAAGAAAAAGGCAACGCCTCACCTAGTAGTAAGGGCGAGAAGCCTTTAAACGAGCTAGACGAGCAAGACATAATAAAGGTATCGAGAAGTAATTATGAAAACCACTCGAAGCAGCAGATAGAAGAAGGGCCACGGCAACAACTTCAAGAAGTAGTAAAGTATAGGTCGGAGAGAGAGAGAGGTCAACAGCAGCCTAAAGGGCAAGCTATTTAAACCACGCTACCTAGCCCGTACGGCACCAAAAAGGTTATATATGGGTTTAGAATATTCCGTGAGTTACTAGAGGTAGTGACTAGAAGGTACCCATAAAAGCCGTACGAAAGCCGTAGTTAACAGCCTAGGGACGGGCCTCCAGGGGGAAGGCACAATTATAATAGCCGGGCAGAAGCTACGGGGAAGCCCCGGTGTAGCCCCAGCGAAGGCCCTTCTAAAAAGGGACCCAAAGCCCCCACGTCTCAGACTTAAGGGGGGCAAGAATCAGTCTTACACCATACCTATACCTAATATACATGCTGGCCTTCCCAGTTTACCAGACCATCGTGCCTAGTGTAGAGCCCATTACAAAAAGCCATTTTAACTATAAAGTAATTATTAACGTCGTATATTTAGGTAAAAGGAATATACTTTATATAATCAACTTAAATATAAGCTTCCAAGTAACTACATTTTTCAGCTTTCTTTCTACACAAGATACCTAAAATATATTCTATAAATACTAGATCTACATATATATTAATCTACCAGACTATATTATACATAATTTAGAAACTAACTTTACTTTAAAGAAATTCTAAAACAATATAAAGATTATAAAAATTACATATAAAGAAATGCTTGTAGAAGTATACTAGGCTTTAGGTAAAATTAAACACTTACACAGACCCCTAAGAAAAGCTTTTAAAATTCTAAAGGCTAAGATTAGCTACTATACAAATAACGAAACAATTCTACAAATAGCTATAAAGACACTAAATAATACTACGGGCCTAAATAGTATTATACCAACGCTTCTAGTTTTTAGAGCATACCTACAAATATTATAGGATTTGCTACCATTACTAAATATTACACAATAAGTATTAGCAGTCTAGAAAACAATAAAGATGCTACATATAATTAGAGTAGAAATTAAAGTCAACCATACAATTAATACTAAAAATAGACTAGACCTCTAATCTACCCTATCTTTACTAATTTAAAGCAACGTCCTAATCTAAAAAGAAAATAAAAAGTAGAAAAGACTATACAAAGTCAACAGTATTAAGGGATATATAATTATAGTAAGTACAATAAATAGACTAATTTAAATACAAGCAATATATATTAAACCATATTACCATATAGTAGGAGCCATACCCTAAGACAAATTAGATACCCCTCAGCCTATTATATAAAAACAACCCTAATTAAAAAAAAGAGGATAACCAAGGAAGGCTACTATATAAGCTATTCAACCAAGAAGAAAAAGACGCCCCCGCAAGGCTACTATACAACCAACATTTGTTATATACATATAGTAGTTACCAAACATTTTCCTCACCCAGAAAGAGAAAGACTTGTATAATTTAGCAGTCAAACTACGCCAAGACAATATTATTACTACTTCTAGAAGGCTATTTAAAGAATCAGACATACTAAAAATAAATGCTCTGGCTAGTAAAGATGTCTTTTAATTCATTTAATACAATATAAACTAATATAATAGACTTTAGATCTTTAAGACAAAAATGATACAAGAGATAAAAAATAGGTTAACAAAGCCTATAGAGAAATCTAAGCTTGTTATATAAAGGTATAGAGACTTAGAAAAAGAAGTAATCCTAACCCAAGCTCCTACTATCTAAAGAATAAGCCAGAGACTTATCCTTATACTAGAACCAACCCTTATACTATACTTTTACTGTTAAGAAAAATTAAAAGATATTATATAGGCCTATACCTAATTACGCAACCCCCTTATTCGTACTATTCTGGCAGAGCTACTAGTAAAGCTATATAATCAATATCTACTAGAAACCATACTCCTAATTTAGAAGCTATTATACAGACTAGTAGAGTTAGATCTACACTAATACAAGATATATTATTTATACTATATTAAAGTTTTAGAGATAAAGGTCTCTACATATAATCTATATTTATTGTTTACTATAAATAGACTACACGACTTTAGAATTACTGAGATATAGATAGATAATATCTTTGGCTTTATAACTACCTAATTCTCTAGAAAAGAAAAAAAGAAACTATATAATAAAAAGTTTCGTGTAAAGAATAAGTAAATCCTAAGACTAAAATAGTTAATTAAGTTTAATAAAGGAAAGATTGAGTTTAATAAGGATAATATTACCTTTATAGAGAAGGGCTAAATAGTAAACCTAGTACTAATTAACCTAGAGGCTAAAGATATACCCTAATAGTATGTTGCCTAATATACAAGGGGTACTTATATTATATCAATCTACCAACCAAAAGCTGTATACAACCTATTATTAGCAGCTTAGATTAAAGACCTAAAGAAGAAAGACATAGATATACTTAATATATAAATTAAGTAGTAGATAGAAAACCCTAAAAAAGGGATTATATTTATTCTACTTCACCTAGAGTATATAAAGCTCTATATTTTTATAGATAAATCCTTTGCTAATAATATAGACCTTAGTTTATAACTAGGCTTTATTATTATACTAGTAGTAGAAACTAACTATATAAGGGAAGACTTTAAAATCTATAAGAATATTATATACTAGAGTTTAACAAAGTATAAAAGAGTAACTCGGAGCGTACTAACAAGTAAGCTATACGGAATAATAACTAGGTTTAATAATAGTATAGTATTTAGTATAATATTAAACTAGGTAATAAACTATCTAGAAATGCTAAGAATTCTAGTCGTTATCTATATAGATTTAAGATTATTATACAACTATCTAGTTAGGCTAGGTATAATAGATAAGAAGAAACTAATAATTAATATTATATTACTAAAAAAAGTATATAAAAAGAAAGAAATTTCTAAAGTATAGTAGATTAATAAGAAGGATAACCTAGCTAATACTTATATAAAAAAGATACTAAATAGAGTATTAGAAAAGCTGATCTTAATAAATACATTAAAAATCAGGGTAGAGATATACGTAAAATGCCTTAGCTAGAAGGAATAAAAGAAGAGGTGCTTAACTAGAGAATATAAAGATAAGAAAAACTTAACTAAAGGGTATAAAAATAAAAAAAACTTAACTAGAAGGTATAAAGACAAGAAGAAATTAACTAAAGAATATAAGGATAAGAAGAAAAAGCTATAAAATAGCCGCATAGAAACTTAAAGACTAAAGAAAGATAGGCCTAGAATATATAATAGATAGGCCTAAAATAGCTACAGGACAACATAAGGATATATAAAGGATATAGCCAGGATAGGCTTAAGATAGACCTAGGATATATAAAGGATATAGCTAAGATACTTGTTAAACGGAAACGCTCGTGTAGGCGCTGCACGTAGGGAGTTACCCTAGACTTCACGTAGGGAGTTACCCTAGACTTGGCACTTTTTCGGCTAAGTGCCTATGTGGCGTGCGCGGCGGCAGATGAGTTTGGTGGCCGTGAGTCGATTTTTTGGGCTATTGTAAGACCCTAACTTCGAACCTCTGCATTCCCCTTATTTCTTACCCAAAAAGTATGTAACCTAGTTCATTAGATAGCCTGATTTCTGAAGTTTATCTGTATTTAGTTTGGTTACTGTCAGAGTTAGGGTTGGCTGGCTGTTTGAAGCCAAAGATGGTGGGTCCGAGGGCCGAATTTTCCGGCCCCTCCATTCCTGCACCAGAGCCAACCACAGCGTGCCCAGGGTTGAGACGATGTCGGAGGGACTGTGAGGAGGGCTGACAGAAGCCCACTCAAATTCAATGCAAAGTTGTCCAAACCATTCTCAAGCGTCCCACCAAGACCTCCAGTGCACCCTACTGCTACCTGACCATTCAATCCATCAACCTTCAGAATACTTCAAGATATATAAAAAATATAGCTAGAATACTTCAAAATGTATAAAAACATAACTAAGATACCTTAAGATATAGTTAGGACCCTTTAGAATAAAACCAAGATACCTTAAATTATATAATAAACCTTAAAGATTATACCTAGGACCTAAGAGGATTATATAAGGCTAGCTATAAAATTCAATAACTACATAATAGAAAACTTTTTATAATTACTAGAAAATATTTATATAAAGAAAAAGTAGTAAGAGGAGAATTAAATTTTGGTCATAGTATATAGAAAAATCATTATATAAACCTAAGACCTAAAATATACCTACTTAACTATATATCTAAAGATATATAGATTAATTAAGAAACCCTTATCCTCCTACTTAATCTCCTACTTAATACCCTTTAAGGTTACTAGGCTATAAAAGGGTCCTAGGCTACTATTATCTAAACCATTTCCACCACCATAGTTATTATAACCTCTACAACCTCCTCTATAAATATAGGCTCTACGCGGCTAGTAGTTTTTATAATAAAGATACTAATAACCTTGTAACTACTAGATATAACCTATATAAGTACCCCCCTAAAATCTAGGTAGCTAAAAACATCCTTTAAATTAATATATATCGAGTAAAACTATATAAGCATTTAGTACATTAATTACCATCCTAACCATATAACTAAATTAAAATTATATAGTAGTAGCTCGGATAACAAATAATATAGGTAATAATATTAACTAGCTATATATTAATATTATACAGTATTTAAATATTATATAAGAGAAGTGTGGTAATTATATACTTAGCATCCTTTAAAAATATTAAAATATAAATAATAATAGAAAAAGAATTATATAGATATTAATAATAAGGGAGGCTAAAAAAGTATAATTTAAAAAGTAACTAGTTAGGAGGGTTATAATCTAACAGCTTATAGTTAGACTAAAAACATACATTAAAGTACTAAAGAGAGGCGCGAGAGGAGACTAGGTAGGGCCTGCCTATAAAGCAAAAATAGGTACCAT
Organism: Diaporthe sp. PMI_573; assembly: GCA_021399435.1. NCBI lineage: Eukaryota > Fungi > Ascomycota > Sordariomycetes > Diaporthales > Diaporthaceae > Diaporthe > Diaporthe sp. PMI_573. Next base: position 3,108,395 of record JAJTUP010000002.1, on the reverse strand, counting down.
AACAGTAAACATAAACATAGGCAAAGTATATAGAGAGAGAGGCAACCCGCGAGGGCCGTGTAAAGAACCATAATTAAATATTATATAAAAGGTTTAGTAATAATAGGGGGGTAAGTTTTAAAAGTATTTTAAATCGTATAATACACAAGGTGTTGGTACGGCCCTGATGCCTTAGGTCAGGGGGTCTTTGCACGTGTAAATAGGGGCGAGCAAAAGGAACCACCGTATGTGTCTGGGTACGGGTTTAAATTCTTGCTACAGAAGGAAGAAAGGAAGTCATTGCCATTGTGGGCGCCGAAGCACTTAGTGTAGTGGCCAGCCCTCTGCTGACTAAGCCAGACCGGCCCTTCTAATTAGCCACAGCAGGGCCGGGCGTACGGTCTCTTCAACGGTTACTAAATCCACACTGGCAGTCTTTTAATCGTTTAAAAAGCAGCATGCCTAAAAGAATGCTGTAATCGGCTAAAAAGCCTATAAAAGCCTCAAACCCTTAAATGATTGTTAGGCCCTTCCGGCGTGCCCCAACGATTCTGTAGGCGCCTTCTTATTAGTTGTTTCTGCCGGCCAAGTAAGGGCGGTCTACAAACCCTACTATATGCACTGTCAGCTTGTTTGTTGACACAAAGCGTTTCAGTGCCTTGTTTGGTGATAATTTCGTTAAGGCATCTGCCGGGTTATCGTTGCCGTGGATCTACCGGATCTCGCTAATCTCCCTTCTCTTGTATAACTGGCAGAAGGCGAGAATATCTACTATTAGCCTCTTCTCTTTGGTGGTTCCTAGCTTAACCAGGCACTTGTATAGTGAGTATGAGTCGGTATAGACAACGAGGGGTACCCGGGGAAGCTCTAGTTAGTCGGTAATGAGGTAAAGCATGGTAGATACTATAGCGGCGCTATTAAAACTACTAGCTATGCCGTATATCTCTGATACTAGTATACTCTAGGTTACTCTTTTGTATTTTATTAAGGACTAGTATAAGATGTTACTATGTATCCTCTACTAGGTTTCTTTACTATTTAGCTTCTTAGTAGCCAACGCGAGTATAAAGCCAATTTGTAAGCTTAGATCCCGGTTATTAGCAAACAACCTATTAATAAAGATAATTAGCTTGGCGATAGTTAGGTTAAGGGGTATGTATTAGAGCCTACAAGCAAGGTTGTTGATTTACTACCCAAGTTACTTATTTAGCTTAGTATAGTTCTTGTCTATGAGTAGTTAGGCTTAAGCGGCGATGGAGAGGTTAAAAGTAGCTTCCGGTTGGCAGATAGAGGCTATATACGCCCTATGGGCCCTTTGTTTAAGGTAGCGTTGTACCCGGTTAGGTAATTTCTAGTTAATTATTACAATCTTTTCTGCCTAGCCCTTCTAGTTAATATTAAGAGATCTATTCTTGTAAAGTAATAGCCGGGTACTATTGTAGTTAATAGGGCTAGTAGGTGTGAGGGTTGTTTTTGGCTTGTAGACAATTTTGGCCTTCTAGATCTTCTTTTCTTTTTTAGCTAAAAATGCCGGGATCCCGAGAATGAGGGTATCGTTGGTTTACATACCCACTAGCCTAAATAATTCTACCAGGCCTTTTGTAACAAGAAGGTATGGGTTAAAAGTTAATATCTTTATCTTTAACTATTTACGATGGTAGCAATAGTACGTTACCTACCAGTATATACCTGTTTTGGCGATACCGTATAGGGGTTTTATTACCCTTATAATTATGCCCGGAGGGTATTATGGCCTTAGCTTAGTGGGTAATTAGGCTAGAATTGGCCGGAATAGCCTCGATTTTAACTAAGGGTATACCTAGGTAATATTGTAAAGTTTAACTACTATTTCTTTCTATAATAAAGACGGGGCAAGTGCTGTAATTAGCTATTGGCTAACCTGTTAAATTATCGGCAATTAGATAAGGATATCCTTCTTGTCTACATTATTATACCTTTAAACTATAAGGCGTAACTTCTTGTACGGTTTAATGCTCTTATTCTTAACTTTACGTACTATATAGGACTTAAATAGCCAAATAGCCCTATGGGTAATAGGGTTGAAATGCTTGAAGTTAAAGACGTTACGTGCCACTAGATTATCTATCTTAGAAGCATTAGATTCTTTAAATAGGGCGCCGGGCGTTATAATAATGCTATCTAATTATAACCTTGTTACTAATTTAAAGTCGTTTTCTTCTTTTTATAACAGCATAGCATATAGGCTAGTAGTAAGGCGCTGTGGGCGGCTGCGGCGGCGGGGTACTATAGAGGTGTTGCCCTGAACGTAAATTATGCTGCCCTCGGCCTGGCGGCTCTCTGGGGTACCTGTCGGGTGTGTGGCGGCGGTGTCTACGGCGCCGTTTGTGGGTTTTGGCCCTGGGCCGGGCTCTTTACGATAGTATGGCTGAACGGCTGTTGACCGGAATTTCACAGGGCTGTTGGGCAGGTCGACTATAATGTTATGCCCTTCTATAGCTAGTAGTTTAAATAGCCCTTGCCAGCCTTCCTTTTCCCGCCATACCTAAATGTTGCTTTATAGTGGCAACGTTAGCTGGTGGGTAACGTTAGGTCTATTATAGCTATAAAGTATGGTATTAAGCTACCGCTCTACCGCGGCCTTCTAAAGCACCTTTGTGGCTTTGGCGATAGCTTCGGCCCTCTTTAGAGTTAACTGGGAAGGGGGCGAATCGGTGTTTATTCAGGGAAAAGCACTAAAAACGAGCAGTATGGGTACCAGCCCGTCTAGCCCAGCTATATTATTAACAGCCTTTACGGCTATTTAAAGGATAGCATTGTTAGTAAACAATCCAGATAGCTTGGCGTAAAGGATCTTAAAGGCATGGTATAACGGGTAGTAATACTTCTCTACCTTACCTATTAACCAATAGGCTTCTGTAGGAACCTGCTTATAGATAATACCCATTAGCCTGGCCTTGTTTCTAAGCTTTATAGAGGTAAAGTTGGTGCCAATATTGTGGACTAGCTAATTAGGGGGTTCTAAATAGCTGTCTATCTATATTATCCAGAGTGCCTCCTATATATCTTTGGTGGAAAGGGATTTAAAGAAGCAAGCGGCTTGAAAAGAAGTACCCAAGTCTACTGTATATAGCATTAGGCAACCCTTTAGGTACATAATATCAACTAGCAGTTTATAGTTAAAGTTAATGTTGTCTTTTAACATAAATTTAAACCATTTAGGGGCGTCGGCATTTAGCTAGCAAAGGTGGTAAAACTTAGATATGGCTTTTAAAGCTGCTATCTTTATTAGGTAGCTAGTATTGGCTAGGAGATAGTTTAGCTGGTTAACTAAAGGGTGCCTAAACCGGTAATGTAGTTATCAAAGCTCTATTTCGGTAAAAAAAGTAGCCATAAAAGCAGGACCGTGCCTAAAGGGGGAAAACTACAGGTAGCCCTACTTTCTTATTACTAGGATAACTATCTCGGTACCGTTAGGCTGACATTATACTAGCTTATTAATAGTATTACGGGGTGCAGTGTTTTACGTAGCTAGTGCGATGAATTTTTCTTGGCCGTCCGTACTATAAGTACCGGACATGCTTCTGTCCCTCTCGAGGGCCGAAGTAACAATTCAACTCATTCTTCTATTATTATTATTTGATAACCTGTGACATTGTCTGATCAGAACCCAATCACTGCTTTTATCGCCTTCGTAGCCCTTCCAGCCCTTTTTCATTATCTCTTCTTTCTTCGCGTTGGAGCCCTCTAGCAGTTTCCTCTCTCTCGCTTAGAGGGGCCAGCAGAACTTAGGTATATATACTCGGCTTGTTATCCACGTTTTTACTAGTGATCTAGCCTGGGCCGAGCTGACTACGTGACCTTTGAAGACTAAGGAGAGAGCTCATAACTGATGAGTTGGTCTAAAGCTTACCTATTCTTCATGATCATGTGTAGAATTATCTTACCTGTGCCTAATCAGAACTACCGAGGGAACGCCTTGCTAGGAAGAGAGTTATGTAACCGAACTAAAGACGAGAGAAGTATAACTAAAGTATATAGGAAGAACCCTGCTTTCAAACCTACTCTCTTACCAAGGTTCTAAAGGGTACCCTCTTAACTAAGCTTCGTGCCTAAGGTATAAACATCAGCCATTATACCAGGGATCGTTTCATGATAACAGCTAAAGCCCTAGTAGAGCAATACATTTACTTATAAAATACTTAGTTAAGGAGGGGATCAGACTTTTATAGGATTTATCAAGCTTAGATTAGAGGAGAACAGCCCTTGATCTAATTCTATAGTTGCTTCGGTGACTAAAGTCTAGTTAGAAAGTAGTACTATCGTAACAATTACCCCCACAACCATTGCGATAAGGTTTGTAGCAAGGTACTTTCAGGCATAAGTGCAAAGCCTAAGGAGTATATAGAGAAGCAAGGCCAAGGTATTACAGCTTTTAATTAGAGCTAATAAGAGACTTTAAGGAGAGACTATGTATACTAGGAAGAAGAAAAGTACCTTAAAAAGGTATGATGTTTTAAGTATCACTACTATACTAAATATTAACCTAAGAACATTTAACTCTCTAGATAACATATAAACTCTCTTAACAATAAGCCTATAGCTCTAATCACTTCATTCTAATAATGTCTAGTACTAGAATATCCATAGTAGCTGGCCCTACTAAAGACGCTACTTTTACTAGAACACCGGGTTTCCCAACTATATCATCTAAAGGCTCAAGCCTACTACATCCACCTTTACTTACTCCAAGCTCCACCTACTAGTAAATAGTTACTAGTCCTTTAATTCCTCCTGATTACTAAAGGGCTAGAAAGAAGCGTGGGAGAGACTAGTTACTAAAAAAACCTAAGCCTAAGGGTAAAGGATCTCCTAGCAAAACCTCTTTACCTTCTACCTAGGACCCTCCTACTTAGCCACGACAACCCCTTTTAGCTAAGCCCAACACTATAGGCCAATACCCATTTAGTCCATTCTCCTATAACACCATAATACTACCCTAAATAGTACTACTTATGTTATATAACCTCAACATACTAAGGTTTGATAAAATAAACATTATCAAGTTAATATCTGCTTTAGAGGACATTTCTCACTAATTTTCTTATCTAACAGACTAGATCCTTTCCTTGTTAAAACAATACTATACCAGCTCTAATCTAGTCTATTTAATTAAGAAGGTCACTACTAGACTAAGTACCTAGGCTTTATAGAGTCAGGAACTCTTAGCCTACTTCAAAACCAGTAATACTTCCTCTCAAGTAGATCCAGGCTTAGTAATAGAAGCAATCCTCCACTAGAATCCCTCAAACAACCTTAAAGAATAGAAACAGAGGATCACTAACTATAACCAAGTACTAATTAAAGCTAGAGAGACGTCTAATCAAGGAAGCAGGACCTTCTATAAGACACTTCCATCCCAGATCAAAAAGTAGCTTCTTTCTAGACTAACTTACAAGGAGAAGGTTAAAGATATACCCTAGACAAAATTCAAGAACAGGCTTCTATCTATCCTTAATAGAAAACTAGAGTACTCTAAGTAAAACCATTACCTAGCTATAAAAAGACTTCCTAATCATTCCTAAACAGACCTATAAAATTAGTAGAATCAACAGCATATAAAAAAGTAATGAAGTAATAATCTAAGATACTCGAAACCTACTAGTATATATCCAGAACTTATCGTTTAGCCTAATCAGTATAGAAATCAGGGTAACAATTCTCTTAAACAAAAAATAGATAACCTTACAAACGAATTTACTAACTTAAAAATCAAGTAGCTAAAAATATAAGAGGAAAAGAAGATCAATAAATAACTCAAATACCACACCAAAGCAACCTCCTATAACAAACAACAAACTAAACTCGGACTAACCAAAACAGGAGTAGTAGGGTCTATTCAGAGACCTAGCAGCTAGGAAATCTACTCCCTAGCCTTAAGTAACAATAATAACGATACTTATAGCGTTTCTACTATTTAGCTTAAGAAGGATAGTTCTTTATGTATATATTATAGCTATATAGGAGAAGACTATATAGCTTATAAGTATAATAAGATTAATAAGCTTGTTACTAATAGGCTCTTCTATATAGAAAAGTATAAGGGTTCTTTAATAATCCTTAGTACTATTATAGATGCTTAGAATAGGTATTTTGATTTTCTAGACCCTGTTAGTATTCAACTCTATCGTGATTAGAAAGGAATTAGAATTGAAAAGTATACTAGAGGCTAACTAGAGTTTCTATTATAGAAAGGTAGAACTAACTTACTATACATCCTTTAATACTAAAAACTCATTAAGGCAAACCCATTATTTAGAGGTAACCCAGCCTTAGGAGAGGTTAAACTAGTCTAGAATCCTAAACTACCAGGAAAACCACTAGCTATTAGATCTATATTAATAACCTTAGACCCATCTCTCTATACCATTACTATAGGTAAAGAGTAGATTTATTTAAAAGATCTACAAACCTTTATTAATACTATAAAGAAGAGACGAGTAATAGAGGATAGTATAGATTAGGATAACAAGATAATATATGAAGCCATACTAGATACCCCTTACCCTGAAATACATGTCTACTTCAAAAACAATTTACCAAGTCCAAGTAGTCTAAGCAGAAAAGAACTAGATAACTCAGAAAGCCACACAGCAAAAGAATTTACTAGGTACACAGAACATAATCAAGTTAGTATAATAGTAGGGGTAGTAGTAGAAAAACCAACCCGTGCCAAGCCAAAAAAATAACCAGTAAAAACCTTACCTCCAGAAGAAATAGTAGTATAGGTAATTCTTAGCAAAACTATAAAGATGCATACTTCTAATCTCCTAGCTCTTAGGAAGATAAATACTACTCTAATCAAGTACCTACAAGCCCTGTAAGATAGAGCAAGAACCATTTTACAGGTCCCTTTTAAACCTATCTATAAAATAAGGGGATAGAGAAACCAGCACCCAAGCATCAAAATTATCAGTACTCTAATAAGCAACTTACTAGGAGAAACTACTCCAACCCTAATAATAATTAAATATCATATTAGCTCTCTAGCTATATCAACTTTAGATATAATCAACCAAGGATATTATAGTTCAGCTTTCCTTACTATATATATAGGAAGCAACCAATACACACCTTCACCAGCTTTGCTTAATACCAGGGTAGAGATAAATCTGCTACCATTAAGCTATTATAGCTAAAACCAACTTACTTATTCTCTTCTTAAGGATATAATCTCTATAGTCTATAATAGAGAAGCCTTGTCTCTAATTAGGATAACTAAAGACTAGATTTACATTAACCCTAAGTAGATAAAGTAAGTTTTCTTTATTATCAATAATGTAACCTACAATATCATACACTACATTCTTCTTAAAATACCATTCTTTCTTAACACTAATCTAACCTTTAAAAAATCAAAGAGTTTCCTATTTATATACATCATACTAAGAGACTCCTAGATAAAGTATAGCCTAGGATGAAGGAACTAGAAGCCTTTTCATATAATACCTGGTAATAGTATACGAGTCTTAAAAAAATACATTCCGTAGACTTTAGCTATTTAGATATATTCAAAGTAATCTGATTAGAAACTAGTAGTAATCAGTACTCTAGTCAAGCCTTCTTTAACCTATCTTAGTATTAAAGAGGGTAATAAAATTCTTAGTATCCTCCAAGACAAGGATATTTAAAAGTTATTAGTTTCTTTTATAAAAAACCTTTAGCACAAAGTACGTTAGCTATATATACTTAAAGGTATCAAAAAACCCAATCCTTAGTATATCTATAAATCACATCTAAGAACAAGAACAGCCTATACTTATAAATAGATAAACTCAATCCCATTACCTACAAGTATTACTAAATCAATTAGTCATACTTATTAACTTATAATCAGAACCCTCTATAAGAGGGTAGGAATTAAAGTACATCTAGTAAACGATTACCCATCTAATAAATTAGTTCTAGAGGAAATGGTTAACTAGAAGTCAAGCCATGAAGTGAAAATTAGAGATACCATAAACTAGAACCATAAATATAAATATAACCCCTAAATATAGCTAAAATTCTCTAAGACTAAGAGGGGATCTTAACTTACTCCTAATTACTTAGAATAGATTATAAAGGATAACTATAATAGCTTTTCGACTAAGGAAAGAAATATATTTACCCATCTCTTGTTTAATAAAGAAAAGGCTCTAGCCTAGGACTAGTCTCACGTATCTTAAATCAGTACGAATGTTACTCTACCTCAAACAATTAGAACCATACCATACAAGGCCTACTAAGTAAAGATGATCAAGTTACCTAGAGCCCTTAAAGTAACAGCTATTAAAATACTAAGAAAAAGAGAGGCGAGTAGCATTATTAAGGAATCTTACACAGCATATCAAAACAGCTAGTTCCTAGTTAAGAAAAAGGATTCAGGGTACTAGCTAATCAATAACATCTTTAAAGGAAATAGGGTCACAATTAGAGACACCTTCATACCTCCAGTAGTAGACGAATTTATAGAAGAATTTATAATATATAAGATTTTCTCTCTCCTAGATTTCTTCTTAGGCTATAATTAGGTTAAGCTTAATAAGAAGAGCTATAACATAACGACCTTCGTAACATTAATCAGATTATTTTAATAATATAGCCTACCTATAGGTACTACTAATTCTATAGCCTAGTTTATATAATGTATGGTATGGCTATTATATAACTTAATTCCCTTAATTTATAGACCTTTTCTAGACGATGTGGCTATTAGAGGTCCTGACACGAATTATAATAATGAGGAGATTCCTAATCTACCTAGAGTTAGAAGATATATAGTAGAATATATCAAGAATCTTAACAACGTCCTCTATAATATAGAACTAGCTAGCATAGCTATTAATACCTGTAAGTTAGAATAGTATAAGTATTAAACTAACATTGTTGGATATATATACGGTACTCTTAGCTAAGTACTAGTAGATAAGAAGATTATTAAGATTAGAGAATAGGAAAGCTATAAGAATGTTTTTCAGGTCTGCTCCTTTATCAGCCTTATTAACTATTACTAGGTATGGATACCATTCTATAAGATTATCACTAAGCTACTCTTTAACCTCCTTAAGAAAAGAGCGCTGTTTTACTAGTTAGAAGAATGCTAGAAAGCTATAGATATATTAAAAGTAACTATTATAACTAAACCATATCTAATTAACATCAACTATAGCTAAGGGAACATTATCCTTATAGTTAATGCGAGTCTTTAAGGATAAGGAGCTTGTCTTATATAAGAAAAAGATAATATCTAATATCTTATAAGGTACGAGAGTAGAGCTTAGACAAACATAGAAAAGCTTTATAACGCCATGAAAAGAGAATACAGGGTAGTTCTCTATATAATCAGACGCCTATAGTTTTATATTTATAGTATACACTTCTTCTTAGAAATAGATTCGAATATTCTTGTTTAGTAGCTAAAGGGAGCTATAATAAATATACCTAGTACTCTTGTAATAAGATAGCTAGTAGTAATCAGGACCTATAACTTTATAGTTTAGTACATAAAGGGGATGGAAAACGTAATAGCTAACGTGCTATCTTACAAACCTCTAGGGCTATCTAATAATAATGATAGGTAAATTAAAGGAGATATTAAGGACTAGTATAAAACAACTCTTAGATATATAGTTATAGTTGAAGCTAATTAGAGCCCCGTACTTAATAATATTTACTTTTAGTCCAAATAATCTAAGAATATTATAGTATACCTTCAGGATAGTATAATATTATAAGGACTTTCGTCTTTATAATTATAGACCTTTAAGAAAATAGCTCACTATTTTACCCTTTATGAAGGAATCTTCTAGTAGTTACCTAAGAAAGGCCTTGAATAATGATGAGTTATTAATAATCCTGATCTAAAGTCATGGATTATTAGAAATATACATACTCCTTTAGGTTATCAAGGACGAGATACAACATATTCCCAAATCCACGCCATATACTACTAGAAGGGTACGTATACTAACGTTAAGAACACTATTACTGAATACCTAAAGTATATAAGGTAGAGTATTAGAGTTTATAATAACGGAATTATTCTAACTATTCCTAACTAGCCATTCATAAAGATTCATATTAATATCTAACACTTACCTTCTAATTAAGGCTATAATAAGTTAATAAAAGCCTACTATAACCTTACTAGCTAGGTAGAAGCTATGCCTCTCAAAATTACTAACACCAAGAATATAAAGAAATTCTTTATCTAGCATATCCTGCTTAAGTAGGGGCTACCTTTCAAAGTAGTTATTAATAAAGGTAGAGAGAACATAGGGGAATTTACATAGTACCTTCGACTAATTAGAGTTAGACGAATCCTTCTCTTAGTATATAACCCATAAGTAAACGGAATTATTAAACACAGACATTTTACTCTTATAGCCATGTTAACTAAGATAATGGAAGATAGTGTAAAAGGATAGAGATACATTCTTCCATATACCCTTTTTTCTAATCATACGTCATTAAGGCGTTTGTATAGAAAAAGCCTATTCTACCTCCTCCATGGGTATGATCTTATTATCCTGATAGAAACTAACATTCTAACCTAGAGAGTATAAGTATAGGAACCTTATATATCTCCTTAAGAGGCTTTATACTATTACCTTAGATCCCTACTTAATCTAGTAGAAGACGTAGAGCTAGTACGATAGTCTATTACTAAATTTAGGAAACAAGCTACTAGTAAAGACACTCACTATAGATTTTCAAGACTAATACCTTTAAAGGAAGAAGACCTTATTCTTATCATTAATAAGTAATGAAAAACTAATCACTCCTTATTCAGGAAGCTAATATACTAATGGTTTAGTCTATACATTATTAACTCTATTTCCCTAAATAATATATACAAGCTTTAAACACTAGATAGAGCTAAAGTTAGTAAGACATATTTACCTTAAAGGCTGAAGAAGTTTATTAAATATAATGGAATTTAGGAGCTAGAAGTGCCACTACTATGGATAGAAAACCCACCTGAGATAGAAACCATAGGCTACAAGCTCCAGCAAACACAACTACATGATACTTTTCCAGACCCATTCTCATCTATTATAAATACAGAGATCGAGGACGATAAAGGAGATTCTAATCAGTATCAAGACTTTTCAGATATTCTACTATAATAAATACCTGTAGATATCTCACAGTTAATAGAACCTATTTCTACATCCTCCTCCAAGGACTTAGAAAACTCGTCTCAACATTCTAGCATCATAATACAATCTCAAACATAGTAGCTACCTCACTAACCACTATAATTCAACTAGTATATCAACATTCTAATAGTTAGGATAAACAACCCTTGCTAATCAAACCATTAGTTAATTTTATAAATTCATTACTTTTCTTCTATTTAATATTTAGCTTCGTTTCGTTATCCCAGGGGGGGGGGATACTCCTGTCTACAACACACCAAGACTAGCAGTCCACCACAAACCAATCGTTTTCTTTACATCTAAATATTTTTTTTTTTTTTTACTAGGCTCCTTTTCTTTCATTTATTACCTTACGATATTCGTTTTACTCTAATCAGAGCCTAGTTTATATTCATTTTACTATTACATGATATATGAAATTTAAAATTAATTACTCATTATAAGAGTAGAGAGTAGTGGTTCTATAAACCCAACGTCTATTACCTTATGTAACCTTTCACCCTAATTCTTTTTCCAAATCACTTCTAGGACCTCTTTTCTTCAAGTTTTAGCTTCTTAGGTCTAGGCCAAAAACCCTTTACCTTTCTAATTACTTCCTTCCTTACTTCATCAAAGTTAAATTCCTTATCAACCTGGGTAAATTTACCCAAGGTAAGTTCTGATTAGGGAGTACCCTTAAGTTTATAATTAAGTAAAGTAGTAGCAGCCTTAATAGCAGGAATATAGGAATCCTTGTTAAAAGTATAGTTACTACCTTCAACATAGTAGAGACAGTTAGTATATATACCCTTCTTAAAACTAGGGATACTTTAGTACTTAAAGAAAGGGACTATAATAGGGACCCCATAGTTAAAGTTCCAGGACATACACACAAGACAGCACTTATAAGGAGAAGTATTTCAATAACTAAAAAAGGCGATAAAAAGGGTAGGGGCATAGTACTTGTTATCTAATCAGTATAGATTAGACATATACTTTCCATATAGCTTACCATTAACCTTCTTAACAAAGACCTCGTTAGCACCCGTTTACATCAGTGTTTGAAGGTACTTATAGAGGAAATCGTGATCCTTATTTAGTAGGAAGAGGATAAAGAGGTTAATCATGATCTTCTTAATAGTGGGCTTAGATAGAAGCCACGCAACATACTAGTTTACACCATGATTAATTAGGGTATGGATAGAGATGTTTTAGGTAAAGAAGGTATAGAGTTCAGACTCGAGGATAATATTCTATAGAAGCACACCTTAGTTCACAAAGGTAGTATAAATACCATGATCAATAATCAGTTCAAGGTAGTCAGACTTATATAAAGGATAAGCAGGCTCCTACTTACTTTCCTCCTTTCCCTTTCCCTTCTTATCAGGATTCTAGGGAGCATAAGAAGATATTTTAAGGGGTAAAAGAAGGAAGATAGTAGTATAGGAGTAAGATTTAGTTTAAGAAGCTTATTTAGTATCTAATTAGAACAACGAAGTAATACCCTAAGTAGTAGAAAGTTAGTATCACAAGAGAAGGTTAAACAGAATTAGTAAAAGAGAGGGGAGGTTTTTAAAGAGCACAAGAGAGTACCTGAGAGGCCTGGTAATTCACTAACCTTAGCCACTTACATAAACAAACACTTAGACCACCCTAATACCTAAAGGAAAGTAGAAGGGATGGAAAGTAACTAATAGACGTGAGTGATTTACAAAAAGTAGCGCTTCTACTAGTCTATGAAAACCCCATGGTACCCAACACGACCTTTCCTCGAAACCTTTCCAACCAATACCCACGAACCTCTTTTAGCTACTTTCTAGTTTCTAATTAACTACATCTGAAGCCTTTAATAGTACTAAAGAACTGATTTAGGCAAGACATATTACTACTATATTTCGTCCTTCTCACAACCTCCGAGCAGCAGAGCTACCCTTTTTATAACATTAACCTCTTTACTTAATTACCCACACAGCATCCCCTAGGGGTATAAGCTTTCTCACCACTTTCCCTATACTTCACTCCTCCTTTTCATTACCTACTTAATTCCCTTACACTTCTTACTATACTTATGAGTAATCAGAAAGCTACCATGAGTAACAGGTAGTCTAGAAGGGGCGGATCTAGCTATTGTTCTAGGTCTGACTTCTATATGACTAGGACTTTGTAGGTAGCTTCCTTCCATCATGGGTCTCCTAGAGCCTCTCCTAGTATTTTTTTAGGAAAAACATTTAACCTAGATACCTTGATTCCGTTAGTTAAGCCTATCTCTATTATTAATTAGGTTAACCCTACTATCTGACTATTATAACTACCCTTTTACAACAACTTTAGTATATAACTATCTAGCATCTATTTCCCTAATCTAGTTAATGTTCGAAACCGTCATAACTTTAGCTATAAGGCTAGTATAGATCTTTCCCATAACCTGTTTAAGACTCGAATCCTTATATATAGGCTTAAGATTAGATAAGTTTAGCTAATAGAATATAAGGATAAGCCTCTATTCTTTAATATTAATTATACTATTACGAGTGATTAGGTATGAAAGATGGTTACTAACTACTTTCTAGGTATTAATATATACCCTGAGCTCTAATTACTACCTAGGTTATAAAACTTCTTTAGTAAACATTAGGTATACCTAGCTCTGAACCTGGTAGACACTAAGGGACTCCTAGCTTAAAATAAGGAGCTTTGAAGCAACTATATCTTAGCCCTAATTAAATAGCAGCTTCTTAACTTTACTAACATTATATTTATCAGTTACTTTATTATTTCTTATAATCAGCTAGCCTACCCTAACTTTAAATAGTCATAACTAACACCAAAGTACTAGTTTATCATTATGCTAGTATACACGCCTAGGTACTTTACCCTTAGAATCTATGATTGTGCTACTAATTACCTTAAGTCTATTAACACCTACCTGAATATGGGAGAGCGAAACTATAACTATAGGAGGATTATAACTATCTATAAGAGTTTTATTAAGGAAGGATGTCCTGGGGTAAAGAAGCCTAGAGTGATCAAAGTCACTGTTTTACCCTAGACGAGCTTCACTAACTATGGCTAGTAGGTAGCTAACTATATAGCTTTCTTCTTTCGAGAAAACAAGGGAAGGAATAACTAGGAGTTTAGTAACTAAAAGAGCTTAAACTTAACCTAAAACCCTCTTATGGGGCTCTCTCCTAAAGAAATAATAGTCTAGATATAGATGTTTACTATCTAATCAGAGCTAAACGGACTTAGGTATAGTCTTCGAGAACCTATCAACTACCCTTTAATCAGCCTTGATAATTTCTAGGAGGTAAAGAAGAAGTACAGTCTGATCTCCCAGCCAAAACTCATTAAGAAGGGACTTCATGATATAAAGCTTTATATAAATCCACCTCCACTACCTGTAAAGCAACTACTAACTAAAATGATTATAAAAGGAATGGAGAACTAGGTTAGACGTATTAATCTACACCACCTAATTAACCATAGAGTCTCTCGTGTATAATCAGAGCAGCCGCTTTCCTTAATGATAAAACGACTAAGTATAGGAGATAAACAGTCCTTTATTTGTACTAAAACAATCAGATTATAACCACCCGTTACGAAGACAAGCATAAGGTTTTACCAGATTAATAGATATTAGAGTATAGAGCCTAACAGTACTAAGATGGACAATAAATAAAAAGCTTAGTATAATTAAATTAGAGCTCACAATACTTAGGCTTACTATTACATAACCGTAAGGAGGGTAACAAAATAGGTTCTAATACCCACCATATAGCCAGAGTTTCATAGATAGACTCATGTTATTTAAGCACATTATACAAGCAATACTCGGGAAAACATCAACTAGGTAACAGCCCGGGACCAGCAAGCTGAGTACCGTAGGGACACGAGAGGGAACTAATCAGAATAGTGGATAAATGGTTTAGTCGACCCTTCTACTCTAGGGAGCGAAGGGCTAGAGAGGGGTGTATTACGGGGTGTAGTATTTTACATAGCTAGTGCGATGAATTTTTCTTAGCCGTCTGTACTATAAGTACCAGACATGCTTCTATCCCTCTCGAGGGCTGAAGTAATAATTCAACTCATTCTTCTATTATTATTATTTGATAACTTGTGACATTGTCTAATCAGAACCCAATCACTGCTTTTATCGCCTTCGTGGCCCTTCTGGCCCTTTTTCATTATCTCTTCTTTCTTCGCGTTGGAGCCCTCTAGCAGTTTCCTCTCTCTCGCTCAGAGGGGCTAGCAGAACTTGGGCACATATGCTCGGCTTGTTGTCCACGTTTTTAATAGTATTTTAGAAAAACACACTAAGGGTATCTATATCTATAATTAAGAATAAAAAAGGAGTCAAGGTATTTATTACATAAAATATAATATCCCCAAGCAGCATTATAATAGTAGTTGTGCCTTTTAATAAAAAATGTAGCCCTTTACTAAACCTTATAGTAGCTTTATTAGTATATAAGGAATCTAGGCTAACTTTTAGGTCTTCTTACCAGAAGGCTAAATACTAGTTATAGCCTACTATAGAGTATTTAGCCGCGCCTATATCAGGTATAATATCCTAAAATTTATGGCAAGAATAGCAGTCTTTGAGAAAGAAGACACCAGCAACAGTCTTGTCACTATCCTCGGGCTTCTCTACTAGCAAAGGGTCAAGATAATAGAGAAAGGCCAAATTCATTAGGAAATAGTAGGCCATATAGCCACTATTATTATCTTCTTCGGTGGTGGTCACTTAGCCAGTAAGCATACCTTTAGCATCCTCTATACCGGCCAAGAAGACATTAACTTTGCCGCTATAGGCAGCCTTTTAGACATGCTTATAGGCTATTAGGAACTAATGACGAGCATACTAGCGTTTTTTGGTTATATAGTTAGTAGACTAATAACCTTCTTTATTATATATAAAGTAATGTTTCTTAGTTAAATCTAGTAGTCAAGGGGCTCCCTGCTATAATAGTGGTGGGTGCGTGGTGGCCCTTCTAGAAACACCACAACTACTCTGCTTATTATTAGTATAGCGGTAATTAAAATAGTAAGTCTCGTCATCGCTTTTAGCAGCAAATGGGCTGGGACTAGTAAGAAAGCGCTAGGAAGGCTACTTACGCTTTAAACTTAGATTAAGAGAGGTGCAGAGGTCTTAAAATAGCTTCTTGTATAGGGCCGAGGGCGTAAATAGTATATATTTAAAGTCTGGCATACCCTTATAGGCACAAAGAACGGTTATTTTAAGAGTATCGTTACCTTTATAGCCGTGGCTAAGTACCTATTAGTATAGCTAAAGCTTGTCTAGTAGGGCTTGTAGTATTTTCTATAGGTTCTTTTTAGCGTTTTTAGGGTCTTCGCGTATATTAGAGAAGGTTAGGCCGGTCTAGTTACTAAAGTATTATTAATAGTTAGTATTGGTATTAAAATGGGTCTTCAGCTTGGCATACGCCTAGGTAAAGCTATTATCGACACTAATATATATAAGATAGTACTTTTTAGTATAGCCAGTAAGAATCCGGAGAAGTAGGGTATGAAATTAGCCAGGGTCGACCTTATTAAAGTAGCAGATATTTAAAAATATCTTGATTTTATTATCTAAGAGGTTATACAGGTTACTACTCCACTTCTACGCTGGGTTCTAGCTCTTAAAAAAGCAAGCTATCTATTCTAGCTCTATTTAAACATTAGGCACGTAGCGAGGAGGGAGGCCCTAGTAGTTGTTTTATAGTTAGGGCTAATGGCGGTATGGTATCGGCGTCTAGGCCGGGTATTCCTCCCAGGGGTTATATAGAGCTTTGGGCTAAAGAAGGTCGTTTTGGGTATATGGGGTCTCCGGGGCACATAATGCCTGTCGGCTTGCCGGGCCTAGAGTAATGTTTTACCAGGCAACTGCCAGGCCCAGCATAGTTAGGGGCAGCCGGGTCGGTTGTTTTATTAACTTGACGATAATAGCAAGGAAAGAGGTACTGCCTAGGGTAGAAGGAATGGGTGTTTGTATATTCCTTCCGGGCAGTCTTTAAAATTATTATACCATTTTCAACTTAGGCGCAAATTTAACCTCACAGGCTTTGTCTTCTAGCCACTCGGGGCAATAGTCTTCTTTAAGGAGGGCAAATAGTTGGTCGGTAATGCAGGTGCTCCTTACGTTGCTAGTATAGATGCCGTGGGCCCAGAGGAAGCACCGGAACTCTAATTACTAGCGGCCCTTAGTGACTTTAAAGCTATTAAGAGTCTACCCCTTGAAGTAGGTTTAGTACTCGCCGAGAAGTTTGTCGTTAATAGTATGAATTTCCTATAGCTTATCTAGTGTCCTAAGCAGGTATGTTGTCATCTGGGTAGGGTTTTGGTTTAAAGGGTTGTTTAGAGCTTCCTATCGGGAGCAGTCAATATGGGCCTAGCTTATTGCTAAGACTGTATATTATTGGTGAAGGGTATCGAGGTAGGCCCTAAGAAGGTCTGTGTAGTCCTACTTCCTAGCTGGGGTGGTGCCTATTGCTAGAGGCACACTCCGGGACAAAGAAGAAGAGGTTCCGGCTATTGCCTATTGTTTCCGGGCCAGCCGTGAAAATCTAAATCTAGGATACTAACTAACTGATCTAACTTGTATCTTTATAGTCGCCCTTTCTACGGTTTAAAGGAAAGGAAGGAGAGGAGGAGAGTCTGATTGATTTGATTTGAGTCTTTGTGGTTGTCCTTCCTGTAGGTTAGGCAAAGGAGAAGGGGGAGGACCAGCCACCGTGGGTGTAGTTTCTGTTGTGGTTGAGGATGGCTATTTGGGCCTGCTGAAGGAGGAGGACCACTAGAAGAAGGACCAGCAGAAGAAGGACTAGCAGAAGGACTAGTAGAAGAAGGAGGAGGAGGAGGAGGACCAGCTGCCATAATATTTGTACTTTTTCAGTAGGTGGTTTATTTGTTTACTTCCGGAGGACTAGAGGAAGGAGGACTACCAGAAGAAGGAGAAGGCAAACAAGGCGAAGGCGAAGAAGGTAGAGGGGCCGCCGCCGCCGTAGTTAGCGATGTCGGCTTTAACGAGGGGCCGCCGCCGCTATAATTGGCGACGTCGGCTTTGACGCGAGTAGTAGTAACGAGAACCAGCATACTGCCGCAATGGTAAGCGGCAAAGAGATCTAAATAAGAGAGAGAAAGAGAGAGACACTGTTGCCTGCTGCCACTAAACAGCGGTAGTAGTGCTGGGGTACAGGCGTCGTTGTTAGCAGCAATAAGGTAGCCGTAGCCTTTCCGGTGGCCTCGGATCTGTAGAAAAGAAGGTATCGTAATACTTACTGCTACGGCTTATAACCGGCACAAGAACCATTTACCCGCAGGTGGTGGTTATCGGCAAACGGCACCTATTACTATATAGTCTGACGGGTAGAGTTGCCCTTTTGAGTGGTTATCTTGGTTATATACCGCTAAACGCAACAAAAGAGGGGTAGGTGAGGGTTTTAGCGTTCCGGGCACGGTTTTGGCGTTCTGGGCGGCTGTGCTAAGCGGCCGAGGGAGTGTAAGGGGGCCCGGGCAAGAGGTTTGTGTGTAAACAGTAGGGTAAGTGCTTGAGGTCAGCACCTGCCCCGCCGGCCGTCGTTTAGGTGGCAAGAAGGCCACCGTCTGGTGAGAAGCCCTTTTATAGAAAAAGGGGAAGGGGCAAAGAACGAGGCCGTAAGAGTGTTCTTTGCCTAGGGGATAGGGATATTATAGGGAAGGCGCAATAGTGTATACTGCTAAATAGTTGGTTCTTTGCATAGAAGGTTGTTGTCAGTATAGTGGGTTTGTACAGGCGTCGGTTCTTTCTCGTAATACTTCGTGGTAAATACCCGGCTCTTCCGGGGGTCTTCGCCAGGAAGGAACTTCTGGTCTTCAGCGGCTAGATCTCCTGGGGTACTAGTAACAACGACTGCCTGGTCTGGTTACTGGTTAGTAGTAGCTGCTTCCTTTTAATCGTGTAGCGTAGATATTGCGGTCCGCTTTGTTGGCTGTTAACTGCTTGCTGGCTGACAAGGTCGGCGAAGGTCTGGCGATAGATCTACCTCTTCGGACCTAGCTGTCAGGGACTGACAATATCAATCACTGATCAGTGTTGGTACGGCCCTGATGCCTTAGGTCAGGGGGTCTTTATATGTGCAAATAGGGGCGAGCAAAAGGAACCACTGTACGTGTCTGGGTACGGGTTCGAATTCTTGCTACGGAAGGAAGAAAGGAAGTCATTGCCATCGTGGGCGCCGAAGCACTTGGTGTAGTGGCCAGCCCTCTGCTGACTAAGCCAGACCGGCCCTTCTGATTAGCCACAGCAGGGCCGGGCGTGCGGTCCCTTCAACGGTCACCAAATCCACACAAGGTATATATATGTATGTATAAGAGAGAGAGAGAGAGAGTGTCATACAATAAAAAAAAAAAAGAGGGAAGGTTAAAACAGAGGGCAAAAGGCATAAGGTTTTTATACCAGCACCAGAAGGGCATTATTATAATGGGCTCTGCACTAGGCACGATGGTCCGGTAAACTAGGAAGGCCAACATGTATATTAGGTGTAGGTCTGGTGCAAGACTAATTCTTGCCCCCCTCCAGTCTGAGATGTGGGGGCTTCGGGCCCCTTTTAAGAGGGCCCTCGCGGGGGCCACACCGGGGCTTCTGCGTGGCTTCCGCCCGGTCGTTACAATTATGCCTTCCCCCCTGGAGGCCCGTCCTCGGGCCGCTTTTGCACGGCATTCAGGCCGGCTTCCATCACGGCTTTTACAGGCACCTTTAAGTTACTACGCCCGGTAAGTCACTAAACCTTCTAAACCTATACACAACCTCTTCGGCGCCACACAGGCCAGGCAGCGTGGTTTAAATAGCTTGCCCTTCAAGCTGCTTTTAACCTCTCTCTCTCTCCGACCTTCAACCTACTTAAAGCTCTCGCGGCGGCTTTCCTTCTTTCTCTCTTCGGGGTACTTTCGAAGATCTTTCTTCTTAACATCACCCTCATTATTGTCGCTATATCTAACTCGTCTTTCCGTAGCTTTTTGCCTAACCGACAGCTAGATAGGGAGTCTTCCTCTCCTAAGGGGTCTTGTAATCGAACCGAGTCGTAGGTATCTTTGTCGGGCATTACTCGCTCTGCTTCGCGGCCCCTTTATAGGCGTATAGCTCCTTCTTCCTTTCGTTTCTCTTCTCCTAACCCTTTCGCCTTTTCGGACTCCTTACATTTATCCCCTGCGCAAAGCTTGGGTAGCCCGTCTAGAGGGTGCCCTGCCTTATTAGGTTTAAATCTTGAGGAGACTAGTAATAATCACGCTAGTCTTATTCCTAAATCTCTCGCCACCTCTTCCTCTACGGAGCCGTCCTCCTCTAAACTAAACAATACCTTGATAGTAACTTAAGGTAGATCCTCTAAGGCGGCTGGTAAGCAGCGCGCCCCTACTCTGCAAACCCCTTAAACTCGTCGTAAGGTAATTGTAAGCGTCGCCTCTTTATTAGAAGATCTAAGAAAGAGCAGGCCCCCAAAAGTACCTTAAACTTCCCGGAATCTTCCTACCTCGACCGTAGAGTATATACAGTTATACGCGCCTGCCGAGGCCGTTAGGCACGCAACGCCTTCTAGTCGGCAGCGCATTTCCGACAGCTCTATAAATATTGTCTAATTCTCGCGCAACCTATCTAGGTAGGATAAGAGGGTATAGTTCTAGAGCCGGGTAATCTAGTCTCAAGCTCCCTACAAGGCCTGTATGCATAGCTTCCTAAAGAAAGCAGAGGAGAATATACCCTCTTTACGGAAAGATATATCCTATATAGTAATTAATTTGGGAAGCTTTTAGTATAACCGATATATTAAAAAGCATTACTCGCCTTATATAATGGTAAGTATTCTTTTCTCTATTTATCTCAATTCTATTAACTATCCCAAGGTAATCCTCTAATTATCGGGTTAATTGCCGACCTCTATCTTGCAAAGGCCCTTCTATAGAAAATCGCCCAGGCTGTAGACCCTATGCTTTTAATAGTACAGGAAAACCAGCTGTCAATCTCGTAGCTTTGCCTGGCCTAAACCCTAATAAACCTATCTGCAAATAGCCCTAGCGGTACTCTAGTGTTTCAAAAGACAGTAGAGAATCCTAAATATAAAAGTAGTTTGCGAGGAGGCAAGGAGAAGAAATAGATTAAGATTACAAATATAAGTCTCCTATACCTCAAGACAACATTATATACTAAGCTATTTAAAAATCAGCCATTATAGAGGCCAGTATCTTTTAGTCGCAAGCCCTGGCTAATTTATACTTGCTTTACCTAGTATAGTTTAGATCGGCTAACTCAGTAGACAATCTTTATAAAAAGATTCTAAGGAATCTAGTCAATACTTGTCGTAATATACCGCGCATAGTTTCGGCCGACAATAGGTTTCCAGTCTAGCACGGCTTAGTTTAAGGGTTTCTCTTAGAGGTTTTGCGGGTTATAGATAACGCTTTTAGAGCCTGGCTGGAGGGTTTTCTGCTACTACTATAGAAGATAACGTATAAAATATAGACGGCTCTTCCCCTATAATTACTAGAGGATACGGTAGCTTGGTAATTTATACTAGTAGAGAGGGTTTGGTTTTTTGGAGTAGGATAACGATACCCTTGCATTGCCTTTTTAAAAACCCTTCTAGTCCCCCCTTAACCTAGACATTTCTAAGGTTATTTACACTTAATTCTAATGCATTAATTTTTCAAACCTTCTCTCCTACTTACTTATATCCTGTAGCCTTTCACTAGGCCTTTATCCAATAACATGTCCCTTACATCAAGCCAGCATTGGCTTCATCAGCTACTCCTCCGGCGTTTATTAAACCAGCATCGACTTTATCAGCCAGTCATCTAGCACTCATTAAAACATCCTTAAGTTCATTAGCCAGTCATCTGGCACTCATCGAAACATTATTGAGTCCATCCCAGCTCTCACAAGCCTGTCATTCACTTACGTCATAGCCGCTTCCTACAGTCCTCGTCGGTCTGGTCTTGGGCCCTTTTTCGGTTTTACTTCAGCCCTCTCCCTTTCCGGTACTTCATAATGGTTTTGTCTGCCGACATTTTGTCTTCCGATACCCATAAGTTGTATTTACTAGGCCATCCTTTCTACTTTACTAAGTAGTATATAGTGTCCCTAATTTCCTGGTAGTCTTGGATCTTCTCCAGCTCCTATTTAGCTTATTTATTCTCTAGGTCTGGTAGATTTAAGATACCCTCTGTCAGGTTCTTTAGGTTCCTTGCTGTTCAAGGCTCTAGCTAGCTCACGTGGTAAACATGGTACATTTGTAAGTACTTCTCCGGGAGGGTTAGACTGTAAGCCTGTTTATCTACTCGAGACATAATCCTAAATAAGCCAACCCTCTATAGAGCAAGCTTCCTGTTTTTTAGGAGTAGATGTTTAGTTGTCAGCAATACCTATTAGCTGATCTTAAATTACATAGGTTAGTGTTAATTATTGTAATTTCAAACCTGTATCTCAACTGCCTGTTTCTAGTTCTCTTTATAGTCTATTTAAATTTGCTAAAGTTTCTCTATACATTCCTTAACTGCTAGTACCTCCCTCCAAGAAACACTATCCTTAGTAGGCTATTTATCATACAGGATAGTAAAAAACAGTTTATAGCTAAAGAGAGCTTTAAACAGGCTTATCTTAATCGTGGCGCTTTATGTTAAATTATATACAAAGAATACAGTATATAATAGGTTTAGCTAGTTTCAGACATTTTCTACTGTAAATGCCCTTAGATATTGTTTTAAGGTTTAGTTTATCCTTTCTATTTGTCTATTACCCTATAGGTAGTAAGCGGTGGTATATTGGGTTTTAATCCTACTTAGCTGGCAAAGTATCTTCTAAAACTTGCTGGTAAAGGTCGTGCCTCTATTAGTCACGATTTCCTTAGGTAGTCTCCATTTATACTCAATCTCCCTATAAAAGATTTCAGCTAGTTTAGTAGTATTTATCATTATATTTACTATAATAAAGAAACTCATCTTAGTATAACAATCTACTATAACTAAAATTATATCTACTTTCTTGCCATCTCTAATAGCAGTTAAAAGTCTAGTAACAAAGTCTATACTAAGTTTTTACATAGGGCCTAATAGAATTAATAACAAAGCAAGCTCTCTATACGGGCAATAATATAATATAGATATATATTAGCACATTATACAAAAGCATATATAGTCTGCAATAGAGGTCCTCAAGCCCGGCCAGTAAAAATATCTTTTAACTAGAATTTATATCTACATCTACCCCTAGTGTTTACTTAGTAGCTTATTATAGTAAATTTGCAGAATCTCTTGTCGCAAAGCTTCTTGTTCTAGCACGTATATATGTCTCTTCTAGTATAGTAATCTATCTTAAAACTTATAACCAGAACCATTTAAAACAGCACCATTTAAGGATTTAATCCTTTTAATAATGGCCTAAATCTTAGAGTCTTCCCCTTAGGCTTTGCATATTAAGTCTAATAGCAAAGAGTAGAGCCCTCGGTACATTATGCCTATATTGCCAACATATACCTGGGCCTAGACTCTTATTATAAACTGCCCCTACAGGAGAGCCGCAGACTTAAGCCAACGCTCTGTTAGAAAGAAATCAAGTTTTAAGACCTCTTACACTTTAATACTTCTAACTACAGCCTTAAACTAGGCTTGCCGTTAGTCTTCTAGATAGAATTATAAGTCCTTTCTAATAGCCACAACTATCTTTAATTTTAAAGTTAGAATCCAACTTAAATTTAGAGGCTTTTCTTCTAATATATAGTTAGGCCTTCTTGATAGGCTATCTGCCAGGTTTGTTTTCCCAGAACAATATTTAATAGTAAAATTAAACCCGGCTAAATATATAAGCCATTAAACCTGCTTCTATGTTAGTTCTTTTTACTTTATAAAGCTGTAGAAATTATTATAATTAAAAAGAACTATAACCGGCTCTTGTGCTCCTTTAAGGTACTGTCGCCAATATTTAAAGCTCTCAACTATAGTACTTAGCTCTTTATCATAAGTTATCTAGTAGAGCTTAGCTCCTAAAAACTTTTTTAACTAGAAAGTAATTAGATGCCATTAGGGTTTATCTTTATCTCAATATTACTGTAAAATTATAGATATAGCAGCTCTGTCCGATACATCGTACTCGATTCGTATAAAAAGCATAGGGTCGTAATGTTAGAGAAGAGGCGCCTGTTAGAACCTCATCTTAAGCTCTTCAAAGGCCCTTCATATTTTAATATTTTCTAGAGCTAAGAAATCAATTTTTCCTAGTTTTCAGCTACATTACATCCCTTTTAATTATTCATTAAGTAGTTATGTAATTTTCGAGTAATCCCTAATAAATCTTTAATAAAAGTTACAGAAACCTAAAAATACTTAAATGTCGCGGTAAGTAGTTGGTATTAGCCATTCTTAAATAGTCCTAATTCTATTGAAGTTTATTTAGACTCTCTTCCTTCCAACCAAAAATCCCAAAAACTCGATCTCTTCTTAAAAAAAGTAGCACTTCTTAATATTGCTATACAACTCTGCTATTACAAGACAATCTACAATCGTTTATATATACTTCTCGTACTCCTCTTCACTTCCTAAAAAAATCAAAATATTGTCTAAGTAAACAATTATATAGACATTAATACAATCTCTCAAGACTTCCGTAATAAAAGATTAAAACATAGCTAGAGCGTTGGTTAATCCAAATAGTACTACTTTAAATTCATAATGACTATATTGTATATAGAAAGCTATCTTCTATTTGTTACCCTCTTAGATATAAATCCAATAATACACATCTATTAAATCGATTTTAGAAAAGTACTATATGCCTAATAATTAATCTAATATTTCTAAAACCAATAATAAAGAATACTGATTTTTTATCATTACTTTGTTAAGAGCCCTATAGTTAACGCAGAATTAAAGGGTTCCGTCTTTTTTCGGTACAAATAAAACTAGCATACCAGCGGGACTTTTGCTGTAAACAATTCGTCCTAACTTTAAACTCTCTTTAAGCCATTCCCTTAAGACCTTAAGTTCCGTCAATAACAGTAGGCATAGAGGTAGAAAAGGGGGTAAAGTTCCCTTCTCTAGATCTATTACATAATCTACCTTCCTCCTTAGCAGTAGCTCCTTGGCTCTAGCTTTAATGAAAAATGTCTCCATCCCTACTAATTGCGGGTATATCTAAGACAAATCTAGAGGCGGTTTCTCCTCTTCGTCCATCCCTTGAGGCTCCCATTAAAGGCTCTCCTCCTTTTCCATTATACTAAAAGGTTCCGCTATAAGAAAGATTATATAACAATAAAAGACCTTCCCCTAATTCCTTATAAAAGACTTTATAGTTTGCTCTACTATATAAATCTTGTCCTATTAAAGCCACCAATCCTTCAGACAGCTTTTAAGCTTTATTTAAAAATGTTCCAAACCTAGGGTACCTAAGAGCAAAACAGATTCTAATCAATTCCTTTAAATCGCAATATAATCTCGCGTCTCCTTCCTCTAATTTCCAAAATAATCCTTAAACAACAAGGGAACCTAATAGACACCATAAGTAGGGACCTTAATTTCTTAGACTCCCACCACAGGTACTAATAACTTTGTAGATAATTTAAAACTAAACTTTTCGACAAAAGAAATACTAACTAAATCTACTTATACCTATATATCTAGATCAATCTTAATATATTTTTAACCACGCTTTATGGCTACTTTGCCGAAAATCGTAAATATCTCCCAGACTTTAACTATCTCTTTTTCTACTTCTAGGTGTAGTTACTGGTTCTTCTCTTTAACCTCAGACACTATTTCTGTAGGTAATTAAGAGATACCTAGGTTTCCTCTTCTTCGGTTCTAACCTTAATAGCCCCTAGACCAATAATTGCCGCAGCCTTGTATTTAATTCACCAATACTACAGTTTCTACTAGTACTAGGCAGTCTAAAAAATAGTAGTAGGTACTTCTACACCTATAGTATATAGTTGTCTTGCCTGTTTTATCTAGAGAATTTAGCTTTAAGGTTACTTTAGAGATACTTCCCTAAATATTCTAATTTAGCTAAGTATAAGAACCCCTAGCTCTCAATCCTCGGCCTCTTCCTTAGCCTTGCTGCCATAGATAATTTTGAGTTCCACCCTACACATTTAAAGCACTTCCTAAAGGGCTTCCCCCTTATCCTCTCTTATTAGGGATTCTGTCAATTCCCCCCTTCCTCAGGCCTATCTCCTCATACTTCCTCTTTCTCACCTTTTCTAAGATATTAACCTAAATCACTTGGGCAACCCTAACTATCTTGTCCCTAGTCTTTAGCAAGCTTAGGGCGTATTTTGTTTAAATCTCCAACATTATCCATCCTAACAGTTTCAAGAGAAAGAATTCGGCCCTCAAACTATTACTTCTCATCTCTTATTCTAATTCCAACATTTCGAAATACTAGTAAAAGGTCTATAGGTCTTGGTTTTCTTATTAGTAGGCGGCATTAATTAAGCTTTAAATAACGCCGGATACGCCTTAAAGATTCTTTTTAAAATTAAAGCTAAAAGTTCTAAACTCGTCCTACTTATAATAGTCAAATACAGACTTATCTCCTTTTCTTAAAGATTTTATATAAATGTCCCAATAATTTCGACACTCTTTCTCGATATAATCTAATACATATATTACCTTTATCTTATCGTTATAAAGGGTTTATAGTTATAAGATATAGGCCCTTTCTAGATCTATCATCCAGCTATTATATTACTAAAAAGTACAAGCTATAGGTAATAAAATAATATTAACTAGCTTTAAATCTTTCAGCTTGGCTTTAACAGCCATTTAGACTGCTTCTAAAGCGTTAATTCTCTATTAAAGTAGTTAATTACATTCCTGTTCTCGTGCCAAGGTATTATCAAGCTAAAGTATTCCCAAGCTACCCTCAGCATTATCGTAACTTCCTTAAGATCTTCCCCTTCTTTTACCGGTCTTTAGTAGCATTATAGGTAATATATAGAAAAAGAATCAGAATTATAATAGGCTCTACACTAGGCACGATAGTCTGGTAAACTGGGAAGGCTAACATATATATTAGGTATAGGTCTAGTGCAAGACTGATTCTTGCCCCCCTCCAGTCTAAGACATAGGGGCTTCGGGCCCCTTTTAAGAGGGCCCTCGCAGGAGCCACGCCAGGGCTTCCGCGTGGCTTCCGCCCAGTCGTTACAATTATATATAGACTACCTCACCTAATAAGGACGAGATTACTTATACGGGTGAGTTATAAATAGTAGCCCCTTCCTACAACTTCTAGTTTATACAATAAAAAAGCTAGTAGAAAGGTAGGTAAGGAAGGGCTGAAAATAAGGTTGAGAAGTTGGTACAAAAAACATTTAATATAGACTACCAGTGGTGGTTTACTTACACCACACAAAGAGCAGCCCAACCTACCTAGTAGTGTAATTTTCTTTTATTATAGAGAAAAAGCATACAAGTAATTTAACTTACTCTGCTAGGCTAAAAAGAGTGTGTGATTAGAAAACAAAAGACCCCTAGTGTTAGAATAGCACTGAGGCTGATTACATATAGCCATCTTAGCTAGGGATAATGACTAATCCAGCAAAGGAGTACATGTAAACCTAAGAGGTCTATATACAAGCTTCCCTACTTGTTTCATAGTTTAGACAGATATCAACAAATTCAGAACCAATTACACAGACATATATATACATATATTACACCATATAGCAAAAGCCATTTAATACTTTATAATAATAAAACGAAAGTAATATATATATTAAACTATATTAAGAAAGAATACTAAGACCATTAAGATACTTATATAAAGTCTTTAAAAAAAAGATAAGTCTATCTTTAACTATTATAAGTAGGACAAGTTTAAGACTTTTAGCTCTAATTTTAAGAAGGATCCCTAAGATATATTAGGTATTATTTAAAGCTTAATTAATGCCGCCTACTAATAAGAAAACCAAGACCTATAGACCTTCTACTAATATTTTAAAATATTAGAATTAAAATAGAAAATAAGAAATAATAGTTTAAGGGCTAAATTCTTTCTCTTAAAGCTGTTAGAATAAGTATTGTTAGAGATTTAAACAAAATACACCCTTAGTATGCTAGAGACTAGGGATAACATAGTTAGAGTTACCTAAATAATTTAGGTTAGTACCCTAAAAAAGGTAAGAAAAAGGAAATATAAGGAGATAGGCTTGAAAAAGGAGGAAATTAATAAAACCCCTAATAAGAAAAAATAAGAGAAAAGCCTTTTAGGAAGTACTTTAAATATATAGGGTAGAACTTAAAATTATCTACAGCAGTAAGGCCAAGAAAGAGGCTAAGAATTAAGAGCCAAGGGTTCTTATACCTAGCTAAATCAAAACGTTTAGAGAAATATCTCTAAAGCAACCCTAAAGCTAAATTCTCTAAATAAAACAGGCAAGACAACTATACTATAGGTATAGAAGTACCTACCACTACTCTCTAAACTATCTAGTACCAGTAGAAACCATAGTATTAATAAATTAAATACAAGGCCGCGGTAACTATTAATCTAAGGGCTATTAAGATTAGAATTAAGAAAGAAAGAGCCAAGGTACCTCTTAACTACCTATAGGAATAGTATCTAAGGTTAAAGAGAAAGACTAGTAACTATACCCGAAAGTAGAAAAAAAAACAGTTAAAGTCTAGGATATATTTACAATCTCTAGTAAAGTAACAACAAAATAGAATTAAAGACATATTAAAATTAATCTAAACATATAGGTATAAGTAAATTTAGCTAATATTTTATTTATTAAAAAGTTTAGTCTTAAATTATCTATAAAGTTATTAGTATCTATAGTAGAAATCTAAAAAACCACGGTCTCTACTTATAGTATCTATTAAGTATCTTTTCTTAGAGGTCACGTGAGGATTGAGGGGATAATTATGTAATTAAGTAATAATAGTATAAAGATAAAAGTATTATTGTTAGATTTTTCTGGTTGCTTACTTGCTTGAATATCTAGCTTATTCTCAAGAGAGAACCCGCTTATTTATAGCTTTAAAAGAGGGTCTATAGAATATTCGAGAATTTATTAATTACTAATTACCAAGTGGTAATTAGTAATTTATTAGCTAATAATTAGCATATTATTACATGTTACACGGAAACACTTGTGTGGGCGCTGCATGTAAGGGGTTACCCTAGACTTCACGTAGGGAGTTACTCTAGACTTGGCACTTTTTCGGCTAAGTGCCTATGTGGCGTGCGCGCCGGCAGATGAGTTTGGTGGCCGTGAGTCGATTTTTTTGGGCTATTGTAAGACCCTAACTTTGTACCTCTGCATTCCCTTTATTTCTTACCCAAAAAGCATGTAACCTAGTTTATTAGATAGCCTGATTTCTGAAGTTTATCTGTATTTAGTTTGGTTACTGTTAGGGTTAGGGTTGGCTGGTTATTTAAAGCCAAAGATAGTGGGTCCGAGGGCCGAATTTTCCGGCCTCCCTATCTGCGCACCAGAGCCAACCGCAGCGTGCCCAGGGTTGAGACGATGTTGGAGGGACTGTGAGGAGGGCTGACAGAAGCCCACTCGAATTCAATACAAAGTTGTCCAAACCACTCTCAAGCATCCCAACAAGACCTCAGTACACCCTACTGCTACCTAACTCCCATTCGATCCACCAACCTTCAGACATACTAAGGGTATATTTTATTTAAATCTCTAACAATACCTATCCTAATAACTTTAAGAGAAAGAATTCGGCCCTTAAACTATTACTCTTTATTTTCTATTTTAATTTTAATATTTTAAGATACTAATAGAAGGTCTATAAGTCTTAGTTTTCTTATTAGTAGGCAGTATTAATTAAGCTTTAAATAACGCCTAATATACCTTAGGGATTCTTCTTGAAATTAGAGCTAAAAGTCTTAAACTTGTCCTACTTATAATAATTAAAGACAGACTTATCTCTTTTTCTTAAAGACTTTATATAAGTATCCCAATAGTCTCGGCACTTTTTCTCAACATAGTTTAATACATATATTACTTTTATCTTATTATTATAGAGAGTTTATAGTTATAAGATATAGGCCCTTTCTAGGTCCATTATCCAGCTATTATATTACTAAAGGGTATAGGTTATAAATAGTAAAGTAATATTAGCTAGCTTTAAGTCTTTTGGCTTGATTTTAATAGCTGTTTAAGCTATTTCTAGAGCGTCGATCTTTTATTAAAGTAGTTAATTACGTTTCCGTTCTTGTGCTAGGGCATTATTAAGCTAAAATATTCCCGAGCTACTCTCAGTGTTATCGTGACTTCCTTAAGATCTTCCCCTTCTTTTACTGGTCTTTAGTGGCATTATAGGTAGTGTGTAGAAGAAGAATCAGAATTGTAATGGGCTCTATACTAGGTACAATAGTTTGGTAAACTAGAAAGGCCAACATGTATATTAGGTATAGGTCTGGTGCAAGACTAATTCTTGCCCCCCTCCAGTCTGAGACGTGGGGGCTTCGGGCCCCTTTTAAGAGGGCCCTCGCAGGGGCCACGCCGGAGCTTTCGCGTGGCTTCTGCCCGGTTGTTACAAACAGCCTAATGCTACGGCTTCTAGCGTAGAATGGCGGGCGGCTTCTAACTACAGACAGGTTTGCAAAAAATTGCAAAGTTACTATAAAAAGTCCTATATAGTAAAAATTACTGTTTTTTTTTAATTGTATCTTATTCTTTTAGAACACTAATTATAGTTTCTAGCTAAATAGAGAAACTTAAATAAATACAAATAGTTAATATATATATATATATTGGAAGGTATTAGATGAGGCCTTAGTACGAAATAACCGAAGTAAAAAAAACTGTCTTCCTCTAGCTATTCACTAGTCTATGCGGACTAGTGGGTTGCTTATAAATAGCCGAATGGGCTGCTGACAAATACATACAAACCCATGTCTAAATGCTATTCAGACAATATATATATTAATAATAAAAGGCTAAGGTTTTAGTTAGGATTTCCTTTATAGGATTACTTATATAGAGACTATTTTAAAAGACTATTTTTACTTTATTATATAATTACTTTATTAGTAATTAGCTTTTAGGCTATATATTAATAACTTTAATTAATAATATTATTAAAAGTAGTTCTCTTTAGTTTTATCTATATATTATAAGGCTAAGGCTATATACCTACTTATTATATTTTAACTACTATTATTAGTATTATATATTTTTTAAATATCAGGTCTTAAGTATTTATAACTATATAAAGGTGCTGTGTATGGCTTTAGCTGTATATAGAATAGAAACGAAACTAGTTAAACAGCCACTCCCTCCTCATCAGTGTCGCCGCGATAATGCTCATAATACCCGCAACGAGTGGATCAAAGAATACAGGGCATCGCCGAGATGATCGCGTTGATAATAGAACTCTGTACCTCTGCACTCAGGGTTGTAAACAGGTTGCTCTAGGCTCCCGCTACAATGCTCCAGACCTGTTCTGGTTGTAGCCCTGGTCCATGAGGACGAGTTTATGTTGCGCGACCCAGTTAATTGGAACACCTAATCCCAGCTGAGCTTAGTGGACGTTTAATACCAGGTTTCTTTGGGCATTGTGGCAACCAGGAGCAGCCCTCAAGCCCTTCTGTAGCTTCAGCCTGGTGCTAGGCCCATGCTCGATCTCGCCATCAGCACTGACAGTTACATAGTCACAATGGTAATAACATCAGCCACGACCTGAATGCCGAGCAAGTCTATGATTCCGGTTTTCCGGTGCCGAGGAGGAAGAGATAAATGGAATGAGCATGATAATCATAATGGTGTCTGACTGCGTCTTGTCCTAAGCTTCCGCCATCAAGCCAACCGAACGCGAACCGGTACGTCTCTATCAAAAATATGTGATCCGAAAGGAAGAGTTCTGTGCCTCGAATCAACCTTAGCAGCTTCGCTGGCATTAATAAGCTTGACATCCCAGTACCGCATCACCAGCACCACTGCAGATAGAATCGTTTGTCTGGCCAGGTCCTCTCCGGGGCATCTTGATGAACCTCCTCCAAATGGAAACCAATGACCCTGCAGACCCCTCGTGCAGTGTTGCTAATAATATGATAATAAAGTAATATACTGCAATATATACCATATGATATGTATTTTCTGATATTGTACTAATATAATATGCAGGCTGTTATATTGTGATAATATAATATGAAGCTGTCCATATCGGCAATATATTGTCTGTATTGGTTGGTAGTTCTAGGGCCAATTTCACTTGTTTGTTGACAATCTAACATGGAAATGTGACAACGCGTAGAACAAAACGCGAAAATAAATGTATAAATTTAAGCCTACATACAGGGTGACCTTGAGTAACTAGCTCCTCTCAACCCCGCTTCTGTCACTCTACAGAAAACTGCAGATTACCTCCATGCCTCAGCAACGCCTGCCTTTTGTTCAAGTGGCGCCGCGAAGAGGTTCGTCAATCTCAGACTGCTTTTCGGAGCTTTCCAGCCAACAATTACATGACCCAGACGAGAGCCAAATCTCTCAATGCCAATCGTCGCGACCTCGCACAGCCTCCACAACCTCCTCTGCTGAGCCAAGAACATCATGGGTCTTCTCTCATATGCCAGACGAGGAGATAGAGACGAGATACTACGATCAACGGACCGGAAAATAAGAATGGCGCTGCAAGCATTGTGACAAAACGTATTCCTGTTCTGGTGGAACTGCGGCTCCAGCCAAGCACCTTACGGACCCTCCTCCTGACGGTCACGGCATCCCAAAAGGCGCCCCACGAACTGCTAAAGTCGCTAATATACACACTATTCTCGAGCAAGCTCGTGTTGCCGCCGAAGAAAATCCTCGTAAACGACGTCGGCTCAACCATCAATCCGGAGACTCGATCGACCAAGATCAGCTCGAAGTGTTATACGTAAGGTTCATTACGGCATGTTCTCTCCCATTTCGGCTTACAGAATGCCCAGAGTTTCGAGCACTCTTGGCCTACCTCAATACCGATATCGATACTTGGCTTCCAGATACACACGAGACCATCAAGAAATGGATCATGCGGCAGTATGAAGGTCAGAAGGAGAAGGTCAAGCAGCGAATACAGTCGGAAAAGTCAAGGATTCACATCAGCTGCGACCTTTGGACTTCTCCCAACTCTTTGGCCATATTAGGCGTAGTCGCTCACTATGTGACGGAAGACGGTCAGCTGGAACACCATATCTTGGCCTTGTAAGACATCGATGGCGAGCACGATGGTTCTCACCTCGCTGCGGCAATTTTGGAAGTGGTTGATGACTGGGGTTTTGCTTCAAAACTTGAATATTTCGTGATGGACAATGCTGGCGATAATGATACAATGATGAGATATCTTTCTCTTGGTCAGTACGACGCACTGCTTCTCCCGATTGGCCCTAACATTCATAGGCCTTCTACGACAATTTGACATTCAATACGATCCTATATCTCACCGACTTCATTGCCAAGGACATATTATTAACCTCGCCGCCAAAGCCTTCCTCTTCGTCACCGACAATGAGAGGCTTGAACACGACGATCCAAGTTTGTGTAATGTGGCACTAAAAGAGATCGAGGCGTGGCGGCAAAAGGGTCCTCTCGGCAAGCTTTATAACTTCGTCATTTTCATCCAACGAAGTGTTCAGCGCAGCCAAAAGTTCATGGCTATTAGCCATAACCGTAAGCTCGCGCGAGATGACGACACGAGGTGGAGTTCGTGGTATACCATGCTGCGAGCAGCCTTGAATCTTAGAGACTCAATCGACGGCTATTTCAACAAATGGATGGAAGCAGACTGCACCGGAGACGAGCTCTCTTCGGAGGATTGGATCATCCTCGAGAAGATCAAGTCTTCTTTAGAGAAGCTCAAAATGACTACCAAGGCTCTCGAATCATCGTTTGCAACCCTCGACAATGTCCTCTTGGCTATGGACTTCGTATTGGCGCAATTCGAAGCAGGGAAGGAGGCATATATTGACGATCTGATTATGGCACCGATGTACAACTCGGGTTGGGCGAAATTGGACAAGTACTATCGCCTTACTGACGAATCGCCTGCCTACGTCGCTGCGATTGTGCTCCACCCTTCGCATAAATGGCACTATATACACGAGAACTGGAAGAACGAGTGGATTGACTCGTCAAAAAAAATTGATTGAGACACTCTGGAATGAGTGTAAACCTGTAGAAACGCCTCTTCCTCTATCTAAGGCTTCGTCGACGACTACGAACGAGTTCTTAAGTTGGAGAAACAAGTATCTACAACCAGCGCTTATCACAGACGAGTATGAGCATTATTGTAAGTCTGAACGGGTTTATGGGTTTACAAGCACCCTTGCATGGTGGCTAGAGGAGACACAGCAAAAAAACTACCCCAACCTGAGCAAAATGGCCGTGGATATACTATCAATTCCTGTAATGTCTGCTGAGCCTGAACGGGCACGCGTTGCCGAATGGTCGTCCGGTCGGGCGAAGACGCGTCGACCCAGTCACACCAACCCCCCCGCCATCCCAGACGCACGATCTCGTGCGGGCTGGATTACTTCTAGGGGGCAAGTAGTGACCGGAGCCATGCAGCGAACCCACCAGCAAGCCCCTCGCCCCAATCCGCTGTTTCTCTTATCTTGGTCCATGCTCGATACGGCGTCACGTCGGTAGAGGGCTCAAGATACATACACCACTCGCATTGCTTTTCTGTAGGTGATACAGGCGTTGGGTCTGGCCAGTTTGGGAATTCCGCTGTGTATTTATCCTCTCGCAATGACGGTACTGGCTGGATGTATAATAGCATGTCTTGCTCTGGAAGTTCATGGAGAGGGTTGCTCAGCTTGCTTGTCTCCCAGGTAAAGCAGGTATCGTGGTTGATTAGGGACTGCTGGAAAGCCTTTCCCGCTAAACAAATAGCACTAGTATACTCATCGACAAGGAGGTGATGAAATAATTAAAGCTCCTGGTTACTCATAGTATGGTATTCTACCAGTAAAATTCCAAAGTAATTATACTTATCTGTGAGAATAAAGTATAATATACCCTTATAGACCTTACATATCTCTAGCTACTTCTTTCCTAGTTAGAGATAGTAGTTATGTTGCTTATACTTAGTCCTAAGACTTACATTATATTCTGTTTAATATTTAATAAAACCCATAGTAAACTATTCCTTACCTTCTTAATTTTAATAGTAAATTTTTTTTAATTAATATATTTAATAATCTTACTACTATTTATAAGTTAGTCTAGGGTAACAAGGTACTATATTACCTTAGTATATTTGGGAAACAAGTAGTTATAAAGCTATAAGTTTTATTTTATACTAACTAGGTTATAGAATTACTTTACTATATTATAGCTATAGATTACTATTATAAGTCTTAAGATATATATATCTAAGGAAGCTATTCTATTAAATCTAGAAATGTTATAATATAAATCTACTTCTAAAAGCTCTTTAACTATAGTTAAGCTACTATTTAGTAGATATATTCTAAACTACTTAGAAACTTCTTATAGTACTACCTGCTTAAGAATTCTAAGATAGGTAAGAGTAGCTAGTATCTAAGTAGATAGAGATAAAATAAGCTATAGCTCTATAAAGAATATAGAAGAATTATAACTAATTAAATATTAATTCTATAAGAGATAATAGTTTAGAGATAAGAAATATATAAATAGAATATATAATATTAAGCTAAAAAGGATAATTAAGTATATAACTAAAGATAATAAAGATAATAAGGTAGTAATACTTAAAGACTTACTTAGCTATAAGGTTTATTCTGAGTTATGTTAAACGGAAACGCTTGTATGGGCGCTGCACGTAGGGAGTTACCCTAGACTTGGCACTGGATTTCCTCTAAGTGCCTATGGGGCGTACACGCCGGCAGATAAGTTTGGTGGCCGTAAGTCGATTTTTTAGGCTGTTTTAAGACCCTAACTTCGTACCTCTGCATTACCCTTATTTCTTACCCAAAAAGCATATAACTTAGCTTATTAGATAGTTTAATTTCTGAAGTTTATCTGTATTTAGTTTGGTTACTGTTAGGGTTAGGGTTGGCTGGCTTTTTAAAGCCAAAGATAGTAGGTCTGAGGGCCGAATTTTCCGGCCTCCCTATCTGCGCACCAGAGCCAACCCACGCGTGCCTGCGGGTGAGACGATGTCGGAGGGACTATGAGGAGGGCTGATAGAAGCCTACTTGAATTCAATACAAAGTTGTCCGAACTACTCTCAAGCGTCCCAACAAGACCTCCAGTGCACCCTACTGCTACCTGACCCATTTAATCTACTAACCTTCAGAACCTACTCTATTTATATTTAGTATAGCTTAATTTATACTAATTAAATAGCTAATAGAGAGAAAGTAGATTTTTGTTTTAAGAAGGTAGATATTTATAAAGTTTACTAGCTTAACTATAACTTTTTATTTAAAAACCCGCTCTTTATAGTCTTTTTGCTAAATAAGGTTATAGTAATAAAGGGGAGACCTTGTAAGATAGCTATATTTGCAGCTAATAAGGAAGGCATTTTTTAGAGTAGTAGTAGCTATAAGAAGGCTGTAATAAGCAAAAAGATAATATTAATAACGACTTTTCTAGGTAGTAAGGCGGGTGATAAAATGAGGATAATAATGACTTTAGTATAGTATGTAAACTTGGCTTTTGAGTATAATAATTTAATGCTTTAGTCTTTGGATAAAGAAGATACCTGTAGTAGCGGTGTCTAGTAAGAAGCCGTTTAGCGAGACTAACGGCTAATGGTTGGGCTTATAAAGCAAAAAAACTGCCAGCCTTAGAAGCAAAGAGCTAAAGGTACGGTATTGCCGGCGGCTATATCTTTAAGCTTACGGCTAGCGGCTAAGAGGTAGCGGATAGGGGTACGGAGGATTATTAACTAGCTACTAAGCAAGGGTAGCGTGGGTGCTAAGGAAACATAGGACGAGATTATTACTATAATGCTTGGCTTTATTGACTTACTATTTGATGACTAGATAGGTTACGTAGGTAACAATATAGGTAATGTGGGTATTGTGGGTAATGTTTGGCAATACTTGGGTCTAATAGTGCTTAATTTGCTTAATTTGGGCAATGTTTGCTAATACTTGGGTTAAATGGTGCTTATTTGGTGTCCTTAAGTGTGTGGGAATAGTGGCATGTAGCGGTATGTTAGTTGGTGTAGTTATATTAATTTTTTGTATAGTGAACCTATAGTGTTTCTTAATTTGGGTATAGGGGGCAGTATGATTAGTTATAAAATTGGGTGCGGCATCTGATTTTTTGGGTGCGAATATCCTCTTTCATTATAAAAGCGGCAGCGCGGACCGCATCACACGCATTACAGGTAGAAATGTCTACTCTCCGCATGCTTCTTGGCCGATCCAGGCGCGGTGTAATCTATTTCCCCAAAGCTCTCCAAATCCTTCTCAAACCTAGCTTGGATCTTGGTCACTTGCTGTAGCTGCTTGAAGTCAAGCTTGACCTTGTCGAACGCCGCCAGGCTCTCCGCTGCCTTGATAACGTTCTTGATCTGCCGACCATTCAATTCATGTTCCGCCAGTGTCTCGTATTCTTTATCCGAAATCTCCACTCCACCGGGGACCTTTTTGCAGAAGTTCTGCCAGATCTTGAGTCGTGACGTGACGTCCAGATCTGTGTACCTGATCGGTATGTGGATACGACTCTTGAACGCGTCGTCGAATGTCGAGACCCGATTCGTTGTCAGGAAGAGGATACCAGCGTAGTATTCCAGCACTCGCAAGAACACGCTCACCATTGCGTTCCTGTGCAAATCGTGCAGAGCCCGCTGTTCAAGGAACACGTCTGCCTCGTCGATCAACAAGACCGCTCTCCAGGTCGATGTCATCTGCAGCATTCAGAGTCAGTTATCAGAGCACCAAAGGAGTAGTTTCATACAAATAGGGGAAACAAAGGGTCACAGTGTGGCCATAGCTTATCTCAAACCACCAGGGTAATAAGTTCTTTGGGGCTAGGCCACAGAGGGGAGGTGTTTCTTCTGGAAGGGGTTAAGATTGTATCCAGAAAGCTGCTTACGTCCATGATCTCAGTCAACTGCACGTCGAGTTGCTCGCTCGTAACTCCCAGGTCTCCAGACGAAACCATGAACAGAGGGCGCTGGACGTACTCGGCAACGCATTCTGCCGTCAATGTTTTGCCGACGCCGGGCGGACCATGCAGTACGCAAACAAGGCCCTTCCCCTTCCCCTTAACAATGTCGTCGAAGCCATCCTGGTTCTTTCCGCCGGGAGACTCGCGCTTCTGGGAATGTGTCGATACTAGAGCCTGGACTGTCTTCTTCGTGGAAGGGTCCAGGACCAGATCCTCGAAGCAGCTGGTGTTCCACTGGATCTCGGACAAGTTATCGACAGAGAGCTCAAGGAACTTCTTCGCGTTCATGGAATAACCTCTGCACATTGCGTTCGCAAGGAGGCAGTCTTCATCCGTCAGCTTGCCCTCCTCGTGATCTTTCCCGAAGCCAACAACCCAGATTGAGTCGTTCGCGTCCAGCCTGTGGTAGGTTTTGACATCAATCATCCTGGTGACAATGTTAGCAATCTCGTTTTGAGCCAATACCCAACCTGAAGATAGGAATGATGAGAATAGAAGGAAGCTTACACCCGACCCGTTGCGTCGAATTTGAGATAATTGCGCGGGCATTGCGGGTCCCTCTTGAGGCCAAGTCCGGCATACTGGAGGAAGTGCTGGCCGACGGCGAATTCCTCAAACCTTCTGCCACGTGCAATCATCGTCTTCTTGATTGCTTCCGCATCCTCAAGTAGGTCCAGAGGCTTTACCTCCTGCTCCCTGACCTCCCGGATGCCGCCGTACTTGGGGATGAACAAATCCAGTCTCCTGACGCCGAGTTTCTCTCCGTCGTAATCGACGAAGTTACCCTTGAGGTTCAGGCCGGGGTTCTCCTCATCGTCGTCATCGTACCAGTAATCCATGACACGAAAGGCCCTGTGCTGCTTCTGGACCTGTGCATAGACAATAGTGCCCGGCATGAAAATGGTCCACAGCTTGTCGTAGGCGATGGCCTTGAGATCGCTCGACATACACTTCTCATAGGCCGATATCTCCAGCTCAAAGGTCGTCTTGATCCAGCCCAAGAGTAGAGTGAGCTGCTCGAGGGACTGCGTGTCTCCATTCTCCTCGAAGCGTGCGATACCGACCTTCTCAAGCTGTTTCCTGTAATGAAACAGGGAGTGGTAAGGAGCTTCAATCTGCACATCGTCGACATCTATGGGATCGGCGGGGTAGTTTCCAATCACGTCTTTGAGTAGTTGGCGTCTTTGCATGTGTTAGCTACACGTCGTGGGACTCGAGCCGGCTGCATGTCTCAGCGTGGGACAGGCTGTACTTACAGGGGCTGAGGGTTGACGTATAGGTAGGTTTCGTCGAGGTCGCCGTCAGAGTCATATCGACGAACGACGCAGAAGGCAAACAGCTGCCACCAGTCCTTCTTCTCGCCTTTCTCGATGTCCTCCTTCTTTCTCTCGGCAAAATAGGGCTGGTCCTCGTCATCGAATTTCCTATCGAGGTGCTTGAACTCTGTTTTCATGGTCTGGTCCTCTGGCTTCTCATCCTTGTCCTTCTGGTCATTCCCGGACCCATCACTGGAATGCAGGCTGAGTTGGGAGTCGTTGGGAAGGCAGAAGATGGACCGAAGTTTCGAGGTTGCGCGCCTGGAGAATGATTTGTTAGGGCGCTTGCGGATTGTGGCATCAGCGGCAACAGCGGCCGATGCCTTCTTATCGTCGGCCATGTCGCTTGAATGAGTAGAGGTGCTGCTTGAAGAGGGCATGGGGATGGGATCTCGGAGCTGATTTCCAAACGATGGGAGCAGTTTATGATGATGGTGGCTGCTGGTGCCTTTGTTGGTGGAAGTCTTTGGGCTGAGCAGGCAGGAATTGACTGAAACGGAGAAGTAATCAGGAGCTTCAAAACTACGAGTGAGACTAAAAGCAAGCTGGGAAATAGGAGCATGTTGGTCGATTATATATCAACATGGCCGGCGGTGGGCCATCGAAATGCTGTGCCGCCGAGTTGAGTCAACCGGCGGCGCGGACACGCCTGGAGCCACAACCACAGCAGTCCACCCCCCCCCCTGTTTTCTGTTCCTGAGGCCAACACGCCCATGCCAGGCCAGGCAGCACTGCCATGCCCAGGTAGGCTCTGACTTGCAGCACAACAGGAGAGCAGAGCACGGCAGGCGCAGGCGCATGCACATGGCCTCGGTCTAAGCTGGGTCAGCCGCAAGTGGTGAAGGCCAAAGAAGCGGTAGTTCCAGGCGGCAGAGTCCCCACAGGCGGCCTGTGGTTGGCAGGTGCTGCCTGCAAGAGGTCAAAGACAACACAGGCAGTCCCGATCCTTCGGTGGCCGATCGGCTGGCCTGAGCACCTACCACCGCGCGCTAACGGGTGCTCCGCCACCGTCCCGTCCTACTAACAAGACGAGACCGTTTATTAGACCGTCCTGCCCGTCCGGTATTCCACACGTCCACACGGGGAGCAGGTGGCTGCCTCATCAACGCGGGTCAAGGTGCTTACTTTCCGCCATGCGATCCACGTCATCACGCCCGTGCTGTATGCAGGCAGAGGCAGAGGCAGAGGCAGCGTGTCGAGCGTTGGCGAGGCGACCAACTGGAAGTTCGAAGGATCAATTCAAATGCTGACCCGCCCCGTTACGGCCCGTAATTCTGGTCTACATGGGTCCTGTGTAGTCTCACGGGCTGGGTACCAAGCATATCCGTGGCCCTCCCCAGGTAGGTACATATCTGACTTGTACAATATGTGCACAACCCCAGGCAGCTGCAACTGCCCCCTGCAGACCATTGAGTAGGGTAGAGCAGGTCCATCAACCTCACCTCGTCTCACCTCACCTCACTCGACCGCTTCCAGCACTCGCTTCCCCCACAAGGCGCCCAGGCTGCATTTCAGGCACAAACAGCACCACTCGTTCAATATGGCATCAGACAGCACTACCAAGAAGTACTTTGAGCACTCCTCTGCCCCCCGGCTCAGCACCGCCGACGTCATCGCAGCATCTCTCAAGAAACAGTACCCCTCGCTCGACTGTACAATCATCCACCCATACCTCCCAATCGACCTCCTCGGCTTCGCATACTCCGGACATGGCACCATTGCTCCCATCCCCGATGACCCCTCCGTCAACATCAAGCTCGACCCCGCCTCCCTGCCCTCATCCCTGGCCTTGACTGCCTATGTCCCGCCTGCAAGGCGTGATGGGAGTGGGGTGGTGCTTCACGAGATCCTCTTTGACAAGTTTCTCTACAGGTGGAATGCCCAGGAGTTTATCGTCTACATCGTAGACGCCAAGGAAGGCTTCGTCGGCGCCTACCCCCAGGGTCAGCTCACCTTTATCCTCTCCGTCTCGGAACAGCTCACCCAGGGTCTCATTCTCGCTGCTGGTAAATGGACTAGCGACCTGCACGACGAGATCTGGGTCTATGACAGCGGCTACTGGCAAAAGAGCAAGGCCCTCTACGACAGTATCCGCAATGCTTCCTGGGACAGTGTCATTATGGACCCGGAGAGGAAGAAGGCCGTCATAGACGACCACATGCGCTTCTTCAACTCACGCCGTGACTATGAGAAGCTCAAGGTGCCCTGGAAAAGGGGTCTCATATACTATGGCCCTCCGGGGAACGGCAAGACGATCAGCATCAAGGCCATGATGAACCAACTATATCATCTCAAAGACCCTATACCGACATTATATGTTCGGTCTCTACAATCGGTAGGTCCAGCGCACCCATTCTGATTAATCGTCCGTTTGCGCCTGACACCACATCAGTACATGGGACCCGAGTATTCCATCAAGACTATCTACGACAAAGCGAGATCAATGGCGCCGTGCTATCTCATCTTCGAGGACCTGGACACCATCATCACCGACAGCGTAAAGAGCTACTTCTTCAACGAAGTAGACGGTCTCAAATCCAATGACGGCATATTCATGGTGGGCAGCACAAACCACCTCGATCGCCTCGACCCTGGCATTTCTGTGAGTCCCAATCGTCTGCTTTCTCTGAGGACATTGAGACGCTGACATTCATGCAGCAACGCCCCTCTCGCTTTGACCGGAAATATCTATTCGATAATCCGAACAAGAAGGAGAGGACCATGTACTGCCACTTTTGGCAGAAAAAACTAAAGGACAACAAGGAGATCGAGTTTCCGGACAAGCTTTGCGTCGCCGTCGCGGATATTACGCATGACTTCAGCTTTGCCTACATGCAAGAGGCATTTGTCGCCGCCCTTCTAGCCATCGCGCAGAGCAAAAAGGACAGAACTGAAGGACTTGACGACGGGTGGGTAGATGTTCTAGAGGGAGATGATGGCGACGGGGACCTGGGCGGCAACGTCTTGTGGAATGAGATCCAGAAACAGGTAGAGATCCTCCG
Source organism: Diaporthe sp. PMI_573 (assembly GCA_021399435.1). Lineage (NCBI taxonomy): Eukaryota > Fungi > Ascomycota > Sordariomycetes > Diaporthales > Diaporthaceae > Diaporthe > Diaporthe sp. PMI_573. Next base: position 3,065,859 of record JAJTUP010000002.1, on the reverse strand, counting down.
GCACGGGCTCGAAAAGGACGAGCGCTCCAGCTCGTAGACATCGACAGCGTGACGAATGGTCATATCAAAGTGATGCGTAGTTCTTATAATCCTAGCACTGATTATCCTTCCTCCTATCTGCCGGTCAGCGTACTATGGAAGGGGGCCTAGGATCGAACACATAAGCGACAAACAGAGCTAGTCGGTGCATGGGGAACTGAGAAATGGGGTTTTTCTTTTTTTTAAAAAAAAGCAAAAAAGAAAAAGCAAAAAGAAAAAGCAAAAAGAAAAGGCAAAAATAAAAGGCAAAAACAAAGAGCAAAAAAAGAAAACCTGGAAGATCTCTTGAAGCTGTTTTAACGTTTTTACCTCCATTCCATGCCTTTCTCCCTGCTTATAGCTACTAAGGCTATCCCACTTAATCCATCAAACAGGCCAAGTATTGTGAAATACTATCCCCTTCCAACAGCATGAGTGACTGGATCCAGAATAGCAGCTGATGTCGCGCTGAGGCCACACCTCATGACCTGGCCGGAAGCGTAGGACGTGCTGGAGCTATTCGGAAAGATATCGACGAGCATGGCGCTTGCCGTGTGACTGAGCAAGGTGGACGCCGCGGCAGACAAAGAACTGTATCGCAAGGGGTACAGCCGGATGCACACGAAACATGATCACCCACCCATACCCGATGACCGATACAACTTCGAAGGCAACGAAGTAGATGGTGTGTCTATACCTTGCGTCTTCCGCCTTCCTGCTGTCGAGGGCGATGTTGTTCTTGCGTGCAACTTTGGCAAAGTTCCTGTCCACGAGCCTACCCGCAACAATACCGCCAATTGTCATACCAGCGAGGCCAGGCAAAAAGGTCAATCTGACTTCAAAGTCGTCGTATATCACTGGTATCGCAACTTGGAATGTGTAGTACACCGAGTAGGACGTAGAGACCATTCACAAGATCGCAGCCGCGTCGGGATAGAGAATGACCCTTAGAGAATGAACAGCCGCTTCTATTGTCCACTTTGGCTGTGCCTGTGAGGTTGATTGCTTGTATGGAAACGGAGAAATGAGAACTGAGCATGGGGATGAGCGGGAAGTAAATAGTCGCTGTAAGGGTGGACAGGATGATGATGAAAACCGGGAGGTATGCAAGATAGATGTGCAAAGAATCTGAGAAATTCGACTTGCACGGTCTCATTCAAGGTGTCCACGGCTGCCGCCTCCTTTGGCCCAGCCGATTCCTCGGGCACCTCAAAAGTCTTGTCTTCCATGCTTGCAACCATAGTGACAAGATCTAAGCTAGCAGTCAGATTAGTAGAAGGAAGTTGCAAAGTGTGCGAAGCAGTGCGAAGCAATTCAGGGGGGGGGTGAGAATGTCTGCTGTCTGTTTGTGCAAGGGAGGGGTCCGCAGGAGCGATCACTGCCCAGGTGCCCCAGTAGTATGGCCTCCAGGGCTGGTATGGGCACCTGTAGCCACGAGGCCTCTTGCTCTTAATGGATTCCTTCCTCCCCCTCTTTTTTTCTCACGTAGACCAGCTTTTGTTCGATATTCTACAATGCTGAGCAAGACTTGAGAGCCTCCTGTCTCGTATGTCCCTCTCGTGCCAATTCACAAGTGCTTAAAAAACGACTCTGTTCATAGTGACCTTCTCTGCGGAACCTCAGCGCCTGGTTGACCTCTCTATTGGATGAGGACATGATGACTTGCCTGTGTGCTCCCATCAAGATTATCTTGGGACGAGTTGGCTCTAAGGCTTTGAGGGGAAAACATTAAACTGTAGCACTTTTGACCATGGCACGGTAAGCTCAAGCTATGAGTATTTTCCCACATTGATTGCTGTCCCAAGCCTCTCCTTCCATGATATTATGCACGTACGCCTCGCCCACCAACTGCCATATTTCCGTCCCCTGATATCGTCTCAATACAAAGGCAACCCTTCCACCCTGAAGAAGAGCCACAGCATCGCCCTGATCCATCCCACCAGGGAAAACCCCCACCGAGCCGCTATTAGTCTTGCCCATCCTCCGATACTCTCAAAAGTTCGTGCCCACACCCCATTCACACTCAACACGAGCTTGACCAAGAAGCCACCTAGTTGCATTGTGAAGCTTCAAAATCCCACTAGACACACGATGGAGAGCCGCGAACAGCCTAGGGGACTCGATCACTCGTCCCATGGAGGGTAAGCCGTACGGCCTCAGTGGCTCTTCGTACCCAGTCTGGAAATGGCTTTTGGCAACACCATAATGTCTCCGAAGCTCACCGCCGCGCATGACTTGCCAGTACACTTCATAGGCACTCTGATTATCGTACTTCATCCTCCTTTGGCGGGCTCCAACGAGGGCTCGCCACGAGACGAAGGCGTTGCGTTGAGCTTGGAGTTTCTTCTTCGTGTCGTGCCACTCCGAGCGTCCTGGGAACGGCAGGCCTAGCTCTTTGACCGTGGCGGTGACATACCCGGAAGCGCGCAGTGTGTTCCCGTCGTCTAGCAATAGGCATTAGACTTGCGTGCCTTTCTTTTCTGCATATTCCAGGTAGTCGCTTTTCGTTTGGAGGGTTGAGTGGCTGTCCACGGCCATCTTGTCCAGACGTGTCAAGGGGTAGGGGATGCCGTCGACGGACGGATCAGGAACCCATGATGGAACTTTTAGGTTGTTGGCTGGCAGTGCATTCCTATCTCGCCCGTGGACAAGACTTAGAACATCAAGACTCCGCGTGGCGTCCATAGTCTCCAACACGAACCGCTTGTAAACATCCTCAAGCATCAGCCGATAATGTGGTTGTACCCAGATACCTGGCAGCCCCTGCTCCTGAGCCAAGCCAACGAAAGCGAACACCTTATCTCGGGGGTCCGTTGCCTATGGATTGCGAGCCCGCGCAACGAGGCTGACCAATCTCGGGCTGTTCGCGTCTCCTTTGCCTGCTTCTTCTCTGGATGGACACATGGACAGGCGAACGTGATTCTCCCCAGGGTTCTCGTTGGTGGGGAACTTCTTGAGCAACGGCGAGCAAGATGTCACAGCCAACGACAACTCCTCCCAAGACACGCTGTATAGTCTCTGGATCGGGAGGCGTCGCGCCTTCTGGAGACTTTGCCACGACGCCGAGGCCTCAAATGGCTCATGCTTTGGTATCCATTGTGCAGGTCTGCCTAGTCGATCAGTCTAAGAGTTTTGACCGTGAATCAGACCGTAAGCTTTGTGAAGCCTGGCTTCACAATTGCACATGTTTTGTAGCTGGTAAGATGTTGTTGCAATTCTCGAGGTTCAGTGATCCTACGATGGAGGCGACGCCTTCGAGACGTCAACAAATCCCGATGTTCAGACGCTGGGCACCCTGTCAACCTGCAGAAGGTCAGCCGAGGCGCCCTCCCTACATATCAAGCGAAATGTTATCGCCCTCGTTAGTCCCGCACACACCACCAACATTTGCATACAAGCCCGGTAGCTCCCTGGCGCTCTTTCTATGAGGCTAACCCCTCCTTCGTCAATATAGCGCACTGTTGCTAGCCTCGTTATAACAATATAGGTTATTTCTGTATAAATTCTCAATAGCTTCAAGTGCCTTATTGTGTTTAGTGACCGTTTATTGCATTTCACAATAGCAATGTCACCTTTCCACATCGGCATGTGACCAGAGATTTGGATAGCAGCTGTTCTACATGGGAACATTGAAAGCAGGAGTTGCGCGGCTGATGAATAATCTCGGAGCCAGGTTGAAAGGGTTCCCGTGGTAGCTTCAATTGTGCACATTGTTCTCCCACCTCGTACTAATGAGAAATCTTCCAATCTTGGGCTCATGAAAGAATGGGGCTGTTACTTCGATGGCGCATTGTGTTCAATGTTGCTATTTCGGGTAGCCTTCTCACAAAGCTTGTATAGTCGGTGCATAGAGGCCACAATGCAAAATCCTATCCAATATCTGGTCTTGTCCAATAAAGAAGGCCGGCCCGGTGTGGGACCAGACTGTATAAGTACTTAAGCCGCTTCTTGTTGCGCCCTTCATGGATTTACCCAACAATTTACCATGTCCAAGTCTCCCTGGCGGAAACTCAACTGACCAACTCACAATGTGCTTTCACACAATTGTCCTGTGCGGGTTCTGTCTGTCTCAAGTTGGGCGTCACATTCAACCAACTTGTCACCCCCATTTGCAACAGGTCCCGGGCCATCAAGTGCACAATCGGCCACCGTCCTTCGTCTATCCACCAACACCATACTCCTGCCCCAATAGGGGTTGCACCGCCAGCACTCAGCTCCATTGGGCACTTCGCAACCAGCAAGAGGCTGCGATGCAACAAGGCAAAGCAAATTTGAATTATGTCCCATTCCACGAGACAAAAGCTCAGTGTAATGACACTGATGAAGCTTGCAACCTGGCATTGGATGCCCAAGGTGGGTACCCCCCACAATACGTTCGATCAGCTCGAGTAGGGCCTGCGTGGTTGTCGTTCAAACAATGGTGCAAGGTACTCGAGATGCGCTCGCGTGGCAACAATATACTCGATATTGCTGAAGCTGTGGACAAGAATGCATCTCAACTGCGAGTCTATATGGATACATATCTTAATAATGTCAGAATCGACGATGTAGGTCCATTGCCTAGCGCAAGCTCGACAGACTCCCAGTCCACGGCCGATACTATTACAGACGAGCTCTTTCCCCTGGGCAATGAAGTCATGGTACCACAGGAAGGACAACCTCATCCGTCATTCCTCAGCCGAAGCGAGCAGGCACTTGTTTGGAAGATGTTCCAACAAAATGAGACTGTGCGCAGCATGTGGGAACAACTTCACAAGAGTCGGCGCAAAATCTCGCAGTACATAAATGCCTATATGCGTCCTAGACTGTTGAAACTTCAAGCCGAAGAAAGGGAAGCCGAAGATAGGATAGCTGGTACGTCGACGTACATCGCACCTCTCACCAATCGCATCCCTAGAATTCATTCATCCGAGACTGCTGCCGCACAAACACCACCTAGACTTTTGCGGGAGCCCAGCCTCCATAGCATTGACGAAATGGACTTGGAACTGGAGCTTATCAGCCCTTTGCTACTTAATCCCACGGAGGATGTCTCAAATCAAAGCCCCAAGAGTAGCTGCGGGTCCGCAGATACCACTGCAATACCTGAGAGCACCAGTGCAGAAGACTCTCTCTTTGGAGACTCACCTGTTGTCGAGAATCATGCAGGTTCCCCTCTGGTTCCACTCGATCCGACTCATCACAAGGAAGAACCAGCTCAACCGACCTCGAGCAAGAGGAAGCATGACGATGACGAGGTGCAAGCCCAGCCCCAGCGGGCTTCTAAACGTCTTCGCCATCGCTCTTTCCCCTGAACTCTCGGGCTTCACGTATATTAATGTGCAGGTTTGTTTCGAAAATGAATCATTATAGAATTTCAGCGACGGAGTTTAGGTAGGCTACGGTGGACGTTTAAAAGATATATAGAAGAAATTGTTACTTTCCAAATGTACTACATCTGCATGCTATTAGTAGATGATGAGGCTGGTGAATAACAATTGCTATGTATTGCTTTCTATGATATGGCCTTTTTCTTCCTGTTGCGTATTGACCAAGACATCGTGTCTTCAACTTGACATAATCACACTGTGCGCTGTTGCTGAACAGAGGGGTCTCCAATATCTAATATGCAGGTCACCCAGGAAGGGGTTACGGGTCTTCTGAGGTCTCTGCTCGGTCGTATTACTAGATCGTAAGTGTTGGGGTTCGTGGCCGCTGGTAGCATCTCCGAGACCGTACAGCTGTCGGAGGGTACAGCGTGATTGGCAGGCCGTACACGCGGATGATAAGATCCCCCCATGCCGGATCACCACCTTGAGCCCCACCCTATAAGAATATAGTTCCTGTTACAAATCAAAGCATCTGGACTACGACTTTAGACGACTCTGTAACAAGTGAGGGCAGAACCCAGGCTTACAGAAGCAACCTCTATTCCCACACGGAACGGGGCAATATAACGCCATTCAGCCCCTGTAGACACCGTGGTTAGCTGGCCAGCGTAGCTCGGTTGGTTTCCGCCTGCAAGGTGATGTATGGAGTCGGTGTCACGGAGATCAGGTCAGCTTTGGAGGTGAACTTGAACTAGCGCGCTTGACTGTGCAGTCCTAATCCGGCTCATTCTGACCTACTGGAGAGCCTCATGACATGGGGTGAAACCAAATGAGGCATAAATCAAGGGTGATAAAGGAAGCATCTCTCACAAGCTTTACAATCATAAACAGTCGATACGTAGCTACCATGTTGGTGTTCTGCGCAGCTTTCCACCACCGTGATCATATGCCCAAGTGTGGCTGATGAACAGTCACATCATGTGGAGGATCCAAACGCGGTACCTTTTGAGCGAATACTTGGCATAATTGCAAGTCATGGCGAATTTGTTTTCCTCAAATATACAAAATTGGAACGTCTCAGCTCTGATCTGGTGGTACAACACGTCTTAAACTGCTATCTATTCATATGGTAGCCCAGGAGGCCGGGTCTGTGCCGCGGTTACTCAATTGCCCACAGATGACAGCCAGACCCATCATTTTGCTTCCTTCTTTCGTGCCCAAAGCAACTGACCTGGTGGGAATTGAGATCTCCAGACAAGAACGCAATGTGGTTTACTGCGAGGCATAGCTAACGGCACCGGCAAAGCTACATTCCGGCTCGGACGGGTGACAATTCCACATTAACGATGCCTTCTGCAGAGGGCACTAGATGAGATATTCCCCGAAACTATGCCACGAAGCGATTTGTGCAGCCATTTCGTTGTCCTGTGTTGATAATCACCCTGATCTAGTGTTTTCAGTCGGTTTCTCAAGTTCTGACGGGCTGATCTTGTCGAATCAGGACTTCAGACGGATTTAAGGCGAATGGGGCCCGACACAACTCCGGGTGAAGGGCTAACGTGATCAAGCGTTTCGAGTCCTGCAAACATGCAGCAACCTCTCGGAACGCTCCGTACATGGACCGAAAAGTGTCTTCCGACGTCTTCGTAGCATCAGTCCCGACAGGACCGTTGGCCATTGTGACAGCGCATCCCCTGACAGCGCTCAATCTTGTCTCGCGTTGTCTTGGCTGAACGGCGCAATGGTGCCAATTCCTCATCTACTCTCCGCCGCGGCTCGGTACGCAGTCCAGCCTGTCCTATCTGACCCAACTCACAGATATGTGAACATCATGAGGGATAGCTTTCTAGTTTCTCAAGATTCGTCTTAATATCGCTTTGTCTTTTCTTTCATCAACGAAACAATACTCAACCAGCTCTCCCGATTAAGGCAGTTACAAATCTGTCAACGTCTACCGCAGGTGGATCAAGTATTGTAAAAAAGATCTACCCGAAACTTTGTGGACAGAGCACCAAATGCTATTCAGCCTCGACGCAGACGCAGCGTCGCCCGGTATACCTCGAACCAGGACCGATACAGGAGCTACAGTAATATTGGAACAGCATGGCGTATACAGCACCGACAGCTTTACTACCACGCCAAGTCAACGTGATAATAGGGTCTAACCCATCAGCCACCATCTCGTCCCTCAGCAGCGCTCTCGTCACAGCTAGCAGCAATATTGCAACACTATCACAACAGTCACAGCAGCTTTCACAGCAGTCACAGCAGCTCTCGCAGTCACTCCAGCAATTATCGCAATCCACGCAAGTGTTATCGCAGTCTGTACAACAACTGCAGATACGGTCGGCCCAAGATGTTCAGAATATCCGTAACAGCGCTGCGTTCGCGATGGCTAGCATGGCCAGCAGTGCAAATGCGGCCATAGCTACCGCCTCAAACAACGCTGCCGTCGCCTTGGCTAGTATTTCAGGAAGTCTCGCGGCGGTGGCTTCGGCGGCGAGGCAATCTGCTTTGGCTGAACAAGAAAATGCTAGCTCTGTCAGGGTGAGTCGGGCCTGTGCAAGTATACCGCCAGGTCACAACATCGGCTGACTCTAAGCAACATAGGCTCAGGCACAAACACAGGTGATGACAGCCCAGGGGAATGCGATCAGTGTCACGCAGACAACCATCGCGATCGTCGCATCGATCGCCGGCACTTTCATCCTTTCTCTGGTTGGCTTCTTGTTCTTCTTACGGAGCCGAAATCGACAGCAGCGGCGACGAATTGCTGAGCTCAAGGGCACTATTAAGAGACCTGTGAGCCCGACCGGCAGTAGTAATATGGTATGGGATAATAAAGGGTGGCATCAGAGGTCGGAGAAGGAGCACCAACAACAAGAACGAAGCACCGAACAGTCGCCCGAGCCACAGCCTATGATCGGGGTCGCGACGTCCTCACAGTTCGGCAGGGAGAAGAGGAGTAGCAACTGGCCACTTTCATCAAGTGTCATGGGCGATACTCAGAAGATGAATCGGCAAACAATGGACCCCTCTAACATCACCATTGTGAAGGTGGGACAAGCGGAGGGTGGCGCGGGTGACAACGCGCCGTCGCAGCAACAAAGCATGGGGGCAGGGTCGACGAAAGCCCCAAACCTGTCGTTATTCCCAAAAATTACAGAGCCGGAATCAAAGAAGGACCCTCCAACACAGGGAGGAGAAGGATCGGATGCCAAGCAAGCGAATGGGAATACCCAGTATCCACCCAGATACAGCGTGGAGCCCGAGAGAGGCACGACGGGCGTCAATAAGATGTGAGCAGGAAAGGCCCATAATGAATCTAATGATAACGTTCGAATAATCCGAATAAATAATTTCCGAGCCCTCAAGGAAAGAGAGATTTGCGGAGGAATCGTCATGTTCCATCCCTTCCAACATTGCGGATACGTTACCGCTTGATGCCATTTCATGACCCCGCGACCAGGATGGGTCAACTCGTACTGATCCGACATGGGACTTCGAAGTGCGGGTTCCCGACTACGGCGGAAGTGAATATACCTACATACTATGTTGTCAATGACTGAGACGAGTCCTCGCGCAAACCTGATCCTGCGAGTCGGCCCTGTCTCACAGATCCAGTCCGGCCGGGGAGGGGCGCGCACGGCGTCTCAGGGTTCGGGGCAAGGTACTGGCTGGGCTATCGAAGTCTTCAAGCCTGAAGCGGAACCTCGGGTGCAAATTGGAGCAATCATCCACAAACCAACAACGAATTGATCTCTTCCTTCTCTGGTCCTATCTGGAGCTGCCAATTTGAAGTTGCAGACCCGTAGTCAAGCCAGAACATAGGAGTGACCCGGTGAACGCCTCCGCAGCAAAAATGTCAGGCATGATCGACCCCCAGATCTTCGAACACCTCAAGTCGAAGATCGACGAGGATACCAAGGCGCGAGACGATCTTAACGGGATCATACAGAAGCTGGAGCGCGATGTGTCCTACACCCAAGGCCTCCTCTCGCGGGTGCACTCGACCCCGAGATCTCACTACCCTGCCCTGCTCTCTCAAGTCGAGGCCGCCATCAAGACCGAGGCCGAGGACTTTTCGCAGCTGAGCGAGGTCGCCTCGAAATACCCTTACTACAAGTATGCAGAAAGCCAAGTCGGGACAAATTCACACTGCTGATTTGCGCTTCTACAGGTACAACAGCAAGTGGACCCGGTCCGTCCAGGATGCGGTCCTCACGGCGCTTCTCCACGGCTGGCTGGGCGGTGAAATCGTCCCCGAGGGCAGAGTGGGACGGCTTCTGACTCTCGAGGAGGTCGGAGAGCACGTCTTCCACGGTCAGTCAGGCCATCACCCAATCTCGATCCAGATCAGACCAACTCAGTCAAGCTGACACCCAATCACAGCGCCTGTGAACCTGAAAGACCGTGATGCGTTCCACATCACCATCGAGGAGTACCTCCTGGCGGTCACCGGCCTGACGGATGAGCTCGCCCGACTGGCCGTGAACGCAGTGACCCTGGCAGACCACGAGCTCGCGGTCAAGATCAGCAGTTTCGTCAAGGACATCCACGCCGGCTTCCAGTTGCTGAACCTGAAGAACGACATTCTGAGGAAGCGCGTGGATGGTGTCAAGTACGCGGTGAAGAAGGTTGAGGATGTGGTCTACGACCTTTCATTGAGGAATCTGATCCCCACCTCTTGAACCCTGTGCCATTGGACTGCAGAGGAGGATAGGAGCCAAATAAGTCCTGAGATGCAATTGTAACGTGGACTGCATCCCAGGGAGGTGCTGAAGGGCCATGTCGGTCGTATCAGGACCAGAGCGAGGTAAACCTCGGATTCAAAGGATATGAAATGACTAGCCTCAAAGCTGATATTCATGTAGCTATGGCCCATGGGGTCAGAGATGATCAACCTGTTGCAGAACGCGGGGAGATTATCTTGCTGCAGTAGGGCTGCCTAAGATTCTAGCAGTTAGGCTCCTTCTATTTAGTAAAGTAAATATCACTCTTGCTTATATGCAATCCAACCTGTCAAGTCCTTAATACATCTTGTTGCAATTGTGACGACCTGCAATGGCCCTTTGACTGTTTAGGCTCTGAATGTATTAGTCTGAATGTGAAGGCGTGTAATGATTAGACGTCTAAACCTGACTAAATCTCCCCTGGAGTGGCTGCACAAGTGATACCACATGTGACTGAAGAACCGGCAAATCTGTGTTCTGGCTTGAGAAGAAGGAATACATGTTGACATCCCACAGACCATCCACTTAAGGAACTTCCCCTAAATTGGCTTTTTGATCCCATGAACGACCATGCCGCACCCTGAAGCTCAATCATCCTTGTTCAAAGAGTAGGTGTACACCCCAGGTGCCCGTCTGTCAAGACATGTAGGGGAGTGGAGTCCCGAGAGCAACTCTCAACATCGAGGTTTAGAAAACGGTCGACTTTATAGTTGATGTAGACATATCTAAGTGCGCCTTGTACAGTATGAACCCAAATTCTTCAGGGTTGCTGGCTGTGCTTTATAGCTAAATGGGTCCAATGTCGTCTGGAATCACGAAAGCTCACACACTGTTACCAAGTCTAACTACAAAGCCGGAAGCGCAATCTGGTCAACTGGTCGAGATTATCACTTCCGGTATAGACTACTTGTAAGCCGTAGAGAACCTGTGGGTTGATATAAACCTGTGAGACGACCAATGGGGATCCCTATTTGCCAACCACCCAACCTCTGGTGTATGCAGGGATGAGAGCTTCCCCTGCCACGACAGGGATCATGATTGTAAAGCTATTATTGTTAGGCCCCACGTCCGAGGTCGATTACCTCACCAGAGTCCCCGATCAGAAAATCCCAAAGTAATGACTCTTGATCTTTTCTCATAACTGCCGCAGTGAAGTTTGATCTGTCCTTGCTTCTCTGCTCTCCGCACAAAGAGCAGGCGGCAGCGAGAATGGCAGAAGCTGTCAAAGCTGTGGAGAAGCCCGTCGAGGTCAAAAATTATAAAGGCTTCGTCGCCGGCGTATTCTCCGGCATCGCGAAGCTTTCAGGTAAGCAAATCCCACTGCCTCCTATACCACACAACATCCTGCTTCTTGTGATGGCGCATCCTAACAAGATGTGACACAGTCGGCCATCCCTTCGATACAATCAAAGTAAGACTGCAGACGACGGACTCAGCTCGCTTCTCTGGACCCCTCCAATGCCTCCTCCAGACGATGCGCAATGAGGGCCTCTCCGGCCTGTACAAGGGAGCCACTCCGCCCTTGGTGGGTTGGATGTTTATGGACAGTATTATGCTGGGTAGCCTTACGGTTTATCGGAGGCTCCTCCGCGACCACATCTTCAACCCGCCGCTGCACCCCCTCCACGATCCAAACCTACTGCCGCTGCCGGCCCATGGCCACGGCCTGGCCGGCATCCTGGCCGGCTCGACGGTCTCGTTCGTCGCCGCGCCGGTAGAGCATGTCAAGGCGCGGTTGCAGATTCAGTATGCCGCCAAAAAGACCGAGAGGATGTACAGTGGGCCGATCGACTGCGTGCACAAGATATGGCGGGCGCACGGGTTGCGGGGGCTGTACCACGGCCTAACCGCCACGCTCCTGTTCCGGAGCTTCTTCTTCTTCTGGTGGGGTAGCTATGATATCTTCAGCCGGTGGCTGAAGAACTCGACGAGCTTGAGCGCGCCGGCGATCAACTTCTGGGCCGGAGGGTTAAGCGCCCAGGTATTCTGGTTGACGAGCTATCCAAGTGATGTTGTCAAGCAGCGCATCATGACGGATCCTCTGGGCGGGACCCTGGGCGACGGTACGCGGCGTTTCAAGTCGTGGAGGGAAGCGGCCGTGGCGGTACACAGGGAGAGCGGGTTGAGGGGCTACTGGCGAGGGTTCTTGCCATGCTTTCTAAGGGCGTTCCCGGCCAATGCAATGGCCCTTGTTGCTTTTGAAGGCGTTATGAGAACACTTCCTTAGAGTGGCACGAGAAAAGTTCAGCAGCAGAGGCATAGAGCTTCGGGAGCAGAGAGTCGCAAGGTCATTGATACCCAGACATTTCACACGAGCATATAGACAAATCCATCTCCAATCAAGTTCAGCGGAACCAGATAGCATTCGCTATCTAGGAGCCAGGCAATGCTGTGACGCGCGCGCCCAACCGAGGGTGACCGATCAGTCTTTGCTATCCGGAGACCCATGCTTTTCCACCTTTTACCACCAACGGCAGTCCTTTTCAAAGAGGGTCCACCATCGCGGCTCAGTCCCAGAAGTCCTCGAGAGCGCTGGTTGTCGCTTACTCGTCGTCGTCATCAGCCTCGTCGTTGACGACGTTGAAGAACTTGAGCTCGTACACTCCCTTGGAAGTGGAGACGACACGGAGCCAGTCACGGAGCTGCATCTTCTTCAGGAACTTCTTGGTCCTAGAGTGCGAAGGATCCTGGTCAGCGTATTGCCCCATGCTTGTTGAATTAATTGGCTCGAAAGGGATGGGCGGTTCTTACAGATACTTGAGGTACCGGCCAGACAGCTCGTTGTGGGCGATGATCTCGATCTTGCCATCACCGACCTGGGAGATCTGGATGGTCTCACCCAGGTTGCCGACGCGGCCCTCGACCTTGATCTTCTCATTCAGGAACTTCTCGAAGGCGGAGACATCGAAGATCTTGTCGCTGGCGGGCTGCGAGGCGTTGATGATGAACTGCAGGGCGGGGGCTTCGTCAGCTTTGTGCCCGGCAAAAGCGAGGGTAGGGTCGGGTCCGAGAGATGTCACTTACCTTCTTGGTGGTCTTGGAGGACCTGCCCTTCTTCTGCGGGTTTTAAAAATTTGACCTTAGCCTACTGCATCACGCCATGATCTCTCTGGCCGAAAGACCGGGCCAGCAGCAAAGCGGTGTCATGTACATACAGTCTGGGGAGCCATTGCTTCTGGTTCGAGGTGGAAGAGGACGCAAAGAGGTTAAAATATCCTGCGCCGTTGGTGGATGGGTTTGCGAAAGGTGGTGATGTTTGGCGATGTCGAGGGGTGGCCGGGCCCTGCGCCAGCGAAAAAAGTTCGCGGCACCGAGCTTGAAGCCGAGCGAGCGCCAGACTTGTGGGTTTTGATTGCGCAGCTGGCAGCCAGCTGGCGGGCGGCCACGGCCAGCCGATCGCCTCAACATCCAGATTCTCAACATCCAGATTCTCACCCAGATTCTCATTCTCGAACTTCATTGTCGACTTGACATTCAAGAGCATCAATTCCTGCAGTACGACAATGAAACACCAGACTGCTGGCTGTGCCCCCAGAGAATGAATGGCGAGGTGCCCCGTCACCAGTTCCATGGTTGCGAGGCTCATTGAGCTAGACTTGAGCCGCCCAGCTGATACCCGGTCTACCGTGGCACGTCCTAGTAATCCCGAGATCCGCGCAGTGATCGCCTTTTCGATATTGCGATGGCTCTACCGGCAGGAAACCCCAAGACCAAAGACGATCAAGCACTCAGCGGGGACTAGGCCAAAAGAGAACCCTTGTGTCTGCGCTGCATGTTACAGACTTCCACTTACGATCCCAATCCAAATCCAATGACCGAGCAGCCGAGACAATGCTGTCATCGGCCTCCCACACCACAGACAGCAAGACCAACGAGTCAACGCCGTCCCATCCCATCGACGCCACGCCTGAGCCACAACTGCTGTGCCACACAGATCCCAGCTCATTACCCGTCCTCCTGACCTTCCGCCCCGGGGCAGATCAGATGATCGTCGATGGCAAGACGGCAAACCTGGACTACCAACAGCCAACCTGCCAGACAGGCCAGACAGGCTGACAGGCCAGACTGCTTGGGTGGCTTCAGTTACAGGCTTGCAGACAGGCCCAGGCCCAGGGATGACGTACCTAGGCCGGTTAGGACGACGGCCAAGGTGTAAAATCATCTGCAAAGTGTTGCGAGGAAGGCAGCCGGGTGGCAGACCCAAGCCCCAGCCAAGAATACCGCAGGCCAGGACACACGCAATCTCTGTGGTGGCTAACATGAGCCCCAAGACCAGCGGTGGATCCTCAGATAGAGAAAGTCTGGGCGCGAGGCAAGCCGCGCGGGTGTGAGGTGCCGAACACCAGCTGGCCCTGCAGCCCATGCCGCAGTTCCCAGGATGGTGAATGCTTTCCCGGGCGGGCTCGCGAGGAGAGGCTTCGGGTGCTCCGAGGACCTGGCAAGGCTTGCATGGCTTGCATCGGTGTGCTCTCTTTGCCTTTGTTCAGCCACTTCTGTGGCAATACCACCGCGGCAACCACGGACGCGAAAGCCTGCACGGTTCAATGCTATCCATGACCGACTTGAACGAGGCTACAGAGCGAGATACGAATGCCTTCTGATTGGTATGCGCGGACAGGCTTCTGACGGCGGGCGGCGGTTAACTGCTGTGCACGGTCGAACATTCTGCATCGTACAATGTGCTTGCACAAGAGCATCGCTGCTCGCCCGCTCCCGTCCCAGCCGGCACGACGATTGTCAGGACGGCCAACTCGATGCTACCATGGTGGGGTGTGTGGCCCAGCCTGACAGCACAGCCCTGCTGCACGCTGGTGGGGATGGGCCTCATTTGCCCATTGAGGGATGATCCCGCTGGAGCAAAACGAAAATTCTCCATCTGCAGCGCCGTGCCATATGCAGCAGACAACAGCACAGACGGCACTAGGTACCGATTGGAGAATGCACTGCCAGCCAATATTATCACACTGCGACAAGCTCCCCCAGTCCGCAGCGGCGCAGGTCCCTCCCTTAGCTCTTGCCCCAGCGGCCCCAGCAGCCCCAGCTTCTACAGGGTGGCTGGAGATGCACGGGAGATTGGTTTCAGATGGGCCGTACGGATCTGGACTCGGTCGCAGCCAGCCATCCAGCAAAACCTGGCAGCAAACGGTACCATAAAAATAAGCGCGGGAAAGGGCTGATGGGCTGGTTGACGGACAACACGGCAGCGACCCCAGCGGACCGGCCTGTGCTGGCACGCCCTGTGGCGGGTGGGTGTATGACGCACTTGTGAGGTGCTGACTGGCAAACATGATGTACCTCCCCTGTCCCATGTGACTGAAGCTTGTTTGCTGGGCGCCGACTCTTTCCCTTCATGCTGATGCAACCGCTGCGCTCTTGAACTTGCCTCGCCTGCGCCTACTTAAGACTGACCCACGCCCACTCCTCCTCTGTCACACATTTCTGCTCCGTATCTTGAAAGATAACCGGACACACTCTTCCCTCGCACTGCTCAGCGTCCCATCTCTCAGAAAACAGCCGCAAGTCGATAACCCAGATCGAACACCGCCATCATGCCTTTCACCGCAAGGTAAATCACCGCCCGCTCATCCTCACCTCGCTTTCATGGGAGACGTCACCCACGCGGTCTTCAATTGCTAACATAGCCTCCCACAGCGACATTTGCAAGATCATCCTTGCCATCTTCCTGCCACCTCTGGGTGTTTTCTTCGAGCGCGGATGTGGTGCTGATCTGTTCATCAACATCCTGCTCACCGTCTTGGGTTATATCCCCGGTATCATCCACGCCCTGTATGTCACCAGCTTCGTACCCCTCAAACACCAACGGCGCCGCAGGCTTGGAAATAAGTGCTAACGGGATGAATCAATAGCTACATTATCCTGAAGTACTAAGCGTGGAGTGATGTGTTCGCAAACGTCAGCGCGTCGCTCATGACAATTCAAGCTCTCACACCTTTGAGAGTCGACGACCTGACCGCCATGTGGCCCCACGACCAACATTTGGCTCTGGCCATGAGCGGAGCTCGCAGCTTCTTCAATAGGTCATAATTACCCACCACTACCGACGTCACCGCTATCACCAAAATCCTACGATTTACCCGTGGCCTTCTACGACCTTGCCATAGGACTCGCGGCCTGTCATGCGCCGCCATGTTTCATGGGTTTTCTTTCTGCGATGCGCCTTCTTTTTCACCGACTACAGCATACCGCGTTCTGCTTGTTCTTTTTTTGAGGGGGAAGGGGGATTTGCATCCTTTTCCTGAAGGGCCCATGCTCGGGCTGTCGGCTTGCGGGTTCAGGTTACTGAGAGATAATTCTCTAGATAATGACACGATACCCCTTATACGTCCATGAGACGGCTTCTACCAACAATACCACCTATCTTTCGCATTATGCTCAGAATGAGTGATTGATTGTCTTGCGCATTGATTTCCGGTTGCCCCGAGCTCGGGCTCCGGTGACTTGATGGTATGACGTCACACAAGCCTGCGAAATGGTGATGTGCCTGTGCCAATTGCATGGTTGAACCTCAGGCCATTGATGGATTGACCAGCCTGGCCCTGGCAACCAATTCCATCCAGCGTTCCAAACGCTACCTCTACTCTGCCGCTTCTTGGTCTATGCATGTTAGATTGCAGGGCACGATCCGTCGGGACGGGACACAATATATCTGGCACCCAGTTCAGCCCCCGGTGTGATTGGATTCCTGAGTAACCCCAGCATCCGCGCATGCTACGCCCGTCCAACTTTGAATGACAAGATCTGCAAACTGAGTTAGGACATGCATCGTATGACCAAGGGCAGGATAGACCCACATCGTTCTTGCCGATGGAGATGGTGTCGTCTTCGGCGACCCTCTGATTTCCAACCCCTTCGATGTATGCTATGGGTGCATCGCCCATGACCTTCCTCGCCGCGTCTGCGACCGTGCTTCCCTTCTTGACAAGAACGCAGTCCCTGAAGACGTGTTTCGAGTCCGCCGCCCCCGAGCTGAACGATGTCGTGTTCCGCACCGGGAACACGGGCACCAGCCCCAACAGCTCGGCAGCCTTGGCCAGCACCTGAACCACGCCGGTCGAGCCGAACCGGTACAGCACCATGTCCTTGAGATTCTCTATCCTTGCCTTGTTCTTGTCGTCGAGCTCCTTCAGCCCTCCCCCGTCCGGATCGCCATCCGCGATCAGGTCCTCTCTCGTGTCCACAAACTCGTTGCCCTCGGTGTAGCGTATGTAGCCCTGCTTCGCCAGCTTGCGCAGGAAGATCTCCGAGACGGCGCTGCACAGCACGATTGTGTTGGGGTCCTGCATCTTTGCGATGCGGGCGATGTTGGCGTCCGAGTCCGGGTGGTCGATCTTGTTGAGCGCGATGACGGTCGGGAACTTCTCGTCCGTGAACGCGTTGACGACCCGGTCGATGGTCTCGTCGCTCCAGGCCTCGAGCGGCTCCTTGAGGTTCAGCTTGTCGAGCGTCCGCGCCACCACCTTTGACGTGCTGCCGTAGCCCGAGAACTGCGACTGCAGCGTCTCCACCGCCGTGGCCTTGACCGCCATGTGCCGCCTCCGGATGCTGCCCCAGCGTTGCATCAGGTTCCCCCGGATCCACGCCACGATTTCGCTGCGCAGCCAGGCGATGTCGACACTCGGATCGTAGCCCCTTGTGTTCTTGCCTTCCGCGTCCGTCGTGCCCGACACGTCGACCACATGTATCAGGGCGTCGGCATGGCGGAGGTCGTCCAGGAACTTGTTGCCCAGGCCCTTGCCCTCGTGCGCCCCCGGGACGAGACCAGCGACGTCGAGGAGCTCGATGGGCACGCTGCGCTTGCCGTCGACACAGGCGCCGTAGTTGGGTTTGCAACGGTCAGAGACATTGTGTCGCTTGCAGGCACAGTCGATCTGTAGGTATCCTATCGCTCGTTGGGGGTCGATTGTGGTGAACCTGGATCGGGTCAAGAGGACAGCCAGGTCAGCCAGACTGCTCGAAAGTCATGGGGGGTGGAGGCCAGGACTGCCGCTGTGGGGAGGTGGGCGCGTACGGGAAGTTTCCTACCACTCTTCATCAGCTCAGGCATCTTCATCTGTACGAAGCATTGGCGTACTGACCGACTTTGGAGCTTGCGTCCGTCTACTTGCGAGGTCAGTGGGTGCACAGTGTCAGCATCGTGGGAAAGGAGCGGGATCCACGTACAAGAGAGTTCAAAGTGCTTGATTTGCCCGCACTGGGCTTGCCAACAAGTCCTATCAAAGGGTCGCGAGGCATGCTGGAGAGAAGCAAAGAGCGACCAGCGTATAGATCTGTGAGAGAGTGCGGCAACAGGCTGCGAGAGCAGTCTGACGAGGTTGTATGTTTGTGTACCGATTTGTGGTGATCTTTTGAACGGAAGCACCAGACAAGATTCTCACGCCGGCAGGTCGCCCGTCGCGGGGCAGGGATGACCAGCGCTCGCCCGAGCATTTCAGGCCCCACTTTGGAGGGGTCGGTAAGCAACCATAACGGCTCCGAGGGGCTCAAGAACAATGAGTGGATGGACGAGGTTCAAAGCTCATTGTGAAGCTTCACCAGACGAAATTACGTATCAGTTTTGGTATTGTCAAGACCTGTTCGCATTGCTGCGATGTCTCGACCACGCTTGCCCCTGGAATCCCTCCCCGTATGGACAAGCTTCAACAATGGCATTCTCAGCCACGTTGAGGTTGAATCCGTTCCGCACAAAGGATCAGGGCTGGTTGCCAAGAAGGACTCGGCTGCCATTGGAGATTCGCCACTGATGTCAATCCCCCACAGCCTTGTGTTGAACACGGAAGCTGTCGAGGAGTATGCCAAAGAAGACAGGAGCTTCAGGCAGCTCCTGGACGCCTGTGGACACAAAGTCAGTGGCACCGCTCTGATATCTCGTGCCCTGCTGACTGGGGCGTAGACACCTCGTCACAACATTCTGTTGTTTCTCCTGGTTCACCTGGTCCTCTCCTCGGACAATAAGGAACATGCTGGCCTTCCGAATCCCTGGACCGAATATGTCAAACTTCTGGACGAGGCCGTTCCTGTGCCTACTCTCTGGGAGGAAAATGAACGCTCGCTTCTCCAAGGGACGTCTCTCGAGGCTGCCCTTAGTGCGAAGATGCTGGCTCTGAGCAACGAATTTGAGGAACTTCGCGACAAGTCATCTGAGATAGAGTGCTGGAATGCCGCGTTCTGGGACAATGGCTCTGTTCGTTTGGCGGACTGGCTGCTCGTCGACGCGTGGTACCGCTCCAGGGTCCTCGAGCTGCCTAGATCGGGGCCATCTCTGGTTCCATGTGTTGACAGTAAGCAGCTTTCGGATGCAGTCCTGGCCCCCTCGAGAAGAAAGGCCTCTCCCATCTGTGGCCTGCGTCTGAAAAGTCTTGTCAGTGTGCAAACTTTGAGAAAGGCTACGGCCACATTGTGGGCCTTTGCTCCCCAGATTTGTATGAAGATAATTTTTGGTCCTTTGATAGCTGACTCCAAATGTTGCAGTGGTCAACCATTCCACAGATGCAAATGCCTACTATGAAGAAAACGTTGACGATGATGTCGTCCTCTTGCTTCGCCCAGGCGGAAACATAAAGGAGGGCGATGAGGTTAACATCAGCTACGGCTCTGAGAAGCCGGCCGCAGAGATGTTGTTCAGCTACGGATTTATAGACTCGAGTTCGTCGACGAAGAGTCTCAGGCTACCTCTGAGACCCCTGCCGGATGATCCGTTAGGCAAGGCCAAGGTTCACGCCTTTCAAGATGCTCCCGTGGTTGACATCAAGGAAGTTGATGGAAGAGTTTTATGCACAAGTCCCTTTGCGTATCTCATGATCTTGAACGAAGAAGATGGACTGGGCTTTCGTTTACTCCAGGACAACGATGGCGGCAGAGAGCTTAGGACGTTCTGGCGAGATCAGGATGTGACAGAAAGGACCTCCTCTTTCGACGAGCTTGTGTCTGACCATGAACTTTGCAGTGTTCTCAGACTGCGAGTCAACATGGTGATATCTCAGCGACTAGAGGAGCAGTTGGAACGGCTGTCTTCCCTCCCGCTTGATGATGGCAATGCAGCGTCTGCTACAGACAAACCAAGCCCACCTAACGCTGCCAATGCGAGAGCGCTGAGACTTATTGAGAAAGGCGTCCTTGACAAAGCGGTCGTGGTGCTTGAGGAGCAGGTGAGTATCTCTGTTCTCCTGCCTTTTTTAAAACAAAAAAACAAAACAAAACAAAGCAGAAAAAAAAAACGACGGGCGTCTTTCAGGATGAGGTCATGGCGTCGTAGACGCAAGGCCAACATGTATGTTGATCCATTCTGGACCAAGGACTGACAGTGTTGCAGCGGACCGAGCTCTTGGCTCTTGAAGATGTGACAGCCTACCTTGGATCCATGGCTATTTCAGAAGGTGGCTTAAGTGAGGTCCCGGAAGACGACAGCAACGATGAGTTTAGTTAAGGGCATCCGATTCCGCACCTAGCATTGACGGCAACAGTGCAGGCTGGGTAGAATCAGAGTGTGGTATCTGCTGCCAATGCGGACTAGGTTGGTTGTCGGCAGAATCCGGAGGGCCCGCAGGCCGATCTCCTGCCCTGACTGGCGCGACGAGCAGAAGGATGCCCGCTTGCAGGCGTGGACCTCGGGGAGCGCACACATTGGATTATGGTTTCGTAGTCAACCACCACAACTGCAGCAGGAACCCAACAGATGGTTAAGCGAGCGCGCCGCCTCGAACCACAAGAGGGGTGCATGTGCAGACGATAGAATCCTTCCGCTTCCCCATACGTATGCACGTATGCAAGAGACGTGTGCAAGAACACCCTCTCACCAGCCTGCCTCCATATCCATGTTCCCTGGTTCTGACTGAGATGGAGAACCGGGCGTTGGGAAGGCTGGCCGCAGAGTGAGACGGCCAGCTCACCAGAAGGCGGATCCGCAGCCCGACAGTTTGGGCAGGGCTCGTCCTAGCGCGCGCCGCGGTTCTCATTTTGTGCATGAGCTTGTGGTTGAGCACCCGGGCAATTGCGGAGAGGGCCTTCCTCATGATGGTCCAAGTGCGCCAAGGGAAGTGGCATGATTGATGTGGCCGGGAAGGGACTGGACTCGTGGTGTGTGGTGGGCAAAGGTGTCTGGAGTGTCCATCTCAGTGCCACGGCAAATTTCGTTGAAATGACGGCAGTCACAGTCTAGCCTGCTTGGAAAATCTGCTAGCGACCGGGGGAGACTAGATCTACACCACAACCAAAGATGCCGCATCCTTTACGAAAGCCTATATGTGGAATCTTATGAGGCTTGCCCGGGGTCAGCGGGTGATTGGCACGGGCAGGACGGCCGTCTCTGCCAACAAACGCCAAACTGTGCTGTCCAGGTCATCCGCAGGCAATGATGGCACCGACCCGACCATGTCTATCGTCCGTTCTTGTCGCCCACAGATGTCAGATGTGCGGTCGGAGGCGCAAATGGCGCGCTGGCGAGTGACACAAGATCGTGCATGCAAGATGCGTCCCTGCTGCACGCCCACGCGCGGGGGGTTTTCGGGATCGAAGCACATCGAATGATGAGTGTTTTAGGTTTGGCAGTGGAAACAGACAAATCCGGGGGCGATGGGTCTTGATGGCGAAGGCTAACTCGAGGCGGGAATTCAGATCCTGGGGTCGACGTTCGCCCCGTCTGGGGTAAAGATCCAGTGGCCCGGACAGGGCCTGATTGATTGGGTCCCCCGGCCCCGTTGCTGCGTGCTACTGCTCTGCTGCTGCTACGATTCCTATGCAGCAGCAATCGCTAGTCTCCCAACGGTCTGGCGCCTCTGCCAATGAGCGGGCAGCGGTGTCGAGGAGAGCTGGTCCTTTCAGCACCTGGGCCTAGACGCTTCAGGGCTGCACCTCGCAAGCCGCACGGCGCACCTCGCGAGTGCACTGGGCGGGTGGGCCGACCACAGGCAAGCCGGGGCACGGGACGAGGGGAGCTTCTCCCTAAGAGCTCTTGCCGTTGGGGGACTTGCTGTGCATCCAGGCTGCCAGGCCGGTCAGGTCAGGTCAGGTCAGCGCTGAGGCATGATGACCACGTTCCCCACCGAGGCAGTAGGACCTATGTAGTGTAAACCCACAGAAAGCCCCCTGTTCAACCCCAGATTCCCTCGTGGCACCCACGAATGAAGTCTCTTGGCTCCCACACCGTTGCGATTCCAGGGACTAGCGATTTCCAGGCCATGGCTCTTTTGGCTCCGTCACAATTGGCCTCTGCCCCCCCCTGCCCGCTCCGTCTTCTCCTTGTCCTCCGCCCGTGGTGGTGGCTGTTAGCTGTGCCTCCCCTCCCCTCTCCCGTGCTCTCCTCCACGTCGTCTTGATTTAACTTTCCTAATTCTCCCTCGCCCACGCCATTCCACCCTCCGACTTCTGACACTTTCTTCCTACACCCTCGCAATCCGTATTCTGCTGCGCTGGTTCGTCTTATCAGCCCTGTCCGCTCAAGAACCATACTGTACAACACCGTGACTCGGAGAGCGTTGGGCCACTATATCCTGCATGGTCCTGCACGGCTTCCTGGCAACGTGACTGAAATGACTCGCCAGAGTCGTGTGCATTAAGCGAGCCGCCGCCTTTCCCCACGACACCCGACAACCCCGATTCCCTGAGACAAAGCGAGGCGAATCCAATAGGTCCAACTCTACGAATTCAAGAGGGTTACTTTCTTCTATCTCGCTTCGCCTCACACTGCCTTCGTACCCCGTTCCGACCGTCGCAAATAACCCACCGAGTGCGCCGAACCTGTCCGCCGCCCAAGATGCCGGGCATTCTGCCGATGAAGGTCATCAAGGTGGGAACCAGCACCCAGAGCCGGATCGCCCAGGCCTGCGACCGCTGCAGGAGCAAGAAGATCCGATGCGATGGGATACGGCCATGCTGCACCCAATGTGCCAACGTCGGCTTCGAGTGCAAGACCAGCGACAAGCTGAGCCGGCGCGCGTTCCCCAGGGGGTACACAGAAAGCCTGGAGGAGAGGGTCAGGGTCCTGGAGGCTGAGAACCGCGACCTGAAGGATTTGCTGGATGAGAAGGACGAAAAGATCGACATGTTGTCCAAGATGCATGGGAACCATCGCCGGCCGTCCGTAAGTTCCGGCTCGAGGATGCCGTCCAACGCAAGCTCGCCCGTCGAGAGCAGGCCCGGAAGAGAGCCGACGCCGCTCAAGGAGGACACGTTCAAGGTCCAAGCATCACCGCTGCTGCTCGGGGTTGAGAACTCAGACTCGTATTTCATGGGCCCTTCGAGTGGGCGAGGTTTCGTAGGTAAGGCAGTCAACCCACCCTGCCAATCCGTGCCGACCCCATGTTAACTTCCTCTCTAGAGGTATTCAAGCGCAAGTTGCAAGAGGCTGGCAAGCCGTCCTCGGATTTTAATACCGAGGCCTTCTTGCACATACAGGGCTGTTATCCACTCGTGCCCAAAGACTCAGCCGTGCCGCTGAGGGGTCCACCGCGCCTCTTCACCGACAGATGCGTCAACGTCTATTTCCAGGAGTGGGCGCCGTTATTCCCCATCATTCACAAACCAACGTTCCTCCGCATCTATGAAGAGTTCGTGTCGGACCCAGAGAAGGTCAAGAACAACCACAAGCTTGCGCAGCTGCATCTCGTCTTCGGCATCGCTGCTCTCTCCAGCGACAAGCCGGATCTGGTCCAGATCGCTTCCTGCGAGCAACAATGGCAGCGGTCGGTCGAGGCAGTACTCATGGAGAACACAATGAACACCCTGCAATGTCTGGTGCTCGCCCTCGTTTACTGCACAGTACGGGCAGATTACAAACGCCTTCAACACTACAAGGGAATCGCAGTGGGTCTGTCCCATCGCCTGGGCCTTCACCAGAGCCAAAAGCGTTTCTCATTCGGCGCCCTCACAATAGAGACACGCAAGAAGGTCTTCTGGACACTTTACACACTGGACTGCTTTTCTGCTGCGATACTGGGCCTTCCCAAGCTGATCAAGGAGGAGGACGCGCACGCCGAATATCCGTCCGACACTGATGATGAATACGTCACCGAGAAGGGCTTCCAGCCGACACTCCCCGGGGAATACACCAAGCTCTCATCTGCTTTGGCGCTCTTCCGTGCTGCTCGCATCATGGCCAAGGTGCTCGAGAAGCTCTACCCGGCGGCAACCTCATACGACCTCTCGCTGCAGCAGATGTCTGCCCTCGAGGCGGAGCTCGACAACTGGTCGGAAAACCTCCCCCAGCACTTGAAGCTTACCTTCCGGCAAGACAAGCCGTCGACAGATGTGACTGGCAGCAGGTCACCACTATTGGTACGTGTCTCAGTTGTTCCAGCTGCTCTGGGATTTGGATGATGCTGACGTCGACTAGTCTCTCACATATTACTACATACGCACACTTATCTACAGGCCAGCGATCGGCTCCAGCCTAGGTCACAAGGCAGCACCGGCGCGACTGTCTGTGAGCGAATCAGCAAAGCACATGATCCAGATTGCTCAGCTGCTGGAAGAGAGGAGCATGTCGTTCTCCTTTTGCCTCAACAAGGCCGACCTGCTATTGATCTGCGGCATGACGTTGCTGTACCAAGGCATCGACCTCAAGCAAGACAGCAAGATGCTCAAGGACAACGAGCGACTTGTCAATGCCGTCATCAAGATCGTTGAGCGGATGAAGGCGCCCAGCACGTATGACTTCAAGCGGGTTGCTGGCATGCTGGTCAGCCTCGACGAACCAGTAAGCTCGTTGCCAACGCCGCCAAGGCAGAGCCCGGACACGAGCATGGCTGCACCACCACCGCAAAGGACGTCTCCAGCCCCCAAGTCGAAGAAGAAGTCCTCGCACGGCCACCAGTCCCAGCAATACCCACTTGGTCGACATTCGGGCGCAAGCATGAGCGAGACCGATCTCTTATCGCAGCAGGAGAAGCTGAGAAGGATGACAATGCCAAACATCACGCCTGTCCCAGGCACGGGACGACCGGAACTGCATCGTTCCGCCTCCCGGACATCCTTCGACAGCGCAAGACCGAACCCAGCGTCGATTATGCAGCGCCGCGACCACCGTCTTTCCACCTCACAGGCTGCTATGATAGCACGCGTGTCATCGGGGCAAAAGACGAATCTGGACTTCCTCTCACTAGGCAATATTTCGAGCCAGACCGGTTCATCCTCACCAGCGCAGAATCACCACCACGTCCCGACGAGCGGGCCTTCGACCCAACAACACTACGCCTCCGTCCAGGCCCCACCGAAAGCAGCCGCAGGAGGCGTCTCCCCTTCCGAATGGGAGGCCCTACTAGGTCAGATCGACGGTGGGCAGATCAATCTCTACGATGCCATCTACGGAGGACCCCAGGTATCGCTGGAGACGCCCGTGAACTCTGCCGTGGATGGTAGCTGGTCGCCCGACTCGCTCGACCTCTCTACGTTCAACCTGGGCGACTTTAGCGCTACCCAACAGGGCGGGAGTCTAAGCGAGGAGAGCCTGAGTTCTGTGTCTGGCGGCGATGACCTATCATCGCTGGACTTTCGTGATTTCCAGGGCAACCATGGGACGATGATGTCTCGCGGAGGGGACGAAGGCTTCATGATGGAGGGCATGCCGGTGGGTGGCAGCTTTGGATTGTGATTTTGAACCGTGCGTTCGGGCGGCAAAGCAGTCTAGTTCACTGTTTTCTCATTTTGTTCAAGTGTTGGCTTTTATTTACGGCAGAGTGGGAGTACAATCGGTGGGGCAGGGTTGTCGGCAGACGTCTGTGGTCCACTTGGGACCGATTGTTTTGGTCGATCTTGCAGTGGAATTGCTGCCTTCTGGTTGGGGCCTGGATAGGGAAAGGTCAAGCGTTTTCGGCACACGCTGGGATGGATACTTGTTCCTGTCGATGCTATATTCGGATCGTCGCTTGTGCGGAACTCTTTCGGTATGTTTGGTATTGGGTACATAACCGCTACACGCTTTTGTAGGTATCGAGGCATAGTTACGACAATGCATGATTACGTCTGTGTGGAGTGCGAGCAAGCATGCGTGAGCCGCAAGGCGTGCACAGTACAGTAGTGACCGCCTCTACCGATGGAGCACCAAAACCTGGCTCACACCGGGCCATGCGTGGCCGAGGGAGGTGGCCGGCTGACGGTCTTACCGCCAGTTAACTCCGAACAGCGTCTCTCTTGCCAGCTAAAAGATCTGCAACAACGCACTGCTTCCCACTCGGCCCTTTGTTAGCCGCGAACTGTCGTCAATCGCAACGCCTACCTGAATAGAGAGCGGGCCCGGTCCAAAGAGGAGCAGGAACCCACAAGTCCACCCGGGCAATCGTCGAGTCGGAGCAGGACCGACATATATCCATATTACTTAAGGACCTGCATGCATAAGCCGCACGACTAATTGACGACACCCCATCAGGATGACGGCTCATATTCGTCTCTTCTCATGACACCTGCCCCTCTATCACCTGCGACTTCACGACGACGTCCCACCTGATTTGATACCACCATCAACGAATCCCACCCCCGGAAAGAGTAGCAACCTTAGTATAACATGAGTGAGCCAGGAAGTATGAACTCAGCACTACGTCAACGGGTGGTAGACAAGGCGCAGGACACAGACACAGACACAGACATCGACACCGACAAGCGTGGATTCCCCCCAGGTAGATCTGCTCATCTTTCCCCCAAGTAAAGCCGGGAGTGCGCTGGCTAAGACACACACACCCCTGCCACAGCGACGTGGACGAGAGCGCAGCCGGGGGTGAACCATGGTTTCCCGCAGGCCGTGGCCCACCGAGGCTACAAGGCCAGCTTCCCCGAGAACACCATGGGTGCCTTCCGCGGCGCTGTCGAAGTCGGCGCACACGCCATCGAGACGGACGTCCACCTGTCCAGGGATGGGGTGGTAGTGATAGCCCATGTATGTGCTGCTTGCTTGCTTGCTTGCGTACATGAAAACGCCCATGTCGCGACGTTCTCCCTGCTGACATGATATCCCCTTCTTCTCCTCGCCCACAGGACAAGGATCTCAAGCGCTGCTACGGCGTGGATAAGGCGGTGCGCGACTGCGACTGGGAGTACCTCAGGACGCTCGAGACGCTCAAGGAGCCGCGGCAGCACATGTGCAGGCTGTCCGACGTGCTCGAGTTCCTGGCCGAGCCCGGGAACGAGTCGGTCTGGATGCTACTGGACATCAAAATTGATGACCCGCCCCGGGAGATGGTCCCCAGGATCGCGGCGGCTATTGCCGAGGCGCCGCGGGGGAAATGGGAGCAGAGGATCATCCTTGGCTGCTGGCGGGTGAGTCCTTGTTGAGCTGCCTCGTCTTCCCGCGGTCGATTTATTCGATCTCGAGATCTGTTTTGGTGCCTATTGTCCCAAAGTGGCAGGCATTGCTATATCAACGTGACCAGATGAAAGTCTCGTACTGACAGCCTCACCCACAGGCGGAACAGCTTCGGCTCTGTCACGACCTCCTCCCAGCTTTCGCCATCACTCACATCACAGTCTCTCTAATCTTAGCAAGGGAGTACATGAAGATCCCCAATATAGCCATCAACATGCGGCAAGAGTCCCTCTTTGGTCTCGGCGGTCGTGCGTTTCGGGAGCGCTGCCAGGCCGAAGGGCGGCCCCTGTACGCCTGGACCGTCAACAAGAAGTCGTGGATGGAGTGGTGCATAGGCGCCAAGGTTGACTGCGTCATTACGGACGACCCAAAGCTGTACCTCGAAGTCTGCGAGCGCCGCCACGAAGATGAAAGTCAGCAGTCCAGGTCGAAGAAAGCGAGGAGAAGGGTGAAGGCCGCGGTTGCCAAACCGCGCGACCTCTTTCTCAAGATCTTCTACCCACTCATGATCAAGGGACTTATGCGTATCTTCCGGGCTTACGAGCGCCTTGGTTACCCCGAGCAAGTGCGGGAAGAATTGCGGCCGCTGACTTGATCTCAACTTAATTGAGGACCTCAGCGAAGAGGTCAGGGCTCCGGGTGTGCTCGACGAGGACGGCGTGACGATATTATGGATTGTGTGCTGGTCTTTGGCCTAGAGCAGGTCGTGTTGTGACGATCATTTCAATTATAATTCACTTATTGAGGTTCCTCATGCTTTACAAAATACGAGACAGCAGCAATGAGATCACGAAGCAGAGGCGAAGGACCATTCCATACTACACCACGCTGTCGTCGCCAATTTAACAAACTATCTAGCTACTAATCTAGGTCACCAGAAGATCCACTGGGAGGTACTGACGATTTTGCCCCGTTCCGGATGATTTCCTAATCTCGCAGCAGTCTCCCGTCCTTGACTCCTCGCAGACCCGACCAGACTAACCCAGCATGAGTTTTCCCTAAAGGACTTCAGTATTCGCAGAGTTGGGGGGGGGGGTCCAAATATCTGCACAAAGACGGTAAGAAGCCGTCGGCCGCTCTTCTGCCGCTCTTCTTCTGAGCCAGTCTAAGGTATTGAGCTCTGTCATGAAGCGCGTGACCGATATCCCGTCCAGAAGCACTTTGACTGTCCTTCTGGTATCTTGGCTGGAGGTGCCGTACTTAGACGTGTAACCCCAAGAACACAATCGAAGGCATGACAAAAGCCGCTGGTGTAAATTTAGCCATTCTTCGAGGGGTCTCGTACTGCAAGTAACACAGTATGGCATTCACGCGAAATAGTATTTTCAAGGGAAAGGATGGTTGGTTATATCGGGCTTCCAGTGGCTTTCATCGCCTGGGGCCATCCCGACCCAAGGTACCATGATTCCGTAATTATGATGAATACTGATAACCAGAAATATTTGTTACAATTAAAGTAAGTCAAGTGGCCCCCTTTCCGCCAGCCCCCCCTTCCGCCCACCAAATTGCCACGCCCACCACAACTACCCTTCGGCTTTGTTGTTGTCTGACGATGACGACCCGCCTACCATGATGCAATCTTCCTCTTCTATGGTGTTTTCAGACCCTTCTTCGTCTGCTGACTCAGCTTTAATTGCCCCGGCCTCGATTTGCGCCCTCCGAATTGCCCGAATAGTCACGAACCTTGAGTTGGGGCTCGTTTTGACCTTTCTTTTCTTTGTCGGCCTTGTGGCTTTTAATTGACTCTTTAGCTTCTGGTTTTCTTTGAGAGTATTTCCTAATTGCTAGTCTTTCTTGTTGTATGCTTTGCTGACCTTCCTAAAGAGAATTTGCTAAGTTATGGTTAAGTGTTTCTGAGGGTCGAAATCCTTTAGAGCAGCCTGAACCTTATGGGACACTAATGGGGTCGCCAATGTATAGTTTCTCGCTATAATAGAGTCTTGACTGGCCAAATGGGACCCTTTGATTCTCATGGTGGTACTTAAATTAGTTGTAGATATTGTCGTGTTGGTGTTTTTGACAAGGAGGCGGCTTATTAGTGGTTTTGCTATATTAATAGGCTATAGACTAGTTTCTCGCCAGCCACTAAGTATATAGCTTTCTTCTAAACCAGCCAATCTTGCTTTCTAATAGTAGTGTAGAAATAAATGCTTTCCGTTAAGGGTATTGTTGGTATAGAGATTAATTAGACTGGCTTCCTTCTGATAGGCTTCCTTTAGACTAGAGAAGACTCCTATATTAAGAGGTTGTAGTATATATAATATATGTGGCGGCAAGTAAATACAATATATCTTATTTAAGAAGTACATCTATATAAAGTCGAGTATAGTATGGCTTTTATGCCTATCTAGAACTAATAAACGCCACTTTCTTGGGTTATTTAGCTTTGTTTGAGGGATAAAGACCTTCTCTAGCCATTTGAGGGCAACAGTATTGTTTGTCTAGCTATTTGGTGTAGCCGTAAACTCCCAGTCTTAAAGCCCTTTGAGTAATTTAAACCACTGCTGTTAGACTGTTTTTTCCTTAAAGATTACAAGTAAAAGGTATGCTTTGCCTGTAGTGGAGATATACTTAATAAAGGAGGTCTATATATGTAACCTATTGCTTTTTTAAAGCATAACCTTTTTTTTAGTAGGGCCGAAGATAATGCTGTTCTTTTTTTTACCCTCAGCAATACCTGCTTTGTCGGCATTATGGCGATTTTCTGGCTTGATTTTAGCAATAGCTGGGAGGCAAAAGATAGCAAACTAGTCTCTAATTATCGTTGTATTTGCCCTATTGGCACGGCTTAAGTGTATCTCTTGGCTTCTGTAGCTTTAAATCTCTGGGTTTCTCATAAGAAAAGCGACTAACTAGCTTTGACCGAGTGGTGGTGGCTAAGTCTAAGATGTGGTCATCTAAGCGGCAAAGACCCTCAGTTTAAAATGGGTTATAGGCAGCCCTAGCAACGCCTAAGTAAAGGCAAATTTAAGTAACTTGCTTTCTTGAAACGGTAATAGCCTTATCTATAGTTCTGCTGCCTTTGTTTTGCTTTGGGCGCCGGTAAGGCGACCTTGAAGTGTGCTTATCGGAATACCCTAATGTAAGGAGGCCTCTTGCCTATTAGCGCTGTTCACGACGGCTTTAAGTGCCGCCAGCATGTTTTCTTTGGTGTATTGCTTTATTTTGTGATGATGATGGGGTATGAGAAGTTTGAAGGGAAGAGAAAAATCTGGTGGAAAGAAATAGTGGTCGAAGGAAGGGAGGGTGCCTGACGCGTGCGCGCGTCTGGAATGGGCGGAATCAGGGGGTGGCGGAAAGGGGGCCACTTGACTTACTGCTCTGTTTCTTTCGAAGACAATACAGCCAAATGGACTTTTTATATCTTCTGTGAATCCAGCCAGTTATACTCTTGAATGGTTACTCAATGAAACATATTATACGAAAGCTGACAGCTTCCATTATACCGTCGTATGCCCTTGTTAGGACTCTCGTAATCATCACGTAGATTTAGTTTTATAACAGACATCATCAACGCCGAGCACCTGGATACTGAATACAGGAGGCAAGCACGGAGCTGATTGGATGATACCACCTCGAATACAGCAGGATCGTGACCTTTCTCCTGGACCTCAATACTTGCCGCAGGCCTATGCGCTACAAGCTGATTATAAATTTTGAAGTCGCTTACGCTGACTGTGTTCATCTTTTCTTTCGTACTGAGAGTCCTCAGTCCCCTTCCATATACCTACACACTCTGCTCAGACTTCTTGAGTGACTGCACGGCTATTTAAAGTTGATTGCTGCTTACTTGTGCCTGTTTCTCTCAAGCTGCAACTATAGATCTGGCAAGAAAGCCATTGCAGATCGAAATGCCTTGCGGCTTTGGGTCCAGCTTGGCAGCACGCTCGCCGCCAGTGAATAATGGCACAGCCGGCACAAAAAGGAATTTCACCTCGGCAATCCCATCTTACGAGAGAGGACCAGGATTCCTGCGGCAACATTGAAGCTGTGGGGGCGGTTTCTGTCATTTCGCCGGCCAGGTTGCAAGTCAGGCTTATCTCATGCAAAGGCGGGAAGTATGCAGGTGACCTGATTTTACGAACCTGTGTAATTGCTCTGAGACTCTTTAGGCCAAGTGCCAATGAGGTCGGCTTGTGGTGCCGCATATGGCCGCAGAATCCTGGTGACACGGAATATCGGTCTGCATGTCTAGCCACCCTCCAAGTCTTTTATCCCTTATTACTCGTGATCCTCATACTCATGGATTGATCCCATCTTTAACCACTCACGACTGCAATGGCACAAAGCTGTAACTAGTGCCCAACATAGGAAATGTCGACAACACAGGCGCCTGTTCTCCTAGGGGACTGGGTCCCTTCGATACAAGCCAACTGTATGAGAACAGATGACTTCTGGCAGTGGGACTACGGTGTCCCGAGTGATCGGAGGCTCGTTGTGGGCGGACCGAGACAGACCACTGAGTGCCTTCCGACGGAGTGGAACTCGGCAATGACATACACAGGCTCGCAATGTCCTCCTCGCTACACCGAGGCTTGCCGGGCGTCCGCCGGCGCAGTCACCATCACCTGCTGCCCAACCGCGTTTGATTTCACCTGCCCGCCTGCCACAGATATGGCAACCGCCCTGCATGCGTCCTTGTTCCCGTGCATGTCGGCGCATACCTCCAGCGGCACTGTCCTTGTGACACGCATGTTCATGACTGCTTCAAACCCGACCTCCACGAGAATTGAGACGCAAACATCCAGACCACCGGCTCACCTCTTTGCACTTGGGATCATTTTCGCGACATCGACTTCGGTAAGCGTAGTTCCGTGGTTCCATGAAGTTGACTCGCAGCGTGTTTTTGACACTGGAGCTCGCACTGAACTATCACATTGCCGAAGTATAGGCCACGGAGCTTTTGTCTACTCGTTTGTCGTCTACTGAAATGCCGTCTACTGGCTCTTCAGCTACTGGTGTTTCATCCACTGGTCAGCAGGCTACAGCGACAGTCACTGTTCCTCTTCCCACTGCTACTAGCGGATCTTCTTCTCCGTCTCTCAGCGCTGGGGTAAGTGCTGGCATAGGTATTAGGGCTGCTGTGGGCGTGCTTGTACTCGCACTGCTCGGGTGGCTGATATGCCAACGAAGAAAGAAAGCCAATAGGTCGCGAAATGGAACTTTGGGTCCAGCTCTAGAGGCACAGTTGGCTTCTACAGGACGTGATCAACAAGGTCATCGGGCGCGCGCGGTGTCGAAGGGTTCGTTGCAGGAAGCGCCATGAACACCGGGCAGAAGTCCCCAGCAGAGCTCGAGGGCCCACGGTGATTGGTGGGGGGGGGGGGCACGAGTATCAGCTATTCAACGATTTACCTTACATATTATCATTTATAACAGGCGCCATCGGGATTTTGGAAGCGCTTGGACGACTGCGTCTAGTCACAAGTTTTTGATACATGGCATCGGTTATCAATTATGCAACTATTCGTAGCCTCTTGTGACCACATTTAAAAATGTAGAAACAAAATCCAATCATATCAATGCAACCTTGATCACCAACATCCAAAATAACATCAAATCGTTCTGCCAGCCGATTACAGCTTGATAAGTGAGAGCTTCGAAACTGTTAGGCAACGAAGCTAATGGGCTTGGATAAATGATCAGAAGCCTCAGTTGTGTCGCCCTGCTATCTGTGAAACATGCGCCGTCCATGTTTAAGCTCTTAGTCCTGTGAGCAGGGGTCGTGGAGTCCCGGCTTATATTTGACAGTGCGTACGGTAGGTGGGTAGATTACGTCTTTCTAGCCCATAAATCGAGGCCTCCTCGTCCACAAAAGCATCTTGAACTATACCCTTTGTTTCACCGCAAAGTATATGGTTCCCAATTTTCGCCAAAGTTTTCTAACCGTTTTGCTACAGCCATTACGAGGCGGGCTGTACGAAAATACTGTATATTGTGCCAGTGGCCGATGCGTCAGACCTGAGAAGAGAATAACCAAAGGCTGTAACTCTGCCTGGGAAATTGAGGTTTGGGCTTAATGGTGGATCTGCACGAGATAATCATCAATTATCTTACTAAATAACAGCTGCTCATATCCCCTTGGTCGATTCGGAACAATCTCGGCTACCCGCAGCAAAGAGAGTACATTAAGCGCAAGAGTTATCAATAACGCTCGGGAGAGTCGTCAATTCTAACAGATCTCGTGTAATAGTGCAGCTATGCAATTCAGGCGGGCGTTACAGGGATCAACGCGAGCGGTCATCCTGAGGGCATTGTAACATCATTGGCGACTCTTTGCGGACTTGTCATTACGGATACACTTTGGGACATTGCGTCCGTGGCACTCGGGTGCTAAACAAGCCTCTTGTGGCTGTCATAATGGAAATGGGGCAAGAAAAAAGCAGACAGCGTGTTTTGTCACGACAAAGGTTGAGGCACAGTTTACACCACCTCACTTGACGTCAATTCAATACAAAATAGGTGCTTGTCTTAGGGAGTCAGAGAGCTCCTCACTATAAGAGCAGGCCTTGCCCTCCTAGGTATAAGGATAAAAGGCCTATCATTTTGTTTGTTTTTTAAACTGATTTTATTCAACTATAGGTACTTCCGCCGTATGGGCCTATAAACCAGACCAATCTGCCTTGCTCGGCACCTTGCCCCATTAACGCTTGAACACCTTTCCGCGGTACAGCTCCAGCGTTTCCACAGCTGCGCCGGCTCCTTCAAAAGCAGAAGCCTACTCGAAGATGTAAACATCCAGATGTGGGTGAGGGAGGAGGGCGTGGAGTAGAGTGGAGCCGGTGAGGCCGCTTCTAGAGATGGCAACATAGATAGATGGTGACATCTTCAACAGCGCAGGACCATGATCTGATCTCCTTCTTTCGAACAAAACTTGGCTATCAGAACCTTGCCTTTCCGCTGTCTCTGGGTTCTACGGCTTTTCGAAGAACAATTATCGCGGGGAAAATCTATTCTCAGCCAGTGTATCGAAGCCCACCTGATACCGACCTTGGATCCTGGCCGTTTGTGCTTAGCGTTCAGATCTACCAATTCGGCAAATGTATATCAGAAGATCAGGGGAGTAATGGCACATGTTGTGCTGAACGACGCATGACCTCGACCAAAGATGGGAGCGCTCCACACAAGACACCTAAACTGATGTATAATACCTAGTCAGAGGAACTTGTTTGAGTAATCATGAGTGAGCACAATTCATCAAGAGAGGAAAATACAGCAGTACCCATTAATCAGATTGACATTATGTCTTCTCCGGAAAGTGCTGCAGTTGCATGACTATCAATATCCAAACAAAACTTTAAGCGTGTCAACTATTCTGATATCAACATACTCTGGGAACTGACATCCTACAGTTGACTATCCTGCAGTTGGCTGTCCTGGAGTTGACCATTCATTTTCTCGTATAAATCAGACCCTTTAATTACTGGGCTTTGCTTTGTGGAATGTGTCAAATATGAAACCCAGGTCGGGAAAGGCGATTCCCTCTTGTTTGATTCAGTCGTATGCCAACTGAAAGCACCTGTTTGAGCTCAACGAGGCTGCCGGAATATGCAGCTACTACAATGGACCCGTAGAGTGCTCTACGTGGCAATTAAAAGGAGGCCCCTCACTATTCCTGGTCCGGCCTTATGCAGCTGCTCTGATGAGACCATTGGACCACCTCAGCATTGCTTGTTCAGCCCAAATCAGCCCATTCCCGCCTAGGTATGGTGGCTGCATATTTGCAGCTGGGAGGGTAGTACAACTTTAGGCAGTTCCCAACTGTACTCGTTTTTGAAGGAGACGTTGACCGGTAGATGGTCTTGTCATCTGATTATCCTCTTTCACCTTCTTGCCCACAGATTTCGCGTTTAATGAATTGTCACCCATTAGGGGATATACATCTTTAGAACTAATCACTGAGGACACTATGGCCGAAATTGTCGGTCTGATCACCGGAATCGGCACGATAGTTACTACAGCTCTAACTATCACGAAGACTGTTTCAACAGATGCTAACGACCTTGGAACCGCCGGTTCGCAAATAAGAGCGATTGCAGCAGACACAAAAGCCTTTGCCCTCGTCCTACACAACTTCAAAGGCAGAGTAGACAAGAACTCTCACAAATTTGATAGCGAAGCCAGGTCCGTGCTGAAGGAGACCGTGGCGATGTGCAAATCTGAGATTGGAAATATGCAAAGGCACCTCATGCCCTTGTTCCAGTCAGAGGAGGGACACAAGATGGAGCTCAAGCAGAAAGCCAAGTGGCTGTTCGCCAAGTCCAAGGTGTCAACAACGAAGGCATCGCTGGATTCGTTGAAAGGTACACTGAATCTGTTATTGCATACCATGGAATATATGGAGGGGCACTTTGTCGAGTAAGACAATCAATCATCTACAGATTGAATCTTGGACTACTGGACCCAATATTGACTTTACAGGGACTTTATTGAAGAGGACATCCACGAAATGATTGCGGCAAGCCAGGGGACCAAAGAAAAGTTCCTGGAGGCTCAGCGGATCGATATGACTGTCGAAGTGATATACGATCGCATTGTGAGCAATCAGACACCAAATATCGGGGCAGAGGACCAGCCTCAGCAGACGACCGCGTCAACCAGATTACACGAGCAATCACAGATTAGTGATGCTGACGAGGCCACAAATCACACTGTGGACATGGATGGCAGTCTATCAATGGGCATCCAGTGGAATAGTTCTGGGCTCAGAGCGCCAGGACTTTTTCGAACCGGACAGTGTCCTTCCCGCGCAGGTCGGCCAGGCTAACCTGCCTACTGAACGGGCGCTTATAGAGACTCTCTCGGAGGAGAGTTTCCTCCAAATCGCTGATCATATACGTCTTCAGAGAAAAGTGACCGAATTCGCGTTGGTCATGATAGCCCAGCCTCAGAAAAGCGAAGGCCATGTCTTCGAAGGTGATCAGACAGTAGAAGTGAATGGCGGTGCGCGGCGGACGGACGAGGGACTCTCCGACCGATTCTATGAGAAACCCGAGGTAAGGAGTATTGATGATGACGAGAGTCAAGAGAGAATATCGACGAGCTCAGCTCATGCCGAATCGGGATCGGAAGTCCACAGACAACAGTCTCCTCATGAAGCGCAAAATACTGGTACGCAAGGGCAGCGCCCATCCTATGATGCTCGAGATCATGGATAACCGTCCTCGGATGCACCCTTCACACGCGAAAGAACGGCCTCAAGAACATCGGTCGCATGAGAACGAGGCACCAAGTCCAAGACGTGATGGTATTCATCGGGGAAGCCCCTCATATCCGGACAAAGTATTTGATGAATTTATGGGTGGCGCGCCAGCAGGTCATCAATCATACAGATCCCCGAGTTATTACGTTCCTAATTTCCCACCGCCGTGGGCATCCGCACAGCAACCCGAATTCTATAGCAATGGTTACCCGGATCTGAGCAGTCCATTTATTCCGATGCAGTTCCAACAAGGGGGATACCACTCTCCGGATAGACCAACGCCACCGCCAGCAGAGGTCAAGCCGAACCCGCAAATGGAACAAATGAAGCGACGGTTGGAGTTACTACAAGCGGAGAGGAGGGAGCAGGCAGAAAGCCAGACACGTGCACAGTATGAGGAAAGAATCAGGCAAGACGCGGAGAGGGCGTTCAAAATTCGAATGGAAATGCAGCGGGCCCAGGAGGAAGCGAAAAGGGAAATCGAGTTGGCAAAAGTCGCGGCCGAGAGAGCGGCGCGGGAACGACTCGAAAAAGAGCAGAAGCAACTCGAGGAACAACGTAAGGCGGAGGAAAAGCAGCGTGAATATGCATTGGCCAAAGCCGAATTGGAAATCCGGCAAAGGCTCGAGGGGCAAACTATGGGGAGGAAGCCACGACAGGGCCTGAGGGGGCTGTTCAAGCGGTCTTCATAGACGCAGCGACCCTGTTTCTTGACTCTCCTGAAGCGAAAACAGACCACCACTCGTTGGGAGGTATAATTCCCAACATACGGCCCAGCACGACAATTCTATTTCCTTGCACCATGTGCAGATCTGATCCTTCCTGATCTCTGTAATTTCTCCCCTTCGCTCTACGCTTGAGACCTTTTCCTCTCGGTGCCGGTGTCGGGACCCCACTTGCACCGACAGGACGGCGAGGGCATTTCCAACCTGTTGAGGCCTCCAACCTGATCCTGGCCAGTAGCACAGACGGAGAGACGGAGCTCTTCAGTAGGAAGTGGATGGACAAGTGCAAGACTTGGCAGCCGCAGCATGCATGTAAGCCTGTCCCGTCGAAGTGGGTGGGTTTAACCAAGCTGTGTCTGGCATGTTGTGTTTATACATTCTAGAGGGTATCATTCCGTTACTTTTCGCCAAGTTGTCAACACACAATATCGTACACACCAACATACAAAGCTGAGCAGCAAATAGATGACCTGCAAAGCGAACACCGCTCATAAGCCAGTGAAAGCACCACCCAGCTGGAGCAACCGCCCAACGCTCAAAATCGCCTCCCAAAAAGCACTGTACCGCCCAGCATGCGTCCAAGCACGTATCCGGCATAGATACCAGCCAGGATGGTCACAGGCCACTTCTGCCACTCGCGGTCCCAGTCCAGGGGGATGGGCACGGCGCCCAGCCAGGCGCCGAGGAAGCCACCCAGGAGCCCGCCAAAGGTCTCGTCGAAGGGGGCCTTGAAGCCGGCGAGGGCAGCCCAGGTGCCCGCGTCAACGCCGTGGGTGTAGAAGAGCGGGAACGCGGTGAGCAGGGACAGATGGGCGGCGCAGAGGAAGGTGTGGGAGACGTGGGTGAGCAAGGGCGCCCCGAACAGGATCATGATGACGTGGAGGAGGGGCGTCAGGATCAGCGAGAGCAGGAGGGAGAGGAGAACAGCCTGGAGCAGAGAACCGTTAGCGTGGGAAGCCATCTTGTGGAAGAGGAATGGGTGATATGGACGTGGCTGCGCACAATGACAAAGCTGGGGCCGGACCCATCACCGGCCTTCTTTTTCTCGCCGGGCTTGGGCCTCCTATTCTTGGCTGAGGCGGACCCAGCTGGCGGGAGGCATAGAAAGGCGTAGGGAACCTGCAGGAGGGCCACGACCGGCAGCGAAGCCGTCATTGTCGGGACGGGGTCGGCGACAAGGGGCTTGAAGCTGGCAAGAAAGAGGCTCGCGATTACAGCGGGCAAGACATGGCGGGCAGCTTGGGACGCGGCGGTCGAGCTGAGGTGGACAGGGTGCAGTTGCTGTGGCTCATTGGGTTTCCCCGAGACCGACTGAGCTTTTGCCGTCTTTGTGGCGGTTGGGGACATGGTGACAGGATCGACAAGAGGCATCTGGGTGGATGTCGTGGCCGTCGCCGTGGATTCGTGGGCCTGGAGCTCTCAAAACATGGAATTGGAAGCGGAGGTGGAACTGGCCACAGGTAGGTAGCTCATACGCGCTTGCTTAGTCACCAGGACGAGGCGCGATAAGATAAGACAGCTCCGGCTGGACCCCACCATCTGCCATCATCTGCCATCTCCCAGCGCTGTGCCGCGCAGGGAGCTGCACTCGACCCCCCTCCATGCATGCGACCGGCCGACCATTCCAAAGGTATGAGATCCTGATCTGCACCATACAAGACTGCAGACAAAGACTGGTGTTTCCGGTCTCATTTCATCAGCAATAAATCTCGAGCACAAAGATGATACGTGAAACGGAGCATGTGGGGGCCTGCGGGACGACACCGAGGAGACCCTTGCACTACACCTTGGTGCGTCCAACCGCCGAACCCACTCTCTGAGAGGGTCACCAAGCAGAGATCGACCCGGGTTCCCAGCCGCAATTGCATAGCAGTGTGACGCAGATCTTAACGAGATCTGCCCTGCCCTATTGAGCTTGCTGCCGTTCCAGCAACACCATCGATGGACATCACCACGATGCGACAGGATGGCTATGAGGCATCATCACAAATGGAGCACTCGGGATGACAGAGGCTGGGCTAGATCCACGCCGTTTCACGGACTGATAGCGTCATCTATTCGGCCTTGAATAGAATGATACCATGGTTCTGGCGAACCCCGGGCCGCCCAGCCAGCAGTGGACTAGACTCAACAGCCCTTAGTCTGCTTGGTGTGGAATTGTAGCACTGTCTCGGCCGTACCATTTCTGCCTCGCGATGCTGCGAGTCAATCACCGCCTTGCCCACGTGTTGTCGAGACGTAGCTTGCGCGTATATATGTCTCGCGGTTTCAAAGAGAAACCGTCTGTCCCACGATACTTGTATACAAGACCATCGTCCAGCTGAGCATTCTCTGTCTCGAACTGAGAATAATTCTCATATTTCTCCACCTCTTGGGCTGCGTCGCCGGGCATTCCTAATCATCCGCATCCCTCCCTTCTCTCAGGCCGGATCACTCACTCACACATTCCACTTCACATCTCACCTCATCCGAACCCCGTGGACTTGCTTCAAGATGGCAGACGGCAAAAGAGCAGTTGGCTCTAGCAGAGGTAGGCTGCCCTCACGTAGATGAGATAATCTCACATATAGGACCTGCGCTCACCGTGAAATCCCAGTCTGGACAACCCTTATCACCAACACAGACTATCTCTCGGGCCTGCTCACCCTGGATTACTCGCTCAAGAAGCACAAGTCGGCGTATCCGCTGGTGGCCCTCTACACCGACACCTTCCCGCCCGAGGGCCTCGCCGCCCTGGACGCCCGCCGCATCCCCCACCAGAAGATCAAGTACCTGCTGCCCACCAAGTCGACGCGCGACTACAGCAATGACCCGCGCTTCTACGACTGCTGGAGCAAGCTCACCCCCTTCGGCCTGACCCAGTACGACCGCGTGGTCCAGCTCGACAGCGACATGCTGGTCCTGCAGAACATGGACGAGCTCATGACCATGGCCCTGGACGACGGCGCCGCAGCCGCCGCCGGGGGTGCCGACTCCAAGCGCGTCTTCGCCGCGGGCCACGCCTGCGTCTGCAACCCGCTGCGCAAGCCCCACTACCCCAAGGACTGGGTGCCCGAGAACTGCGCCTTCACGTCGCAGCACCCGGACCCGGACGCCGCGCAGGACACGGGCGCCGACCCGGCCGTGTCGCCCCTCGGCTACATGAACGGCGGGCTGCAGGTTGTCAACCCCAGCGCCGAGGTGTTCCGGCAGATCGTGGAGTACATGGACGGCCACGCCGGGGACCTCGACTTTGCCGACCAGAGCCTGCTCAGCGAGCTGTACCGGGGCCGCTG
Source organism: Diaporthe sp. PMI_573 (assembly GCA_021399435.1). Classification (NCBI taxonomy): domain Eukaryota; kingdom Fungi; phylum Ascomycota; class Sordariomycetes; order Diaporthales; family Diaporthaceae; genus Diaporthe; species Diaporthe sp. PMI_573. The sequence goes on along the minus strand of JAJTUP010000002.1, from coordinate 3,025,289 downwards.
GGTCGCGCTGCCCTACATTTATAATGCGCTCAAGACGCTGCGCTGGGAGGGCGTGCACAAGCCCATCTGGCGCGACGACAGGGTCAAGAACATCCACTACATCCTCACCCCCAACCCTTGGGACGAGCTGGACGCCGATGGGAACAGCACCAGCAAGGACGAGACGCACCGCTGGTGGGCTGATGTCAACAAGGAGAGGAGGGCGGAGGAGAGGAGCAAGGGAATCATAGACGATGGCTTCTAAGCTTTTGTTTTTTGCTCAACAGCAAGCGTTACTGCGCTGGGAGATGACCAAACCTCACATGGTCAAGAGTGTGTGATGCGAACAGGCCCGAGCGATCCTTGTCTACATCAACTTATGTACTGTCCTATAGCTGAGAGAGACAAGTACGTAGCAGCTAGTCTTAAGCTACGGAAAGTGTCCAAGGACAAGATAAGAGAAGTCCCAAAACCTCGTGTGACCGTGACTCCGTGCAATGATCGATCTGACAGTCTGAGTCTATATTCCAACGCCCATCCTATGCAATTCCCTCCTACTCCTTGCTCCAAGTGCTGAAAGAAAAGGTAAGGAAATGTCAATCGGGATATCTGAGCCAGGGAAGGTGGAAAGCAACAATTGATGTGGACGAGGGCCCCCGTTTCACTTCTTTAACATGCCGGGCGTTTCTTCCGCAAGGTGTGACACGATCTGTAAGCCGCCGGATGCCGTCTTTATGGAGAACATATCCCTCTTCACGCCGCTCCATAAACTCATGAGTTACGCGTTTCTCGTAAACAAACCTTGAGGCCTCGGTCTCCACTATGCTCCGGGCCCGGGCTTGTATTTCTGTGAAGCTTTTAGCACAGGGTACCTTGACAGTCGGGGATGGAATGACACCTACGTCTTCTGCCCTTCTAAGATTCTCTGGGTCCAAAGCATTGGTCGCCCCCATGAGCGCCTGCCCAACGGCTCGAGTCGCTCCAATGGCCGGGCGGAAGATGATGGTTGGCGCTCTGCTCATGACAGTCCTCGCCGCGCCCCTCTCCATCAACTCGCCGGGGACTGCGATGACAGCATCCCTGGCCACATTAAGGTCCCGGGCAAGACTGCTGTAGGCATGTCGTAGGCCTTGGACGACGCCCGTGGGCTGGTCCGCGTACAGGGAGATCTGCTTCTTCTCCTCGGGTTCCATGTCCTCCTCCTCCCATCCAGTCTGAAGTGACGCTGTCTCACCAGTGTTCGAGCTGCCTCCAACCGAAGGCTTGGTTAGCATGTCCTCCGCACCTTGGAGAACATATTGGGTGCCGACCGCCACCTTAGCCCCCAACTTGACAATTTCTGTTCCCGTCGTGCGGGCAAAAGCCGCCGCGCCTTTGCCGATGCTACGGACGATACGCCCGTCCTTCTTATACTCCTTGATGGGGATCTCGATCAGATCACGGAAGCCGCTTCCCACGTTGACCAAATGGCGGACTGGAGCAACACCAGCGAGCACGCCGGCCAGTTGCGTGCGCTTCACGTCGGGCGTCCATATGTCATTGAGGGTATTGCCCAGCCGCTCCCATCCTGTGGTGCCGTAGACAATGGTGTGCCGCAGTGTCATCCGGGCCCTTTCCAAAATCACAAAATTCATGAACTCCGACGTCCGCCCGCCCCGCAGACCCGCATAATCCACTCTCTTGGGTTTGAAGTCCAGCGTGACGGGTATAGCATTGATCTCGGCGCGTTGAATGAATGCTTCATCGCTTGGAGATGGGTCAGATGGCATCTGAGATTCATCCTTGAACTGGAAGAAACGCTCGATGAATTCAAGCGCATCCTGGTCGACATGTAGGCGTAGCGGAAGGACGTTGGCCTTGAGTACAAATTCAACAGCCGCTAGTTCGGGAACCGGTTTGACGAGGAGAATCTCGAGGTGCACCATACTCGCCCCAAGCTCGCGCTCGCCAGCGTCCAAGTCGTACGCAGCAAACTTCTTCCAGGTCGAGGTCGGGACGTGGTCAAAAACGACCAGGTTCTGAACACGAACATCAATGGAGGTGTCCGTTTCACCCAAGCCTGGTGGTAACTTGACGAGGTCCACACTGACACCCTGCAACTCAAACGTGATCTTGTGACGTCTGCTCCTGTTGAGGCGCAACTTCTTAGCTCGGGACCGAAATTGGCCAGGGACCGTTCGGGTTGTGGTCGTTGTGACCGAGGTGGTCGCTACCGACTCTGCGTCGTCCAATTGATGGTTGATACCTCCAACTAGCTCGCGAGGATCGTGGTTCGCCGGAATGCTAACGTAGATGGAATTGAACAGGCAATCGCCGACAACGTCCTGGTCGTCGAAGTCCGCCTCGTCCAGGGACCTTCGACCAGCTCGAGAGCGGCGCTCGTATGCCTTGGTCTCCACTTCTTCCACAGTCTTCGTGATAGCCTCGCGGGTGTGTTGCCAGTCATAGCCATCAAAAAGATTCCATATGACGTGAACATCTCGGACTCTGACATTCAGCGGACTCTTGGGTACTCTGGCTTTCTTCACCTCATCGTACCTATTCTTGGCTGAATTCCAGTGATGAGCATCTCCAGGGGCGGTCGGGTCTTGCCCAAAGTAGTTTTCGTCGATCTCGATCTCCGAGTTCGAGCCAAAGTCCTCGCTGGGGACAAGTGAGTCAGGCTGTGAGGGAAACGTGTCTCCAGCCATGTTCTGATTGACGGTAGGGCCAGATACCAAGGACGAAGAGGTAGCGTCGAAGATGCTTTCAGCAACACCGGGTTGGCTGGAGAAGTACTTTGGCTCGACCTCCAGAGGACTCGAGCCTACGATTTCCCCGTCCGACATGTCGTCCCCACCACCTAGCTCCTGGGCAATGGCGAAGTCATCGTCAAAATTGTAGTCGCCTTCCGCCCTGCCAAAAGCATCGGCTGTGATAGATGCCAGCATGTCTTGCATGGGAATAACCTCGGTCTTGAACTTCACCTCCCTGCTCGGTGGAGTCGGCGGCTTCAAGGCACCCGTAAGCGCAATCAAGGTATGAGTGGAGTCTGCACAAGTCTCGAGCACCATTAGGTCGTCTCGGAGTTCAACGTCGATATGCATCTCCCCGGTGGGCCCTGCCCTGGCTTCAACTGTGGCCCTCGCAGAAGAGATCTGACAAATATTCACATAGCCTTTAGAGCACAACGTAGAAACCATGTCTGTCTGTCTCTGGACATCTGATCCGCGGTGTCTGGACGGAGCTGCTCTCTCCGAGGATTCGTGTAAGGAGACATCATCGACTAGAAGAATGGCTGCCTTCTTCAAATTCGCAACTGCGTTCACGTCCTCACCCGCCGGTAAAGCAACCTCAACGTGGGCATCTTGAAGAACCACGTTCAGCTTGGATGTCAGCGCCAATGGGTTTAGTCCTAGCAGGCAGTCACGAAAAGCGACATTGACAATCGTCGGTTTCGCGGACCGGCCCTGGGGCGAGCGTGGCGACGGCGAGGGTGGATTTCCAACCAGTGCGGTATGCGCCTGCTCTCCAAGATTGGCCACAGATGCCGCCAACATTGCGTCGAATTCCTGTGGCGTGGTCTCAGAGGATAGGCCTAGGGCGTCCATGATTGTGGGAACGCGGTACTCGAAATTGATGTTTCGCATCCTGACTTTGATGGCAGGCTCCATTTCATCACCTATCACTCGCACCATAAGCACGGGTGATTGTGAGAGAAGCCCAGTCCTAAGGTCTATAGTTGAGCCAACAAGCTCCTCGATACTGTTTCTGTCGACTTTGACGGTGTTGACCCCGAAGGCAGCCAGCGAAGGGAAGGCGATATGGGCCAGCTCAAGCTCTGCCAGGTGCGCATTCACCTTACCGAATCTACCGCCAACATCCACCGAAGCGTCCACGTTATGGATTAAACCAAGTGTCAGTAAGCCAGGCCGGTCGTCCTCGGGAAGATATTTGGCCACGGTTCCAAGACGAGCAAGCTCATCTCCCAGAGAAGGGATGCAGTCGAGCTGCTGCACTTTTGTGACCTGTGCCTGCACGTCGTCCAAAGTCAACTTCAAAACAGAACCTTTCCTTCGCTGCCTTAGTAGCGTGTCCACCATGATCTCGTCCTCATTATCGTCAAACTGGCCTTTTGATGGGGTAATCAGAGCGAGAAGTCGGTCCAGGTCATTTTCTCGGGGAGCAAGAAGATAGTCGATACGCGTGTTCGATAGGGTTATCGTAACTGGCGGTCCACCATTGAATCGTTCTGCATATGGCCCTGTGGCGTTGATTTTGCTTATTCCGACCCCGATAATGCCGTCTCGGCTCGCCACCTTGACCGCCGTCGTCCGAACGCGAACGCCACACTTCTTACCGTCCAAGTCAACCTGCAAGCCACCGATTCGTACGTCGACTTTGCTTTCAGACACCGCTGTCGCGCTCTCCGGCTTGGACGGAATGTCAAATCGCACTCCTCTTGGCTTGCCAGGCTTGGCCTTCGGTTTCCCAGGTGAGCCACTTGAGGTCATCGAAGAGCTCATCTGAAGGAAGCCGCTGAGCCCACCAAACCAACTGAACGTCTCATCCAACCGCTGTAGGTCCACATGTACGCGCAGCGGTAGCGTGTTTACTTCAACCCGAGTGCTTTCCTTGGATGTTGACATCTTGGCCGAGACATCCGCTCCGGCTTCCGGAATCACGTCTCTTACTGAGGCTCGCATTTGTGCTTCTTGATCAAAAGACAGTATATCGCTATCTTGGTATCCAAATCGAAACTTGTCAATACTGACCAGAACTTCCTTCCCAGAGTCTGTTTGAGACAAGGTTGCTTGCAGATGCTCCAGGTCGGTTCTCAGTAGAGTCTCGCCCTCGTAGGCTGTCATATCCGGGCTCGGCGTCGTTGCTGTCGTGACTTGAACGCCGAAAATCTTCTCGAGAAATAGAATTGATACCTTTTGCACCGACAGCTTGATGTCCGATCTTGGCGAGCCACTTGCTCGTGTGGTATTGTCAGGACTTTCGGGGGGTTTCTGCGATACTCCGAACGTCTCTAAGAGCTGACGAGCGATCATTGCCAGCAGAAAGCCGACGGACGTGTCGAAACGGACTTCAAGTGGCGTTATATCAATTTCAATCGATCCATCGTTATCCTCAGCCTCTGTCTTGGTGGGCTCTGGCTCCGATTCAATCTGGAACGATGCGGGGCCTGTGGTCGTAGAATAGACAGAGAAAGCGCCTGGAACATTATGATGGGTATAGTTGGCCAATTGTGACGCCTCATCAGCACTTGAGACTTGGATGTGCTTGTGTCTGGTCGGCAAGTACACGGAAATTGACGCAAGAGAGAAAATCTCTCTGAGAATGCGGTTTGGGCCCTGGGTCTCAGGTCCGTCTGCCATGGCGACGGGAATAGGCTCGGTGGCTGCATCCTGTGCCACGTGCGGATCACTCTCGGCCGGTATTCCTTCTTGAGGCAGCGGTGAATGGATTGGTGTCGACGATTCTTTACCTTCAGCCAATGTGAAGTCTTGCTTTCTACTCTCTTCTTCGTCAGGGCCAAGGTTACTACCCGGCCGCGGAGGTTTGTCACTTTTGGAGACTGGTGAGTCCTCGGGGCTGGAGACATTAGAATCCCATGCGCCAGGAATCGAGTCACTCCTCGGCTGTTGATACTCCCCGTGCGAAAGGGCGCTCATATACATGCTCTCTGCCTCTTCATGACTAAAGAACTGCGATTGGGCGAGGTCATCGGGAGGCTGAGCCCCGGAATCATCACTTGCAGAATCGGACGAGACGGACTTCTCGAGAGGCGTGTCCACAGTTTGCCTCGCTTGGTCGCTCTCCGGGTCATTCAAAGCTGACGGCCAGAGAGAGTGTTCCTCTGCGTCTTCTAGTGCAGTGCCGGATGCATCCTCGTGCTGACCGCCGAAGTCATGGTAGATGGAGGCCCTCGGAGTCGATAAAGATGACGTAGGTTGTTGCTCTTCGCCGGCTACGCTGTCAGAGTTGTCCAGCTCATAGGGTATGTTGAATGCCTCCTCGCTGTCCCGTAACATTTCTTCGCCCGAGGAGAGATCTTGGCTGGGCCCACCGAGCACGCCCTCGCGAACGCTTCCGGCTTGTGGAGGCCCCAGACTGGATGGCGGGTTCTTCGCGGTTAATACCGGAGATCTCGACGAAGCGGAAGTCATGGAAGGCGATCTCGCAAGGCTGGATAACAAGTCGGCCTCTGAAATTAGGGAAGCACGAATTGTGTTGAGTGATATGTGGCGCTTGCCATCTTTAGGTACGATGCGCGTGCTGGCTCCATCTTGTCGAGCCTGCGCCGTGACACCTTCGACCTCGAGCTCGTCAAGGGTGACCTGAAAAGTGACCGTTTCGGTCTCGGTGGTTTTATGGTCCACAGGAACATCGACTTCAAGCTGTAGGGCAACATCCCTGATATTGACCTCCACACGGTCGAGCACTCCCTGCAGGAAGTCTGTCAAGAAACCCGGCAAAGAGAGCCCTTGCCCAGTGCCGTATGTCTGGTCCTCCTCATTGCTGTCCTCGCTGGACGCCACGGACGCACCCAGGTCTGTCTTCTCTGCAGCCAGAGCTTCCTCCATGGCCTTCTTCTCCTTCGACGGCTGGGTCTCCAGGAATGATTGGGCTAGGTCCGCCACTGTGGGCACAACATCGGAACTCGAGCTCGGTGTCTCATTCTTCTTGGATTTCCCAGCAGGCTGATCTCGAGTTGAAACTATCAAGGTTATACGAACACCGGACGCGGTGACCTGGATGGAGCTAGAATACAGATCGAGAGGAATGGTGACTTGTAGACGAGAGACCTTTGCATTCTTTATTCGATACTCGGGGGGCAGGCTAAGGTGCTTTCTTATTTTCTATCACAGCAAACAAATCAGCACTCAGACCTGCAAGAGACTTATCAGTCCTGGAGCGGGGAAGCAGACGCAGGCACCCATACCTCGACTTTGAGACCAACATCTTTGAACTCGAAGGTATTCCTCAGGCCGAGGGCGGCATCGAGGTTATCTAGGTCGAGAGCGTCGTCCTCGAATATGTCCAGCCTGGCCATGGCATAGCGCAGCAGCCGCTTGGGCATAGCAGAGCTACGGAAGGACTGGAACAAGGCAGCCATGCTGAAGGCGCCGTTTCCTTTGTTGTCGGCGTGACTCTCTCTGTGCGTGTTTGTGGCTTGGGCAGGGAATGAAATGGGGTGGTGGCTGGTTTCTTGGGAAGCTGCCGAAGTGCTCAAGGGCGACAGGAGAGCCGCGGGAGGCACGAGGCGGGGTGAAGCTCGAGGCCGTGGAGGGCGTTGGAAGGGCAGCGGTGGAAGCGGATGGCGGGGGAGTTCATGTCGACGGAGTCTCTTAGGGCATGTCTGGGCAGGGATCACAGCGCAGCTTGTTCAGCCTCCTTGGAGGAGCAACGATGGCTATTGGAAAGAGTATGGTAGAGTAGGGTCCAGGACATCTAGGGCGTCATCGTTTCGAGGGAAGAAAACGATGGGAAGGGTGTCGGCAGCAGTAAGTATAGAGTCTGGTGTTGAGGGACAAAACCTGGGTGTAGACAGGAGACGAGGTCATCAAGGTGCAGGTAGGGGCACTTGCACTTACAAGCGGGTCATGAGGACGGTAAAGTGCTGTGGCTATCGGTTGGGAACTGATAAGCCTGCCTGCCTGACTGCCTGACTGACTGACTGACTAGCTGGCTGGCTGCTACCCCACATGCAAGACCTATACGCCTGTGCAGACTACCTAGGTACCATGTCACCTGCACCGTCCTGGATATTAATAACGGTACCTAGCAGGATAGCAGTGTCGTGGCCATTGACGTGGGGTTGAGGTTGACCTGGTAGTGGTGGGACTTCCTGTCACAAGGTGCAGTGACAAGGACCACCCGTGGCCGGCACGTTTACAATACGGAACATGTACTGCTCATTGACACGGTACCTAGGCACGCCGGGGCATTTTCTCGTTGTCCCTGAACATTTGCTGCCGTGGTCTGTGGAGTGTGAGGCTCGGCGAAAGCTTGCATTAATGTTAGTATGTGTATATATATGAACCACCGTAGATCTTCTGATGGTGTAGGTGATGGTAATATGGTGATGGTGATGGTGATTAGTGTTGACGTTGAACATGTATCGACCTGCTGTGTACCTGGAATGCCGTCCAAGCAGGTGCCTCGGTCGACCTTTAGTGCACGAACTGACAGCAGCAGCCCCTGTCGCATGCTCCCCAATCCAGCTGTCCAGCACAGCACATCCGTCACCGGCCCTGGGCTGAGCCCGCCCACCCGTCTCAACCCGCCCGCTCCACGCTCCACGCTCCACGCTCCACGCTCCACGCTCCACGCTCCACGTTCCACCCATCCGGCACGCCACGCTACGGAGGTCGTAGGGGTAAGACTGAACAGAGGCACGGCCAAGAGAGCGCACGCTGACTGATTGACAGGCCATTCTGCCTCCAATCCACCCGAACATCGTCTTCAACCGCTCAACCACCCACTCCTCCGCCCGTTTCTTCCCTGCCCTGCCTTTTGCCCTGCTGCCCTGCTGCCCTGCTGCCCAACAACCTCACCCTCGGCTGCTGCGATCCCCCAGCCGCCCTCTGACGGCAGTCGACCGCTGCCATCGGCCACATTGTCTGCCGTGTGCCTACACAGTACACACCGAGACAGCTGTGCTTGCCCCATCCCAATCCGCATCAGCAGGCCCAGTCGTCCCCCACAGCAGCGGCACTAAGCTTTTGCGACTTTCCGTCCCGCCCTCCACGCTCCATCCCTACCCACCAGGCGCCCTCACGCCCTCGCCCACGACGCCCAGCCATTCTTGATGGCTCGACCGGCGACGATAGGACCATGAACTCCCTCAATTTCGTCTCCTCCCGCGTCTCTCCCTCCTCCAGCCCTGCCCCTTCGCGTTCCAACTCCCTTGGCTCAATGGGCATCACCGTCACCTCGGAGGAGCAGGAGCAGCAGCAGGAAGCCTCCACTACGGGCCTCGACGATAAACCGCCCAATTCCGCGGGCCCCGACGGTTCCCAGCCCGCTGTCGCCCCGGCAGATGAAGATACGCCTCTGCTGTCAGCAAGCCACCCCAGGGACTCCGGGATAAGGCAGTCGCCCTGGCACCTAATCCCCCGGCGCATCTTCAGCGCCGTCATCGGCTCGCTGCGCTGGGTTCTGTCTACTCTGGCCGCACCCGGTGTCTACCTGATCGCTTGCCTCTACGACGAACACGGACACTTCGCCCCCTGGCTACAATTCAAGAGGCTCTTTGGCGCATATCACGCAGATCCACGGAAGATGGCCGCAGCAATGCAGGAGAAAGCCGCGGTGGAAGACAGGGCTAATTCGACCCGAGGTGAAACAATCAACATAGGCAGAGGGAACGCCATGACAACACGACCTATACCATCTTCGGGCTCCTCAACGTCGGGACTCTCCAGTGAGTCCGAGTCCGAAATGGACAGGGAATCTAGCAGTAGGCATCCGCGGTCCAAGTCCTTGCAAAACTCTGAGGAGATCAGCCCCTCAAGGCGGTCTATTAGGATCAAGTTGCACAATGAGGAATCCCTGCGGCAGCGCAAACATAAAAAGGGGCAGTCGTCCAGCTCTCGCCGAGGCACATCAGGCAATCAGCAGCAAAAGGATATATCGGCGCACCTCAAATCGCCCACGTCTCCTGTTGGTGCCCTGACGAAATATCCCAAGACCCCGGCGCCCCCGAGACCGCTCATCCCACGACGACAACCATCGTACATCAATGTGGAGGCCGACGCGCAGACACCTCAGAAGACCCTGATCCTCGACTTGGACGAGACTCTGATCCACAGCATGTCGAAGGGCGGCAGGATGAGCACGGGACACATGGTGGAGGTCAAGCTGAACACGACTTACGTTGGGGTTGGCGGGCAAGCCAGCATCGGACCTCAGCATCCCATATTATATTACGTTCACAAGCGACCGCATTGCGACGACTTCCTGCGACGGGTGAGTGGCGGCCTAGCATCTGTTGTTGGCAGCAGCCAGTACGTGAGAGGATACTGACAGAGGGCATCAGGTCTGCAAGTGGTTCAACCTCGTGGTCTTCACGGCCTCTGTTCAGGAATATGCTGATCCGGTGATCGACTGGCTGGAATCGGAGAGGAAGTTCTTCTCGGCGCGGTATTACCGGCAGCACTGTACATTCAGGCACGGCGCCTTTATCAAAGACCTGAGTGCTGTCGAGCCCGATCTGAGCAAGGTCATGATCCTGGACAATAGCCCGCTCAGCTACATGTTCCATCAAGGTCAGTAGTCAGGACCGCCCCGCCCCGCCCCTCCCCGCCGGACCCTTTCAAAGGGGGGCAATGGGCCCAACATCCGACAGGGTTGACAGCAGCTGACTGACAGTCGTATAGACAACGCGATCCCGATACAAGGCTGGATAAATGACCCGACAGACAACGACTTGCAGCATCTCATACCGTTCTTCGAAGGTCTCCAGTATGTCTCGGACGTGCGTGCTCTTTTGGCGCTGAGAGGAGGCGAGGACGGCCAGCACATGGTGGTATGAGGATCACATCCCGGCCAAACGGGCCCGGAGAGACAGGGTGTTGTAAAAATCGCCTATCGGGTGGCAGGGGGTCATCTCAACCTCCAGACGGGGCACCGGCAGGGAGCTGAGACGAGGCGACACCAACACGCACTGTCCATTGCCGGGTCTGCATGGCGAGAGTGTATGTGTGTAGAATTGTGCAAAAAAGCAAGTAGAAAGCGAATAGCATTTTGTGCTCGTTTTAGGCCACTGATATTGCGGCGATCCACAAGTCTCCTGCGCCAGTGGGAATGTTCTCTGGATGAGTGGACCATAGCGTCTTGTGAAGGTTGGGGGATTAAAGAATGATGGTGTAAAAAGACGAGAAGCGCTCATCAACACATCGACAGCTTGCCGACATCTATAGGCGGGTTGAGCAGGCGGCGGGTAATGTCATAATTCTGCAATCCGGCTCTTCTTGGACGATGCCCAGCCTAGTGCAGTCAACCCACAGCCTGGCAAGTAAACAAACCCATCGCCCGGCACATATGCCATACAGGTACATGGTTCAGCCCTATGCCAACGAGGCGATTCCAAGATTTGTGGCTCGTCTCGGTGTCATTCGAAATGTACCCATCCACCCATCCATTCCCTGAGTGGCCCGCGCATGTGGCGCACAGACCCCTGCTGGGCGCCAGCTTAAAGAGCTACTCCAAACGGGAGTGGCATCCAAAAGGGAGTGACATCATCGCGCGTCTGACCCAAGCTCCTCTGCTAGCGCCGTGTAGTGCCGATGCGATGCGATTGCGTCTGGGGAAATTGGCCTACGACCAGGCCCGTCCCTACGCCACTCTCAAAGTAGGCCTCACAAGTCCCAGATACCTGGATCGCTCCGGAGGTGGTGCTCAAATCAAAGAGGGCCTAGTTGTGACGTGTGCGGTTGCAGGCTCGCACAACGAGGGCAGCACATTGTAGTAGAGACGAGGAGGCGACCGGGTTCTTGGTTGGAACGCCGGCCAGTTCAGATGGATGGATGATTTGCATATGTGTGTGTACTGGGGTAGATTCTCTGGGCAGGCTCTGTTGCTGGGCCTAGGCCTGGACCAGCAGAACCAGGAAGGACCTGAAGGCAGTGACGAAATCAGAGAGGAGGTTGAGGCTAGTCCTCGCTGGTTGTCATTGCCTCATTACCTGGGTGCTAGGCCCTGCTGGGTGACCAGTGACGACGGTAGAACGTAAGACAAACGGCATCATGGGCGTCCACCTTGGACCTCCCGGTTTAAAAGCCAATGTGCCCGCCTCTCGCTTTCCGTCCTCTCATACTATGCACTCCAATACATCGTGAACCTCAATTCTGACATCTCGGCCATCGATTCTACCTTGTTCAAAACAAACACAACAACCTCATCAGTCCATCATGTCTCTGCACTGTGAGTGTTTTACGCCTGCCATCCCCCCTCAGCCTGAGGACCTCCCTTCCAAACAGACGAGCCTCTCCTGCCGGTGCCCCAACTCCTGCCCCGGGAGCCTCCACCATCAAGCCTGCTCGCACAGGTAGCTAACAACACAACCTTGCAGACCTTCCTCCCGTCAAGCCCTCGGCCATCGCCCTGGGAGCTGTCTTCAACCAGACTGTTGAGACTGCCGGTGAGCATATGCGCCCCGCCCAGCCATCGAGCCACAAGACGCTAACCATCACCAAGTCCTGACCCCTCTGTTCGGCCAGGCCTACCAGAGTGCTAAGCGCGCCAACTCCAACGAGCAGTTCATCCAGTCCAAGGAGGCCACCAATGTTGCCGTGGCTTGGGGCACAACTGTGAGCACAAACCCCAGGAAGGCCACTCCCACGGATGGTATAGATGCTGATCATCGCCACAGGCTGTCGGATCCGCCCTGCAGAGCTATGGTGTTGGAGCCCTGATCAACGCAACTGGAACTTTGTCCTACAAGGGCGCCGCCTACCTTGGCGGCCTCGTCTTCCTGGCCACCTCTGCACCAACAGTGAGCTCTTCCCGTCCCGCCCTCACAACGTCTCCCGAGTGTTGGACTCTTTGCTGACGTTTTTTGACCACCAGTTCATCACCCAAGTGTTCCAAGAGAAGCGCGCTCTCGAGACTGTCGGTATTTCCGTCGTTGCCAAGGCCTTCGAGACCATTGGTCTGGCAACCTTCCTGACCTGGTGGGGCACCCGGACAAACCCCTTCGAGTAAGGAAATGGAAATCATCGCTAGGTTGGGTCACCACCTAGTGACGGCGAGACACAGGAGTTGGGGCATTGTACGATTTAATTTTGGCATGAATTTCGACGTCTAGCAGCGTAGAGAGTCGTAGTCTTCCGAGCCATAAAGGAATCCCTCGTCTTGAGAAGCTGAATAATTCAATCAGGATCAGCATCATCTCGCATGCATCCGTTACCACTGAAGTGACATCTTTTGAGTGAAGACTTCACCAATCCCCCCATACCCCTCCACCGTCGCTTGGCTTCCAACTTGGTCTTGCGGGAGCCCTGACTGGACATGGCCTTCGTGTGGTCGTCGCGAGGCGTGTTGCGTAACGCCGTGGACAGTATGCTCGGCATCTCTCTGCTTCAATCACAAATGTCATGTTGGTTCATGGCCGGCGGCTTCGCAGCGCATTGATAATGCTGCTTGATTCGAAAATGCTAGCCAGCACAAAACACAGCCACCGCACCCGGCCACTTGAGTACACTGTGAACCCGTACGCCCATAAACGCCCGCCTCAGATTTACGCCTGGTATCCCGATTTTTTTCGTTTCTGGTGGTGGCCACATCATCTCCCAAAACCACGCCCTAACCCGACAGCACGTCCTTGAGCTGCTTCGCGGCCTCCTTCTGCGCCAGCTTGAGGAGCTCCTTGTAGGCGTCGGCGTAGCTAGAGCCGTCGTCGTCCTCGTCGTCCTCCGCGGCGGCGGCCTTGCCGGCCTTGGGCTCCTTGCCCTTCTCCTGGATGAAGACGACCGAGGTGGGGCGCTTGGTCTTGGCGGCGCTGCCGAGCTCGAGGCGCGACCTGACGAACAGGTAGGGGACGTTGTGCTCCTCGCAGTAGATGGGCAGGTGCATGATGACCTCGTCGGGCGAGATGTCGCCCGCGATGATGCAGATCCCGGGGACCTGGTCCGCGCTGGCTGGCGTCTTGATGGGCGTCTTGCGGAGCGCCTTGTTCACCTCCTTGACGCCGCGCTGCAGGGCGCCTGCTTTCCGGGCTGTTTTGGGAGGAGAGCAATACGGTTAGCGGTGGTTGTTGGTGATAATGGAGCTGGGTAACTGAGTGCGACTCGGCCTTGCGACTGGATCTCGCAGAGGAGCAGGCTGTGTGTGCCCCGTGTGAGAATGAACAAATCACGTTGCCCGGAACTTACCCTTCTTGATGGTCTTGTAGATCTTCTTGTGCCCCTTCGCATCTGCCAGTGGCACGGCAAAGTACACCAACTGTGTCTTAACCTCGGGGTTCTTGATGTCTTCCACATCGGAGCCGGGGTGGTCGTCGTCGTCATCGTCAGCATTTGCCGAGGCGGCAACATCTGCTTGCAGCTGGTTGTCGAGGGTCTCGGCGACCTTGGCCTTGAGCTTCTCCTTCTCTGCCTTCTTGTCCTTCTTGTCCTTCTTGGACTTGTGGACGCCGTCGGACTCGCTGCGCTTCTTCTCCTTCTTGTCCTTTTTCGAGTCCTTGGACTTTATCTTGACATCCTCCTCGGTTGCCATTGCCGCGGCTGCTGTTGGTATTTTGTGGTTGAGAGGGGACCGGGTGTGTTAGGTGCTAGTGTACCAATGCTGTGATCGTGCAGGTAACAATATGCTTGCTGTGTTGGTTGTTGGAGATGGATTGTCCTCGCCTGTCACAACATTCGACGCTTTGGACTGGGAGCGCAGCATCTCGGCTGGAAATTTTCTTGCCTCTTTTCCGACTAGCTCCCGAGAGTTGTTCCAGCCCCGGCCGGATGGAGCAAAGTGGGGCATTGCTGCAAGTCGAGCTGCTGGGGCCTGGCTGTGGTCCATACCCAAATGCTGCGGGGTCCTGCTCCCCAGATAAACCGAGCGATTGATTGACTGACTGACTGAATGGCTGACTGAATGGCTGGGCACGAAGCAAAAAGGCAAGAAAAGAACCCTGGCCTGTTTCCAGTCATCCTAGAAATGCACAGGTTTGCCGTCTTCATGTGAGAAGGACTTGTCTCAAGCCTATTGTTCTGCTCCTGGCCGCTCAAGAAGGCTGTCCTCGAACACTGACAAAGGCACTCACTCTGGGTGGGGATTGATTGCAGTGTAAGTCGCTTATCTATCTATCCACTCTCGTCAGATGATTCGTTGCAATGCTTCAAGTGCTCAAGCACACAATCCGTGCAGCATCGCTGTTAGTTTCCCCAGCAGGCCAGGGCCTCACGGCGAGATCTGCAGGGCTGAGCAGCGAGCAATCTACTTGGGATCTGGAGGGAGCCTCTGGGTGACCCTGGCATAAATCGCCCTGTTTCGAAACAGACATAGATGGAAAGATCCACACCAACCCACCCCTGTCCCAAGGAGCTTCGCCCTCCGCGTAATGCATGAACCGTGAAAGGGGCCGCTCTCCCTTCATTGCCCAGGGGGAAAACACCACTCCCTCACTACACAATGGCCGAGACCCATGTGAAGAATCCAGGGAGGC
The DNA here is from genome assembly GCA_021399435.1 of Diaporthe sp. PMI_573. Lineage (NCBI taxonomy): Eukaryota > Fungi > Ascomycota > Sordariomycetes > Diaporthales > Diaporthaceae > Diaporthe > Diaporthe sp. PMI_573. The sequence continues at coordinate 3,010,162 of JAJTUP010000002.1, read as the reverse complement.
ACCGGTGCCAGGGATGCCTTTTCCCACCCTCCGCATGGAGGCCGTTATCACCGCTTCCCTAAGAATATGGATGTATGTGGGCGTTGCACTCCGGGGTGGATTCAGATCCCCTATCATATCCCCTTGGTTCATGCTTCGACGCCCCCGGCTGTGCACAGGGGTCTAACTGTTCATCCCTTCTTAAGTGACTCAAAGTGACATTGTACAGAATGTAGTCTCCCCAAAACTCCTGATTGCCTGTCTCTCCTTCTCCCGACTCTGAGGCCCCCTTCTCCTCGACGGCAGGCCTCTAGATAGCACTCATGGATTGAGCACCCAGCAAGCCACACTCTCTTTACACTTCTCATTCACACTCTCATTTACCTCTCTTTTCCAATCAATCCTTTCGACATGGCCGCCATCGCATCTGAGTACCTGGCAGATGTCCTGGAGCCCGAGAAGTTCGCTGCGGCAATCTTCGGTGTCACCCTCGCATTCACCGTCCTCTCAACAAACGCCGTTGGCCTGCGGGCCTGGGTCCGGTTCCGAAAGGGACAGTTCAGCAATGATGACTGGCTGATGTGTACGGCGCTGGTTGTCAACTTGATACATAACAGCATGGTGATGCATGGGACATTTGTCGGAATCGGTTCGCCGGATTCAAAACTCAACCCAGAGTTGGACACCGAGGGCAGAAAGGTAGAGCGGCCGCCCCAGAAGTCGCTGTCAGGCATATGTGCTAAGCGTGTTTCTATAGTACCTCTTCCTCTGGCAGATGTTCTATGCCATCAACCTCGTCTTCATCAAGGCCAGCATTCTCACCACCTTGAAGGGACTCGCCAAGTGGTTGCGATACACGTATGCCATCTGGGGTCTCATCGTGCTCGTGAGCTTGCTCAGCGTCGCGGGCGTCATCACCTTGCTGGCCAAGTGCAGGCCAATCCAGTCAAACTGGACGGGCAATGGCTCCTGCATCGACTCGGACGTCTTTGTTGCCCTCTCCAAGACCGCCTATGCCTTCGACGTGCTGTCCGACCTAGCGATGGCCACCATCTCAACGCTGCTTCTCTGGACTCCGCAGATGCGACTCAGGTCAAAGGTCTTGACAGTGGGAGCGTTGGGTCTCGGTGTAGTGTGAGTCTCGAGTGACCCCAACCCCACCCCCCCCCCCGTCCCGAGCATTAGTCTCATGTTCCGGGCTGACCAGTCGATTGTTTGATCAGAGCCTCCATGGCGTCCTTGATTCGCACAATCTATGCCGATGCGTACAGCTCGGATGACAACTACCTATTCAACACCGGCAAGATCGTCCTCTGGACTGTTGTGGAGTGCGGTGTAGGTATCATTGCCGGTTCGCTGCCGATGTTAGGCCTCTTCCGTGAGTCACGGAGGATTGAGAAGAAGTGGGAAGAGCTGGAATTGCAGCAGAGCCAGGTTGATCTGACGAAGGTTGCCCCGGCCCATTCAAGGGCTGGGAGGGTGTGATGTAAGGAAACGACATACAGAGGGTTTTAGATGGCTCTGTTGAGCTTTTCATTCTCGTCACGCTTGTAGCTGCGGCCTTGATGGTCGCCGGATGATTTCAGTCTCCATGATAACGATTGACGATAAACAGGGGTTTCTATCATATCAATTCTTTCTTAGACAAGTAACAAGAGCGGTTCTCGCTAGCCTTGTCTGTGCGGCTGTCACAAGGCTGTCTATGTTTTCTGGGCCACGTGCCACAGACAATCGTATCCTAAACGTTTACCACCGTATGAAGGGACCGCCTATATACTGCTTAAGAAGTGTAGGTATACGAATCTTTTTTCTAAAAAAAAAACACTACCCACGTAACAAGAGCTGTACATTGTCGTGATTCAATAATTAGGTGTGATTTCTTTCCACATGGAAAGACCCTAGTGTAAGGGGAGGGAATTCCGATGGGAAGAGCTTCATCGCTCCGCCCCCGAGCCCCACCGAGCCACAAGTAAGGCATTTCGCATTAACATCCAAGGTTTGTGCAGGGTAGTCAAATTCCGTAACAAAACATTACTTCGTCCAGCACGATGAATGTCGCAAACCTCGATCACAATACGCGTTGTCAAGAAGCAGAGGTGACAACGAAGGCTTGATGTGCTGTCCCCTTTGCATTTGATTCGTTCCATCGAATGGATACGATTGCAAACTTTTTGATACTGAAGCTGTGTATAGCAACGCTGACCAGGCCGCTCTTGGTTCCTACCAAGGACCTTGGTCAGATACCTGAAAACCACAGCCACGAATTGAAGATACTTTGAGGGATGAGGAAGCCTGAAAATGCTTTTTCGCGTTCTCGAAGCCGTGGGGCTTGGTAGAGGAAGAAATTTCTGATGGTTTGAACAACCATTCGTCTTTGCGTTGCTCCAATGGTAATGCGATGCTCGATGACCATATGATGTTAGCAAATGGATACTTCCCAAATGGATACGTCACAAATGGGGTTGATCACAGAGAATCAATCGGGCACAGTATCACATATTTTCCGGCTTGAAATGCAAAATAGTTGGGACCAGTGTGTCTACGAATTTTGAATCCATTACAGCATATTTTGGCAAGCGATTCTGATCCGTCATCGGTGAAAGCTCTGGCGCGTTGCCTTTGAACCAAAGTATCACCGAGGACATGAAAGACGCCCTTGATGAGATACTGAGGTATCCGAACTCACACAGCGTGGCCAATTTGGTGCTTGGGGTTCCAACACACCTCAACCATCCTGTATTGGGCATGGCTAATCTTCCAGCAGTTGTACAGTGCCCAACGATGCATCTCACGAAGCTTGAAGTGCCAGGTTCAGGTGTTTGCACCAGCGATCAAGCCATCCTTATGGGGAATCGTGTTTCTGGCTTGCTGCACCACAAGTCAAGCTATGTTTGGTTTTCTAACCTCTGTTGGGAAACAATGCCCATCTAATTGAGTTGCCAAAGCCCACACCCTGGTCTCGACACATGTGCTGGAATTTTGGGTCATATTTTCTCCCCTCCCTGTTGATATTGCGATGCTGATTGGTTTGTACAATCGATAGTAGTGCTGAGAAAAAAGCCTAGTCTTTGTCTACGGAATCGCCATCCATCCGCTGCTTGGTATTGTGATCGCCGTCGTTAGTTTGGAAAAGTCATCATCATCTCCGAGGTAAGTATGGCTAGTCTGATCGTTTTTGGCACAATGTTGTCTACTCATCTGTTGGCTGTTCAGCGAGCATGCGCAGGATTCAATACAGCTTACCTTGCGTCTTTTTTCCACATTGTTCGGGAGTGCATTGGTAATCCTTGTGGTCCTTGAAGGATTCAGATCGCACCCTAATTAGACCTGTGTTGTTGTTGTTTCGGCTTCGGGGTGGCTTCGAAACTTGGTGTCAATGCTTGCCACTGACCTGGCCGGCCACACTTCACGGCTCGGCCGGACCGAAGCAATTTGTCCTTGGGAACCTTGGAAGGATTCACGCCCAGCTTTTTCCGAACTGAGTCTAGCTCTTCATATTTTAATTTAAAAAAAATACACACATGGATTGGAGGCAATTTCATTATTGGGCGTAGATATGTTTGCGACCTTTGGCTTCTTGGATTTAATTCGGAATTTGAATTGAGACCGCCGGACTGCAACGTCAACTGGTCACTCCCAGGAAATCAAATCATCGGGCCTAACTACAGCATAATCTCCTGTCTTGACCCATTAATATGGATATTAATCCAAGCCGAGAAATCAATTCCTTGTATGTTAGTGCTGTTCTTAGTCACTGTTTTACTGTATGCTGGCTAGGTTTTCCGGCAGCGATTTTTGAAGTGGCTTGTTGCTGCCCGCCATCCTGAGCTCATTCCACGCTTCCATCATCCTTTCCATTCCTTCATTCCTTCGGAGTCCTATGATGGTTTATATTTCTGGAATCTTTCACGTGCCAACGAGCCCACTGGGAATTTGAACTCCACCTTTGTTCAATGCATTGAGTTGGCGAGGAAAGACGTCTTCAGAAGGATGCGGAGGATCGCGGCTCTTCGATTTGGGCGATCTCCGCCGCCGGCCCATTATAGGGCTGGCTGGCATGGACAAATTAACCCAAATATTTGGATTCGACGCCAGGGGCTTGCTGACTGTGAGCTGATGAATCCGGCTGTCTGGTTCGGGATTTGATACCAAACCACATCAGCCTCCGACGCGAAAAGGCTTCGCAACGCTGACGCGTCGCTGAGCTTTTTCTCTGCTTGCAATCATATCAGAAATTTAGAATTCTCGGTAGCTGCGTTGTATTTCCATAGACTAACGCTTATCTCATGTCAGCATAAGGGGTCATACGCATGTGCTGTATTATTGAATGACAACGCGACACAAAGTATTATCATCAATGCCACATGAGTCATCAGGATTACAATTCAAGCTGAGGCCAAGTAATCGCTGTAGAAATTGGGCACTTGAGTAGACTCTGGATGCATCACAAGTGAGGCTCAACAAGATCTGACACGGAGCCTTTGAAGAGATCCCGTGGCGCTTGATCCCGAACACAACTTAGCACCTAGCTTGCTGAAGACGGTCGCTTCGTTTTGATGTGAACTCGGGGGGGGGGGTCCTCGTGCTCAAAAGGAGTGATGGCTGGGTAGTCCGCTGGGGCATTGTGATTATTCCTGGGTTACCTAGGTAGGTACTTGGAAATGGACGAGGGCCGTGGCTAAGTGATTGAGCAATAGTTTACTATTGCTGTGTGGCTTACGCATACCAAAGTTGACAATGAGGCTTTCTTGGCCTTCATAGACGGGAGCGTAACTTTACCAATGAGTTCACGTTCGTCCGACCTCTCATCGTGGACTAGAGTACGCATATTGGTGTTCGCCTCACTAGTCTCGTCACACGAGATTTGCCCTATGGGCGACCAAGATGAGATGTTGCGGCTTCTAGAATCAATAGTGGTTGGCAAAAGTCCGAGGAAAGCGAGGTCTGTCGTCGGCTATCCAATATGGTTGGACAGTCGGGCTCTGTTCTCATCTCCGCGAGTCCGCAATGATGATTTATTGCAGTCATGCTGAGTCGAGTCTCGATCTGACGACTACTTTTCCCGCTGAGCCCTTGCATCAGGTATCACGTCTCATGTTTTCTATTCGTTGCTCACGGAATGGCAACCATCTCATGCGCTACTGTTCAAAACCTGAACAGCCATCCTGACGGCCACCTCATGCTGCGCAAAAGTCAAAAGAGTAGCGGCATGTTTCGAAGAGTGCATGATGAAATACAAAGATTGGGTCCTTTTTTGTATATGCTGTAAGCCACTTTGTTAGCCCTGGGCCTGAGAATAGGGTTACCTTGGGGTCTGTATTGTACAGTAGAGCGCATCCGCCAGGGATGCATGCGGGAGTGCGGTCATGGCCGCCCATCTTACAATCCATCATGTGCGCATCCGAAGGATTGACCCCACGCCCATGATAGGCTGAGGGATGCCCCCCCCCCCCAGATCCGTATTCCGACCAGTCGAATCAGACGAAGCAATACTGTAGACGATATCAAGAAATATTTGCATACGGTTTATTCCCAACTAGTCCGGCTGGGGGCAAAGAGGCCAAAGTCGTGACGCCGCCAAGTGATTATCCACGTGGCTGAATGCATGCGCAGGCATATGTGTGTACAGGCTGTATGGGGCGACTTGGTGGCTTCCATTAATAGAGAAGAGATGGCGAGGGGGACCGGGGGACAGGGGGACAGGGGGACCACAAAACAGCATGGGGTTGCAAAAGCAAGTTCTGTCAAGAGGGCGCCCCCAGAACGGCCATGTCTGAAATCCGGGATGGAAAGCTGGGGGCTGCTGCGGGCAGCCGCTCTCAGGTGGGCTGATGCGGCCTGTGCAACATGAGAGGCGCGGACAGGCGCGGCGGAAAGTCTCTTGATAGGCGCAAGCTGGGCAGCACAAACTTAAAAGTGACGGGAGGCCGTATTGGCCTGGGCGAGACGGGGCTAGTTCCGGAAGACATGCAAGCATGCTATGTAATCTGAATCGGACGGGGTCCATGTGCATGGTGAAGCTGAGTGCTGACGCAAATGCTGGGGCTGAGGCGGTTTTGGGGGCGGTCGAGCAGCTCGCGCAGGCGTGTTTGCCGCCAGATCCTTGGTGGGAGGCGACCGCTTGTCCTGAACGAGGCATTAGTCAGGTGGGGATCAGCAAGGTAACAAAAGTCAAGAGGCGGTCTGGATAACAATTTGCGCCTGCGCTTGCGCTTGGATGCCGCCGGCCTTGGATCACGTCCGTCGCCGTCACCAGCGAAATCCTCACATGGTTGTTTGCTCGCCTGGGTCGCGCGGGGGCGGGTCAGAAGAGAAACTGGCAGCGGCGGGTCATCAGAGTCATATCATCAGAGTCATATACGTGTCGCAGGCGCCTGAACATTCATTACTGTAGGCATTGCGGGTGCATATCCACGACACTGTGTACCCGTTGCCTGTTCACGTCATGTGTCGTCGGTCCCGTAAGGCTGAGGCGGTACAGGGGAAGCCCGGCTTTAAATCCACCTTGTCTGGTCCGAAAAGCAGGTGGCTGGAGCACGGCGGCCAGGGGTGCTGTGTATTGGCTGTCTGGAGGTCGAGGCTCGCTTAACGAGACGTCCAATGAGGACTGTCCCAACCGGCTGGGACCGCCTGTCTCAGTTGTGCCCATGGCCCATGGCCCATCGCCAATGTACCGATACTTGGTGTGGCGTACCCGTACCTGGTGGGGAGGCGATAGACAAAGGAGAGGGAGGCGAGTCCAGCAACATCTTGTCAGCTGAAATGAAGACTCTGTTGAGTCTCGAGTGGCAAACAGACATGAGCCTGAGGGCGGCTCCTTTTCAGCTCGAGCATGTGGCTGCCAGCAGCGGCACCGGCAGCAGCAGGCGGTGAGCCCATTTGACCTGGGGCCGCTCGCTCGCTGACAAGTTTGATCTCCAACAAGGGAGATGCAACACTGGACAGAGGCACAGAGGCACAGAGGCACAGAGGGGATGACTGCCTCCAGGGGTCGGTCCTGTAGGGCTGAATCGCGCCGATTTGCGCCAAGGGATAGGCCTCTGATCCCGGACATATTGCAATCTTCCAGCATTAGTGGACGTCCCGTCGACATGGGACAGCGTACTTTTGTATCTGTTCTCCTCCTTCCATTGGCAACCAACACGCAACCAAAGTTCCATCATCTCACACTCCGGCAGCCAGAGCCACACCCACTCCCACTCCCACACCCACACCCACTCCCACTACTGCTTGACCACCTCGGCTAACAAGGGGGGTTAAAAAAAAAGAGGAGATCGTGCGGTTGCACATGCAACTGCATGCAACCAACCCGCAGCCAGCCGTCCTGCCGTTCTACGCGTGACCACCACGATCTGCCCCATTCCTGCAGGCACAGAATGCGATACATGCACACACCAGAGGTGGGTATGGTACATACATGTGTACATTCATCCGTACACGTGCAGCACGCACGGCTCTGCTCAGTCGCTGGACAGCACCCAACGACACGGGCTGGTTTTCCGACGGTCGGACTTGGATCTGCGAAGCGCGGCTCCAACGGTCAAGCCACAACAGGAGGCAACAGGGAGGATCTTGATAGCCGCGAACTCCCGGTCGAATCGACAAAGGCCGGGCTCGATGCCATGGCTCACCTCAGCCAAGGACAGGCCCGCTAGGGCCCGTTAGGCCGGGCCGGATGACCAACTGGGGACGGACGAGACAATGTAATCCTGCGGGCGGAGAAAGGAGGTAGGTTGGTTTTTTTTTTCCATCATACAACCCTCGGGCCCAAGACCATGGCCTCACTTGACTGGAGGTGAGGTGTTGGGCCAAAATTCCAGTCCGGCGTTAAAGCAGCTTGGCCCGATTACGGGACCGACTCGGAAACATGAGCAATTGGCCCCCTATCCTTCTCAGCCAACAGTGGTCATATCCCCGCCCGACCACCAGACTCAGTCATGCGGGTCAAGAGGGCAGCTGAAACATCAGGACTATCTTTGCAACGGAACCACCCATTTCGTCGTGGACCGCCGCTGTCTGTCCATGGCACAGCGGAGGCGCGCTCGTGTCGTGTCGTGTCGTGTCGTGTCGTGTCGGTTGTGGCGCGCGGTCCCCGGCTCAGTCCCGGCTCAGCACAAATTGTCTCTGCCTGCCCAAGCGCAAACACGAAGGATACCATCGTCTGGACACGATACCACTCCAGGACTCGGCCTAATGCCGTGATAATGCAGCCTGAGCTACTTCCATCCTTGCCCTTGACCAAGTCTCTGCTGACTGTGGGGCAGGAAGCAGGTGTCCTAATTATTTTGGACCGTCCCAGACTCCACGCCTGCAGCGCCTTCTCTCATCACCCAAGGCCCCAAGGGGTCCGAGCAGCGGCGCGGCGCAACGCAGCTAATGGTGAACTTGTACACTAGTTGAACTGCAGCCCTGCGGTGCGGTTGTGCAGGTGGCAGGGTCAGGGATCATAGCACGCTGACATCCGGCCCACCTGGATGGAGCCCTGCTATGGGGTGCGAACCCTCTCTCAAGCTTCCTTCGCGTGCATGCGGTAGGCTGCAGCATGTGTCTTTCCCGGTACATGGATGACGATCGCCTCCATGATCTGGGGTTGGACGGCGTTTACCAACATGCTGCCTGACCCCAACTGGCCTGCACCGAGAAGGCGTCTACAGGGTACACTTACCATGTCCACTACACTATGTATCCAGGTAGCCAGTTCCGTGGGCGACTGGCCTGCCAGTTCTTTACCGCCCCTGGTCCCTTTGCTCTGCTTTGCCGCCCCAGGTCGCAGACATGGCTTGCTTGCTTGTCACCCATCGTCCTCACCTCACACCTCACCAACCTCCTCCTTCTCCTCCTGTCAAGCTCCGGCAGATGTTTATGGGGAGCCACTGCGCAAACTCATCCATCCTCATGACCCTTCTTACACCGCGCGTCAGACGGTACCAGGCTATTGGCACTGTCTCAAGTGAGCCTTTGCTACTGTACCATACGGGCTGACTGGAAAGCGGCCCGCTTTTTCGATCCATGCTCACTGGCGTGAGACTCTCTCAGTCTCTCTCAGTCTCTCTCTCTCTCTCTTTCTCTCTCTGCCCCAGATACCTCGCCGTTCGCAGGGGCCCGCTCCCTTTCAGACGAGCTTGACGTTGCTAATATCGCCGATCCACTTCCTCTGTGGTATATCAGGTTGGCGCTTCCACTTCCTCCCATCATGTCGGTATATCTCGGAGGCTCCCCCATGCCCTTTCCCCCGTCCCTGGCCTCCTGCCACTTCTGTTTTTCTTATTCATCGGACTGTCTGAACGGTCTGCTCGATCCCTACCGTCTGCAGCGGCATATAAAAGGATCACATTCATGTATCACCCACCTCTGTCGCATTCCTTCCGCTTCTCTGGCCTACGACGGATCTTGTTCGGACACTCGGTGCGTCTGGGCTGCAGCAGCGCGTCTCACCGCAACGGCTGCCTCTACTCGCGCTGCCGGTAGCAGACGCGTGACACTCGAGCCCTCCACTCATCTGTCGTGTGAACTCACCCCTTCATACTGCGTCCAGAGAAGGAATACCCGAGCCTGCCGATCTTCGTGGGCCAGTGTCCCGGCCGGGGAAAGGTACCACCACCACCACCACCACCACCACATCGTTGATTGCTCTTGGCCCCTTGATTCAGCATCGACAAGTAAGCTGCAGGAGACATGCCTGTCCTCACATCAGCCGGCAGCGACTCGGATTTCTCCCAGCTCAGTGGTTATCTTCATGGAGGCCAGTCAGTATTTTTCAGATCTAGCCTACTGCTCATCTGCACATTCACGGCTGCATTCGCAGCCTTGTACCTCCTCCAGAAGCTCGTGCTGCCTCGCTTCTCAGCGCCGCGCCTTGGGCACTATATCAGCGGCAATTCCTGCCCGCCACGAGGATCTGCCTCCTGGATCTCGTCTGACTCGAAGCCGTACCTCGAAAGCACCTGGGCAGAAGCCGGACAGGGACAGGGTCACTACGAAAAGCAGGCTAGCTGGGCCATAAGCAGAGGGGAAGCAAGTGGCACAGCGCCGGCGGGATTGGGTGAGCCCGTCGAAGGAAGCAGCTCTAGGAGCATGGAACAAGAAGAGGAGAAGACAACGCACACCGGAAGTAAAGGGTCACGTGGGGTCAGCAACGACTCGAGCTACGGCACCGGGCAGGAGTCAAGTGGCCTGCCTCATCCTGACCTTCCTCCCTTCCCCGCCGCTGCTGAGGAGAGCCGTCATGCCAGAGCATCATCATCACTCCACCATCCACCGCCCTTGGGCGGTGTCGCCGATGAATTTTCCGGCTCCACCGAGCAAGAAAAGGATAGCATGGATGATGACGTCGTCGCGAGCCACTGGGGCTATGGAGGCTTTATGACCACGAGTCGCTCTACGGCTCCCTTTTTCAGCCATCCTTATGGCGTGGCGGACGACTTGGGAGTGACATACTATCCGGATGGAGGTCTCAGTGCGCTTTCTGTGGTGGGAAGAGGGACATCGACGCCGCAGCATCTCGGATCGGACTCCACTAGACAACCACAGTCTCGGACCACGACATCCTCGAGGCGGACCACAGGCTCGTCCCGTCGCGGCCGCCAAATGTCTTTTGATCATCGCATGGCAATTGCGAGACATAGGCAGTCGACTCCTGCCGAACTGGAATCCGTCACCATCGACTCCTCAGGCTCGGGATACTACCCAGAGCAGACACCTGGCTACACCATGGCGGGGAGAAGTCCGAACGCTGAGGGTTCTGGAGAAGAAGCTCAGTACGCCTCAAGCAACTACTCACTTTCCACCAGCTCGTCCAGGCGGAGAAGCCTTGCACGTAATGTTCCCATACCGGAAGGCGCCGATGGATTCAGCTCAGCCGGGCCCCTAGACGAATACCTAGGCCCTAGTCCTACCGCCAACAACTCGTTCTCCCCCTCCTCATACCCACCAGCCTCTCCTCTCCTGCCTCCTCCACCGATAACAGATTACGCCTTCGACCCGGCCGCGGTCATGTTCCCCGGACCGGGCGCAGTGGACGGAGGAGTCAGGGTAGTCTACGAGGACTACGGCCACGACCACGACCACGACCACGACCACGGCCACGGCCACGAGGACGCTGGTCACAGTGAAGCCACTGCCGCCGACTCGTCCAGCCACGCTGGTGGTAGCAGCTGGACGAGGCACACCCGCGTTTATGGTGGAGGCGGTGTGTGTCTTGCCTGTGCTGCCGCCGGGGGTGGTGGGTTCTATGGTGCGAGGGTCCGACCCGAGGACAAGCGATGACAGGTGCAGGGATTTTTGAGGGCGGCGTTCATTCCATTGCAAACTGTTTCACGAAATGGCTTTTGTTCGGTCGTGGTTGCATCGATACCGTTTCTTTTGTGAGGCTTAGGTATAGATACCGATCTAAAAGACGGGGACGGGGGCGTTTTTCGTTGTGTGCTTTGCTTTCTTTCTCGCACCCTGTTTCTTTTTCTTCTCTCTCTCTCTCTCTCTCTCTCTCTCTCTTCCTTTATTGATAAATATTATTTTCATGTTTTCGTCAATTTCAACTTCTTCCGTCTGTATTCAAGCGCAGGGGAGGTGGCAGAAGTACCCCTAACGTTGAGGAGGCGATTTGCTGCGATGACGGTGGCGCTCATGTTGGACGATGCTCATGACGATGATGACTTGAACGACTCTCATGATTACTTGATTTCTATTTCCCCCTGTGTTTTGGTACTTGGTCGAGGTCTCATACACGGTACATTTGAATACCCGGACGGCAGCTTGGTTTTGGGCGTTCGCGTGGCAACTAATCCATGTGTCGTTTCACGGAACTTTGTTGGGCTTGAGTTGTTTGATGTCACACAAAATAAACCCGAGGTTGCAAAATGTTTTTCTTGTCTTCCTTTCATGGCATGGTATTGTTAGGTCTCATGGGCATGGTATTGGGGATGTATAATATGCCCCCCCCCTCCCTGTGCCAATCTTCTCTTCAACTCACGTATAGGCAGACACAAAAGCTCACGAACCTCCAAAAAGGCCACCTAGATTATTTTCATTAATTGATGCAGGATATGAATCCAAATAAATTGGGATGCGAAAATAAATGAAGCCGCGTGTACATACGCATGTTTGTGGTGTGTTCTTGAATCTGACTAGAATTTTGCTGACCCCTTGCCTTGGTTCAAGAACCTGTCACCCATCCTTGAGAACTCAGGGGGGGGGGGATGGAAGAAAAACGAGATTCTCCTATGAGGTTTGTTAGATCAAGGCCTGGCCAACGTGGGACGAATGGATCCTTGTGATCAAATCGTCTGCTGATAGGGGTTGTATGATGCTCCAAGGTCGATATTTAGTTCTCAAATCCAGCCGACGGCCACTCACGGGCAGCAGCGTGACTAGTTTGACAACGTTGAACATGAAGAGCCTAGCTTGTCAAGTTTGTGGGTAAAGCTTACCACGATGGTTCACACTGCATATGATTTATTTTAGAGAGAGGGTGGGTCTAATAGGAAGGGACTAAATATTACTCAGTGCACAGTTATATGTACTCGCTGTGACTTTTGGGGCTAATATCAACAGTATATCCTATATGCTAGAGTGGTTTGGATCATTTTGTGGCACCAGGGAAATATCTACTGGGGGGAAGGGGGTTCTGACCAAGTTACAGGCTTAAATCACTAATTGTCATTCAACTGAACTTAAAGAATATATTTTATTCTTCATGCTACAGTGGAAAGTCGCAGGTGACCTTTCCCGATCCTTATCTTCAATTCCGCAGCAACATAAATCTTGACGTCTCTTGTGTGGGCTGTTATTAGGATATATTGGTCATTGGGCTCGAATCTGAAGGGGGCCTTGTCACAAGTTCGGCTTAGCAGAGCTACAAAGATGTGAGCACAATCGGTGGCTAGCTCTTGTAGGGCATCGACCACGTCGTCAGTGGCATCACCGCCTTTTCTCCAGCCGGTCGACGACAATAATAGCTTGTGGACACAACTCCTCGGACATCTTGCCTATCTTCACACGAAGCTTCCCAGGATCAGGTTTCCGTGGTAGCCCTGCCGTTGGACGCAGCTAGTGATAGTAACCCTACGTGATAGCAAAAGCCTCGTTCTTTGGCTTTGGAGATCAAGCACAAGGAGTATTTGGTTGAGGGCACAAGAGACCCTTATCCCCAGTACAGTATTTAAGGTAGTCAAGTAAACACACATTCAACATGGAGAACCTCACGCATAGCCATGGAATCCAATTGCGGCGTGAATCCCAATCTGACTTCCTCCGGCTCCAGCCTTGCGCTTGGGCAGATTGAATGCCAACATGGCCTGTCAACCTCTGTCATTAAGACCACCTGCTCAATGTGGTGAGTCCCCTGTTGGAGGGTGGCCTCCAAGCTGAGCAACGTGGTGCCGAGCTTGACAATGTGTGAGAGTTCCGGCATCAGGAAGGCAGCACTCTGGAACCACCTGTCATTAATTTGTCCCAAATGTGGCGAGCGCCAGTCCTTTGCCTGGCCCAGCCTCGTTTTCCTGTCCCTAGCCAGCCACAATAGGCCGCGCAGCCCCATGCCGGCTGCCTCCTCCCTTGACGGCATCTTCTGTCCGAATACACTCCTCTTCCCGGCTTCCGCCTTATGCACTGTGTATACCTCACGGTTGGACACCAGCCTCTTTGTGTGCAGATCAATGACTTGAAAGTCGGCCGTGTTGGAGACCGAGTTTGCGCACTCTTCCTCTGTGAATCTTCTACCATCTCCAGCCTGCAGAGCCACGGTATGGTGCTGCCAGGGCATCACATCGCTGGTGAGGTTCATTCCCCCAGGCCCCTGACACACTACCAATCCCAGGAAGATGTCCTCGACAGAGCTAATAGGAGATTTCAGTTGCCTGAACCTCATCTCATACTCCATGGCTGCACGCAGGTCGCGTTCACCCAGCTGACCCTGCAACCAAATCCGCTCGCGTCAGGGCGTCATCAAGCGCACTACACGCGTTGCTGTTGACAATAGGCACCTCCAACAGCTGCCAATTGTCAGGGATATCCATCATGACTACTATCGGATTGCCGGCGCCAGTATAGGAGGGCTGGATTCTGCAGTTCAACTATGCAGCACTCTTGATGCTTCCTCAGAGTTGGTTTCGCTGAAGTGGCCAACCCCTGACTCAAATACCTATTGCGCCCCTGAGTAAATATTGAACGTACACACAAAAATGCTTCAATGAGAAAAGATGGTGGAAAACGCAGAAAGGATGCAGAACAATGCACTGGCTAGCTTATGGGATGTGTTTTATACATATATGCCCTGCGAAGTAGGGCTATGATAGGTAAGCTGTTCCATGCCTGGGCTTGAATGGCGATATCTTGTTAGATTGATACTCAACCTACCTCCCACCCGAGCCCGTAGCTCAAAGAGTAGCCAAGGGAGTTTGGATCATATTGACCACCTCAATCACTCAAAGTTGTGTCCAAAACACGCTACACTGTCAGCCACTTGCCAATCTGTTTGGATGACCGGATTTCACATCCAGTAGTTGGTCAGTCTGTATCGCCGAGTCCTCGTCCTCCCCGCCCCCCTCGGCCCGGCACCGCGAGAGGACATGGTTAGATGCGCAATTACCCTTCCAGCAGCCGCCTAGTGCGTGAAACTGCAATGAATCCTGTCCCTTCTATTGTGTCTTCTCGCCCGAGGATTTGTCTTTCTTAATATCCATCAAAACGGCGATCACACCGAAGACTGCTATGAGAGCAACATCCATTGGAGATGAGCAAGCCAGTGGGAAGACTTGGACTCTTTCCTGCTGCTTCCGGAGCCTGCGCCTGCATCCCCCTGTGCTATTTGGTGCACACCTCCACCAGAGTCCTCAGTGTATTCCACCTCAAGATCCTTTGCGAAATATTTCTCCATTACTGCCCTCGGGCTCTGCGCAAGCGCGACAGATGAATATTCCTGCACGAGCCACATGCCAGTTGGAGTGAAGCCGCTGAAGATGCCGACAGGAGGGATGGCAAAGCGTCGCTCGCGGAGCTTTCTTTTCACCAGTTCGTTCACCGGTTCGTTCATGTTGGCTCGCTCACCCAGGAATTCCTGGGATATCTCGATATGGTGATCAAGTCTGGCCCCGGCGGAGGCCTAGTACGGCCCTGCCTTATTTCCGCGGCCAGGATTGTCGTGCCGCATATAACAAACTGGTCTGTCTCCGTCACGATGCGGTGCAAGGCCTTTGCTTGCTTGGCCGTCCAGAACTTGACCTAGGCCGTCCCTCTTACCACACCACAGTTGAGGATACGTCCCGCCTTGAACCCCCTTAGAGCTTCGGTGAAATCAAATGGTCCTGCTTGGATTGGTACATGCCGCAGCACGACCACGCGCGCTTCCATCTCCCGCTCGGCTTCTCTGGCTTGAGCAGCAGCTTTCCTGCGGTCAGCAGCCTGAGCTGCCTCCCTTGCCTCCCTCCCCTCGGGCTTGTTCTTCTTAGCCGCCTTCGCTGCGTTGACGGCAGCCCTCCTCTCGGTCTCCTTCCTGATCTCCTCGGCAGTCGGCCTTTCGGCCTCTGCTTGCCTCTGCTTCTTCACCTCAGCCGTGCGTGCTGCGCGGTCGGCCAGCTTCTTGGCCTGGCGTTCTTCGTCTCTCTTCTTCGCTCCGGCGGCCTCCTCGGCTGCCTTGGCGCGTTTCGCTTCCTCCCGTTGCTCGCGTAGCCGGGTGGCCTGCCGAGCAAGCTTGGCCACTCTCAGCATATCGGCTGCTCGCTCCTGCCCGGCTGTGCTCGCCTGCGCGGGCATGTTAAACCCATGATACGCATCATACCTTGCCTTCTTCTCTGGGTATCTTCATATACGACCCGCAGCTTGAACCTAGAGCCATAAAGAGCTTGGCTTCCTGTGTTGCTAAAAGACCACTGTCCTACTTATGATGAGGTTTGAAGACGGTAGGAGTGGTTCAGGCAGAATGGGTCAGCTGACTCCGTGGTAATGCTCGATCTCTTCCTTGGACTTGTTGCCATTGATGTCGGAATGTAACGCGAAGTTCTTTGCAGCCCACGCCTTCTTGATTACTTCAATTGAGGCACATGTTTTTACGCCGAGCGTCTCGTAATGCCAGGGGTCTTTGTAGTCGGGGTCTATATCGTTGGACACGAACCTCACCTGCTGACGTGTCACCCGTGGCGCCGCGTTGGTTCCTCTGTGGCCGAGGACGTGGCAGCCGAGGCGGCGCGACAGCCCACCAGCCGGTCGAAATCCCAGGCTCGGGAGCGTGGCGAGGAGGAGACTGGTCATGATACGACGCAGCGTGAGTCACGAGCTGGGTGCAGGGTGCACCAGGACCGCGTGGCGCGCGTCCTGAGGTTGTCTGGTAGGCGGGCCGCACCCAACGTGCCGAAACCCGCGACATGCGGCAGGACGAGAGGCAACCTGCAGGACCGAGTGGCCGGGGTTGCTGTTCTCACGGTTTCTTTCGTCTAATATTTCCCTCACCAACGCCCTATCATCCCATCATGTAAGTGCAAGTGCAGTCATTTTCTGCGTAATCGGCTGTCCGTCTACTTTCCTAGTAATGCCACGGCAACCCAGCCAACAAAAGGGGCACGTCAGCCCCCAAACTAGTAATCTTGGTATCTCACAAGGCCGTCGAACGCCGCTCTAACACCCCGTGACCACCGATGAATCCAGATCATCAAACCGCCAAACTCCGTTGCCATCACAGGATGATGGCTCGCGAACAAGCATTTTACACTACAGACCGTCCCTCAGAAACCAACGCCTTACGCTTGCGGCGTCACTGACCTCCAAAATCGTGGAAGAGGCACCCTATTCCCCATCAGAAAGATCCACGGCGAGTGGCTCCCCGTTGCGCGCCCGGGAGCCATTAGTGTAGTCGACCTCGTACTGGATCTCCCGAATCATGTTATCGAGGTTGTCGTCGAGACCGGGCGCCTGTTGGCCAAGGCAAAGCTGGAGCAAGTACCGGTAATTCTCGATGGCTTGGCCCATGCCCTTCAGTCCTGTCGCCTCCACGAGGTCCTCCTCGAGCGCGCGCAGGTCACGAATCCTGTCGAGAAGCTCCGATGCCAGTTGTCGCCGCTCGCTGTCGTCGTCAACGCTGGTCGCCTGGCTACTCGCGCCCTGGCTGTTTCCATTGACCTGCATGCTAAGCTCGGTGTGGACCTTGCCTTGGACTGCAATGCGGTTCTGATACTTGAGCATAGAGTTGACTTGGGTGCGCAGCTGCGCAGCCTCAGCCGTCGTCTTCGCGCCGACCTCATCCGGCTCGAGCATAGACTCGTGACGGCGCAACTCCTCCATCTGAGCCGCAGCCTCCTCCTGGGTATTCTCCAGTATTTGACGAACCTCTTGTTCAGCCTCGTCCTTCTCCTGCCACTCGTCCTCGAAGATCTGCGCAAGATGTCTACTCTTTTGCAGTATGCTGGGGGCGATGCGCTTCTGGACGGCTTTGGCAGCCTCGGATCGGAATTCGGCATTCTTCCACATGTCCTGCAGCGCGTCGCTCACGCTTGGTCGCCGAGGTGGAGGGGCGAACGGTGAGGACGATGGCGGAGGCATGGCGGACCGAGACCGGATACCTTCGTTGAGCTCTCTGATCATCTCCTCGGCATGCATGCCCTTGTTGTTGCGGATAGAAGTCGATGCGCCGCGGCCGAGCAGCGAGCGGATGATCTTGGTGTTCTTGTTTTCAGCAGCAAGGTGGATCGCCGTGTCGCCGTTGGCGTCCTGGGCGTTCACAAGCTGCTCGACGAACGCGGCCTCGTGTGTGTCCTGTAGTTTTCCAAGGATGGTTTCGACGTAGTACCGAGCAGGTCTCCGATACTTGACCGAGACGGCGTGCGAAACAGCATGATGCAAAACGGTCCGTCCCGAGAGGTCGCGCTCTCCGATGCTCTCTCTCAGCTCTTCCATTATGGCTGGGAATGTCTGCTTGTCGAAAGCGTTCGTGAAGTTGACTGCATGCATCATGGGAGTCTCACCCCGCATGTTTCTCGCGGCAATGGCTGGACCGAAGCGCTTCATATGCTTGACTCCGTCAATATCACCCATGGCCGAGGCCCAGTGCAAGGCCGTATTCTGGTGCTTGTCGATGGGGAAGTCGGGTCTGAAGTTCGTAGGGGGCTCCGGGCGCGGGGCGGATGAATCGCGCATGTCCAGGGCGTAGTAGTCGAGGAGCGCCTCGCCATACATGGTGTGCTGCCTTCTCGTCAGCATCTTGGGGGTCCAAGTCTCGTCTCGAAGCATGGGGTGGAAGCATACCCTGTGCACAATCATCCTGTCTGCATCGTCCTCAGCCATGTAACTGCCAGAGGCGACAGTCTGATCGTCCGGCGTGTCATCCCGAAACGCGACAGAAGATCGGTCCAAGTCCTCCGCGAAGGGGTCTAGAATTGATCAGTACCCGATAGAGCAGCAGCAGCATGCTTAGATGATCTCACCATTTCGCTTTCGCTTCTTGGCGGCAGGTCCAGGTTGGGAGACAGCGGCACTCTTCTTGGGCTGTTTCGGCTTGCTGACATGTCGTGGAGCCGGAGGGGGGGTAACAGCGCCGGGCACGAAGTCGAAGATGGGGCCAATTCGGTCGAGAACATTGTGCTGTCGGGCCAACTCTTGCGCATCTGCCAGAGGCAGATAGGTTCCTACAGCGATGGAATCAAACGGTCAGCAAGTCTCCCAAGAGAGTGGAACATGGCAGCAATCAAGCGAGCACATTGGTTCTTTCGTACCTTGAAACTTGCCGTAGCCTCCCTGAACCTTCTCGTGGTTTCCCTTTTGTACGTCGCGCTCGAGAATTCGGGTTCTCGCGGGCTTGTCGAAGCCGGCGGCTTTCAGGATGTGCGTGGCATTGACCCAATTGTCGGACTGACGTCGCATCACATGCTCCCTCTTCGCATCTGGGCCTACAAATTGGAACTCCCAGACGGGGTTCTGTGACGTTGCAAAGATTAGTGGGGACTGGCCTGGACAGCGATGCGACGAGTCGCCTCGGCCAGGGGAAGGGAGGGGACGCGAAGTCAAATGCAAGACGGAGAGGAATTGTGGGCGAAGAAGATCAGACTGACCCCATTGTATGTGGCGGAGAAGATACCATCGCCCGCGCCATTCGCGGCGGCCATTTTGGGAATGTGCGTCAACGGTTCCTACCGTGATTTTGTTTTGAGGGAGGGAGAGAAGCTGAGAGGATTGAGTTGTTGTGGAAATCGCGGCGGTCGAAATCGTAGTCGACGGCGCGGTCACAACGGTTTGGTCAAGGCGGCCAAGGGCAGTCGCAACAGTCAAGGTTCGGGTCGTCCGGCCCAACTTGCAGCCTGACACTCAGACAACAGGGTGCTCTCGAACGAGTCGACCCTGATTGTGTGGGTGACAACGATAAGGCCGCCTGGAAAGAACGTCGTCGTGCGCGTCAGAGTGAAGAGAAGGGAGGCAAACGATGGTGTCTTGCTGGCCGCATGCTCTGAGCGAAAGCAGGCGGAAGGGGACAGGTCTTGGTGGTGATGGTGTAGAGAGCGAGCCAAGGGTCCAGGTCAAGGGTCTAGCTCATTCACTGCGACCGTTGGGGAGGTTTAATTGACGGTGTCGCGAAACTTGCAGTTGACGCGTTGTTGGCAGGTTGTGCGCGTCTCGCCCCGCGTCGAGCCGGAGAATGGGGAGCCGCGCATGACAAAGGGGGACCTTGCGTGCTTGCCTAGGGGGTGGTTGGCGGGATTGATCACGTAAGCACGGACTGGGGAGACGGTCCAACTGGGACGTGAATTAAGCCAGCCCCTTCCATCACTTCACGCTAGCAGCAGGTCAACAACAGCTTTGGTCCTGTTGATAATGACAATAACATCCTGTGACGTGGGATGAGTGTGCCAGAGCCGCAATCTTTGTCCGTGTCTGCAACATGTGCAAATCCCCAGCAGTGAACAGCTACCTAAGCAGGTGGTAAAGCAATATCCACCCGGCCAAATGAGACGATACAGGCCACATACCTCTAGCCTGCGCACCTTGGTATGGCTCAAGCTCTGCGACCAGCCCCAAGACGCTCACTGTGTAAATGTCATGGTCAACCAATTGTGCTCGCCATGGCTGCCATACCACTCGCAGTTTCTTTACGATACTTACTTAAACAACCGTAATGTGTGAGCAATCTGCCAACCACAAAACCATCTTTGTTTTTGTGGTTTGATAATCCTCAGCTTGAGGCTTGCGAGATCTACAGTCCAGTACTGCCAGAATAGGGAGTCAAATGAAGCGGGCGCCTTCGTATTAAGATATGGGGGCGACGATACGAACGCAGCTAGATGTGTGCATCTCACTCAGCGGCAAACATAGCCCGCTCAACCAGACTTACTCGTCTGTGGGGATCTTCAAGCTGGCCTTGTTGCTGTCATCCACGGGAAACAGTGAGGGCACAAAGCCCCCTGCAGGCTATGCTCTGCCAGCTTGCACCTGTGGTGTACGTGAGGGAGATCAGGAGATTGAACCAGCGAATGGGAGGGAGGACAATTTGCACATGGGTATCCAGTCCGCAACCTGGCTTAAGAGCACCTTTCAGGATGTTGCGCTTGATGGGTCGGCTCGTCACCATAAGAATTCGATCGGCAGCCTACATGCACCCGCCGAAGATAACGGGCCGGCCCAGCCCTTCTAGTACTGTGAGGTACTGTGAGATACGATCCGAACCCGTCCTGAGGTACGCGTAGACAGCGGTTCCCTGTCAGCAAAATTGAGCGTAGACTATCCTTCGTCGGCTCTTGTCTGTCGGTCCCTGTGGTTGGCCTTGGACTGGAGCAGCTTCGGCTTCGCTTCAGCTTCGCTGGTATGGTGCTGACCGGGCTGCTGTTACTATCTCAGGGCCCAGATATGCTCAATCGGGGTGGCAACGCAGTCCGGCTTCGGATCCGTCCGGCAGGGTTGGGTTCAGCGGAGAAATGTCGATACCGTCGCCTTGTTTGCCAGCTAATCCTCCTGACATCGGGCCCCTGGCCCTGTCGCACGATCATGTTGGCCAAGAGGTGCTCCCGTCACTCGCCCCTGCGCTGACTGACAAGAGTCACAGAGCCATGTCCAAGACGCCCAGGAGTTCCAAGGCTTCCAGGCTTCCAGGCGTCCAGGAGAGGCGGTACGTCTGGCCCCTGAGACGTGTTGTGATAGGGCGTCGGTGCCGACTCGGGGTTGCTCGGGGGGTCCCGACGACAGCTTTACGTCACGTTGGGCGCTCCCCTGAGTCGCGACGTGGGAGATCATCAGTCATCAGCAGCCCTACAGGACTTGACTTGGCTGGGCTGGACTGGCTGGTGCTGGCCGGACTGGACAGGAAGCGGGCATCATCACAGCTCCGTCACTTCGTTCAGTGTTTTGGATTTCCCTGCAAAGGTTGAAGATTTTTTTGTTTGAGTTCGCCGGTGGCCAGGCCAGGCAAGGTTATTCGTGTAGGGCTGCTGACGGTTGATGAATTAGCCGCACCTCATCCGGTGGTCAGGCCGCCAAGTCTATGCAGCGAGTACGCAGGCTTGTCTGTCGGTAGGCTCTGATGTGCCAGTGTGGTCTGTATGTCCTGAGCCAATCTGGCATGTTTGGTTGCTTTTCTGCTTCGGATCTCGACACGACGGCCCTTGGGCCAAGACAAAACCCGTCGGATTTCCACTTTGGACCTGAACACAAGTGGGGAATGACGATACTTACCCGCACCTCACAAGTGAAGCGGCACCAGCGGACCTATTTCAGGAGAGGGTCGAGAGAGACCCCATCCCACGCCGTGCCGCCCTACCGCCGGCGCCACAACGTTGTGTTTTGCCGTCGAGAATTAAGTGATACAAATTTTGCATGCCCCCGTCCCCTCCGTTTCGTCCTGGTTCTGCCTGCGGCTCCGCTTGCGTCGCCCGTCCCGGCCCAGTGGCGGAAATAACCATACTTAAGCGACCAAAAAGGTACCACCTGCGCGCCCTCCTGCTCAACACCCTCCCAGGCGCAGAGGCGCGAAAACGGGGTCCCGGTGATTCTGGTTCGGTCGAGCTCCACCGCAGTAGTGCTCCTCACCTCATTCCCGATCTGGCCAATTCTCTCCTGGTGATCCTCATTCGGATCCTACGATGAGGCTCTGCCGTCTTACTGTTTCTCTCAGCAGCCGGCAGTGTATATACAAACCTAACCCCTTGCAGCGATAATGTCATCAGCATCCGGGCCTGCCTCGAGCTCCACCAAAAACGGCGCCAACGGAAACGGCAGCGGGAACGGCACCTCCGGCCACAAGGCCGGCGCCGCCACGACCTCGAACCCGAGCTCCGCCAGGGCAACAAAGAAGAGCGCCTTCTCCTGTGAGCCATGCCGCCGCCGCAAGGTCAAGTGTGGAGGTGAACAGCCTGTCTGTAGCAGGTGCCTGGCAAGAAACGATGCTTGCGTCTACAAGTTGTGGGATCCCCTTCCGTCCTCTACGACCTCACATCCCTTTCCCCCTGAGGCCAGTACCTCACCTCACCTCACCTCACCTCACATAAAATGTGAAGGGCATTTAGCCTCAAGCTCGCCACCCATCCTCTCACGCACCAATATCCGAAACCGTCTCCAGGGAAGACCCTTGCTGACCCGGTTAGAAACCCAACGCTGTCCTACACCCAGCGCCTAGAGGAGCGTATCAAAGACCTTGAAGAGCAGGTCTCAAAGGCTCAGGCTCAGGCTCAGGCTCAGGCTCACGCACCGCCCCAGCCTCAGCGCGGGCTATCCGAAGGTCCCGTCCCGTCATCACACGATGGTTCCCTTGTTGGCCATGAATCTGAGGGCCTAACTGGGACATTTAAGGGTCTGAAGCTAGATGAGAAGGGTGTCATCACCTATCACGGTGCCACCAGCTTCTTCCATCTGCCCAGCGAGTATGGCCGCCAAAGCAGTGACGCCCCAAGCCCGTCCAATCCGGAGGATCCCCTCTATGGCAAGAGGGAACGACTGGTCAACAATGCCTGGCAGCAGCGTGCACTGGAGGACCTCTCGGAGATCCCAGTACGTATTCCGCTGTTCTTCCCCGGCTTTCTTCACAGGGAGACGTCGTAGCTGACTCGTCGATTCCAGGAACCGTTCCAATATCTGCTCAGCACGCACTGGTGCTGGATTCAACCTCTGTGGAACTTTGTCTATCGTCCCACCTTCACCCGGGACATGCAGCTGCTTGGACCGTACTACTCCCACACCCTACTGAATGCGATACTATCGCATTCGATCCGATGGGGTCGATGGGACAAGGACACCCGCGATCGACTTGAGAACGACTATGATGGCGGTGCAGTGTTCAGCCGCCACGCGCGAGCCATGGTCCTCGAGGAAATTTCTCGTGGCGTGGCCACTATCCCCACCGTCCAGACGCTCTTGCTGTTGAGCGCCCAGGAGTGTAGCGCTGGCAACACCTCACAGGCGTGGATGTACAGCGGCATGGCGTTCCGGATGATCGATCACCTGGGCATCTGCGTCGATAGCCAGAGGTATACAGACAATATCCCCTTCAGCGATGAAGACGTCGAGATCCGCCGGCGGTTGTTCTGGAGCTGTTACTTCTGGGACAAGATCGTCAGTCTGTACCTCGGCAGAACACCGAGCCTACAGCACTCGGACGTCTCGCCGCCTCAAATGATCCGTACGTGGCCCACCGCTTCTCCCTCCGGGCCGACATCAAGGCGATACTAACATGTCAACACAGTCGATGACTCCAACGAAAATGAGATGTGGACACCGTTCGGTATCACCTACCCAGACGGCGTGAAGTATCCACCAATCGCAGCGCACTCGACTTCTTGCTTCGTACAGATGTGTCGCTTGTCGGTCATCTTCAATGAGATCCTGATCCACATGTATGACCCACTAGGGCTAAACACCGAGACCGAGATCCAGGAGTGCTTGGTCAGGCAGGAGGCGGCCCTGAAGCAGTGGTGGGAGGACCTGCCGCACTTCTTGAAGATGGACGCGAGCATGCTGCCCCCTTTGGCGCCACCCAGCCACATTGTCACCCTGAAGTAAGTTCATCCCCTGCCCCAGATCTGCCCCAGGGCCTGTGCCCCTTTCCCCCAGGTCTTCCCCCCGGAGTCCCACTGACTGGTGGGGACGGCGAGCAGTGCTCTCTACCATACGTTCAACATCCTGCTCCACCGACCGATGCTCTCCCGTGAGTGCACCCCAAACAACAACCGCGCGAAACACCTGCTCGAGTGCGTGTCGTCGGCGACGTCCATCATCGCAATATTCGACCTGTTCTGCAAGTCCTTCGGCATCTACCGGTCCGTGCTCTCGCTGAGCTACTGCGTGTACATCGCGGCCTCGATTTTCCTCCTACAAGTTCAAGCTGCCGCCAATGCACAAAATGCCGGGCAGTCGGGTATGTTGACGGACGAGCAGCAGCAGCAGCAGCAGCCCGCCCTGCGGAGGTTGGACTTCTGCATCCGTGCGCTTTCGAAGCTCAAAGATATCAATCCGATCGTGGGTAGTGGCGTCAGCCTCATCCTGCGCGAACTGGCCGCCCTGGGAATCCAGACTCCTGGCACTACCACGCCGCCCGCCTTCCAAGGACAAGCGCAGCAGAAGAACCCGGCGCGACCTGGGTTCCCCCACCACCAGCAGGCAGCTTCGATGTCGTCCGAGTTCCGAGGTCGCCAAGACTCCTTCAGCGGATATGGCCACCGCATGAGCCACCACGAGATCATGATGGGCAACACTGACAGCCACATGACCGGCTTCGGCTCGCCCAGCCGCACACCACCGGGCATACAGCAGGCCCTGTTCCAATTCCCTCAAACGACCCAGCCGGACAAGATTAACCAGCACCTCCAGCATCATGGAATTTCAGATCAGGTCTTCCAGGCAGTGTCTTCGCTGCAGCCCATCACGGCGTCTTTTGGCAATCCGATGAACACCCAGGAACACCCGCGTGAATACTACGAAAACCGGTAAGGCTTACCTACCTGTGTCGTCTGAGCGTGGAATCCAGTCTCCCGTTCAGGTTGGGATGGCAATCGTCGGCGGACGAAGCTCTCGGGGGGCGAGACCATCGGGGAGCGAAGCCTTTGGCGGAGTATTGTGACATTGTCTTTGAAGAAGCCATAAAAACAAAAGTTTTCGGGATGCATTGTTAAGGAGTTGAGGTTCAATGTTGTTGAAGACAGATGGGCGTGCGTGGCCGACATCTCGACAGCCCATGAGATCGAGACGAGGTGGGAAATTCAAGAGATGCACACAAGAGTACATAGCATTGTAATGGAAGGATGCCTGTGTCCAGTGTCCACTCCAAGTCGAACTCCCCTTTCGACTCCCTCAGCATGTGATGCAGTGACTGACAAAGTTCAGCGGAGCAGCGACTGGCAGACAAGACGCGTGCGAGTCGTGAGAGGCCTTATCAAGAGGACGATCTTGAAGCATCAGCGCGGTGAAGGGCCCCAGCGCCGAGAGAAGTAGCAATGAATCGAGCGAGGCATAGATGGCGTCAGCCGATCGTTGCCCACCCATCTGAGGGAATTACCCCGGAGTCGGGAGGTATGGGGTCCCGTGGGAACATGGGGTTAAATAACGGGGCCACCCATTGAGCCCTCCCAGACGGGCGGGAGAAGCAGGGGGGGGGGTCTTTCTCCCTCTTTGCCACAGCCAGTAGGGGATCCCACCCTCGTGCGTCGTAGGCTTCTCTTTACTCGGAATTCGGCCAAGTCTATCGCGGGGTATATGTATTATCTTGCGTAGGGCGAGCCAATCTTGCCTCCTGGAGGGGGGGGGAGGGGCCACCGGGGACACTCCGCTGTGGAAGTGGACGTCTGGCCGCTCCTGGGAAACCTCGAAGCCGTGACGCAGTAAATTAAGCATGTGAGTGTTGCAGAGAGACGACCAACAAGCAGCAGCAGCAACAACAGAAGCAGGCGCAGGCACGGAAGCTGCACGGGCAAAGCCTTCTTTCTCATCAAGCTCGGTCAGGGTCCGAAGGGCTGATCCCCACGCGCGAATCGAATCGGAACAAACGTACCCGCCACAGGCCCGGACCCCGCGCGGAAGATGGCCGAAATGCGCGGTGAATGCTTTTGCTGCACGGTAAAGATGATCGGCGTTTCGTCATCGTGCCTCCATGGATTTCTCGGGGTTGCGCACGTGGGTAATTGAAGGGCGAGTGCAGTGAGAATGGTCGCCTGCAATGCAGACAAGCAACCTTGAATGTGGTGTCGGGTCTTGATCTTGACCCTAACCTGTGTTCCCGGCTGAACTGGTGGGGCACCCTCCCCCAACGGTCTCACCGCTGACCACATCACACTGCATGCTATTGAAAGCAAACCGAATACAGCTCCATACACTGATGCCAATTGCGAGTCCGGTCTCACCGTTTCCAAATTGTGAACGCTGAAGTGGGTGTGGAATGGTGGAGCGGCAAAAGTGTAAGGGGTAGCCTCGCTAACTATCGTCAACCTCGCCGCCCTCAACAAACCACCAAAAGATGATCTGGCCCGGGCTCGAACCGGGGACCTTCAGTGCTTCCATAAATCGCTTTTCAAGGCGGATTAAATGTTAGACTGACGTGATGAACCAACTACACCACCGGACCATCCAATTTGTTGGAAGCAGAGGTCCGGGAAGGACTATATAGCTCTTGAAGATGCTCCAGCCAAGCCTAATGACCCATCGCTGGTCTTTATTGCTGCGGAGCCTGTCGTTCGGCATCTGGAGAGACCACATCCAACTCAGAAGAACTGGGCCTGCCATGGGATTACGCGTACTCTGTCTCTGTGGGCATTGCATAATATACAGTCATGGTCTGACAGCGGCTACCCCGAGGTCCCCAAGAATGAGTTGTGCGATGGTTGTGGAGAGATGCTGTTGTCGATGTTGAGACCGCTCAAATGTCTGGCTCGTATTAGTCGGCACACACACACACACACACACACACACACACACAGAGACACAAATGCGCGCACACATATACACATACAAGTAGAAACCATTTCTGCGTCACTGGCAGGGTGGTTCGGAGGATTCACCATCCCCCGGAGTGAAACATTCACATTCAATCTCAGCAGACAGGACAAAATCCACACAACGACATTCTGTGGGGCAATCTCCCATAGGGTACCACCCCATAGGGAAACTCCGACGGGAATTCATCCTGTGGGACAGCCTCCTGTACGATTCTTCTTCATCGGAAGACCTCTTATGTACGTGATAACCTTCTGCCCACCTAGGTACAGAAGGCAGCCTCAACTAGCTGTGACTTTGTTTAGACCCTCGGGTTCAAAGTCCAAATTCTGACTTTTCAGGCCGTTGAGAGTTCTTAACCTCGTACAAAGGGACTGTCTACCCCCAGCGTTGACCGAGTTGCGGGTAGTCAAGTAGAATTTGACTCTAGTCAGAACAAATGCAGTTGAGAATTTTGCATTGAGATTTTGGATGGGTTCGCCATTGGTAGAAAAAAGGCCGTTGCGTCAAGTAACGTGATGTATTTCGCATTTATAATTTTCGAGAGAATTGATCTTGACTTTCATAGGATGATAGGGTAGGCGTCGAGCATGACCGTGCGGTTCAATTCTCGTACGTCGATGACCATGTGGCCTTTTCGAGTACCGTCAGGCATTGTGCGACACACAAGGACACGGGGAACGAAAATGGCACGCATTATCTTGTTTGCTCGAGTTCACCCGCAGTTTGCACCTTGGCCAACGTCCTGTCGACAACCTCGACGACCTTCGAAGTCACTGGACAGACCCTACACTTCTTCGGGATCATGTCTTGCCAGTTGTCCCTGAGTCGAACCTTCAACCATTCGTCGTGGGGGAACCGGCCCCGTATTGTAACACCTGTTTGCTACCAGATCTCTTTGGCCACAGGGCATGTTTCACATGTGGTTCATATCCGTTCATGTGGAATATGTCGAGAGAAAGTTGTTTCATTTTCATTTCACATCATTGTAAGCCTTTGGTATCATGCATCCCTCATTGTACTCCAGTACCTCAAAACATGGGTCGAGCATTGAATGCCCTGCAAGGCAAAAATGCACCCAGAACGCCATCCCGCTCATTTCATCGTGAACAATCATCATGTAAAAGTGGCCCAGCCATGGTCACAATTCCCTCCCCAGCAGGCCTCGACATCACGCCCACAGCTCCTGCGCGTTGTCCCGGAAGATCCTCTCGGCCAGGTGCTGACTGCCACCACACCATGCCAGGACGTGGTCGATCCAGGGCCGGATGTCGAGCCCCTCGAACCTGGTGTGAGGCCAGTCGGACGCGAACACGGCCCTCGTCCGGCCGGCGACGCGGATCAGCTCCCTGGCGACGGCGTCGACATCCCTGATGCAGTCCCTGCCCTTGCTGAGGCGGTACGGGGCCGACAGCTTGACATAGGTGTCGCCGCCCTGGAGCAGCCTGATGAGGGAGCTGAAGCCGCTGAGGCTGTAGGGGTCGAGCCGCGAAGCCGTCTTTTGCGGCGAAGAGAGGTCCGGTGCGCCCATGTGGTCGATGCAGACCCTCACGCCCAGGGTGGGCATGACCTGCTCCAGGATCCTGACCATCTCCAGCGGGATGTAGAGCTGGATGGCCCACTTCAGCGGGCGCACGGCGTCGGCGTAGCTGCGCAGCACGGCCTCCATCTCGGCGTGGTCCATGGTGTGCTCGGTCGAGCGCAGGTTGAGCCGGACGCCCCTGACGCCCAGCCTGTGCCACTCCTGGAGCGTCGAGGGCGGGGTGGTGGCCGGGTCAAAGGCGACCACGCCCCTGGCCCGCGTGGGACCAAAGGCTCGCAGGGCATCGAGCAGGCACGAGTTGTCATTTCCGTATATGGAGGGCTGTACTATGACGAGCTGCGAGACCCCTATTGATGTCTCGAAGTCGATGGCCTGCGAGACGGTGAAGGGGCTCGGTCTGTAGACGGCTGCAGCCGACAGGGGGTAACGGTCCGGGTCGACGACGTGCATATGGGAGTCCCAGGATCCTACTGGGATGCGCGACGGGGGCTGCAAATACTCCGGCGTGCTGCCCCTGGAGTCCTCCTTGTGTGATGATGCTGGCTTATCGGTTATGTCGATCAGAGACGGGCAGGGCGAGAGGGGCCTGGATCTGGGTGACGAGGGCCGCTTGTCAAGGACCCCCGCCGGGAAACGGTGCCTGAGCAGCGCGGCCATCTGTGGTCTGGCCGTGTTGACTCACTGCCGGACTGGTTTTTTTTTTGGGGTTTTTTTGGGTTTCAGTTGCTCATGTGCATGGTAGGGAGATTGAAGATCTGGATGTTCGGGGCTGAGGGCGCGCGGGAACCAGTGTCGAGCCTAGCACCAAGCAGATATATACCTCCGCAGCCCGAGGTGGAATGAAACAAGCGGAGTGATCTGACGAAAGAGAGGAGCCGCAAGCTCAGGCTTCAAGAGTCCAGACCGACCTCTTGGACAAGCTGACAGGCTCACCAGGGAATAGGAATGGAGCATATTGTTCACTATGATGCGCCAGGACTAGTAAACGAGGACATGCGCATGTGGACAGGCCCTTGATGTCCTTGCCAGAGGGGCTCAGGGCAAAGCGGAAGCGCTACGGGAAGCCGCTACAGTCAAGCTGGAGCCTTGGCGAAACAAGCTTTCGGAGACAATCCAGGCCCTCGATGATGCCCGTTGCTCGCACCGATAGTTCCATCCTTTCAGCCTGTCGGGAGCCTGTCGGGAGGCGTGTCCAGGCCTGGGCACTCGGCGAAAGACCGCGGATCTCGAGACGTAATTGTGAATGCTATTGGCCTGTCCAACCGGACAGGCAGCGAGACCCAGATAAGCCCAGGGAGGCAAGACGTCAGAAGTCAGTCGTCAGCATTCCGCCCAGCTATCCCATCTCTCGATCGAGCTCGATCCGTCCAGGCCAGTCTGTTCGGTCTCAATCCGAGTGAGCGACATTGGATGGCTGAAGAAGGAAGAGGAACAATACCAAGAGCCGCTCATCTCTCGACTGGTGCGCTTGGGAGACTGGGAGACTGGGACACCGGGACACCGGGACGAAGCCCTCAGGAACAGATGAGCCTTTCTTCAGGCAGGCATGTGCAGCCATTGTCTCCTGACCTCGAGTCCCCTGATCGGTGATGCCCCTGAGCCCCATCTTCCCCGGGAATTCAGCAAGAGTCAGGCCTGTCAGACGTTCGTCTGGCCTGGCAGCTACACAGTACACAGTAAAGGAACCCTGTCAGCCTGTATGGCTTGCTGCGGCCTGCTGCTCCCCGCGTCGGGAGCGAGCTGTCAACCAAGGGACCCCCCCCCTGACCGGGCTGGGCTCGGCCGTCAAGCTGCAGCCGGTCCTGCACAGCATCGGCTCGTCTGGTTCGGTCAAGTTCCGGCCGCACTGGACGTGATCCCCACCGGAGCCGGCCCACACCGATGTGATAACGGGGTGGGTCGGCATGACGGGTTTTTGTGAGGAATTCTCTCTCTCCCCCTAACATGCACAAGCAACGCCATCCAACATCATCACCCAAAACGCGGACCCGCGACAAAGCCAGACCACCCAGGCCACCCAGACCACCCAGACCACGCGCCTTGCTGAATCCTGGGGTTCATCACCTCCATCCGTCCACGCACGCCACCTCCACTCAACCACAGCTGCCTTCTTTCCCCCAGTTGTCCCAGCCTCGATCTGGGGTTAGCTCCCTGCAAGGTCTGCGACTCTGCTTGGCTTGCTGGCGACTCGGCCGCCCTGGCGTGACCCCCCCCTACTGTCCTACTGTCCTATTTGTTCTTTTTTTTTTATTCTTTTTTTCCACACGCCCAATACACACACCCCCCGGCCTGTCTCCGTGGCCTCGTAGGCGCTTGCCTGCTCTGGGCGAGCCACCACCATCCGTCGACCCCTCCTAAAGGGCTCAGCTCGGCGGAGGTCGCCCGAGTACTCGGTACTCCTGCGGTCTGGGCCAAGGCCATCGAGCTGGAGTCGAGAGGCACACACGCCAGCGCCGATCCACTCCGTCCCAGGGGCGCCGCGCCGTCGCTCGCTTCAGGCGGCCCAGCATGCCGTCGTCAGCAAGCTCCTCGCCTGCCGTCTTGCGAGGGCCGTTCAACTGGTACTATATCCTCACCATCGTTGTCATAGGCTGTGGCTCCATCCCCAAGGGCTACGACGAGGGTGGCTTCAGTGCCGCCGTCGGCCTGAGGTCCTTCAAGGATGACTTCTACCTCAGCCCTGGGAAGTGGGTGGACGATCCCTCAGGCCTCGCCAGCAGGAAGGCCAACATCACCTCCTTTGGCGTCCTGGGCGCCGCCATCGGCTCCCTGATAGCCTCGGCCCTCACCGACCGGATAGGCCGGCTGAGGTGCTGGCAGGCCCTCGCCCTGCTGTACATGAGCGGCTATGTGATGCAGATATTCTCGACCGGCATCTACGGCTTCCTGCTGTTCGCCCGCATCTGGGGCGGCCTGGGTGCCGGCGGCCTGACTGTCGTCGGGCCATTGTACCTCTCGGAGATAGCCCCCGCCAAGAGTCGCGGCATGATCGTCAGCGTCTCGATGGTGTTCCTGTTGACTTTCCTGTCCCTCGGTTTGTGGTCTTCCACCTTGAGTGGCCTGTCTTATCTTGGACACTAACCTTCCTTCCCCCGCAGGGTTCTTTATCAGCTATGCTGCCAGCATCACCATGCCGGACTACCGTCCGCAGTACCGGCTTGTCATTGCCATCCCCCTCATCCCCGTTGGGCTGGCCCTCGTCACCTCCCTCTTCATCTCCGACACGCCCAGGTGGCTCGCCTCCAAGGGCCGTGGGGATGAGGCCCTGGCTGTCCTGGCCAGGCTCCGCCACAAGAGCAGTGATGACTATGAGCTCCAGGCCGAGTTCGCCGAGTTGCAACACCAGATCCAGTCCAAGGAAAAGCTGGCCGGTGTTGCGACCTGGGAAGTCGTCAAGGAGATTTCAAGGACGCCGACCTACCGCAAACGCTTCCTGCTGGCCATCGCCATGCAGACCGTGGCGCAGTGGTCCGGCGGCAACGGCATCACATACTACATCCCGCAGGTCTTCGAGTACGCCGGCGTCACAGGCGACAGCAGGTCCCTCATCACCTCCGGCGCGTACGGCATCGTGAAGCTGGTGTTCACCATGATCTTCACCTGGGGCCTGGTCGACGTCGTCGGCCGCCGGCGCTGCTTCATCACGGGTCTGAGCATGCAGCTCGCCACCCACACGTACATGGCCGTCTACACCGCGGTCTGGGTCGTCGACGGGGAGATCAACAAGCCCGCATCGGACGCCGCCATCGCGAGCGTCTTCATCTACGCCGTGGGCTGGTCCATCGGCCTCTGCACGGTGCAGTACCTGTACGGCACCGAGATCTTCCCCACGCGCATCCGCAGCGTCTGCTACGCCTTCAACATGGCCGTGCACTGGCTGTTCCAGTTCGCCGTCGTCAGGGTCACGCCCAACCTGTTCGTAAGCCTCAAGATCTGGGGCGCGTACGTGTTCTGGGCCTGCATCTGCGCCGTCGGGCTGGTCATACTGGGGCTCTGGGCCCCCGAGACCAAGGCCGTGCCCATGGAGAGGATGGAAGAGCTGTTTGCCGGCCACTGGTGGATGGGCTGGAAGGCAAAGGTTGACCTCGACTCGAGCGACACGCAGACCCTGAGGAGGTCGAGGGCGTCTTCGCCCGTGGATATGGAGAGGGCCAAAGAGGGCGAGGCTGGCTCGCCTGGTGGTCCGTTTAGGTCAGCATAGAGAGTTATGGTTACTATACTATATCAACATAGGAAGGGGATACCCTTCGGCCTTGTAATTAGAACAATAGACTTTATTTCAATGTGAGACTGCTTGCATGTGAAGGAAATGTGAGCTTCCCTACATCGTGTCCAGACAGATCTGGACATACTGCACGTGTGGAATGCTTGAAGAGTCCTGCACATTTTTCACTCAGCCGTCTCATCTGTGACCATCTCAAGCCACCACAATCAAACAAGTAAGTGTCCATTTTTGATTACGCTGTATCTGAGCAGACTTTATCTTAACGTGGGAAAAATGAGGCCCGAGGGGCTAGACGTGCATAGCTACTAGCCTGTAGCACACTTTTCTCTTTCCCAGAAAATGTTTGGTACGTTGTGATTGAGACTTCGAGTCCGGCGGATCCGGAAGACGGAAGTAGTGAGAAATCGGGCGGGCTCGGGGTGCCGAAGTGCTCCACTTGTGTTCCGAAGTGCCGCAAGTGTCCGGAGCCTCCCGACTGCGTGACTTGTTGCGTTCAATTGTGAGGCCTGAGCCTGGATGACGGAAGAACAAAGGCTAGTTGTGCCCAGGAGACGATCAGTCGTTTTAGCTGATATTGAATTCGGTAGAGTAGACGTGTATTTTGAGTTGAGAAGATCTCACCCGCATCTGTAGAGCAGTGAGCCCGATCCCTCCCCGGTTACGTCTTTCTCGTCCAGACGCTTGCACCATCCCGGCATCGCATTGCAACAATTGCGACCTCACGCAACCTCTCCACCCAAGGACCCCGGCCTCTGTGAAGATATTCCAGATCATTGACTTGATTAAGTTGGCGTGTTCAAGATTGTGAGATACAATTACTGCGGAAACCATTCTCTGGGCGAATTCCCTGGATGCACGTCATTGGAACGGCTCTCTGCATCGTCTAGGAACAACTGCAATATGGCTTCACTCAAAGCATCCAACATCCTTATCTTTGGAGCCACTGGCTTCATCGGCACCTTCATCACGGAGACGGTCATTGCCGCCCAGCCCGCCTTCAACCACGTCACCATCTTCACGTCCACCAACACGGTCAACACCAAGGGCGAGCTCCTGGACAAGTGGAAGAGGGCCGGCAACGTGACCGTCGTCGTCGGCGACGTCGACTCCGAGGCCGACGTGAGCGCGGCATACAAGGACCACAAGATCGACACGGTCATCAGCGCCTTCGGGCGCGGCGCCATCGCCAAGCAGATCGAGCTGATCAGGTGGGCGGACAAGTCGGACACGGTCAAGTGGTTCTTCCCGTCCGAGTACGGCACCGATATCGAGCACGGCCCGCAGAGCAAGGACGAGAAGCCGCACCAGCAGAAGCTCAAGGTGCGCAAGTTCATCGGGGAGGAGGTCAGGAATGTGCAGGTCACTTATGTCGTGACGGGCCCTTACTTCGAGTCCTGGGTCGAGCGACCGCAGGGCATAGACATCGGGACGGGGTTCGACGTGCCCAAGAAGGAGGCGTGGCTGGTCGAGGCGGATGGAAAGGTCGGGTTCACGACCATGCCTGAGTAAGTTTTCTCCCCTCCCCCGGCTACGAGCTGCTACATCTATTTCACCCGACAGCCGACTGACGCGATGACGCAGCGTTGGGAAACTGGTGGCCGCGGCCCTGCAGCACCCGGAGGCTGCGGCTGGGAAGGCACTCAAGGTGAACTCGTTCGAGGTCACGCCGAACCAGGTCCTTGCAGAATACGAGAAGCAGACGGGGGCCAAGTGGAAGGTCAACCACATAACCCTCGACGAGCTGAGGGCAGAGGAGAAGAAGCGCTGGGAGGAGGGCCATGCGAAGGCCACGGTCCTCACCCTGAGGCGCATCTGGGCCGAGGGAGGAACTCTCTACGAAAAAACCGACAACGAGGCCATCGGAGTGAAGCTCGGCGA
Organism: Diaporthe sp. PMI_573; assembly: GCA_021399435.1. Taxonomy (NCBI): domain Eukaryota; kingdom Fungi; phylum Ascomycota; class Sordariomycetes; order Diaporthales; family Diaporthaceae; genus Diaporthe; species Diaporthe sp. PMI_573. The sequence goes on along the minus strand of JAJTUP010000002.1, from coordinate 2,975,657 downwards.
CACAGAGTCTTTGCAGGTTATCCTGAAGAGAATCCTTGGGGGACAGTGAAGCTCAACCTGGGCACGCCCCGGTCGTTTCGGGAGACATCGCTTGCACCTGCCGTGGTGTCAGCCCTGCTCAGATATCAATTAGTGTATGAGAAGTCGAGAATCATGATGTGCTGCTGCTTCTACGTGTGATAGAGCATTGGACATGATCAGTGCTGATGGTCGGAAAGAGCCCTTAGCAAGGCTGGGCAGGGAATTCTGCCAAGCCGGAGCTAACCGTCCGCGGGACCCCTCCGAAGGGACGTCGGCCACGCGTCAGCTCTTCAACGGGACACTGGAACGACAACAGCAACGCTTTGGAATAGCCATTCCTCATCATGCATTCCTCAGCTACGCCTACCCTTAACATGTAGTCTGGAATCTTCAGCCCTTTATCTGCTGGAGATTAAGTTGTCTGACACCTGTCGGTTGATATACCACAGTATTGTTCTGCGACACTGCGAGATCGACATCCCCCGTGACACTTGCTAGACTTGGCTTCGGATATCGACCATTCAGTTGAGTGCGGATGCTGAACACCTACGATTGCACCTGCACCCCGTCCCACCTCTGCTCCCACCCCGACTTCGACAACGACCATGCCGAGCTCCGGAGGTCTGGGGCAGTTTGCTCACGATGTATCGCCGTACCTCATTCTGCTGATCTTCATCGCAACATTCGGCCCGTTCCAATTTGGCTATCACTTGGTACAGTTCCCCCCCCCTCGCGCAGGAGCCCTTCCCTCCCATGCCTTGACCTCCGACCTTCCCTAGTCCTCCAGCTGACCTGTCCTCCTCATGCACCCAGTCCGAGTTGAATGCGCCACAGCATGCCATCACTTGCGAGGACGATAAAACTGTGCCCTCGGGTGCCCTCTCCCGTGTCGCCGCCGGCATATCGAGCTACACCTTTAAGAAACACGAGGATGCATGCAAAGGCATACCCATGAACGAGCCGACATTTGCCATAGTGTCGTCCATCTTCACCATCGGCGGTCTGATCGGTGCCCTGGCATCCGGGCCCATAACCTCCAAGAAGGGCCGCTGGCTGTCCATTCAGATGACAGCCATCACCTTCGTCATCGGCGCCAGCATCGAGGCCGTCGCCGGCGCAGCCTGGGTCATCGCACTCGGGCGCTTCGTCTCGGGGCTCGGCTCCGGCGCGAGCACCGTCATCGTCCCCCTCTACATCTCCGAGGTGGCCCCGCCCGCCGAGAGGGGTTTCTTCGGCGCCTTCACCCAGATCAGTTGCAATACGGGAATTCTGACCGCACAGGTGCTGGGCTACTTCCTGAGCCACGGGGCCGCCTGGCGTTGGATCCTGGGCATCAGCGGCATCATCGCCGCCGCACAGATTCTGCTAACCTTCCTGGTCCCCGAGAGCCCCGCCTGGACGGCGACGGTCAAGGGCGACGTCGTGGCCGGCAGGAAGATTCTGCAGCGCATTCGGGGCCGAAATTTCGACATTGATGGCGAGGTCGCGCTCTGGGGCGCCGGTTCCAGTAAGAACGTTACTGGCGAGGAGACGGGCCTGCTAGAGCCACCAGAGGGGGGTGCGTCGCTCGTCCCGGACAACAAGGACGAGGTCCAGCACATCGGGGTCATGCAGGCGCTCAATGACCCTCTGTACCGGCCTGCTATGATCGCGGTCATGGGGGTCATGTTTGCCCAACAGCTGTGTGGCATCAACTCGATAGTGATGTACTCGGTGGCGCTGCTCAACGGGCTGTTGCCCCTGAGCTCAATTGTGCTCACGATCCTCGTCTCGACCGTTAACCTGGTCATGACCGCGGCGTGCTCGCCGCTCCCGGACAAGTGGGGCCGCAAGACATGCCTGCTCGTCTCCATCGTTGGCCAAGGGGCGTCTTCGCTGGTATTGGCCATCTCGATCCTCGCGGGATTCAAGATCGTGTCGGCCCTCGCGGTCGCCTTCTTCGTGGCCTTCTTCGCCGTCGGCCTGGGCCCTGTGCCGTTCATCCTTGCGTCGGAGCTGGTGGGCCAGGAGGCTGTCGGCGCGACGCAGAGTTGGTGTCTGGCTACTAACTACACGGCTACCTTCCTTGTGGCGCAGTTCTTCCCCATCATCAACACGGCGCTGAACAACTGGCTGGGTGGCCGCGGTGGATGGGTCTACTTCATTTTTGCGGGCTTTGCCGCGCTCTTTGCCCTGTTTATCTCAACCAAGGTGCCCGAGACAAAGGGCAAGAAGGACGCCGATGAGGTATGGGGGAGGACCAGACGGCTGGATTAGTGAGGTGAGCGGAGTGTGTAATTGAAATTGACCTACGGAACGAACAGTCTTGGGCTGACCCCATCGCAATGATTACGTATTAATGAACCAATATCAGTTTTTAAACGCGCTCTATGAGATGTGTTCATGATTCAAAACAAAGAATCAGCTGCTACAGTGCGATGCGGACAGTTCATGATGCTGTGCTGCTGTGCTGCTGAAGAAAGTAGACTCCGTAATATGCATGCGGGTGCCTGAACGAATGATGCAATGCCCACGACGTATCCGGAGCACAGGAGTTTACATTATCTCTAGGAAGAGATCTGAAACATTCTCTTGCTGCGAACCATCTGTTCAACCACGCCCACGCCCGCCCTCACTCCATCAACCACATACACAGCCTTCGCCACCTGCTCGCCCAGCAGTTCCCGTACAGCCTCGCGGACGACCTCCTCCAGGCCGGCCATGCCACCGCACCCCATCAGGATGCAGTCCGGCAGCCCCTCAGTCAGAAGGCGCCTGGTGGCCGCCTTGAGCTTATCCCTGATCACCTCCGGGGGGACGTCGCCGTGGAAGTCGCCGGCCGCCAGCCCGGTGGAATGCACGCCCAGGAAGCTGCCGGCGGCCCCGCCCAGGAACGATGTGATGGCGTCGGCCAGATGGGCCTCCCAGAACTTCCCCGTCGTGACGATGCCCCAGCCATGCCCAGCCTTCACGAGTGGCAGCGACGCGAGCACGCTGGCCTCGAAGATGCCTGTCACGGGAAGGCACGGGTGCCTGGCCTGGATCTGCTCGACTAGCGTGTGCTTGCTGTAGCAGGCGATGAGAACCCCGTCGTAGTCATTGAGCAGTCCCGTCGCCTCCAGGTTGGCCCATACGATCTCGGTGCTGGCGTTGATGTCGTCGGCGTCGTTGATGCTCGCTGGGCTCTCCTCGGGCGCGGTGTACATTGTGATTTCCACTGTCTGTTTGGAGGAGGCACGGTCATCAGTCTGGGTGATCCCAGAAGCAAGAGATAGAATATGGCTGGTAGGTTTGAGGCAGCGAAAGATGGGACAGCCAAGATCCAGACTCAACAACATTTCTGAGTACCATACCACAATGGACAGTAAGCATATCTAGAGTTATAGATCACCTCACAATTTTGGACCGCCTCGGTTCGTCCCATCTTGAGCCCTGGAAATCTGACCAGACCATCTTGTGGCTAGGAAGTGTTCTTCATACATCTGGCATATCCATAGACCTAATTGCTGTTTCCATTCCATGGGTCATGTCATGGGAGGAGTTGGGGTTGATGACCAGGAGGCGAATGTTCTTCCTCACAAGTCGGGTCGTCATCTTGGAAGCGCTCTAGGTGACTTGTTTGGGAGGGAAAAGATATACAATATCGTAACAACGACCAAAAGAGAATGACGTGGTGATGGTGGTGAGAAGCAAAATCGTCGAGGAATCCAACCGACGACAAACCACAGGGCAAGGTTCTATAGCTGCTCCATGGGTAAGGACGTCGGTACCTAGGTAGGTACCTAGGTACTTGATGAGGAAGGTGGGGTCAGGTGCTTGCCCAATCCCCTGCAGGCCTGCGCCACTGCAGAAGGGCTGCAGCCACCAGAGTCCCGTCCCCTGAGCCGCTGCCTGCTGCCAATGCTGCCGCGTTGGTCGCTGACGATGGCCCGCCGACATTGGCATGGAATCGACTCTCCCCTGAAGGCACCCCACTTCTGCGACCGCCGACCGTCATTGCCAGCTAGCAGTACGCCAACCATCGTGAGCTCCCAACACACCGACCACCGACTCCGAACCCGACAACCACGCCCACACTCATTGTCGACGCCCACAGCACCGTCAGGCTGCTCCCTTCGAATCACCACAGGTGCCCAGCAGCGTTGATCTGTCCCGGCCTCGTGCCTCACCGTCACCGTCAAGATGGCCAACCCTCCTCCCATCGGTATGCCCCCCCTGCCTGCTCCCAGCCCTGCTGCAAGACCCAGAACTGGGCTGCAAGTCCCACCACCACCACACCGTGCACCCATTGTCTGCTCTCACCGCGCATCGCTAACAGCCTTCCCCTCTGCCCAGTCCTCGATGGCGGTACCGGATTCCTCAAGGTCGGCTATGCCGCCCAAAACTTCCCCGAGTTCCAATACCCCTCCATCGTAGGCCGGCCGATCCTGCGTACCGAGGAGAAGGGTGCCGGCGAGAGCGACATGGTCATCAAGGACATCATGTGCGGCGACGAGGCGGCCGCCGCCCGTACCATGCTGCAGATATCCTACCCCATGGAGAACGGCATCGTCAAGAAGTGGGACGACATGCAGCACCTGTGGGACTACACCTTCAACGAGAAGATGAAGGTCGACACCACAGGCCGTAAGATCCTGCTGACCGAGCCGCCCATGAACCCCCTCAAGAACCGGGAGCAGATGTGCGAGGTCATGTTTGACCGCTACGGCTTCGGCGGTGTCTACGTTGCCATCCAGGCCGTGCTGGCACTGTACGCACAAGGTATGTTGTCAACTACGAGCAGCCACACACCAGGTCAAGCCTGCTGGCAAGTGTCTGACCATCGCATCGTTGTACAGGTCTCAGTTCCGGTGTCGTGGTCGACTCGGGCGATGGCGTCACCCACATCGTCCCCGTCTACGAATCCGTTGTCCTTAACCACCTGACGCGCCGGCTCGACGTCGCCGGCCGAGACGTCACGCGCAACCTCATCGCCCTGCTCCTGCGCAGGGGCTACGCGCTCAACCGGACGGCCGACTTCGAGACCGTTCGCCAGATCAAGGAGAAGCTGTGCTATGTGAGCTACGACCTGGAGCTGGACAAGCGCCTGAGCGAGGACACCACGGTGCTGGTAGAGAGCTACACCCTGCCCGACGGCCGTGTCGTCCGCGTCGGCAGCGAGCGGTTCGAGGCGCCCGAGTGCCTGTTCCAGCCGCACCTGGTCGACTGCGAGCAGCCGGGCATGGCCGAGTTCCTGTTCAACACGATCCAGGCTGCGGATGTGGATGTGCGTTCCAGCCTGTTCAAGGCCATCGTCCTGTCGGGGGGGAGCAGCATGTACCCGGGGCTGCCGTCGCGGCTGGAGAAGGAGATCAAGCAGCTGTGGCTGACGCGGGTGTTGGGCAACAACCCGGAGCGGCTGAGCAAGTTCAAGGTCAGGATAGAGGACCCGCCAAGGAGGCGACACATGGTGTTCCTGGGAGGAGCGGTGCTGGCCAACATCATGGCCGACAAGGAGAACATGTGGATCACCAAGCAGGAGTGGGAGGAGCAGGGCACCAGGGTGCTGGAGAAGCTGGGCCCAAGGTGATGATAGCCCAGGCCTTTTATTTGAGCTGGGTTAGGGATCCATTGCGGTGCAGAGAGGACATGTGTTGCTTCAATTGAGCCTGAAAAGAAAGAGCAGTGGAAATTATTACATCATCTTTTGGAAGTTGACTTGTGCCTAGTTATCTACGTAACAGATTGCAACTTCGTGCAAGTACCTGGATTGGGCTGAAGCACAACGGTCTGAGGGGCCGGGCCAGGTGTGGACGGTGGTTCGCCAGGCTAAGACGAACCACTACCGAAATGCCGTTGGATTTCAGTGGTTGATTGTTAGCGAAACACTCCTTTTGTGTCATGATTAAATGGCCCTACGAAGTTTAATTGTACTTAGCCCCCTTGTCTTGCCTCATGCATGTAAACAACTCCCTCTCGGGCTTCGACTTGTAGTCTGTACCAGATCCACAGCATAGCTCAACTTGGATGCCAAGTATCTAAGCAAACACCCGGATAATCAGTACTCAGCGTCGCATCAGGAATTCCCCCGCCACGTTGCATACACAGCATCTGGCAACCCCATTTGGGTAAGCCGGGTTTCATCGCTACGCTCGTGCGCATCCAGGAACACGCGCGGGCGACGACGGAGCTGGAAACCAGGGCGCGTTCCATCCATCCGTACATTCACTCCCCTATTTATCAGTTTGTCTATCTATCTGCTGCGCCTTGTCGATACACCGACGGACCGGCCTAGAGTCCAGACACACCAGCATAGTCTCCATATTGCGATCCCCGAGCCGAAACGCCAGGAACCCCGTCAGTCCTTAGCCGAGACCTGTCAGCAAGAGTCAGGCAGACAGAACAACAGTAGCCCGGCCTCGAAACCTCGCTCGTCCGGAAAGCAAAGGTCGGAAAAGGACCCGCCAGCGAAACCTCCTTCGCTCGCTCGCTCTCTCGCTCGCTCGGTATCGGTCCAACCCCGGCCCAGAGCAGCACGGGGGCGTCAGTGCTTCCTTGCTCTGCGCCCCGAAGCATCAGCTCGTGCATGAGAATCATAATCACAAGCGAGGGCTTGAGCATCCGCTACCCTGTGCGGAAGGGCAGGATTCAAGATCAACACTCGTGCCCGTCTCCATCCCCACACCCGGAGGCACTGTAGGAAGGCAAGAGAAAAAGAAAACGAGGAGGAGGAGAAAGGGCACAAAAAAGACGACGACCATGACCAACCCGCCGTCGGTAGCCTCTCAGGGCTCGGGAGGGACGCAGTCGTATCCAAAAAGCATCCTAAAGAAGAGTGTCCAGGCTGCCTTCGAAGGTGAGATGCCCACCATTAACCACCACCACCACCACCACCACCACCACCTCCCAAGTCTTTTCTGAGTCTTTTAAGTGTGCCCGTCTGTGCTCTTGTGTGTCCTGTGCTCTTGTCTCTGTCTGCATTGGCGGGCTATGGCACGGTGTTTGCATTCTCCTCACCGAATCTTATTGTGGCAGCGGATGACCTGCACAGGGGGGGGCCCCGGGGAGGAGGGGGAAGGGGACGATGAACTGTCTTTCCCATTTGTGTGACTCGCTCACTGCCAACCCTTGTTGATTGCTTCGATATGAACTGCGGCTTACACCTGCGCATGCGCTTCGCACGTCTGATCCATCACCCTCGTTACTGAGCTCTTATCCACCCTGTCCCACAACTGCCTGCCTCGAAAAGCATGATCTGCGAGGAGCCAGACACCTACAAAAACACACACACACACACACACACACACACACACACACACATGACCCAAGACAGCGTCTTCCTTGCCCAGCTCGCTCCCTCGCTCGCTCTCGCCACAGCTCCTCCCCGCCATCCTCAAACATCCACCACCTGCTTCCTACCCTAACCCAAAGTACCGACTACACATACATACATACATACATACATACATATGCTCGAGCAATTACCCCGGGTCCCACATCTCATCTCGGCCCCATCTACGCTCTCGGGGAGCCCGGAAACGGGGACCGATCTCGTTCGGCCGACAGTTCTTGGTTGCGGAGGGCCCCGGCCCCGTCGGATGTCAGCTGGGGCCAACTTGCATGTCTAGTCAGGCTTGCCGCTCGAATCCTTTTGCGCCACACCCCCCTTGAGCAAATGATGCCGGTGCTGCTGCTGCTGCTGCTCAAAGCCCGATATCTTCCCCCCCCCTTCCTCCTCCTCCTCCCCCTCCCCCTCCGCTCTCCCTTCTCGACCTGCTCGGCCCCATTTTCATCATCAGCATGATGAACTCGTCGGCCTCGGCAAGGCAGTATGGCCTGGCCAGGCAGTCGTCAGGTCTTCAAGGGAGGCCAGGCCTATCGAGGCAGGGTTCATCCTCATGTACGACTGGCCGCCCCCATCTCGTCTCCTTTCGTCTCACTAGTACATCCCCATCCAGCTTGATGTCACCTGACTCCCGCTAGATCCCTTGTCTCCGTCGTCGAGAACCAACACCCCTTGCAGAACACCGAGGCTGACCCCATCTCGTAGACCCGTCTGACCGTGGCTTCGGTCCTGTAGGCTATCAGTCAAAGGTCCGTGTCATTGACCGGTACAAGGTCATCGGCTTCATCAGCAGTGGAACCTATGGCCGCGTCTACAAGGCCGTCGGCCGGCAGGGCCAGCCCGGCGAGTTCGCCATCAAGAAGTTCAAGCCGGATAAGGAGGGCGAGGTGGTGACCTACACGGGCATCTCCCAGTCGGCCGTCCGCGAGATGGCGCTGTGCTCCGAGCTGTCCCACCCCAACGTCATCAAGCTGCACGAGATCATCCTCGAGGACAAGTGCATCTTCATGGTGTTCGAGTACGCCGAGCACGACCTCCTGCAGATCATCCACCATCACACGCAGCAGCCCAGGCACCCCGTCCCACCGGCCACCATCAAGTCCATCATGTTCCAGCTGCTCAACGGATGCCAGTACCTGCACGCCAACTGGGTGCTGCACCGGGACCTCAAGCCCGCCAACATCATGGTCACGTCCGCCGGCGAGGTCAAGATCGGCGACCTCGGCCTGGCCCGCATGTTCCAGAAGCCCCTCCACAGCCTCTACAGCGGCGATAAGGTCGTCGTGACCATCTGGTACCGCGCCCCGGAGCTGCTTCTTGGCAGCAGGCACTACACGCCCGCCATCGACATGTGGGCGCTCGGCTGCATCTTTGCCGAGCTGTTGAGCCTGCGTCCCATCTTCAAGGGCGAGGAGGCCAAGATGGACTCCAAGAAGACAGTGCCCTTCCAGCGCAACCAGATGCAGAAGATTGTCGACATCATGGGTCTCCCGACCAAGGAGCGCTGGCCCCTGCTGGTGCACATGCCAGAATACGGCTCGCTGTCGCAGCTGCAGCCACCCATGACCCACCACCACGGCGGCAGGGGCCACCACGGGGGTCACCACCACTCACAGCAGCAGCCGGCCGGCAGCCAGCTGGACAAGTGGTACAACAGCACCATCACGACCAGCACGGGGACGTCGGCGCCCAACGGCGGGCCGAGCTCGCTGGCGTCGCTGGGCCAGGAGGGCTACAAGCTCCTGGCGGGCCTGCTCGAGTACGACCCTGATCGCCGGCTGACGGCCGCCCAGGCGCTGCAGCACCCCTTCTTCGCCACCGGGCCCGACAAGGTCAGCGCCAACTGCTTCGAGGGCCTCAAGGTCGAGTACCCCCACCGCCGCGTCAGCCAGGACGACAACGACATCCGCACATCCAGCCTGCCCGGCACGAAGCGCAGCGGCCTGCCTGACGACTCGCTCGTCCGACCCGGTAAGAGGGTCAAGCAGGACGGTTGAAAGAACCAACCCGCGTCATGTGGGGGAAGATCAAAAGAGGCCACGACGGTATGGCACGCTGCGCTTGTGCTGCTGTGTATGGGAGGAATGACACCACGGCCGCCTAATTCCACATGGCTGGCTCCGAGGAAGGGGGGGGGGCAGGCCGTGGTGTTTTCGTGGAGAAGGGGGTTTTGTTCGAGGACACGAAAAAGCATCCCCTTTGTGTCGGCATTGCGGATCTGTTCCGCTTTCTTTCCGCGAGGAAACATTTGCATTGGTTTGGTTTCTGGGAATATGCATTATGGAGCATGGCGTTTGGGCGGCAACATGCGAGACGAGAGAAAGCAGTGCCCAGGAGACAGGCCATCATGGGACGGAGTTTTTGTTTTGTTTTGATAGTATGAGTTAGACTGAGCATTGGCATCTAGAGACATCAAAAGAGTTTGAGATTTAAAGGTGGGAAGGGGCAAGAAGAAGAAGGGGCATGGGCCAGAATAAGTGTAGCGCAGTGCCGTGCATTGCAGTGGCCTGCCCCTGTAGAGAAATGCACCCGGCTGGTGAATCATGGGACGGGGGCCAGCCCAGTTCTCTTGCTTTTCACAAATGGACTACTTGGGTACTATTCTATGGGCGACTTCTCGGTCCTGAAACTTTTCCTTCTAATATGGTTGTGTAGGTTGTCCAGGGTATGAAATTGAGCACCTCCTATGAATTCTCCCCCTCCCTTCCTCCCTGATCTGCTCCCTCACGACCCGGCCGGAGAAGTCGTGCCTCGCAGCTCAGCTCATTCGGGCCCGGGCGGTGGGTGTTCCTTAGCGATCCCACAGAATGGGATTCATGATATGGTGTGTGTGCGGGGGCGGCTGAAGGGGGTGCTCTCCCCCTTCAACCCCCTTTTCTTCTCTTGGTAATTTGAGTGCTCCTAGAAGCCAGGGCTGGGAAAAGATGTATGAAGAAAGCGCGCCGATAAAACGGAGAATTACATGACTGTACAAAAGGAGGAGGAAAAAACAGATAGGGAGTCGTCAAACGTAGTAGCATGATACAGGAAGAGGAAGAGGGCGGGGAAAAGAAAAAAAAAGAAAATCTAGGACCGAGCTGACCGAGTGCATTATGAATATCCCTCACCCTTTCCCGGCCTCTCGAGCCCAGCTGGACCCTCAACAAGGGCGTCGGTCAACATGTGCATTTTTCTTTTCCCCGAACTTTGTTGGTTTGTTGGTGTGCAGCCCTATAATTACCGCGCCCGACAGCCACCACCGTGGCCTTGATCTGCCAAATGCATTAAACAAGAACGCATGCGCGCGCTCATGCACGTTTTGCTGCGCACAGCCTCTGCGCACAGCTCACGGGCCTTATTTCTTTGCCGGCGCGGCTGGGGCCTTGACGTTGTTGGACAACCAAGCCAGGCCCTCGAGGAGGCCCTCGCCAGTCGTCGCGCAGCTAGGAACGACGAACCATATCTTGTCCTTGAGCTTGTTGAGTTCGAGGGCTTCGGTTACTTCCTGTGGTTTCATGGCTGCGCGGGGAAGATTACGATCAGCATATTTGTATTCGCGCTTGGTTCCCTAGGGGGACGGTCGTGAGCCTGGCTTACCGTTGTCCAGATCTTGCTTGTTGGCAAAGACCAACAGCAGGCTGTCCTTCATTTCTCTGTCGTTGATGATGCGGTGCAGTTCCTGCCTTGCCTCTTCCATCCGTGCTCGGTCGGATGAGTCGATTACGAAAATCAGACCTTGGGTTCCTGTGTTGTGATACCTCGTCAGTCTCCGTGGCCTGCATCAATGTGACCAGCCGGGCCGGGTTGAAACCGGTCGCGGGCAGAAATACGCACCGCTGAAGTAATGCCTCCACAGAGGTCGGATCTTGTCCTGACCACCGACATCCCAGACATTGAATTTGACGTTCTTGTATGTGACAGTTTCGACGTTAAAGCCGACTGTTGGTATGGTGGTCACGTCCTGGCCGAGCTTCAACTTGTAGAGAATCGTCGTCTTTCCAGCCGCATCGAGACCCAGCATCAACAGGCGCATCTCCTTTGATCCGAAGATCTTGCCCATCATCTTGCTAAGTTGGCCACCCATTGTGGCGCTGTTTGTGGTGGTCAAATGCGTTCGCAAAGCGTACAGATTAGGTCGGTCTTCTTGGGCGACCTCGAGGGATCAAGTTGCGTTGATAGTCAGCTCGAGCGCGTGGAGCGGAAGTACCTAGGTCGCTGAGGTCAAGGAGAGCGGGCGAGTAGTTGGGCAACGGCCGCGAGCGACTGCTAAATTAGGAACAACGTTGTATGTGCGCGAACAGGCAGTAGGTAGGAGTCGAGGGCGGTTTGCGAGACGAGCGAAGCGAGTCAGGATGTTGCGCGCGTGTCGAAAAGGTACGAGGTGGACGACGCGACTTGAGGAAACAGCCTAGTGGAGCTGGCGGCGAGAGGCAAGCGACGAAGGGAGTACGTCGCGTGGATATAGACGAGTGAAGCAGAGCTGGTGGCGGTGGTGGTGCAAAGGAATGTCGTCGGATGGGTTGCGCTCGGGGGAGGCTAGCTGGATGGGGGTTTCCTGCTTGGCGACAGAGCACAGAGAGCACAATAGCAGCGGAGGTCTGGAGAGGAGGGCGGTTGGAAATTAGCATGAGCAGGTGCCAATTGCGCGTCAAGTCAGAGGCCGCGGACTTTCACAGGAAAAACCGGGGTGCTGCAGGGCGGATCTGGGTAGGGATGTGCCGAGATGTAATCCAATTCAATTCGACTCAAATGTGGTAAGTTCCGGGATGTACAACCACATAAGGAGGCAGGACTTACTGATATGGCTGTCTTGGCCGAGAGATGACAAGTGACCAACTGAATGGAATGGAGTGGGTGAGTACGATGCAGCGGCTCAATATTGTATTGTCGGCACTGGGGGCGAGGAACAATGAGGGACAGAGAAATAGAGGCGAGGAAGAGTCGAAGTAGTGTTGCAACTGGGAGATTGCGTCGAGTGTGTGTTATGTATTGGGTGGTGACGCGAATTGGTGGGGGGGGTGAATGGGAGAGAGTTAAGAGGCAGGGCGGGTATGATGGGGTATTGATGGGCGCCCAGAGTATATCTATCAGGAAGAAAGACCCTGAGACTGGCTGGTGAGGGACTGCGACACAATGCGACGCAATGCAAAATGCAATAGAGCGAGTGCAATGCAGACAGATAAATGCAGAAGGCAGAACGTCGTCTCGACCGTTGAGTGAGTGACTGAGCGGGTGACTGTGCTGGCTGGGCAGGTTTGAGGCGATGTTTTGATGGGCCTGAAGCTGCTGCTTGCGCTGCTTGCTCTTCCTGCTGCTGTGCTTGCGGTGTACACCTGTGCTGGGCAGAGGGGGGCCCGGTTGATAGACAATGAGTAGATCCCAACCAACCTTGAATAAATGAACAGGCGGTGCCGGCTCGAGTTGCACTTTCGTTTCTGATGGCGAGCGGCGGGCGGGAAGTTGGGACAGGAACAGGAACGTCGAGGCGTTTCAATTCATTTGGCTTGCCCCTGACTCCCCAGCTGCGCGCCTTGGCACTGGCTGCTTGTCAGGCTTGTGTTGGGCCCGCCGCAGCGAGCTCCCCCGGTACGTACCCAAGTACCCGGGTACCCTGCCCCTCTCGCACCCGCTTGCTGTGCATACACCATCTCCCAGGGGCCCACCCAACCACTCGAGCATCAATATTAATCTGCACCCAAACTATAACCTGCCCGGACATTACTGTCACTGCAGAGATTAAAAATCCCGCCCGTCTGCCAGTACCGATCTGACATTTGCACTACTGTAACGAGACTAACGAGACGAACATTGGGCATATATTTAGTCATGCTCCGTGCTCACCCTCCTTCTGCAGCCCGGATTCATGATCGCCTCTCGTGTTGACCTTGGTCCGCCGCCCTGATGTTTGCACATGCACGAGTCCTGTACGAGTCCTGTACGAGCTGTGCGAGAGCCATCGAACCATCCAGCGGGTGGCCTGTCTCGGCCCACCCAGCCGGCCCGTCCATCGTAGCTGTTTTTTCGCATGGACAATGCACAATGCCTTTTGTTTCAACGCCCACCGTGTTCCCGCATGTCGACTCCGACACGCTTGACATGGCTCCCCGATCAATCAGCCTGATCACCCATCCTCCTTACGCTTCAGGATAACAGCTTTTTTTATGCTCTCAGTAATCGTGAACGTAGATATCAATATAAGTATGAATATGACTCTGGGCCTAGGCTGTGGACATCTCCGGCCCTCGTCCACCCCGCCTATTCAATCCCGATAGTCCACCACAAACCGCCGCTCCACCACCTGCTGCGTGCCCGACTGCTCCTCACCTTCGAACCGCAAGTTGACGTTTCCCGTGCTGGCGTCCATCCCTGTCACCTCAGCCTTGTAGAATGTGGTGCTGTCAGGATACAGCGCCAGCACCGTCTTGCCCTTGTCAAGCTTCGGTAGCTCCGTGCTGGGCGGCGGGATCGGGATCATCCCCGACGCGCTCATCCTGTACTCCTTCCTAGCGGGCGACGGCACGTCCGGGTCTTCGTCCTTAACAATGTATCGCCGGCCCTTACCCTCGCCCAACACCTGCTTCACCTTGCCCAGGTACCATTCCGTCGTGTCATTGGGTGTCGGCGGCTTTGGCTTGAAGGCCACGTCCTGATCCCGTGCGAACATCACCTTGGCCCGGATCGAGCTACCCACAGTGGGCGCCCCGGACGAGAAGCTGCTGGACTGCGGCTCTGCGCTGTCGGCCTTGGGAGTATCGCGGTCGCCTGGTCGCGGTGGGACGCTGTCGCGGTTTCCCGACCGGTCGCTAGACGCTCCTCCGCTGCGCCCGCCGAGCTTCCGCGCATGGCCGCCAATGGGGCTGGGGTGTGGGCTGTCAGCAGAGCCGTCAAAGTCGTAGAGATCAGCCTTGTCTCTGTCCCTGTCTCTGTCTCTGTCCCTGTCCCTGTCTCTGTCTCTGTCTCTGTCCCTGTCTCTGTCCCTGTCTCTGTCTCTGTCCCTGTCTCTGTCCCTGTCTCTGTCTCTGTCCCTGTCCCTTTCGGCATCTCTCTCATCGTCACGTTCACGCTCGCGGTCACGCTCGCGGTCGCGGTCACGATCACGGTTGCGCTCTCTCTCCTTCTCGCGCTCGCGTTCGCGCTCCCGCTCACGGTCCTTTTCCCGTTGGTCCCGTTCCTTCTCCCGTTCTCTTTCGCGCTCTCTTTCGCGCTCCCTTTCCCTCTCGCGCTCCCGATCTGCCTTATCCGGCTTGCCGGTGCGGCTGGAGCTACGAGCGGTGCCGGAAAGTAGGCTGGCAGAGCGGGACGATGATCCGAGTGCTGGCGCGGCAGCCTTCTCCTTAGCCTCTTGGATGCCTTTCAATATCTCAATGAAGCCCAGCAAATCGGCGATCTTCTTCCCCGTGGCATCGTTGATCTTGACACCGTCGCGATAGAGCTTATCCAGGCTGTGCAGCCCCTGGTCTACGGACTTGATATCGGTGGGGTCCTTGGATTCTTGGTTGCTGGCTATGTAGCTCTCCTGGCCGGCGATCTGACGGACGTTGTCATTGCTCTGGTTCACCTCTTCGATGATGGTCGCAAGATCTTCTTGGATCTTTTGCCAGAGCCCAACTTCCTCACCCTGGGCGCTACTGTTGCGAGGGGCCCTTGGCCTGGGCTCTCTGTTTCGTTGCGACATGCCCTTCCAGCTGTCTGTGTTCTCAACCTCCCGTAGAAGTCTATTGTGTTTCTGGTTAGAAGGCATTTTCGATAAGGATTCCGTAATTGGAAAAGACACAGATGATACAGAAGTACTAAATTGGGTGTGGGGCGGGGGGGGGGGTTCGGGCAAGTGAGAGCATGAATGAAACCAAGAGAGAAGAAAGATCGCGACATGGTGATAGGGGGGGGGACGAGTGAGCGGGTGCCCTTTCCATCTTTTGGCATCAATATCCGGCGCAACAATGGAGCGTACCTTCAGTGTTTGGGGATCCAGCTGCTCCAGCTTGTCCGTTGGTGTCCAACTGGGTCGTGCCTACACAACTCCCAGGGTTGAATGAGGAACGGAAGGTCAAGGGGAGAGGGGAGATGAGTGCAGGTAGTGCAGGTAGTGCAGGTGAGATGCGCGTGTGTGAGAGAGTTTGTGTGTGTCTGATAAGTAGATAGATATATTATCCCGGGTCGGCCTTGCACTTCCGGGCTGGGTGCGCAGTTCGTGCCTGAGGTTGTAACAACCGGGTTCTCCAAGAGTGATTATGAGTGAGGCCAAAGTGTTGGTGGCGCCTGAGCTATATGCATTTGTGTATGACAAAACCGTAGGAAGGGGCAGAGGAAAAGAGATGTGGGTCGAGAAAAGTAGGATGGAGTAGGCCAGTGAGTGGATGGATGAGTGAGAGGTTCGGGCAGGGGGAAACAGGGCTGGGCGGCGAGGCTATTATCGCACGGGTTGATGCTTTTGATCATGTGTGCTTGTGTTGTGTACCGGATGATGAATGGTGTGCAACCAACCTTGAGCCGGATGAAGACCGTTCGTGTCGGATTGGAGGCGGAGGCTTGCTGGTCTGGTTGTCATTGCGCCTGGAAGGTTGCCATGTCATTCTTTTGGAAAGGAGCAATCGCGGGAACGCTTGGAACCTTTGAGGCCTGGCAGCAAATCAAAGCCCGGTCCCGTCGTCGTCATTGGGCGATGGGCGATGAGCGATGGGCGATGGGAAGGCAACGGGTACGCGGAACGGAGGGGGTGTGACGGGACACGCTGCGGAACAGGAACACGGGGGGCGCTGGGGGTACCTTGGAGCTGGCTGGGATGCGGCGGCAGGGACAAGTACCCGTGAGCTCTGGGACCTCGGGAAGGAGGGATGGGGTCCAAGGGGGCGGGAGGCTGTCCCAGGCGCTTACGGACGCGGTCCTCTGGGTGGTGCTTTGGCAGTGGTGGTTGAGTTCGGTTTCAAACTCTTAGGAGAGAGGCTGGGTGGGGCTGGGGCGATGATTGATGGGTTAGGTGAGCTTGGGCTTGGTGCTGCTGAGCGTGAGTTGCGAGGGAAGAGGGAGGGAAATGAGAGAGCGCCAGCCTTCTCTGCAGCCCGCTGTCTTCTTGGGGAAAGCTGGGAACAGAGCCCCTGCCTCGCTTGCCCCATTTCATATAGTGGGGTAATCGCTAGCTGGATACGGAGTCCATAGGTACATTCCACGCGTACCTGTGTCAGCCAAGGTACGTACCTGCCTCCCACCAGCCCACCAGCCAACCTGCCTCTCTGCCGTCTACTCATCTGCCTGTCTGCCCACCTGCAGCTGTGCAAGCCGTGGTAGGCGCTTCACCGTCTTACTGGGTGCAGCACAACAGCAAGCTCAAGCTCAAGCTCAAGGCCGTACGTGCTAGTACGTATGTATACCTAGACAGAGGAGCTGCACAGGTGGACTGGAGGTGATGTCAGCTTCCCCAGTCACTCAAGATCGACTGACAGCTGTTTCTTCTCTCCCTTGGTTGGCCTTGGGGATTTGCCAAAACTCAAAACTCGGTCTTCACCTTCTGGTAACCCTCCTCGCCCTACGAGTCAAGACCACCACCAGCTCACCTTCAAACCTTCCGACTCGCGGGTTCAGAAGTTATTCACCATGCAGGTCCCCCTACTCAGACTCCAGTGCGGGGTCAATTCCTACGACTGGGGCAAGAAGGGCAACCACTCGTCCGCAGCCAAGTTTGCTGCTGCCACGCCCGCCCCCGACTTCACCATCAAAGATGACCAGCCCTACGCCGAGGTAACGTCCACCAGCATGTCTAGACAGGATCCCAGGGACTGACAGAGGGAACCCCCTTCCACCAGCTATGGATGGGCACCCACCCGTCCAACCCCTCCAAGGACTTGCGCACCGGCCGCACCCTCCTCGACCTGGTCCAAGACAACCAGGCTCTCCTCTCGCAATCCGTCACCGCTCGATACGGCAACAAGTTGCCCTTCCTCTTCAAGATCCTCTCCGTCGCCAAGGCCCTCTCGATCCAGGCCCACCCGAACAAGAAGCTCGCCGAGCAGCTGCATGCCAGGGACCCAAAGAACTATCCCGATGACAACCACAAGCCTGAGATGGCCATTGCCCTCACCCACTTCGAGGGCCTATGCGGCTTCAGGCCTCCGTCGGAGATAGTGCACTTCCTCAACACTGTTAAGTCTCTGCGTGACTTCGTTGGCACAGAGACAGCAGAGGTGTTCAACAGCACAATCAAGTCGCACGAGGGCGACGAGTCCGAGGACGCCAAGCGAGACAACAAGGCTGCCCTGCAGAAGCTGTTCGGGGCCCTGATGTCCAAACCACAGTCTGCCCTCGAGGCAGCCACCAGCGCCCTCCTGGACGAGGCCACGGCAGACGCGGAGGACTTCGCAGGCGGCGGCGCTGGACCGAACTCAGGGAAGGATCTCTCCGAGCTGATCAAGCGACTACACGGCCAGTTTGGTGCCGATTACGGCCTGTTCGTGCAGTTCCTTTGCAACCTGGTGACGATGGCGCCTGGCGAGGCCTTGTTTCTGCGGGCTGATGATATACACGCTTACATCTCGGGCGACATTGTCGAGTGCATGGCAGCGAGCGACAATGTTATCCGCGCTGGCTTCACCCCGAAGTTCAAGGACGTCGACACGCTCGTGTCGATATTGACGTACAACTACGCCCCGATAGAGGAGCAAAAGATGGCGCCGAAAGAGTACGCATACGCCACCCTCAACCGCACTGCATACAGCTCTAGCAGCGAGGTCATGCTCTACGACCCCCCTATCGAGGAATTCAGCGTGGTGCGGTCTACCCTGAAACGCGCGGGTGCCAAGGCGACGTTCGACCCGCTGGACGGGCCCAGCATCATCATCTGCACCGGTGGCAGGGGCAAGATTTCGGTAGGGCCAACCGTGGAGGACATAAAACAGGGCTATGTATTCTTTGTGGGCTCGACGGCTGAGGTGATCCTGGAGTCGACCAGTGAGGGGGAAGAGGAGTTTGTGACTTTCAAGGCATTTTGCGAGGTCGAGGACCACAGCAACGGCGGGCCCTAGGATCATGATTGTCCGGAGCTCGCTGCGCTGTAAAGAACTATTGGCGCAGCAGGCTACTAACTTGCCTAGGCTCATTGCACTCAACACGTTTGGCTGAAGACTGCCTCGATTTTGGCTGTGGCCTTCCACAGTAATGTGAACGACGACCTTGCCCATTTATCAAGTTCAATGGCAGACGGAACCTCTGGGCTAGCGCCAGTGGCGGCGGAGGAGTATCGTGGCAATGTGTCTCTTACTCTGCTCTGCTTTCACTGTGTCATCTCGGCCAACCCCAGACTACAGTTGGCATGATTGAGAGGCACACCATCATAACTGGCTGACCCTCACCAGTTGATGTCGAATTTTGACTGTTGCATTAGCACTCCCAGCAGAAACAGTAGACCGGGTGAGCGATTCGTGTATGGATCCAGATATTACAGTCAAACGACCAGCTCCAGACGATATGCAAATATATAAGAATGGGGTGAGCAGGCACTTAGCCTATTCTAAGCATCGTCTTGCTGTGTTTTCTGTAAGCTACCTGAAGGTACCACTCTCAGAATGCCCACAATTGGCTGCTCTTCCAAGATGCCTTCGGTGGTGGGATTCAACCCATCAAATAGGGCCAGTCAGCGTCTCTGGTGCCCTTGGTGGCATAGCAGTTGACATACTTGATGATCGGTCAAAACATGGATGGTGCAAACTGCTTGGGCCTTCATGCAGGTCGTGCAGCAAGTCACGGCCCCTTGTCAGATGCTATCACCTCCAGGTCTTTCCAAGATTCGGGAAAACAACACAGCCGTCTACAACGGGCAGAACGTTTCCCGGATGTATGTGTGGAATAAGCTCCGTGTTGACAGATGTATATCGCCTGATATCGGTCTTTCTGAGGCAAATTGTATGTCTACTCTCAGCAGTCCAAGAGAGTCTACCTAAATAAATTGAATAAAAGTTCTACCTAACTATGTCTGATCTGACTAGCTAAACTCGACAATGTTGGTTGGGACTGACCCATGGATGCGTTCTAATTTTAGGCGAAGTTCCTCAAGAGCAAGCCGAACACCTGGGCAGGTTGCCCTCGTCGGGGATGGGATGTGGCTGTTAGACCTCGACGATACAACCTCTCAGCTCTTCACGCCAGTATAAATCTGTGTTGGGCGACCTCCAAAGCTCACGAGCGAGAGTGGTGTGCTTGCTGGATGGGTGACGAGCGCCGTGAGTGGACTTTGAGGCGGTCTCAGCAAACGCAATTCACCGTAGGGCTCAGAGGTCGTCGATAACAGGCGAAAAGATAACATGACAAGAAAAAAGACAAAAGTCCCAGGCCCCGTTCCCTGGGACAAATTTGAATAAAGGGGCCGAATTTGAAACCAACAAATGAATGGTTTAGAAAAGAACAGTCTTTGTCCATCGCCTCGCCCTGCTCTGGCCTGCCCACTTTCCCTCCCTCCGTCTTCTTCCCAGCCCGCACAATACTGTGCAATTTCAAGTGTACTGTAACATCATAGCCGTCGCTCGGAAACGCCCTGTACTGCCTGATTCTTTCCCCGGGTTTTGCCACCTCTTTTCCCAATTGCCATGACACCATAAGAGAGGAACCAGGTACAAGCAAGACAATCATCACTCCATTTTCCGGATCCCGTAACCTGCACCTCCGAACCACTTTTCAACACGCCCGGGGCTTTTATGCCACTCGGTATCGGCTGAGGCCGAAACATTAAACGGTATTAAAACGAATTAGACCACCAACCAAGGTTCTCTACATAAGCGAACCACAACTGGCTGGGGACAACAGGGAAGTGAATAAATCAATGATGCAGAACATAATATCTGGTAACACACCTCCCAATAGGCGGGAGCAAGGGAGCTGGTGGCTGGTTGGCTCTATGACGTAAATGCAACATGAGGATGCCCTGGTAATTGATGTTGCTCGTTCAGAGGCAAAGGTTGAGAAGGGGGGGGGCACAATGTGTGGACGGAAATGATTGACTCCGGAATAGGGTGTTGAAGGGAGGGAAAAGCCTGTAATGAAGACAAGAAAACAAGACTCCGAGAAAGCATGTACCAGAAGCAGAGACCAAGGTGAACGGTCACCAGGTCCGCCGAGTGCCGCCGCCTCACGGGGGAACAGGACAGAAGTACGCATGTCCAGGCCCGATACGGCTGGTCCAAACTGGCACGAGAACGAACTGTAGAGGGGGGTGGGGGCCAACATGGGTTTGATAATGAATGATTGAAGGAAAGGAGGGGGGGGCGCACGCAAGTCATCGCTTCGGGATGATGCAGCGTCCTTCGGGCATCGTGTGCAGCCTTGTGGCCCCAGTCCAGTTCCCCCCGTGTCGAATCCCCAAGACTTGGGCACACAGCATGCGTGCGAGGGGACCATGTGGGCTGCCATTGGAGGGCCTCCAAGGTCCAGAAGGCCGGCCCCCAGTTCGGTCTGTCTGGTGGTGCCAACCGGACGGCAGTCGGCGTGAAGCGACCTGAGCCTCCCGAATGTATACGTGCACGGGGTCGGATAGATTGGTCTGGGTTTGTGGGCCCTTGGCTCCGAACGGTATGTACCATTGCAGGTGTCAGTGTCAGTGCCTGTAAGCACTTTATCCTCGGGACCCTTCGATCACCCGGCGTCGATCTCCGCCAGGCAGCTTTAACGTTGCTCGCGGGCCCTGGCTGGGCGCATGGTGCCGATGTGAAAGGCTTCACCGGTCGGCACTTGGGCAGAGAAGCCGCATACATCCCGGGAGCGAACGTCAGGCACAATTCGATCGTCGTCGCCCCCCCAAAAATAGAAAACCGGCCCGTGGTGGAGAAGGGTGGGCAGGCAGGGTCGCACCACGCTCCAAGTTTCCGGTTTATTGTGGCGCGGCTCTCGAAGTCCAGGTCGGAAGCAGTGATGGCCAGTCGTTGACATGTGCAGCAGGTGCCAGTTGAACCCTCGAGGCACGCTGCCGTCTCGAGGTCAGGTCGAGTCCAACTCTCGTGTTCGATTTGGACGGAACCGGTTGCCGAAAAGGCGAGCCAAGCTGGGCACACTGCGCCGAACTTCAACAGGGACCGCGAAAGATCAGGTGCGAAACACGGTGATTGGGGTCCCCAGGTTCTGGGACTGACCGGTCTACCATTGGGAAAAGCAATGGGTAGCCCATGCAGGTCGTCTGCGAAGTGCGCTGCACAGAATGGGCTGGGCCATTTCGCCCCTGACTTGACAGCCATCAGACAACCAAACGCGACGACAAGATTCTGTCCTGACAGGTGATCAACCCCCACCCCCCTACCCCAGTACCTTAATGAATTAGAGCCCGCGTGGGATCTTTCTCGGATCTTTGCCAATCAATTTTGCAGTACGTGCTGTTCCGGACAGCCTCTCCTCTCACATGTTTCTTTGCTGTTCAAGCGGTGATCGCCGTACCATTCTTCCCCCCCCCCCTTGTCGCCAGCAAATTAAAACAGAACAGACATAACACACATGTTCCTCGAAAGGCCCTCAAAGATGTGATAGATAAGGATGGTATAGGGAAACTCTTGCTGGCGGTCGTGCAAGGTATCTCCAAGGCCCGGTTGTTTGCTGCTGGCCAGGGGCATTCGCCCGTTGGCAGCTTCTCTGTCCGGTTGTCCCATGCCTCTTGTTGCCCAGGCCTGTCTGCGCTGCATCGCGATGGACTGCATGACGGGTTGTAAATACGCAGCGTGGATGGTAATAGCGGCAACGCACACGAGGTGGAGCGGTGGGCAGCACGGATGTGGGGTTGTCGAAGGAACAAAGACTGCAAGGCCGGGCGGCCCCCAATGTAATTATCGTCGAGAAATGATGGTAGACCGGTGGCTGTCTGTAGCCGCCGTGCCACCGACGCTACCACTGACTCCATTGCTGGAGCTGCTGGCGCCTCCGGAAACTCCCCCGTAGGCGGTGCTACCCGTCACGGCATGGGCCCCGGGAAGCTGATGCGGATGGGTGTGGTGGTGACTGGCGTGGCGTGGGGCAGCGTGGTGGGATTGCCCGTGGTGTTGGCGATGATGATGCACATGGGATGAAGACGAACTATGGAAGTTCCCAGAGCCGAGGGTCGATGCCCCGTCACTGGCTGCGTACCCGGTGTTGATGCTGCTTTCTGCAGTCGATCGATTCGTCAAGCCGGATCCGGACGAGGCCCGCCGCAGGCTCGACGCATCTGCCGGGCTAGCGGCCCCGTATGTGTATCCAGTAAGGTCGACGGCTGACCCCTGGGACGCGGCACTGCGGTCTTGCTCTCCAAAGATAGTCTCGCTGCTCCCTGTCGACACAGATCCGTACGCATCCGAGGGGCTGCTACCATGCTGTTGCGAGGGCCTCCCGACTGAGGCGTAGTCATACGAGCTGGCGTATCCCACAGCCGCTGCCGCCGCCGTCACATCAGCGATCGGTGATGTTGATGAAGCCTGGCTGCCAGAAACTGAAGTGTGGCTAGATTTCGTGCTGCCGTACCCT
Organism: Diaporthe sp. PMI_573; assembly: GCA_021399435.1. Taxonomy (NCBI): domain Eukaryota; kingdom Fungi; phylum Ascomycota; class Sordariomycetes; order Diaporthales; family Diaporthaceae; genus Diaporthe; species Diaporthe sp. PMI_573. The sequence goes on along the minus strand of JAJTUP010000002.1, from coordinate 2,952,892 downwards.
GCGGGGAGACCGTCAATGCGATACGTAGCAGATGAGCTGCCCATTGCTCGTGAGACGGCTGCTGGGTTCGGTAAATGGCGCTCATTTCCCGCGGAAGGAAGCGATGCGGCGATGCTTGAAAAGGAGTACGCCGACGTGTCAGGAGGCAGGGACGAAGCTGGCCTATGGACAAGCCCGGCGCTGGTGCCGCTACCGTACTGGTAGGCGGGCTCGGAATCCATGTACACGCTGCCGCCTTGCCCAATGCTCTTTTGGCGGGTATTCCAATGTCCATAGCTCGGAACAATATTCGACGCGTCACTGCTGATCACTTGGTACTGCGGCACGCTCAGACCGTAGTCGCCAACGGCTGAGTCTGCGCCATATGCGTCTCCCCAGTCTGCGCCGAGGGGGTAGTAGCCTTTAGTGCCCATGCCGGTGTAGCCAGTGCTTCTGTAGGACGAGGGAATGGCCCCTGAGCTCAAGAGGTGCATATCTTGGGGATACTGGGCCATGGAAGAACTGATATGCGTAATAGGCCCTCCGCTGCGCTGCGCCAGCGTGCGGGAAACGTCGATGTTATAGTCATAGCGACTATCCTCTCGCAACGGCGCCTCCTGAGACTGGACCTGCGCTCGAGAAGATTGGTCAGACGGAGCCCACCAAGCCAAGGTACTGGGGAGAAGCGCATTTTTCAGGAACACTTGTGTGCGTATTATTCTTGCACACCCTCCTCCACAGGAATCTCGACATGAAAGTAGGGTTAACGTACCCGAAGAAAGAGGCAGGCGTCGACACCAGCATTCTTGCAGTTGACGCAAGGTAGTCCACCGCCGGGGTCTCCACTGCACCGGATCTTGCGCTTGCGGCATCGCCCACACTGCCAAAGAGTCTTGTCAGCTTACTATTTTCTGTGATACTCTGTTCCCCGATGCACGATGCAAGTGCCCATTAGCGGCTGAGCAGCAGCTCCTGGAGGATCGGGTTGGACCAATCTTCGGCCTCTAGGGGACATCTAGTCCGGGGACAAGCAACCCTCGGCACACTCAGCCCCGTACCAAACATGAGCTGGCCAAGCTGGGGCAGAGGATAGTAAGAAGGGGAGGGGAGACTCAGAGCTTACAGCAACGGCGATACGCTTCCGCGGTGGTGTTGTTTCGTCAGTTTGAGGGTCCGTCATGGTCATAGAACGGGCGTCGTGGGAGGGGAGCTGGTATCGGCGTTCCGGGTATGAGTAGTATGGCGCACATGAGCGGCTGGGAAGATATCTCGAGCCTTCGTGAGGGTGCGGAGGCGGAGGGGGATAGTAGGCCCGGGACACCATTGTAATATACAAGTCCGCGTGTCTCTGCGTGGGTTCTCGAGTTGATGAGGAAGAGGAATGGCAGCGAGGTCTCCAGGGTTTGCGAGCCTTTGGCAATACTGGCTGGCTATTTGTTGCAATACCGAGGCAGGTACGTCAAGACAAATCGTTTATCGAGAGACGGCTGGCTTGGCTTGGCTGGCTTGAAGTGAGTGGCCTTCAATATTCAGGGGTAGAGGGCGGAAAGGGGCAATCCAAGCGAGGGCGGCGCACAGGGGCATGTAAGATGCAAAAAGGCCTTCGAAATCGTCCAGACACACGCGGGTAGGCGAGAGTGGGAGGCAGGCGACCAGACAGCTGCGGACAAGGTTATCGAGGCGAGACGAGACAGATCAGATAGCCGTGGGAACTGTGCAAGGCCCAACCAAAGCCGATCTTGGGCCACTCCGGTGCGAGAAGACCAGCTGACGGGCGAGTCGGCCCAGCTGCTGCGTGTTTGTCGCTGCTTGTATGATCGGGCTGGCGGGCTGGCTCGATGGTACAGCCCTGTGTCTCCAGCGGCTCTTCCTAGCAGACAGTTCCCAGGTAAAGCAAGGCCTGGCTGATAAGACACGGCGCAAAAGTACGCACATAGGTCCACCACAGTGTCTGGCGTGTAAAACAGGAACGCTATGATTCCGCTGAGGGGCGACACAGGAGAGCTGCCACGTTGTTGCCCTGATTCCAGCTGGCAACAGGCTTGACAAGGCTGGATTAGTATGGTATGCCTTCTCGTCTGGCAGGGCTTTTGCCTGAAATGTTTGTTGGGCACTCAATAACGAGAGGCGCTTGATGTCGCGGCCGTGATTTCAGAAATGGCTGTTTGGGTGGAATGCCGGCCTGGAGCTGTACCACAGGAACATGCAAAGTATGCTGGTTTTTTTCTGTGTTCACAAAAAGGGTCAAAAGGTCCAGTGTTCGATGACAGGATGATGTAGGAAGACAGCGGCGACGGGTAAAGTGAGAGTGGTGAGAGAGCAAGTCGACGGAGGAAGAATAAAGGGAGCGGAATACGAAAACCCCTGTGCTACTGTAGGCAGTCCAGACTCCTCATCAGAAAAGAAAACAGGGTCCTCACTTGTGTGAGTCCCTCGCCAGATCATGCCAATCTGCTAATTGTAATTAGATACCAACGGACGGCGCCAGAGAGACGAATACCGGGAGGGATAGAAAGACACCTGTGGCAGTTGTACTTATTTGAGCCTCGGCGTTGCAAGTGCCCCCCCAGACGCAGACGACACCTCACATTGGACGGTGGACCTTCAATCGTTGGGCTAATTGGAGGTTACACGGCGTCCTGTCACTATGGGCAGTCAAAGATTCCTTCAGCAACTGCTCTTGCCCCGGTCGTCAGTACCAGTATGTCCCCCACGGGTAGCTGCAGTTCTTGCATCTGGTGTCTACCAGGGTCAACTGGCCATAAAGCAGAAATCTGCCGCCCCCAGGTCGGGCCAGTCCAATCGGTACGGCAACATCTGCGGAGCAAACGGGTGGTATCAGGGTACACGTCGATGTGTACGCAGACAGCTTTCACAAGAGAAACGGCGAAGCGGTTGTGATCCACGCACGAGACCACAAGCAAGAGGACCCGAACCCACGCATGTTGCAGCTTGTGAGTGCTGTCAAATTTGTAGGAGTCATCGAGCCAACAAGCCACCCTTCTCCCCATGTCATCTGCCAACATACTCAAGAAAGCGGCCATTTACTGGCCCAGAATTCCTCGGTACTGACGTCGAGGGGGGAGTGTGGGAAGCCGCTGAAACCGGGTGGTCTGGGGACAGCGTCAAGGTCGTTTACGTCCTCTGGGTGTGTGTTGTACTGTATGTCCATGGTCTGGCCATCTGCATCGCTCCGTCCCGGTTACAGCAAACGGCCGAGCCTTTCTCTTTCTCTTTCTTTCTTCTTTTGCTTGGAATTCCCCGAGGGAAAAGAAAAAACAATAAGTCTCTAGTGTGGAACTGTGCAGTCAAGAAAAGATTGTGACAATCTGAGGAGCTTCCGGACAGGGCCAATCTGGAGGTCAAGTTCGGACCGCGGAGCCCGGACGTCCAGATCCGCCATGCTCGCGTGGCTACTCTGCATCGCGTCTCGCCTATCCAATTCAGTTCTTTCGTCTATCATGCGCCCGCACACCTACATGCTGGCCGACGGGGGCATAAATAAGCTGCAGTACGCAGTGGAATGGAAGAGGGAAGCCTCGGGCAAACGCCTCGACCCAGACTAAACCGGACCAGACCTGGGAGTGCGTAGTGCCAGACAGAAGAGCAAAATGCAAAAATGATGTTATCATTTTGCATATGGCACATGGCCTTTTCTCGACCCGGGTCAGCCAGTCTCCATGGGTGATGAGTAGAACACAGTGACATACGGAGGCTCTGGGAGATCAGCTTCGAGCCCCAGCTGAAAGATGTTGAGGTCTATCATCTGAGGTACACCCCACTGGGCCGTGGAAATCTCCCGGCCGTGCTCTGTGGGGCGGCGAATGAGGTGGTACAAAGCGTCATCGGTAGGTGACTTTGCCTAGGCCGGTAAGAAGATGGCCCTGGAACTCAGACCAAGCCTCTCTTCAGGTAAACGAATTGAAGCATGCCAAGAGAGACATGCAGTGAGGGCCGTCGGGCACTGTATTGCCTACCCGGTCTCCAAGAGAGCAGACAGGCTGACAGGGCGGCAGGTTCCTTCTCTCTCTCTCTAACACAGAGATCTAATCCCACAGGCAGCGGTAACCAACCGCATGGCGCTAGACAGATGGAGTGTGTGGAGTACCTAATCATGACATATTTCAATAAATATCATCGTCCATAATGCAGACCAGAGATTAATTATCGTTCGTGGAGCGTCAGGCTGGGTTGTCTAGCCTTGACAGGCCTCTGGGAGGTTTCTTTCCTTGCTGTACATCGGAATTCCTCGGTGGCATGGTAGATGAAGACCGAAGTGGAGTTCAAGTTGAAGTCAGACAGGCCAGGCGTATACACCTCTGTTTCCCATTGGGGCAAGACAACATGCCCTCAAGCTGCCGGATTGGGAAGAGCATAACCCACAGCGTCTAGGCTCGGTGGTATGGGGTGCATGACTGTTGGTACAGATGCCGTCGTTGGTTGATGCAAATTCGACGGTGGACTCCGAGGTGGTCAGTCGCCGTTTGATGCTGGGGTGTGATCGGGGCGGCACAAATAATGACTGATCATATTCAGCAGCAGCAAGCTGCGGCTGCCCAAGCCCTTCTCGTGCAGCAAGGGCAAACTTGTGTATGCGTGACGGGGTGGGACGCGCCAGCAACAATACACGAAGACACCAAGGATGTTTGCCCTGGGGTCCCCGAATCAACTTACATGCTTCCTCATTAAGGGGACCTCATTTCTCGTTGAGAAACCTCAGGTGCGCCATCGATAGCCACCGAGATTCCCCACCTGTGCCTCAACAAGACTTGGCTGAAGCCAGCCCAATTTTATGGTCATGGCCACTTCGTCGTTTGGGGTATTCGAGGAAGGCGAGCCAAATTTTGTAAGAGGAGGGTGGGGGTTCAAAGTTGGATCTGCATGCTCCTTGGTGACACACGCCCCCTGGTGGCCCACCCCTCCCCCAGACTGTGACCGCCACACTCTGGGAACTGAGTGTTGCTTGAGGGAATTTTGAATACGGAACTCGATTTCGTTCCGTAGAGAGACGACAGAGTAATACCCACACCCTCCGTCCTGCCTACTGTCTTGTTTTTCAGGTCCACTACGTAAGTGTATCTTGTATCTCAGGGACACAGTCCGGGATACTTGCGCAGCATTCTGCCTTGCAGCAGCAGATACCTTCCATCCAATGTATCCTTACACGGGGCCGTCGTCCGGCCACCGGCCACGTTACACCAAGTTGACGATGCTGGGGTTCCAAATTCTGGATTAGCATCGTAGCGTGGCCGTCCAGGTACAACCGTAGGGAGAGGGGAGTGGCTCACAGGATGGTAGATCTCCGCCCAACGACGGAAAGACAACGGCAAATGTCTGTGTTGACGAAACGCCAGCCCTGGCTGAACCACAGCCAGGTGGGACCCTAGGTCCAGCCACAGGAGGCTCTGGCCACGGGCATCTTCAGCAAATCGCCGTGGCAGCTGCATATGCAAGAAAGCCTAATCACATCCAAGGCACTGCAGCAAGCTGGATATAGCCAGCATTTGGGATCTGGAGCACAGTCGATTCAAAGTGAGCGATCCGTCCCGCCGATTCCCGTGGTATGTCAATGCAAGTGCTCAGATGACCAGGGTTGTAGGCCTGTTCTGCCGACCCGCACCGCAGTGGTAGCGAGGCTAGAGAAGAGAGGCAGACGCGGAGTCTCGTTTTGCGACAGAGCACTACGCTCGGCTTGCGACGTTAAGAGACAAAAAAAGCACTTCTGGGAGCGGGCCTGGAAATGAAAGTCGCCAGGTCGCGGGCCCAATTGCTTCCATTCTCGGAAACATTCTAGCCTGGTCTGCTCATGCAAGACAATATCGACAAGTTCCGCAGTTCTCGGAACATAAGGACGCCCAACTCGTGACCTCGTAGGCTGCAGATCGAGAGTGAGCTATTGCGGCTGCAAGGTAGTTGTGAGAAGGGGGGGGGAGTCCCGAAGGCCATGCGATCTGGGCATTCATCCGGCCATCTAGACTGCCAGATATCCATGAGCGACCAATGCGAGATGATGGAGAACCACCTTGACGGGGCTCGCCTACACGTACCAGGGCTTACGATAGGATGGCACAGGAGTTTATGCCAGTCGAAATTGGGACCTCAATTCAGCCCTACACAAAACAGGATATCAGTATTCGAAGGCACCGGACGCAGCCTGCGTGGTCGGCGCCAACTAAGGTGCGAGTGAGGCGCCTGGGAGCTGAGCGACGGCCGCCGAACTGGGACTGGGCGCTTCTCAGAAGCAAACGAGCTGCAAAACATCACTTGGTCGGGAGAAGACTGGTCCTTGTGGACAGATTAAGTAATCTCCTGCGCGTAGATTATCTTGGCTGGCAGCACCGCATGCTGGCCGTTGTGGTGCTGGCGGAATCCACCGCTCCGGTAGGCTCCTGACTAGTTATCTGGAGCTTCATCTGGCGCTATGCCTATCGAAAGCTTAGCATCCTGCTGTGTGCTAGAAACACAGCGGCAGTAGCAGGCTGCTGAGAGATTTGAAAGGGGGTTTTCCGCCCCAGTCGCACGACAAGGGTCGCACGACAAGGGTAGCTGCGTCACTGACAACACTACGATGTGTGGCTTGCCGTTCGTGCAACGTTGAGCACCTTCAAAAGGTCCCTCGTTTTCCTGGGAGCCACTGACCTTTCTGCCAGTCAAACTCCAGACCGCCTCGATGGAGTGTACAGTGTAGATGGCCAGCTCAGAGGCCAACCAGCACTCGGTGTCACGTAGCTGACGTATACTGCCACTCGATGACCGATTGCTGCCTATATTCGTCTGTGGGGGTCGCCCCTTCGCAAGTAGACGTCCGTCCCCGTCTCCTACTTTTTCGATGGGACCAGCAGCAAGCCGGCAGATGACTTGCAGGTGAAGCCCTTTGCTGTCGATATTTTCTTCACCCCGACTGATGGTGTTGCAGCTCAGAGACCACTTCGACAAAGGGCAAGAGTTGTCGGGGCATGGTATCTCATGCAGCGGGAGACCTCGCTGCCGTGTAATCACTGCTTTGGTCAACTCATAGGCTCTCACTTTAGGAGGTCGCTTTTCGTGTAACGCAACACAGTGATTTGGTGCCTCCATCCCATAACCGTGATACAGGTCTTGTGTCACTCAGACGAGGTTATGATGCAATGTATGTAAACGCTTTGCCCTGAGGATCTCCTGAAGCTGCGTAACAAGAGAGAGCACTTGGAAAGGCCCGCGAGGTAGCTGCCCATCTCGAGAGTTGTCATCAGTCTGGGACTCATTTCCACGATCTCTTTCGAACCCGACTCTTTGAAACCTGGGCTGGAAGCTGTCTCTCGGCCTAAGTCGTCTTGTTGAGGACTTGTAAGTAGCCGTCCTGGTCTTGGCGGCTTCAGATGCCAGACAAAGAACCCCGGCTCTTTGCATAAATGTTGTGCAAGTACACGATACACATCCGCCAGATGGAAAAGATAAAACCTCCGTGGATGTGTCAAAAACAAGTAGGTCGGACAGCGTGATGAGCGTGTATGCTTCGAGGTCTGTTCTCGCCTGCAAAAATTCGTAGCCCATTTTAGGTGTGGAAGCCCGACTGCAGGCCCCGTGTGGCATCATAGGTATCTGCAGCTCTGAAGTCGACCTCTGAGCTGGCCATCGACAGGCGAAGTCGCGTACACATTAGGCGGCCTGTACAAGGCCGCAGTGCAGCCTGCCCGATGAAAAAAATGACAGATCATCACGGCAGTTGACTGGGCATCGCAGGGCGAATGCAACCCTCCTCGCTTCGGACAGCCGCCAACAGGCCAAGCAACGTTGGCCACTCAGCTTCAGCCCACTCGTTTCTCGAAGCAAAATTCTTGGTTGACCAATCTGCAGCGACCCATGGCTGAGAGCGAGCCGTCATTTGGTTGTGGAAGAGAAGAAGAGATGGGCGTCAGTTGGTGACCCCCACGCTGGTCATCCGAGAAGGAGGCGCAAGCTCAGAGACCGTGAATTACCTCCCAATGGTGTTGGTAAAATGCTGTCATGCGAGTGGCAGCCGAATTGCCGATGGCTTATACGACACAGCTCGTGCGACCGCGCTGGCGCAGTCCAACTTGCCAACATCTGGGTCGAACGGGCTGATGCGTATGTCTCAGGATGAAGTGGGCGAGCAGGTGCATGTTGCAAGATCAACCGACCCGGGGGAATAGCCCAGGTCAAGAGATACAGACGCGTCAGATGCTGTATAGACCATCACAATGATGAATGGCGTCCAGCAATCTTGCCCCAGGCCTGCTCAGCTGCCCCAAGAGTCCCGAGTGACTCCCCGTAGGTTTGAGGCTTCCCCCTTCAGGCTTGCAGGGATGAGGTTGACAGTACCAAAACCTGCGAAATGTTTGCAACACAGCGTCGCAAGATGCGAGCCACGGCAGGCGCCACACTCAATTCTCCTGGGGCGCCGGGGGCTAGTCTCACAAATGGCATGACATTCGACGAGGGAAACAAACACACTGGTCGCCGGTGATTTAAGTTGTCACCAGCGGATCGCTTTTTGTTCACATCTGGAGGACCCGACGGTGTGCTCCTTCTGAGACATGCAGCTACACGTGTAGCAGCAAGATTTAGCGACTACAAATCCAGATTCCGCAGTCGAGTGAGACTGCCAGCCTCATGATTGAGAATCGTGAGGCTATTGAGCGCCACGTCGCACCATGGTTGTTACCTAAACGCCTTTGGTGTTATAGAGATCGAAGCTTGCCATCAGCTTTGGGCAGCCGCAATGTAGGATAGCCCACGGTGGAGATCGTCGAGGTGCCACATGGCAATCCCAGAAATCCCAGCTGGCTTGACTGGGAGAATGGCGTACGCTAAAGATCCCCGGATCGCCTCAACCCCTGACCTCAGCCAGCAGGTGTGTGGTTTCGGAACTTCACCACCCCTTCAACCTTGAAGGAGACTCGGTGAAGAACTTTTGTGGACATGACATGGACGTGCAACCCAGGCACGTCTCTGCTTTCATCGGCCAAGCGATGTTTAGAACAAGGCCACCGAGAAGCCGTCATCTCAGACCGTTTTGTAAGCACTGTGCGGACCGCTGAAAGCCCGGTGATACCTTTTCAGGATAGCATACGACCGAGTCCACGAGTGTCTCACTTCCGTGCTTTGCCGGTTTCTGATATACGAGGTGCTTGTCCACACGGTTGACACGCAAAGGTCAAAACTGTGGCATCTGCTCTACATGCACCCAGAATGCCATGCCTGACCGTGGATCCAGCAGTCTACCACAATAAGCGCTCGCTCAAACAAGAGAACGGATGAGATTCGCCCTCACGGCTCATCCCCACTTTCCATGGAAATGGGGAATACGCCGACGACTTTATGCCGATCGAGCATTCAAGTTGCAGTCGATCTCGCGACACTCCAATATAGTGCCATGTTTGCCGGCGGGTGTTCTTCACAATGATATGTGGCATCAGAATTTTGCACATCATTGCGCCGTGTAAGAGGAGCTGGACTCACAAGGGATGCCGTGTATTCTACGATTTCAGAAGCATGAGGCTTCCAATGGTGCCTAATCCCTGAGGCACGGTTGGAACAAGTCGTGAAGACCAAGTATGTGCGTGTCGGCCAATGGCTGTATATTGTTCAGAACGTCGTCGAGCCATTGCTGGATTGGCAAACACTTGGGTATCATGGATGATTCTCCTCCGCGGGCCATGTATGCTCATCTACCGTCTCCTGTAATCGTCATGAGCCCTGCCACGGTCTCGCTCACGATTGTCCCTCCGATCGTGGTCTCTGTGTCTCCTCGAGTCGTGATGGCGCTCGCCCCGCGGGCTTGAGCTCCGGTCGTGCCTCCTGTAGCCCCTGTCTTGCTCTCGGCGACGTGGCGGAGGGGAACGGCTGTCGTGGCGGTCGCGACCGCGACCGTCTGGCCGTGTCCGACCAGGCTCACCCGCCGCCGGCGCCTTGCCTTCCCCGGGGTTATCGACCAGCATCTGGTAGCGGTCGCCGCGCTCAGGTGCGTCGTCCTCGTCGCGGTACTTCTTCCACTTCTCGAGCTCCTTAACGCCGCCCCAGCCGCCCCTGTTCCCGCCCGCGGCGTGCTTGCGCCTCTTCTGGTTGGTCTCGTCGCGCCACGTCGTGCTCAGGCGGCTAACGCTCTGCGAGAAGTCGACGTGGATCCTCCGGTCGTCGATCAGCACGCCCTGCATCTTGAAGTACGCCGTCTCGCATGCGCCTTTGTCCTCGAACTCGATGAAGGCGTACTGGAGGCTGTCTCCGGTCTTGCCGTCGCGGATGACTTCGCAAGACAGGATCTTGCCGAACCGACTGAAGATGAGCTCGAGGTCCGAGTCGACCGTGACTGGGTTCAGCTTGCATACGAAGAGGACGTTCTCGGGCGGCTTCACCTCGGCGAAGGGCAGATCGCCCATCATCTCGAGTGTGAGCGCCTGGGCGCGCGCTTCCCTCTCGCGCCGGTCCTTCTCTGCTGCCGCCGCCGCCTCCTCATTGTCCTCCTCTCCCAGCTTCTCGGCCTCGCCCTCGGCAATCCGCACGGTGGCTAGTTGAGCTTTGCTAGGCACGGGCGAGCTGCTTGGCTCGCGCAAGCCAGCGGGATCTGGGTAGGGATCGTCGAGCACAACAGTGTGTTTGATTCGAATGTCAACAAGTGGGTGGCCCTTGTCGTCAATGATAGCCTCGTTGATCTTTTCAAGCACGTCAAAGCCCTCTACCACCTTCCCAAATATTGCGGCCTTCCCGTCGAGGTAGTCCGTGTCGTCGCCCAAAGTCACGATGAACTGGCTTCCCGCCAGCCTAGTTTCTCCACCGTCGGCAGCATTCGGTGCCGTGGCCATGCTGACGGTTCCGCGCTCGAGGTGTTTCAACTTGGGGTGGAACAGGGCGGGAAACGTTCGCTCAGCCGGGTCGGAGGACAAACGTCCCCAGATGGACGAGCCGCCATCGGATTCTGTGGATAGAGGGCCGAGGGGGTCGCCGGTCTGGAAGGAGAAGTTCTTCTGGACGGAGTGGATCGGTGCAAAGTTGTAGTACTTGACCTTGCACAACTTCAGGAAGTTCTCGCAGAGCTTCGGCGCGTAGTCGACCAGCAGGTCGATCACAATGTCGCCGGCGCTCGTTTCGAGGAGGACGGACATGCCGTTCTGGCTTTGGGCGAAAAGGGAAGCTGTGAATGCTCAATACGTGCTTGTGGATGCTCGAGAAATTCGTCTTGGGATGCGGGGTGACGTGGTTGGTGACGGTGGTAGACAGCAAAGCTTAAGCGAAGCTCCCTCCAGAGCGAGAGATCCATGGATGTCATGGATTGCCCCAGGGGCACGGTTTTAGCTCGTTAGCACCCTAAAACGGGACGGGTCTCCAAAACGGAAGCCGCTTGAGCATCTAAAATTACTGCGCAATCACCCAGCTTCACTTCACAGTGCACGTGAATTCTCATTTGAGCTTTCTTTGAACTTTTGGATTTCATAAATTTCCAATCAATTTTGACCAATTTCGCAAAGGATTGTGAGCGATATTAAAGAGGACAGGATACTTCCAAGTACCCTGATGATGCGAGGCTAATTCTATTTCTGTGCCTCCCAAAGGAGCGCGCGCCTTAGACCTTTATTCCGGGTCCATCCCAATGCTCCCCTTTTTGTCCTTGGGGGGGAAAAAAAACAAAAAATGCCCACAAACAAACAATGCATGATCGCTTTCTGTGCGTCAATGCTAAGGAGGGGTATCAGCAGCGATGTCTCTCGCAATTCCACATGCTCGTGCAAAGAAAGTCCCATTTTCCAGTCAACGCCATACGCAGGATGGAATTAACCATGATCCCGTGACATAAAAATTAGTGCCGTATTGCGCCATGCCCAAGGTGTAAAGGAGCGTGCTGTTCACCCTCAGTCGATGGGGCAGCTTCTCCTCCTGCGGCCGCCCCGGAGCTCCTGCTCTGTCTCCATGAGCCTCGTCATGCAGAAGCTACGGAAGGCCTGGTCGGACCGCACAGTCTCGCAGTTGAGCAGCTCCGTCAGGGCCCGCTTGATACCCTCGTTCACCGAAACCAGCCTGGCTTCCTCTGACGCAATCCGCGCCAGGGTGGCAGGGTCGGAGGACATTTCAAGCTCGGCAGAGGTCACACGCGCTCCGGCACGTCGGTGGAAGCGCGGACGCGGCATGTCGTACTGCGGCATGCTCGCCCTCCTCGCGGCTGAATCGGTCCGTGTGTGTCCGGAGGGTCGCGTGGGGCCGAGGGTGAGCGATGCCGTTGTTTTGGTGGTTGCCGAGGAAGATGAGGTAGAGATCTGATCTAGGTGCTGACGGATGGACTCGTGTTCGTCCTGGAGTAGCATGTACCGCCGCAAGGTCAGCTCGCGATTGTGCTGAGGCAGGCTGTCGGCGGGCAGGTTGAGACGAGAGTCCGGAACCTGAGACATCATGGCGTTGGGTGTTGATTTCGATGGCTTGTGAGATCTGAGATCAGCTTGCAGGCTGGGGTGGTGTGGCTTGTGTGGGTTGCTTTGCGCAGCTGCCGGCGTCAATGCTCGAAGGTTGATCGTATATGATCTGTGGTGGGCTTTGGACGCTGTCATCGGGGCTGGCCGTTGTTGTTCCTCGACCTCGGCCGGTTGTCTCTTTTGTGACTATGGTTCGCGTAGGACGAGCAACAGTGCGTCGGGTATGTATGGTCTGTGACAAGGCTTATGCTTGGCTGAGGGTATGATAGCTAGACGGGGCAGGTTGGGATATGCCAGGGGATGGGCGTTGGAAGAATGGGCACACAAAAAAAAAAAGCAATCCCAAGAAGAAGGATGGAAGCGAGCCGTGGTCTTTATCAAAGGAGCAGGTGCGGGAATGGTGCAAGAGCTCTTGGGCTGCGACAAGGAAATGGAAGTGGTACAGTAGATGTAATTTCCTGAACGAGACTAGGCGCAGGCCGTAATCTGCCGCTGGCGGCCCCAGGCTGGTGGATCGGTCTGGACTTGGAATTCCTGACCTTGTGGAGGGGGAGACCCAATGGCTCCACACACCAGGAATGCGAATGTGGGATCCTCAATGCGGGATCCTGACGGGGAAACACGGACGGTCGGATAACCTTAGACGAGGGTGTTGCACAGCAGCACAGCAGGGGACAGCTGAGGTTGTGAAGCTGCCCTGCACAATCGCAATACTGAGACGTCGAGTGCCCGGTGGCCGTTGGCGACCAGTGTCGAGGAGCGCTTGGAGGCGTTTGTCTGTCTCCCCCACCCTTGTCACTGTCAACTGGTGATGCGACGCACCCCGGGGCCAAGCGCGCAGTAGCTCAGGCAGCTTTGCTGCACCAGGACGGATTCTCGCACAGGCAACGTGGGGCCAGCTGGAGCTCCCCTGCAAGCGGTGTAGACAGGGTGACAGAGGACAAAGGGCCGGTGGATGATGGGATAGGTGCCCTGGTCGGGGTATGTACGATCCAGGCCACGAAGTAGTACCGTCTCGATTGCCGGCGTCCCTCTTGCAGGAGCCGGTGAAGAGGTCTGGTTGTGTGATCTGGCTAGCAGAAGCAGAGGCGTGTACTGTGTAGCAGTCTTCTGTGTGGTAGCGTCGGCGGGCCCAGCTAGCTGTCAGGAACGCGACTGGCAGGGGGCGAAGACAGTTGCGGGATGGTCTAATTAGTGTGTGGACGCTTTAAGCGGCCTGTTCAGACTTGACTCGCGTGTGGTATTTTGTGGACAGCGGCTACGGCTGTGTCCGAAGCCAGAGTCGACAACGACAGTGATGATGCAGGCCGGGGAGCCTTTGTCGGGTCAGCTTGCTGCTGATACCACAGTAAAACAACCGAGAGCAGGAGAGCAGGAGAGCAGGCAGAGGGAAGAGCCAGTTGCGCGATGTCGGCTGCGGCCAAGGCGGCGTGCTTGCAAAAATGTCGTGATTGTGAGGAGACCTTGCTGCACCGGATGGGCAGGGTGCATGCACGTCCAATTCAAAGTCGGGAGCGGCCGCTGGTTGGGGGATTTTGACAGCTCCAAGTCTGCACGCACCAGGACAGGCTGGGCGGGTAGGTTGGCAGGCTGCGAGCTACTGTACAATAGAGGTGTGTCTGTGCAGGCGCAGGTGCAGGTGCATGTGCATATTTGAGCGAGGTGTTGAGACGGATGCTTAGGTCGCCCGTGTGTCCGTGTGTCTTTCTGGGGTTCCTTTCTTTTCTCGTGAGAGGAAAATTGATGGCATCTCAACACGGCGAAGGCTGGCTGCTTTATCTGGAGCAGGGCAAGGAAATAAGACGTGCTCTGCCCGGTCTGGAGGTCCCACCCTGTTCATTAACACGGTAGTCGACATGGCAATCAATCAAAGACATTGCCCCTCCCCCTATCCAGGTTGTGACGTCGCCGCCGCTGGGCGTCCTGAATAATTTATTATGGGGGCCTGGGACCTGGGGACCCGGGGGCACCAGCCATGCCAGCCCGTGCCTGAGAACTGATAAGCTGGCCTGCAGCCATCTGGCCTGCCCGTCAACACGAAAAACCGACGTCAATCGTCGTCATCTTGCAAGCCCCAGAGACAAAGCCCCGGCCTCCCGAGGGGCAATCCCTTCTAGACTCACCCGTGGAAGCCACCTTGACCGGCCCAGATCGAGATCAACGGCCGTCGGACCCAGCATCTCAGTTTGCCAGTGTGCCAGTGCCAGTGCCAGTGCCAGTGCCAGTGTGCCGGTTGTGCCTATCGGGGGCACATGGCCAGCCTGTCAGATCCTGCCCGTCTCTTGTCTCGGCCTGTTCCTGCGTAATCATACGAAGGACAACATACCACCACACCACCTTTGCTCACCCCCCTCCCCAGCTCCCCTCCAGCCCTCCCAGTCATGCCAGTCCGCCAACGTGCCTTGGTGCCAACATGCCTACGTGACACACAAGTCCGGTCAGTTTGGGAAGGATTCATGGACAAATCATCGCCTCTCTTTCCTCCATGATCTGCACAGGGTCCCTGTCCGGGACCCGAGACCTTGAGCTCATGTGGGCCACGGCCACAGCTCGTGCTCGGGATCAAATTGGAAAGATCACCATGGCGTTCTTGTGTCAACGGAGCAAATCCTCCCAGAACGGTCTCGGCGGTGCCTCAGAGCGCTCGTCATAATTGAGATTGTGCGGCACTGCTCAGCGTCATACTGCAATCCAACAGTTTCCCCAGCTTAGTAGCCATTCAAAAGACTAGCGGTGCGTGGCTGTCCCACATGGTGTTTTTCCTCTCGGGCCGACCGCCTCCGTGAAACGAAACACTTTGTTTTCAATGTGGATCTCCCGTGTTCACATCACGACTCAACTCCCTCAGCCCCTGCGACCGGAGATGGAGAACCAAGCCCTGACCGCACTCCGTGACCCGGGGCCGGCACAAGTACCACCCCCAGGAACCTCCACCTTGTTTCTCCGTTCCTCGGCTGTACACAGTATGCCGGTCCTTCAATCATCGCATGCTGGGAATCAAAACACGTGCGGTGTGGTGCCTGAGTAAAATGCGACCTGCATTTCAGGGATACCCTGGAGGCAACGGCTATCAAGACATAGCAGCCCTATAGGCGTGCAATGCTTGGAAGCTCGGGGATCCTACATCACCTGTTTATCTCTGATGGTAATGTTCGTCTCTAGTGGCATTATCCCCGTGGCATCAGGGTTGTCCAGCACAACAGAGGCCGCATGTAGACAGACCCATTGTCTTTTCCCACCACTTGAGAATTGTTATCCAACGTCCGATACAGCTCATAAGTATCACATATTGAAAGATTTTCACGTATTTATTTGTTACAACAAGGCGCCAGGACAGCCTACACCTGACTGTGGACTTGGAGGGGGGAGTAGAAAAAAGTCCTCCCATATGATTTAAAAAGCCGGCCTTATATAGGATCTTAACCATCCAACCAGCTATCACCTACCAGACATATTAATGCACACAGATATCTGACCGTCTCAAGCTGCACTCATAACGATTCAATTGAGCCTTGCATGGTACAGTGCATGTCCAGCCAGCAAGCTCACCTGCTACAAATACTTGCATGGTCGACAACTCGTGTGCTGCTTCCTATATATACAGAACATGGTCCAGCCTTGTCAAAGCCTTGTCAAAGCCTTGTCAAAGTTTCCGTCGAGCAGCACTTCTCGTGCGGTCTCTGTAGGAGACAAAAAGAAAACCCTTGGCAGGCTCAGGCCCTTACTTATCGCCCTTCAGCAAGCAGCACGCCGATAGCTACTGTTCAGATGAGCCCAAATGGGTCTACGGGTGTCCCTATTATAAATATAGCGAATAATCGCAAGTTTGCCTGCACTTCTGCGGAGCTTCACGGACACCTGGGCGCTCGGCACCACTCCACTATCATTCAAACTTTCCCTGGTTACTCGTTTGTTTTTGCCAGAGCAGGATGGAGATGATCTGATGCATGGAGTCATAGTCGCAGTGCTTTATTCTTGGACATGAGATCTACTGCATCCCATTTGTGTCAAGACGGTCCACGGATGGCAGATGCTGGTGGGAAATCCCATTTTCCTTAATCAGGCTCCTCCCTCCTATTCTCTTCCCTCTTATCCTCCCTCTTATCCACTTCCCTCCTATCCTCTTCCCTCCTATTCTCGTCCGCTGCTTGAGACCTGTGGAGCATTTCCCTGTTCAGGATATTCTGATATTGTTCTTGCACCACTGCAGATTGAAAATCCAATGCTCCTCTGGATCCTCGACGATTAAAAGCGCCATTTCGGTCTATCAAGCCTATGGCGCCTTTTGAGCTTGTCTTTGGCTGCTGACACGTGCTCGCCTTGTCATGACTTGACTGCCCAAATGTGAACCCTACCCATTGTTACATCCAGTTGGGAGATATTCTGCAGCTTTAGAGTGAAGAGCCACTCTTCGCCTATCTTGCAAGGCCTACATGCTGACTGCGGAAGTCAGAGCAGCTGACTGCGCTTTGGATAACACAGGAGTTACCAAGGCCACAAGCTCGTGGACGACCCTGGGAAGGCTGGATGTACAATTGACAGGGCTGAGTACAACACTCTGGCAGAGTCTCTCGCGGAAAGTGTTCTTATCAGCCAACTCGCGTGCCCGGAATCTTGAGCAACACAGAATGTAGGGCATTGCCCTTGGAAACTTAGAAGGGTAACAGTGACGACACCCTGCTCGTTAGTACCACACTCTTCGTCTCCTCATCGAGAGCAGACGACTGAAAGGACATTAGGGAATTGGCTGCCATGGTATTGTGCTCTCGGTCTGCTGCGCTTGATCAAACCGTTTGCCATGGCAGAGCTGACGGGACACCCTTTGACATCACAAAGGCAGCTGGAGACCCTGACGGATTCTGGAGACCAGCAAGTCTGACCAGGCACTCAAGTGTGCACAGAATGGAGTCAGGTGGCCTCAATGGGCGAGAGCTGCCTACATTGCAACCAACTGATAGGATGGCCTACGATATACTATCAAGTGACGGGATCATTTTCCGATATTTGAGGCCACTATGAGCTGTGGAAGCTCGAGGGGCATTGGCTAAACAGAGGGTGGGTAATTACGCCTCTGGTCCTTCCGTCTCCGTAACCTCGGCCCATCCATCCATCTTCCGCGTTCGCAGCTCACCGACCGCAGGAAACATACATCTTTTGAGTCGGAGCGGGCTGAGTGGGCTCCTGAACCGCGCGATGGATTCGGCGGGTCCAGCTAGCTGCTAGCCCGCTGCCGCTCGCTTCTAGGGCGCCTTCTCCCTCTCTTCTAGCTCGTCTAGTGAGGCTTATTTGGGCAGGCGCGAAAAACAAAGCACGAAAGACGTTTGAAGTCCTCTTGCCTCATTCGCTGGTCGGCAGCCATCTACCTCGGATCCTTCGAGCACCACCCGCGTCCAGTAGCCAGTGATTCCCCCCACCCGTCTGGTGCAGTTTTCAGACAACCTTAAATCCCACAAGAACCTCGCAGCGCCTCCCAACGATCCTTCCGCTTCAAGTCACGTGAGGTCATCCTCAGACGTCGACTAACTTGAAGTGCGTGCCGAGTTCTTGATGGATCTAACTCATCATCGCTACGGTTGTCTGCTGTAATGACCTTTCGCTTTGTTGGAGTTGTGGAACAGGAGGCACGCGAGGACTATGTGTTGCAAGTGCAACTAGCCGGGTTCAGCAGCTAAGGCTGTCCTTGTGGGGCTGCTCTCCCTTTCTGTCGATGTCGGGTTGGCTGGTGGCAACGCCCACGAGATGCCCTACTTGTGTACAGTAAAGTCTGCTTCTCCAAGGCCCCAATAGGCAGGTCGGAGTCACCGGCGCGAGTATGGAGCGCGGCGATCTATCAGGATGAAGGAAGGGTACCCCGAAGCTACCAGCGCGACGGGTTCAGCCCTGCTACATGCTCACCTGGAGTCCAGCTCACCTGGACTATTAAGTGCCAAGAGTGCCTACCCGGCGCAAGCCGAATGAGGTTCAGAGCAGCTTTGTGAGCTGGGATGGCCTGGGGCCGCGGGGCAAGAGGGACGGGCTAAGCTTTCTGCGCCTTGTAGCGTCGATCGAGCTCGTGTTTCCCCAGTCCTCCTTGGTACCACCAAGGACGGTGATAAGGATCCTGTCCTCTTGGTCTTCATCGCCGAGGGGCTGGCTTTTTGGTGACGTCGACCTGCGGCTCAAAAGGGGGTAAGCCAAGGACAAGACGGGCAAGACAATAGCTGAAGCTTGTCTCTTGCCCCATGTAAATGCTTGGAGTGCTTGTTCTTGAAAGCGGGCGCGCTGGGCGAACGGGGAGGCAGGTGGCTTCACTTGGCACGACTTGGCTTCGGAGAAAAGGGGGGGCGGCGCTCTTCGCTCGATGCCACCCAACGAACTGCAAAATCCATACTTGAAAGGGTGACCAAACGACCAGGAATTAGAAGGCCATTTGGAGGCATTTTTTACCGGGAAAATGAAAAAAAAGAAACACTGTCTTATCTTGCCAATCATGGACATATCTGATCCGAGCATCCGGGTGGCGTGGGTGACCAAGAAGGTTGACTAAGAGACGCTGACAGTTTGTCTAGTCCGTGCTCTGGCGCCCGGGCTAGAGATATCTGGGGTTTATGCAGTGATGTTATTGGATTGGAGGCAATTTGGATTGGACTGGATTTGTCGGAAAATGGCTGGACTGGATTTGGGTTTCTCGAAGATTTGGACTGGATTGGATTGATTGGCAACCAGCTCCTGGAGCTCCAATGGTCTAACCTGATAAGGCAAGAGCTAAGCCTAATTGAGTGGTCATGAGGAGTCTCCCGTCGCAGCTGCCGTCGCAGACCACGACACGACGCGCGAACTATCGTTCCGCTATTGGGTTAACATCCAACGCGTGCAGATTGCTACGCTATTAAAAGCACGGAGGCAAACGCGTCGCTCGCGACTTCAGCAGTCCTTCTACTGTGGCAGACGTGTCTGAACAGTCCACTCACCAGCTACACCATGGCCACTATCTCCAGCTATTTCGGTGCTGCCAGCGGTCGCCGTCCTGATTCTGACAGAGTTATTCTTGCTCCAACATATATTAGTCCTCGCCCAAACGACCCCGACGGAACCCTGATCGAACCCGACGAATTCAAGCTGAATGGGAAGCAATATGTACGCTACTCTGTTGTGGCAAAGTCCCAAAAGCACACCAAGAAAAGGACATCAGTCGTCTGGCAGTATGGTGAAGACATACAACTCAAGCAGGACCCGACGAAGACGTTCTGGTACTGTTATCTGTGCGAACAGCAGCAGCGCCAACAGGGACTTCCTATTTCCGGCAAGGGCAATTGTACTACCTTAAACCACCTGGAATCGAAACACCAAATCATCGCTCACGGCTCCGGATGGACGTCATTGAAGCCAGCGAGTGCTTACGAGCTTGGTATGGTCGCCCGGAGCAGAAGGCATTTGATGACTCTGCCATCGGTTTGATGGAGGGTGAGGCAGGGAGTACAGTTGGGGCGGATGGGCTGGGTGAGGGAGAGGAAGGCGGCGAAGATGATGGAAGCGAGAAGAACATACTGGAGACGCAAGTTGCTAGAGAACATGAGCTCCGTAGTTAGGTGGTGTCATAACCCAAGGACAAGAACAGTTCTACTCCAAGTCTGCTTATTCAGCGGCTCATTGATTGTCCCAAAAGGGTAAAAATATGAACTGGATCGGTTCTGGATATCCTGGAGGCTGCCTGTCCCCACGTCTGGACTGGATTGGATCGAGGCTCGGATCCAGCTCCAATCCAATCCAATAACATCACTGGGTTTATGAGCCTCGGAATGGTTCGAGTTTGCTGTCGGACGCTGCCGCCAGGACAGACCCTCGAAAGTGGCCAGGCATAAACCCTCACGAAAAGTTCACGAGTGCCAGCAGCGTGCATCAGCGGCAGCCGTAGTTGGTCCCAAGCACGAGTTATAAATAATTCGAAGGTTTTGAGCCAGAGAAGAGAGTTCAGAGTAGTTGCTGGAGCGGAGGTTGAGATCAAGCCTGTACACCGGTGGGGAGTACAGATCGTATTCCCTGTGCACGCTTGACCCATCTGGGGGAGGCGGCCATAGCAGGTCACAACCGAGGCATGAGCAAACTGCTACAAACGGCATGAGCCTTGAGTACTGGCCGATCGCCACCGCAGACCTTCCTAGACGGGAAAGTTCCAGGGTGGAAATTCGCGGAGATGGTCTGGATCACCTCGTCCAACAGCAACCACTGTTAGACTTCAGCTCGGTGGTTTCTCCAATCCAGTCCCCCCGTCCCCCCGTATGGAACCGGCCAGGTCGACCTGGTCAACCGGCCGCCCGCCTGGAGCCACCAATGATACCGTTCCATCACAATGTGGTAATCAAGCTCAGAGTCAAGCGTTTGGACGCCAAGACTGACGGCCCTGGGATCATCGCTCTGGTGGACTTGGGACCTGCACATCACACACACGCTTTCCGCACCCGCCTCCCCTGCTCCCCTGCTCCCCTGCTCCCCTGCCCTTCTGCGGAGGAAGGCAAGCATCTCGCACGTTGCATTGGGGTCCTACGGTCAGCCAGTGAGTAGAAATATATCCGCCGCCCTCCACCCCTCCTCCTCTGCCCTCACTCGTCGCCCCTCGGTTCAGACGACTCATTCCTTCGTCCCCTCCAGCACGGTTGTGCCCAGGTAGCCAATCTCGAGAGTCTCCAACTCTTTACAAGATACCGGCACACATAATTCATTGAACGCGACAGCTTCGCCAACCATGGGCTTCTCCTTCCGCGGAAGGGCTTCGGACGCCCTCGTGTCCGAGGGCCAGTCCACTGGACGGGATGTCTCCCCAGACATTCCCATCGACATCAACCCTGAGGCCGATCTCAAGAAGTTTAAGAAGCTTCACAAATGGGATCCTTTCATGGAAGTTGAGAAGCTGGACGCTGCTGACCAGGTGTGTACTGCCAACCCGAGCGAGTGAGGGAGAGTGTGTGTGACACAAGGAGAGGGGTTGTTCACAGCGCGGCACATGTATCATCTAACACGCCGTCCACGAACAGGTACTGCGCACCGGAGACTTGGAGAAGGAGGCCGCTGTCGAGACCTCCCTGCTAGCTGAGGACTCGCCCTACGCCGAGGTCAGGGCGTCGGTGAAGCCTTATGACGATCCTGAGACCCCGGTCAACACCATTCGAGCCTGGACCATCGGTCTCATCACTTGCACTGTTGTCACCGCCTGCAATGTCTTGCTCAACATGCGCCGTGCGCCCGTCACCATCTCTCCTGTTGTCGTGCAGCTGATTGCCTACCCCATGGGCAAGGGCTGGCACGCGAGCATGCCCAACTGGAAGTTCCGCCTCTTCGGCCAGCACTTTGAGTTCAACCCCGAGGCCCCCTTCAATATGAAGGAGCACACCGTCATTGTCATCATGACGGCTGCCGGATCGGCGCTCTCATATGCCCTCGACATCCTGCTTGCCCAAGAGATCTTCTACAAGCAGCACTTCGGTTGGGGATTCCAGATCTTGCTCATCCTGTCGACCCAGGCTATGGGCTTCGGTCTCGCCGGCGTCATGAGGAGGTTCCTGGTCTGGCCTGCTGCCATGGTCTGGCCTGCCACCCTCATCTTCACCACTGTCATGAGCACTCTGCATGACCACAGGCCTTCCGATCCCTCACAGGCCAACGGCTGGAAAATTGGTCGTTACAAGTTCTTCCTCATAGTGGCGTTTGGAACATTCTGCTATGAATGGTATGACTTCTCCCCGTATTCGTAAGGGACTGATTTTCTTTGGGTGTATTGGTAGCTGACTCTGTGTGCGACAGGATCCCGCAAGTTATGGCCACTTTTCTTCAAGTGTTCACCTTTGCGACGTGGATTGCACCCAATAATGTCCTGGTCAACCAATTGCTTGGTGGCCAGACTGGTGTGGGCTTGATTCCGCTCTCGTTCGACTGGAACATCATCACGGGCTTCCTGCTGTCGCCCTTGCAGACACCAGCTTTCGCCATCTTCAATGTCGGAATCGGTATTCTTCTGATGATGCTGGGCTCGATCGGACTGGCCTACGCTGGTCCCGACTTTTACAAGTATCTGCCCATCAGCGCGAATGGAAACTTTGATCACTTCGGGGCACCGTACAACACGAGCAGGATCCTCAACCCGGACTTCACCTTCAACCAGACAAAGTACGAAGAGTACTCGCCCCTGATCCTTGGGCCTGCGTTTTCATTGACGTACGGCATGTCCTTCGCCGCCTTGGCCTCGACTGTCGTTCACGTCGGCCTCTTCTACGGAAAGGACATCTGGTCCCGCACCCGATCCGCCTCACACGAAGAAGCCGATGTCCACCTAAGGATGATGAGAAAGTATCGTGAGGCACCTGAGTGGTGGTTTGCCAGCGTCTTCCTCGTCTCTTTCGCGTTCGGCATGATCGCTTCGCAAGTCTGGGAAACCCACCTCGCATGGTGGGCTTACATTATCTGCGTGCTCATCGGCGTTGTACTCATCCTTCCCGTCGGAATCATACAAGCGATCACGAACAGTCAAACAGGCCTGAACGTTATCACCGAACTCATCATAGGTTACATGCAGCCGGGGAGACCCGTGGCCATGATGCTATTCAAAAGCTGTGCGTAAAAGTCTTCTTCCCGCTCTGTTGTCTTTGCACGTTACTAACACAAACCAGGGGGCTATATGATGGTATTTTACCCAAGAAATCTGCTTCTTCAGTGGCTTTATCGCTGACTCTTAGTGCTCTAGGCCTACAACGGGTTGACTTACGTCTCTGATATGAAGATTGGTCACTATAGTAGGTTTCCCACCCTTACATACCTTGACGGAGTCACAACGCATATGCTGTCCTACATCAACGTCTCCGCACAGTGTTTGGTCCACAGGGATTTTGACAGCTAATTTGACTTCAGTGAAAATCCCACCGCGCACAATGTTTTACGCCCAGTTCTTCGCTGTGGTGTGGCTCAGCATCGTACAAATCGCTACTTACAACTTCCTCCGAGGCAACATCGATGGTGTCTGTACATCCAGTCAGCCACAAGGCATCACATGTCCCAATGCGAAGACCTTCTTCAACGCCTCTGTCATTTGGGGTGTCGTCGGCCCCAAGAGGATGTTCAGCTCAGGCGCTCTTTACAGTAAGCTCGAGTCTTCTCTCACGATCCCCCGGCTGTCGTCCAATCTTCCAGAATAGATCACTTCTTCAAATTCCGCTGCTGACACAATTCTGCCTAGGCTGGACCAACTACTTCTGGTTGATAGGAGCCGCCCTGCCTGTGATCCAGTATTTCGTTGCCCGGCGTTTCCCTCGTGGAATCTTGCGATACCTGTTTTTCCCATCCATTTTCGGGGCCGCCGGCCAGATCCCGCCAGCCACGTGCTGGTACCTGGGGCAATGGGTTATTGTGGGACTTATTTTCAACTACTTTATTCGGAGAGCCTATTTCGGCTGGTGGAGTAAGTTTCCCTGCCGTCATAAACTACTGATAAGAGAATATGACTGACTGAGACATCTTTACAATAGCCCGATACAACTATGTCCTGTCCGGCGCTCTCGACATTGGTACCGCTCTGTGTATTGTTGTCTCTGCACTGGCCCTTGGGCTCAGCGGCGCGTCCTTCCCTGACTGGTGGGGTAACACTGTGTGGCAAAACAATCTTGACGCGGAAGGCACTGCAGTGACGAAGACCGTCGCTGACGATGGATCATTCTTTGGTCCAACCACTTGGCACTAGGCAAATGTCTGTCAGATGAGAGAGACACATGTTTCAGGCCCGGGAGCTGATGTCTGATGCGATCTAGACGGGGAAGTGGTCATTGCTGGCTTGAGTTGGATACAGGGCCTACCACCTTCGTATATAAGTGGTTTACCATGATACCGCAAGATAATACTCGCACAGAATACCAATTCCGTGCCTTTCTTCTTGTGATGCTTGTGATGATGTCTGTTCTGGCCTGTTCCATTATGATGATCCTCGTGTAGACATCCTTTCCTCTTCGGCCCGTCTGAACATCACCCCTTGATGCTTTTCCCCGTCCCGAGTAACACGAGAGAGTTTCAAGAGACATTGCCACCTCTGTGACAACATCAGAAATCACCACTGATTGGAGGGAACGCAATCAGCACAAGAAGATGCTCTATGGCTGTGTTGTAATGGAAGTGCGACTCCCGATACGTATGCTGGGATCACAATCTCTTTTTGATGTTTTCTGAGACAAGATCCCGCTAACTTGCAGGTATAGAAGAGAAAAGCCTGAGCAGTGAGCTCAGACTGGATGCAACATCAATGAGAAACAGTGAGAAAGACATACTCGTAAAAACCAGGCAAATCGGAGGTTCAACCATGCTGCAATTACGAGAGCCGCAGAGAACAGGACTCAGCGAACGCCTGGATCGCTTGAACCACCCTCCAGTCAGCCTCGAGTATCGCCGAAAAAAAGAACCTGGACCGTGGTATCATCATGGGCATCATCCTTGTGCGGGTCCAGCACCCCCAGGATCGTGCAGAACTGCTCCCTCCTCTTGCCCCCCAGGGCGTTCCTCGCAAGGTGGGTGGCGGCGTTGTCGTCCTCGACGACAAAGTCCTCGGCCCGGCCCTTCCACTCCCACGGGGAGCCCACCCGCGTCTCGGGCTCGTCGTCGCGGGCGGGGAAGACCGGCGCGGACTCGACGCTCTCTGGCTGTTGGGTAGCATTATCCTGGTGCTTACCCGGGCCTTTCAGCCTGCCGTCGTGGAGCCACATCTGCAGGCACTGCACTGCGATTTCTGGCGATAGGGTGTCCCAGAGGCCGTCTGGGGTGTCCAAGTCAGTCTTCGTAATCGATCATCTTCATGCGCGTCCATGGTGGGCACACTTACCCGAGGCGAGCACAGCAAAGTCGCCCGACTTGACCGTCGTGGTGCTAATCTCAGGCTCCGCTGAGAGATACGGCGGCGTCTTCGCGTTCGGACGGCCAGGAGGCGCGTAGAACTTCTTGCGAGCCGCCGTGATCGCCTCCTCAGGCCACTTCCACCTGTGGTCGCCAAACGCCCTGGTCACAGGCAGGCCGAGCAGACGCTTCCCGTCCGGGGTGAAGAGATCCGAGTCGGGCTCCCCCGGGTGCTGCTCGTGGATCCGGGCGAGCTCGTCCGGGCGGTCGGGCGTCTGGGGCGTGGAGAGCGGGACTGCCGTCCACGTCGCCTGAGACGGGTCGGCGTCTGGACCTGTAGCCTTGTGCACGCCCAAGACGGCCTGCGAGTCCCCGACGGACGCAACGCGCAGCGTGGAACTTGCCGGGTCGTAGATGCCGAGGACAGCCATGGAGCCTGAGATTGCCGGGGCGATGTCAGCAATGACCTCCGCGCGCGGCCGGCTCCCTGCGCTCGTCGCGGACCCCAGAGCGCCCTTGACGATTTCGTCGTCGAGCTTGACGAAGCCGTCCTTGGTGGCCTTGTCGATGCTGGCTGGGTCGGTCTTGTCCGCCTGCTTTAGTTCTCGTACCACGTAAGAGACGAGCGCTTGGCTGAGCACAGTTGAAGTCTGGTAGCCGCTGAAGAAAGTCAGTGATTTATTACCACGTTTCACGGAAGCATGCCATGAACTGACGCATGGCCGTCAAAGACCCCCCAGAAATGCCACGGCGTGCCCGTGCCGACGTCAGCGATCTCATAAGTGTAATTGTCCTGGCATGGGCTCGTCGCTTCCAGCCTCAGGGTATCGAAGCGAGTGATGGGGACCGGGCCTCTTATGCCCGGGTCCTGAGAGAGCTCGCCCCTGCGCAGGACCTTGTTTGCTTCCTCCAGGTCGAGAATCGGGTAATTCCTTCTTTGCCATTCTAGTTCGTGGTAGCTATCCTGCACCATGGTCGTGTGGGCGGAAAGAAATACAAGCAGTGGAAGACTGCAAATGCTGCTTTGATGTTGCTGATGGCGTAAGGTCTGTCGCAAGTACAGAAGTGGTCAGCGGTGGGGGGGACGCTTTTTGTGTGACCTATTGGTCTTCTGATTTGTGTCTCTCCTGATCGTCGAATGTGTTCAACTGATGACAGCGGCCACAGGAAAACAACCATACAAAGCCAGGGCTGTGCCTTGCGGTCGGTACTTAAGTAGCAAAAAACTTTTATTAGTTATAGAGGTAAATAAGATTCGACTTCTTCCTTATCAGTAGGCGGTGGCTGTGCGGATCCTGCGCGGGGCCGCTAGGTGACTGCAGTTGCAAAAAGGAGCGCCTCAACGCTGACATTGTAATTAACCTACACATTCCAAAAGAGGGGCCGGACGATATGATTAGCGGTGTTCGGACATCGCTGTTCGGATATCAATCACAACCTCGTCGCCATCACTACGGTATTCGCATCGAATGCTTGTTGGCTCGCGCCGTAATCATGCACTCATGCTTAGCATGTTTGTAAACTCGTCAGGACAGATGCGCCAATATATTCCCCTCTGGTTTGGGATTTTCCCGACTCCCATGTGTGACTTCTGCGTCGATGGCCTCTTCAACTAAATGCAGCTTTCATACTATGCTGGACATTACCTAGATAGCATTTGGGTGGTGGAAATTGAGGGGTATGATTGATTACTTTCTCTTTCAAAAACTGAGGCATACAAGTGCTGACGGTCCCAATAGCTCCGGTTAAGTCACTCAATACATTGATTGATATAATCATAGCACGACGACACTCCTGCAGGTAAGCCATCTGGTTATGCGTCCCGTCTGATGAGGCTTTCTTGAACCGGTCAGCAGGTCTCACCACCTAAGTCGTGGTCTCCTGGGAATATGAATCTTGGTCTTTCAGGTGAACAGAACCGACATGGTGCTCAAGATTCTCACTTATGCTGCGCTCGCAACTGCAGATGCTGAGAATGGTCTACGACAACACAAGAGACACATTGCAATACCAAGAACAATTCATAGATACAAAGATCTGAGCATGAACTCAAGAGTTGCTTGTGTGGCTCACAGTTTCCTCCGGAATCAAGAAAGGTGGATGTGGGTCCACCGGATATAATTCATCTGTTGTTCAAGCGCGCATGAGTGGAATTTGATACACCAGTTAAGACACTACAGGCAGCCATCTACATATACAACATGATCTCAGGGAACAACAACATCATCCATGGCCTGATGGGGCAGGGACGAAACGTATACCCCCTTCTAGTCATTGTGCTTTAGCGGCAGCAATTCCGAGGTTGCAAAATCCGGGGGAGGGGAAGGGGTTTTGAATCAAGAAGTTGCCATCTGAGCAGGGCAAGATACGGCACTGTTACATTTACATGCCTGATCAAATCATGCATACACTGCAAAAAAAAGACACTCGCCCCCAGGCTTGAGTGCAAAGCAAATTGAGGTCTACAGGGGATTGAGTCTCGCGAGCTTCCTACCGCGAAATCCACGAACCAATACACTGTTTATCATCGCGACTTAGTAGAACGATTTAGAAACGGGAAATAGTCCATACAGCTAAAGAGAAACCTGAGTTCCGCGTATGCTTGACCAGCAAAGACTGAATCTATAGCACGTTTTCACACAAGACAACGTCCTACTGGATCACGTACTGTAGATTGACGTACAAGGATACCTTTAGCAGTCCAAAATTTTGTGAACCATCCTCTAGTACTCCTGTGGAAGTGATCAACATGATGGTGTTTATGTTGTCTCATCCAGTTCGCTGGTCGTATACTCTTGAGCGATGTATCACAAATTTGGGGCTCATCCAGCAGTAATTACATACGCGGTAACTCCAATGTAGACAAGAAATGGTGATGTTGTGCCCACTTATTTTGGTATGGGTGTGCTATCTGAGCATCTTCTGGCACTATGTCTCATCTTGGGCAGCGGGTGAAGCGTGTCCAATTCTCAGACGGGTCCGGCTTGCCCGGATGCAGCCGAGCTGATGGATCTGACTGAGACATTCGTAGAGTCGAGCCCTTTCAGAGCCACAGGCGTTCAGTCAGTGCAATGGCGTGATATTTAGCAGGATGAAACAATGGCACTAACCTTCTCCAATACTTCATAATGGAAGGGCAGCAGAATCCTTGGCACATGCACTAATGCAACCCAACCATCAGCAGACGCAGCGAAAAGGGCGATCACATCCATTTGAAAACCTTCTCGCCTGCCGAGACGTGCTGCACAATACCACACGCATCATTCGAAAGCCAACGGTCCGCGGGATTGAATGGCATCTGCCTCAACCACGACGACTTCCCATCTAACCTTTCCCTTATATGGCTGAAGTTTGGTTCTGCCCTGCCCAATGACGAATATTGACAAGAGCCGCGGTACCAACATGGATGACAAGAAAACAGATGAGGGGCAGGAGGCGACGTACCTGCAGAACAGCACAGGTAGCGACGACGGCGGTATAGGCATCGACGATGCGGCTGCCATTCCCAAGGGAGAGGTTGATCCGGTGTACGAGGCCAAGGCCAGGGTCTTGAACCGAGCTGCAAGTTTAGAATCTGTGTTCTAGCCCGACCAAAATGTGGCGAGACTGACCAAGCCCATTTGCGAAAAAGATCCAGGACATCGGTATGGGATGGTACCAATGGTCCGCGTATTCCCAAATGTTGCTGAATGTGAAAATCTTCCTGACAATCCAAAAGGCAGCTCTTCATCGTCGTGGGCTTCGGCTGGGCCTCCGACAACCTGTGGCCCATTGTGACTTCGCTTATTCTCACGCCCGTCGCGAACGAATTCAATGCCCCCCGGCCGCCCCTCCTCAGCCTCTCTCAGAACATCGGGCTCCTTGCTGGTGCCATATTCTGGGGCTTCGGATGCGACATCTTCGGGCGCAAGATCGGTTTCAACGCCACCCTAGGGGCTGCGGCCGTCTGGGGCATGATCGCGGCCGGCTCCCCCAACTTTGCCGCCATCGGGGTCTTCGCGGCTTTCTGGAGCTTCGGCGTCGGCGGCAACCTGCCCGTCGACAGCGCCATCTTTTTGGAGTTCCTCCCTGCGAGCCACCAGTATCTCCTCACCGTTCTCAGCATCGACTGGGCGATCGCCCAGGTGGTGGCCACGCTGATCGCCTGGCCCTTGCTCGGTAATCTAACATGCCAGCAGGATGACGAGGAATGCACGCGCGGCGAAAACATGGGGTGGCGTTATTTTGTCATCACAATGGGTGGAATCACCTTGATCATGTTCGCCATCAGATTCATTTGCTTCACGATCTTCGAGAGCCCCAAGTATCTGATGGGCAAGGGGCTCGACGAGGAAGCTGTTCGGGTCGTTCACGAGGTGGCCCGGCGAAACGGACGCTCGGATGTGTGCACTCTGGCCATCGAGGACCTGAAGGCCTGCGAGCCGGATGGCTATGTGCCTCAGACCAGCGCCTCGGCCGCCGTCAAACGACGCCTGGAAAACGTCAGCCTGAGCCGAGTCAGGCCGCTTTTCGGAACACGAAAGATGGCGCTTTCCACGGGGATCATCATGGCCGTTTGGGCCTTCATCGGGCTGGGCTACCCGCTCTACAACGCTTTCTTGCCCTATATTCAGGCGACGCGTGGCGCGGATTTCGGTGACGGCTCAACGTATATCACCTACCGCAACAGCCTTATCATAGCGGTCTTGGGGGTTCCAGGAGCCCTTCTCGGTGGTGTCCTGGTGGAGTTGCCCAAGTTCGGCCGGAAGGGAGCCCTCAGCCTGAGCACAGTCCTCACGGGCGTCTTCTTGTACGGGAGCACCACGGCGCTCAGCTCGGATACACTGCTTGCGTGGAATTGCGTCTGGAACTTCGCAAGCAACATTATGTACGCCGTCCTCTATGGCTTCACCCCGGAACTCTTCCCGACACCGCAGAGAGGCACAGGCAATGCCTTGACTGCTACCAGTAACCGTATCTTTGGTATTATGGCGCCGATTATTGCAATGTTTGCCAATCTGGAGACTGCCGCGCCCGTGTACACCTCGGGCGCGTTATTTATAGCAGCAGGCCTGTTGGTGTTGGCACTGCCGTTTGAGTCTCGGGGCAAGGCGGCACTATGAATTGAAGGCGGTGGATGACGAAGGGAAGGCTGGCTCACGTTATCCGGCCATTTTAGCAGTAGTCTTCGAGGTCTTGACCATAAGCTACATACGTATTTGATGATTTTATATGTAATAGGGATCTCACTGCCTTCAAGAGTATATTTGAAGAGTTCTACAAATTTCTGATTCTGCTCAGTGAAGTGAGACGAATTGCGTCGCAATGTGAGCAGTTGCCTGACAAGCCCAAGTGTATTCCCCAAAGGGAACTCGTAACCTTTTGTGAGAGCTGCAGTGGGGGTGGGGGTTTTCTTTTTCTTGGTGCGTGGGCACATAAACCCATAGTAGACGTCTGGTTCAAGCGATGGAACCATGGGAAGGGCTCCAGTGTCATCTGTGTATAAAGGTCTCCAAGATAGGCAGCAGTCTGTGTTGTAATTGACGGCTAATAGATTGCCAGTAGCTTGTCAGGAAAGAACATTTCCAGAACATGAACCAATTCAGTGCAAGTGACCGTTCGTTGATACTGAGCTGAGAGAAGATTGTCCAGGTAGTTTCAATGGTGAAAGCCCAGTTGTAATCAAGGAATAGAGAAAATCAAAGTACAGAGAGGTGATTGCTTGAAGGTACTTTCTCTTCAAGTTGTCCAGCCTTAGGTCAAATCATCGGGAGAACTTCCTTGTCGAGAAATTCAATCGGCTATCCAGCATCCACCCGGTACACGCTACCTAAGTACCTAGGTAAGAAAAGAGAGAAGGAAGGAAGGAACCTTCCAACAAACATAAGGGCTTAAAAAGCTTTGGGCTTTGGCCACGTTATATTTTTTTCATCAACTATTTATTAGTCTATCTGCTGTCGGATCAGCCTTCTGACTACTCTTTAGCCCTAAGCTTATGCATCAAGTTGACAATGGCTTTATTTATCTGCGTATGCTTCTCCTCTAGCAGTACCTTAAAACCTACCTATTTCCTCTTGCCCTTTAATATCTTTCTAATATCATTTTTTAGAGATCTAAATATCTAATAATAGTGCTATATATCTAGAGGGATAGAAGATTTATATAACATTACTATTAGTATTTTCTATTTTAGCCAAACTATTCGCTTGACTACTTTCTAATAGCTCTGTACTACTTAATAATATTATATATAAGGAATTAAAAACAAAACCACTTAAATGTGTTAAACGGACCTGTCACGAGAGGGGATACAGAGACAAGGCAACGGTCCTTGATATGTCAATTGAAGTTAAGTCGGCGATACCTTCTCTCTAAGGAAGGGAGCTGTCAGGAATCGGAGGGGCAAGGTTTAAATCCTAGAGTGTGTGGGCGCACGGGCCACACGCAGCCAATTGCCAGTGGGCCCCATTTGGCACATACACTCACATGGCTTACAAAACCTCCACAATATCATTTCGCAGATTTGCTCCCCTTCTCTTTCTTTTAGTTAGATAACTATAACTTTTAATCAACAATTCTTTGCAGTCAACTTGTGCCCTCATTGCTATTAGACGTGAGGACTGTCTCAGGGGCTAGATGCTGCCTCTAGTGGACCAGCTACTTGGGTGAGTCTCATCTCGCCCAGTTAAGAGTCAGACACCAGAGGAGAAACTACTATAGATGTAATAACTGTTATATTCAAAAAAAAAATAATCATTAACAAAACCCAACTATGCATAGCTAGTCTCGAGAGCCAGCCTCGGGACTAGCCGATTGTAACCAATAATCCCAGCTATACATCACTACTCATCATTCAACCAATCATCCGGACTTATCATGATTACAGAACAGACCCTCCCCAACATCACAAACCCACATGCAAGCCGTCAAGTCCACTTCACTCATTCCAGGTTGGAGGTCTCAAATGTTGAGACTGTCTCTAACCTCAGCTGACCACCGTCGGGCTCTGACTCTGGCTTTAGCCTTGCCCTTGCCCTTGCCCTCAGCGAGAGGAGCTGGAGGGGGACATACAGGGCCTGCAGGTTGTCTGATAGGGTCAGTTACATTTGTCCACGTCTCAATAACAAGTGAAAATGTACATACGGTGGCAAAGGTGCCCCTGAAGCATTGGGAGGTCTAAAGGGTTAATAACAGTCGTCCACGGACCGACAGGCGGAAATGTACATACGGCGGCATAGGTTGCCCTGAGGCATTGGGGGGGCTGAAAAGGTCAGTTGTATGTAGGTACGGGGAAAGCATATGAATGGAATCACTTACGGCGGCATAGGTGCGTTCAAAGGAGCCGGGGGTCTTCAAAGGTTAGCCACGTCCATTCACGCGCTAGGCCGCCTAGTGTGGACAATTGTGAGTATACTTACGCTTGAGGAGGCATTGGGGGAGGGCCAGGTCTGTATGACACCGGGTCAGCGAGCGTCATTGGCGAGGGAAAGCGTGCAAGGACTGGATCCAGGCCGCAGCACTCCTGAGGCTGCAAAGGCCGGCTTCGTCTGAAAGGCAGATCGTCTGTGGATACTTCGAGACGGGAAACACTCACGGTGGCGGCGCTGCTGCGGCACCAGCAGGCCTAGGGATTCAGAAGTCAGCGTTGATATGTGACAGGAATAAATATTAACAAATGCAAGCATGCTTACGGTGCCGGGGGCGGCATTGCGGCGGCAGGAGGTCTTCAAAGGTCAGTCATATCCATCCACGCCGCTGGACCGACAAAAGAAAAGAATCGGAAGCATGCTTACGGTGGCGGTGGTGCACCTGAAGCGGCGGCCGGTGGTCTGTTCCATGTTAGTCGGCTTCTTGCTTGGGCTTCTTCGAAACGCCGGAGTTTTTGACGGAGCATGTCTCACGGTGGCGGCGCTGCTGCAGCATCAGGAGGTCTAAGAACTCATACGTCAGCCTTGATTCGTGCCGGCCATAAATGTGAAAGCTGGAGGCGAGGCTTACGGTGGAGGAGCTCCAGAGGCACCTGGGGGCGGTGGAGGAGGACCAGGTCTATATGACTCCGTGTTAGCGAGAGGCACTGGAAACGAATCCTGGAAGGACGGATCCATCCAGGCTGACTGCTCTCAAGGCAGTTCAGGCCAACTTCATCCACGAAGAGCAGAAAATCTGTGGACCCTTCGGACAGGGGACACTCACGGTGGGGGAGCGGCTGCGGCTCCCTCCGCGGCTGGGGGAGGAGGAGGAGGACAGGCCTTCAAGAACACAAGTCAGTCAACTTCGTCACTTTTTAACGACGGTGGTTCTGGACAGCTCCCGAGGCTGTCTAATGACAATGGGATTCTGGGGCTCCTCGGGATTCTTCCAAAAGCCCCGTTGCCCATCAGATACCAGAGAGCCTGGTGAGACTCGGGAACCGGACTGGGGTACTCTTACAGCGATTTCAGGAGGAGGTGGCGGAGCGTCAGGTGCACCGGACGCGGCGGCAGGAGGTGGAGGCGGCGTAGCTGTGTCGTTGGCCTGCCTATGAACGAGAGCTCCAAATCCACGACGTGTCGGGCCAGCGAGCCCGGGGCCTGTGAGGGCGAGGGCGAGGACGAGGTTGATACCACGCATTTTGGCTGTTGGGGTATGTTGGTTGGGCAGCCTCTCTGTGATTAAAGACTAACGAAAGGAGGGTGGAACCAGCGACCCTGAAGTATTTGAGCCGGCTCAAAGACAAGTATGAAGGGGAAGAAAAAGAACGGATGAGAAACTTAGAACAAAACCTGATGAGGCTGCAGAACCATCGGTGACAGCAAAGGTTGGTGGGAAAGTCTGCCGCTTTATCTAACTTTCATCTCAAGGCTGACCAGGATGGCTTGGCTTCTTGTATTGCATGCTGTCAGCCTTCGAACACCGTCTCAACAATGGCTCAGACGAAGCGATGTTGGGCACAACCGTCACAGTTCATCCGTGTTTGGATCCAGCGCCGGATCTGTTTAGTCTTGCTGGAGTCGAGGTCTGATCTTCGCCTTGCGATTAGTAGCTCCGCCCCAAACAGGGAAAAATAATACTTCAGATGTTTTCTCCGGGATTCTCACGCCTCATCCGGGCGCCGGGGTGCAAGGTGCCAGCGGCAGGCGCTGGTATTGGAAACTGTCCCCGCAAGACCTGATACAGATGCTGCTCTCCGCACCAGCACAGCCATCATCATGATGGGAGTCTCTATTCGTACGGGAGAGGGGGAAATATCGCCAAGGGCGACACCTAGAGAATCGGTACCGCTGCCCGCCTAGCTGGGAAACCCAAAACTCAATCCATAGTACCAGTTCTGCCACCGACGCAACCACAGCGAACAGACATCTGCCCATGACACCGACGGTTGCATGTCTGTGCTCACGGCCAAGGGCGCGGGACAGCCACTCGCATCAGGATTCAAACACAAGAGAGTCCAACGACAGGCTAGGTGGCCCGTTCCAGAGTGCAGTGGATGGACTGCCAAAGCTCCATCAGCCCAGCCTGTTGAATCAAGCTTAAGACCGACTTTTGCCAGGGTAGGCAGGAGATCCCAGATGTGCAACAGGGGACTGGTAGATCTAGCGACTAGAAGATCTGGCGTCGGTATTCCAAAAGCACCTAGGGGGCGGGCGCCTTCCGGGCATGCCTATTTTTACTATTGACACGCCGTGGGTCCCGAGATCTGGGGAGCACTCCTATCGGCTCGTGCGGAGCTGCCCTGTCTAGCGGCTCTAATATGACGCCCTCCCAAGAGCCTGAAGCTCGGCCGGTTGAGGCCCACGCAGGGATCACACATCACCACCATCACAGCCGTTTCAGCTAGTACAAGAGTCGAAGCAATGGCTTCTCCGCTCGGCAGAAGCTTGTCAGGAAACTTGGACACCTTGCCTGGCTGCAGACCGCAATGCAGGTTCCCGCAGGTCTGCCAGGATCAGACGTTAATGAACGCAACGGCGGGCTATATCTCGTGGTTCAAACTACGGAAATTGGTGTGCCTACTACGTGGTTTACACATTTGCTACCATCATGCTGTTCGTCCCGGCAGACAATTAGTCCCAATGCCGCTTCTAAATTTACTTGGCTCCCGTCCCGAGGTGCTCAAGGTTGCACCGCGCCATTTGACAGTGCCTCCATGGCTTGTCTCTAGCCCTACGCATATGAGGGCTGGTCAAACGCGCACTCATGACGGCGATTGGCCATTCAAGAAGAAATCGACCCTTTGTTTCACTCAGCAGTGACTGCAACATGGAAGAAGAAGAAACAGACAAGAGCCCGTCCGCGGAGTCGCCCAGCAAGGAGAGAGAGCCAAGTCCATCTCGGCATGGTCATGAGAGGACGGACGCCTCAAACCGGAAATCATGGAGCCCAGACGTTCCACAACGGGAAATTGATGCATGTCGTTGGGAAACAGTCGTTCGAATTGTGTGGCTCACCGAATGAGTGCATGTTGCAACCAGGTGGAGGAGAGCGAGCATTGCCGCCGGCCGAAAATCCGCCGTTGGCCGCCGCCGCCCGCACTTCTCTGACGCGAAAGTCTAGCCGAGACGGGTGACAGGCCACACCCCTGAAGCCTAAGGACAAGCTGAGCAACTTCGCAGCGTTGGTTGCCTATGCCTAGCCATACTGACTAACTACTTAGTAGTATTCAGGAGAACACTGCCCACTTGTTTGATACTCGACTTTGCAGATGCTCGCTCCGCAATTCTCGCCTGACACAAGTTGTTCCTATAACCGGTCTCGGGGCAATTTTTTCCGTGGAGGAGTGTCTCTTTGGAAAAGTGGAAAAGGGGTCCTTGAGGAAGATGCTCAGATGAGACTCCAGTCCTCCGGTTGTCCGGGGATCACATCATCGAGAACACTGAAGGGACCCAGGGAAAATCATGCCCAAGTCAGGTTCCACCGTGCGCATCATGAAAGCTTCTCATGGTTCACCGCCACGCCACCCTGATGCATGACCATCTCGGCTGTTTCGCCGGGCAACGATGCTCAAATGCCAGTGCTTACTGTAGCTTCCCAATACTTTTAAGGCCGGTTGAATCGATAGCGAGCGCGAGACGACTACGGAGATTGAGGCAGGGCTGAGATAAAACCAGGGGCTCTATAGCATTTTCGTGGGAAAAGTGCTCGCGACATGAAAGTCATGACTTAAAGTGAGGCGAGCGGCCTGCGCACACCATGTTCAGCGTACATTCATCCTCTAGCACCATAACACACCCGGGCCTTTGGGTCGCTATACCAAGGCTATGACGACCCTGTCATTCGAGTCTGAAGCAAGCCCTGTTGGAGACCCTCCCACATACGGCTCCTGACGTTGTGGCGAAGTCGTCGGCCATAGACCGGTGGCTTTTGGCCCACTGATGTGCGAAATGTTGGTAAGTGGCGATCATAAAAGCGCCGTTCTATCAAGTGCACCTGGTAATGCCGAGGTCGTCTCAACTCCCTTGACTTTCTCTGTCTGTTTCTTCTGGCCTCGTGAGGAAGAGCTGGTTGGATCAGCGGCCCTTGCTGCGAACCCCTACTCGAGTCTACCACCCTCCGGAATCGCGAGAGGCACGCTTTGATCTCATCCACACGGCCTCAGTGGAACGACGAAGGGGTATCATCATAGCGCATGATACACA
This sequence comes from Diaporthe sp. PMI_573, assembly GCA_021399435.1. NCBI lineage: Eukaryota > Fungi > Ascomycota > Sordariomycetes > Diaporthales > Diaporthaceae > Diaporthe > Diaporthe sp. PMI_573. Next base: position 2,916,078 of record JAJTUP010000002.1, on the reverse strand, counting down.
CCGAAACTCTGCCAAACGAGAAGCTGACGCTGGCAAGGTGAAAGCGAGACAATTCCACATGGGTATAATTTCCTTCTTTCGTTAGCATCCCACCGTCTCCGTGAGTCAAATGTTGTTGGAAAATGTAGGCCATGCAGCTTTCGACTTGGGCATACTTCTTCTCATCGCACTTATGAGTCAGGAATTGGTGTAGAGAGCCCACTTAGCACGAAAACCACGGACCCATCCCCTCAGCGAGGCACAATCGTGGGGAACTTCCAGGGCATGCTGGAGGGTGGTTTGATGTCGCCGACAGGCACCCAAAAGATCAGGATCACGCTAACGACGTAGTTTGCGTGCCAAGTACCGAACAGCTGGTGATATCGCTTCAACCTTGTCAACACACCACTATGTCATAGTTTCGAAGTATCGAAAGGCATCAGGGCCGGATGGTAGACACATCGACGTTCGAGGTTCAAAAGAGGCCGCCATCCACCACTGAAGCACATCGAGGAAGAGACAAGTTCGATCAATGCGTGGAGCTGAGCCCGGGCCTGTTCTTCATCACCATACCCTGCGTCCTATCTGTAGAGAATCCCTTGGGGGACGAGAAAGCCTGCTGTAGGTGGCCGAATGTGGAAGAGAAATCCTATGCGATAAGCTCTTCGAAGATAATCTTCTCGTGTTATTTTCGGTGATGTGCACTTGATACGGACGCTTCCTAGTTAGAAGAAAGCAAAGTTGCCCTACATGACGCCTCCGAGTGGTCTTCCGAAGGATTCGTTCCTCTTATATTCGGTTCTGAGAAATGGCTTAATATAAGGCTCTCTAGGCCATGACGCCAACGCAGTGGAAGATTCGGCCCGCCGGCAAGAGTATCCGCCGGCAGGAATATCCGCCGGCACGGCCTCGCACTTTCTAGCAAGAGGTTACTTTCTGAATGGCCTGACGAGATGCGGCCGGCTAACCGCAATTACAAGCTTATAACATGTCCTGGTACATCCCATATCTAAGACAGCTTGGAAACATTTGCATAAGCCTAATCAAGGACTGGAGGAACCTGCGTTTGATCTTAAGGAAGTCTGATTTATAAAGGTTGCCTGTCTACACTGACGCGTGTCGAGACAACCTCAGGCAGAGAGGGACTGAAGAGCAGGAAATCGTCCGCGAAACATTTTATCGGCCAGGTTTTGGCATATGCTCTCATTTTAATGAGCGTCATGGCTTTACCCAGCCGATTCAGCGTTGTTTACAGTTTGTAAAAGACCACAAACCTCTGGCAGTGAGACGAAGGGGGTTCAGATGAGCTGTGGAAAGCTACAGGCCAAGGCGGACCTCTAAGACTTTGAGGACCTGCCCATCCCCGTGGAATCCAGCTACCCACCGTCGAAGGCCTTTACTTTCTCCCTGACCAGAGTATCTACGTCTGGGCGGCGCCGACGGGGGGAGGGACCTGAAGCCGACAAAGCAACCCACAGCCGTGAATTTAGCTAGCACGTCACCGCCAAGGTTGAACGTCGACTACTATCAGTCACCGAATCCTGGCCCAATGGCTCGCGTACTCATTCACTGAGAGGTACGTTCTCCTGCATGTGACGCGACCGAATTCCAGATGATTCCAGGGCAGGAAAGATCAGCAGCATTTCTGTGTATCGGAGCACAGCATGAACACCTGTTCACGCGGGTCATGAAGATGTCTGACCCTAGGGCCTGATTCGGATGTCCCTTGATCGGAGCTTCAAGTTTCGGTATGGTGTGCCCCGTTGTGCTTCTCAGCACTTGTCGGACATGATCCTGAGCCTCTGCTGGAAGGAGCCATGAAGTAAGTGCTTCGTGTTGCGCTTCAAGCCGGGGCTGTTGTGTGACGGCCACGTGTGAGCTGCTACACGACTTTTCCCACTCGTGAGGCTTCCCGACTTTGATTCGGCGGGTCTTCCCTAGGCGTGCCCGCCTACGGTCTCAATGACATCAAAACCCAAGCATTCCCAAAAGAATCTTTGACATTTGTCCAGCCTCCCTGCAAACTGGTGTCTTGTAGGGCAGGAATCGTCGACGGCCTAGAACAGGCTTTCCCGAAAACGGGACGTGCTTGAATGGATAAGCAGGAGAGTAATATGATGTCGTGAAAGTTTCACTCGAAACAAGACGACTTCGGAGATGGGCGAACGGCGGCACGTTGGCGTGCCTGCACAAAGACGGCAGCCTGTCCACGAAATTGAGGCAAGCGAGCCCCTGCCAACAGTTCAAAAGTGGGAGGCAAGGACTGAAGCTACGTTGCGCTGCCCCAAACAGTAGCCTCTCGCAAAACTAAGCCCAGAGAGATGGACTGCTGCCCCACGTGGCCTCAAATGTAACCTTAAGCTGACTCCATCGTGACCAAGCACGTATCACGAGACCAAGGGCATGGCGACTCGTCAGTCTGGGATACACAGACCTTCCGAGGCTCAACTCCCGGGTGAGTGCCGAGGGACTTGGTCGGAGAAGGCACGCGCGTGAGTAGAACATGTTGATGAGGGAAGCCAGTGATGCTGTGAAATGGAACTTCGCTATTGGTGTGAAAGTGCAGCTCTGCCCATAGCCTCATGCGGTGCAACTGTGCCTCCCAAGAGATGGTAGGCCATTGAGTGAGCTAGTAGAAGCGGCCCCATGATGAGTACCTAATGTGTGTGTAACGAGTTGTGTGAACGTGCCTGAATGACGACAGCGGCGCAACTTGAGGGGTTATTGTGGCTGTACTTTGAACGGGTCGTTGTCCATTGAGTCTGCTGGGTAAGGTACCTTACCTAGGTATCAAGTATTCGCTGGCAGGTGTTCAGAGTCAGCAAGTGTGAATGTATGCGGGGTCAAGAACGAGACCGGGCGCTATAGGCTGCGTGAGACACGCGCGTGTGCCCTTCCCGAATCGTGGGGCCGCATGGGACACTGGTGGTGGCTGGCCACGTTGTAAACATGATAGGACAGCACCCGGGAGGTCGGGCGCCTGACTGCTTTCACAACCGAAGTGGCGGCGCGGCAATTGATCGCTCATGGCAAGGGGGAGCGGGTGTGGCTGCTTAATGATCTGACCATATCTAGCGCCGGAATATCTGCACTAGTGGATTCGTGCCGGAGGGCCTTGAGATGCCATCAGGAGAGGGCCTGTTCGCCTGGCAGAGTGCCGCTCTCCTGAGAAACAATCTCGGGCGTTCCAAGACTTCGGCCAGTGTAGATCTTTGACGGAGTTCTGGTGCAAGGTAACACTGGGTGAGTAGCCCCGGGATCCGGAGATCTAGAGCCCTGGTGCTTCTGTTGCATCTGCGGCGACGTGTCGCCCAGTCGCCGATGGGCCGGCCGCATGCCAGCACAATACACGGTTCCAAGGCCTCGGCGGATATGTTTGTGAAGTAAAGCAATGCGGGTGGACGCGGAAGACTACCGGGAGGTAGCGTCCAGCAAACACACATATTGGAACCGCCTATATATTTCCCCGAATTCCGAGCATGTCTCTCGGATCACACCGAGCAGAACAAGACGGCAACCCTCCGCATTGCACATCGTACTTGTGCGACAGATTCGGGACAGATTCCTCAGTTTAATTGGTCCAGCTGTGCAGTGGCAGAAAGACTCGATGCGGGATACACATGTAGACCAGCACATCGCCTGAGTTGGCGCTGTGTGGATATCACCGTCTTTACTAGGGTCTTGGGCAGATACTCGGGCTCGTGATGCCTGTAGAATGTCGTGTGTTGTGGGCTGTCAAAAAAGGGGTTTCGATATAAGCGTTGTTTGTGCTGCAACTCCGGCCGGTCATCGCTTGCCGAGTCGGGTCAAGTTGACGGCGCCTAACAGGAACGCATCGGACTTCGAATCCGGGGAAGTTTCCTCGAATGTGGGGTCAGGAAATTGCTGTTGTTCATGTATTGTGGCAGAGGGGCCGTGACTGGCTCAGAGCGAACGCACTGTCGTCTCCCCAGGGCGACACGGACACGACACGACATGCTGCATGACGCGCGGGATGCGCCAGCTCAAGCCTCGTAGTGCAGATGTCTGGTTTCTCTGGAAGCCCCGTGATGCTGTTGCCCATGGCTTTCTGGCAAGGCTCCCTCCTGCCGTCGCATTGAAGTTGCGGTCAGGCAGCCAGGCTGGTCAGCTGGCAGGATTTCATATAGACTGCCTGCCAGGAGTCAGATCAGGGCGGCGTGGGGAGGTGTTTGGAGACGCCTTCTTGTGGACCGAGTGGTAAGGTGGATTGAGGGATGGCCCCATGTCGCCAAGAGGGGTACAGAGTCAGAGTGTGCAGGTCAGACCCAGGCCAGGGAGAGAGTCGGTATTGCTGTGATCGGCGCCCGGAGTATTGCGCAAGAGATCTGTCGATGTGCAGATGGATGCAAGGGGCTCGTGAACCATTCCAAGATTTCGCCGCGAGAGGGAGTTGCAATGACCGTTGGCTGCAACAGCAGCTGCGACGGTTACGGTTGTCGTTGCTTCCCCAAACCCAAGAAACGGGCCCAGTGGCACTCTACTATGGCACATATGTACCTAGGTACCTCGGTACCTCGGTACTGTGTGCACAGTAGCAAGTCTGGCCCCTGATGATCCACTCATCCGCGAATTTCCACAACAAACGTCGTCCACCCCACATTGGACTGCCGTGACTGCCTGCCAAGTTTGCTTCTTTCCGCCAAGGACGGCAGGCAAGCTCGCCCTGCCAACCGGTGCTAAGCAGGTCAACTGGCACAAACTCTCCGTATTGTAGATGGCGGTCTTGGCCATTGCTCCGTCCGACATCGACCGTGCAGATGCAGCACGAGAACTCCGGCCTGGGCAACCTGTCTGCACTTCGCCAACCTCCGACCTCTCGTCACAGTAATTTTTCTTTTCTTTTGTGAAGCCGCTATCGAGGGACCATGACCACTTGTTCTGTCCAGCCCCCTCCAGCCGCTGTTCTGGCTCGAATCAAGCATCTGAGCAAGGTCACCCTTCCCTCCATCTTGAAGTCCCTGGCACCCCCCTCCACCAGCTCAAGCATTCCGTCCTATGCGTCTGGGTGTACTGCCTCACGAATAAGGGGTCGGTCCTGCTCCCGGCCCTGATTCGTCCTTCGTCCTTCGTCCTTCATCCTGTTTCCCAGCCTACCGCCGCTTCGTGGACTGCTGTTTCAACTCGCCTGCTGGTGCTCACGTCTAGCCACTCCCAATCCCATCAAGTGGTCGCGGGCTGTCGTGGCAGCCGGACTCAAGGACCACCGCACCAGTTGCCAAGGTCCTTAGATCCTCCGTCCTGGCCGTGGCCGAGTCACAAGCTTTCGGCGCCTGCATTGTCTGAGTCTTACCAGTCCCCCACGACAACAGTCCAATGGCCCATGAAGCATGGCCCACTATTTCGTCAAGCATCATCCAGGAAGGTCCTGCAGGAACTCTGCAGACTCGGGCTCTCAATGCCCAGGTCCGACCTCATGCCTCCAACAGGCGCTTGGAGGAAGCCATGATCCGCACAGCGGTACGGCTTACGGGCATGCCAGCTCGTCCTCTCTTTTCATTCTTGCCAGGGCCAGGGACATGAGCACAACCGTTTCTATGTTTGGAAGTTCCCCCTTGGTGCAGGGAACATACATGCGCCTTGAGGAAACCCGGCATTTGGATGTCACTGCGTGGGTTTACAGTCCTAGCTCCCGTCCTCTCGCCGGCGCCCTGCGCGCACTCGCCGCCAGCCACACCCTCCACTTCAACTTTGCCCAGGTGTGGTCCTACTGTATAATTTCGCTTTCCTTACTTTATCACCCCCCAGTGCTGCATGACGCCTACCTCGTGAGGCCCGTACATCAAATTTTGCTCACACGACCAAGCTTGTTGAAGAACGACCCCTTCCCATTGAGTTTTAGTCTCGAGTTCCCACCCTACTACCACCCCTCTTCTGACAAGATCGAGCCCTTACTCCCCTTCCATCGTTGTCATCCGGGCTGTGTAGTTCATCCCACGATTCGAAATCTAAGCGTATATATTACTCTAACATCCCCCACAAGTCCTATGCTTCTCTTCCACACATTGTCTCCACAAAACCCCGGAAAAGGACCACAACGCGAGGCCTCTGGTGCCGCATCATAACTCTGCCCCTGATTGCGATCTTGTACGACCCATTCTGCCACCAACACCATCTTCTGGGCATCGACCAAAATGCGTTCGGTACAGTTTGCTGCCTCAGTGGCGGCCTTTTTTGGTGGTCTATCACACGCAATAGATTTCAGCCCTGCCAGACCACCAGCTTGGCCATTGGCTGTCCGATCACCCTACCTCAGCACCTGGCTGGACGGTTCGTCCGGGGGCTCCCTCGCCGGACACTGGCCAACATTTTGGGCGTACGTCACCTTAACCACTCCGAAACCACTGAATCATGCAGTTCTTACTAACATTCATCCGGAAAGTGGTCAAATTACAGGATGGCAAGGCTTTGTGGCAGTAGATGGCGCTGTTTACAACTGGATGGGAGCCGCTCCTGGTCCTGCTGTGGCCAATCAGACGTCTGCAACCTACACGTCCACTAACACCGTCTTCACTTTCGATGTTGAGGGCAAGGTCACTCTGAAAGCCACGTTCCTGTCTCCAGTTTACCCAAATGATCTCCTGAAACAATCTCTGCAGCACTCATATGTTGACGTTACAGCGGTTTCTGCCGACGGAGCTTCACACAGTGTTCAGGTCTACTTGGATACTTCTGGTGAACTTGCAAGTGGCCGAGACGCAAGCCAGGCCATCACTTGGGACCATGGTACCAACGGTGGCGTTGAATATCACACGTTCCAGCTTTCGAACCAGCGACAATTCGTTGAACTCGGTGACCAGCCAGCATGGGGCCAGTGGTTCGTGTCCACGGCCGACACCGACGGGGTGGGTTCCCAACGAAATATCTGGAGTGCAGGGCAAGCCGTCTAATATTTGTGCGCAGGTTACGTGGAGAATTGGCCAAGATACGGCTGTACGCGGCCAGTTTGTGAACAACCGGACGCTCGACAATACAAAGGACACTAACTTTCGGGCTATCAATGTTGACTGGTGAGTTACTGTAGCCGATGCGTACCGAACCGTTGACTTTGTGTGCTGAATGAACTCTTCCAGGCCTGTTTTTGCCTTTTCCAAAGACTTGGGTGATGTGTCTGGCACTGAGACCGGGGTTCTATTCACAATGGGCCTGTCTCAAGACTCTGTCGTGAATTACCAGGGCAATTCACCCAGCGCCGTTGCGCTCTCTGGGCTCTGGAAGTCGGCCTACAGCTCGGCCGAAGACGCGATGGCGGCTTTCTACAAGGACTACTCGTCAGCCCGATCCGCGATGGCTGAACTTGACAGCAAGATTGAAACGGACACGTCTAATGCCGGTGGCCAGAATTACACCACTCTTACCACCCTGGGGGTGCGTCAGGTCTTTGGCGCCACCGTCCCAGCTCAGGGCACCCAAACGTACCTGTTCCTGAAGGAGATCAGCTCAAACGGAGACACAAATACCGTTGACGTCATTTTTCCGGCAGCCCCCCTGCTTCTCTATCTGAACGAGACCCTGGTGAAGCTATTGCTGGATCCGCTGTATGAGAATCAGGAGAGTGGACATTATCCAAACGCCTACGCCATACACGACCTGGGGGTATTCCCCAACGCCTTGGGGTATCCGGAAGGGAACGACGAGCCAATGCAGGTCGAGGAGAGCGGCAACATGATTATTTTGACGCTGGCCTACTCGCAACGCTCCGGAGACTCTGCGTACCTGAACCAGCACTGGGATAAGCTCAACCAGTGGGCTGGCTACCTGGTCAATGACTCACTCATCCCAGCAGAGCAGCTCTCAACGGACGACTTTGCAGGCACGCTTGCCAATCAGACAAATCTTGCAAGTAAGCAGCTTCCCTTCAAGTTCTGCCAAATGTGGCCAGTGCCTCAGAGACCTTATCACGCTGCTGGTTCTGAGACAGGCTATGGCCACATTGTGACACTCTCCTCCCCCAGTTTGTATGAAATTACTCCCTTGGTCCTTTGATAGCTGACTCCGAACGTTGCAGTCAAGGGAATAATCGGCCTCAAAGCTATGGGACAGGTCGCGAACCTAACCGGGAACGTCGTAACTTATGATGCTACGGCTGAAGAGTACCTGCCTCAGTGGCAAAACTTTGGGATCAACTCTGATGCCTCTCCTCCCCATTCTGTTCTGACCTACAACGACCCGAGCTCCCATGGCCTCCTCTACAACATCTATGCAGACCGCCTGCTTGGCCTAAACTTTATTCCTCAGCAAATCTACGATATGCAGTCCGCATTCTACCCAACCATTGCCACGGACTTCGGAGTCCCGCTGGACACCCGCCACAACTGGATCAAGAGCGACTGGGAACTGTGGGCGGCGGCGGTGGCCAGCGATGACACGAAAAAGATGTTCATCGACAAACAGGTCTTCTGGATTAACAATACGCCGCAGACTTCCCCCTACGGTGACCTGATAGACGGAGACACTGGTGGATATGCCCCTGCTCAGTTCAAGGCCAGACCCGTGATGGGTGGGATGTTTTCGCTCCTGGCTCTTCCCGCTTAGGGAGACCTGGGGTTTATTCCTCCTCTCGTGATGAGGAAGCCCCCGCCTAAACATTTCTTCCACGTTTGATGTATCCGCACGCCTTTATGGGCTGCATTTTTACAATGTATATACCCCGGACTTCCAATCTAAGATCAATCCATGTCCTTGATTCGTAGTGTGAGATATGTCAAGCACATGCCAACTGATCTCTTCTTATTTAAGCTGTATTTTCAAACACCGGATCACACGGTCTTGACGACAGATTTACAGTGGTCAAGAGTGAAGTGTATGAGCATGGTGCTGCACTGATCAACCTTCAATTTCTTACCATAGCCGTAAGCCACGTAAAGCCAGGGTTCAATATTCAAACATGGTTCGAGACCTTTCCATGTCACCGAATAGGTTGGACTGAGGGCACTCAACTATTCCCGATGTATTTGGCTAGACTCGACCCGATCAGCAGTACTTTGAGCAAACGCCAACAAGCCGAGCCAACGACTGACCTCTCCCGAAGAGCTCGTTGTGTGGTGTCACGCAGCTGGTTACAAAGTCCGTGTTCGCTGTCCGAGGTGACCCAGCCAGGCCCCCTGCAGGTGCAGGATTGAAACAGCACAGCAGTCATGGCGGATGACACGGAAGTCACATAACATTTCCATTTACTGCGCGTCTAAATATACGGCGGAGATATGGTTCACACGACGGTGATACACAACTAGTATACTTGCTTCCGATTACTGTAGCGCAACGTCTGTAAGCTCACACAGCTCCCGCACAATTTAACTCTATTTGTGATGCAGGTCCGCCAGGAATAGCAGTGGTACATATCTTACTTTGGGTCTAGAGCTGCCAGTGACCTTACCTTTCCAGTAGCACGTAGCAGTACGAAGTCGTAATTATGCTGCAGTAAGCTTTCAGCTTCTTCTAACTTGAGTTCACGCTTCTCGCCACTGCGAACTTTGATACATCGTACCTGCACCAATCCAACTTTGTCGTGTATGTCGGCTTCGTGAAACTGCTAAAGTCTTTGCTGACCCTTCATTAATCAAAGGCATCTGCGGAGAAATGCAAAGGGCCGAAGTTTCCCAGTTACACAGGTCGGGCGCCCACGCACGGGCGGCCGCCGCGGCCCCTTCCCGCGTGCATGAAGTTATAGCTATAATATGCGGCCAAGAATAGATCAGCCTCAGGGTTCGTTCCGGGCCCGGGCGGGCTCGGTCCGGGGCTCGGAGGATTGTCATGCGAGACAGAGATTCCGACATTGGGGATGCTTGGGCGTCCTCCACGTTCAGGATGGCCTAGCAGGCATACGAGGAACCTGATCGCATTTGGCATGTTTTAAACGGCGACGACTTCCACAACACGGATGTTCACACTGTGGGCTACTAACCGACACTCTCCCCACGTGTTCTCGATTGTTTGCAAGCCCCGTCGGAAGATCCAATATTGTGCTACCCGAGCAACCACGCGAATGGGAGCTCTGGATCGGTCCATGAGACTCGTGGTCCATATCCATAAGGATTGCTGCGACCATCTCCGTGGCACCGTTTGTCGGCTGTGTCAACTTCTTTTTTCGACGGGCCATATTTTCTCAACTGGTAGTCTTCCGCCTTATGCTCCTTGCCGCCTTGAGGCCCCTTCTCTGCGGTCAAGAGAGCTGTGTCTTCGTTGCGTCCCACACCGCACGTCGTATTGGGGTCATCTGTGCTGACATCCTCAATATTCCATGCCACAGCCCTTCTGTTCCTGTGGCGGCGCCGACACCTCAGCGCGAGACGGGGCCAGAGTAACAAGACCGGGATTACCATCAGTGCAACCATGCCGCACTCTATCCAAGGCCGAGCGAGAGCTGACGTCGGGCTCTCTATGAGCACATCCAACGCGCCTACGCTGACGAACATGGTCATATAGGTGAGAGCGATGGCCGAGACTTTAATATCATCGTGATGAACCTGGGTGTCGGCTTCGGAGAAGATGTGTGTGCATGTCGGGAGGCGGAAAAGGTTCTGGAGCTGTCGGCTTCTGCGCATGATTCCATGCTGGTGCGCTGCTATTATTTCACCAAGCACTACACAGATCGTGGGTGTGGTCATTTTCAAAGTGAGTCGGAAGATGATTTCGAAGAGTTCATCGCAACACGACATAGCGAGACTATCAGCAGGGTGGTTGTAGACTATTAGCGACAAGAGGTAAAAGGGAGGCACGAATTTGGATACAGGTGTAAATTAAGCAAAAAGACAGAATTAGATTATAAATGGTCAGTTCTGAGAGCACTGTGGACGGACAGCAGTGGTCAGGCGCTTTCAACAAACTACTACTGCAACCGGCGTCATAGATGGCTCTGGGCCGCAATGGCCAATGCTCGGTCAAACCGTGACTACTTACACGGACTTGAGCAAGCTTCGGACTTCATTTAAATTGATCCATACAACCTCATAGCAAGTCGATACTGCCTACCGGTAGGCAGAGCGTAGGAGATTATCCTATATGATGGTGTCCCGTAGGAGGGGGGGATCCTACAGACGGGGTATCCTCAAGGAAGTCATCCTGCAAGATGTGAAGTAGAGGAAAATATGACTGCCGAAATGACATCCAATAGTCTTGATGTTTTGGGCAGTGAAAATTTTGAGCCGCCCTACTATTCTCGTACCCAAGTAGCATACGTGCAGGGTGGTGATTGGGATGTCAAATCACCTTTCGTCCACGCGAAATGCCCATATATAGGCCTGTCACTCCCGAAGAATATTATTGAATGCCTTGAAGGGCATTTCGCATCAGTCCCTACCGTAGGGTACCTGCTCGACCAGTCATACGCACAATCTGAAATCTTCGTACCCCCATCCGTGTTCTGTCTCCAACCAGATCGTGTTGAAACGACCCATCGGATGCTAAGTAGGCCTCCATCAAATCCAAAGATATTGCCACATTCTATCTCACAATGACAACTGCTGATCAATCATTCCCCAAAAGACCAAATTTAATTTGCAGAGCATTTCCTAGCGCAAATGCAATCCCTATACGCAGCGTAAAGGAGCACGGCAAAATCCTGTGCCTCGGGGCTGGGACCGTCGTGTGCTGTGTTCAGGGTGTAGCTATAAGGGTTCACGACCGATGCCAGTTGTCCACTCGGCGACACCGTTTTCACCACAGATTTCCGCCAAGCGTTCGCTGCGCCGATGTATTCGGGCGTTACAAAGGTGTCCGGTGCGAGTACAGCGAGGCGATACACCGATGCGGCCAATGCTGCCGTTCCCGCCGCCCCGGGGAAGCTACTGCTCGCGGTGATGTGTGTGATGCCTGAGCATACCAGACTGGCAACTTGGGTGCCTCGACAGACGTATTGCGAGGTGCAACAGGAATGCAAAATTGCGATCAAATGGTATGTCCCAGACGAAAAAAAGGGTACTCACAGTCCCGAAAAAGCCCGCTCCCGGCCACCGGTCCGACAGTGATAGCCCCATCGATGATCTCCCTCGCCCACTGGACCAGACTCTGCGTCTCGGCAGTCCACCCGGAGCTCGTCGGCCAGTGCTTAACCATGGCGAGGACCCGCGTGATGCCGTTGGCCGCCCAGCCGTTGCCCGTGCTCCACGTTCCAGCGTCAGTGCGCGACCCGGCGATGTGCTTCCCCAGGCCCGTAGGCTTATCCTGGAGGACGTCTCGGTACAGGCCGATCTGCTTGATTGCCGTCCGCATCAGGTCTTGGTTGTTGGTCGCGACGGCCTGGTAGGCCAGCGTGGATGGGACCATGTAGATGAAGCCGGACCACAGCATGGTCGCGTCGTAACGGTGGCTGATTGCCCCGTTGGTTTATATCGGGAAATTGTTGAGGAGCTCGTTTACCTGGAGTGTCGCCGCCTCGGGGTACGTGGGGGAGTCGGATTGGCCGAGTATGATTGCGAACACACCGAGTGAGGCAGGATCGCCTGCGCTGACTGCTTTGGTTTCAGCCTCAAGTTCTTGTGACTTTACGTCCGTGCTGTCGAGACTGAAAGCGTTTCCTAAAGGAATGGTATTTTACCTCCTTTGGCAGTCAAAGTATTCACGGACGTTACGATCTTGCCTTTTGCGTAAGTGGTCGCCGTGGTCTTCTTATTAGGGATCTTGCCCCCTGGGAATGCGTTGTCACTGTACACAGACACATCAGGGTCACAAAGGTGCAAGAGTGCCTACGCATTCGTCCCCCATTCCCAGTTTGACTTGGCCTTGGACGTGGCGATCGCCTGCACTGCCGTCGGGCTGAAGCCAATTTCGATCGTGCTGGTAGAGACCGACTGGCTCAAGACACTGGCTGCCAGGAGCGAGGCTGCGAGAAGTTGGCAATGCATAATGTACTCCTCAATCATCTCGTGGTGTACTTTATTATTTCATGGATTGTTTGATCGTGCAAATGCAATAGGAAGATTGGAAAAATCGCTCGTCCCTACATTGGATAGGCACTACATAGGTGTACAAAGAAGGGGTATTATGGCAGACACGTTCAACACTTCCACGTCGCCCTCTGCTCCCTTCCTCTTCGGGTTTCTTCCCAAAACAGCAACATTGAAGTGACGTTCAAGATCTAGTTCGGCGGTGTGCAATATACAGCGGTGATCCAATTGCGCTCATTACCTACTTGGGTTCAGCAGCCACTGCATTCTCAGTTCCTGAACCAAACATTTCCAATAGCGGCTTGGACCATACTGTGCTATTCCTTGCTGTGATATTGACGTCCTGCCCAGCGTAGCACGCTACCGGCCTGGGCCTCAGGCTTCGTCATACTGATGGATCTAGAAGTCCAGGTGATATTACTAGTCTCGGTCAAGGCTCAACCGAGAGTGGCGATTTGGACTTGGTTTTGGTTGATAATATACATGATGACGTGTCCGTTGTGGAAAAGAACAAGATTGCGGTTGTCTCGTTGATATACATTTACATGTCTTCCTTCTTGTTATGGGAATCAATGATCTTAGCACCTGAGGACTCTAGATGGCGTTTCGTCCGAAACTGAATTTGCTCAAGTCGTTCAATACATGAATAGAGATGTATGTCTCGCCAGAGTGGAAGTCTAATGCACTCAATGCACATGTGATCTCGGTCCTCCTTGAAAATGATGGCCGAGCCATAGGAGGACTAGCAAGTGCCCGAAACACATCCATCGGTCCCAAAGAAAGAAAACGGATATTCGCAGGGCAAAAAACGGATGGTACAGGGGAAGATGTACCACCCCACTGCTACAGCCAATCAGAAGCCACCATTCAACCTCAAGTAAACAACCACCATAGTCTTTTTTAGCTAACCTAATTACCAACCTGCAAAGCCCCTATCACCACCAACCTTCTTTTAACAACCCTCAATTAACACCACGTCGCATCGCTTAACTTCTCGCCGCGATTAATCGTTTCTACATTAAAGAGAACCCCCAATCGCTTAAATCTTCTATTTTCAGCATTGTAGCGATAGTATAAGTCCCTGATTACTCAGGGCTTAAGGCATAGTAGCAAGCTAATTATCACAAATAGAACGTCAATATTACCGCAACTAACCATTACTAGCTAGCCCTTTCTATACCTTCGGCGTACTTGAAACTTTTTCACGATGGTTACGACACTTATAAGGCCCTCAAGGCTGATTTAGATGAAGCTACGAAAATATCTGGCTATGTTACAGCAAAGGTTGATTCTAGTGTAAATTACACCCGTTTGTAGTACAGCCGCGGCACTATACGCCCAAGTATTGCGACGAAAGCCTCCTCTGCCACGATTAAGGCTAGCTATAGCTAGTCAGCGCTTGCCTACTGTATGAAGGAGACTGCTGGGAAGTGGGTGCTATGCCTAGATGAAGAGAAGTACCTCTATCACGGCCCTCAGGAGGTACCCGAAGCCTAGCACGGCTGGGTGAAGTTGGTGAAAGAACATTACGATCTTCTCGCCTGTACAGCTACAGACCCGTCCCTTGCTAAGCTAAAGAAACTTGAAGTAGCCCTCCGCCAAGAGTATCCAGGCATACTGCTAGGGCCAAACACTATGAAGAATTAGCTTACAGACTTTCAAAAAGAGAAGCAGGGCATCTACACGCCTACCCAAGCATTGTTAGACTAGCTTGAGAAGGAGGGTTGCTGGTATTGTTGGACCACTAACAATGAGGGCAATGTTACGGGCATCTTCTGGTGTATAAAGCAGTAGATCGAGTGGTTACGAGAGTGACGATTCTTACAGGCTATCTTGCTTGATTATACCTACTCAACAAACAACAAGAAGATACCCTTCCTCCAAGCAACGGCAGTAACCTACACAAAGAAGATACTGCCGCTATTTTAAGGTGTCGTTGATAACAAGCGAGAATCTGGCTTCTGGTGGCTTCTTGAGTAGGTTGACGAGCTTCTCCACCAGTGTGGAAACGACCCTCCAAGCCTCTTTATCACTAACTACAATACTACTCTAATTAACGCCCTTAAGTACTAATTCCCCGAGGTACACCATTAGCTATGTATCTTTCATATAAATATAAACGTTATCCTTAACATCAAGAAGAAGTAGCGGAAGCCAGTAGTGATAGGGGTGGCGACGGGAGGCCCAGAGGCAACGGCGCTGGAGGGAAACACTATAGAGGGCGCCGAGGCTGAAGATATTGAAGAGGATGATGAGGACCTTGCTTCCCTAATGGCGCCAGCGAGAGGAAAGGCCATGGTACCCTCACGGGTACCTAACAAGGTGCCATATACCTAAACAACCCTCTTTAACCTTATCAAGTTTATAGAGTACTCTATAAATTGTAAGGTATATAATATAGCTTGGCGACAGCTTTAAGAGGTCTTCTTAGACTAGACAGCAATCCTTTAGTACCTTAAGACGTAGTATATCGACGAGGCTGAGAAGGTTATCGCCAAATGGGCTGTACACGTAATCTGCAAAACCCTCAACTTCGGCTTGCATACGACCTCCTCTATAGAGCAATGGCACCGCTATGTGAAGACCTATCTGGGCCACGGGATGGGGAATCTTCTCTATCTGATAGAGGCTGATAACGCTGCTATTGAGGATGCAGCTTGTGCCTTTCGTGATGAGGAGGGGAAGCAGAAGACAGCAGTACTTACAAAGTACAACGGGCAGAAGTGGCTTAGGAAGCTTCCACGGTAGGTTGCTAGAGCGGTGCTAGACCTTCTCGCGATAGAGTACTAGAAGGTGTTGAAGATGCTTTGAAAAGAAGCCCCACGAGGATACTACAGACCTCTAGAAGCTTCTTCTAGCGATAGCAGACCTTCCGGGTATTGCTGTACTGTCTATACTTAGTACGGCGTAATCTATGCAAATCGTATTGCTGATAAAGAGGAGGCTTCCCTTCTCCTCGAGAAGAGCGACCTTCATGAAGCTTAGTACCTTGATCATGATTTCTACGTTGAGAACCCGCTCCTCAGCATACTCTTGCTAAAGAAGGTTACGGCCACGAAGGGCAGGCCTCGGGAGATCGCTACATTTGCTAGCGACGAGGAGGGCGTCTTTAAGAAGCGTGGGAAAGCCGTGATGGGTAAAAAGACAACCTCTACCACTACAAGTCTGGGTAGTAGAGCCGGCGATAAGACGAGGGTAACGATGGCTTTAGTATAGCACGTAAATTTAGCCTTTGAGTGGAATGACGAGACCCTCTAGTCCCTGGATAAAGAGGACGCCTGTGGCGGCGATGTGTAGCATACCGGCGTCCCTCCGAAGTAGTAGCCGGCGAGAAGGGTCACGAAGAAGGCAACTTAGCAGCCTCGGAAGCAGAGGGCACCGGCAGACATCACAAAGACTTCAGAAGCTAGCACACCCTCGAGTACGAGATCAGGGGCTAAGTAGCAGCGTATGGCGGCTATCAGAAGCATCAACTAGTTGCCACGGGTAGATCTGACGGTTGGGGACATCGTTGGCGACGATGTCGGCAACAGCGGCGACGGCGAGGAGGAGGAGGAGATACTAGACGAGATTATGGTCTGTATAGACTAGATATATAGCAAAACACCATGGATTTGAGCGATTTACGCTACAGCGAGTATCGCGATGGGCACATTCGGCATGGTAGTGACGAGTATGTACGGCTATGTGGGCTGCAGGGTCAAAATAATGGTGCCCATACTATTTTGGGTGTGGCGCGTTGTCTGTGCGTTGGGGTGGTACATCTTCCCCTGTACCATCCGTTTTTTGCCCTGCGAATATCCGTTTTCCAAAGAAAAGCCACACTAGTCTCTTGACTACAAAAAGCCACATCCTGCCCAAGATGACTTAATGGGCAGTGCGACTCTTCCTGGGGCATGGCTGAGTCCACTCGCATCAGCCAGATGCGCCTAAAGATACAATGCTGATTTGTGTTCTCACTTGATGGCAACTGCATTCATGATCAGCTGTTACCGGTGCCTAGGTACCATCACTTTTGATATTCTTCAGGAAGCAGATAGTCGCCCTCCACATAAATTACTCCAGTAACACAGCCAAATTCGAAAAATTCGAAAAAGTCATTGTGGAGCCTTTGCTGCTTACCTACCTCTAGTCTAGTAATTTTAAGGAGGTCATTCTACAGACAGAAGACTTTCCGACTGGAGGTCTTCCCAACAGAGGCTACTCTATAGGAGGTTATCCCTTACGATGTTATCCCATAGGAGGTTATCCAATAGGAATATACTAAATGAGGTTGGGTAGTGAGCACTATAGATGCTGTGGCCGCAGAGCGGATACCCGAGCAAAGCTCGTCAGTCCAATTTCTATTCAAGCCAACTTCAACAAGTCATAACAGACATACATTACGCAGCCCAAAGACGGTAGGATGGTGGGTAGAAGACTAGCCATGTTGCGGGGCTCATCAAAAAGCTGCATACGTGCGCGCTATATCTACATGTGAGTACAGCCTTCGGGCATACGCCAACCCGAGACCCGAGGCTGATCAATTGGCTACTGAACAAGAATGAGTCGGCGTTACACCAAATTGAATCGAGATGGCGGGGCGTTCCTATTCATTTCGGAACTGTTTTACGAGCATAATTTGGCATGCCACCTAAAACATATTTCTCCGATTCTTGTGACAAGGTCAGTGTAGTCCAAATGTCGTGCCTCTCGTGATGCGGACCCAGGCAAAGGAAGGATAAGGTTCACATGTGCATTGAAAGAACATGAAGATTCAAATTCTAGAAGCAAGGGCTTATTTATTCTTGCGGAACATCTCCTGCAATTCAAAGCCCAAGTCCAGCCGGGTTGTCCGCAATGTTTGGTACCTTCTAACTAGAACTACTTTAGCCTGTCTCACATAGAAGTGTTGATGTACTGACAATGTGCCGAGATGCATCATAATTGCACTCCACCTCAGTCAGTGATACTTCAATGTAACTTTCGGGCTCATTTACTCACTTTTCGGGGTAGCAATTGATCACCATGCCGTGTGTTGGCGACTGCATTAATTCGGCCGCCACGCATGCAGACCGTGCCCCAGGCCAAAGGATTAGGTTTTGAGCAGCTCGTTACCACGGAGCGTAGAGTTCCGCTGAGTGGTAATCTTCTCGTATATTGCGGGAGATTTGGCGACCTGGTAAGTCGAGTTCTCGTGTATATAAAGAAGCAGGTCTTGCCAAATGGTTAGCGAGTCTTGGGCGGTGATTCCCGAAGTCAGCCTCGTCTTCATTGTCGAACTACATGGGGGAAACCCTGGCAGATACAATTCATTATGATTACACTGCCTGTTGTTCTGGCCGCCGTGGCTGCTCTCAGCCGAGGTGCGCTGGCTGCTTTTGGGCTCACCTCTGGAAGCAGCTCGTACACCGTCGACACCGGCGGTGACCTTGTTTACGTAGTTTCCAAGTACGTCGACATCTCAAATTGCGAATGAGTGGATGTCTAATAATCTCAAGGTCTACCGGAGACATCACCAGCTTGAAGTACAAAGGCGTCGAGTACCAGGGCACTTCCAAGAACACCGCGATCAACTCTGGGCTGGGCTCTTCGACCGTTACTGGCGAGACCGTCAACGGGTACATCAAGATCACGGTCGCGTCAAGCGGCAACCCTGTAACGCAGTACTATGTGGCGAAAAATGGTGATCCGACAATCTACATGGGAACTTATATTACCGGTGAGGTCGACCCCGGTGAACTTCGCTGGCTTGCTCGCCTGCGGACGAATTCGCTGCCGACTGGGGTCCATGGCAACGTGGGTGACACGCGAGGCTGCACGGCTTTCGAGGGCAAGGACACCTTCAAGTGTTCCAACGGCGAGACGAGGTGTAAGATGTACACGTCCGATAGATTCATTGACGACCCCGTCCATTGTGTCGCCGGCAGTGTGAGTCACCTTACCCCGAATGATTTTGAAGTTCTAGTTTGCTGATCAATGGTCTAGAACGTGGCGCTCTGCATGATCATGCCTGGTGTTGCCTACGAGACGTCCTCAGGGGGCCCCTTCATGAGAGATATTAACGGCCAGACATCTGATGACGAACAAGAGCTCTATTGGTACATGAACAGCGGCCACGTGCGTACCGAGCCTTGGAGATTTGGTCTCATGGGGCCTTATGCCATGACCTTTACGTATGTGACACTATGTGCACGGAAAAACAATGATGGTGAGATTTCACTGACATTTCGGCTGCTTCAAGCAATGGCGGCACACCTTCTGCAAATCTGGACACTTCCTTCTTCGACAGTCTCAATATCAAGGGCTACGTGTCCTCCAGTCAGCGTGGTTCTGTGTCAGGTACTGCATCCGGTGTCCCATCGAGTTTCAAGAGCGTCGTGCATTGGTACAACAACGCAGCCCAGTACTGGATCTATGCCGACTCAGCCACTGGCGCATACAAATCGCCCCTGATGAAGCCCGGAACGTACACCATGAAGCTCTACAGGGGCGAGTATGAGGTGTCGTCAGACTCGGTCACAGTCACTGCTGGTGCAACCGCGACGAAGAACATAGCCTCCAAGGATGCCCAGCGTAGCCCAATCTTCCGCATCGGCGACTTCGACGGCGAACCCTTTGAGCTGAAGAATGGCGACAAGATGACTCGCATGCACCCCTCTGACACCCGGATGTCATCGTGGGGCGGGACTTACTCTGTTGGATCCTCCGCTGCTAAGGACTTTCCAATGGCGATTTGGTCAAAGCAGGGCAGCCCCGCCACGGTCAATTTCAACCTGGAGTCCTCCCAGGTCAAGGAGCTGACACTGCACATCGGGACGACGCTGTCATTCAAGGGAGGCCGTCCCATCCCCATGATCGGAAGCTGGACCGGAAAGGACCCAGGGGCACCGGTGAGTCCCTGCCATATTATGTTCTGCTGCTTGAAACATATTGATTGACTGGTCTCGTGATTAGAAACTTATTGATTCTCGTGGAGTGACTCGTGGCGCCTATCATGGCTACAACGAACAGTACACTTGGGCCGTCCCAGCCAGCGCTCTGAAAGTGGGGGCAAACACGGTGACAATCAGTGTCGGTGGTTCAGGCGATGCAACCTGGCTGAGCGCTAACTTCATTTTCGATGCTGTAGAGCTGTACTAGACAGCCTTGTTATGGAGATGGGCGCCGGGAAATGGATACCATGCGTTGGGTATGAAATATCACAGCCAAATCGGAAACCCGCTGCGTCTTGAGGTTGGCATATACTGGATCTACGGCTCGCCATGTTGAAATAAATTAGTCGAGAGCGTGTTGACCAGGGATTCAAGTGTTCGGTCAGTTCGAACATGTTGTCTATAGTAGGGTGATGCAACCATGACCGTCGTTCCATGAGGTTTCTTTGCGTGCTGCCACCCGCAAGATTCTGTACTACAGACAAGTACTCCTTGTCCACTGGGAATTTTGGTTATCTCTCAGGCAGTGAATAAGTGAAAACTTCTGTGTGAAGTCCATCTGGGCACCTGGAAGATGTGCTTTGGGGGGCATGGGAAGATTTTTACGAGATCCGGATGTGACGAGTGCCTCTTCGGAACCAGCGTCGTTGTTCCCACTCGGCTCGTTTCTTGTTGGCTCAGTTGTTGACCTCGCCAGGGAAGTGTAATGTCATTCACAATAGATTGAACAAATACCGTGATAGGAGTGAGTGTGACGAAGGGACGAGGGCGCCACAGTTATGGGAGGATGTCATGGCGGCAGCTGGGCGGGTGCTGGGCTCCAGCCACAATCCCAACACATGTTCGAAGTGCCCGAGGCAATCTGCACGCCGCAGATCAAGGGGTGTGGGAGAAGCCATGAAAAGAGACCTGGTCGCAAGGCAAAAAGGCGACTGGACACGAGACGAGAGGCTTCCCCTGGTTCCTGAGATGCCCCGAGGTGACATTGGGCAGTCCTTCTGCCGTGCCGTACCGTAATGAGTCAGAGTGTGCCGACAGTGACAGCTCTTGCAATAACAAGATCGAGTGGATGGCAGATGCCCAGATGCCCAGATGCCCAAGCTGGAAGGCTGAAAGGGTGGCTGGTGTGGTGACGACGAATGTCTCTTGCTGGAAGGCATGAATAAGAGTGGGCCTGGTGGGCCTATTGCCAGCTGGCCAATGGGCAGGGTCTCGATAACACCCGTTCCGCCTGCCGATAATGCAGCGTACCCTGGAGTGAAGTGAGTGGAGTGAAGTGAGCAAGCCAAGCAGGTACCGGAGCAACGTCCCTTCTCTAAGAGGCAAAGGATGGCCATATAACAAGACGAGATATAATGGCAAAGATTCGGGGGTTTGGGCCCTGATGGGGTTTCGAGGACTGCTGCTAGAGAAGGAAGAACAAGTAAAAATAAAAATAAATAACCAAGCCTTGCCCCTCTTCGTCAACAACTTCCATGGGACACGGGAACAGATTCTAAGCGAAACATTCCAGCCAGACAAGTGACCTGGGCACTTTGAAACTCAACCTTGGAAGCTGCAGAGCCCGACTCCCCCCTCTTCCCCACCTGGTCACAGCTCCAGCGAAGCCCAGCAAAGCAAGAGGTCGAGTTCGACACACCCAACGCCCAAGCCGGAAGTGGGTGCAGCAGAGTGAGACCAGTGACCCGCCGCCCGCCCCGGCTTTTACTGTCCCTAGACTGGGCAAAGTGAGGGGACCACACCCACTGCTCAAACCCATCCCACTTCAGTGAGCTTGGCTGCACTTGGTTTGGGGCCCAAAAAGAACCACCCCGTTTGCTTCTCCCACATCCGCCTCGACCAAACCTTGGATTCTTTCAACCTTGCGACCATACTACCAACCCCTTTCTACCCGTTCGAGGACGCCATATCCATTACCCGACCTCGCAGCAGTCAAGCACTACACTGTCAGCATTGTCTTGGTGCAGACTCACAATTGGACTCGAACCACTACCCGCACTTCAAAACCACCCCCACCTCCTCTTCTCACCACCTGCCGCCCGCTATGAATCCCCTCCAGAAGAACAAGATCGACGTGAGCGTAAGTCCCCCCCCCGACCCAACTCACTGGGCTCTTAAATGAGGGTGCTCGGCATCCCAAGGAGAAAATTCACAATGGTACCTGCTGACACAAGCCCCCCTCTCCCACAGTCCCTCACCCCCGAGGAGCAGCGCCTCTTCCGCCTGTACGGCAAGCTCCCCTCGCGCTCCGACCACTTCGCCAAGCACCTCAAGGAGCGCAAGTACTTTGACAGCGGTGACTACGCCATGTCCAAGGCGGGCAAGGGCGACGGCGTCGACACGGGCACCGTTGGCAGCCAGCACCCCGTCCCCGAGAACATCCCCCACAACAGCGGCGGTAGCAGCAGCAACGGCGTCGGCGGCCCTGCTGGCGTCACCCCGCCCGGCCTCACAAAGAGCGGCAGCATCTCGGGCGCCTCGGGCATCGGCGGCCTGGCCGGGAGCCCGGCCAAGGAGAGCTCCAGCGGCCTCGTCCGCGAGACGAGCGCGGAGGAGGACCCCGACAATAAGGAGAACGCCGGCGAGACGGCCCAGCAGGGCATCCCCATCAGGTCATGAGCGTGGGCACTCCAATGGTGATGGGTGGGGTGGGTCGGTCGGGTGAGGCTGTGCCGTGGACTCGTCACGGCGGGTCACTACCACCGCACGCCCTGCTCGGTTTACTACCCTCGTTTGTTGATTGTTTTGATTGGTTGCTCTACAAACTCTCTTACTGTCTAGCCGAGGCTTGTTGTTTGCACGGGAACTCTTTCCTCTCAAATTTGGTTCCAATGTCGCGCAGGGCAGACTTCCTGTGTTATTATGTGTGTCGTGATGGCAGAATCGGGGTGTAAGGCGTTGAAAGGGATACCGGTACCAGGGCAAATTGTTGAGAAATGGATGACAAACGTATCAAGTGTATTGGCCCCGACAGTTTCTTTCGTCCTTGGTCATTCTGTGTGCATGCGCACACACATTGCATTCGCTACAGCGTCGTCTTCTTTTGTTTAGTTTGTCTGTTCCCAAGTTTGCGTGTGCTGGCATGGCGTCTTGAATTTCTCAAGGACAGACACCGTCTGTCTGTCTGTCTGTCTGTCCAGGGACAACCCTCCCAGATTGCCTGGCGGGAATGTGGAGGCATCGCGAGGACACCTGAGGCTGTGGAAAGCAGCCGCAAAAGTGTCATTTCACAAAAGACGGCTCAACATCTCGAACGGGTATTGTGTGTATGAAATCATGTACCTTCCACTTTTGTCTATTTAGCTGTAGCCGAACATGTCCCACCCCCTTTTTTTAATGGTTCCCTCCAAACGCCAGATGAGCCACTTCCCAGATCTGCTGGAATGTGGAGTGATCAGAAAACAGATTTTTGAGCGTGAAAACGCTACCATCCCTAGTCCAACGCCTTCTTAGCGAGCTCGAGCGCACCCTCGAAGGTCTTGTTCCCGCCAATGAAACCAGCCGCGTGAACAAAGACGCAGCCCGGCACGCCAGACACCTTGTCCAGCTCCTCGTCCCTTACGCCACGCCATTCCTTCGGGAGCGCCTTGCGGCTCTCGAACGAGTCCTTGGTCACGGGTACCGTCTGCACCCTCCACTTGGCGTCGGGCGTGGGCTTCTCCGGGTACAGGACGTACAGCACCTTGCCTGCCTCCTTGTTCTCCTCCTCCAAGGCGTACAGGTGGTCCTTCCACGGGCAGCTTTGGCCACTCAGCACCATTATCCTGCCTTGCGCGTCGTACTGCGGCCTCTCGGTGAAGGCCTTCTCCACCAGTGCACGGGCCGGCAGCCAGGCGCTGACGAAGTAGTCCAGCGCCCGGTCGAACTCCTCCCCTATCCGCTGGCTCGCGGCGACGAACTTCTCGTCCTC
The DNA here is from genome assembly GCA_021399435.1 of Diaporthe sp. PMI_573. Lineage (NCBI taxonomy): Eukaryota > Fungi > Ascomycota > Sordariomycetes > Diaporthales > Diaporthaceae > Diaporthe > Diaporthe sp. PMI_573. The sequence continues at coordinate 2,892,373 of JAJTUP010000002.1, read as the reverse complement.
GGCCGCCTGCGCCTCGACGGGGTCACTGGGCACGGGGTCGTTCCAGTTGGGGTTCAGGCGGCCCACCATGGCGCCTAGCGTAAAGCCGCCGTCGCTGAACTTCTTCTCCAGACCCGCGGCGGCGATGCCCTCCGGGTCGTAGGTGCTCACACCGTTGTCATTGGCGTCTACGGCCTCGACGAACGACTCGTACACCTTGTTGTAGATCAGGTCGACCTCGCTGCTGCCATCGGTGGCGGCTGCGGCGCGCCTGTTGGCGATGATCTCCTTGCCAAAGTGCATGTAGACCAGGCCGGCGGAGCTCAGCTTGGTGTTGCGGCCGGGGAAGAGAGTGGTGAAGCCTCGCTGGTGGTGGTCGAAGCGCCGGCGGTCGGCGTCGTACTCCCCGCCGACGTCGACGACGGTGTCGCAGGTCTCAAGAACCTTTGGGTCGCGAGTGCGGATCAGACGGGCGGCGTGGTAGCGCGGGATGTGGGTGCGCAGCATGTGGACGGCCAGGGCCTCGTCGGCGTGGAAGTGGCCATTGTGGGTGCCGATGGTGACGGCGGACGAGGAGTCGCTGGTCTTGAGGCGCTTTGAGGCGGATTCGGCGGCCATCTTGAGGAAAGCAAGGGGCCAGAGCACGTTGCGGGCAGAAATGATGGTGGTGGATGTTGCGGATTGGTTTGGGGTGGGTTTCCTGGCTGGTTACGGTGGGAAGACGCAGGATGGGAAATTCAAATATTGAAATCAAACTCCATGAGCAAGCAAAATTGACTTGCTGCTCATTCGCTCCCCCCGCGGGCAGGTGGGACGCGGGACGTGGAGCTCTCGAGCACTCACAGGGGAGCTAGGACCTTTGCCCATGGCCTAGTGGAGGCGCGGCAGGGGCAATCCAAACCTGGCGAGACCTGCCTGCCGCGTCGCGCGGCGTGTTCACAGTAATGTGATAGATAACCCCGGGAGACGCAACATCAACCGCAGCGTCAAGTCAGTCAAGCCAGCTTCTCAGCCTGACATTTCCTTCACCTCACAACCCACAGGCAGTCCATCAACGTCATCAACAGCAGCCCAGCTACAGCTCGGCTCTGGAAAACCACCCTCAAACCCATTTCGTCTAGCCAAGAAGCTCCAAGACCCGGTCTCCATAACCTTGTCTCCAGAAGCCTCGCCCGGGAGCCCCCATCGCGGATTCCCTGCAATCCCTTGGCTGCACCCCCATTTCATCCATCACAAAGGACAACATCCTCAACACAGGCGGCCACCGAACAATGCCTACCGCTTCTAACAGTCGCGTGCGGAGCAACTCGGCCATGGCCGACGACGACATGAAGCACGAGGACGGCGGTCCCGATGTCAGGATGGCCGACGCGAAGCCCACCTACAAGTCATGGAAGAAGAAGTACCGCAAGATGCGCATCAAGTTCGACCAGAAGATGTCGCAGGGAGAGGATCTCTATCAACAAGAAGTCAAGGCCATGAGGAAGATCAAGCAATTGGCCATCTACAACGAGTCCGTCTACCCTTGGACCTGTCCCTTCAGTAGCGCCTTGCTAACATTTCGTGCAGCCGCCTCCTCGATTTACTCACAGACATCAACAATCGGCCACAGATTCCCACGGAGAAACGTATCGATGTCAGCCTCGACATTCCTTCTGATGCCGAAGAAGGTTTCATCCTCGGCATCGACAGGGAGCCTCGACCTGGCCCTCGCCCTGCCAAATCATTGAAAGACCTCATCAAGGACACGCCACACCTTGATTTTGCTGCCAACGCCGAACGCCTGCCTGAGCTTGCGGCCGACCTTCTTACTGGCATCGACTCACCCGCTGCTGAGGCCACCCACCAGCAACACCCTCCCTCTTTCCTTACTGCTGACGACGTTGACAACTACCTATGGGAGGTTGACATGCAGGCCAAAGCTGAAGCCGAGGAGCGCGGCGAAGACGTCGAAATGCTCCCCACACTTGCTCCTCTGGCCCGAGAGAGCGGTGCCGGCAGCCATGCTGCAGCGACCCGCGGCGCCACCCCCTCTTCAGCGCCACCTAATGCCAAAGACACGTCGGCTGCCGGTGCCAGCAGCATCAGCACCACAAGTCGGGACTTTGCGCTGCGGAACCCAGTGAGTGTGTACAACTGGCTAAGGAAGAACGCACCCAAGACTTTCCTACAAGACAATGAGACCGGGGAGGAGAAGAAGGAGAGGGGCCATAGCGGCGAGAAGCAATCCCGCAAAGCTCATCGCCCGGTAGATGAGGATGACGACGACGATGAGACTCGGACTCTTGTCAGGAAGACGACAGGCGCAGGCCGCAAAGCGAGCGGCGAAGGCGGACGGGCAAGCATAGGAGCAGCGCGCGTCAAGGGCGAGCGGGCACCCAAGGGCGAGCGGGCGCCCAAGAGGTCCAAGGCAGCGTCAGGTAAGGTCAAGCGGCAGTCGATGGACGAGAGCATGTATGACCTGGACCATGAGCTCGGCGCCCAGGCCGCAGGTGCGAGGCCATCCGCTACCAAAGGCAAGCGCAAGCGCTTGGCCGTCGACGATGACACCGGCTACCGCCCCAAGGGAGGTTCGAGTCGTAGACCGACCAAGAGACGCAATAAGAACAACTCTGTTAGTTTGACTCCAGCGGGCGGTGCCGGTCCGGATGACAGCATCGAGGCTTCTGGGAAGGCGGACGTTTTGCTGGGGAAGAAGGCGGCAAGAATGAGGGACTCGGCCGATGAGACAGCATCGGTAGACGCAGAGGCGGAGATGGAGGATTGAACCGTTTGAGACTTTGCTTGAGGACACAACTGGACAGAAATAGAGAAAGTGTGTATTTGTACCCAACTGGTAGGAATGGGTTGCTCCCGTTAAGGAGCGCACTGTGAGAGATGGACTGTATGTTTACAAGACAGCGGCCCGCGATAGGACGTTCAATTAGTTGGAGAGAAATCTATAATTTCTACCTTCTAGGTCCTATCTAAAGGCCATGTATTACATGCCGATTTGAGTTTTTGACTTTTCCGCATGAGAAGGGCAAAAGCAGCGGAGCGTGCTCTGTTATCAAGTGCCATCGCCATCCGCAAAAGGCGGCGCAAAGACGCCGTTGAATGTACAAGGCTTCGCATATGATTTTGGCACGTGGCATCTGATAATCCCGAGTGTCGTTTGAGAAGGTTTGGCGTCGCCGACTAGATCCGTCCAAACAAGGAGGGTGAGACGCAGATACGGCGTAGAACTATGTTGCTTCGCGGAAGAAATCGAAGCTGATAGCACAGGCGACGAGTCGTCTGCTACACTGAGAACATCCGTCTCACACTAATGCACATGTGATGAGTTTCGAGTAGAGTAAGTGTGCCAGCAGTGACTCCAAAAGCTTAGGCATGCTGCCAGGCACAAACTGGTGAGGTCTCACTTCTGTCTGCTGTTGTAATGATCTCTTTTGTCTTTTGTATTTACAGCGACTTGTGAAATGCGCTTCTCCATCAGCGGCTTCTTGTATCCCTGTATCCTGTATTCAACCGTCTTCTCTGTCTTCGTCTTATGGCAAATTCGCATCTTAGAGCAGCTAGGAAGGAAGTACAGCAGTGCATACATGATATGAAATGGAAAATCCAAAAACGGATTTCATAGGCGGCCGACTATGCAAGAACAATGAAGTAGAAAGATGCGTGCCTCCCCCCCCCCCCCAGAGCACATCGAGCAATAGAGCCTCCCTCAGTCCATAGAGGAAATGACTAAGCTCAAACTGTGTCAGTGAGCGTCCACTTAGGCTTGTGTGCTCCAGCAGTCTGGCAGTCTAAGTCATGGCTCTTTCCACGGCCAATATGCATAAACAGACCCACGCGAGAGACGAAGATCGATCTCTTCGGGGTTAACCTTCAATTCCTTGTCATTACAGCTTCTGCTTCAGCAGACCCTTCATTCTCCTCTCAACAGCATTCAGGTACTCAGTGGTGGTGACATGGTCCTGGCCCTTGCCGCAGGCCAGTGCCAGGTCCTTGGTCATGATGCCGTCCTTGTCCACGGTGTCGATGCAGGCTTGCTCCAAGCTCTCGGCGAAAGCGACCAGCTCCGGCGTGCCGTCCAGCTGTCCACGCTTGGCAAGACCGCGGGTCCACGCGAAGATAGATGCGATTGGGTTTGTCGAAGTAGGGTTGCCCTTCTGGTGCTCACGGTAGTGCCTTGTGACTGTGCCGTGGGCAGCCTCGGATTCAAAGGTCTTGCCGTCAGGGGTGATGAGCACAGAGGTCATGAGTCCCAGGGAGCCGAAACCTTGTGCGACGATGTCAGACTGCACGTCACCGTCATAGTCTGCCCAAAAGTGTTAGTGCGCAGAACAATTAACCCGTCAGCATTCCCCAACAGGCGCAGGGCGATTTACTCACTCTTCAGGGCCATGACGTATCCACCCTTGCTCTTGATCATCTGAGCCACCATGTCGTCGATCAGGCGGTGCTCGTACCAGATGCCCTTCTTCTCAAACTCGGGCTTGTACTGCGTGTCGTAAAGCTCCTGGAAAATGTCCTTGAAGCGGCCGTCATACTTCTTCAGGATGGTGTTCTTGGTGCTCATGTAGAGAGGCAGTCCTTGGTCGAGCGCGATCTTGAAGCTCGAGTGCGCGAAACCGGTGATACTCTCGTCCGTGTTGTACTGGGTCTGAGCGACACCGCCGCCATTCTTGAAGTCATAGACCTCGATCTCCTCGGGCGCGCCGCCATTGGCAGGGGTGTAGACCATGGAGAGCTTTCCGGGGCCGGGGATGACGCGGTCCTTTGCGCGGTACTGGTCGCCAAATGCGTGGCGGCCGATGACGATGGGCTTCTCCCAGCCAGGGATGAGTCGCGGAATGCGGGGGATGATGATCGACTCGCGGAAGACGGTGCCGCCGAGAATGTTGCGGATTGTGCCGTTGGGGGACAACCACACTGCGCGCTGATCAGTCACCGAATTCCACGGCGGGATTCCGCACTTGAAAGGCTGATGCACTCACTCTTCTTGAGCTTGAACTCCTCCACACGCTGCTCGTCAGGGGTGATGGTGGCACACTTGACTCCAACGCTGTACTTCTGAATAGCCTCGGCGGCGTCGACAGTGACCTTGTCGTCGGTCTTGTCACGGTACTCCAAGCCCAGGTCATAGTACTTGAGGTCGATGTCCAGGTAGGGGTGGATAAACTTGTTCTTGATGTCCTCCCAGATGATGCGGGTCATCTCGTCGCCGTCCAGCTCGACGACGGGGTTCTTGACCTTGATCTTGCGAACAGTCGCCATTGTGCGCATTATGCCTGCGACCCTCAGCGCGGGAGCTGCCTGTGTGACCGGAGAGAGCCTGAGGCCAGGGCGAGCCGAGGCGAATGCCGTGCGACGAAGAGTCGCTGCTGCGGCCGCGGGACGCATGACGGGCGGCGTGAAGGGTGGGGGGACCGGAACTAGAGAAGGGGTGAAGGGGTGCAGGGAGTAAGCAACAAGGCGCAGATGGCGTTGAACCGGCCTGTTAGACAAAAAAAAAAAAGCCTAGCAGCGCAGGTTTCGTGGTACAGCAGCTCAAGAGCCGAGGTTGAGAGGCGCGGGACTGAGAGCAGAAGGGAGATGCAGGTCTAGCACCGGCGTCAAGCAGGGCAGCTCGGCCCAGCGACAGTCGGTGGTAATAACAGCAGCAAAGGCGCCGAGGGTCGCAGCCGACGGTTTCTCCGTCTCGCAGATCTCGGCACTATCGTCGCAAAAACAAAGTGGGCCGGCCGTGAGGTGCGCTGGGATCTGGCTCCGATACCCGGATGGTTTATAGCCGCAGAACGGAGAAGAACCCACTTTCTGCGTGGTCGGCTCGTTGATAGTAGGCAATCGAATGTCGTATAACGATGATGATGATGACGATGATATGGAGGAGAGGACAGTGTCGAAGGAGGAGGGAAGAGCGCGAATTTGAGGCAGGGAGGGGAAGGATCTTGCGACAGTTGGCAGTTTTGGGCTCAGGTTAATACCCAAATAAGTGTATGCGCGCCCAGGTGGTATCAAGCGGGCGCACGGAAGGGACCCATTTTGGGCGTCTAAGGCGGACGAGAACATCCAACCTGTTGGAGATTCGGCCAGAGATGCCGCGGCACAATTCAAGGTGCGCACTTGCAACTCTGCTTCAACACTCGGTGCAACCCAGACCAGACCTCATCCCGCCTGACCTTGATCATAACTATTCAGACAAGCATAACGTTGCATCGCAGTTCTTGAGATGAATTCAATTCCTGGCATGCTTGTGGGAGTGCAGACTGCAGTGCACCGAGCGTGCGACGGTAGCCGGATGTACCCAGGCGCCGGGCACTCTACACAGTTAGTTAGTAGGTACCTAGGTACGTACACACCTCCCACCTTCCTGGAGAAGCTTTCCCCGCAGTCGCTAATAGGAAGGACCCTTGATCGACCTCTTGATCGACCTGGTCTGAGAGTGGGGGCAAACCTGGGGAAATGCCAAAAGTCCAAGACAGATCGTCGCACTCCCGTCTGATCTGGTGCTGGAATGGGGCCACCTAACACCGCCGTCGGGGACTGCAACTCGAAACGGCCGCAAGACTTGCTGCAGCCAAGGACTGTACAATACGGCACAACCACGGCACGGTGGTCTAACGAGCAGCGCGGCACCTGCATCGGGCGAGCCTGTTTTACGGACGAGGACAGGCCTTGGCTGCTTGGATGACCCAGCAGCCTTTTTTTTTCTCATCGCCCCCGACACCCTGCGGATGTACAGGTCGTTTACCATGCACGCCCAAGATGCATGCGAGAAAGTCCTTCCACGGACTCATCGGCAGCTGCCAGAGATGCCACCAGCAGTACAGGACGACCAAAATACGTGACGGCCTGACCTGCTTTCTCACCCACATGTTTCCCCACAACCGGCTGCCGATACTGGGATCTGCCGTGGACTCATGTGCGGCTCATCTGGTGGACCTTGGTCGGGTTTGCTAGCGAGATATGTCCGGCACTTGCTGCTTAGCATCGCGTTGCTGCCGTCGATGGGCTCTCCCCGTGGATACTATGACGCGAAAGAGCTGTTCGCTGGCCACCCACCGGTCTCCGCATCTCCTCTCGCCGTAGACTATCTACTGCAGGTGCGATGCGGAGGGGCTGCATTGCTATCACCGTGCAGATTGACTGATGCTTATTCACGCCTCATGGCGGGGTTCAGCACGCCACGACTGCGACACTGTACTAACCCACCCATCTTCATGGACGTGGTATAAATGCCACCCAGGTATCTATGAGCGCGGAGCCGTTGGTCGAATGTCACTCTCTTGGACTTATCAAGCCGCTTGAGCGGATGACCACAGGCTTGTGCTCCAAATTGCTGCCACAATACCGAGGGCAACCGCAATTTCATACTGACGACAAGATGGGTGTCCTCTCCCTCTTGGTGGCCGCTGCGTTGGCCTACTCATGCCAGGCCGCCCAAGACCCCCGCGTCCAGGTCGCCTTGACTCTTGATACGCCCTGCAACGGCGTCAGCACGACCGAAGACGGCCGGCTGTTCGTCCTCTACGCCCGCGTCGACGGCACCCAGGCCCAGGGCCTGCCCGAGGTGGTCGAGTGGGTCAACGGCACCGGTGTCCCTTACCCCGACGCCAGATGGAACTCGTACGCCGGCCCAGACAGTGACCCAGCCACTACGCTCGTGCGCGTCAACAGCCAGCGCGTGGACCGGGATGGCAACCTGTGGCTGGTTGACACCGGATCCCCCGGCTTCGGCAGCCCTGTGATCCTCCCCGAGGGCCCGAAGCTGGTTGTCGTGGACACGGGCACTAATGAGGTCTCACGCGTCTACCCCATGGGCAACGTGACCCTTTCTGAGAGCCTACTTGACGATATTCGTTTCGATGCCACAGGATCTAGGGCCTACCTGACCGACGCGGGCGCCGGCGGCGCGCTGATTGTCCTGGACCTAGGAAGCGGGCGTGCTGTGCGGCTGCTGGAGGGCGACCTGTCCGTCGGAGCATTTACGCCTACGAGCGGTGAGGGCAAGTTCCTGCGGTCTTCTTCGGGAGAGCTGTCGTACATCTACGCAGATCAGCTCGAGGTCAGCCTGGACGGAAAGTGGTTTTACTATCAGCCCGCCTCCGGGGGAATGTCGCGCATTGAGACGCGCTTCCTCGACGAGGCGTTCTACAACTCATCCATGGCGAGCTTGGGCGTTTTGTCCGGGTATGTCGAGCCGTACGCCCTCACGCCGTCCACCGGTGGAACTGCCGTCGACTCTGAGGGGAATATCTACGTCAGTGACACGGACCGCCAGGCTATTGAGAAGATCTATCCCAATGGCACGAGGGAAACGATTGTTCAGGATGAGAGACTGCTCTGGGTTGACGCGATGTGGGTTGACAACCAGAACAGGCTGTGGCTCCCGGCTGCGCAGCTGAACCGAGGAGCTCCTTTCCAAGCGGACGGCCAGAGCCAGATTGTGACGCCGTTGTACGTGTATACGATAGACATAGGAGTTGGGCCATCTCCTATTGACCACAAATGAGCTATTGAACATGCTTCAAATTTAAGGCTGCATGTAATGAAAGGCAATGCAGTTGCAAGAACGGTTTCAGGTTTCCTACCGTAATTATAGTGATCAATTGATACCTTGGTAATTTATTTTGTTTCTTGTCAAGTTGGCAGACCTAATCAGATTGTGTGCTCATTTCTTATCGTAGACACCGAGGATGGTCGCGAAAGATGTCTTGTAATGCCATTGGAAACTATAGTACCGGTAATTATTCATCGCCATGAATCATGATTGTAGCAATGACCACCAAGGCCAATGTTGAAAAAGTGCTATTAAGGACTACGACAAGGCAAGATGGTGTGGGACCGTTCAGGCAAAGTTTTGTCATCCAAAAAGTATTTGTATTGGTTCTACACTGCCACAACACCGAAAGAAGCCTCACCCCTTGTCCTCATGCTGTGTAACCACACTAACAAACGTCATCCCCTCCACACCATTGCATTCGCCTGATCTTGCGCCTCACCCAACGCCAACCCGACCAGCTGAGTAAAACATGCACTTCGGCCTCATACTACACCGTTACGCCTGTCAGTCTGCCTTGAAGCGCCACAACGCGCCGTACCGCACCCCTCTGAATCGAAGCAAGCAACGCATCCCTCGAAAAGTCGCGCCTCAAGCGCTAGAGAACACATAACGACATAGAGAGAAAATTAGAAGGGAAAAAACACAGGAAAAAAACGGTGTAAAATCCATCTGAATGACCACACCGTGATGAACGGACAACCTTGGAAAATGCTCGAAAGACGCCACGGATATCGGAACTCTGCAGGCAGCAGCACTTGAAAGAGTGGGTAAGACAAGCCACGAGGCACTGTGCCAAAAACGCCAGACGCCGGGAGATCGACGCGGTGTGTAGGGTAGGGGGAAAGAGAGAGAGAGAGAAAGAGTAACGGGGCGGAAAGTAAACAACATCTTCAAAATTTGGGTGGTACAAGAATGGAACAAAGCGCAATGAACTCCCTCCGACCCGCCCGCCTCGCCCTTCCGTCTTTTCTAAGTGGGTGTATGGGTGCGTCGCAAAGAAGCAGAAGTGTGGAAAAGAATATGCATAGGGGTCAGGCAACGAGGCAGAACGCGGAAGCAAGCCCGACAAGAAAATGTGACAAGGCAGCCTCGCGCAGCCAAAGCTGGTGCCTGCCCTCAGGTTTGAAGAACTGCTGTCCGCCTGCAGGGTGCTGTCGTTGCCACGGGTGACACAACGTCAATCCTTTAGTGAACCATGACAGACACGTTGCAACGCAAAGCCAAGAGCACCACACCACTCCAGACAGGAGGACAAAGCCCAATCGGCACAGCCTCCACCACCCCCTGCCCACCCCTCCCCAAACAACCGATGGATAGGAGCCGCCCCCACCCCCCCGGCTCCTCCCGTCAGTAACCCCTCGAGGACGAGGACGACGAGGAGCCCTTGACGCCCAGCCTCCTCTTGCGGGCGTTGATGCGCTCCGGCTCCAGCATCTGCCCGCAGTCGCGGCACTCCCACCCGCAGCGCGAGTACGACACCTTGCGCAGGCACTTTGTGCACCGCCACCAGCTGCTCGAGATGTTGCGGTCGTCGAACCACCCCGCGGCCTCCTTGCCGTTGCGCCGGCACAGGTCCTCGCGGTGGTAGTCGCGGTAGTGGGCGCGGCAGTGGTCCTTGCGGCCGAAGGCGCCGACCCCCGCGCCCGCGCTGCCGCCGGGGGAGCTGACTGTTTCTAGCGGGTGGGACATCATCGTCGTCGCCGTGGACGACGCGGCCACCGCCTTCTCGCTCCGCGGGCACCGGTTGTAGTCACAGAAGTACACGTCCGGGGGCTTCAGGTGCACGTGCTTGATGTGTCGGTCCAGGTCTGCGGACCGCCGGAAGGCCTTTTGCCGGCAGCCATCGTACAGGCAGACGTACTCTGGTGACGGTGTTGGCATGATGCTGTGGGGTGTCAGCATGTTATGGTTTGAAATTGTGGCTACGATGCAAAAACCAAGGCAGTAAGTGTTGCATAAGGGATAGCGAGACCCCACGGATCTGGATGTAAGTTTGGAATCTTACCTGCCGGGTTGTATGTTGAGAGGACCAATCGCAGCTGGTTGAGAATTGTATGTGCTTTTGTATCGGGGGCTCGTTGTGTCCGTCCAATGAGCAGTATAGGTTCCACTCGCTGTGGTTGTAGTAGACCTTGGAGCTGGCAGTGGACGACTGGGGTAGCGAGTCAAGTCGAAGTTGCAGTTGAATTTGTCTAGGCTTGGGGAGACTTCATATGTCGTTGGAGACCCCAAGGATGCAGTGTCGTCAGAGAACCCGGACAGACTTCTTTGCAGGCTCCCGTTGTAGTCGCCGTAGTCCACCAAGTCGTTGGCTTCGAAGCCGAAGTTGTTGTAAGCAGTGGGCACTCTTATGTAGTCGTATCGATCGCCAGACATCCTGGCATGGACACGCCGGCCACGGGCAAGGCTTATGAGAAAAATGACACGAGAAATGCCGAGGCTCGAGGGTGGGAAGAGGCACTGTGGAAAAGAGTTCACAATGAGAGAAGGGGCCGGGTCTTGCTGGAGAAGGATGAGAGGCAATTCTCAGAGATGGAGTGGCGTGGCCAGAGAGATAGATGACGAGGACGCTGAGAGCGAGAGGTTTGGCTCTCGACTACGGCCCATATATGTAAATATCTCAACCAGAGTGCTGAACGGGCTTCGTTTGACACCCCGCGAGCAAGTCTGGTGCGGCAGGGCTTGGGCTTGATAGAACTGGCACTTTGGACATGCGAGGCGAGCAAACGATGCCGGGGACGAGACATGGGATGATGGGGACAAGAGCATTATTGGTCCGAATGGTTGGGCGTTTGCTTCTCATGGCCACGATGAACGATGTCGGCATAGGTGATGAGGCATAAATGTGCAGGGCTGCCAGAACAACATAGACTGCCATTTCCCCTCCGAGCCCCCCCAAGACGCGATGGAAGCGTCGCTGACGCGCAAGGAGATTCGGCAGGGACAAGAGGCTCAACTGCAGGTTGACTCACCCAGGGCTTCTAGAAACCGATACAGCCACATAGCCTGAAACTTTGCCCATTTGCGGACATGCAGGACCGCAGCAATAGGGTGAAGTACAAGCATAGGCGGGACCCATGTAGAGGAATCTGGGCCAGTCAGGGGTGACATCTTATCAAATCAAAACTCGGTGAGCCAGGGAGTGATATCAAGGCCCAGGCACACGGCAAGTGACCGAGTCTAAGTAGAGAGCGTGTACCGAAAGGCACACGCAACGGTGGAGACTGGGCGGTGACATCAAAGCATGCGGGAGGAGGGATGCGTGGGAGACAGCGGTCGAGACAACCCCTTCGCCTGTGTTCCCCGATCGAGGCCTAATAACCTGCAGATGACGGTCGCCTCGACGGGGCTGACAAGCACCACTGTGTCATCGAATAGAAGCGAGGCAAGTGGACGATGTGATGCTCATAGCCGACGAGCAAGGGTGGAAGCATGGCGGGGTGGTGCCAGAGGGAGCAGAGCAACGGATCCACATAGGGATGAGCCGCGATGCAGGGTGGGCAAGGCTTGTGGCGTACAAAAGAAGAGGGTGTGGTGGGCAAGTGTGTCTCCTTCTCTGTCATTGTCTCTCTCTCTCTCTCTCTCTCTGTGTGTGTGTGTGTGTGGTGGGTGGATGTAAGTGTTTGCACGGCATCTCAACCCATGGTACGCATAGGCATCATGGTGACCGCTTGGCCATCTGGTATCTGCAAACCGAGATAGGTATCGACGGAATCCTCTCGACATACATGAGCCATTTTGTTTGCTCGTAGCGAGGCCTTCAAGACCGGATGAATGGCAATTGGGGCTCCCCAAACCGGAATTAAGTGGCACGCGCAGCTGGTCATGAGGATGCGGAGGACCCGGGGACAAGAGAGACTGTGAGCTGTGGTTCAAAGCTCGCAAAGCGGGTGATGTAGTCCTCCCTGTGAGGTGCCGGGCCAGGGTGAGGTAAACGGTGATCAGTGAGGCGTATTGGGGGCTGAGGCAAAAAGAGACAGACAGAGAGAGAGAGAGAGAGAGAGAGAGAGAAAGAGACATGCATGTCGTCTGCGCCAGGGACCTGCAGGCCTCAAGATGTGGAGCCGGCTGAGTGACACATGTAGTCGTTAATGTAGTCCCGCGAGGAACCCGCGCCACAGCGTTAGACAAGGACGGTCAGCCTCAATTCTCCGCTTAGCAGTGCTGCCGCCGCTCAGTGACGAATCGCGTCCTTGCCTTGGGCTGTATTCGCGTGTGGTTCGCCCGCCAAGCATCGCAGCGTGGTTCGCCCGACGGTCTGCCTCAGCTGCCTCATCGAGAAAAGGATGTCGGTGCGCTGGCCCCGTTTGCCTGATCCTGCTCGGTGACACCACGCACCGTTGTCGACATGCAGACTCTTGGTGGTCCAGGGCAGGGCTCTCAGAGCGGAGCCACAGCTGTCCATGCTGCTTGATGGCTTCGGGTCTGGGTTCCTCTGCGACGACGGCCGGACCGGGAATTCTTGAGTATCCAAGCTGGTCGTGACGATGACCATCGTGGGGACCGGCACAGGATTCCATCAGCTGGTCAGCAGGACCGCCCATGACACCAAAACACCGAAAATGCCTCGATCTTGAAGCCAATTCAAAATCCTTCGCGGCCCCAAACCCCTGGGGTAGCGTTTAGTAATTGATGATCGCGGGCAGCCTGGGCCGGGGCCGAGGCCGACTGCAGCCATCTCACCGACCGTCGCGTGCTTGCATCAAGCATGTCGCGCCTGCGTGGCCCTATGATAGGATCCGGGGAAAGCAGCCGAAGCAGCTTCGATGGCCCCCAAACCGGGGTGGTCACCCGCTCACGGCACAGCACTGGACCTGCAGGACATGACCGCGAGCCCACTGTGGGATGGCCTGGCCAGGATTAATTAACAACAAGGTCCTCAAGAAACCACGCACGACGCTTACCTGCTCAAGAAGCTGGGAGATAAGCAGGCCGGCTGCAGTGGGGAAGCGATGAAGCGCACCTGGCGAATGTCTTTTGCGAGCGAGTTGGGTTCGCAGGCGCCGAGTCTGGCAGTGCCACCGTTGATTGCTGCACGTCAAGTCCAGTCCAGGCAGCAGTCGGCTCGGTGGGCAGTACAAGCTTCCCCGACGCGCTCAGCCAGTGGGCACAGCCACCGGCAGCTGATCGAAGCCTGGGGGCTCAGCGGTTGGAAAGCAGCAGGACTGGGAAGGAATATTTGCAGAATCGTCAGCAGGAAAGTGAGCACGGCAGATCGAGCAGGCAGCTGAAGCAACGAGGCAAAACAAGAAGGCAACCAGATGGACTTCATATACACAAGAGACTCTTGGGTGTGTTAGGTGTGTTGGGTGTGTTGGGCATCTAAGAGCTCCCTACCTAGGTATTCTGACCCAGCCGTGTGCGTTGGGCACCAGTGCATACAGCAGCAGCCAGTGAGTTGGCGACAACGAAAGCCTGCCCGTGCGTATGTCTGCGGCTCGCGGACTACTACTGCGAGCAACACTCCAGGGCTGGTGAGGACACCACTCGGGCCGTCTACAAGCTCCTGGCACCGAGATAGATTGATAGTGAGGCAGAACACCTGCTCAGCCTCGTATGCTTGATTCATAGCGGGGTTGTGGGCTAGTCCCCGTCCACACGCCATGTTCATCTGCTCGGGTGTCCTCCTCACGTTCCCTGCTTGGCACGCAGACACGGTCAGGGGCAACGGGTTGCTCTGCTGGCGGCAAGCAGCATTAATCTTTTTCTTTTTAAACCGGAGGCTTAGGCCTATCCTTTGATACCTCCTGGCTTGTCTAGCTGCATGCTTGTTATGATGTCCTAGAGCGCGTGTTCTCGAGACATCAACGCCTCCGTTGCCTTTCAATATAGACAAATTGTTGCCAGTACACACTCGAACAAGATTCCGAAAATGTCATTCCAATGGTCTCCGCCGCCCTCGTTCACCAAGTGGGCGGCTGCCAAGTTTCATAATACCGGACTCCTCGACTGAAGTCCTCTGCCTTCCAGAAGCTGCCCGTGGAGCAAAATAAAGGGGACCCCGCCGTACTCCCCACAAGACCGCAGGAGTGCAGAGGCTATCCTTCCTGATCGTCTCCGGGAGATCAATGAAAACACTAGCCTGCAAAGCACCGTTCGGGACCGGGCCACTGCCTGTGTCCCACACCAGACCATCTTCTAGACTTCGTCCTCGAGGAACTTGTAGGCGAATTTGAAATCGGCCTTCCTACGGTTCATCCTGTAAGGGAATGTGTCAGCAGCGAGCACGATGCAGAATGGCCAGACCATCCCTTATGGGGGGGGGGGGCGCGTTGGTTGGGGCACTGACCACGTCGATTCATAGTCAAAGAATCGGTATGTGCCCTGCTCGAACTCCTCGGTGATATTCTTCGGCTCCTCGTGCCTCTGGAACCACGTCTGGTACTGCTTGTGGAACCGCCATGCCTGATCCTTGAGCGCCTTGGCAGCCAAGTACTGCTGATATGTGCCCTGTTTGTAGTAGAATGCATAAAACAGGGTGTCATTGTCCACTTTGGTCGGCTGGTACAGTTGCGGGTTGTCCATGATCTGGAGCGGTTCCTTGGGCCACGTCTTGTTCGTGTTCCAGTAGCTTTCGGGGTAGTAGTTGCGAGGTGGCTCAGCGTCCGCAACGTCGGGGGCCATTTTACTAGAAGCCGCCAGCAATCGTAGCGCCGAGGGCGACGTGGCAGGCGCGGTAGGGTTTGATTTCGTTGCCTCCCACGACTCGACGAGGTCGTCCAGAGAAGACGGGAGGTGGTATATCGATTCCTCCTCCGGCTCTGGCTCGGCAGACTTGACACCGTTGGTTACCCCGTTTGTGTGAGGGGCTGCAAGAAGGTCAGTACGGAGCAAGTTTGACAAGTTCTTGTCGCAGACGCTACCTTTTGGCGCCTCGGCTGGCTCTGGAACCGCGGACGCTTTGCCTGTTGCACGAGCAGGCGCTGGCTTTGCGGCCTCGGGTTTCGGTGTAGAAGTTGCTGGTGCAGGAGCACCTGTGGGAGCTACAGGCGCCGGCGGCGGGTGTTTCGCCTCCACTTGTTGTGGCTGAGGTGCTGCTATCTGCGCTGACGAGATGCTCGGCGAACTTGTTGAGCTCGTCTTGGACTGGTTTGCTACTGAGGAAATGCCGACCGCAGGGTGTGCGCTCGGTGGGGGTGGTAGCGGTGCTATTCCCACATTGTTCTTGTCTGCTGCTGCCGCAGCCGCAGACGCGTATTTCAGCCCCTCCCCAGGTGGTCTCGTTGGCACGGAAGCCGGTTTCATGCCATTACTGCCTGGTATGGGGCCGCTAATGGTAGGTAATGAAGGCGCCGAAAGCGTTGCGAGTGTCGGAAGGGGTGATTTGAGTTGCGACGATGGCTTCCTCGCTGCCGAGCTTCCAGCATCTACCAAAGGCTTCTCCTTTCCTTTTGCCGCGGCACTCGAGGACCTGCCCTCCGTTTCCGTGATATCGTCCGCCACGGACTGGTTGTCTTGACTGGAGATCTTGTCGTTCTCCTGGTTCATGCCGAAAACGTCCTCTTCCTCTTCGAGATTCAGGTCGTCGTACATCTCCTCGTCGTCCATGTATTCCTGCGACGTGCCCTCCTCGACGTAGTACCGAATGGAGTCCTTGAGGTCAAACACC
The DNA here is from genome assembly GCA_021399435.1 of Diaporthe sp. PMI_573. NCBI lineage: Eukaryota > Fungi > Ascomycota > Sordariomycetes > Diaporthales > Diaporthaceae > Diaporthe > Diaporthe sp. PMI_573. The sequence continues at coordinate 2,876,237 of JAJTUP010000002.1, read as the reverse complement.
TGATCTGCCTCGACACCACCGTTCATCAGGGACCTTCGGATCAGCTCGAGTTTGCCCTGGTGCCATTTGTGTTTCTCGATGACGGTCTCGATGTTGGCTATCGCTTCCGCGTCGTCTTTCTTGGCCTTCTTTCCCTTCTTCATGCCGGCTTGTACTTGTTCCACATCAGCCTCCATCTTTTCAATTTGTTCCTCCAGTACGTCGATCTGCGAGCCGAGGAAGTCGCTAGCTTCGAGCTTGGCTTTCTCCTTAGGGTCCAGCTTTGCAGCAGCAGACAGTCCTTCTTTCGAGAATGCCTTTGTCTTCATCGTCTTCTCCACGGCCTTGAACTTTTCCATCCGCTGGGGCGCAGTTAGTCTCTCGCATCGGAGGGGTTCACCGCCAGACGCACCGTCTCAATCAGCCTCCTGTGCTCTATCAAAGGACCCTTGTCCTTGATGTCGTTGCTGGCTGCCCATGTCTTGATCTGGTCCCGTAGCCTCTGCAGCTTCTTTATCTCCCGCTTCAGACTGTCTTCGAGCTTTTCCTTCTGCGCGGGGTTATTTGACTGCTCGATCTTCTCGTAGATCTCGTCAAATTCTTCGATGCCTTCGGCGACCTTCTTGAAGGTCTTGTCGACCTCCTGCGCCAGTTTCCGTGCTGCCATATCAACGCCGTGGTGCCCTGGAGGGCATCCAAGAAAAGGAGTAGTAGGTCGAGGGCTATGCCACTGAGCCAACGAAGGGCGTCCGCGACCGTTACCCGGCGCGGTGTGGGGATCCGAGTGGTTGTGTAGCTCCGGAGGGGGCTATCGAGGTGGTCGCCCGGGGCCGAGGCTCGAGCCTGTCAAGAGATCTGTCGTGGTGGACCAGATACCCAGCGGTGTGGTCAATGTACGTATGCAAGTAGAAATGAGGTCGAGGTGAGCGTTGGTAGGTTTCCCTGGTGTTGAGGAACAGCAGTGGTGGGCAGACAGGAGGAAGAGGTCACGTCCACAAGGCTACCAGCCAATGCCTGGAGTTCAACACTGACCTGCTGCAATGGCCACTTAGCCAGTCAGGTACCCCGTTGTTAGCAAGGTCGTTGGTTTGGAGCCGGTCTTCGCTGTTTTCTTGGGGTGAAAGCCAGCTAAAAGCCCATGGATAGGTCAATACCTGGTGTCAAGGTGTGCTTGTACCCTCAAAACCCACATATCTCCCTGTTATGAGGACCTGAACGAGCTGTGACTTTGTTGCATCTTATCGGACATGCCATCAAAGATACATGGCACCTGGCTTCAGCAGACGTCAGCCGTTCAATGAGGGTCTACTCTGGTGCACAGACCACGCAGGCTGGCAGGCTCTCTCCAGCCGCCCCAAACAGCCAACCAGGCCCAGTCAGGACCCACCCTACACCAATTTTGAATTAGGCCTCCCAATCTCGGAATAGACCTATCGGCCCCCATGTGCCAGTGACCTTATCCATGGCCTCACCTGTCTAAACTTGGGCCTTTTCAAGGGGCAGAACAAACCAATTAGATTTGTCTGAGGGTGACGCAACTGGCCTCCTCCACCAAGGCACATCGGACAGCTTAGCTCCCGGGCCAGAGACCTGTGGTCCCAGTTCCAGGATGAAGGGTGAGTTACCTTGTACTTTCCCGTGTGCCTGTGTGGTGTGTTCCTAGTCCTTCTCATCAGTCACTCGCAGCCATCCTCCAGCGGGTGCTTTCCGCATCTGTCACGGTGGAAAAGGAGCTGGTTTCCTCCATAGGTAAGGGGGTTCTCGTCTTTGCCGCCGTGGCCCCAGGGGATACGGAAAAAGAGGCCGACAGCCTCGCGGCCAAGGTCATCAAGCTGAAACTATGGGACGATGAGAACGGCGGAAGGGTATTTGGCCCCCCCCCCACAACCCCAGTTTCACACAAGCTGAACTCCTCACCTTCGTCGTGCATCCTGTGCTGTCCCCTTGTCTGACATCTTGCATAGTGGAAGAAGAACGTTCAAGACATCGGGGGCGAGGTCCTTTGCGTGTCTCAGTTTACCCTACTTGCATCCACCAAGAAAGGCAATAAACCAAGCTTCCACCAAGCCCTAGCACCAGAAGAAGCCAAGCGGCTGTACCATTACTTTCTGAGTAAGGTAACGGAGGGTTATGCAGCGGACAAGGTGAAGGATGGAGTCTTTCAGGCCATGATGGAAGTTGCACTTGTAAACGACGGGCCGGTACATCTTTCCATTCTTCCTGCCCTGAATTCCAAAGGGACATACTTGCTAATGATCCTCTGCTAGGTCACATTGGAGCTCACAGCCGGGAAACAGGAGGCAGAGGATCTGGCCAAACCAGGCAGCACCTAACGACCACAAGGCTCGCAGCTGATAGAAGCCACAAGAATCTCAGTTGATGCCAATACGTACCATTCCCTTGGTATGTCCATTGTAATTCATGCTGGGCTCTTTCAGCTTAGACTTGCTTCAATGATTTCCCTCTTGGGCCACGGGGCTGAGCAACTGGGCCCCCAAAGATCAATCACCAAGCTCGATAGGCACATTCACCCAAAGGGTCATAGTTTATGGTGTGGTTCACTTTACATCGGGGAGCATAAATGGAAGAGAATTAGAGTCTAGATAATACAGGGCAGTTGTGACGGTACAGCTCTTATATACTGCTTGGTATTTCCAATGTTGATTGGAAATTCTAGTCTCTGGGCCGAGTGGTTTACATTTGCTAGCAGTAGTGAAAACCGTCTCAGCGGTTTCCTTGATTTGTCTATGAGCCATGACATTACATTCTAAATCCTATATAACATGCCCTCTTGCAAACTTTAGTCTGCCAGGGTAGCTGATTTACACGCTGCACAAGGATTCCACAGATGACAATCTGTGGTGGAGTAATGATTTTGGTGAGGGAAAAATGGCGATCAATGTACAAACCTAGACACTGTGTCAATCCTAGCTTGAGTTTAGTGCTCAGAAACACATTGCGAAGAATATAGCCATGTTGAGAGCATATAAGCTATCATTACAACTACAATTGGAAAGACTATCCAGTCTGACTGCAAGTGCAGATAGACTTCATTAGTGTAGTAGCCTCTTTGCACTAGTTGGACTTGATCAGTCGGTCGCCGTTTAAGAGACGACAGACTGTGAGACGTGGCCTATTTCTTGCTTACTATGTGTGAATAGCTTGGAAAGTTCTAGAAACTTCAGACATTTATTGTAAATCCATATGGTTTTAAAGTCATTCCACCCTGCTGCTTATGCTGCGTGGAACTTGTAGTCAGCCAGTCATGTTATTGTCGAGCTCTATTCTCTTGGTGGAGAAACAGATGAATCTGCGAAGCAGAGCAGGCCAGTCCTCATCCAGATGTGTAAATGTCATTTGCAAATGACAAAGCCGCGATTCAAGGACGTGAGAACACATCAAAGAGCAAAAGTGTGACAGTTGCCATGGTGAATCATAAACGAATACACAGTGGACATCTCGTTCCGTGCCGAGGCAGGTAGACGACTACCTGCCCCTCCACGGCCGTCCCAGAAACCCCACCTTCTGACCCTGAGCTGAGCTCTTGACAGGGATGTGGCTCAGGAACGAGCCCCGCTTGATGGCTGCATAGAAGGTTCACGAAGAACAAGCAGCAAACACTCCTGCTCTCTCACTGCTGCCTGCACAAACCCCCAACCTATCCTCAAGGTTTGTTCTCCTCAGCTTTGAGATTGGCATGCCCAATTGGTCCGACCGCAGCTCTGTTTGAACCACAACAATCGCTACCAACGCTCCTCGACCACTTCGCCTCCGTCCGTTTTCAAGGCGTGTGTCTGCTGTGCCTTCTCCCGCAGCTTGCAACAGGCAGTCACCTGCGTACACAACTCCAACAACATCCCACAACCCGCCGACTCAAAGATGGCTACCGAAGAATCCAACCCCGCAGGACGCAGCCGCGTCTTCTTCGACATCAGCATCGGCCAGCGCCCTGCCGGTCGTGTCGTCCTGGAGCTGTACAACGATATCGTGCCCAAGACTGCAGAGAACTTCCGCGCCCTCTGCACCGGCGAGAAGGGCGTCGGGAAGTCCGGAAAGCCCCTCCACTTTAAGGGCTCCGGCTTTCACCGTGTTATCAAGCAGTTCATGATCCAGGGCGGTGACTTCACCGCCGGCAATGGCACCGGCGGCGAGTCCATCTACGGCGAGAAGTTCGAGGACGAGAACTTTGAGCTCAAGCACGAGAAGCCCTTCCTCTTGTCCATGGCCAACGCTGGTCCCGGTAAGTTGAGGACTCTTCCCCCGTCGTTCCCGAGGGGGTTTGCATAGGCGGTGCCAGCTGACAGATGCGTATGGCAGGTACCAACGGCTCACAATTCTTCGTCACCACCGTCCCCACGCCCCACCTGGACGGCAAGCACGTTGTCTTCGGCGAGGTCCTCACTGGAAAGTCTATTATCCGCCAAATCGAGAACCTCCCTACTGAGTCTGGAGACAAGCCCAAGCAGGACGCGGTGATCGCCGACTGCGGTGAGCTTCTGGGCGAGGAGGCGGAGCGCGCCACCGCTGCGAGCAACAAGCCAGACGCGCTGGGCGACCCCTACGAGGATTTCCCCGAGGACGAGTTGTCCAAGGAGAAGGGAACGACCACCGACGGCAAGGAGGCCGAGGAGCTGTCCGCGCAAAAGGTGCTGCAGATCGCGTCCGAGTGCAAGGAGTTCGGCAACAAAGCCTTCAAGGCGGGCGACGTGGCCACCGCGCTGGACAAGTACGAGAAGGGGCTGCGGTACCTTAACGAGGACCCGGACCTTGACGCTGCGGGCGACGCCGCCGCGTCTGCGGACATCAAGGCCAAGATGGACGCTGTGCGCTTCACGCTCAACAGCAACGCCGCGCTGATGAACATCAAGCTGTCCAACTGGGACAGTGCGGCCAGCTACGCCACCTCGGCTCTCGCCGTTGGCGGTCTCAAGAACGCGGAGAAGGCTAAGGCCCTGTTCCGCCGCGGCCAGGCCCATGTGCGCCTGCGAGACGAGGACAACGCAGTGGCGGACCTCACCGCCGCGAACCAGCTGGTCCCTGGCGACGCCGCCGTTGCTAAGGAGCTGGCCGATGTGAAGAAGAGCATTGCCGCGCGGGTGGCCAAGGAGAAGGCCGCCTATAAGAAGTTCTTCACCTAAAGGTTCGCGATCCTACAGCTAGTGAGAAAGGGAGAAGGCGGGGACATCGCAATGGTCTCAAAAGAGTTCCATAGAAAAGCTATGATCTTTTTGTTTTTCACACACTACACTTCGGACGGGGTATTTTGTGGTTTGCTTGACATATGGATGGGCGTTTTACAGGGAAGAAGTCACAGATACCAGCCGTCGCAGACCCTTCAAAACATCTGCGTAATGAGCCACGAGAGAATTGAACCAAACACGAACAAGGGGCAAGTCAATTGTATGTCATAATTGCGATGATGTAGTTTCAAACGCTTGGGATTTCGTTGAGTGCCATCATCCCGTCACGATCAGATGGCGCGCGTGCTTGGGGTACCGCGTTCTGCCACGATGTGTCATCTCCACAGGGCAGTGCTGCCCAAGATATAGAAGGGCTATCCTGCCAGGCACTAGTGACCAATATCTGGACAATAGGAGGATCCTCCGTCTCGGGAGGACGGATCCATACATACACTTGTCCCCAACCCGTCCAGCAGCTGCCCAGTCTGCTGCCCAGGACTTAATTGTGGACGTAAAGTTTGTTCGAAATGAAAACCTAGAGCTCGCGCCGGTTGCCGATACGAGGAAGAGACTCGAAGGAAAAAACCATCAAAAAGTTGGCGATGGTGGTATCTCTCTATCCAAGACAGAAACCCCCAATCTATCGTTCATCCCAGAAGATATAAAAAGGAGTTGCAATATAGGTATCGTGATTCAAGAGCTTTCGAGGCCGACCCGATGACGGAAACATGAAGCAAAAAAAAAAAAAAAAAACTGGAAGAGAAGAGAGACAGTACTCCTGGGCGCCTCGTTGGCCCGCCCTTGTTGGCAGGAGGCATCAACACGGAAGGTTGATAGATCGATGGTTGGGGATGGCGGTTCGCGGCGTGATGTGGTAAGTAATTGTTGTGAGGAATGCTAACGGGTGGCCGCCTCTCTGGAATGCATCAAAATGCGCCTCCTTCTTTTGTCTTCTCTCGTGCCTCGCCTTGAACTCCCATCAGATTCCCGGCCGTTGACTTTCGTTATAATAGTAGTAGTAGTAATAATAGAAGATGAAGTAGTAGAAAAGAAGAATAAGTTGCCGCCATGATTTTTTAATGATGGTACAATGACTTCGGCCTCCGGACTGTCGTGAAATCATCCTTTAGTGCCTGGAGGACGGGTCGAATTCTTTCCAGGCCTCCGCCAGGCCGCCAAAGGTGCTCCTCCCTTTTTCCTTATCCCTGCCTTTCAACGTGCCCGTCGGCGTTGTCGAGCCAGACCCTGATTTGTATGCAGAACCAATGTTGTTATCACCACTGCCGTTCTGCCATGGTGATACTGAAGGACTTCCACTCGAGCCTGAAGCTTCCGGACTGTCTGTCCGATCGACCTTGCGAAGGAATCCGGACAGGAATTTTCTCGCATTTTTGCCACTCCGAAGAGATTTCATGGATCCGTGATGATACCTTCGGTCCGACAGCTCGCCGGCATTGCCCACAGCTTGCCGCAGTCCACTGGCCCACCTCTCAGACGAGCGGTGAGAACGCAGTCCCTGGCCTCGAGTGTCATCCAGCGAGCTACCGTCAGATGAGCCAGGTGGCCGGTCACGGTCCATCCATGAGGTGCTGGTGCCTGATTTCTGGGACATTGTGTTCGAAGATTCAGCGAGGCTGACGTGCTCCATGGCGTCAGCAAGGGCACCGTCCGAGTCTGTGCGTTGGCTTGAGTTCTCGATGTCGGCTGCGCGAACACTGTCGATGCGTGCCATACAAAGGTCAGCTCGTTGCTGGAGACTGACGCATAACCTATGGAACTTGAGGAGTTCGCCATCGTACTGGTTCTCGGCGTCACCACTGAGAGGTTGGTTGTCCACCCATAGTCTGACGAGAAGGGCAAAACTCCGCGCATGATCGACCAGGTACGGAAGCGAGGGAAAGCCCTCGCGGGCAAGAGGTGAAAGGCGGCCCAGGATGGTGATTGGGGTCGAGTAGGACGCGGGCAGTATGCAGTTCGAGCGCTCCGCTGGTATTGCGCATATCTCGTCAATAAAGTCTTTGAGAGCCTGGCGGCGGGAGCTGAGGAAACGGTTCATCGGGTCCATCCAAACTTCTTTCTTGCCAATGTTGGAAAGGTTAGCAAGCGCCTGCAATGCCTTCGCAATAAGAGTCAGTGTTCTTTGAGCTCGGGGACGTGGGTAGTCTCGAAGCAAACCAAACAACTTTGGGTTGAGTATGGCTGGGCAGATGAATCGCAGGAAAAGGAAGCCAGAGACACTGGTGAAGGCCACAGTGCGGAGAAAGTCGCCGTATCTGTCCTCCGCAACAGCGCGGATATATTTCAAAATGTGTCGGAGTTCTGGGGGAAATCTGCTTGCTGATTTGGCAATACAGTCCCATATTTCGTTTGTGAACTGCAACAACTGGTCCCAATGCTGGCCAATGTCTTCGCCTTGTTGCAATTTCCCGGGGTCAACCTCGCAGTTTGGATTGATCTCGTTAATCTCAAAGATCTTGTCGCCCAAAATCTCTTCAATGTACTCGGTCCCCAAACGCCTCATGTGGAACTCGAGGGCTTGTGTGAGTAAAGAGTTGCCCCTGAAAAGCAGGTTGGCCTCGCCGGCCAGAGATTTTCCCATGTCCCGGAGCGCCTCTCGCTCATAGGGATTTGAGACGTCCAAATTCTCGCTGGATTTGAGACGACGGCTAAACCTCATTTTCCTCAATTGAGACTGCTGTCCGATGCCATCGATTTCGTCCTCCACCAGCGCCATCAACCAATCGCTTGCAGTGGTTGAGACTTGAAAGACATTCAGGAAGATTTCTGCCAAGCGTCGCAGTTGTCCGGGGAGAGCTTCCGAGATCTGCGCAGTCAGCCCAGAACTGAATTTGTGAAGCATCTCGGACAATTGCTGGTAGTCCCTGGCGAGAAATACCACGACCTCCTCGTGGCGAACCTTGCAGAGCATGGTGCCAATGGACTGTTGGCGCTCATCATAAATCTGAAGCCACTGCTCGTGATCCTTGCCTCGGTCGAGCTGCGTCAATGGGAGATCCACAGAGCCGCAGGAAACCTCTGTCAGGTTTCCCGTCCTCGGTAAGCCCAGAGACGCTTGTAATTGGTGTGCCATGCTTTCCAGATTTCCATCAATCCGCTTTAAGATTACTGAAAGATATGGTAGGTTCGCCGGCAGGTCTGCGAACTCGCAGTCGTCCCGCCAAAAGGGATTTCGTGTGTCGACTTTTGTGATTGTCCGCGCACGAACATCACCATCCAGCATAACCTCCGCAAAATAATTGCCCACGAAGGCGTCGTCGTGATTCCTGCCGTGTCGATCTCGCGAAGCGGCTTGCGGCGAGGTAGGCCCGCCCACTTTTGCTTCGATCACGCGCAGATTTATCGTCTTCTCGACCCTGAACATTTGAAAAGGGAGGTCCGCGTCAAAGTCTGTGACCTCCAGGACTTGGTCGTCGTTTTCCGTATCCAACGCATAAACCTCAGGCACTGTAAACGCGCGTAGCAGGACAAACCAGACCTCGAATAGCACCCTGTGATCCAAGGAGATGTACACGGGCCTGAAGATTGAGAGCTGAGTAGACGTTGAGGAGTACATCGGGAAAATGGCTAGGCAGAACTCCTCATCCAAGACTGACTTGTCGAGCTGCTGTATGGCGCATCGTGATAATTGTGAGAGAGAGATGATACAGAGAACCGTGACATCGTTCTCCGAGATGAGTTTGAGCTCCCCGTTGTCTGACAGAATACACGACACCTTCCTCCAGCCCGTCTGTGGCGACCGCAAATCCCGCGTGGAGGTCCTCTTGACAATCGCACGAGGTGAATGAGCAGCACCCTTGTCCCATATTGAGACCCTGCTAACTTTGATTATTGCGCCCGAATTTGACGCGGTGGATGAGCCCCTTCGCATCAACTCGGGTCTGTATTGTGATGTTGGTGTGGTTGACTGGCTGTTAACTCGCATCGTGCTCGGCCGGACCTGCTGCCAGCAGAGCAGGGCAGCAAGCCACAAATCCAACTCTTCTGCAACATGAGGCCACAAAAGCACCTCCACGCCGCTGTGGGAATTGACGATCTCGAGGCACGGCCGTTCTAGGCCTGGTTTGTGCACGGGGAGTACTCGACAACCCCGCAAGTCAGATATGACGGACGTGTGGAACGGGCCGTGCTCTCCGGAATCGAACATAAGACTGCCCTTTTCTTCCTCTATGTAGCACAACCCCGAGTGCCATTGGCCGTTGGCCTCGTTCTGATATGAAGCCTCTCCCCTCATCCGCCCACACAGGGTTTTCATCAAGAGCAGAACCTTGTTCGCATCGTCGGTCGGTACAGGCAGAGGTAAAGAGTCCACAGAAGGCGGTGGCGACATCATCGGGGAGGTTGGTCGGGAGATTCGCTTCATTAGCTTCGCTCGGGTGAGCCCTTTCTTTTCCTTTGTGGTCACCCCGGTATGGATATGCAGATCAGTGGGTCGCGCAGGATAGACGGAAGGGTACCCGGCGGACTCGATCGCTGGGGAGTGCCGTGGCACGGGAGGCCCGCGTAACGCGTCCTCATGAGGCGGCATCGAGCCCATCGACCCCGAAGACGACACCGATCCTACCCTATGTCTTGAACTTTCTGATGCGGGCGCGGCGGAGGGCTGGCGGTATGGGCTGTCCAGCGTATGGCCCCGAGGGCGGATTGGATGTCTCGCGGGAGGGCTCGAGGAGGCGCTGTCGAGGGAGCTGGGGAAATGGTCGTTGAAGACGACCCCCTGTCGTCGGGCAGTACTCGAGGAGCTGGACATGGCGCTGCCTGGCACATTCGGTATAGATCTTGGGGAAGAGCTTCGTGGCGACGTTGGCCCGAGGGAGTGGTTGACGGCTGCACCTGGCACGGGCGTGCCGGGTTCACCGTAGTTGTTTGTGCCCGTGGGCTCTTGTGCGCCGTGTTCGGTGGGCTCTGGTGTGACGGCCCTTACGGTGGCTTGGGCGCCCGTGGGGTTTACAGGGCGATATGTCGTGCTGCGAAGATTACCCGCAGAGGTCCTACGTGCAACGCCCCCTGAAGCCAAGTTAGCTAATCCTTCCTTGATATGCGGAGCGAAAACGTGACCAAAAAAACCTCCAATGCGGGCTGCAAGGCTGTCCGTGTCCCACGAGGGACTGAGTGCATCTGTGCTGGGTAGAGGATCAGGAGGGGAGGAGCTAAAGCAAGGGGCTTATCCAACCTAGTACCGGTGCTCCGCCAGAGGCCGGGTCGAATGTTCGCTGCAAGGGTACAGAACTAAGTGAAGCCGACGGCCGGCGTGGCCGGGGAGGTGGACGAGAGGAACCGTCTGGAGACATTCGGCGGGCATCCATTCCGGAAGGATGAATGCTCGACAGACCGGGCCACATTCGCGGAGGTATTGAGGATGCGCATTGGAGCGGAGGCGACCAGCTGGCGTCCACCGTAGTTGAAAGAGAAGTGCCAATTATTCTAGAAGGCGGGCTGGCTCTAGACTGTCCAGAAGGCCCAGACGAATGCGTCGGTACCCACCCTCGGGCCGCAAGTGCGATGCAGTCGCTACCACGGGTGCGATATTCTGCAGCTCTCGAGTCACGATCGGCGTGGTGGAGAGCGAATTGCGAATCAGAGGCCGACGCAATTGGGTTCTGCTGGCTTCTCCGACTTGGAATGGGAATAGGCGAGGCTCTCAAGTGGGTTCGCAAGACAGCCGGGCAAACGGGTCGGAGTGGCACTGGATCCTGATTGGCGTCTGGCGCAAGCCGAGGCCCAGATGAGCCTTTCTTGGGCCAGCCTCGTGCGGCAGGAGGGCGAGGAGGGAGCTTGAGCCTGAGCCTGAGCCTGAGCCTGAGCTGGTTGGAAGCTGCCTATTCGCGGCGTGTCGGGTTCGCCTGAAGGTAGACAACAGCCGGCGGCGATTGGGTCTCGTTCGTTATCGTATCGTCGGGGTGTGTCGAAATGTGTGGGTCGGTTGCCCCCACGGCTCACCATGATCCAAGCTCGGATCTCTGTCGCCGTGATGTGCAAAGTGAGAGGTCGGGCGTGAGGAGGTTAAAGGCCGTGATGGATGAACGACAAGAGGACTAGTTTAGTATGGACAGGGCCAAGACGAGACAGCTCTAGCTCGGGGTCTAGGTGGTAAGCAGCAGCAGCAGCGATAGCAGCAGCATTTCGGGCCGGGCTTGGCAGGCTGGCCCCGTCAATATGGGCATTGGCATGACAAGACGGAGTCAGGCAAGGCAGGCGACCAGAGGAAGGGCAGAGAAGGAGAGAGGTCAAGGTAGGTTTTCTAGGGTTGTGCTGGCGAGTTCGACTTGAGGCCCAAGAGCACGGAGTAGTGTGTAGAGCACCCAACAACACACGCTCTCCTAGCAAGAAGCCCTGGCCTTGCACTCGCCTGTCCTGGCCTGTCCTGGTCCGATCGGCACGGAGCGTTTCTTGTCTGTGTGGCGGCGCTTTTGGCGAGCGGGGATGGTGGCTCAGGATGAAATGGAAGAGTGCTTCGGTGGTAGGACTGGCATTGGTAGTGGTACTGGTAGTGGGATTAGAATTGGGAATGGAGCAGGCGAAGCGAAGCCGAGCGAAGCGACATGGGGCCGGGGAGGGGGGAGGGGGCGGCCCGTTCTCTTTCTTCAGCTTTTTGGGGAAGGGGTGGTTTGTGGCTGGGCCTTGGACCTGGACTGGAAGCTTCGGGCAGGGGAGCACCTGGACCAGCTCATTGTACCCAGGTAGTGTGCCGTGTAGACTGGACGTTGGACGTGCCCGTCTCCAGTAGCCTGTGTCTTTCTACGGTACAGCTCACTCTGTGGCTGCTTTGTCCTCGGACGGCACCCTCGTTATGTACATGGGTACCTACCTACCTAGGTAGGTACCTAGGTAGGTACTTATGGTTCGAGTGTGTGCTGCAAACGCTGCGGGACGGGAGGGACAGTCAACACATGGCTCCTGCCGTGCTGGACCATCTACTGTTCAGCAGTCAAATGCGTACACTACAGCAATCCACCCCGACAACATTGGCTTGCATGCACATGCAGGACAGGAACAAACCTCCGAGGCAGCTGCAGGCGGGAGGGGCCTGAACGCCTGGGCCTGGGTCTGGCAAGTCTGGGTCTGAGTCGCACTTCACTCGGCTGACATTTGGCATGGCCCGCAGGAAATCTCGCCAAGTGCTGTTTGTTGATTTCCATGCCCTCACTGCCTCTCTGCCCCGGTGCCTCTCCGCGGTCAGATCGCATTGTGTCACGCCTTATGTGCCTCCCAATCCACCTACAATCTCTGTTCTACCACTCACAGCACCCTGATGGCCGCCAGACTACAACATGTACTGCGCGCCTGTACTGTACTGTGTAATACGGCAACAAGACTGCTCCTGCGACATGACCCAAAACCTTGTCCCCCAGCGTTACATTCTTTCGGACCGCTTGGCTAATGAAGCCGCCGCGCCTTTGGCCGTCCCTGTGCCATACAACGCGGTATTGCATTGTGCTTGCTTGTCTCGTCCCGCCCTTCGACGCCTTCGACTGCTGACGGATACCAGGCCCAGCCCAGGAACCGAAGCTTGTTGTAATCAGACTCATCACATCTTCACATCTTCACATCTTCAGGGTCGCATACTCAAACACAACACAACACAACACAACACAACACATGCACAAAGAATGCCCAGCCAGTTCTCCCGAAGTTAACCCTCAACTCACCACCCGGCAGTTGAGACCTCCTGCCCTAATCTGCCCAGCCTCAGCTCGAGGCTGAAGATTGGAACCGGAGACGACCTCACCCCGGGGCGTCTTGACAACCTTACTAGCGGATTCTGTTGCCTGCCCGGTGCCCTGGATTGCTCCAGGGCCCGTATTCGTCCTCACGACGAAGAGGACAATCTTGGCGGGTGTCGGAAATCTCTCACTGTTGCAAATAGATTCGACGTCTTCTCGGGGCCGGAGCAGACTTCCCGAAGCGGACACATGCTTTCGCATTCACTCGGAATGCCTACGTGCCAGGACTCGCAGCATATCTGACCAGATACTGCCCCCAGCTTAGAATCAACCTGCAGTCAGCTACCAGGCTACCCGACTCAGGAAACCTGGCTGGACATCATCAGCATGGTCAGGGACTCAACGCACACACCACAGGCCAATCTTGTTTTCGCGACTTGGAGGTCCCGCTCCTGGCCCTGAGTGGGCTCATGACGCCTATCTCCCTTCTATCCACCGCCTCAGATGTTTTCTCCATGTTCCAATAGGCATTCCCGCTCCTCCCTCTGTTCCAAGAGCAGGAAGCTTTCTGGACGTCATCCGGGTGTCCGAGCGGGTGCGAGATGCAGTCACAGATGCAGGCGCAGGTGCAGACGCGGTGCAGATGCAAAGCCCGAGTGTGCTAGATCTCCGCACACAATGCACCACTACCGTGGAGAGTGTGCAGGTACCAGCGCCGCGCAGGGGGGCTAGCTGCAGGAACGGGAATAAGGATCCAGTGCACCGGGCGAGGCGTCCGCCACGGCCGCCCACAATGCGGGACCCCAGTGGCAATAATAAGCGCGAATAGCGACACTACCGTCTAGCCCCACGCGATCTATCTTACAGCTCAAAGACTAGCTTTAGTGCCGCCCACTTTGGTGCGCTTGGCTACTTGGTTCTGCCGGAGATCAAGCTTGCCACTCCGATATCAAGTCCACTGGCCACAGATGAGGTCGTTCGATGTCATCTTACAGCCAGCAAATGAGTCCTAGGCAGCTAGCGGGGACAGTTACCTCTATTGTTCGCCCCAGCGCCACCCCCTCTCCTAGTTGCCGCCCGAACACAGAACGTCGAGAACGAGCTTCGTGTAATAAGCTCAGGGGGGCGTGCTTACTGCACACCACCACCACGTACGGGCCGGGAAAGCTCTTCATCGAAGCCTGCCTTCCCCTGGCCGAGGCCCGAGTACGTTAAACTTCTTTGCAGCTCCAAGACCGTGCGTTCTCTTTTGTGGGGTCATCCAAGCGCCACTCCTCACGGTCTGGAAGACATTGTACCTAAGCTCCGTCAGGGTCATAATCTGCTCCCTGAATCAAACATAGATCATAATTCCCGCTACAAATGCCGTTTAGGCCAAATATCAGGGTCTAACATAGTAATTAGATGCCACAGTACGGATGTTTACTAAATAAACTTAACGTATCTTAATCGAGATATTCTCAGAGCTTTGGTCTGAAATCTATAAACGGCACTATATGATAATAAGATGCTATGGAAATGGAAATGGAAAAGGAGCGAATTTTTTCCCAAAATATCATTTAACGTGGACAGTTACTTAAACTAATATTTAGTACAGAGCCCCAAATTAACAGATGATAACTTTATTGATTTGCAACGGCAAGCTATAACAAGTTAAGAGACGACTAGTTGTATAATCTCAACAGACACTTGAATGTTTTGAGATAAGTAGAACTTGTAATGCGAAAACGTGGCTTACAGAAATGGATACACGATTCATCTTGAGCAAGCGATAAGGGTCAAATGCTTACAAAAGAAAATCTCTAAGCACCAGGTTCGCCCAAGCGGATTACAACTAGTCGTTTGGCCGTAAGCCCCAGACCTGTTCATATCATAGGCGAAACCAATCCAGGTCTCTCGCAACATCACAAGATACATTATGCTCAACCCCAGCACTGACCATCTAAGTAGCTTCGAGCCATCACCATAGACCATCTGTGTATAATTTAGGTGAGGAGTGTCCGTGATGTTCTCCGTCCACGGGACATCGAAAACAGTGGACCATAGCTTCAACGTCTCGGCGAGGTAATTCTACGAGATCATCTCATCCGCAGTACCGTGCCATATCCTCGTCTTGGGATACGAGCCCTCGTAGCCTTCATATATAGGGTACACTTGTGCTACCCACTCTTCACCAGTCTTGTTGAGATTCTCGATGGCTTTGTGGAACGGCAGTCGCGTCGAACGGCAGTTTTAGTGTTCAGCCTTGCGAGAGCGCAAGGATAACGGAAATAAAAACCTACTTCAAAATAGAAGCGGAGATAGTCCTCGGCCTATAGGTACTATGTCTTAGATATCAGTTATGTTGATTTTGGTCTGCAGTGGATTGTAGCCGTTGGTTCAGTGACTTGAAGCAATAATGTAAGTCCGTGATTGTGTTCAACTCCGAGACAAAATAACAGACTAATTAGCCTAACATTTTGCGGCACGAACGACGGCTGAGGCACCCTCAATATTGCACAATGTCCTCAGCTGTGTCATGGAACAGCCACATGTTACCCGGATGGACCGATTATTTGTTGCTGAGAGGAGTCTTGAAGTCCTTTGGCCGAGCAAGCACTGCATACCAACACGAGTGCCTAAGCATACAATAACCGGGTCGAGAAAAAAAAGAAAGGCTCGTAGGATTCGGACCATTCGATACCTCAATATGAACATGCAAGAACAGATCAAGGTCTCAAAATCGTTTCGCACTCAATCAGGATGACTCTTCCCAACTTGAACCCCACAGTGAACTATGTACGGCTGCCAGAACAGGCCTGATTCAATGTAGGTCTTGTCTCGTGATCGCCCACTGGTGAGATTTCGAGGTATAAACGTGCTACTATAAAAACTATTTTACATAGAATTGGGCCATAAAGACTCCAATCTCCATCCAATCCAGTAATAATGATTTAACTGAGTATATTGGCTTGTTCTCGCCTGAGCACAGTCAACTGTGAAGCCTAGACCAACTTTCTTCGCTGATGAGTTCATATTGTAACATGCGAGGAAGGCAATGGTGTCCAATTGTTTCCTTCATTTATATTCCATCCGCCTGTTTGATATCCGTTGCAGCTCGGTGGGCGACAGCATACACATGGGACATTGGATGGCACGTGGGCAACGTCGGAATGGCGGCGGAGTCGACCACTCGGATACCATCCAGCCCCTTTATGCGCCAATTGGCGTCGACGACCTTTCCCAGTGGTACAGTCCCCACGGGGTGGTGAAATGAAGAAGCAGTCCTCTGTATGGCTTGCCACAGCTGCTCGTCGGAGGTCGAGTTAGAGCCGGGGTAGGCCTCCATGACCACTTTGTCTGCAAATTCTCTTTCAGCCGTCAGCACAGAGCGCATCATTTTGTATGCGTACAAGATGGCTGCTTTGTCCGCGGGAGATCCGTAGTAGTTGCTGTAGATGAGCGGTGCCTCGCGATAGTCGGATGAGTTGATGGTCAGGTACCCCGCTGCCTCAGGCTGCGTGACTGATGCCCATGTTGACACCATGCTGACATTTGGGTTTGGTGCCAGTGACGCGTTGAAAGCATACGCCCCGGCCTGGAAGAGGACGTGTGGTCTGTCTGGGTCGAGCTGCTGGAAGAAACTGCTGTTGACTCCTGCGAAAGCAGAGTCTGGAATGCGCAGTGCCGCGTAGGATGGCGCCGCGTTGTTCCAGCCCAACGGCCCGGAGTAGTTCGCTTGATATTGTCTCTGCACTTCAGACATGAGCGACGCATTGCTCTGCCATTTCCAATTTGTCATCACGTCATCCGTCATTTGCCATTCAATGTAAGAATAGTGGTGATCCCAGAGCTGAGCACCAATGTCCTGAATGTCGGCAACAACGGGGATGTCGAGGTCTTCGAGCGTGGAGGCCGGCCCGACGCCGGACTGCATCAGCAACTTGGGAGTGTTGAGGGCGCCAGCAGCGAGAATGATCTCATCTGCATCTATGCTGGATTCCATTCCCGTCAGCGTGTCTACAAATTGCACGCTGGTGGCTCTGGTGGTTGAGAATCTGATGCGCTGTACCCAATGATTCGCGAGAACTTGCACATTAGTGCGTTCGGCCATTAGCATGCCGTACGTGCTCGGCGGATATGATCGGGTGCGGTTGTTGACGCGAATGGACTGCAAGCCCAGATACACCCCGATGCCCTCGCCATTCATGGCGTCCATCATGGAGAGATTGGCCTGGTTCTGCCAGGCGTGTGCAAAAGGCAGCTCCATGCCTGCCAGACCGCTCTGCCTGCTCAATTCCACTGGGCCAGTCCCAAAGGCGCTCATGCTGTCAAGAGGTCCGTCATAGTTTGCCGGTTGCTGCGTATAATGAGTAGTTGCTCTGTAGTCGTCCATAATAGAACTCCATGCAAGACCTGGATTGCCTGAGATGGCTGCCCATTCATCGAAGACTGAAGCCGAGCCACGGCAGTATCCCATCGCATTGACAGCCGCGCCACCACCCAAAGTCCGGCCTTGCCAAAGATTTGGCGTCAATCCGCCGAGGTTTTCATCTGGCTGCGAGTAGTACTGGAACATCAAGTCCCCCACACGCATCAGATTGCCAGGTGCTGCATCTGCATCAGCAAGCCTCCCCATCAACCAGTGGTCGGGCCCCATAAGCATGGCTTACTGTTGACATTGTCGTCACTCTGACAGTCTGGCCCTGCTTCAAGAAGTGTGACATTTATTTGAGGATTTTGTGAAAGTTGCTCTGCGACCACATACCCTGCAGGGCCGCCACCCACGATCAAATAATGTGCTTGAGCAAGCACTTTAGTGGCCCCTGCAAGTACCAGGGTCACTATGCCCAGTGAACTGCATGGTGAGTTGCAGCTGGACGCCATGTCGACGAAAAGAGACTATGGATTTCTGAATCGGGCCCAAGTGCTGCACTGCGAGATGTGTCATCAATATTTACTAGAAAAATGATGGCAAGGAAATGACTACCCCTACTAGGAACACCAGGCTGCGGTGTTGCATGGTGGATGGGTGTCTAGCCAGGCACACAAATATAAATGTTGTTGCAAATGTCGGTTTCGATTTTGGTACTCGGCGCGGCCGTACACGCCTCCGACAATCAGCCCACAGTAATCAATTCATGGCTTCCTGTATCTACGGACATCGAGCCGGGACTGGGTTTGCATAAGGCCGAGAAACGTTCATTAATAAATTAATCTACTCTTGGCGGCCGGAATATCTTGCAGGCTGACTGACATTCTGCATAGGCGGCTCACGAAGAAGACTGCCCATAAACACGGGCTTGTGTTTACACTTTTGGTAGTCTGAACCTTAAATTTGGTGGGTGAAGTCATTTTATAGCCCTGTGTGGTTCCCAGGACACGGACCCGAGGCTTAGCAGAACTGCAATATGGCAGCACAGGCATCTACTTCGAGAACGATGATGAAGCTCCACCTGCCTCTCCAGGACGCTCTCCACACACCCACAAACATCGTTCCCTGAGTTGCTTCACGCAGACTTACAGAAGCGCTCAAATGCGTTGAAGAAATGGAATGTGAGATGGTAACCAAGAATTTCCAGGATGCCAGGTCAACATCAGCTTGAGTGATCCGTAATGTGAGCGACCTGATCAGGACTCATATTGGCGGCATGGAATATTATATGATTTAGCATCAAGTAGGAATAATGTCGCCGGAGCCTGACCGGTTGTTGTCAAGATGGTTCATGTCAACCCTTGGGAAGTCCAATGTTCGCACGGAACTTGCGTTGTGCCATGCAACCCAGCTCCACCAGTTTGCTCCCCATATTGGGAATTTCTCTGCCCTCTGTGCCTTTATGAACTCTTCCGTGCGAGGTAAAATGCACGTCATTGCTTGAGTAAAAGGTGCACGGATCTGACATCATATCCATGATCGCACTCTTCATATATGAAGTTCACACAATTTTGCAGCTTGTGTCGGCGTAATTCCAGCTCTTTTAAGCCTGGTCGCTCGATCGTGGGCCCAAGTTTTCCTTTTTGAAGAGAGTGTGAATATCGCTACGCTATGTTTTAGACGTGAAAGTGCCCGATCTTGCAGCCCACGTAGCGCTTGCTTGTAGTCAGGGCCGGCGCGGGGCACACCTCTGACATGGGAGTATGCAGTACAGACAGGCACAGAGATATTTGTCTTTAGCCATCATGAGAGGTCTAAAAGAAATCAGATACCATATATAGATGATGCAAGTTTTAGTTATATCTGCCTGTTTCCCAACGTTGTGCAATTATTTGGTCAGTTTGCAACAGGATCTTCTGCCGTCAACTCCAAATCATTCGATGGCGGCCCAGCTTTTCACGATCGTCCACTAGTGGCACAATAGCTGATCAGCAATTGCTGTCCAACTCTACATCAGGTCGGTATTTGGCTGCCCATGGTCCGACAGAGCTTGGACAACGTCGATGACCGAAACCTGCGTTTTCAAACTCTAATTTGGCTCGGCGCTGGTCCCGCTACATCGGATTGCCGAAAGCTTGCATGAACTCGTCGAACCGTGAAGACGTGCTCGGTCCGGGTCTCGGTGTAACCCTTGGACTCTGTAGATCATAAACACAATATTTCATCGCTACCAGCGCATTACCAGTCTCTCCTATCTTTTCCCTTTACCCTAAGGAGACACAATCTCCAAGTTGACAATCATCTGGCATTATCAAGGTCTCCGAGCAAAATCTGCGTTGCACAGCTGCCTAGTCACAGCGACATGTCTACACAACTAAATCTTGAGGGTCAGTTGGCTATGATACACTTTGAGCGTATAATCTAACTGACTTGCAAATAGATCGCGCGGGATGTGAGGCTGCTCTATTTGAATGGGCAGAGAGCTTTGATTCAAAGGCAGGCCTTCCACTACCCATCGTGCCAAGGGCATATATTGCTGACTCAAGTCCAGGACTGGGAACGTCTTCGAGCTTGTGTCGCACCGTCATTGAGAGTAGACTACCGCTCCTTTCTCAACAAGCTGTGGGAAAACATGGCGGCTGATGAGTTTGCGGGCATGGTTTCGAGTCCCTACGTTTTGGGCAACCCGTTGCTGAAGACACAGCATTTCGTGGGGACATCTAAGTGGGAGAAGGTCTCAACTGATGAAGTCGTGGGGCATCACCAAATGCGAGTCGCCCACCAGAAGTATACGGAATCTACTCTCAAGACTGTGTCCATCAAGGGACACTCGCATGGTAGCGCAACCATGTGGTACAAGAGAGTTGACGGGGTTTGGAAATTTGCTGGGCTCAAACCAAACGAGAGATGGTTTGAATACGACTACGATAAGATATTTGGGGACGCATCAGGCGAGTTGTAAGGGTAGAACAACCGTGTCGAAACACCCTCATTAGAGATGAGTCTTCATAAATGGCAACTAGATGCCTGGCTCAATCGAAGAAATTATCATGATAAAACTCTAGTCAATCCACCACAACGCGCGCTTTCAAGACATCGACAACTTGATAGGAACAGGTCGTGGGTGATGCTCGTCAGACTCTACTCGTAACCAAAAGTTGAAATCGAAACTTGGCAGCAGAAAATAATTTGCAAATGACGACCGCGCTCGAAATCGGATACTCGAATTCATCAGTTGATGTCCTTGAAGCTAGATTGGAACTGCTGACCACGACTGGGTACGGTTGGCAGAGAACAGGAAATCTTCAAAAGAAAGCGAATTGACAGGCCGGGAAAAGGGCAGGGGAAACTCCACAAAGTTTCTGCCCACAATTGCAGGATGAAGGTTACTCCGTGCTGCACACAAGACACAAGCACAGGGTCCGAGCACTACCGGCTAGCTTAGCAGAACATATAGAATGAATCAAATCACGGACTTGGGTCTCTTTATCGTCCGTTGAGGGCCGGAGTCCGGTTGAATAAGCCCGGCCATACCTATGCAACTCGGAAGCTTGGTGACAAAGGCCGGCACTGAAAGTGGGACGGCTTTCACGGGAGTCAGTAGCTAATGCGCAAACCGCAGCAGCGTCTGGGTATAATAAATATGGGACCCCCAGGTGTCGCAGAAACATGGTCAGCCGTTTTCACCGTGCAAAGTACCAATAACATTTGACCAGGCTAGAAACATCTCTGGAGCTTTTCAAAATTTCAGCGGTAGAATAAAAGGTTTTGCTTTTTCATACTTTATTTCAAGTAGATATAATGGCCTCTCCATCTCGCTTGGATGGCAAGGTAGCCCTCGTCACTGGTGCCGGCCGCGGAATTGGTGCATCCATCGCCATCGAGCTGGCCCGCGCCGGAGCAAAGGTAATTGTCAACTACGCCAGCTCAAGCGGACCGGCCGAGAAAGTCGTGACGGAGATCAAAGGCCTGGGATCAGACGCCGTCGCAATCCAGGCCAACGTCAGGGAGGTAAAGGAGACAGTGCGGCTATTTGAGGCCGCGAAGGCCCACTATGGACAGCTCGATATTGTCGTTTCCAATGCCGGGGTCGTCTCGTTTGGGCATTTGGGTGACGTAACGGAGGTGAGTGTTTCAAGCGAACAAAAGCATGGAGCGGAGGTGGCGCTGACATTCGTGGGTTCCAAAGGAGGAATTCGATCGCGTCTTCAGCCTCAACACCCGCGGCCAGTTTTTTGTTGCCCGAGAGGCGTACAAGCACCTCAACCGGGGCGGACGAATCATCCTCACGAGCTCGAACACCGCTGAAGGCTTCGTGGTACCAAAACACTCACTTTACTCGGCATCGAAGGGTGCCATCGAGTCCTTTGTGCCATGTCTGGCGCTTGACTGCGGTAAAAAGAGGATCACGGTAAATGCTATTGCACCTGGCGGCATCGTGACGGATATGTTCCACGCCACCGCAAAAGACTACCTCCCACATAGTGAGAACATGTCTGAGGAGCAGATCATGAAGGTGAGTCCGTGCCAAGGAAAACCAGCTTTCATCTTTTGCTAACCAGGAATTGGCGGTAAGGTCGTCGCATCAGTCTCGCCTCTCAACCGCGTTGGTCTCCCCGTGGATGTTGCGCGTTGCGCCGTTTTCCTTGCAAGCAATGAGGGCGGATGGATCAACGGCAAGATCTTGCGACCGGATGGTGGGGCTGGAAGCTTCCCCAGCGGTGAGGACTGAGTAGATCACCATCTGAATTTGAGTTGTCTTTTTACCCTTGAAGACATCGCGCATCTCGCCGGTAAATACAAGTGCACATCCAACTTGTTGATTCTGAAGGGACCGTCATACTCAAACAATCAGCGGCGTAGCATGAGATATTTATTAAGCTTCAAGTAAACCCGTATCAGGTATATGCCACGTGACCGGTTGTATTTAAAGAAGCATCTAGTGCATCCCTCACCGTAATACTGCCGCATAGCTGGCCCTCAGCTGTCAATTAGTCCCTGAGTCGGTTTCCTACACATAACTTCAGTGATTCTTGCAGTCCTCGATTGCCTCGTCTCCTCTCCCTTCCAACGACGGCATCTCGAGTGCTTATAAGTGTAGCACCCCCTGCCCACCGCATCCATTTCTTCTTTGAACAACTGTGCCAATTATTTCCCTTTATCCTGTAGACGTCATCACACTCCTTCACAGTCCGTAAGAGCCTGCACGAAATCACAGCCATTGAAAACCTCCTCTGCCCTCGCAGCACCGGGAAGGGTGGCAATAGAAGCTACAACTAGGACGACGAGCCTAAGGTAAGTCTCATATCTACTTCAGTTCTATTTCAGTCCCAATAAGCCCACTCTAAACCTGATTCAGCGTCTATTATATATACAAGCTTTGCTTGGGTGTCTGCTTCGCGGCCACAGCATCTATATTGCTTACTACCCAACCTCTTATGGGATAGCCTCTATGGACAACCTCATATAGAGTAGCCTCCTATAGGAAGACCTCTAGTCGGAAAGTCTTCTATTGAACAACTTCCTACAGAATAGCCAGACCAGAGGTAGGCAAGCAACAGAGGCTCTATAAGCCACAGGGGCTCTACAATGACATTTTTGAATTTTCAAACGTAGATGTGTTACCTTGATAGTGTATGTGATAGCCTGTAAGATTCTTTCTCCCTCAGGGAGCACTCCTAGTTGTCCAAGGTGGAAGCACCGTCGTGGTTCTTGCCAAGTCGACTATGCAGCGCCCCTGCACAGCCGGCAACATTATGATCCCATGCGGCATTACTCTCCCAAGCGGCATTAAACTCCCAGTCGGAATTACTCTCCCATCGGTCACCACTCTCCCAGCTGGCTGCATTCTCCCAGGGGGCATGTTGTTCCCTGCGGACACTGTTGTGCCTCAGGGTCTGGAAATTTAGATGCTGGTTTTCTCCCCCAAGAACTGTGCCATTTTTCTTCGTTATTCCTTTTGGTTATATAGTTAAAAAGAAGCATCGCTATCTGACTTGATCATAAATGAAAGATTCATTGACAGGTCAGTATGCCAGTGTATGCACACCACCTCAGTTTTCTTTCACTGAGGAGAAGACTACAGATGATTCTCCCGTAGTCAGGCATCGGAATAAATTAAAACCTTAACCCGTGGTGATAAGCCTTTCCCCGTGCATTGGAAATCCGTCGATGTCCGAACCGGGCCATTTGCATTCGTCCGACGAAGTAGCGGCATTTGAACACCAGCCACTTATTAAATATCACATCAATTGACGCTTCAATTTCATCTCGTACTCATGAAATTTATCATCATACAACAAGGAATATGCGGTCCCAACAAGTCACTGAGTCGACCGTCCTGGACAATCCAGGCGGGAAATTGTTATGTTTGACCATTTTGGGGTACCGCAAACCTGGTATGACTGAAGAAGAGTACCGCCATCACATGACCAAGATATCCGCGCCCATGACGCAGGACCTCATGGTTAAATATGGTATGGTCAGATGGACGCAAGTATGTCATTCACGAGAGCATAGTCTTATATTCTGGCTTTGTGCGATATCAACACGATGAATGCTAATAGGCTAACGCCACGTTCTGTCAAGATTCACAATCAAAGTTCGACACGCGCACTGATGAACGAAATTGTCGATCCCCAGATGGTCAATATTGCAGACTTTGACTGCTTCAGTCAGGTGATGTTCAAAAGTATCAAGGACTATCAGAGCTTCAAAAAAGATCCGTATTATAAGAAACATCTTTTTGAAGACCATGTCCATTTTGCAGATACGCAGAGAAGCCAGTAAGACCACCCTGTTGGCCTGAACCATGGTATTTCACCGACTGAGCGACTCGACAGGATGACCATCGGATGGATTGAGCAGTTTATTGATGATGGGAAGATTGTCGATGGGTTCCCGCAAACCCGTGGGGTGGAACGACAGTGTTCGGGAAAATTTACTGATCAAAGTCCCGATCCGGAGGAGGACCGTTCACCGTCGCCCGGGTCGAAGCGTCGGAGAGCGAACGGGGAATAACCCCGGGAACCGTGACCGAGTCTGTCAAGCTGTATGCCATATTTATTTCATGCTTGGTCCCGCTGGCCACAAGTCAGGTTGTGTCAATCAAGTAGTCATCTATAGCCGAGCATTACAACCAATCAGACGTGACCAAGTGCAGAGGTTCGCAGTCGCGTTTCGTACTCACCGCAATCGGTTCAAATTTCACCGGCGAATATTCCAATCATGACGTCTAAGGAAGGCACTCTCACCGGAGCGCGGACCACCGCCATAATAGCGGGTTCTTTCTTGTCAGGTATGCAATGGCGCTCCCAATTCTTATACGGTGCGACAAGGTCCTCATCTACAGTCCAGGATGCATGATGAGTATTAGCGCTGTTGCAGTCCCGGTCTTTCTCGATACAACACCGGAGCCAGCACTCTTGTTCCGGCAGTGGGCTCGCACCTATCACTATGGCCACCAGGCGCTGCCGACACTGTCGGTAGCTACGTGCGGTCTTTATGCCTATTTGGCCATGAAGAGGCGAGCCGCCCAGCAGCCCTGGCTTGCCTACGCTTGTGCCGCGGTCGTGACCGTGATCATGGTGCCGTTCACCTGGATCGCGATGGTTCCAACGAACAATCTCCTCTTCAGACTAACGGCAGAGAGCCAGACGCAGCCTCTGATATCAAGCATGGAGGCGGCCAGGGAGCTGGTCGTCAAGTGGACATTGATGCACGCTACGAGATCCCTCACTCCTTTGGCTGGAGCCATAATTGGGGCGACAGCCACGGCTTAACACAGAATCTCAAAGGACTTGAGAACCAGGATCAAAATGCCGCATGAAATTCAGGATCTAGTTGAATTGCTGTTTGGTCTGCGAGGGGACAGGGCCGTTGTGCTCACGCGCGGAGCCGGAGTTACCCCATCTGTGACTTCTGGGAAATTACGACTGAGCACGATAGAGATCGGATGTTGTGACCTCATGCTGGCGCCATTTCATAGAAGAGGCAAAACCATTATTGACAAGATGGGATGAAATGACACTGCCTTGCTTGCACAAAGGTTAGAGTTGGGACGAGGGAAAAGATATTTACCAGCGCTTAGGAATGGATCCTTGAGAGTTTCTTGAGTTCAGGCAAAAGTATGGGATTTATGTGAAATAGGAAGGTATTCTCGTGCAGCCTTGCCACTTGGGCATCCAGAACACAGGTAGACTCGGACTGAAGCGCCTTGTAGTCAAAGCTGCCAGTGAGCACAAGGACCTGGATTAGATTTACGATAGCTATTTTCGTTTTGTATCGGTTCGCAACACGTCTGATCTCTCAACGTCAATGGCACCAATGTGAATTGAAAAGGTCCTTATCTCCGTGATGCATAGGTAGCAGCCCAACAATGAACTCGCAATACCGGTGCCCACGCCATGGCGACAAGTTAAAGTGTTGCAGGTGTGAATCAAGAGCTTCGGACCGTGGCTTCCGTCTGATGACGAATCGCAAGTTATCCGCGTTGGGAATTGTTTTCCACACATAAGCATAACTACCTTAAAACGGAGAAACCATCATATTGGACATCCTCAGATACCAATACTATGTGCTCTGTTTCCAAGAGTACATCAACGCCACAGACATCTTTAGTAATTATGCACTGCAGTATAGAGGATAGTGTCGCCTGGGTGGTCTTTCGAAAACTCGACTCAGTAGCATATTCAGCTCTGTAGCACATTGATTTCTGCTCGAGGAAAGTAGGTAGTTAAGTATGTCATGAAAAGTACGATCAACATAATTAATATCGGATTTGGACTAAATAAGTATCAATTATACCCTACGCAGCATCATCACTATCTCCGAGAACAGGGTACGCAGGCCCTTGCGTAGGTCTGCCTCGAGCTGATCGAGCATAGCCGCTGAGAACGGAACCCAACCATCCGAGTCTACCCGTGGTATGGACCCGATTTCATCAGGCAGAAGTTGTCCCATACTAGATCGAACCGAGTCGGCCTTCAGGCGGCGGGACAGTTGGCTGACCAGTCGTTGGACACAGTGTAGCTCGCTGAGGATTAATTGACCGGCTATTCGTCCGTCGTCTTCTTCCTCAACATCATGCGTGGAACCGCTTATTGAGTGTCTTCGTTCTGGTGGTTCCTGGTTTGTATGACTATCTCGCGCTATGGTAGAGTACCAATTTATGACCTTGAAAACTATGAGGGTCATAATGGCGAGCAAGTAGGCATCCTGAGAGCAAGGACAATTGAGTATAGTGGTGACAGTCTCAATCGTTTGCTTGTTCTTGGAGATAATAGTTTCCAGACTGGAGTGGTTTGAGACCAAAGTCTTACTCTCCTCCGTGGAGCTTGGGGAAGCAGAACGGGAGCAGCCCGCGGATAGATTTGTGAACAGCTGTTTCAGCAGTGCAATGGCCTGGAGCAGACAACATCCAGAGCAGGACGAGGGCATATCCAAAGCTGGTGACCCTGCAGACGTCGTATTGCCGTTTACTGTCTCCCCGACTTGAGCTGTCTTGTGTTCCCCTTGGTCGAGCACAAAGTTCCCCAAACCCAAGAAAGGATCCTCCAGTCCGAGATGAAGGTCCAGTGGTTGCTGGGATTCGGTGTGGGGTACAAAGTCGATCTTGCTGGTTTGATTGGTATTATAGTCGTTTTTGTCGAGCGGTAGGTTAAAATGCCCTGGCCCGAATTGATCAAAATCCATGCTGTCAAGCCCAGGGAAGGGGTTCAAGTGTGATCCAAAAAATTCGGGGGTGCTTAGTGTAGTCATTGGAGATGTGTTCGAAGGTTCTGCACATGAAGGGCTGAGTTGCGCTTTGAGGTCGAGATGTGATGGTGTAGCCCACTTCGTGCCGTATTCATCAGACTTCTCAGAATAGGACGCTGTTGCAGTTGACCAGATGGGACTAAAAAAAAAGTCTGATGTTGGTGGCTTCGGCTCGCTGTGGCGTTGCTTCACCCGCCCCGCTCTCTTGGTGACCAGATATTCGCATTTGAGCTGGCGTGTCGCGCACCTCTCGCAAGTTGGCTTTTTGCGGCTGCATTTGACTTTCGAGGCTGAGCACGCTTGGCAGCTGTCCCGGAGCTTTGGTGCGGTTCGTGTCATTGTTCTTGGAGTAGCGCGAGGTGAGCTTCGACCTGGGCTCGTCTCTTGCTCGCCACGATGCAGCTGCAGCATGAGCAGATGCTATTCGTATATAAACCTCAACGAATGGGTCAAATCCTGCGACGACAACTTACGCATGGGCCTCAGGTGGTCTTGAGCGCCAGGATTCCCAGTCGACCGGTATAAGATTGTTGCCACAGCTGCACGCCATGCAGTGCTCCGAACTCCGTCTACGCCTGAATATTGTGTAATGGGACATAAAAAATAGCCGATGCGGAGAATAGTAATTGCTGCGCCCAAACCTGTCTATTTTCAATGAGGACAGCGCGCGTTGACGGTGCGCACGTTGACGTATAACATGCAATGGGCTCTGTGTGTCTAGTTGCGTAGTGTACATGGCACCGAGCTCTTCAGCACTAGATCTTGCTCTTACACTGCGGCGTATGGTGAATCTCCGGGTCCCGTGCCTTTACTACAAAAGCTTGGGTCAAGGGTGAGATCGGCAGATCCAGTTTCAAAACCCTGAAAGCATGCACGCAGAACGTGTTTGAACTCATGCATGCACAGATACCGTATTCGGTAGCATGCTCCGTGAAGAACATGAAATCGAGATGGAGGATGTCGGATGAAAAGGGCCCACGATGTATTTAACATGCACTTACCAGACCGTTGCAATCATTGCAGCTGGCAAAATCCTGTGTCTCTTCTGGTATTAGGCCTTCTAAATAGCCACTGCCACTTGCCCGTACCAAGCTTTGGGGACCAGCGCACCGCCACTATAGCGACCTCATCACAAACTGCGATCTGACGCGGGCCAGCCTTGACAAAATGTCGGGCCCAATACAGCTCGAGGGATACAATACACAAATAGCTGCCATTGTCCAGAGCGTGCTTGATGTGCGTGAAAATAACCACAATGACGACACGGGAACAGGCCCTGCAGGACCTTGGCTACAAAATGGCTCGCCTCGGAGCGTTTTACACGATCCCGCTGAAGCTCACCGCCTGAGAGAATCTCTTTTGGCTCACTTGTCACAGCTTCAGACGTTGCTGTTCCTTGACGAGCCTAGTGTCTTCCTACAATCTTTGGTCAAGAATGTATCTCTCCCAGACAAGCACATTGCCAGCAGAGAACAGACCCTGGCCAGACGAATCCTCGCTGATCAAAAACACAAATAGACACAGATACTGGCATGCCTCGGCTGGCTTGCAGAGTTCCAGATACTCGCATGTATCCCCAGGCAAGGAAGCGTCCCCACGCGCGATATATGCGAGCTAGTGTCTGTGCCCGAGAGCCAGCTCCTGCTTGTGGTGCAGACCATGGCCACCGTCCGATTCTTGCAGATGCCAGAACCAGGACATGTCGGTCATACCGCACTGTCTGCCGCATTTGTCACTAAACCTAGTCTCCTCGATGCTGCTCTCTTCATGACCGAGGTTGGGGCACCGACTGCCTTCCGCATGGCCGAGGCTACCAGACGGTCGAGTGGTGGCGAGGCAATCACTGCATACGACCTTGCCAACCCGGAGTCTACGTCATTTGCCAATGACTACAGAGAAAGACATCGCCTACAGCGTCAGTGGCTCGCCCATCTTCGCTACACGATATGTGAAGATGAGAGCAGCGTCTTGGACGTTCTGATACAGAACAACTGGTCTAACTTGAGAGATGACTCGGTGGTCATCTTTGAGGCAAGAAATGTTCTTCGTAATTTAACTTTGATCAAGTTGGACTGACAGACAATCACGACAGGCTGGATCAGGCTTGAGTCTGGTAACAACAGCGATGGCCGACTTGTATCCTGCTTTGGAATTTACTGTACAGATTCCTGAGGCTGGTGAAAGCCGCAGGGGATCCATTTCGAAACCCAGTTATTATCAAATTTTTCATCCCCGTGTGAACGTCCAGCATCGCCCCTGTGGAACTTGCCAGACGTTGCTCACCGCCGCCGTGTACGTTCTCTTGTTCCCAGCTGCGTCGCCTCTGCTTCCACGGTCAGAGCTTTGTTCCCGTATACTCGCGGAACTGCAACTACACTCGAAAATTCTTGCCAACTCACAGACGAGGCTGCTCCTCATTGTGCGGAATGTCAGGCAAATACCGGCCGAGGAGACTTGCCTGACCAAAGACATGAATTTGGAGCTGGAGAGTCGTGCTCGCCTGCGAGACTTGTCGCGTTGGCAATTAGAAAATGACCGTGACATGGACATAAATGAGCTGCTTCGACTCGTCGATCAGGTCTGGGACAGCATGGGCGGCCTCAAAGTCGTGGATCGGAAGTTATCACAGGATGGCTCGGCCGTCTCTCTAGAACTACATTACCAGACCTTTGCGGAAAGAGACCAACTTAGTATCCCCTTTTAATAGTATTCGGGACACTCGCGAAGATTTCTCTTTGAATGTGGGTGGAAAAGTAGCTTTGTGTCTTATACTGTTAGTAGTTGATGCGGATGCGCCGTCTCTGAGCAAATACTGCAAGACCTACCTTCTTGGGGATATATCAGATCATCGAAATGCACAAGAATTGGATACCAGACTAGCAGCGGAATATGATTGTTTGGAGCCTACTGGACGTGTTTCATCAGCTCATACATTTTGACAGTGTCTTGTGAGAGAAATCACAGCGAGCGATGCAGTATGGCATTTTTCTGTCTACGGTTGGCTCAATAGGTATTTTAGTATTGCTACTGTCTATTATAGGACCAGTTTTGTTTGTGCTCTTGATGCTGCGCAAGTATGATAAAAAGAATATTTAATAAATTTCCGTGACAGCTGATATCGTCCTAAGCAAGCACCGTAGAGCAATGAAGGTACTGTAGTTTAATGCACAAAAAGTTGCATGAATTGTTTCAGTGACATTTTCAAACATATTGAGCTCTTTTTGACTAAGATCTAGACATGCTGAGTGACTATTATTTTTGTACATATGTATCGGATGGCAGGAGGGTGGGAGGGATATGATGAGGTATGTAGATTGCTTCCAGAGATATAACTTTCATTTGAACTCCGGAGAATCTGAATCATGGTGGAGAATATCACAAATATGATTGATTAAATTTATCCCAACTATCGGACTAGACGTAGTCGATTGGAGCGCGATCAAATCCAGGGTCTAACAAAGGGTGCTTAGAGCCTCCGTATCCGAACAGTCAAGCCGTAAAAGCGTGAATCTGCGACTCCGATTCGCCACCACAGCCATGCTAACCAGTCTATCTCGGTCCGAGCCAGGCAAAACGTCTCCGTGCTTACAGGTGTCCTAGGCCAACGATTAATTGGGGAATTGGTTTGCTGAGCCTGGATACCGAAATTACACAGGCTTTTCCCAGCATGCAGGCACGAAAGCGGCATCCTCGATCTCGAACGTTCGCGTCTAGCCGAGCCGGATGAGGTCATTGATCCGATGTCGATGTCCGGTGCGAAGAGGTCATTTGAATCCCGAGGCAAGCCAGAACTAAAACTTAGTATCTCCTTGTGAAATCCTGCCGAACAGAGTTTGTGTTGGAATTGTGTTCGCCTGATATTCATCTGGTGGCTCCCTCGTTCTCTCCACCAGCTTTCTCTTCTCTGGGTGTATTCATCACAATGTTTATGATACCGCGATACTTCAGCTACCCCAGCATCTGGCATGGCGATGTCGCGTATGTCAGAGTTCCGCTGCCTGTATACGACCCTCGAGGCGGTCGAAAAGAAGAACCGCGTGCGAGAGCAACATGGCTCTCTGCGCTCTTTGCAGATTTTGGCGACGTCGATCTGTCGTTAGGAGAATTCGAACTTGATGAAAAGAAGGAGGATATTAAAGAACTTGAAGACTTTGAGGAGTCGGATACAACCAGGCTTGTGACGCATGAAGAAAAGGGGGACGAGCCAGAATGGGTCACCGGATTTCGACTGTTTACATTGATGACGGCGACGAGCATCGTCATGTTTTTAGCGCTTCTTGACAGCTCCATCATCGGAACGGTATGTGGAGTTGAGACTCCTGGTTCCAGGAGATTAAACTGATGAGCCTGCAAACGACAGGCAACACCTGTCATAACAGCGCAGTTCCATTCCCTTGCAGATATGGGGTGGTACGAATCTGCTTATCAACTTGCCAGGTGAGTTCCAGGTCGGCGCCTCATCGGCATAGCAAACCATTCCCGAAGCTTGTGCTAACCAGTCTCAAGTGCGGTGATGCAGCCTTTGACCGGTCAAATGTATGCATCGATGAATAAAAAGGTAGGAGAGAACCAGGTCCACATGGAGAATTAAGAAATCTGACCAGCGGCCTTGTCATAGTGGGTATATATGTTCTTCTTCGGAATATTCGAAATCGGCTCTCTAGTGTGTGCTGTCTCAAGGAACTCAATAACTCTAATCATCGGGCGTGTAATCGCTGGAGCGGGTGTATCTGGGCTCCAAAACGGTAGCTTGACAATTGTTGCCTGCTCAACACCTCCTCACATGCGAGGCTGTGAGTAGACCCCTGACCAGGCGTTTTGGATGCTAGGGCTTGCTGACAATAATCATGATCCAGCTTTGAATGGTGCTTTAGTAGGACGTAAGTTGCCTCGTGGATTGCATGTGTCACTC
Source organism: Diaporthe sp. PMI_573 (assembly GCA_021399435.1). Taxonomy (NCBI): domain Eukaryota; kingdom Fungi; phylum Ascomycota; class Sordariomycetes; order Diaporthales; family Diaporthaceae; genus Diaporthe; species Diaporthe sp. PMI_573. The sequence goes on along the minus strand of JAJTUP010000002.1, from coordinate 2,844,374 downwards.
ACTCAGCTGCGGAATTCGATGCTTGTAACATAGGCATGCTGACATGCCGTAGTCAGCCAATTCGGAACCGTGCTGGGGCCCCTCCTCGGAGGCATCTTCACGAGTCTCGTTACTTGGCGATGGTGTAAGTATCGATGATACCCCCATGTTCATACTCAGCTTAAAGTTTGATGTTAAATTTTGACTCTCGATTGCAGGCTTCTACATTAATCTTCCATTGGGCGTACCAGTCGTCGCAATCCTAATATTCATGCGTCTGCCAGATCCCGATGGCACAGACGGGGGTGGTCTCCAAGGATTGATGAACTCCGCAAGATTCTTAGCCCGGACAGTCGACTATTTAGGACTGCTCCTGATTGCCGGATTCGCACTTATGCTCCTGCTTCCACTTCAATGGGGCGGCAACTCTTACGAGTGGAACAGTTCCGTCATCATTGGAATGCTGTGCGGCGCCGTCGTCTGTCTAGGCATTTTCATCGGATGGGAACGCTACATGGGCGTCCGCGCCATGATCCCATTCCACATTATCGGCCAGCGAGTTGTGTATTGCAGCTGCATATTCTTCGCATCTATACTTGCTTCCATCGTGTTGCGAACATTCTATCTGCCGATATTCTTTCAGTCGATCCAAGGTGATTCGGCTCTAATGAGTGGTGTGAAAATGCTTCCGAGTATTGTGGCGCAAATTACTGCCACGATGGCATCGGGTGTGCTAGGTATGTGCAAGGTTGCCTCAAATCTGGCCAGAAAATGACAGGTCGGCGGTGCTGACAAGATTCAGTGGATAGGTTGGGTTACTACATGCCCTTCGCCATTGCGAGCCTTGTTTTCTCGGCCGTGGGCACAGGTCTCGTTTCCACTTTCAGGGTAGACACGTCGACAGATCGATGGGTTGGATATCAGATCTTACTCGGATTCGGCACTGGGCTGGGAGTACAAATGGTGAGCACTACCTGGGCTTCGGAGTGTCGTTCGTTTGGCGCGCAAAGACTGACAAGGGCAACGATGCCATGACAGCCCATCCTCGCTATACAAAATACTCTTGGATCTGAGGACTTGTCTGTTGGCATGTCCACCCTCATCTTCGCCCAAAACATCATAGCCTCTGTGTTGAACTCAGTGGCAAGTACAGTCTTTAACAGTGGCTTGCGGACCCAAATTCACCGTTATGCTCCTTCTGTCGACCCAGAAATGGTCATTGAGGCAGGAGCTACCAGAATAAGAGAAGTGGTGTCGGGGAGTGACCTCAGAAACGTATTGATGGGGTACGTCATAGCCGTCGACCAGGTTTATTACATTACATTGGCATCTTTCGGAATCTGCCTGGTGGTGGTCTGGGGATTGGGATGGAGAGATGTCCGGAACAACCCTCGAGGAAGTCGAATGTCATTCGTCATAGCATAAGACTCGCTACATTGCATTCAATTTTGAATGATATTGTGTATGATGATAATCGAGTTCATGTTGGTAACAAGGAGGAAATTCGAGTCTCGAGACTGGCTCGTCCTTGCATATACTGCACTATCGTCTTTGCTCGCGAGATGTCTTCTTTCTCAACAAGGCGACCCACAGAGTATGGCCAGGCAGCCGACTCAGAAATCCCAGGGGCTGCTGGTCAAACGAAGGATAGAATGTTCTCTCTCTCACACTCTCACACACTCACACACACACAAAAGGGGAAAACAAATATCTAGCTACAATGCAAGTACGCATCACAATGTTGGCATACCGATACTGGGTTGGTGAGTATACATCGCCGTGGCCTTACACAGATTACATCTCCTCAGGGTTGCTCCAAGATCAATATGCGAAGAGAAAAGGTGCATTGTAAGACATGAGTGTTTCACTGGGTTTCGTCACTTGAAAGCTACTAATCAAGCATGTTCTTTAACTACACTCATCTTTGCTTAATTTCAAGGCACTGGAAAATGCGGACCTGTAGCTATAGCCTGGCTGAGACCCTGAAGATGACTTGGCATGTTGCATAATAAAGTATGAATTTCCTCGGGCTGGCCATGAGTTGTTCAAAAATTTGTCATCTGGTTACATGCCTTTTATCATCTCTCTGACGGCTTCTTCAACCTCCCCTTTGATAATCTTGTGTGTAGCGTTGACCGGGAACTCTTTCAGACCAACATGTGCAAGCGATGCCACGCCATAGAGCATGTATTCTTTCCCTAAACACCGTTTGACGTGCTGTACGATGTCATCCGCGGTTATTTCCTCAAGACTACGGACTACCGCGAACGGTTCGTACCCATGCAGTGGGCTTGAGACGGCGATGACGCTGGCCTGTTGTCGATCGTATTAGGCTTGTTCATCATCTGCTCTTCAGGCCAATAAGACGTGATTCTAAGCTCACCTGTGCGCCCGTAAGCTTCTCGATGCAGCTTTCTACCACCGCGGGCATGATTGCAAATCCACCTCGATTTATTGCGTGCTTGCTTCTGCCCAAAATATAAACCAGTCCATCTTGATCAATGAGGGCTATGTCACCCGTTTTCATCCACCGCCGATTTTGCCTATCCTGGCAAAACACCTCGTTGTCATTCTTCTTGCCTCCTAAATACCCTTGAATAAGGCTCGTAGAACAGACCAACAGCTCCCCAGGCTGTCCTCGCCGCGCCGCTGCGCCTCTCCTTGAATTCCAAACCACAACACGCACACCCCGTGCCACGACACCTACTGGGCTTATGGTGCCGGCGAAGAAGGGAATTTTGTTGACCGGTTTGTTATGGAATGGCCAGATGAATGATCCTGCGCCTTCACTCATGCCATGATTCACCACGACTTGAGCCCGTGGAAACAAGGCTGCACATTTCTCAAGGACTTCCTTGGTGACGGCATCGCCTCCTATCTGGATCGTTTGCACGTGATCCCAGTCTCCCATCTTCGCTCCCCGTGACAAGAGTTCATGCCCAATCGTATGCACCAATGCTGGCGAGAGGGCCACAAAGGTGACTTTTTGGTGCAATATAGCGTCAACTGTGTGGCCGAGCGAGAAGCTTGACCCGGTTGGCAGGACGAGGGCCCCACCAGCTTGCCAAGTGAGCAGTGCATGGAGCAATCCGATGGCCCTCGAGTTATGGGCCTGCTGCAAGACACGGGCACAGTTATCTTTGTTAATAAGCCATGCTTGTGACTCGAGTGCGTGCGTCTGTGATGCCACGCTCAAAGGGCATCCCTTTGGGCGTCCAGCTGATGTGCCGGACGTGAACATGATGGAGCTGATACGGTCCGCGTCGTCGCATCTTGCTGAATTTAGGATATTATCACATTCCGAGATATCGCTTGTTGTCCCATGGTCCATGACCTCGCTGAATGGTTTCCACCGCTTGCGCATGTTCTTTTTATCATCCTGCTCGAGAAAGATGCCGTGCTCGATGACGATCCCTGATTGATTGGCAGCACGCTCAACTGCATCGATGTGACTGGTGCGTGGTACAACCACCACTTTTGGCTTCAAGATTTCCAAATAGCACTGGAGCTCGTTGTACTTTTCGGGCTCAAGCACGGCGGGATCGATGGGTGAGTGCGCCAGTCTCGCAATGACACCTGCCCACAACAGCAACGCGTATTCACCACCATTTTCGACCATGCAAAGCAGTTTTGCTCCCGGTTGGATCTTAAGGTCGATCAGCCCCTTCGCAAATCTCAGCCCTGCAACATGGAGTTGTGTGTACGTCAATTTAAGACAATCTGCCTCGCCATCGTGCTGGATATTACCATCCTTGTCTGCGTCGAAGTCGGCATCGAAACATTTGTATCTCTCCAAGTAATTTCGAGACTGGTGCATAAATATAGCGGCTGGCTTGTGCGGGTTATTTAACAGGCCACGCTCAATGTGTTTGAAGACGGAAGGTTGACGATTGACTAGGAGACCGCCGTCTATATCTGCGAGCTGATCGCGAACCCTCTTTGCTGGTTGTAGTGTATTGAGGATTTCCATCATGCCAGGGGAAATGTCTAAGTTGTGAGAAGTCCACAGAACTTCACACTGCGAAAATGTATTTTTTGAAGTGTGTGATGCGCGTGCTCTGCGATTCGATTTTGACGCTTCTCCCAGTGCTAGTAGTCTTTCCTCGAGAGGATGTACATCAAATTTTGCTGGCAATAACAGTACCTCGAATCATGAAGAGATGCCATTACACTGGCAAAAGTGTATATCCAACTTTCAGTGACTTGAGATGAGAGGGTGACTCGCAATTTGGCGGTTCATTTCAACTCAAAACAATTTCAATTCGCGATACTCCGAAGGAACATATTTGAGTGTATATACGAGGTCATTCGGACCAAAACACTGGGACAGTGTCGGTTTCCTTGGCAAAGTACCGCTGTCCGATGGCGTGCGGCCGGGCCTCTTGAAACCAGCGCCACCATTCTAAGCAACCAGCTTCTAGTTCAACTGACAAGACGACTTTGTCCGAAACCCGCTTCCTCCTGTTTCTTGCGAGACTGATGTCATCCCGAAAATGGGTCGGTGCCTTAATTACAGTTTTCAGCTTGAGCTAACCATACCTGTTTTGGATGAAGTCCCATTAACAATTGCAGGGCTAAAGTATACGTACGAGGCAATCCTAGCAGGATATTACCCAAAACGTCACTGAGTACTATGGTATGCTGTTACGCCCGGGGGAGCCATATAGAGATATTAAACAAAAATAGAGGTATATACAATAGCACAACAGTGCCTAAGACTAGCCATTTTCTGATTTTCGCTGCTTCCCCTTCACTGAGCACTAAGAGCTAGTTCGCCCCCTGCCCCCTTCAGCGCGCGACATTATTGAAAAGTCACTGTACCCCCTGCCGAAGGTTTTTCCGTTAACGCAGTTTTTTCCGGAGGGTGCCCACTAAACCTCCCGGGAGGTCTTAGACGGTATGGCAAATGCACACATACTGCGAACAGAGACTCGCCCATAGGCTTGAGTGCGAAGCAAATTGAGGTCTATTAGGGTTTGAGCTTTGAGGGACTTGACCAACCACAAGGCCCAATTGCCCCTAACCACTGGATTCCAACTTAGTAGAGGAATTCAATCGGCCGTAGTCCATGCAATAGAACAAATAAACCCGTTCGACCAGCCTACCTAAGAGCCTTGAACAGATTTACTAAGAGTGGATGCTACTGCACGTCTAATTTTGAGAGTCCATTCATGTGATCCCAACTGAAAGGGGTGTAGTCACAAGCTCATATGTGATCAATTTCTGCAATCGGATTTTGCCGAAACGAATCGTCAGGATGCCTTTCATAGGCTAGGCAAAGATCCTGGAGGCTGCTAAGAAGTAGTGTGAACCAAACACAACCTCCACTAGGCACTTTAGTCATTATTTCAGACAGGTTGTTGTTGTGTTTGATCTACAACTCTACTGCTGACAAGTCTAATTACCTGGATACATGGATACCTGAATAGAGTTCTTTTTCTTTTTCTTCAAAAAAGAAAAGAAAAGAAAAGAAAAGAACAATTAGAACATATCAACAAAGTAATTTTTGAAGCCCGGGAACGCCTACAATCCGCAAGGATCGGTGTGGTCTCTAACCATGCATAACTTGAACTTATAGTGAGAATGATTGATTACCTTCTATAAACGCTGGAGTTGACGATTGGGTAAGTAATAAGAGATATCTAGCCGAAAGAACGATCCAATTGTAAATTGAGACATAAACAGAGACCATGTAAAGAATGAAGCAAAGAACAAGCTGAAACAATGAAACAGGCCAGATACTCGGGACTAGCTATAGTTCTCCACCAGCCAACCGCGCAAATCACCGATAGTTGGATACTCCAAAAACAGCCCACCACTGACGTTCACTCCAAGATCATCGCGGAACTTCTCGGCAATGACGAGACTCATCAAACTGTCGACACCCAAGCTGGCAAAGCTCGCCTCGTCGACAAGATCTGCCTCGTCAATCGCCGTCTCGTCAGCGATGAGTCGCATAGCCTTGTCAGCGACACCCTCGCCGGCGTCGGCATCGGCAGCGGCAGCAACGGGAGCCGGGAGTTTCTTTGTCACTAACTCTGTGGGGGTTGGAGGCTCGGATGCTTCACTCTTCTCGGCACTCGGTGTCCACATTGGCTCTATTGGGGTAGATGCACCCGAAGATGTGCTAGGAGCCAGCTGGGCTGGGCGGTGCGCGGGCTTGGGCTTCACAGGCTCTGCCGTTGGCTTAGACGTAGGAGCTGCCGGTAGGGACTTTGATGGCGCCGACGCTTTGGATGAGCTGTTAGCCTGCCCAGCGTCAGGAGGCGAGAAGAAACGGTTGAGCAGGATGCGTGGGTATTTCCGGAAAGTGATTCCTCCGACCATGCCCACAATGGAATTATTCTTCATGATGTACACATCGCCCATGAAGACAGTCGGATCCTCCGCAGTAGGCATCATCTTTACGTAGGACCGATATTTCTCACCAGCCTCGAGTTTGGTAGCAAATCGCATAGACTTCCATCCCGGGGTCACACAGAAGTTGCCTTGGGTGTCCATAGCATCAGAGCAATTCATGATAAACCCAGCCAGATGAGCGACGCTGTCGATGTACTGTGGTGGTATCGTCCATGAACCGGCCTTCTCGTGGGAAAGGGTAACTTCAGCAAATGCCTCGAGCCCGTTGAGAACGACAGACTGCATGCCACGGTATTTGGAAGCATAGTCGACTAGATTGTTAGCAAATAGGCGATAAGCCATATTGTGCGAGAAACGGGTTGCCTCCCCTCGGACAGACATCTGTTCCAAGGCTTCGATCCTGCTCTGGATCAGGTGTGCCATGGGGGTCCAAGAATCAAGCCAAGCTTTAGCATCGCCGAAATACAGCTCAGCGCTTGCGAATGGCTCCTCAATTTCCCCCGAAGGCGTGATATTGTACCATTTGAGGTGTGCGACGCCCGAGTCAATGTCGGAGATCTCAGCGGAGACGCGGAACAATTGTGGTGTCTTGATGTACTTCTGGGACACGAGGCCCTTGAGAACATTCAGATTGCGCATATCCATATCAACCTTTGATGAATCAGGCCTGATCTTCTTGTAGAGATACTCGCCAAGAGTGTATGCAAGATCGGCGTGGATGGACTGTTTTTGTTAGTCGGTTAGTCTCTGGTTTCCGAGCCCTGGAGGCAACATGCAAAAACGTACCGAAGTCACAACACCACACCCATTCATACTATGTCCGTGAGCAGCATCGAAGAAGTCCTTCTGCATCAAGTCTGACTGCATCACAACCTTTCCAGAATCGGCGTAAATGCTCTCCTCCAGGATCTGGTGGACAGAAGATGACCTGAGACTCGAATTGGGCAGCGGAGAATTGGATGGCTGGCTCTGATCCTTGTCCTGACCCACGTAGAATGTGTTGCCCTTGGTAAGACACCAGTCTCCCTTGTACTGCATCCAGTAGTTCTTGTCATTCCACGCGTAGGTAGGCAAGTCCAGTAGACGGAGTCTCTTCTCGAACGGTCCATGGAACTCGTTCCAGTTGAAATCAACTCCGGCTGAGTGCAACGTTGACAACGTTTCGGCAAGAGTTACCCAATTGTCTTGACCCCTTCGCAGGGAGGCTACTGCGACAGCAGTGGATGGAATGTTTGCTTTCACGAAACCCATGCACACAGGGTGCGGACCTATCTCGATCCATGCCATCGAGTCCTCAATCAAACCCTGCTCCTGGGCAGTGCTGAGGGCTCCAACAAAGTCGACGGTCTCTCGAGTTGCGCGCCGGACATAGTTGGCATTGAGAGTCTTGCTATCGCAAACAACCTTGGAGAGAAGAGATGAGACAAACGGAATTTGGGGCTCCCTAAAATCGACAGCCGTCTTTGCTATCGCCTCGAATTCCTCGAGAATCGCATCTGTCTGTGCCGAGTGGAATGCGAAAGCAACCTCAAGGACCTGGCATCGATAGCTAGCATCCTTGAGAACCTGCTCTAGCGACTCAATCTCCTCGGACGGTCCACTGAGCACAATCTGCTTTGGTCCATTGATGCAAGCGACCTCGTAGGGAGCATCACCAGCGCTCTTCTTGATCTCGTCAAGCGTGGCCGAGACGGCCATCATTTTGTGACTGCCGATGCAGCACTTCTTCTCGAGGAGTTGGGCCCTCTTTCCAACCAGGTAAAGAGCATCGCTCGCTGAAAGAACCCCAGCAACGTGCATGGCCGCGTACTCTCCTAGACTATGTCCAATTACCACGCTAGGCTGGATTCCCAGCAGGTTCCAATACCTGGCAAGTGCTATCTCGATGCTCACCAAAGCAAGCTGCGTCACGACGGGGCTGTGAGCGTGATCTTGTGGGAAGCTTCCGTCGACTGCTGGTATGAAAGATGGGAATCCTTGTGACTGCGCAAGAGAGTTGAGATTCTGAATCTGAAACCGGTAAAACGGCGAGTCGTGATAAAGCTCTAAGTTCATTGATTGGTAACACGCGCCCTGGCCGGTGAAAGCAAAGGCGATCTGACTCGAACCAGGCGCCGGGATTGGTTTCTGTGAGTCAACGGCGGCCAGCTTCGAATCGAGATGTTTCCTGACCGCCGCTATGTCTGTGGCACAGATCGTGACACGATAGTTATGATGGTGCCGGCGAGCTGTTGTGGTGTATGAAAGACTCTCCAGTGAAGTATCAGGGTGAGCATCGAGGTACGCGATGAGCCTCTTCAGATTTCCCTCGAGCGACTTCTTGCTCTTGGCAGAGACTGTCACAACCTGAGAGGTACGAGGATCCTTGACTTCCGGCTCTGGCCTGACTGGAGGTTCTTCGATGACGATGGAAGTGTTGCCACCAGCGGCGCTGAAGTTGTTGACAACAGCTATCCTCTTCTTGCCAGGAACACGGGGCCATAGGGTCTGCTCGAAGGGTATATGGACATTACGCTTGGCAATGTCCTTTGGAAATTTGGGCGTCAGGTTGTTCTTGATGCCAACATGGCGAGGAATGAACTCCTTCTGGAACATAAGCAATACCTTGAGCAAAGCCGTGATTCCAGCTGCCGATTCGGAGTGGCCAACATTAGATTTGACGGCTCCGATGTAGAGTGGTTGCTTGGGGCTTCGGCGCCGGGTGCCGCCACCCATGGGAGCGAAGACGTCCGTGACAGATTTGATCTCTTCCATATCGCCAGCTTGAGTTCCAGTGCCATGCATTTCAACAAAGCCAACATCGAGAGGATCTACGCCGGCTCGGTTCATCACTGCCCGGGTCAACTCTGACTGTGCCTCAGCTAGTGGATGGGTGATAGAAATGGCCTCCGCAGAGTGATTAGTAGCAGCAGACAAGATGACACCTAGGATATTGTCATTATCGGCCTCAGCATCCTCAAGCCTCTTCATAACAATAGACCCGACAGCATCGGCTCTGCAGTAGCCGTCGGCCTCAGAGTCCCAAGTTTTGCAAGCATTAGGCCCGGTTGTGAGGAAGTGGCCTTGACCAAGGCCGGCGAAACCGTCACAGTTGGTCAAGACGTTGACCCCGCCGGCCACAACCGTGTCGCAGTCACCAGCCCAGAGAGATGTGCAAGCAGCCTATTCCATGTACAGTCAGTTTCCGTTCGTGTAGATAAGTGCTGCGCGGTGACAATGAAACGTACCTGAATTGTTGCCAAGCTTGAAGAACAGGCAGTATCAATGCTGAAGCTAGGTCCCCAGAAGTTGAAGAAATAGTTGATACGGCCAGGAACAAATGCTCGACATCCCCCCGGAATATAGTAGGTAGAGACTTCCTGGCCCTGATTGACTTCTCGGTAATCATCTGCCGCCTGGCCGTAAAATGTTCCCACACGGTGTATGTGTGTTGAGGCAGTGCGGTTGGGGACATACCCAGCTCGCTCGAGGGCCTCGTATGCAGTAACCAGGGCGAGTCGCCCTTGTGGATCAGTTTGCGTGGCTTCTTTTGGCGAAATATTAAAAAAGGGAGCATCAAACAGGCCGGGCTCGTCAATAAAGCAGCCATATTCTGTCGGACTCTTATTCAACGATTTGCCTGTGGGATCAAAGTGAGTTGCAAGGTCGAATCGGTCGGCTGGGATTTTCCGATGCACATCCAGACCCTGTTCCAGGAGCTCCCAGAACTTCTCGGTATCAGTAGCCCCACCAGGCAGTCGGCATGACATACCCACGATGGCGATCTTGGACTGTGCGGGGCCCCGTGGGCCTCTGGGTTCTGCATCTGGACTTCTAGAAGCCCAGTCGTTCAAGTTCCGAGGCGTCGTCTCCAGATTCGGTACCCCATTCAGCGCGACCAAGAGGTCCTTGGTTGCTTGCGATTTGCCAAAGACCGAGACCTGAATGGCGGGCTCAGCCGTCGCAATGATTTTCTCGACGACACTATCGACGACGACATCCCACTGGATAGCCTGAGTGAGCAACTCCGCCACTATTGCCTCGAATAGTCCTCCTGCGGTGTCAACTCTGTATGGCTTTCCAGTAGAAGTTGAGAGAACAGGCACGCGAGGCATAAGCTGAGAGTCCAGGAGCTCCATGTGCGTAGTGCGGACCACGGCCCGCACATTGCTTTGGCCATATACATGTCCTGCATGGCAAAGGCCTCCATATACTGGCAAGTTTACGAATTTCCTATCCCGAAAGAAGTCGTGATCGCGGAACAAGACCTTGAGCCTCGAAGGTGGACCGCTAATGGTAACCGATGCTTTGCTCAGGGCACTAACAAAGATCTTGCCGGATTCGGGAATGTTCTGTATAAATAGTCAGCTTTTTCTTTCATCAAAGCGTCAAAAGGTGACGAAGAACACTGACCTCCTTCTCGCGATGAGCTTCAAGCTCTCTTTGAACATCATCGGGTGAAATACCAGGTATGACAGCAGCCCACGTGTCTGGTGAGGCCCCAGAAAGATCGCGGGGCTCGAGGTTCTCTGAAACTTCATCCACGTGGACGCCAAGCCGGAAGGCGATCCTGACGACTTCTGCAGCGACCGAAGGGAGTTCCGCTAGAGTGGGAGCAAGTGAAACCGCCGCAGTGGCTAGAAGCCCTGTGCCCAGGCCAGTGAGGTTGGCGTTGGCAGGGTCTATAGTAAACTCATTTGGGTGTTCCTCAAAGTAGCTGCATGCATTTCAGCAATAGCTCTATGGAGAGCTTCACAAAAGCAAGCAAGAAAATGGCCACATACCCTATGAGAATTGAAAGCTGAAGAACGCAGAGAAGGACTCCCTCAACTGACCCGCAGAGTGGGCCTTGGCGAAGCTGAGGGTGATCGGCGAGATTAAATACACTTTCGAAAGGAGGGAATAAGGCTCTCTGGGAAGAAGAGAGCAGCCGCAACTCGTCTCTGACGGCAGAAGTTGCATCATCAATAAATCGTGCTAAGAGAGGATGGCCTCTATCCTTGCTCCGAGTCGTAAGTCCACGGTACAGGTCCTGTAGATCTTCATTAGGAAATTGGTTGTCGAAGTAGAGGAGCTTCATATTGAAAAGTGGATAAGTGAACCAAGTCAGAGAGGTCTGTCTGGTAGTGATCTGTCTGATATCGCGGGGCGAGGCTTGGACAGAGTTCTCTAGGAGACTTGGTTTACTGGCATGGAGAGAGGGCCGACTAGATGCGTTGGCAGATGGAAGGACGCCTACAAAACCATTGTACTGGTCATCAAGTCTGAGGTAGTTTATGTTATATCGTGGAGCAACAACCAGAGCACACGTTGCGATTGCCGCGGTAATGTGAAACCAGGCACCAAAATGGCCGATCTTCCTGTCTTCGGGAATTCTGACTGCAATTCCAGTGGTCTCGGCACGGCCCTATTGATTGATCATAAGCAGTAAATACCGGGAACTATGGTCCGGTACGGGAGCATAGTAACGCCGTACTGAAATCGGATTGCGAAGAACCCGCTCACCGAAGCGTCCGGGCACCCGGCCCCACATGCCCAAACCAGAGATGCAGGGCGCCGGTGTCTGGGCGAGACTTATTCCCTGTGGCTTTGAACAGACACTGCAATCATCAATTGAGTAGACCTACGGCTGGTGAGTGGTTATGGGATGGTTTAGGATTCCTCTTTACAAAGTTGGGCGCAATTTGGTATCGAGTTTGTTTGCTCGCTACCCGCTACGAGAACCAAGCAAATGGATTGTAGCCGCCGGCGCACCAGCGGATAACAAGCTGCAACTAGGACAGGAGAGTCATCTAGACCAGATGGGGAACAGCGAGACTGAGGTCCCATATTGAAAGCCACATTAGAGTATATGATAATATCTGGCGATACCGTGGTGACGGATCTCATGGGCAAACAAGTAAGTTTGCCTTCGAGAGAACATCTCACTAAATGGGAAAGCTTGGCATAATCATGTCCAATGGAAATATCACGACCTTGGCAGATGACCTGGCAGAAGATTGGCCATGCAGCTGACAATTACCTGAGAATCTGTCATCTTGGAGGACGCATTCGATTCGCGCTTGCCGTATCATTCCTCCATGCTCCCCTACTTGCTAGGACCAGGAGGCCATAATAGTAGTTCGCCGCCAGCTCAAACAACTAGGTATATTGCAACGAAAGGGCGCTATATGTTCATAGCGTAGTGACTATCAGCGCCGGGGACCAAGATATGCGTCCCAGTGAGAAGAACTGGGATGTCACAGCCAACAGAAGTAGGACATAAACGAGCACAATCCCGGCCCTTGATGTCAAAGCAGATGAAATGTGAACTGTGCCTGCTGTTCAACCGAACGAGAAGACTCATCAGCCATATCGATCGTAAGATCTAAACTTAACCTGGACTTCAGATGAGTGAATATTATGACAAGGCCTCTATCAAACACAAGAAGGTCGGAATGTTATACTGAGGCGCCGCGTGCTAGGCCCTCTGCCCCGCGTGATAGTGATTGTAGGGAGAGGAGGCATCGACAAGTGGAGGAAATGATTTTCCGTACCAGGTTCTATCACTTTCTACCAATTTAGCTATTGGCTTACATGCATGATTTCGGGGGTCGTTTGCCACGCTATAGTGCACACATTCATTGAAGGCCATGCCTTGCGCGGTGGCGCCGCATCAAAGTCTTCGCCCCTAATAACAGATTTTGGTACCCTGTGTAATGTATGAGTGTGCTATCCTCCCTGGAGAGCTATTCCCTGTTCAGCCTCGTGGCGACGTGCGGTCTTGAGCATCCCAGGTTTCTTGCGGTGGCGCTTCACGTTGTGGAGAACACCCATCGGCCCCCGAGCCGCCCCAGTAGACCTGTACAGATGCTGAGACCCACGAGATCTGCAGAGCTCCCGTTGGTGTGCACGCATTGACAAAGCGATGCTGCACACATGCCACAGTCTCTTCCGAAACTACCGCCCATCATCCTCGACTGGACAAGGCTAGAGGCGCAACTCGGACTGGTCTGGGCTCGTTCGGGTGGTTCTTGGCCAATGAATTTGGTGAAATTACCAAAACTCGGAATTCGGTCGTGGAGTGGCGTGAAGCGATACCCGTTCACGTCTGTCATGTACCAGTGCTAATGTTTGCGCTTCGCAACGTATGCACATGTTTGTAACCTCGGGTTAAGTGCTCATGCAGAGCTACGTCGATCATAGCACAATGTCCGAAAACCACGGAAGTCCATCGTGATGGTTCCAACATAAATACAGGCCATCTTCGCTCCACTTGCATCGTCAATGTGTTACTCATAACAGCCCAAACATCCATAACCACACATCTATACAACTTCAATTTGCTAAGACCAACATTAGGTCTCCTCACTGTGCCTACTTTCCTCAAATCGACGTCTAAACCGCACTGCCACCCAGCCCAAGCTTCATTATGGCCAAAATGGGAGAAGGCGGCTACCGCCAAATCAACAAATCCCTCAATATCTGCGCCTTCGAGGACTACCTCACCAGCCAGATGTCCAATCTTCCATACATCCCAGACGTCGAGCAAATAAGTCCTCGCGTTATAAGGGTGCTCGGCCAAAACCCAGGAAAGGTAAGAGACATTGCCTACTATATCTATCGGCCTAATGAGTGGCGCTTGAGCACAGCTAACAACAATGGCAGTTCACGCTTCAAGGAACCAATACATATATCATAGGTACAGGGCGTGAGAGGTTAATAGTCGATACAAGCCAGGGTATTCAAGGATGGGCTGATTTGATCGAGAGCACTCTGTCCGAGATGGGATTTACTTTATCACATGTGCTCCTGACACATTGGCACGGAGACCACAGCCTCGGAGTCCCACAATTAATTGCGCTCTACCCAGACCTGGTGGGCAGAATCTACAAACACTCTCCCGACCGGGATCAACAGCCCATTGTCGACGGTCAGATATTCCGTGTTGACGGCGCAACGGTGCGCGCCGTGCACACTCCAGGCCACTCCCATGACCACATGTGCTTTATAGTGGAGGAGGACAACGCCATGCTGACAGGTGACAACATCTTGGGTCACGGGAGCACCGCCGTTGAAGAGATGAGCACGTATATGAAGACACTGAGGAAGATGCAGGCTTATGACTGCCAGCTTGGGTATCCTGCACACGGAACGGTGATCAAGGACTTGCGGACAAAGATTACGGGCGAACTTGCGCAGAAGATCCGAAGGGAACGACAAGTCCTGCGTGCCCTGGATCAGGCTAAGAAAAGGGACAGGATGGCTGGAAAGGACAAGCCTCAGGGTCTCACTGTATCCGAGCTTGTCAGTGCCATCCACGGCCATGGTCTGGATGAGGAGGTCAGGAAATTGGCAGTGGAGCCCTTTATCGACGAGGTACTTCGCAAGCTTGCGGAAGATGGGGCGGTGGCTTTCAGGTTGAGGGGAGGAAAGAAGAAGTGGTCAACTTTGTGAAGAAATTTGATTGTATTTTGGTGGAGTTGGGGCTATTCATACCAACATTGCACTTCCTATTTGAGACATTTCAAAAAGCTTGATTTTATATGAGCCTGTGTGAGAACAGAGACTGTCTTACTAAAACCTTGAGAGGAGTGATTTCTGCTTGAAATGTGAACCAAGTAGGGTTTGATGCAAATCAAACTCTGTCTGTTTTGAGAATTTACAATGGGAATAGTCGTGAAGCCTTCAATTTACGCAGGCAATCTTGTATACTTGTATTCAACCGGAATCCTTCTCTATCTTTTTGTTCCTTCTCTCGTGTGACCATGAATGATGATCTTGTACGCATGTTTGAGCTTTCTATACATGAAACATGTGTAAATGCGCTCTTTCTTAGCATAGCACAAAATTACTGATCCCGTAATCAATCATCCCGAAGAGCTTCCTATGATCGTGCAGCTGGATTGCTAATACCAAGGGGAAATCTCTTCGAGGCCAGCATGAGCGGTGTAAGAGGTCGGTGGTGGTTCACACGGCTTGATCCAAGGTAGGAAAACATAATCTATAATGCTATATTACACGAATAATCAAATGTTCCATTGCCATGGCTTCTAGCCTCGTGCATAGATTCTGCGAACGTATCGGGTGGACGGAGAATGGAATATGTCCAGCGTAGCTGAACAAAATCAGCACAGGGCATGATCTCATTTGCGCACAAACCAACATCACAGTCCCTGATGTGGTGTACGCACCGAAGGTCGGCTCAGCAGACCTAGATAGGTTTCATGGTCCGCCACGAATGATTGATTGCCATGTCAAACGCCTTATACCAGCAAAGCCGTTTTCAGTGCTCCTTTCGGTATCCGAAAAAGCCAAATTGTTTGCTGATAGATACTTGATACAATCAACTTTTGTGGCGCCGCCTGCTCATCAGCGAGTTCTGATACAAAATGTACGCATATGCATGCATCCCAGCTGGACCTAGCATTTTGAGCAAGTTTAGGTCTGTGCTATCTCTCAATGCCGGATCCGATGAGTTCCAGCGGAGTAATGTATCGCATTGCCACATACCGGTCGATTGAACACAACTCCGTGTGTGATCAATCAAGTCGAGCCCAAGGTGCGATGATTCTGAGAAGACGACTGTTTATCTTCGATAAGTATATATAGCTTGTCGCAGTAGATTGAGTACTTTGCTTTCTAGACCATATGTCAATGATCGTCCTTATAATTTCACATACTACCGGGAGTCCGTACACAAAATGGCCGTTGACAGCAGCCCTTCAATCTCTGTCCATATAACAATTACAATTGACCCATCCAACAATGAAGCCTTTTTGGAAGCTTTGAGGCCGACTTTCGAGGCAGCAACAAAAGAGCCTTTGAATACCTCTATGGAGGTTTTCCAAGATGCAAATACACCTGGTGTCTTCCGAATACTAGAGAATTGGAATGCAAGCATTGAATACATGATGAAAGTGAGAAGACTCCATTAATGCGGAGAGTTCACCATGGGCCCCAACTTTTCTGACGCGGATGAACAGGTTCAAAGGAGCAAGGATTACTACAAACCATATTTTGCGGCTACTGAGCCCATGTATTTGAAACCGCTCGAAGCAACAGTCTACAACCGTTTCCCAGGAAAGCAATGGAAGAGCAGCAAGGAGAATCGATACTAGACTGCTGGCTGTACATGCTACAAATAAATTATCCCGTAGCATACCACACCGTCAAGGTCACTTGCGTGCTGTCCTTGAGACCCTATTACTTCAAATTCTGTGACGCTACTTCCGAGCTATGAACCTGACTGCATGAGTATTGCTGTATCAAAGCCTGTCATCACTAGGTCCGAGGGCAATTGAATTCAATGTAGCATTTTTTGGGTGAACTCGACCGGAACAACCTATACAACACACCAGCCAATTCCTCCGTGTTGCGAGGATTCGTGTACGGGAATTTCGTGGATGACTTGCCACCCACTACATGGGTGAGACTCCATATGCACTGGTATTCATCTAAGTAGTGTCGATGGCATGCCCAAGAAGGCACGGCGATTAATGTGATTTGACGGCGTTGGCAAAACGACGCGTTCCTCATCTTGAGTCGTACTCGCCGCCTTTCAACGATGAAATTTGGTGTTTTACGTAACTATATCTTTGTTTTTCATGGAAATAAGGCCAATGCGAAGAGCTTTTTCAGAGAAGTGGCTATTTCCACAAGTGTCTCGGATTTGCGGACATTAGGTTCCACAGCGGAGTATCCCCAAGCCTCGGAGTAACGTCCATGCATCGTCCTCACACAAACGAGGATGGCGGCATTGATCACATCGTCCATCGCAGGAGAAGGGCGGCATTCAAGTATTGAAAAAAAAAATGCATTGGGGAATTTGTCTTATGGAATACGGATGGTCATCCGTATTTCTAACTTCTGACGGCGGCTAACAGCCGCAACATTGAAGGCGATCAAACTAAAACTCCTTTCTCCGAGACCTGGTCCGATTGACTTAGGATTACAGAACTCAGTCACGTACCATCTTCTTCATTATATCGTACGTTCCCACATCATTATTCGAGGACCAGACCGATGAGAGAAGCAGTTGCTTAGTGTGAACAGTAAAGTTTTGCACATAAATACATAGAAGCCCGGAGCTGCACAAAAGTCTGCCAGAAGCGTCAATAGATTCAAATGACGAACATTGAATTATACACGTCTCACTAAACACATCTCAAGAGCAATCGAGTTTCAAAGCATCATATTCGGTCTCTCGTCCATTATGAGTACGCAGACGATTACAGCTTCCTCACAGGTCCGCCTTGGGCCCCAGCACTTAGGAATGTGTCCTGGTATCAAATCGACCGCCCCTGGCACAATCGACACTGCAAACCGACTATTGCAAAAGAATCATGATGAGAGTCATATTTTCTGGAGGGATTTTGCGGGGCATAATCATACGGTACACAACGTCCTGACGCGATTGGCCATCGGCGCGGATTCCGCCGACCTAGAGTCAGGATATGTTGACAATAATCGTGATCGGCGCCCTATGCCACCAATCGATGAGAGTGTCATCCGTGAGCTGGGGAGTGAAGACGGGTTTTATCGCCATCTCGGCCAACTCACCGACTACACAAACTACATGGTCTTTTTTGAGCGTGAAATCGAGCGCAAAGGCTGGAAGACAGCCATTCAAGACTACTGCTTCGGGCGTACCCGCAACGCGGATCTGCTACTCGCACGCATGTTTGATGGCGCCTTTCACCCTATCATACACCTCGGCCTAGGGATCGAATTCGAGCAGCCTAGCATCATGGCTGAAGCGCTCGCACAGGCAGCTACTGACATCAGCTTTGATGTCGATGTCTTCTTCCTCAATGCCGAGAGAATCGCACGCGAGGCCGGCCCACCACCTGCGCAGCCGCGTCCACTCGTGGAACTCTACGAGGAGGCACACGCGAATGAGACCATTCGTAACGCGGCGCGCTGGGAGGACTTCCAGTGGAAGATGAAGAACGGTGTGATAGGCCGTGCTGGCCATGAGATCGCAGCGCTGGCCGCGCAGTTTCGCGTCGAGCCGGCCACACTGGAGCGCCGCACGGCCGAGATGATCAGCTGCGCCGCCTATCTCGCAGGGGCGGCACAGCGACCGGGCAAGGCACGACGCATCGACTTTTTCTATATGCACGATGTAACTAGCTCTATATTCCTTACCGTTCTGGCGCGCCAGCCTTGGATCCGAATCGAGGACCGCGTGCGTATGGTCGAGTGGAAGGCTCGCATTGACCTGGTCTGGTACGCTACGTGTGGCACTCCCGAGCTCCTTCTCACAGAGCTCGAGGGCTATGAAGCCGGACCGAGTGCGGGCTGGAGCTGGGAGAAGATCTTTGATGTCCTCAGAGGTCTCCACGACGACGGTCATGTGGCCAAGTTTGCAAGGGCGCTCAAGAATGGCGAGGAGGTGTCACGGCAGTTTGAAAACGAAAGCAATTCGTCGGCCTTCCCAGTCAAGGGAGACATATGGCTCAACCTGGCCCGTATGGCGTACGACATTACACTTGGTGTGCCCGATGAGAAAAAGTGGCCAGCTTTTGTTGGTTTTGATGTGCAATGGGAAAACGTCCCTGACTTGTAAGACCAATTGATGGCTTGCTGAACTTGAGATTCAAGAGCCAGTATATCAGATAGTTAGCAGGCTTTGAATGTAACTATCAATCAATTTCAACCCTGCCTTCTTTGCTCACCACACAATTGGGTCTAATGGAATGACACGTCCGTCGATTAAATTCTTCTTCGTACGCGAACGTGCAAAGTCTACGCGCCAAATGATAAATGACAGATTTTCAGAGACCCATAATGAGGAAGTCTAGCTCAATTGAAGCAATATCTGATGTTAATATGGTGTTGCCACCTAGTAGGTCAGCAATAAGCTAGTAAGTTAGGGGAGTGATGGACTAAATCAGTTGTGAACACACACCACAAACCACACACAAGCTACGAGTACGACTATGCTCTTCCAAGCCTAGAGTATGACTTCAATGTCGTTCCAGGATGATTGACTCAAGCAGTCAGAGCGGGTAGTATCAAATCGTCATGATGCAGATAATGGAGAAATATTGGATGAACGTAATGCTTTCATTTTGGTAACTCCGATGGCCGATGGCCGTGGCCAGGCTGACTGCAACCAAGGGCTTGTGGACTGGGCACGAACTCGTTCCGAAAACGAGCAAATGTCCGCAATCCGAGGAGAACGATCGGCTACTGTACTGCATTGCTTAAGATGAGCATGACGCCTTGTATATTAATACTGTCTGCCAGCCACGTCCGCCAGTGCTCTTTGACAAGATATATCTTCATCTCCACTCCATACCAATTCAAGTTCTGTTTAAACATACAACCCGCCGTGACAAATCCAATCGCTGCGTCAAGTACAGAGCGCGTTGCAAAAACATAAGCCCAATTATTCGCCATGGCCACCAGCAAAACCATTGTTCTGATCACCGGTAAGTCTATCTCTGTTGGAATATTCATAAAATGGTGGGCGTCAAAGAATCACATATTGACACATCTATTAGGTGCAAACAGCGGTATCGGATATGAGACTGTTGTTGCTCTAGCACAGGCGTCACCAAACTACCATGTTTTGCTCGGGACTCGATCTCTCGAAAAAGGGCAAAAAGCACTGAAGGAAGCCATCGCGGCGGACAGCTCATTGGAGGGCCGGATCGAACTCATCCAGATCAACGTCATTGACATGGGGTCGATCGAGGCTGCTAAGAAGGAGGTCGAGAGAAAGTTTGGCAAGTTGGACGTCCTGGTTAACAACGCAGGCATTATCGTCCACCGTCCCGACGTCGACACGCTGAGCAGCCTGCGTGAGCATCTCGGGACGAACACGGTCGGCACGGCGATATGTACTGAGGTCTTGGAGCCCTTGCTCAGGAAGTCCTCGAACCCGCGCCTGATCAATGTCTCATCGGACCAGGGCTCAATCGCCATGCGATTGGATAAGAGTGGCAAGTGGTATAAAATCCAGGCTAACGGCTACCGTGTAAGTAAGGCTGCCTTGAACATGCTTACGGCTTGCCAAAAGGTGGACTACGAAGATTGGGGTTGCAAGGTGTGCGCCTTCAACCCAGGGTTATGTGTCACAAATTTGACAGGAGAGGCCGGCCGGGAGGTACGCATTCAGCACGGTGCCAGGGACGCAAAGGACGCTGCGTACGCCCTTGTGGATATTATCACGGGGAGGAGGGACGCAGACGTTGACAAGTTTGGCAAAGAGTCTGGAATTCTCGATCTTGACGGAGATGTCCTGCCATGGTAGATTGTCTTTGCATACCATTGCTCGCTCTCTGCATTTGCACAATGTCAAGACAGCCTCTGCTTTTCTATGAACTGATCTGCTTGGAATTGTTTCTGTGGTATAGCTGCAAATTCGAACCACACTTTTCCCCTGGAACTGTGTGTGGGGTTTTCACAGCTAATTAACTACCTCGATCGCGCGTAAACAGTTAAAAGGCGTAGGCCGGGTCGAACTTTCATTTTACCATATGGGTAACAAGAGTCTTGGAATGAGACATTTACACAGTGGTTCTAGGACAGTGAAGGCTTTTAGCAGATGAAATACATTCAGACGAGAGCTATGGAGAATATCATGCAAGTGGGACCCCGTATCTACCTAGCCAAAGCCGTGGTAGTCTGCCGCCGAGCACAAACGTATCTCCGTCTCGAAGACAGATTGATATTGCCCCATCCCTAGAAATCTGGCAGAATACTTTCTCATAAACATTTTCAACCCAACATTGGAAGGAATGGGTGTAAGAAGGGGAAGTAATGCCTCAGGATACCGAAAAAGGCAAGCAGGGGGAGCTTCTTGGGAAACTTTGCGCTACCTCCAATGTTGTTAACGCTCACATCCCGCATATCGTAACGGGCTTCAGGGTCGTCGGTCGCCTCAACCATAGCTGCCGCCAAATCGAGATAGGAAACAAAGGTCTCTTGCTCCTTGAGATTCAATTTGTGGCCGCGTTGTCTATCCTTCACCAGGCCTCCCGGCTTGACAAAGATGCTGGTGAGCCAGGACTCCTCGGCGCGAAGGAGATTCTCCTGCTCGCGGAGGTCTGCGTAAACGTTGGAGTTGGCATGCGTCACGATCCAATGCATTGGCGCAGCCAGGTTGCCACACATCCACGGTTCGAGACTGGCCGACGACAGAACAGTGATCTTGGGCATCCTGACGGAGGTTTCCTCGGCGCGTATTTGCTTCAGGGCTGCTAACAAAGTGCGCGCGGTGTCCTGTGCCACTCGGACGCGCGGGATGTTGTCGTTCATCGTAACCGCAAGCATGACGGCGCGGCAGCCGCGGACGCACTGCTTGAACACATCCACGTTGTCGATTTGGCCCTCGAAGATCTTGATCCGGCCCGTGTCGACCGCCTCAGGGAACATAGCCCTTAGCTTAGCTTCATTTCGGCAGTATGCGTGGATGGTTGTGTCTTTGATAGGAAGCAGCACTTCAATCAGTGAGCTGCCGCAGTTGCCAGTGGCACCGAAGACTGCGTAGGTGGCCATTTGGTTTCTCTTGTCGATGTTTGAGATCTCAATTTGGACTTGCGCGATAGTGTAAGGCTATTCCGTTCAATGCCATACCGAAGCTTGGTTAAAGAAGGGTAGGTGCTGAAACACTTAAACACAACCCCATTAGATCATATTCGGGTGCGCACCATCCTCGAACGCGGACAGCGAGATGTTCCGCGGCAGCGGAAAGAAGACAAGTTCGGAGAAATGTACCCGGGAAATCTACTCGGTGAGCGGAGGAGATTGTATTTGCCGCCTTAACTTCAGACTAATATCACCTCCGAACTCTGAACGGAGCCGGACGGCGCAACCGCCAAGAGATCGGATGAGATGAAGTGGTGTGTGCTGTATTAGATTTGGCATCTCCCGATCGACATGATTAATGAAGCTGCAACAGCCTGGAATGTGAAGCATGGATACCGGACGATAGTACTATCATCACTCATACTGGACGACTATTCCAGCACGTACAGTATACTCATCTCTAATCTTCTAGTGGTGGATCAACACCTGCGCGTCATGCTAATTCTATGCTCCCACCAGTTTTCACAATAAGATTAAGAACAGCTTCTTTATGAGTTAAACGGTATATAGTTTGCATGAATGAGAATTTTAAACAGCTCGGTATCCGATGACCCTATGCAAAGATGAGTTACATTGGAACACGTAGAATACGGCGACGGACCTGCACGCGCAGTGAGACCGAACTCCGGCAGCCTCATTTAATAAATAGCTGATGCATTTCTCATGCCATACAAAACCAGCTCTGAAGCGTGCCAATATACTTCGTCATACCTGGACATACAAGACCAGAAGAAAAAACTATCAGAAGAAAACCTCCAACCCTCATTACCTGACTTAAAATCCATCATGGCCATTAAGACCAGTCTTCCCGCACCCGTCTTTGTCGACACAAGCTATGGCCGACTGGCTGTTCGCTCAGAAGGCTCTGGCAGCCTGCCTCCGGTCCTCTGCATCCATGGCAACTCCTCGAGCTCTGACATCTTCCGCTATGTACTCCAGAGCAACGTCACATCCACGCGCCGGGTGCTGTCGCTCGACCTCCCGGGACACGGCCAGTCCAGCGACGCTGCCGACCCTGAACGCACCTACACGATGCCGGGCTACGCAAAGGCAGCAGTCGAGGTCCTGGAGAAGCTTGGGATTAAGGAGGTTGTTGTGGTCGGCTGGTCGCTCGGGGGCCACATCGGGACCGAGATGCTGCCCCTGTTTCCGGGCACCAAGGGGCTGATGATGGTCGGCTCGCTGCTGGTCGGACTCTGGGACAAGCCCCTCGACGACGACCGCACCAGGTGGAACATGCGCGAGGATCTCACGGACGAGGACCTGACCATGTTTGCCAAGGTCGGCACCGGCGGGCCGTTCGAGCAGTGGATGGCTGACGCCGCCATCCGGACGGACGGCAAGGCCCGCAGGGTGCTGTTCCAGAACCTTGGATATGGGGACTGCTCCAACCAGCAGAAGCTGGTTGCTGAGACTAAGGTGCCGACCGCGGTGGTCATCGGCAGCGATGAGCCTCATCTCGACAACAATATGATCAAGGGTCTCAAGTATGGGAACCTCTGGGGCGGCAAGTGCGTCGAGATCGCCGGTGGCCAGCACTGCCCGCTTTGGGAGAAGCCGGAGGAGTTCATTCCTGTCCTGGAGAAGTTCTTGGTAGATGTCGCTGCATAGATACCTCATAGACGAGTCTTCTTGTGTCGCTTTGTGTGTTTGGTAGAGCTGGAGAAATCAGGTGTAGAAATTTCGATAGATAGGGGTCCAAATCACAATCGCCCGGTAACCTCGAGCTTTTTCACGCTGTCTTAACACCACTTCTCTTCACATTCCGTCGGAAAACTCTTTTCGACACGATCCATATACATTGGGACCCCGGTACATTTATGACTGTCAAGACTCGAAACTACCCTGTACTGTTTTCACTTCAAGAAACCCATTTCCCTCCATTTGCTCACATACAACCTCGTGGTAGCCTCGCTGACCGGACCCACCTGGGCCAAGGTCGGCGAATGCTCCCTCGCGTTAGCCGTGCCCATCAGCAGGCCGCCGCAGCTCATGCGCGTGAAGTTGTCGTCGAGGAAGTCGGTCAGCAGATATGCCGGATTGTTACCATCTGCATTATTATCCGCCTTGACGGGCCACTCGCGCACGCGGCGCACCCATTCCCCAAACGGGACCACGTCTGCGATACCCAGCACGTCGGCGAGCGTGGCAATCATGTCGGCCCACAGCTGACGCACCGGGTTCTCGATGTGGTAGATGGGATGCAGGCGCACGTAGTCGGGCTGCAGGAGGATGTCCAGCAGGGTGTTGGCCATGGCGTCGACGGGGGTCCAGCCAAGGGTGCCGTTGAGGTTGGGCAGCGCACGCAACGTCTGCGACGACTTGACCAGAAAAGACACGTGCTCGGTCGGGTTCCAGTAGCCATTGAGCGAGCTTCCGGCGATCTGTCCCAGGCGCACGGCTGCGACCCGGAATCGGTCTGGGTGCTGGTGCAGAGTGGCATCCAGAAGCCGTTCGCATGTATACTTGGCGTCGCCGTAACCGGTGGGCAGCACACTCTCGACAGGGATGCGCAACTCGGGCACGGCCGGACGCCGGTGAGAATTACCCTGAAGCTGATGGTGGCCCACCGTGGCGATGGATGAGATGAATTCGAACGTCACCAGTGTCTTCGCGCCTGCCTCCCAGCGGCGTACTGAGATATCGCACGCTAGGCCGATCATGTTCATCATGATCCTTAGCTGCGGTTCGAAACGCTTGATGGGCCACTTGGAGTGCATTAGCCAAGCATTGTGCACGATATCCGTGACGTCTTCTGCCAGGCTGGTGTAGACATCCTCTGACAGACCGAGATTGGGCTTGGAGAGGTCTGCCTCGATGACGTCGATCCTCCCCATGACAGCTTCTTCGTCGTCTGCGGAGATGCCCGTTCCCTTGTTGAGAAGTGATTGCCACTGCCGCTGGCGTGCTTCTTGCTTGTTGTTGCGGCGGTTGAGGCACACGACGCGTGTGACATCGGGACGGGTCAGTGCCTTGGCAACAAGATGCGACCCAAGACCACCTGTGGCACCTGTGATCAAAATGCATTTCCCGCGGGGTTCCGCATGTGGTTTACGGGATTGGGAGACAGAGGACAGCAGGGACGTGTCCCAGCCAGCCGTCAGCTCGGAGACATATCCCGCAACAACTCCCTCACGGTCCTCACATTCTCGCGACACGCCTTTCCTATTCTGGGTGGCGAGAGCAGCACGAGGGGGAGCAGGAGCGCCTACACACCTAGAAAACGAACACGTCTCAGAATCTCTCGGTGAAACAACTAAATTGCAATGACTATATACATGGGGAAGAAAAGGAAATTTCTCCAACTTACCGGCTCTCCGGGTCTGCTGCAGCGATGATGAACTTCCATATCTTGCTCTCCTCACTCGCCCCATCGATCCAGTCCACGTGGCCGTACCCGCTGGCATGGAGGTCAGCCTCCCACCGCTCCTCGTGCGCAACGACATGCGGGCGGCCGTCGTTGTACATCCACCACCCCTCGAACAGGCCAAACACAATATCCACCCAGTACATGGGGCGTGTCATCTCCACCAGGCAGAGGAAGCCGTCGCGCCGCAAGATGTTGCGGATGCAGCGCGTGCTGTCCTGAAGCGAAGGCGTTGCGTGCACGGCGTTGCTGGCAACGACCAGGTGCTGCGTGCCGACGAGCTCGGGCGCGGGCTGCTTCTCGATGTCGTGCACCGCGAAGCGCATGAAGGGGTACTGCTTGCCCCACGCCTTGCGTGCCTGGGCCACCAGCGAGGGCGACAGGTCCGTGAACGTGTACTCGACGGGCAGCCCCAGCTTGGCCAGCAGCGGCACGAGCCGCTTCGTCGTGCCCCCGGTGCCAGCGCCCATCTCCAAGATGCGGAGCGGGTGCTCGGCACTGACGGGTCCGCCCTGTGCCCGGAGGCGGCCGGCTAGGCGTGTGAGGAAGTCTTCCATGCCGGCATATGTGGCGCGGTTGATCGGCCAGTCGCCGTAGAGGCCAGCTGCCAGCTCACGGCCCTGGGCGCTGCCGAATATGAGCCTTACGCCGTCAGTTGCGCCTTGCAGCACCCGCGCGAGGTTGGTGCCCGCATAATAGGTCAGCTTGTCCGCCGTCTGCTGGTCGGGAAAGCGAGTGGAGAGGTCTTGGTAGATCTGCATGTGATTACTTGTTAGCATTCTGCTTTTTCGACGGGCTTTTCGTGAGGGTTAGGATTAGAGTTGGCAACTAACAGCACGACTGGATTTCGTCGGCAGCGGCACTGCCGTGCGCGTGATGTCGTCCTCCCCTTCCATCTTGATGACCTGCGTCAAGGTTTCGAGCATGCGATACAGATATGTCACCAGCTGCCTGTTAGCCGAGCCATGAGATACACGCTCAAGGCGCTGTCCGGGCTGGGCATCGCGGATCCCGGCCCCGCACTCCTCGAACGCTTCCAGAGTCAGCGCCACGGTGAGTTCGTCCTGAAGCGGGAGGGCATCGGCCACGTAGCGCGTCTGCCCGACCTCGGCAATGCGCTCATCAGTTAGGGCCTTGATCTCTCTGAACGGTCCCATGACGGCCTCCAAGGGCAGCATGGAGGCGTGCCCCTCCATATCAACAGCCTGGATCGACGCCGGGGTGGCCTGCCCGGTCCCTACTGACGAGTTGTTGAGCGTGGACAAGTCCGAGTCATCACCGTCGCTCACGTAGGCATCACCTCCGAGGGTGCTAAGCAGACACTTCATCAGGCCGGGCACATCCACGACGGCCTGGATCTCACTCTCGGGTAGCTTGATCTCGAAGGCGGCCTCGAGCTCGTTGATGAGCTCCATTCCCACTAGCGAATCGATACCGAGATCGGCCAGCTCACTACCCGCCTTGATCTCGTGGGGCTCCAATCCAGAGAGGTCGGCAATAATGGCCTGGACGCGACCAAAGGTCTCATTGCTTGCTCCCGGGGCCTTCGGCGCAGGTTTGTGTTGTGCCTGCTGGGTGGGCGGTGCGATGGCATTGGGTTGCTGTGCAACATGGACAGCCTTGATACTTGGTGGCTCAATTGTGCCGGCCTTCTCCGGTGCTTCTGCGTTAGAAGCCAGCCAGCGAGGATCACTCAGCCGGCGTAGAAGCTTGCTCATGGCGCTCTTGGGGATCTGGATGTACGAGATCCCTAGCATCACTTCCAGGAGGGAACCATCAGCCGCATCGTACACGAAAACATCCGACAGCAGAACCTTGTCAGACGAGCGATGGGTTGTGGCGAAAACGTGCAGCTCCTCCGGCGCAGTGCTCGTGGCTGGCGCTCGAATCCACTGGTTGATACCATTCGCGAGGTAAGCGTCGGTCTCGGAACGATTGGTCATAAAGTTGGCCCATATCCCAGCGACCTGGCAAAAGGCATCTGAAAGATGAGGATCAAGCTTGAGACCTTCTGCCCCATGCTTTGCCTTGTTCTTTTTCACAGGGACCACCACACCAGCCGCCTCATTCCCTCGGGCTACCATCTTCCGCAGACCACGATACTCCTCACCATAGTCGACGATCTCGGCAAAGACGCGGTAGATGTTGCGCTGGGCGAGCACCTCGTCAACGTCAGGACGGGTCAGCAAGTCTCTCGCCCGGCCGTGTCCAAACAGACGTGGGAAGTAAGCCAACTCGCGCTGCAATGAGGCGTCTCCATTCTGCATGAAAATGACACGCCCCGTCGTGTGTATCATCTTCGAACCCTTGCTTGCAGCAGCATTGTCCTCGGTACTGAGCACCTCGAAGCGCCATGAACCCGTGCCCTCGACGCCCTCTTCGCTTGCCTCGATCCACGTCGTGAGAGCGCTGCTCGCGCATACTGGAGACTGGTATTGAATGTCCTGGAACTGCGGCGTCCGCCCACCATCCTTGTAAATGGGTCGGATCTTCACAAGGCCGTCGACTACGAGTCCAATCTGGATCGTCGCGGGACAGATGGGTGCGGTCTGAAGGGTCATGTGGCCTGTGAGAAGCCTCTCAAACTCTGCACTAGAGGTATTGATGCGGAAGCGAGCCACCCTCTCCGCTTTTCCATCTCGATACCCAGCAAAAGTCACCAGACCTTCTTCCTCTGCAGGCTTCGTGCTCGGCTCTGGAAGAGCGGCAACGGGTGTGACATGCTTTGGTGGATTCTTTAGCTCGATCCAGTGCCGTGCTTTAGGGTCGAACTGGTACGGCGGCAGCAGCAAATGGCTGATATCGGTGCTGGCGTGGGCCTGGAGAGCGTGGTGAGCCCAGTGGTTGACCGCGATACCGGCTCGCCAAAGCGCCAGCGTTGTGTCGACCAACTTGTTCCATCCATCGTCGCAATTCGTGATGTTGACGGCCTGGAAGTGTGCATTCTTGAGGTTGGCGTTGGCCAGCGCCCTCGATGCCATGTGCGTGATGGTCGAGTTGGACCCTGCCTCGAGGAAGACAAGAGACGACGCTTTGTGCTTGGCAGCCAGACGCTTGAGTGCGTGGTGAAAGTAGACGGGGTTTCTCATGTGATATGCCACAAACTTGGGGCCAAGCATCTCTGCTTGAGACGTGTTTTCGGCGGCTCGCTCCATGGGGATGACAGGGTCGCGGAATATGAGCCCCTGGAGGCCATACTCCAGTTCATCCACAAGACTGTCCACAAGAGCACAATGGAACGCATTGGACACATTGAGCCTCTTGATCTTGATGCCTGTGACCGGAAATTCGGCGAGAACTTCGGCCACTGCGTCGATGGCCATTGTCGATCCTGCGAGCGTGAAGCTTCGGGGTCCGTTATAACATGCGACGTTTGCGGGCGAGTCGCTGTGCTTCTTGTTTGCTTCAAGGAGCACCTCCTGAACACGGGCCAGATCCACGTCAGAGGCAGCCATCATGGCGCCCTTGTCCGGTCCCCACGCATCGCGGATCAAGGTGGCCCTTTTCACAATCATTCGGACCGAATCCTCCAGCGAAAGTACTCCAGAAATACACAAAGCCGTTAGCTCGCCGAAGCTGTGGCCCACAACGGCAACAGGCTTGACTCCGGAGTCAATCCAGCTTTGCGCAGTGGCATACTGCACCGCGAATAGGGCCACTTGCAGTTGCACGGTGTCCTGTAGAGGGGTTCGCTCGAAAATTCCGGGGAAGATGCTTTCGACGCCCAAAGAGCGGGCTACCGCATCAACTCTGTCAATATGTCTCTTCAGAAGGGCTGTGTTCTCGTAGAGCCGGCGGTCGAGACCGACGGAGGTGGACACTTGACCACCAAAACATAGTACGACGGCTTTATCCCCCGCTGGCCGAGGCTCTCCTGTGCCCATTGAAGCGAGCTTCCGGTCCAGTTCATCCAAAGAATCAGCACTGAACACCACGCGTTTATCGAGAGCGCGATTGCTCTGGCGAGCAACATTGTATGAGAGGTTGGCGAGCGAGTGGCGGCCCCGTGCTCGATCAACATAACTGCGAAGGACTTTGGCACGGCGACCGAGACTGTCGCTGTCATGAGCACTCAGCCAGAACGGGTACTTGACCCCAGTTGGCATGAGACTCGTTTGCATTGCTCGCAGCGTCGGTGGCTGAGCGAGCACCATGGATGCGTTGGACCCGGAAGCGCCGTAGTTATTTCTGTCGACATCACGGGTTAGCCTTAATTCGTATGGAGGAATGAATTGTCCCTCCCGGTGGAGGCTGGAACACTATTATGAAGACTTACATCAGGGCCATGCGGAAGTCGGCGTTCCACGGCTGCGACTTGGTAGGAATGATCATATTATCCGTCGGTCGTGCTCCGATGGCCGGGTTGATGGTGGTGAAACTGGCCTGTGGCGGCACCCGACCGACATACAGCATCAGAAGAAGTTTGATCAAGGCTACAACACCAGATGTGCCCTCCAGATGTCCCACAAGGCCTTTGACGGAGCTTATCACGAGAGGCTTGTCGGCGTTCCGGTTGTCTCCGCCCAGCACAGCTTTGATGCTGGCGTACTCGGCCGGATCGCCCACGGGAGTCCCCGTACCATGCGCTTCGACCACTGAGATCTGCGACGGTCTCACACGCGCTTTGGTGGTCACGGTACGAAAGAGGTCGCCCAGAGAAGGCACATTCGGCACAAAGATTGGAGTGCAGTTCATGTTCTGTTGCACTGCCGTGGCGGCAATGACGCCCAGGACTGAGTCCCCATCGGCGACAGCACGGTCCATACGCTTCAGAAACACCGCACCCACGCCCTCGCCCCGGCAATAGCCGTCGGCAGAGGCGTCAAAGGGCTTGCACTGGCCTGTAGGGCTCAGGAACTGGCCGGCTGCCAGATTCTGGAACCAGGCCGGCTGCGTTAGGACGTGGGCGCCGCCTGCGAGGGCTGCCGAGCACTCTCCCGAGACCAAGGCGTTGCATGCCTGGTGGATGGCCACGAGCGACCCGCTGCAGGCTGTGTCCACCACCATCGCGGGACCTGTCCAGCCGAAGTGGTGGCTGACTTTTCCCGCTATGAAACCCTGCAGATTTCCTGTCGTGGTGAAGGCATTGGCTCCCTGGCTTGCAGCGTTGGCTTGGTATTCGTTGCCAGTCGTGCCTATGTACACGCCAACATTGCTGTCTTGCGTTCCATAGCCGTTTAGGCGGCCGCTCTGCTCGACAGCCTGGTATGCCACCTGGAGCAACAAGCGCTGGGCGGGATCCATAGAGGCGCTCTCGCGCGGACTCTTTGAGAAGAAGCGGTGGTCGAACTGCTCGGCACCACTAACAAGGTTGGCGAACCACCGGCGATTGCGCATTCCAGGATCGTCAGCTGAACGTGTGGGTGTGTCATGGAAATCGAATCGTGGGTGACCGACGCCGATTTCCTGGTGCTGAGGCTTGGCCGAGGCCAGTAGGTCCCAGAACTCAGCCACGTCGTTCGCCCCTGGAAGCTTGCAGGCCATCCCTACGACGGCAATATCATTGTCTTGCCATGGTCGTTCCGAGTAGCCTTGATTGCTGTGACCAGCCTTGGACTCAGCCTTTTCAATGAACGAGTAAGACTCCGCAACGTGCACTAGTCTTCCGCTCGCCTTTCGAAGCACAGATGGAGGCACACATTTCTCCGAACCAAAGGACAGCAGGACTCCATTTTTGCCGTTTTCCAACCATGCGGAAGAGAGGACTTCATGCCATATGGGTGAATCTACCAAAATAGCCCGTAATGCGTGGACATGTAATCCGCCCTCGGTAACGTGTTTGCCGCTCGCATCATCGGAACGTGTGGGTACGGCGGCGTGTAAAGCGTCCGCCAGTTGGAATTGGGTGTGCCTGTCGCAAAATGCCACGACTTGTTCCAGTATTTCAACGTTTCCTGGAGAGTGATAGCGCCCGTAGAGACCAATCTCTGACGCCGTGAGCCCATGTGCCTTGAGTTTTGACTGGAGCTGTGGAGCCGCAGAAGCATTCGCTGTGACAGTGGCCCGATTTTCATCATAGCCGACTGACTTATATGCTCCGGGAGCGTCTTTCAAGGCCCGGAGCATATCATCGTATGCCTCGGGTGAGTTCCAGCCCACGCTGAGAGACTTAGACGGGCTGAGAGCTTCGCCCAGATCGACAACAAGCCCCACAAGCATACCAAGGCGCACCGAAGCAGACCCATACATTTGTAGGTCGCCCTGGGTGTTTGAGCTAGCCACAGCAAACGCGCCTAAGAGACCCGTGCAAAGGCCTAAGGTCTCGCCATCTACCTTGGAGACGAACTCTTCATGCGTCAATCCACTGTGTTCCAATAATGTCACATATTGGGCCAGATGTGAGGCCACGACGAGTGGAATAAGCACAGCACTGGGCACGTGGCCATCCACGCGCAGTGAGCGGCCGGTGGAAAGAGCATCTCGGAGGTCGAGAAGCTGATCACGTACGTTGGCTCTCTTCAGAGTCGGTAACTCGGCGAAAATGACCTCGCATTCGTCGACAAGGGTTGAAAGAGCATCCACAAGCCAGCTCAGGGATTTCGTCCCGAGCACAGTTTTTCTGAATCTGTGGAATTCGGAAGCGTCGAATGACAGAGCCAGTGAGCCGAAAAGGAGCACAGCTGGGAAGGTTCCGAGATCTTGATGCGCGATCTTCGTCATGGTGATGGCCCGGGTCTGACTTGGTTCACAAGGTTTATGTTGAGATTATACCGTGACGACGCCAGTTGAGGGGCTTCTAAACTTCGTAAAATTCTGACAGGCGCAGAGAGTTCAAGGTACCCAAAGCCCTGGATTTAATAAAAAGACAAGGAATAATGGGTCATCAGCCTGGTTGAACGGTAGACCCAGGACTTCTATGTGGCGCAGAATAACAAACTGTTGAGCTCAATTAAAGAACATTTCGATTCCTTTATACTCCGTCCTACTTGTGTTGGCTCCCCGTCGCTCAAAGAGGAACTCGACTCGACCTTGAGCGCCGAGATCCAAGCTGTCCGAGTTGATGGCATCCGCATACGTCACGGCACAATTTTCCAAGCCCGTGTGGCTTCAGTGCAGAGCCTCAGCGGGTGCCAAGCAGTTCACGACGCCCTTTTCGACAAATTGGTTCCCAACATTCTATGGGCAAAGAACTCGGTCGGGACATCCCTGATCCCATGACACCGACACGCTGGCCAGCTTGCAGAAGATCGGTATGCTCTCCTGCGGCGGATGCGGGATAATCAATCCATCCGAGGATGTGTACTGGTAGCCCGGCGACGACTCCCAGACTCCGCAACTTGAGCGGACAGAAGCATGTGTCGCGACTTTGTTTGTCACGTAGCATGGTTGCGTAACGTGGTATGAGGTCCGCATAATTTGCCATGCGGACATCTCAGCGGCGCCGGGGCCACAAAGGCTGACCGGCACGTTGAGGGTACTTGTCCTAACGCGTGTGGTGGTTATGCAGTCATCACCGTAGGCGGACCCATCCCACACATTTGCCGCCCGCGCCGTCCGGCCGGTCCCGAACTGTGCTGCCATGTGCTGCATCCTTCGGAACTGTGTAATGTGCCAAGCTGCGCCGAGGTCAGATTTGAACGAATCGTGAGTAACTCCGCGCCGAGGACGTCGCAGCCTGAGGAATTGTAGTCTACGTGATCCTTCAGCAGTCAGTCGGAAGCTAGACCATGCAGCCGCAGCTGTTCCAAGTGTCGGTTTCGGGAAGCGAAACTGTGAATTCATCTTGGCCTTACGTGGGGTTATTCGAGGTAAGAATAGCACAACATACCTGAGCGGCTGAATTCGGTGATATTATGAATTTGGACTCAAACAAGTTTGTGCGCTTGATCCTCCATCTGTGGGGCGCCCATTGAGGACTCATTGCCACCGTAGGCGGATGGATTCAATAGCTGGGTGTAGAATACGAAAGAAGTTGGTGGATGGCACGAATGAAGGATTCGAGGATCAACCTGACATTGTTCTGATGGGTAAAATACTCTGAAATGCTGTCACTAAATTCTAATTATGAAGAGTCTATTTGGGTAGATTCTGGATTTTGAGAAGTCAAGGGGTCTGATAGTTTGCCGGGCCACAACCGTGGACGTCAAGACAAAGTTGCCAATGGATGTCTCGGTCTCAGTGTAACAAACGAGGCTCAGCGGGAGAGATGCGGCAGTGTAACACGAGTATGAGAGTCATGTGACGAATCTACCCATGATCTGAGGTCTTTATTCAGACGTCGATCTCGACACGGCATTGGCACACATAGTTAGTCGGCCTGAGCAACATTCATGACTGCATTCATGACTGTGGTGAACAATTTTCAGCCTTCTCAAGACGCCCCGCGGCTTCTTGTCGCGTTGATGGAAATGCTAGATGCCATTCGCAAGGAGTCTTCCGTCAAAGAGAAAGCCCCAAGCCCATGGGCAGAGAAAGTTTGTGCATACTCAACATATCTCCCTGCACAGCTTGAGCGTAGACAATCAACCATAAAACCAGCTATCGTTCATCCTCTCATGTTCCCAGCCCAGGTTGACCCAACACTTGTCAGTCAACTAATCTTACTGATCACAGAATTTCCTGGGCTTTGTCCTGTCCACAATAGCCGTCTAGAGAATAGTAAGGCAAGACTTAGATGCAAGCCCTGCAACTCATTGATAAGCTCGCATTTCCGCTCCGGATAATGGTCCGAGACTGTGGGCAGCTTGCATGATCTCGTTTAGTTTCTGCGAAAATGCCGCCATGAGGTCAGGCCTGGGCGCAAGCAGCTCAGCACATAGTGTCAAAGGTATGCTCATGAGCGGATGAACCTGTCGTGAGCAAAGTCGAGTCAGCCAAGGGCGTTAAGATAGAGAACATGAATAGGAGGTCCGGTGAGGACGAAGTGACAGAAAGGAACATTGAAAAGCCACACACCTTCCAGCTGTTCAACTCGGACATCTTTCCCATCAACCGCAAGACCTCCTGCGCCGCCCTATCGGACATCTGCGCAGACGACGACGGGTCAAGTCCCATGGCGTGGGTCACGTCGTGGTCTTGAGCCGGAGCCGGGGCCGGAATGCCCTCTGCTGTGTGCCATAGATAAAGCACGATTGCGCGCCACGCCATGGCTAGAAACATTAACATAGGGTCCCGCTCCTGCGCTGCGGGAGGATGGTGCGCGGCGAACGAGCTCATGCTATCGGATACGAGCGAGTCGAGCCAGGCGTGGCGGTCCCAGAAGGCGAAAATGCCGTGCGGCGTCCGCGCATTAGTTGTGTTCCGCTCCGCCGCTATATCCATCACGGCCTGCCGGCGGTGTGACAGGGCGTGGCCGGCAACGGTGGCGGCCATTATGCATTCATGAAATGTGGACGATGGGACCATCGTGGGACCATTGGGTGTGGAAGCTATTGCTGTAGCCTTACGTTCCGATAAGAAGCCCATAGGAACGGGTTGGCCGTATTGGAACGCGGCCTCGGGACAAGGCAGCCGTACTGACACCTGTTCAATGTTTACACATGTTATCGTCCATGACCGGCGTAGCAAGAAGGTGATGGATAGGAGAACAAGTGCTCACTCGCTCGCCAAAAGTGGGAGGTGATCCATTGCGCAGGCTCATGAGTCTATCCAGGCAGTATGCGAACCAAAAGGTCCTCCTCCGCTGCTCAATCTCAATCCACTTTGCTTGATGATGTTGATTGCCTGAAATCATCTCAGTGGGAACTCCACCATCGGCTTCCGTCCAGGCGGAATCCAGTTGGATGAGGCGGAAAGCCCGCCCTGCGGTGATCCAGGCACGGCGAAAGCTGACGCACATGAGCTCATATACGGCCAGCAGCAGCCATGCCTGAACAACCTCGGTGTCTGCAGCTGTGGTAACGGGAGCGACAGTCGTCGTAGTACTGTCATCTGCACCACAGTTACGCTGGTCGAGGTTTTCGAGGGCCTGCCTTGCCCGCTGGTAGAGCGAATCCCGGAGCGTTAGATGGTAGGCCGAAGCTGAGGCAGACAAAGTCCACATCGCGTTCCGGAGAGCAGTCTGTACCTCGCTCATGGTTCCTGGCTCGGACTTAGCCCACTCGACGCATCGGCCATGGTGTAGTATTGGTATGAACATATGTATCCTGTCCATATATAGCTGGTCCCTGTGGGCTGTGAGATATGGCAAACTCAGGGACAGACTGAGCAGAAGGAACGAAGTTAAAGTTGCCGGTACTTACAAGTCAGCCTGAACCAAACTGGGTATTGTCACGTCAGATGAGCATCCTGGACTGCTGCTCTCGTCGGTATTTGCGGGGGTTTGTGGGCCTGAGTTGGGCCGAGTGGCAGTTTCGCGGCGAGGCATGATATTCTTTGCTGGTCTGGAAGTGCATCCTGGCTGAATGGCATCTTGAATCAACGCAGACCAGCTATCTGGGGCCTCCAATGTTGATAGGATATCCTTGTCGTCGTACGAGATGTGGCACGAGCTGGGCAACGAGTCACCCTCTTCTGAAATTCCCAGCGGCCATGCAAGCTGGTCCAGATCCATTCCGCTTATATCTCCTAAGTCCGTGAAGTCCGGAATTTCCCCCATGTCTAAAGACGTGTTGGACACGTCCCCAGCTGACGGCGGATTGGACAGCACGCACGGCTGGTTGCCGACGGCCCCCTCGAGAGCCGCTTCCCAAGCCAACATTGCGTCAGCAAGCACACAATACTCATGTACGACATGGAAAGAAGTTGCATACATATCCTCGCCTGCAGCGTCTTGAGATATCCTCGCTTGGGGCCGCGCGCCGGCTTGGTGGCAGGTATAACACAGGTGGCGCCAGATGTCTGACAGGCCCCGCACCGGGGCCTCTGCCGATCGCACCGGAGCTTGCGACGACGACACTCATCACAGGCCGCCCCAGGTTGCTGCCGAGTCCGTGGAGCCTGAGGAGAGCCGTCCGAGCTGTCATTGCCCGCACTGGAGCGGACTAACATGGGTTCCGTTTTGCCGACTGTGATACGGGGTCCCTGCCTTCAAGGAACCTTCACTTTGAGAGTAAATTGGTCTGTTATGATTAGCATTGCAGCCGGAGCAGAGAGAACACAGGTCTGAGACTTAGTAAGGGACAGTACCGTGTGGAGTTTATGGTTTGCTCCCACGAGGTCTCAATGTTGGTGAACAAGAAGAGCAGGTGTGACTGGGTGGGCTGACGAATCTCCTGTTCATGCTACAGAAGAAGGAAGAAAAAGGGATGAATCACCCATTTGCACCACAGCTAACTAGCAAATGCATGCAGGCGATCCATGCGCATCCCAAACCAGTCTACATGTGGTGGTACACGTCGACTAATAGTTGAGTTCCAAGTCACAGTATTAGTCTCGAGCTGTCCATATCCCCCCAGCTCGAACGGAGGAATCCTCTGCTGAATTGAATCGACCCGCAGCACACGGCCACGCTGAAGAACTAGGCAGACTGCCAGTTGAGAGATGGTAGCGCAGAATTTGAGTTTGTAAGGCAGTTTGTTACAGTCATTTAATGGAGAAGTGATCATCGCCCCACGCTTGTCGCCGCGGCTATATCCCACGCCACGATGAAACAACAATGATCAGGAGCAAGGCCATTGCTTTTGTGCGTTCCTTCTATTTCTCGAATCGGGTCGGGCCCGAACACACACTTGTTCACGCGAGGGAGCTGTGCTTACTGCCTGCTAAAGTTGTTCACCGCTCGTTGAATCAACCAAATGGGCGTACCGTCACAAGCTGCCATTGGAAAGCTGACCCTGCGCTTCTGCTGAACAGGTAACTCCCAAGGCCAAGGCCGAGGGATGGGGGGGGGGGAGCTGTACATGACAATCACCGCACTCCTGCGGTTCCAAGGCTCCAGTCCGACATCTTACATCAGCGTAGCCCTTTCAGGGACCGGTGAGGGAACCAATTACTAGGTAAGGAGTTGCCAAGAGTGACTTAATGGCGGCTGAATATTTGTAACTTGTACCCGATCGTATTGCTGACATAGCTTGGTGTTTTGCATGGTCTCAGGACTCGGGGCGCGGGGGCATGGAGGATTTGTGCACTGCCGATATAACCATGTATTCAAAGGGCCTAGTCTTATGGAACAACTTGCAGGACACGGCATCCTCTACCTCAGAATGGTAGACAGTACCTTCCTCGGGTACTTTGATATGCACGGCATATCATTGGTATTTCGAGAATACCACGTTGGCTCCCCACGGATCCGTGACTACCATGCTAGGCATAGCCTGGCAGACAATGGAGGCTGAAGCGCAAATTCCGCATGTAATCACGCCGTTGGGAGCTCGGCGCCCAGCCCTTTGTGTCACACACACGAATGCAAACAGTTTAGCCCTCGGGCCGTATTTGCCCACGCCCAGCCAGCCAGCCTCAGCGCGCTCACAGACGGAGTTATCGTTGCAACCAGCGCGCGACGTGTCACAGTATTTTCACGACCGTCTTAGCTCCGAACCGTGTCCCGCTGATGCACGATTGTGGGCACGATGCTCGAAATACAAAAGGCTCAGCCTACAGAGCCGTACGCTGTGCGCAACCGGTAATAATAATGTGCAAGTAATGTGATCCTACTGCCCGCCGGTCTGCCTACACACAGTATATCATACATGTGGGGTCAAGCCACCCGCAAGCCAAGATTCCCATCACGCAGCAGAATCGAACGACCAATAAACAGCCATGTCCGCGACTTCGGACTCAGCCATGTCCAGCACCGATGGGCGCGATCTTGAGAAGGCTGCCAAGACTGGTCCCCATCGTCCCGACCATCCCGACCACGCGCAGTCCAGCGCCGGTGCCGCCCCCGACAGAGAAAATGCAGTTGCAGGCAGTGACGGTCTGCCCCCTCTCGACACATCGTTCCGAGGCTGGCTGGCCGTGGTCGGCGGGTTCCTCTGCCTTTTCGTGTCCTTTGGTTGGATCACATGCATAGGTGTATTCCAGGCCTATTACAGCACCCACCAGCTGCGTGACTACAGTGCCAGCACCGTGGGCTGGATCTCCTCGGCCGAGACGACCCTCCTCTTCCTGGGCGTGCCCATATTCGGCGCCTTGTTCGACCGCCTGGGCCCCACGGTAATCCTCGTGATCGGCACCGCCCTGCACGTGGGCGGTCTGCTGGGCGTCGCGAGCTGCCGCACATATGGCCAGTTCTTTGCTGCTCAGAGCGTCGTCAGCGCAATGGGCACCGGGGCCATCTTCGTCGCTGGCACCACCGCCGCAGGGACCTGGTTCCGAGCCCGGCGAGGCCTGGCCCTCGGTCTCGTCAGCGCCGGGAGCGCCCTGGGCGCGGTCATCGGCACCGCCGTCATCCCCGTTCTGTTCGACCGCATCGGCTTCCCCTGGACCATTCGTGCCGTCGCCCTGACCTACTTTGTCCTTATGATCGTGGCCATTGCTACCACGTCGCGCCGGCCTCTACCTGCAGGCCGCTCTCCAGCGCCGTTCCGTGCGACGGATCTCCTGCCGGTGAGACTTCTGCGCCCAGGGGCTGTTCTGACGCTCGCTTTGGCGTGCTTCTTCTACTTCCTTGGTGTCTTTATCCCCTACAATTACATGGTTGTTGAGGCGATGGACGACGGTGACAGTGTACGTCGGGCGAATAATCTGCTTGTCATCTTGAGTGCCACCAGGTATGCTACCTCCTTTGAAGTCTTTACCACGTTACACATCCAATAGCCCTTGTTGCACAGCATGGAACTTACTTCAATGGCAGCACGGTGGGCCGAGTCATGCCTGGTTGGCTTGGCGACCGCTACGGACGCTTCAATACCACCATCGCTTTCACGTTTTTTTCTGTGGCACTCGTCCTCGGCGTGTGGATCGCTGCTCCGTGGGACGACGGGCGGATCGCCTTCGCGGCTCTCTACGGCTTTGGCTCCGGTACTTTCGTATCCATGGTGCCCACTCTGGTAGCCCAGATCTGTCCGGATATGAGCCAGCTGGGCCTGCACCTTGGCGCTGTCTACCTCGTCATTGCTCCCTCGGTCCTCATCGCTCAGCCTGTGGGTGGCGAGCTTTCCGAGGCAGCGGGCAGCCAGACCCGGGACCCTTACGTGTGGCTCAAGGTGTTCTGCGCGCTGGGTATGCTGGTTGGGGTTGTGGGCTTCATGGCTGCAAGGGCGGCTTATCTGGGTCACACTTGGCGACTACTGATAAGGGGGAAGGTGTGAGACTTAATTGCATCGTCATCCTCGGTGTACATTGTTGCAATATAACTACGAAAGAGAACTTGTAGACGTAATGAAGTGAATGCTCATTACAATATCAAACATGCGATCTTCACTACATTTCACTGCCAGAGAAAGAACCCGTGTGTGTCACTCTACGGGGTCTAGCTGATTCCATAGACAACCCAGCTTGGTCAATGTGTTTCCATTGCATTCAAAGGTAGATAAAGCTACTCATATCTAGAGTAACGGGCCTCTTGTTCCCAGAGTACCCATCAAGCACGAGCGGACATATTCGCCTACCTCAGTCTCCTCGCCCGAGCCATCCAGCGGCTTGGTCTTGAACCGCAGGTTCCCGTCTAAGAAGAACGCTACACTGTAGCGGTGCTTGTCCTTCTCGCTGAAAGTGATGACACGGTGACGGGCGCTGCGGTAGTATCCGGCCGAGTACTTCTGCATCAGGTCGCCGATATTGATGACGAAACCGCCCTCGACCACCGGCACGGGGATCCAGTCCTCAGTAGGCGGGAACCACACCTGCAGACCCTCGGTACCAGGCTGCTGCAGGAGGATGGTGATGGTACTGAAGTCGGTGTGGGCGGCGACTTGACGGGACAGACAGAGTTACTCCAAGGTTCAGGGGAAAGGAAGTGGGGACAATGAAAGTTTGACGTACCGCCGAACTGGCGCGGATCCTTCTCCTTCACCGGACCGTAGTGAAGAAAGCGCATTGGAATTGCTGGATCGACGGCGAGGCCGTCGAGTGCATCGGGCGGGCACCCCCATTCCTTCGGCAAGCCTTCCACCAGGATACGAATAATAACTTTCGCTAGTTCCACCATCCTGGACTGGTATGCCAGGACCACATCCTGGAAGTCCTCGCGGGGAAGGTCGGGCCACAGGTTGGGGCCGGTGAGAAAGCTGCCGGCGTCAGGGTCATCTGCTGGGACCTCTCTGCCTACGATGAATGTCTATATGCACATATATCAACGTCAGCGGGAACCTGAATCACACAGCCATAGGACATCGAGGCTCAATCATCACTCACCTCTTTCGTGTCCGGCAGCAAGTCTCCCTTGTGTTGCTGGATGAAAGGCGGCTCCCAGCCCCTGAAGGATCGGCCCAAGGCCTTGCCAACGTGAACTTCCTTGCGCTTATCCTCGGGCAGTGCAAAGAAGCGCTTGCTGCTCTCGAAAGCCTGGTTCAGCTGCGCTGGCGGGATCCCATGCCCGACCAGGGTGAAGAAGCCATAGGTTGTACACGCATGGCGCACGTCTTCAACAACCTGTTGACGCTCCGCCTCAGAGGCTGTGGGCAACAGGAACGCGCTCACGTCCACGGTGGGGATGGGGCTGTCGCTGCTTTGGCTTCCCATGATGGGTATGATTTTGCGTGTTGTGCAACTAAACTTGGCCCTGCCAGTGTGCAGTTCTCGTACACGGTCGAACTGGTTTGATACATGACTTCAACATTTAGTATATATAGATATGAGAAGTATAACTTCTGAAGCTAGTCAGATTCGGTCATCAGTTAGACAGCCGCACCGGGCTGTCCTGATCAGGCCACACCGTTCATGGCTTCATGGAGCGAGGAGGATGAAATCCAAATGTGAGAGAGAGCTGAGAAACTCCGCGCCCGAGACGTCTCGTAAGCAAGCTGGCCCCCGATATGTTTAAGGCCCAAGGCTACACGCCGGGATCTAAGGTCGCCCCACCCGTCTGACTGCATATCCGCACTTGAGGGTGTACAAGTAAGCTCGGGAGCCTAATCGTCCTAATCGTGTGTTCCCATGACGTTGGAGGATTCAGGGCAATGCCAGGCCAGTCACTAAACCTTAAGCCCACATGTCTTACAATCCTGCTCTTGTCTGGGGCTTTAGTGCAATAACCACAGGCGTGGTACCCTGCATTTTGTTTGTCTCCATCTCAAGTGCTACTAATCCAACTCTGAACTAGTATGGAGATCGGTTCCCGAAACTTTCTTGGAACGACAAGTGATCGTTGGAAGTTGGAAAATGCACCTGGCAGAAGGATGGCATGTTTACGAGAATGGATACGTATATTCTCGTATTCAGTGACATCTAGCCGACTACTGCAATAGCTCAAAGTCATGGGCAAAAGATTAGTGAAGGCGTTTAATGTGTGTTTGCATGAAATAGTGTGCACCAATAGTTCGATGTAGACGTCTCAAATCGAATTGTTCTACTTATGTCAGACAGTTTTGCGCCCCCCCCCCGGTCCCTTTCATTCTTCGAAATTCCCTTTCCTTTCCGCCCTGGATAACTAGAGATATGGGCACGTTCTCTGCCCTGAACCAATATGATAAATGCAATCACCCTCTTCCTAGGCCATACCTCCATTAGCGCGGAGCACTTGGCCTGACACCCAGGTTGAGTGGGCCAGGAAGACAACAGCCTCTGCGATCTCTTCAGGGGTGCCAATCCGGCCCTGGGGACTAAAGTTGGCGATGGTCTTGAGGAGTTCTTCGCTCTTGCCGCGGAAGAAG
Organism: Diaporthe sp. PMI_573; assembly: GCA_021399435.1. Lineage (NCBI taxonomy): Eukaryota > Fungi > Ascomycota > Sordariomycetes > Diaporthales > Diaporthaceae > Diaporthe > Diaporthe sp. PMI_573. The sequence continues at coordinate 2,802,476 of JAJTUP010000002.1, read as the reverse complement.
AGCTCGGTGCCCGTCTAGTACGTATTAGTCACCTGCTATAGATCATAGAGTGTTTCATTCTGGAAAATTCCAAAAGATGAAAGCCGGGGATCCGTAAAAGGAGAACAATAATACTTACAGGGCCGGGGGCCACGGCATTGACGAGTACGCCTTTCCGCCCCAGGTCCTTGCTGATGACGCGGGTCATTTGCTCGACAGCACCCTTGGTGCTATTGTAGAGCAGGTACCCTGGCAAAACTGTGGATGCGGTGGTGAGGGTAGTGGACACGAAAATGATGTGGGAGCCACGGGCCATGTACGGGGCGGCAGCCTGTGATGGGAAGGGCGGTCAGAGATCAGGCCATCCCATGCCGAGGGTTTCACGCCCTAAGGGATTAGGAAATTTTACCTGGGCGAGGAAGTAAGGGCCCTTGACATTGAGAGCAAAGGTCCGATCAAAGTCGGCCTCGGTAGTGTGCTCGAGGTCCTTCATAGGCAGCAGGCCGGCGTTGGGAATCAGCACGTCGATCTTGGAATAGACATCGACAGTTTGCTTGACAAGCGACTGCACGCCATCCACAGTGCTAGCATCAGCGCGCACGAGGCGTGCCTCGCCTGCGCCCAGCTTCTGAATCTCGGCGATGACACCTTGTGCGGCTTCCTCGTCAGAGGAATAGTTGATGACCACGTTTGCGCCAAGACGCGCGAGCGCGATGGCCGAGGCCTTGCCGATTCCCTTTGAGCCACCGGTGATGATGGCAACCTTGCCTTGAAGGGAAGAAGAGGGGGATGCTGTGGAAGGGTTGGCAGCCATGGTGGATGAGACTGAAGTTGATGCCGAGTTTGGTAAAGCAGAGTCGCCTGGCTTGACACGGCGTGAGAGTTTGGTTAAAGCTTGCCTCATTGGCTGTGGTTGTGAAGTTGGATGGAATAGGTTCTTCCCGGTGGCCTGAGTTGAACAATATGAATTGTAATGCCCAGACATCGACCAACCCCCTCATCTTCAGCTGTTCTTGTACCTTTAATACCCGGGATCCTTTCGTGCGGACCGGTGTGCCTCAGCCTCAGAAAGCGCGATAACTCCGTGACCGCAAAAGGTACTTTGTAACTCCGATGGCGACGGGGCATGCGGGACAGAAGCCGAGTAATTATTCGGATTCTACCGCATACGTGCTGTATGCAGATACGTTCTTCTTGCATATGCCCGCCACTTTGCGCCCTGTGTGACGTACCTTCAAAACACATGTGGCCCAACGCGCCTCATTCCTCAAGTACTCCTGTCAGCAGCAGATATGCCCCGAGTTGGGTTAGCCTGACACACCCTCCCTTTCGGTTTTGACATTTTCGAACTTGCACTGGCAAAAACAAACACGCCTGAGGACTTTCGTGGGTTAATTTAATTTCTTGATTCTCATACTCCTCGCCATTGAATGAGTAGTTATCTCTGAACACTTTACCTCTTAGGGTGCAACTCGAGTCTATTGGTTACCACTGAGGCCTCTCCTCTTATTGTATTGTAATGCTACCTTAAAAATTTGACTGTTTTGCTGCACCAAAGAATTAAATAGCTCCAATTCTCTGTGAAACAATGACACTGTGATACCTGCCTCACGCGGTGGTGTTCAATTTGCTCACACACATATACACATATATACACACATATACACACATATACACACATATACACACATATACACACATATACATTAGACCTAACTGGCAATAATGGAAGATGGTAGTATATTGTTTGCTCTCAGTCTCAAATTTGGTTTCAGCCTTTTGGTTGGAGTTGAGCTACTGCGGCAGTCACTGTCAGCCGCAACTAATTCTGCTTGTTGTTCCATCTTACGAATACCACGTGCATTGATGGTGGGGGAAAGTACAGTGCTTGTACTCTGTGAAAACGTTAGTGCTGATTCCCGAGTAGCCGTATCTAGAATGGTGGGAGGCATCCCTCGGTGCTACATCAATTCATACACCGTTGTAGCACACAATCGTACGGGGCAAAGAGGCTTGGTTGGATTCCCGTCAGTTTTGTAGCAGATGTAACAACGGCCAGGAAAAGTGCAGATTGGTTGCCAGCTTTGGGCTATTCACCGCTAAGTTTCCCACTATTGTGACATGATACAAACGGGAATTTGGCATAGTACTTAACATGTACAGTCAAACCACTCTTCTTAGGTATTGATTTTCCTGATGATTTTACCCCAATGCCAGGAAAATAAGACCAAGATTAGAAATTCAGGAGCCATTGCCATGTCCTATGATACCTGGCGCATGTGGCGCATACGGCTTTCAGAACACTTCCAGAAAGAGGGCTGGGCCACATGCAACATGCCTAGTGCAGAGACATGGGAATGCTTGCAATCACTGTCAAGACAAGCTAAGGTAACACAAAGTTCCACAGCCCTGTAACTTTCCGAGGGAATGGAACCCACGTGGGCTAGAGAGCTGCCTGTTCCTTCGAGAAGGATCCAAACGGATGTCGCGGGCCAGTCAGCTCTCCCGCGGCGGGTTTAGACGGCCGAGCATCCATCAGCTCCAGCCCTACAGGAGATTATTGGGCACTTTCTGACTGCTGAGGTACCTGAGTGAATTGGATTTAGAAGAAGGCGCCTAATAATATCACCCGAAACACAGCCTTCATAGGTTGGCTCTGTAAATCTTCGGGAAGGATTGCGGCTCAACTGCCAGTTCCGATACTTTCATATCGGATGAACTGAAGTTGTCACTCGCCTGGATCATATGGTTGGAAACACAAAGGCTTTGAGCGACATGACCCCTGTGCGGGGGGCTTAGGAGGCAGCGGAAAGGATGAAGTAGCGCTCACATGTCCTGCCATCATGGGTTTGCCGGGAGCATGGCCCCCTTCACGGGTCCGTCCGTACGGGTAGTCTACGAGAAGGTGCAGAGAGAGGATTGGATGGATTGGGGTCAGCTGATGAGAAGCAAGCCCAATCCACCGCCAATATAGACAAATATCCCCAATTCAGGAAGGCTTTGGGCTTGGTTCAGCATGGCGCAAGTTAGTGTGACCAAAGGGACACCATCGTCGTGGCCGAATGCTACTCCTGACTACATTATCTGCGAAGAGTCACACTTCGTGAAGGAACAGATTAAGGGGGCGAAGGTAAGGCGGAATCAACCACTCAGGAAACTCCCCCAAAACGCATATATAGAGAGAGTGGCCCTCGACGATATTCAGGTGATTTCAAGTCGTTCATCCTCAGGTCGCTCAAATTCACTACTCCAGAGACTGGATAAGACCACCATTCAGTCCGTTTCACTCTTTCCCAACTGACCACCATAAAAATGCATACCCTTCAACTCTCAGCACTGGCAGCTATTGTGCTGCCTGGCCTCTCGGTGCAGGCTGCTCCTGCACCACCCCAGCAGAACTACACTGGGTCTCAAACGCCTCTCTTGAGCTCAAGCTTTGGCATCCCAGGGCAAGACTACGAGTTTGACTATCTCGTCGTTGGCGGCGGCCAGGCTGGCCTCACGGTGGCTGGCAGACTGGCTGAGAACAGAGACCTTAGTGTGGGTGTGATCGAGGCGGGCAGCTTCTACGAGATCACCAACGGCAACCTCAGCGTGATCCCGTCCAACGATAACTGGTACACGGGCAAGGATATCGATAACTGGCAACCTGGTGCGGACTGGGGCTTTGTTACTGAGCCGCAGGAGGCACTCCTTAACGTGCGCGCGCACTACCCACGAGGCAAGATGCTGGGAGGTTGCAGTGCGCGCAACTACATGACATACCACCTTCCCACTCGCGGGTCCTTTGACCAGTTGGCTGAGGCGGCCGACTCGGATGATTACACATTTGACAACTTCTTTCCCTATTTCACAAAGAGCCAGAACTTCACCCCCCCAGTCGGTGGCACCTTTGACCGGTTCGCCAACTCAACACCTGCCTACGACCCTGCCATGCTCGGCACCGACGGCCCTCTGTCGGTTCTTTACCCTAAGTACGCACAGCCCTTTGGCAGTTGGGCGGCTATGGGCTTCGAGGCCATCGGTTTGCATTCGCAGGCTGGTTTCGAAAGCGGCGATCTGTCTGGCGCCTACGCCTACCCTCTCGCGACGATCCGAAACGACGACAACACTCGCGAGTCATCTGAAACCGCTTTCCTGCGTCCACACATGAATGTGCACCAGCCCAACCTGATCACCTTCATCTCAACACTGGCCAAGCGCATTCTCTTCGACGAGAACAGGCGGGCCACAGGCGTGCTAGTGGACACCCAGGGCCTCCAGTACACACTGCGTGCACGCAGGGAGGTCATTGTGTCTGCCGGTGCTTTCCAGAGCCCTCAGCTTCTGATGGTGTCGGGCATCGGGCCCAGGGCCGTATTGGAAGAGAACGGTATCGAGGTGATCCAGGACAGCCCCGGCGGTAAGCACATCTCTTGTCCCTATACGATTCCCCATCCTTTGTGTTTTGGAATACTCCAGAATGCAACGCTTTAGGCTCTGTAGTAGGTGACTAATAGAGAGCAGTGGGACAAAACATGAAGGACCACGTCCTCTTCGGTACCACGTACAGGGTCGATGTCATTACTGGTTCTGCGTTCGGTAACCCGGAGATGCGGGCTCTGTACGAGGAGCAGTACGCACGTGGCAACGGGCCCATGACCAACCCAGGCATTGATATTCTTGGTAAGTTAAACATTATATGAGTCCACATCGTATTCTGTACACGGGCATTGACTAACCATTCTACAGGCTGGGAGCGCCTCCCCCGGAGCAACCTCACTAACTCTACCATCTCAACCTTGGACACGACATTCTCGGCTGACTGGCCCGAGGTCGAGTATCTTCCCAACGGTGGCTACTTCGGCAACGCCACCAACTTCCAGACCAACCAACCCCACGATGAGTACCAGTACGCATCCGTCATCGCGGGTCTTGTGGCGACACTGTCAACGGGCAACGTGACCATCAAGTCCAACGACACGGCAGACCACCCCATTATCAACCCCAACTGGCTCAGCCACCCGGCCGACAGGGAGGTTGCCATCGCCGCCTTTAAGCGCACCCGCCAGGTCTGGGAGTCCCCGGCAATGCAGCCCCTGTTGGTTGGCGAGGAGTACTTCCCAGGCCCAGACTTCGTCACCGACGATGATATCTGGCGCCACATCCAGGCGAGCTTCTCGACTATCTTTCACGCGGCCTGCACCTGCCGCATGGGCCCTGAGAGTGATAGCATGGCAGTGCTCGATGCCCAGGCGAGGGTCCTAGGCGTCGAGGGCCTGCGTGTTGTTGACGCCTCCAGTCTGCCCATTCTGCCTCCCGGGCACCCGATGTCTGTCATCTGTGAGTCGCTCTGGAGCACAGGAATACTCTTGATGTCCAAATTACTGACCGCGGCATAACAGACGCCCTCGCTGAGAAGATCGTCGATGACATTCTGAGCGGCAACTGAGCCCGATTACACAAGACTTTGTGTATATTCTCAAGACATCTTTACGTATACGAGAAACCTTTTCAATTCTAATGCCAATATTCAGATCGACATTTAGGGCTCAGATTAGATCTTGGGAGTTTCTTATGGGAGACCTCAAGGTCTCATGATTGATCAGTGTGGATAGCATAAGAAAGTGACAGTACTCAACTCTGTCAGAGTCAGCCATGCCCCTACAAGGCGGCGATACCGAATTTCTACCAATCTTGTATCTAAGTCTGGATTATCTTTTCTTACGTAAGATCAGAATTGTTCCTATGAGAATGCTACACTATTGCAGTATATGATGTGCCTCAATACAGTTGTGTAATATTGAATTTTCAATTATATCAATAATTCTATTACATTTATCTTATGAAGACAAATGGGCTTGAAGTAGAGATGCGCATCACTTATATCATCGTAGTTTGGTGTATAAATAAAAATGGTTCAATGTGAACTCTCCCTTCAAATCTATATCTGCCAGAATAGACAATGATGATATGACTTGATTCAACTCTATAAATGCTACTCCAGGGCATCAATTACACTCGGTCTTTCCACTGTTTAATTATTCACGCTCAGGAGGCTAGGAATAAATAGAGTACTTTGCCCCCCCCCCCATTAAGTCATTTCATAGCCCCCATTATACCAGCACTTCGCCTTAAAGCTCTAAATACGGCTTAAAATTATATACACGGATATTCACATATAGATCATCGTGAACAGCGAGCAGGAACATCGGTTCGCCTTTAGATCAAGGGCCTATGTCCGGTCGCGAAAATATCTAGACATGGATTCGACGGATTCGCCAAGATGTTGTCTTACAAAGGATTCCAGAGATCCTCGGCTCCGACTCAACGCATATAACTGCATGTGTCAATTACAGGGGTATACATTATATGTGTCAGACCGACTGCCACACGCCTCTGACCCGCGACTTCTATTGCCCGAAGTCCGCGGGTGAGGCCAAGAGCACCCTGCATCATGCTCAGCCCCGGGCTGCAAGTGAGCCGACACTAAACCACGTTTGCTAACATTGGCGAGTCCTGCGATGGCCGTAGCGATTCCGCGGGCAGCTGAGGCTGTGGCAGTCATCATACTAGTATTATTGAGCAGTATGAAAGATCGCGGGCGCGAGTAGCTGAAGCGTCTAGAGTTCTGGTTTCAGATCATTTCATCGTGGGTCAATTAAGAAGCGTTTGAAGAAGCGCAATTGAGGGGGCAGATCGACCTGGCCATCAAGTGACAATGTCTCTCGATTCCTCTGCAAAGCTTCCTGCCTTTCTGGCCTTTCTGGCTCTCCTTCTCTCTGCCGTGTTCCATTATGCCAGACAATACTATCGCCTCTCTCACATCCCAGGACCCTTCTTAGCTCGCTTCTCTAATATCCCCCGTATCTGGTGGGTCTATAACCGCGACGCCCACAACGTGCACATCACTCAGCACCGTCAATATGCCGCAAGAGGCTCTAAATGGGCGCCTCTCGTGCGGTACGGTCCTAACGCAGTGTCGGTCGGAACCGCCGCGGCCGTGGAGACCATTTACCGCATGCGGGGCGACCCTCTTCTGAAGTCAGACTTCTACAGCGTGATACCTCCCGTAAGCAGCTTCTGGATACAATCTTAACCCCTTCCAGAAGAAACACCTCCCCTCTGTGGCCTAGCCTCAAAGAACTTATTACGCTGGTGGTTTGAGATAGGCTATGGCCACACTGTGGCCCTTTATTTCTCCGATTTGTATGAAACTACTCCTTTGGTGCTCTGATAACTGACTCTGAATGCTACAGATGCGTAGGGGCACGATCCTGCCCACCATCTTCGCCACCCAGGACGAGATGTTGCACCGCATGCTCAAGCGACCCATCGCCGCGGTCTACTCCATGAGCAACCTCGTCTCATTTGAGCCCCTCGTTGACCGCACCATCGACGTGTTTCGGCAGGAGCTCGACCGCCGGTTCGTCGTCTCGGGCACTGCTTGCGACCTCGATGCGTGGTTGCAGTATTTTGCGGTATGTACTGCTTCATCACGCCTGTGTGACTGCTACTCGTGATACTGACTGTGGGAGACAAGTTTGACGTAGTCGGTGAGATCACCTTCTCCAAACGGCTAGGGTTTCTGGAAGAGGGTCGCGACGTAGAGGGTATCATGGCCAATATCTGGAACTGGTTTGAATACGTTGCTATCGTGTGTCTTGCCCCTAGAACCAAGTCAATTATTCCTCGCTGACGTCTCATCGACCTCAAGGTTGGCCAAATGCCCTGGTTTGACTCACTGTGGGTCAAAAACAAGCTCGTATCCCGCCTGAGGCCGGCACGGTGGTCGCCAATGGTGCAATTCGCCAACAAGCGCGAAGAAGAAAGGCGTGCCTTGTCCAGCCCGGAGAAATCGACCGGTCAAGGCAACGATAGGGACTTCCTGTCACGATTTCTAGCTGCCTTGGAAAAAGACCCATCCATTCCACCATGGCACGTCTCACTCTTTTTCTGTCTCTCCCGAACGTCATTCACACACCACAGTCCTCGTATCGGCATTGTTTTTTACTGACAAAAGACGCTTGAGCAGGGCCCTGCGCGCCTGGACTTCCTCCAACATCATCGCTGGCAGTGACACCACAGCCATCTTCTTGAGGACCATGTTTCACCAGCTGCTCACGCACCCAGAAAGCCTGGCCCGGCTACGTGCGGAGCTCGATTCGGCTGCCGCTAACAGCGCCCTCTCGGAAACCACCACATGGAAAGAAAGTCAAACCCTGCCCTACCTGAGCGCCTGCTTCAAGGAGGCCGGGCGTGTCCACCCGCCATTCGGCCTGCACCTGGAGCGAGTGGTCCCTGCCGGTGGTTTGGAAGTGTGCGGGACCTCACTCCCGGTGGGCACTATCGTCGGTATGAACGCATGGGTTGTGCACCGGGACCCCAATATCTTTGGACCGGATGCTGATGCATGGCGGCCCGAGCGATGGCTCGAGGGCGACGAGGCACGCATCAAGAGGATGGATGCCGCGCTCAGTAAGTCAACTTTCCCTGATCCTCAATAAGTGCTGTAGCTAATGCTATAATAAGTGACATTTGGCGCCGGCCATAGAGTCTGCTTGGGGAAGCATATCTCATACCTGGAGATCTACAAGCTCGTGCCCACGTTACTGCAGGCATATGACATTGAACTTGTTGACGGGGGCAAAGCCTGGACGGTGCAGAACAGATGGTTCGTGCCGCAGTCTGGTCTCAATGTCCGTCTGCGCAAGAGAGTACAAGCAGTCAAAAGCCTCTAGCTGCTCGACGCACATTTGTGCTCTGATAAGACCAGCGATTTCTGCATTGTCTACAAAGTCACTGCGTCACAGTTTGCACGGCTAGGAATACTGTGCGACCACGAGAAGTTTATCCTCTGAACCAAAGGATATCCCAAGGTTCAAGCATAGACGGCAATTAGAATACAATTGAATTGAAGCACCCAAGCAAGGATTTGATTTGATACTCAATTTGTACATCATTTAAGCCTACAGATGCTTAATATCTTTGCTCAAAAGGCTTCCATCAAATCATCAATACTTGCATTATACAACCAGTATTACTATATCTTGCAGTCTGTTCCTGTTATTTAGTGGACCTATTAGTAAGCCAAACAATGTCGACTTCTGCAGTATCTATAGATTATTGTATTCTTTGAGTTTCTCTACTAAGCTGGAACGGTAATAAGTGTCCTATAAAGACAAGGAACAATGTGTCTTAACAATGATGATAGTGAGATTCACTATGTAAGACTTTAAATAGTGACTTTCTAATCTACTCTTATAACCTAGTGTTTTATTAAATATAGTCCTATAAAAAATATTGTGTGGATAGCTTCTTCAAAGCTCACAAGGGCCATTCTTTTTGTGTATTAGTTTGCAAATAGTTAAATGGCGGGGGCACTTCGCCCTCGCTCGCTCGCTCCCGCGAAGCGCCTCCGCCGTGGATGGGCCCTTCGGGCCGCAGGGGGGTCTGCTTAGTCAGCCTGGTGCGGGGATTTGGAGAAAAAGATCATATATATAAAGATCTAAGTTGCAAACAAAACGCCAGGATTTTGGGGTTCGACAGGGACAAAGCAATTATTAATCAAAACTAATTTGTTAATTTCCTCACGATCAAGAAGTCGTGACACTAAGTGACCATATTCATTAAATGCAGAAAATTCCAAGGATCATTTTCATATACGCAGCATGGCGAGACAGAGAATTAATATTTTTTGGCAGGAGATGCATGCTGAGGGATTTGACATCGTACGGGATGAAAGACCATTCTAAAAGAATGGCATATATCTTCTTAATAGGTTAAATACTTTATACCACTTAAATATTAGCTATTAAATTAAGGATTAATAATATAGAAAGGTTTGTAAAGGGCTTGGGCTTCCAGCCCAAGCCCTATAGTGGCTAGCTAGGCAACTAAGGCAGCTTAGTTGTTACGTACCTTTTGGCTCAATAGTCAAAAGGGAGCCAGCAAAACTGGCTTATGGCAAAAGGCGCTAGCTAGTCTGCAGCCCCTGTGGGGCCAGCCCATAATAAGGTTATAGTGGAAAAATATTAGAACCTAATAAGGTACTTCAAGAAGGTTTATATAGCTAACTAGTGCAACGACTTTTAAATATTGATGGTAGCAGAATATACATATAGTTGAATAAAATTAGTTAAAAAACGTTATTATAGGTCTTTTAACCTTTACCCAGGAGGTCTAAACCATCTATTACATCTAAGTCCCTAATGCTGGCTGGACAATAGATTTATATACTTAAATATAAACTAATCTATGCTCTTTGCAAGACTCTGAAAATACTTTACAACAAGACACATGGAGAACTATTCGTAATAGCATCACAGAATAATTGAGGATGCGTGGCAGTTGTCTTAGTCCTCTCTCACACACACACACACACACACACACACACACACAGACAATGACCATCTCCATTTCTCTCTCTCTCTCTTTTATTCATTTGGGGGGTGGGTGAAGGGGGTAAGGGGCTTTTTCCATAGATCTTTCTCCGACGCGTCATAAGTTCGCGGATTTGTGCATGTGAGTCCTTTCCCACATTCAGGTGAGCAGTATTTCACAAGAGATCCTTTATCAGGCAATCTTTGTTAACGTAACCCCGCATTACACACTGACAATGAACATAGAATATGACAAACTGATTTCTTTCAAACACCAAACGGCCCTTTGCAATGTTTCGTTCCGCTTGCCTGGACTTAAAGCCAGAGTTTGCTGACGATGCCCCCGTCCCGTCACAAACATCTTTGCTCTTTTTCTCTTATCATACTGCCTGTTTTAGCTAATACGCAAACCATTAGCTCACTGGGGTTCGACACTGTACAAGTTTACCTCGCAATTGACCATGCAGGAGCCCATGCAGCAAGCTCTCGAGAGAAGTGAGCGAGAGCATCGGTTCAGGTTCCACATAACTTCAGCCAAAGAAGCTTTCGAGGAAGCTAGGCAAGACGGTTTGCCCTTGAGTTTCACTCGGTGCCTATCTCATGCAAAAGTTGCACTAAGCGTGGCGAAAAAGGCCAACCGTCCTGACCTGGAACAAAATGCCCAGCTGGCCATTGTTGATTTTTTAGAAATGGCAGGTAGGAAGCGAGAAGCCATGGAGGCTCGGATCATTGTCGCCGCCACGATGGACAACCTGGAGGTAAAATACGAGTCACTGACGGGCACGTATGAAAGTGGTGCACGTCTGGCTTCTGTAGGTGGTATTCCCATCGATCAGGTCATTCAGCTTCTTGAGGATGATGGGTACGAGCAACACGCTTCGTCTTCTGATCAGAAGCAGATTCCCGCCGCTGCAGACCTACACAGGTCTAATGAATGTGAGTCTTCGGCCATTTGTGAGCCTCAGAACGCGGAACCTCTTCCGAAAGCGATCCTTGAGGGTCGTCAGATCCGGGATCTCCATGGCAGACTGGTGACTGTTTTGGCCAAAGCGCCAAGACTGCGGCGCAAGCCAAACTTCAACAAATGAGGCCTTTTCCAGTTCAGTTAGGTCATTGTAAGATGCTATCTCGTTGCATCATTTCCTCCCGTCATTATTATTCTCAGCATCGTAAGGGCTCTGGCACCATGCAGTTCGTTCATGAAGCCCAGTTTCCATCGCAATAGTTATGGGTCTTTTCCTAGGTAACAACTACCCTTCGCTAATTGGTGTTTTACCCGTGCAAATTTCTATCGAATCTCCTGTGCAATTGTAGCAGACTATTCCTTTTTTCCTCTTTTTTTTTAAAAAAAAATAAATAAATAAAATGGATTACACACAGAGTTTGTCGTTCCGACCTTTCGCTGGTTTTTGGTTCAATGTGACGGCTGCGGACCTAGGGAGGCGCATTCTCAGCGCCTCAGCTTTGTTGGGGTGTTTCGCCGCATTAGGCAAACTTGAACTTTTCCCGGCTCAGGTTTGAGTTCCTCCAAGTCCAACTCTTTGTTCACAAATACAGGCCAATGTATAGAATTGATACAAGGTCGCATGCGGAAGGCTTGATCTTTCTTATTAGAGCCTGTGTCAATTACTCTCTCTTACCTGCTATGGCAGCCTCTCCATTTCGACTCCCGAACTGTCATCGTCGCATTCGATCCTCGCAGCACATTGAGTCAATCTAAACATGGCAAAGGATAAGAGGAGCCGGTCGCGAAAGCCATCTGAGAACAAGAAAGACTCCGCTTCCAGGTCGGATTCAACGGCTACCGCGGTCAGAGTGCCTTTACCTTCAAGCTCTCCCTCATCTGAATCTGCCCCTAGAAGTTCGAGCGATCATGAGGGAGAGCTGCAGGCCGATTCGACAGCCGATGTGGGAACATCGTCACAAAGCTTAGACACTCCTCAGGGCCAAGATGCCTCTCAAGATAGTGAGGTCCGTGTGCTCACTGGCGACGGTGGTTTCGCCCCTCATCAAATCGAACCCGGACTTGGCGACGTTGTCGAGGACTCTGCAAATGATGGAGCTGTAAAATACGCTCAATCTCCGGCCATCACAGACCAGTCATCCAGCCCAGACGAGCACTCTTATTACCTGGGTGCTGAGCTCGACGGCGCAAGCTTGGATGGCTCCGATGAGAAGCTGCAGACTGGGGAGGGAGATCAACCAACGTCACCTTCCGCAGCCCAACCCGACAAGTCATCAGCGATGGTAGAGCCGCAAGAAGCCAGTGGCGCCGATCCAGGGCAGCGCACTTCAAGCGAAGGCATTGCTGGAAACTTGGGACCAAACAAGACGAAACCAGGGCGAGCCGAGGACATTCAAGAAGAAAGGAGGAAGACACTAGCTGCTGAGAAGCGAGTCAAGACGCTTGAGGTTGAGCTGCAAAGATACCAGAAAGAAGCAGAACGTGCGAGGAAGAATTTTGACCGCGAGATACAAAAGGCTAACCGGGTGAGGGAGGCTGATAAGATCAAGCTCGAGGAGAAGCTCAACAAGGCAAATAACCAAAATACGAAGGCGGAGGTTGCGAAATACAAAAGCAATGTCGAAAAGTTTAGCGCTGACCTGGAGGCTCCTGGACGAACCACAACCGGTGATGATGCTCATGGGGGCGTCTCCGGCCTGAAGAAACAAGTCGCGGGTGCGACCGAGGAACTCACGCAAGCGGCTGAGGCTAAAATCAACGCACCGACGGCAGCGCTACCAACGTCACCCAAGAGCGATCCAAGGCCGGGCAGCGCTCGGTTTCTCCTCGCCGAGTACGAGTACCTCCTGGACAAGAGCACCTCAGTCTATCATGCATTGCGGGCTATGGCGGACTACGCAGATGGCGGAGGGGCCTTACCTAGTGCCAAGGACACGGAGCTGTTTGATAAGTTCGGGCTTCAGCTTACAGACGTGAATGCATTCATAACAAAGCATCTCGGCCACCCTGAAAAATGCCTCCTGGAATCGAGACGTGATTGGTCTTTTGCAGTGGGGTTGTGGAAGTCGGCAAATGGTGAAGAAAATTAGTTCTCGATTGTCACTCTCAATATTCACGAGTTTTCTCTGATCACTACCGAAATCCGAACAAAGGAGTTGAAGACATAAGCGCTACTTCGCCGCCTATGCGCCATGTGAGAACAGAGCACACTGCACTGGACACTGCCCGGGTGGCCTATGATTCTGTTACTCATCTGCCATGACGACAGATACAGGAAGATTGTCACAATCTGCTGTAACGTCAGTGAGTGGTGGACCACGGCTGAGATGGCACGCGCCCGGTGGAGGTTGTGAAGTTTGGCTGGCGCCGGCTGGACATGTGGTTTTCCATCTCATTTGAATACCGAATCCATTTGGTCACTCGGTGATATTAATTGATTTTCTTTTACATAATATCTCCTGTGATGTGAAGCAATTCGAGGACGAGGGCTTACCCGCCAGAATCCGATCATAAAGCGTCCTGGACATTTTCGTATTTCTCTCTCCACTAGTCTCCCTTACAAAGCCCATTCCGTCTACAAGGTGCATTACCATTAGCTCTGAGTGACCAATGAAGAATGAGTGATGGTATACCCATCGTTGTGTAAGAAATCCTTCAGTTGCAACCTCGGAAGGAGACTATCCGCGGACGAAACTCTTGCTTGTTTGTGCCCCGAGAAACGGGTTCTCCCGCAGCTAAGACGCTACGCAGTCACAACAAACATCTGACAACGGCAACCATCGGCCTACTCAGCATCTCAAGGCCTCAGATACTGGATCCTCGAGGTCACATCCGTGGAGCCAAGGCAAATCATTCCGGGATGATTCGCCTGCATCCCAAGGGCGACTGGCGCAGATTACCTGGGCATAGACGTTCGGGGTCAAACAGGCCTTTCTCAGTACAGCCATTTACCAGGTCGGCCGAATTAAATTAAAAGACCTCGGGATTTACTATATTAACCTGGACTTTGTGGGGTAGTTAAGGTTTGATGAGCTGTCATTCAAGACAAAGCTAACAGCGCCGAGCCCGACCCAATGCCTCGGACTTAAGTCGCCAATATATGCAAGGTCCACATGCATGTGCCCTATATAAGGTGCGGCTATAACCTTGCTGGACAAATATATACAATATATGGGAAGCGCGACTGTGTCAAAAGTCGAAGCTTTACATCCCCGGTAGTTGGGGAAAACAGCCCTACGGGAAGGATTTCTGTGAGGCAATCAATCTTGATTCTCGCTGAAGGTCGCCTATTGTGCATTTGGGTTTCCACTACATTATAGGCGACTCGATTTAGGCTGTTCTGGGCTTGTTCAGCCTCACTTTGGGATCTCGCAGCCAGCCCGAACTGTTCTGACACCAACAAACGGTAAGAAGGAATTTGGTGCATCGTACGGCGCTTAACCAGCCGAAACATTTGGAAAAGGTGGGATACTTAAAAAGTTCTTCAATTTATACAATTTGGTGGTTATTGATGAGGGTTGCGAGTTGCAGCAGAACAGCCTTGACCTGCTAGTATCCCGGCGCCCCAACGTGCGAAGCCACGTGTGGGAGCCCTATCGCTACAACTAAATGGCAATTAAATGTTCCTTTGGTGCATGATGCACTTGTTAGTCACCACTGGGGGGCACAGGGTGCATCAGAAGCTTAAAAAGAAACGAACAGGAAATGAACACTGGGCACTGGCACCTGGAGCATAACATTGGGCGTTGTTCTGATACTGATATCCCCCACTTTGAGTCTGACTGCGAGAATGGTCAGTAGCCTAGTCTAGCCCTACATATCAGTGCTACTTGAAGAACAAACCCAACTAGTTCCAAGCATACTTGGATTGCATCAGGGCGGCTGGGTCGTTGGCCATCTACTAGCAGTCTACACGCCTGACATTGTGAGACCCATGTCTGCACAGGTTTTCTTACAAAATATAACTTTTGTTAACTTTTGCTTTGAACTGAGAGTTTCATCCCGGTCTTTCCAGCAGATTTGAACATTCAATAATCCTGGGGGTTGTTCTACTTAGCATGGACAGAAATCTCGGAAACTTGAAGAAGCAGTGCTGTAGAAACGCCACGGGTAAAAGCCGTTATGTATTCCACAAAACTCCACATGAAATCTCTTGGAATGTAGTAGTACCTTTCATATGAAAGAACATTTGCTTGTGATTACTTTTCTGCTAAAGGCCAAAATTCTCTTGCCTTCCAGCTGAGTCTCGCATCTAGCATTGTGATCCCTGCCCCGGGCAAACACCGAGTTATCACCTCTTGTTATTGATCTCGGTATTCATTCTACAGGCTCAGGGATTTACAAGCAGACGGAAGTGAAGGAAGAGGGGTAAATCCTAAGTGACGGTCGGTAAAGTATTGGCCACGAGAAATTCAAGCCACGGGCCTCGGACAATGATCCCACTCGGAATATGGCACGAAACAGGGCGGCAGATCATTTGAGGTCCATGCAAAAATAAGTCGAATCCAAGACAAGACACGAATGGATCAGAGTGATGACTTGATCAACTCAGCCATGCCTCGGCCACCATCATTTGTCTCTAGATATCCATGGCAACAATGCCTCATACACAATCCTTTTCTTTCATATTGGTCAATCCCCGGTGTAAGGGATGTTTATAGCTGAAATAGGGGCAGCACGAGGTCAGACTGACCGCTGGAAACAGTGGCCAACATATCTATCAAAACGGTTTTGTTCTCCTTTGGATGCTCACAAAAAGGAATTTGCTGCTCGTGTGAAGACAATCAAAGGACACAAAGCGTCAGGGTAACACAGCGAGTTGTTTCGGACTTCTGATATTCCTTTTTCACCGATCCCTCAGGATCACATGGTGACCGGCCACAATACTGACAGGGGATGATGATAGCACCGACAATTGAGAAAACTTTTGTCGACTGAAGGCAATCCTTCTACCTTGGCATATTCGGAAATCAAGGAAGTTCTGTTCGTACGACCGGCGCGTAAGATGAGGGGTGTTTGAGACTCGGTCGGCACAGGGGGTGGGGGACACCAAACCAACCTTCTCAGGCTGACTCTCAAAATTCTGAAAAGATAGCGGCAATCTACAAAAGCCGGCAATCTTGTGCCGTCAGTGATGAAACTTGAGGCGTCAGCCCTGTACGACCTTTCTCATTTTCGCAAGTGAGATGACAGTTTGGCGTGGAAACAGCTCTGCCGAAATGGAATAACGGGCCCCCACGAGGACCCGTCATAAGCTTATGCTCCCACACACGGTCAATAAGGAAGGTGGACGGATGTAGCAATTTACACGGCAATAGAACAAGATTCAGAGACAGGCGATATCAGGTGATTGGCGAGAGCAAACTTCTCATCCAGTACATGGATGCTCAAGAGGCGCGCGCTTCGTCTCATCGGGAATGTGGCATTGTGGAAGTGGTGGAGTGGCTGGCCTGGGTTTACCAGCTCGGGTCAGCTCGGGCTCAAGCTGCTTGCCAGTGGTTTCGTCGGCGTCGGGATGTTTCTCGGCCGGGGTCCTGCCGGGTATTGACTAGAGGAAAGCACTGGTTGTTAGAGTCGGTTGTTGGGATTTCGACGGTGACTGTTGGCATAAAAGTTGTTGCGAGTAGACAAATTGCAATCAACCTGCAGTAAAGTCAAACCGGGGCGGCATACGCTGGATGTGATGTAAGATGAAGATGAGCTGAAGAGAGATGAAAATAGAGAGAGAGCACCACAGAGTCCCAGACGTCCGAATAAGCTCGTGGGGTGACAGGCGCAACCCCTGTCGGTCTTCAGGCCAGACCCATGGATGTGGGCCCCTCCGCCCCTGGTGTTGCCAAGTACCTAGGTAGGTATCCAGGTACCTGGCCGGAACGGGTGGGGGATTGTTTTCTCTTGGCTGGCCTACCACCCTGCCACTCTCCACCACACCACAGCAGTCCACCATTCTCATCATCGCCGACCCCTGCGTCCTCTGCATTGCATCATTGTCGGATACCACGTCGATATCATGGCGATGAGAGTGCATGGCCGACACGGCTTGGATGCTGCCAGGCCTTGCGAGCCCCTGCCTCCTTCCCATTTCCCATGTGCTGCCGCAGAGCCGGTGCGACGCCATTTCGGGGCAGAGCATGTCGTCCTGATAACACATGCCTCAGAGCCTCTCCACCAGTAATGCAACCTGCCTGATTCTTCCCTGTCGAGGCCTGGCCCTCGCGCAAGCCTTGAGACAGCCCAGGCTTCCAGGCTCTCACATGTTGCCATGCCCCATCGGCACCACGAACCTTATCAAGAAGGCTTGCTTGGCAACATTGGCAACATTGGCAACATTGGCAACATTGGCATCACTGGCAACATTGGCAACATTGGCATCACTGGCATCATTGGCATCATTGGCATCGGGCATCTCTGCCCGCCGGGACGAACCAGGAAACCGTTGATTCCCACCCATCGCTGCTAGTCCGTCATCGTCGTCGGCCCCACGCACCCACGCAGCCGCGCACCGTTCATCCCATCAGGAAAAGCCGTGGTGGGTGTTCAGACGCCCTAGACGCCCAGAGTCTTTTGGTGGACGACTTCCTAGCTGGGAAACAACACCCTCCGTTGTGGCTGGCCTGTCCAACCTTTGAGTCGGCCTCCTGGCCTCCTGGGGTCTCCAAGGCTGAATCAAGCGCCCAGGTAAGTGCTGACAGTCCTGCAATACCAGCGCCGCTGACAGTGTTCCACAGCCAATCTGCAGCTCCCCGCCTGGCTGACGTCCTCACCTCGACATCTGCCGCGGGGTGGCTCCTCCCCTTGGTCGACGACGTTTTCACCGCTCTGCAAGGGGCTCTCAGTGTTCAGCACCGTCGTTTCGAGTCCCTGCCTGGCCTCGTGTCACTCACCAGACGGAATTCCCCAGATCCTGCGCCTGCCCCAAGCCCTATCGGAACCGTGGCGCGCTTGGCCTCTGGATCTGGCGACCCTAGAGCGTGCCTTGTAGTGGCGGCGGCAGGCCGACCACGAATACACCTCAACGCCAAGAGCCCGGACTCCGGATTCAACAGCCTGTCTCTTGGGAGCCTCCCTGGCCACTCTCACTGTCCTTAGCAATGTGCCTTGCTTCCTTATCATCGTTTGCGTACCCTGATGCCCCTTGCCCCTTGCGGGTCCTTGCGGGAATGTCATTCCGGCTCGGGAATCCCTTCCCGCTGAGCCACTTCCACGTCAACATGTTTCCAGATCGCAGTGCGGATGTCCCCCACCTTGCGCCTCTTGGCGATCAAATCTTCCTTCGCTCTGTCTCGGCGATCCAGCTTGGCCTGAAGCACGCTGGCGCACGCCTTCCTCGGTGCTTTCCCCAGCAACGCAATCTGCTTACTGTACGCGCCTACGGTCATGCAGCGTGTCGTCAGGCGAGGATGCATACGCACATGCATGACGATTCCACCACAGGCGTCAAATTACATCTCGATCATACATCTATGCTGTGACCTGGTCATAGTACCCCACACTGTTTGTGCCGTGGTACAATGCCTCCTTGGGCCCGCACCTGCGCCTGGAGTTTGGAACCGAGCTGGGCCAAGGGCGCACAACACCACGCTGCTGCATCTTTCTACATTGCTCTGCCTTATGTCTAAAGGTCCAGACATCTGCCCGCATCATTCTGCAGCCGGCGAAGCCGCCGATCTACCGCTGTCTGCACGTGTAACGAATACGTGTGTGTCATAAAGCACACCAACCGAGAGGTACATGACATGTCAGATCCTCTCCGGCTAGGGGGGTCCACCCAATGCGGTCAACCCGGCGCACAGGAAAGATATTGTTTGTGCACCACTGTATACATGTGCTATATCTTTGCAGTGGCCGACCGGTCATGTGCTACCTCCGAATATCCTCGAGCGTGGTTGCGGCCGTTCGGGTAGATTTACCCATATTGCGCCATGCACTCGAGCCAATCAACGTCCCCATGCCTCTTTTGACACAAACCAAGTCCGGATGGTCACGTCCCAGAGACGTCCAGACATGTACGTTGCTCTTCTTCTTTGGTGCTTTGTCAAGCTTACACAATTGAGACCTTCTCGATTGGACCCTGTCAGTGTGGTCGCTGAGGAACATGTTTCTGCACGTCTATCATCGGTAGCCATCGGTGGGCACGCCCTTGTCCCTGATCGGACGTTGCAACCGTACCCTTGTAACGGCTGTGACAGCGTGGGTGTCTCCTATCAAGCGATCCATCCAATCCTGGGACGTCCCGAAGACTCGCTCTAGTTGCGAAGGAGGCCTTGCCACATGTTGACAGGGACGGACGACGGGGCCCGTATGGGGCCAAAATCGGGATGAAGACCAAGGTTCCATGATGTTCGGTGTGGCCCTGCCACCCTGACATACCTCACCAGCTATGGGGGTCACTCAGGACGAGGTTTGGGTGAACTCATCTGTGTAGCTGCATATACCAGATTGTGTCCCAACCTCGTCCCCGATCCGTTGTGTGCATGCTGCCTCTGTCGATATATTGGGCTCACTTTCTGCACGATCGAGACTCGCTCCCCCCCCCCCGTGTAACTGACTTCTGGGTCCATTTCCGGTTGAGCATTCGCATGTTGAATTAACTCTTATACCCCTTGTTAACCTGAGACGAGTTTATCGCATTCTCAAGCCAACGGGAACTCTCACGTCAAAATATCAAGGGTGTTGGTCCGATTCGTGTGGAATCCAGTCCGCCCCCCTGGCCACGCTTTCAGGCCGCTCCCGGCGCACATAAATTCAGACTCAACGAAGCAGTTTCTTTTCTTGTTCTTGATCCAGAAGCGAACATCCCACTTCCCCACTAAGATCTGCTTCACACCTCCGTCTCAACTTGACATTTTCCTCGCCACGAACCTGCTCGATCTATATACAGTCAGGTACATACCGTCACCATGGCTGGACACAGCTCCATGACACCGGCGATGTTCGCTGCGAGACTCCGCGTAAATCAGCAGCAGCTTCGGTATTTCGCTGCAGGCATATGTGGTCTTATGGCACTCTTCATCGTCGTCCATTGGATTCGGTATCTTTTCAATAGGGCAACCGCAGGGAGCAGGTCCAACTCTGGGGTCACCTACCCGTTCAGGTTGCTCACAAGGTGGACTGTCCGAATCTCTCAGAACGATGTTCTCCCACTGACTCCGGCTAGGAACATAAGAAACATCCTCGTCCGGAAGGTTCCTGGCTTCACCTCGAGCGGTCATACTCTCCTGTTCGCGGCATATCTGGCTGTCAACATGGCTGTGACTTTCACCAATGTCACCTTGGTGTACTCGAGTATTGCCAACAGATGTGGGTGGTAAGTTAACATAAACTAGCACCACTCCAGGGACAAGACTGACACGGCTTGCTCCAGGGTTCTCTCGGCAAACTTCGCCGTGGTGGTCTTCTTGGCCCTGAAGAACACACCGCTGGCCTTCCTATCCGCGTACTCGTACGAGCGGTTGAACGGTCTCCACCAGATCGCTGGATACACATCCTTTGTCTACTTGGTGCTCCATGCAGCCATGTACTCACATTACTTCCTCATCAACGACCGCGCCGAGATGCTGCAGACGCAAAGTTCCATTGCAGGCATCGTGGCTGGTTTCGCCTTCCTTGGTGTACTCGCCTCTGCTGTCATAATTCGACGTATTTGGTACGAAGCCTTTTACGTCTCACACATTCTATTCTTCATCGTGGCTCTCATTTGCTCGGCGATTCACCAGCCCGCGCTCGAGGACGGGCTAATTATCATCTTCGCCCTCATTGCCGCTATGTGGGGCGCTGACCGCATGCTTCGCGCGTCGAGGATGTGCTACCCGCGCTGTCAACAACGAGGCCATCCTTGAACCGCTGCCCAACGGCGGTACCAAGATATTCTGACGAAAAGGCCCTACGGGGTGGTCCCGGGAAAGCACTGCTTCTTGTGGATCCCCAAGATCCGCCTACTCGAAGCACACCCCTTCACCGTCGTTGCCAGCGAGCCCATGGAGTTTGTCGTTAATTCGTATGATGGTTTCACGCGCGACCTGCGCAAGTACGCGTTGGCAAACCCTGGTGTCAGACTCAAGGCCTCTGTCGACGGCCCTTATGGCACTTTCCCGGACCCCTTGATGTATGACAAAGTCGTCTTGATCGCTGGAGGCAGCGGTGCTAGCTTCACCTTCGGCCTCGCTGTCAACCTGCTAGAGAGAATGGGCCCCGAGTCCTTGAAGAATATCACCTTCATCTGGGCAGTGAGGAAGCAAGGTGAGTTGAAGCTCTACCATCCCCATTTCGATATCTGCGACAGGCGGTATCACATGTGTTTCTTGACTTGAAAGAACTCTTCCCGAAGTCGAGGCTAATTTCTCCTCTTGTACAGACAATCTCTCATGGTTCTCCCAGCACCTCAACACCCTGCGGACTCACGAACACTCTCCCAAGGTCAATGTTTCTCTGTACGTCACAGCAGCTCCAGCCAACGATTCAGCCGAACGACGCCGTGGCTCAGTCCTCATCACCGACATCCGACAAATGCACCGCGTCGCCACCACCTCCTCCTCGGGCGAAGCCTCCGAAAGAAGCCTTACTAGGCCATCGGGTGACCACGAGATGAGTGAGAAGGCCCTCGAGCGGAGGATCTTCACCACCAACACCACCGAGAACAAGGGTCGCGGTGCAACCACCGCCGACCCAGAGAAGGCCTTGAGACTTCCAAACCACCATCAGCGGACGCCAAGCGATTCAAGCCTGGCCACGGCCTACAGCGCTGGAGGCTCGTCCGAAGCTGCTGACGAGCATCGCGACGTGCTCAAGTCCGGTCGGCCCGATACAGCCACCCTCATCCGCGAGGCGGTACGGTCCACGCCACCGCATCAGCGCGTGCTTATCGCCGCGTGCGGGCCCAACGGGCTCATGCGCGTCGTGAGGGATACGACCGCCAGCCTAATCAGCGGCGATGGGCCGGGGGTCGAGCTGCACTGCGAGCAATTCGGGTGGTGATGACTTTTACCCACACCCCGCCTGCATGCATGCACACCTGCATGCGTGGTGGACTCCCTGTCCCCTTCCCTGGGATCTTCATCGGTCCGAACGGCGCAATTCGTAGACACCGCCCGGCCGGGCTGTCCTCAGAGCGCTGCGTGCAATTCGAGAGGGTGGTGGGGCAGGGCCACCTGCACTCTTGGCCGCGGCCGAGTTTGCTTTCACACGTCGGACCGATATCCACCATCGTCACGTATCTGATTTGTCTTACCTTGCTTTTCTTTTTTTCCTGTGTGGTTTTGGTTATGGCGCAGTATCTTGGGTGTTTGCCGGTTCGCTCTGGACCCACGGACGGTCACGCTCCGCTGGGCCCGGTTGGGCCTGCTTGATTGTCAGGTGGGCCAGGAAATTCGGATGTTCCTTCCACGGGTACAGTGGCTACCCGTTTTAGAATTCCTTCTCTCGTTCTGGTCTGACTTATATTGTGCGGCTTGCTGCACAAAGTATCCGCCCTGGTTAGAAAGCTGTAGCTAGTCAAATGCAACGTGTGAGAGGTCAGCATTTGAGGCTCACAATTTACTGGAGTACTTTTGTCGATCTCCCGTTCACACCCTGGCCGGAATAATATTAATTGAGCCGCGGTCAGTCAGATCACAAGACATCCAGTACGCCCTGCGTGGATACGAATGCTTTACGATCGAGTTGTATGGTATCATGGATGTACTCACGGGACGACCAAACCTGCAGCCATCTTGGAATGGGCTGTATATCTGGCTTTAATGTGACATTACTGACCTTGGTCGGCCATTGCATCCGTGCCAAGGTCTAGCTACTCAGAGTGTCCTCACTCGATATGTGTCTGGATTTGGAATATTTGAGACGGACTGGTCGGTGCGTCTTGTACCTGCCGCGTCTTGATTTACAAATGCCCAGGTGCCCATCCCTTGCGGATTCTCGGCTGCATCGCTGTGTAGTGTAAGCATATCGTACAGCTCGTATTTATGCGACATCTCTGCATCGTGATTGGAGCCCTTGAGATGCCCTCATATGTAACACACAAAGTAGAATTGTTGGAACGTAGGAGTGCAGGGTCTCAAATCTTGCACCTGAACGTGTCCTTGGTCCTTCGAGTCAACCCCTTTCAAGACTTCTCTTTTGCCATAAATCGCTCATGAGCTGCTGGAACACTGGAGTTTCGACGGCAGTACCAGGCCGCCTTCTCTCCGTGCGCTCCCCTCTTGCGCTCAAAACCCCAGCACCTACTTTTCCAGAGCAGCTGGCTGAGCACCTCAGCATCCATCGAGCAAATTCTTTGCCGTATGACCAAATCTTGAAGAGCTTCCAGAGGGCGCTTATCTCCTTCATTGGGCGGGCTTGGCATCGCTCTTGATCACTACGGCGAGGTATTTACAGGTTTTGAAGACAAATAGCAACAAGCGTGTTGAGCGATCTCATCAGTCCAAATGATATAAGGCAAAATTGGATCCAAATTTCCGATAATCGTAGCACATTCAGAATTCTTGCGAGCAATTGTGGTAATCCAAAGCTTCTCCTTTGAAAATGCCAAGGAACAGCCGCTGAACACCCCCGGCGGTATAACTACATGGGTAGTGTTCAAAGCTCAACCCATTTTTGTAAACCATTATAACTACATGTAATGACTTTACCACATCCGTTCTAAAAAAGCTTGATGGTTTCACTCACCTACCAGGGAGAGGAGGGTATTTCAAATCATTATCCAGGCCTTCTAAAATAATAGTAATAGCATAGCGAAATACAATCATAGTCCTAACATAGATTTATTTTGTATTGATATGTAACGTAAAAAGTGGTGACATATATCAATCTTAAAATACTGTGACATTATGTTAACCCTTAATGTTAGGGCAAAAAAAGGGGTTTAACTCCTACTTTTGCTAGTCCTTTTCTTTTTAGTCATCTTTAACCCAACTACTTATTAATTATTCTTTAGCTTAACTTTAAATATCCTATTAGATTCTATGGAGATACGGAACGGAGATACAGAAATCTTATTTCTTTACTTACTTATAAAATCTCAAACCAGCAGATTTAGAATTACTAATATAGAGTTAATTATAATATAGTCTTAGAGTTAACATCTATCTCTACTGATATAATATTACCTCCTTGATATATTTTAGTTGTGACAGGATTTTAAAAGCCTTCTGCTAATATTTTGCTGTACTTACTAAATTTTAAATATTATTACATTGGGTGATTAGATTGTGTGACCTACTTAAAGACCCCCCTCCCCCCTGGTAGGCATGACCTCACCAGATTTGGCGTTCCTGGAGGGTACTCTATCTTTGAAAGACTACATCGAAGCGGGCAGGCATCTCAAGATTTGTTCCGATCACCAATTTCACTTTCCAAACCCAGATAATTACCCACTCTATCCAGATTGCATATAACTCCCTTGCCATCGAGATAATTAATAGAAGAGGATAAGTTCACACAGGACTATAAAGATGTATTGGCTTTTCAGAAGTGTCCTTAGAGACCTGCTCAGGGATCGAGCTGTTTGCTCAGGGTCTTGACGGGAGGCGCTGTAGCGGCAGTCGGCCTGGGAGAGAGCATCGCAAGATGACCTTTCTGTTGGTGAAGAACAGCACCCTGAAGAGATCATCCACTCCCGATAGGTTCAGACTCTGACAAGAACAGCGTATGCAACTTCGCCTCTGATGACCTTAAACCCATGGACAGGCCTCCCCCATTTACACATAGTAGGTAATGATATGGGTGCATGTATATGGGATCACAGCTTTGAATTGGCTCTGTTCGATGAGTCGTAGAGGACTTGGCTGCGGCATGTCCATTATTTAGAGCCAAGAACACGGATTTTATGTGTATATAACTATAACGTCATGGTATCTCATTGCCCTCATAAAACATAAGACTATAAACGAAAAAGATGGACACCCCATTGACTCCGAAGCACCCTGCTCTAAAGGAAGATTTTTTTTAAAAAAAAATACATGGCGCGTTGCGCAGAAGAGAAAACAAGCACACACCTTACAATATCATACAACACTTCCTGGCGCGAATGGAGGTGCCTTGCCGGCCTTGACAAGGTCCACAGTTCTCTTTCTGCTGGTCTCCCTGTAGTGCTCTCTCCTGAGCTTGGCTAGAAGCCAGTACTGATATAGTGCGAACAAGCTCAGGCCAACAGCCAGGCTGGCACCCTCAACTGAGACCGTCACCAGGGCGGCGACGCTCCAGTGCCAACCATGCTGCACGTGAACTACCACGATCGTTGCTATGAAGCCCGCCAGGCTGTTGAGTATTAGGGGTAGGTAGATTCGGTTCATCAGCCATATGTAATTCCGCCGCCAGTACACTGCGAGCCACAACATGCCCAGGACGCCGAGGAAGAAGGCGGCGCAGCAGATCGCCAACAGAGGAATGGATGGAATCTTCTTGAGGGTGGCGGTCGTGGTCAGGGGTATGGACGACAGATCGTCGTTATCGCTCACCATCAATGACCTATCGGCTGGGAAGCCGGTGAAGTTGCAAGGGGCAACGACAAAAGCTATAAGGACCAACCACGCGAACAGATTGGCGAAGATGTTATGTGCACGCGGGATCTTGTCCAGATTCAGCAGCATGTTCAGGTATCTTGTCTGAAAGCCGCTGCCGCCGCGCTGATGCGTTGCAGGAAAGTAGGCTGGGCGTGGAGGGCTGGAAGGAGAGCGCGGAGAGCGCGGATGATGTGGATTCGTGGGCGATGGTGACGAAGACGTTGGTTGTTCCCGTGGCCTTTGACTCCTGTTTGGGTCGTTCGCCAGGGTCTCCGTACTGCTCGTGCTGCTCCGGTTGCTATTGGCGCTGGGGGGTGGAGGAAGCGGTGCATTGCGAGGTTGTGTATATGTCTTGGTCAAGGCTGGGTTCTCCTCATGGATACGAATGGGCAATCGTGGAAGAGGCCACTGCGGTGTGGGCGGCGAGTGACCCGTCGATGGCCTCCATATCGGCGAAGTCTTCTGTCTGGGAAAAAGTCCGAAACTGGTTCTCTTCTCCCTGCTCCTTCTCTTCTGCTTGTGCGAGGGCAGGAGGGGCTCCTGCGACGGACTCTCCTTTGGCGTTACAGGTATGGGTAAGTGAGAGCCCGATTGCCTATCCATGTTGGTCCGTAGTATCGAGCTTGTCCCAAACGATATCTGCAGGGCGAGACCGCAAAGCTCATTCAAGACGAGGGGCGCCTGGATTTGGTGGCGGCGTGCTGTGCAGTCAGGGTTGCGAGGGGGCTAGGAAGAATCAGGGAGGCGAGCCGAAGGGACGGAAACGGAAACAGGCGACTCATAATATAACTTGGACAAGAAGGGCAGAAGGACGAGAAGAGGGGTTCGGATGGAAGGGCAGGATTGGGTGGCAGGAATCCTTTGGGATACACACGATGGCCGAAAAGCCCAGTCAAGGCTGACTGAGCGCGGAAACGGAGCGGGAGAGATAGAGGAAGAGTTGCAGAACATCAGAAAATGGAAAGAATAGAGAAGGCGGGCGAGCGCCCCTTGCTGATAAAATACGCAGGCATGTCCCGGGCTGTAAGGCTGTGAGCTGTGGCCGGGTTGGTAGCATCGTGCTATATTGATCCTCATGGTGTTGTTGGCTGCGGTGGAGGCGTGATGGGCTCCGTCTCTTCGCTCAAAGGAGTAGGTGGGGGCCCGCGGCCAGGCCGGACAAGAAACAACGCTTGCAGCCACGAGAGCGCGGTGGTCCGTAAAGGCGAGAGGGCCAGTGACGACAATGGGAATGCGGCGTGCTCTCAGGGTCCCACCAGAGCGGCCTGGTGTAAGACGGAAGGGCTAGCGCAGGCCGAGGTTGTGTATAAATAAAGACGAAGGCATGCAGGTCGGGGGCGGTTGTTGGTTGATGGATGGATCTGGCCGATCCTTGGGCGGGCGAGGGGCTGAGGGCCAAGCCGGCCAGTTAGTGTAAGAGTGGACAGACCTCCTATCTTTTAACAGGTCCAGGTGTGGTGTAGTAAGCTGCAGTGGCAAGGGGCAGAATGAGAGCTTGAGGTGGGATGAGACCCCGATATTAATATAGAGCACTTGCCCATCTCAATCCAGGGTCAAAGTGTCTGTCTGCCAGGCTGTACTGGACCTTGAAGAGCGGACTGGCCAGGCTGGTGTGGATCGGATGGAGACTAAACTACTTGCCGCCTGTTGAAGCGTTGTTGCGGCGCACTCAAGAACGCCGCATGCCGACATGTTGAGCTTTACGCCTGCCCCCAACGCGCTGTCCACTCCTCAGTTGGGAGTTAGGCAGTGAGGCAGTGAGGCAGTTTTGATCCACACCTCTGCAGTTGGAAAAAAAAAAAAAGAAGGCAAGGTCTCAGCCCTGTGGCAGTCTCTGGATTGGATCGTCTCATCCCGGTTCTCCGGCTTGGATCGACTAACTAGGTACTGAACATGAATGGGTGAAGGTGTGGCTCAGGGAGGCGGCTGCCTAAGACAATGAGCAGAGCCTCCGTTTTCTGGTGTGATGAGTGACGCAGACATCAGGGGGTCAAAAGAGGTAGTATTGCGTGCAGAAGGGAAGGGAGGCCCTGCAGGGGCAGAGGGGCCGCAGTCCTTGAACAGGGAGCCCTGTGCGACAGACAGTATCCTTATCCTCTACTGTGTAATTGAATCCCCTATCGATAAGAGATAACGTGGTTCCTTGCTGATTGTATTCTCCTTGATTGGTGTGAGAAAGACTGCCCAGGTGATTGTGATGGTTTTCAACTGACAGTTTGTTTGCACTACACGGGCTCGTACCGAGGGTTCGGAACAGTACAATAAGGAGGTTCTTGCCTCGTTGGCCTGCGCGGGCCTGTATTATTCGGTGTTCGAGGCCTCAAGCTGCAGGTTGACACTGGGCCACTTAAGGCAGGCATCTCACTTGACTTGGCCGTCACAACTGCTTGGTCGCAAATAATCGAGGAGGTGTTGAGCAGGCTGGTTCTCAATGTTCTCAACGGCGCGAGCTAGGCAGGCTGATACTGAGATTTCCAACGGCCACGCTGGTGACGATGCCCGTCGATTTGACATCAGTGTCAGGGTTGTGAGAGCGGAAGTTTCTCAACTGTCTGGCTCGTGGGGTAAATGCAGGAAAATGCCAGCGACGACTATTAATATTCAACAGTGGGAAGCAAAGAAAAGGATTCTGGATTTGTGAAGTGGTTTCGTTTTTAATCCGTGTACATATGCTTCTTAAGCAGTATGTAGGCGGTCCCTTCATACAGTGGTAAACGCTTAAACACCCAGCGTTTAAAAAAAAAAAAACAATGCCGATAACAGTAGGTTCAGAATACAATTATGGCACGTGGCCCAAAAAACATTGACAGCCTTGTAACAGCCGTACAGACGAGGCTAGCAAGACCGCTTCTGGCGGCGCTATAGACTGTCGACACAAGTAGCCTAAGACTAATAGTAGGGCAATCAGTTATACGGCAAAGACCAAAATAGTCTCTTAACGCAGTCTCTATATAAAATTAATCCCATAGCTACAGTCTTAATCAATATCTCTTTCCCTTAACATCTATATCAACATATATATAAGATCCTAAGAAAACTCTCCCTAAGTAAGCCTATAGAGATTATGGCCTACATCTAAGCATACAGCTAACTTTAATAGAAGTCAAAATAAAGAAAAGATTTACTCAAGCCTACCTACAAGACTTTCGCGATAATATTATAAAACTATTAAAAAGCAGCAAAGACAGTATTCGCAATAAAATAAATAAACATAGTAATATTACAGAGCTTCTATTACTCTAGATATATTACTTTGTTATCGGATACCCAGATCTTTCTAAAAAGATTGGAAAGATATTAAAGGGTAAGAGAAAACAGGCAGGATTTAAGGTCCCGCCGGAGGAGAAGCACGAGCAGATGTACAAAGCCGTTGTCGACTTTGTGCATGAGCTCAGGGAAGAGCAGTCGGAAGGTTGAGCAGATAGCAGACAGACCAAAAAACAGTTGATAAAAAACACAGTGTGGCCGAAGCCTCTGGATTTGTGAACCAGAAGAAAGGACCGATCATTGTGAAAATGTACGACTGTACTTACTTTTCCCAATGTGAGAATGGAACCAGGATTCCCCATCAGCCAAGTCATGCACTATTGGCCATCAGTGCATGCAATTCAAAGAAGAATTCCCCGACCTACCAGCCCGTGTGTTCCTGCAGGATCTTCCACATTCAATTGCTCAAGCTTTTCCCAGCCTCGGCGTTGAGAACACGGCTCCCGACTTTTTTTACGCCTCAACCAGTCCTACGTACGCAACTGTAATCCTGCTGCAGCATGAAATGCTTCAGTGCGGCTTCTCACTAGTTTCCTCAGCCACATTGACCGGTTTTGATGATACAGGCGCCAAATCTTACTATCTGCACGCAATTCTGCAAAATCAATCCCCGAAGAATCTTCGTAAGCTTCTCGAGAACACAAGAGTGGCCATGACGGCTGATTCCGTGCTGCTTATTGATGAGATGGTATTGCCAGGGCCCGGTGTAAGTGCAACAGCCGCTTCGACAGATCTTACAATGTCTTCGTCTCTGGCTAGTGCAGAGCGGACCAAGGAAGAGTGGAGAGAACTGCTTGATGATATCGGCCTCGAGATCGTAAAGACGTGTACGTACAACTGGATGAGCGGACGTACGAGACTGCGATGGACGTACGTTTGCCGAAAGGCTGCTTGAATAGAGACAGATAGATATTGGACATTGACTCCTCTCAGTTTCTCTAGTTTGGAATCTGAATTTCCTACTGGAAATGTTGGAATTCGGAATTTGTGGCTTCACTTGAATATCTAACGGAAAGTCACCTGGTGTCCTAAAGTGCTCACTGTGGGTGGCGGGAAAGTATGTGAAAACCCAACTTCCTCACTGAGATACAGACTGGCATGGAGCTAATGGTCGCTTGTGAAAAGGGGTCTAAGAGCCTTATACCACCGTAACCAAGAGCACTGGTTGGCTGCCTGTTCATGTTGGACAGCATGCAGTTGGTTGCTAGTGCAGTAGCACCCTGTCAGACTTTCCCACTTCAGTAAGTAAGGACCCAAGTATCAATCCTTCCTACACCCACCGTCCAACAAGCCCACAGACTTATTAGACCCAACTTGCCTCCATTGCAAAAGCTCTTGTGCACTCAGTGTGATACATCCAGCAAACCCCACCATGGCTGCACCTAAGCTTGTCTTTGGCGCTGGCCTCTTCACCAAGGACCACGGCTTCAACTCTAACGAAGACGTCAAGCCATGGCTCGATGTCCTGCTGGACAACAAGGCCAAGGGCCTGGTCAACGAGATTGACACCGCAGCTGCTTACCAGCAATCTGAAGGGTACCTGGGTGACTTGAAGTTCCCGTCGCTCTTTGAGATTGGCACCAAGGTGTTCGGTGGGGCCCACCCAGCCCAGCCCGCCACCAAGGACGCCGTCATCACCCAGGCCAAGGACAGCTTGAGCAAGCTAGGCGTGCAGCAGATCGACATTCTTTTCATACACTGCCCCGACCGCCGTGTCTCGTTTGAAGACACGCTCTCAGGGATCGACGCCCTTCACAAGGAGGGCGCCTTCAAGCGCTTTGGTCTCGCCAACTACACCCCGGACGAAGTCGAGGAGATTATCCAGGTTTGCAACGAGAAGGGCTTCGTGCTCCCATCCGTCTTCACTGGCAGCTACAGCGCGGTCGCCCGTCTACCAGAGGACCGACTGTTGCCCCTCCTCCGCCAGCACAAGATCGCCTTCTACGCCTATAGCCCCATCGCGGGCGGCTTCCTGGCCAAGACGTCTCAACAATTCCGTGACCAATCATTTGCTGGCTGGTGGGAAAAAACAGCCTTCTTGGGCATGGTTTATCAGTTCATGTATGACAAGCCCAATGCTCTGGAGGCCCTGGACAAGTGGCACGAAATTGCTGCGGCTGAGGGCATTTCGGTTTCAGAGATGGCGTAAGCCCTCCTTCGGAGTGTGTTCCTGAACTTTGTCAGCTCTCATTCCATAATCCTCGTCTTCAAATGCATTTGCTGATTGCTGAAACGTGTAGATATCGCTGGGTGGTCCACAACTCCGCGTTGGATGGTTCATTGGGTGATGGGATCATCATCGGCGCATCCACTATTGAGCAGTGGAACAGCAACATTGCTGCGATTCAAAAAGGGCCCTTGAGCGCAGAGACCGCGGCCAAGATTGATGCACTCTGGGGGCCAGGCCTGAAGTCAGATTCTCTTCTGGATAATTGGGCGGCTATTGGAGGGGTAATGGCAGTTAAAAAGTAGCCAGCAGCTAGGATAGTATTATGATGGGGCGTGTATAAAACCCCCGGTTCGGAACATGCTATCCAATTCGCCAGCATGAGATCTACACTTTCTGACATGAGCTCCGTGTGAAGCTTGAGGGAAAATGAGAACGGTACCCATGCTAGCCAGCTCGAAATAGCAACTCGACATCAAGATCTTCAACACGGGTACCAAAGATGAGGCATCAATACTTCCAATAACCGAATCCCTGAAGTCTGCACTGACAACCCAAATGTCTGGACAAACGGCCACACAAGTTAATCAATATAACAACACTTGTGTAGTCATCGATAGCCCAAGGCTGAAGCACAGTATGAACATCTGACCAAATAGCGAATCGGATCTCAATCTATTTTTGGCAGGACTGAAGAGAGCCATAATCGGCCCAGGCCACCCGGGTGGGTTTCTCACCATCCCGCAGCAGTCTCCCGTTGGTGGCTGGGCGGAAAGGATTTACTTGCCTACTCCAACGACTCAAAACATGGCCTGTACTGGGCTGCATGTAGCTAGGTACTGCAGCTTAGACTAGAAGGATTCAGTCCAGTACAACCAGAAGCGAAATCAGCCAAACCTCCAATACTATTCAGTGAACATTGAATCACTGTGCCGCGATCTAGGCTGTTCGAATCTGGAATCCTGACCGTCATTGTTCAGGCCCCCCCCCCTTCCGTCAGTACGTGAGGCCGACGGGCCGACGTAGCCCCACCCCCCAAATTCTCCGGCCATGCTTGATGTTGGCTGAAAGATTAATGAAACAGAACCAGTCTCTTTGATGAGAGGATGCATTAGCTTCGGTCGATTTCAGAAGGTTCTGCGCATTCCTGACGTAGTTATGCAGTCGTCAGTCATGCCCATGACCAAGATGTGCAAGCGACCCTGGCCAGTCGTACGAAGAATGATCGAACCCCACCGGCTGAAACCATTCGCAGATCATGTCCGTTAGTAATGGGAAAGAAAGAGAAAAAATTCGGTCGTTTGCTTACATATTACTCAAGACACTGTGGAATGCTCTTCAAGATATACTCGCCGGTAGTCGCAACGCTTTTCATATTCGTGATAACAGCATGAACTTGAAAGTCTCAGTCTGGTGGGTTGACAAGGACACCATGTCCCTCAGTTGATGTCACCCATCCCGGTTTGTTGACGTGGTTTTTCTCTGCCGTTGCAACGATCCAGGTTGCATCATTTTCAAAAGAGCTTTTGACGACAGCCACCGTATAGTTGAAGGAGGTGAGTGACTGAAACATAGCAAAATTGTACCTGGATAAATCTGTCACCACTTCTGAAATAGACAGCACTATGGAGTCTTGTTGCAGCAACTTTGATATGAAAATCACATCTAGACTCACAAGAGATGGATTAGCAAGCAAGTAATGGCTAGAGAGAGCCACGTCAATCTCCTCCAAGCGCTTGTATATCTTAGATTCCGCAGGCTGGGCACTCCGATATCCACCCATTGGCCTTTCTCATGGCCTCTGTCAATGTCTTCCCTCGTCGGCGCCACCTATAACTGCATACAGAAATTCGAAGTCGAAAATATTGCGGTTGAAAGGAGGTTTATAAGGAGGAGAAGCCATAGGTTGAGGTTTGCTACAGTAGTACAATTCCCCCTCGTCGACCCCATCCTGACTAACACACCGTTTGATTGCAACGACAGTCAGAGACATGTTGCTGACAAGAACAACAAGTATGAGATTGATATGCAGCATGAGAGCCCGGCTGCGTCTGGAGTAGCGCAGTCTAGAGGGTATAAAAAGTAATCTATATCTGATGAGATGAGAAGAATTTAGAGAAACGACCTTTTGGACATTTGTCGCTCTGGACCCCCGTACTAGAGGACCAGATGCGCCACTTGCCCGAGCCCTGGTGCCTGGTGTACATGATGGACTACTAGTCGAACCTGCCCATTCTCTGGGGTCACTCTCCATGCTCTCACAGCCAGGGAGGTATATACAAGTACAAAAGATGCATTGCGGCACAAGAGGCACAGGAGATACCGTATGACAAGCTGCCACCTTATGCAGTTGTCTTCCAGTCATGCCTGGCCAGTCTCTGGTGAGTGAAGATGCCAACTGGGAAAGAGGAGGGCAAGGCAAGGTACCTAGGTAGCTACCCAAGTACTGCCACAAGAAGATGACTCCAATGACCACATGCACCTCGACAGAGAGTTAGTCACCAGCCCGGGGCAGCCTAGCCCAGTTGGTCTTGGCCTGGCCTGGCTCTGAGCTGCACCGTCAATTCATCCAATTCATCGGAGCCCAAACTTTTTAGTGGGCCCTCTCCCACCATGGGTGAAGACCATTGGCCATCCGGTTGCCGTCAACTTTGCGGCAGGAAAGTGCCCCACTAGGCTCCACCTCCCCCCGTCGTCGATCGCATCTAATCGCATCTACTCCTCCCTGCAGCACTTGAACCTACAACTTCTTGAGCTCGACTGCGTACTCGTTGCATCCTCAGCTGTACACATGTACTCCCCTACAACGACCACCCCAGATCGCATCTCATGTATACCCCACGGGCAAGCTGTCGATAGCCACCGGCGATGACTTCGTCCCACTCTCAGGATGGCCCCAGCGGTCACCTCAGTACACCGCAACCACAGCCGGAGCCGCACCCGCAACTGCACCCGCAACTGCAACCGCAACCGCAAGGCCAGTCGCAACCCCAACCTGCAGATGCCCAGTCAAACCCCTCCAAGACCCCGCCCCCGAGCGAAAGACCCTCTGGGCAAACGCCCATTCAAGCAAACCATGTCGACGATACGACAACCACGACGAACCAAGAACGGGCGCCGCCCAGGAATCTGCCCCCATCATCCGACCAACCGGCGCATCCTGTCCAGCCCTCCGCACCCCCCGACGATGGCGTCCCGCCGCGCCGCCACGCCGACGATGATCGCAAAAACAACTCCGCTGATCTTGTTCACAACTGGCTGAACAACACTGACCAGGTACCACCGCAGCCGAACCAGACCGGGACTGCTGAGCATGTTGCACCTCCAGGGGAGGCTGCTGCTGCTGCTGCTGCTGTTGCGGCCGACACAGTGACAACAGTCGAACCTCACGCAGTAAACGGCCTCTCCGGCGACTTCGCCAGCCCTGATGTAGCCATGCTAGGACAAGACATCCCGCATGACTTCGTCCAGAACCTACCCGCAGACCTCTACAGTGCAGACCTGTCTGTTCCTTGGCAGCTCCCGGGACCATTCACGTTCCAACCTTATGTGTACCGACCTGGCGTCAGCGTCCCACACGGAAACGGCGATGACATGTCTGAGGATGACGATGCGGCCTCACTTGACCAACCAGAGTTAGACGGGGCTGGTTTCGACAAAATGGCACGCCTCGAATTTGCCGATACCTACGTCGCAATCACAACAAACACCACAATAATAGGGAGAGACCAGCGCGTCTACAAAAGAGCCATGAAGAACAAGAAACGTGCCGAGACCAAGGGCGACGTATCGGGAGCGGTACCCCAGAAGCGCGGCCACTACAGCAGATCCTACGTCAGTCAGGAGGGCGGCGCTTTGGGCCCCGAGTCGGACGGCGAGGGGAGGTCAAGATCCTCCAAGCGTCGTAAGACAGTGGAAAATGGCCAGAATGCGTTTTCACCCAGGCCAGAGACACCAGCCGCGGAAGGGCCTGGTAATGTCATCAGCAGTCGGCAATATATCGACCATACCCCAGGAGCGGTACCCGTTGACATGGAGAATCTCCGCCCTTCATCCGATCATGTGGCCAGAATTGACATCCATGGTGCTGGCCCCGACATCATTGAGACTTCCAAGGGCATCTCGCGCGATCATCTCAAGATACGGTATGACGAAGAACATCGCGTCTGGAAGGCAACAGCCATTGGCAGGAATGGCTTCTTTTGTGAAGAGAGGCTCTACCACAAGGACGAGGTCGTCACACTCCGCTCTGGTTCTCACCTCCAAATCCAAGCTGTTGGCTTCATATTCACCATCCGTGGTGTTGAAGATGGGAAGTTGGGCAATGAAGACTACTATGAGGGCGGCAAGAAGATGAGTCTTGACTTTTCCAACTCCCGTGCAGAAAGCGACATGCGAGACACAGACGACGAGGAATCACTACCGGCAATGAACCCTAGTGCGACTGCAATGCTCGACACAGATGACTCGGATGATTCAGATGGCGAGGCCGACAGGTCCGCAGTCCCCAAGCCAGCTGTTAATGGCGGTGCTCCCAAGGCCGAGCCGGAAGAACCTATACGGCCAACGATTGAATCTGATCCTGTCAAAGACAGTCCACAATCGGCGGTGCCGGATGCACCACAAGCCATGGTGCCTCCCAAGAAACGCGGGCCAGGGCGGCCTCCCAAGAACGGCGTCATGTCCAAGAGGGAGGAGCGTGAGCTCAAGAAGAAGCGCGAAGAGGAGGACAAGAGAAACAACCCACCCCAGGAGCCGGGCGAGCCCCCGATCAAGAGGAAGGTTGGGCGGCCCAGGAAACATCCCCGGCCTGAAGATGAGGGCGACCAGCCAGAGAAACGCAAATACAAACCACGCAAACCAAAGAATGAGGATGGGGAGGAAGAGGAGGATCTGGAGGGCGACAAGGCTGACAAACAGAAGCGACTTCAAAAGCCAAAGACTCCACCATTGGAGTTGGGCAACAAGGAGGACTGGCCGGAAGAGAAGCTGCAAAAGCCCAACAAAAACTACCAGATGTTGATTGACGAGGTCTTGACTGCGAATCCTGACGGCCTCACGCTGAAGCAAATCTACAAGAGGATCGCAATGCTTTATCCGTATTTCTATTTTTGCGTCGACACCAAAGGCTGGGAAAGCAGTGTTCGACACAATCTTATAGGAAGTCTTTGCTTCCAGAAGAACCAGGAAACACATCTCTGGAAGCGGGTCCAAGGCATTCCCTTAGAGTCAGGCAAGAAGCGGAAGCCAAGCGACACTGCCGCAGAGGCGAGACCTGTACCAATTTACAACGGCAACTTCAACGCTGCCCACGGCTATCAGCAACCACCACACCCCCAGCAATATCCAAACCAACACATGGTTCCCGCTGGAGGTGGCCCTCAGATGAATGGGATGCCCCGGTATCAACCCAGCGGCCACGCGCACCCGGCCCCCATGCCCAATCCGACCCATCCTGGCATGACCGCGAACCAGCAGGCTGCCAGTCGCCAGGGCTTCCCGCAACAAGCACCACAGCAGCAGCAACCGCAGCAACCGCCGCCTCCAGCTATTGTGCCCCAGGCAAGTACCTATGCCGCTACCGTGGGACCGCAGAGGTCACAGTATCCAGGCAACCAACAGCATCCCTACAATCCGGCATTCAATCAAAGGGCACAACAAGCACAAGTGGTACATGGAACCGCCACCGGCTCTCACCAGATACAGAAC
This sequence comes from Diaporthe sp. PMI_573, assembly GCA_021399435.1. Classification (NCBI taxonomy): domain Eukaryota; kingdom Fungi; phylum Ascomycota; class Sordariomycetes; order Diaporthales; family Diaporthaceae; genus Diaporthe; species Diaporthe sp. PMI_573. The sequence goes on along the minus strand of JAJTUP010000002.1, from coordinate 2,765,534 downwards.
CATGCCCAGCACTCTCTCACAGGACGGCCTGTTCAGGGCGCTCCACCGACAAGTCAGCGTGGTCCAGCCACGGTTCATGCGGGTCCGGTACAACAGAATCAGCGAGCCCCCAGTTTACCGCAGCCCTCGCAGCCACTACCAAACGCTGGACCACCTGTAGCTTTGGGGCCCGCGGTGGAGCCATCACTGAGAGATTTCCTCGGGAAGTTCTCCAGTGAGGTTGTTAAGCAACTCCAAGGCCGCGTTAAACGCCCATACGCTGTTGCCGTGTCTGTCATCAATCGTGGGCTGGGCCTAACAGACATGAGCCTGGCGCCAGAGCACGAGAATTTCGAGAAGGCGATCATCAACATTTTCCATACACACAAGTTGACCTACTCCAAGCCGAAGGCCACCGCAGCATCAACGGCCGCCACGGAGCCACCGAGGCCTCCAGCTCCTCCAATAGCGCCGACAGCGAATGGGAACGGTACCGCGCCGGCGCCGGCACCCGGATCAGCCCCAGCGGCACCTTCGCCGGTGCCCGCAACATCGAATTCTGCTCCCAGTGGCTCAAACCCCACTGTCTGCGCTCCCAACAGTTCTGGCACCACCGTGAGTCAAGTCAATGGATCTCTGACTGCGACCGCCAGCACTCAAAATGGCACCAATGTGGGTGGAAACCCTACGCTTGGTCGTAATGATTCGTCGGCCAGTGGACCTGCTTCGACCGACCCCGCGGCAGCTTCGCCTACTGCTCCAGAGACCGCTCATACCAGCACAGCTGTTGGCGCGGGCAACCCATCTGGATCATCAACTGGTGCCCAACTCACTAGTGTTCCATCCGTCAACAGTCCCGTCCCGTCCCGCTCAAGCGCTACACCGGCACCAGGCACTCCTGCCCCTAATGTGGACAACGTGCAGCTCCTGGACCCGAAGCTTATCGACGTGATTAAGGGGTACAAGGCTCTTAGCCATCAAGTACTGAAACCCCAGCTCGGTCCGCTCCAGGCGGAGATCCTGGTGATGAGTGCGGTGAATCGTGTACTGGGGTTCACAACGGAGACGATCGTCCCGCAAACCGCTCAAAACGCGAAGCTCGGCCTCAAAGAGGCGGAAGACGCGCTCGTCAACAGCCTGAAACCCCGGGTAGATAATTACCTCAGAAACAAGCAGGCGCCTTCTACGGTGCATCCTTCGGCGCCTGCAGCGTCAACGCCTACCCCCGTCCACGGCGCCACAACCACCACGCCGTTGCCATTGTCAGCCTCCTCACGTTAGAGCTCGTCGGACGTCACGGCATTTGTCAACGTTGGGGACCCTGGTCTTGCTTGCGGGGATGCTTTATCGGTGATGTGACTTGACGAAAGTCGTACGAATCAAAACATGTTGTGTACCGCGTTGTCTGGACGTCGGTATTGTGTTGAACGTTTGATTCAACTTGGCCTGCTTGTTTCTTATTATAATGGGTGATATGTGGGCATCCCGGGCAAACCTTATGGTGGTCAGTCCTGTTTAGACTGACTAGGTGAAAGAACGGAGTTGGATATTGGAGGCGTTTTATCTAATGGCATGGATAGGCGCCGGTCTGAATCAGCGGAATGCATTATTACTGCTCAGGGATACCTCATCTTTTCAGCCTATTGTCCTTTCACCACTTCTCTCAGCGCAAGGAATTTCATAGTTCAGCCAATAGTTGGTGCCCTTTTCGGAATGCCGTGGGAATCAGCACACGATACCCCGAGAAATATATGGCAATAGTCCAGATAAAATGAACTGTCCAATTGAATTTGGTCCATCCCGTGACACTCCCTATGCTGTCGGGCTTGGCATTCGCATCGGACTCCCATAGTGAAAGAGGGGACATGAGGGCTATTAGTATGCGACTGGCAGGGTGATAATGATGATGATTTGCCGACCCAACGGTCACGGATATACATCCTCGCCCTGTCAAAGCTGAGAAGTTCAGACGATGATCCCGCGGCGTGCCAAACCTGTCAAAAGGCCTGGTGCCCCCGCATTGCTGGCCATGGCACCCTTGGCTTTCGAGGCCTGGTCCCGCTGGCGGCAGCTCCCGCGGTCAACGGGTTTTCCTGTCATCCTGTCGCCAAAAGGGGAACTCATGCGGCGGGATGCATTCCCAACTCACAACTAACAAGGGGACAGGGGTGATGGAATGTGCTGGGCTATATAGGCTGGCCCCGTTCCGTCTCCCAGGTGATCGGCCCCTTTCACTTTTTGGCTTGTGAAGTCTCGGTCCGGTAGATGTGGGCTGTCCTCTGCGGTCGAATCGGCACGGAGTAGTTAGGTGGCTGGCAGGCTGGTCGGCTGCGATGTTCAGATGGCTTCCTCGCCTCGTTCCCGGTACGGAGTAGGTGGTAGCGAACCATGATCTCTCCCCCTTGTTCAGATGGGCCTGCTCGGCATGGTGTGCGGAGAAGAATGACGCAGTCGGTTCATTGAGATGGCATGTGGAAGTAAAAAGGTTGGATGAATATCGGACATGTGATCACAGGTCGTGTGTGTGTGTGCATATATATACCTGCCGCAACGTTGGCGGCGCCCCTGTGGCTTCGGGCCGTAGGGGAAGAGGCCTGCTTCTGCACTCTGGCAAGCAGAGCAAAGTCAAGGCTGAGACCTCAGAAACCAACGGCAATATTACCAGCCGGCTTATTCTAATTCTCATAATAATATCAACATGACCGCCTTCAGCTCGCTCCTCATCCTGCTCCCGGCGCTTGCTGGCCTGAGCTTCACCTCACCCGTGGGCGGCGGTCCGAAGACGAACCCACGGCAGACACCATGGACCGTAGGCCAGCCGGTGACAGTAAAAGCCGGCACGGTGAGAGGAGCTGCCTCCCGTGTGCGGTCAGAGGTGTCGGCGTACCTGGGTATTCCCTTTGCCCAGCCTCCGACCGGCCAGCAGCGATTTATGCCTCCCGTCGCGGTGACCTCGCTTAGCTCTACGGCTAATTCGACGGATAACTTGACTGTCTTTGATGCCTCGGACTTTGGACCAGACTGTCCGAGCAACCATAGTAAGTCGTTGTGTAGTAACAGGGGGGGTGCGCTCGTCTTAGTTGTCTTGAACGTGTTCCTTCCTTCATCTGTCTCTCGCATCCGTCTCCTATAATCCTACATACGGACGTGGGAACAAGTGACTAAAGAGCACCAGTTCCAACCGACCAAGCGTATATCGGAGGACCAGCCGGGCAGGCAATCCTCACGGCCGAAGCGCAGACCGGGCGGCCGCTGAGCGAGGACTGCCTCTCACTCAATGTGTGGACGAAGCCGCAGTCCGGAACGGGGCAACCAAAAGCAGTGCTCTTCTGGATCTTTGGCGGAGGTGAGCCTACTGAAATCGGCGCCCTCTAGAGCAGCAACAAATTGCTCTTGTTCAAGGTAATTATCTGACGCTATAACCTCTTGACAGGCTTCTCCATCGGCAACACGGCGTGCGAGATTTACGATGGCTCGGTGCTGGCAGACGAGAACGACGTGGTGGTGATATCGCCTAACTACAGGGTCAACATATTTGGTTTTCCCGGCGCACGTAAGTAGAAAGAAGCCTTCCGTTACGGTCCCTGGTGTGCTCTGTCTCCAGACTCCGCAGAAGTCACTTACCAACAGACACCAGCCGGCCTGCAGCAAAACGTCGGCCTCCTAGATCAACGCATGGCTCTCGAGTGGGCCCGCGATAACGCCGCGGCGTTTGGAGGTGACCCGTCTCGCATCACCGTGTTCGGCCAGTCGGCCGGCGGGGCATCGACCGACTACCTGAATATAATGTACCCGGACGACCCCATCGCGAACGGCTTCATCCCGCAGTCTGGGGTCGCGAGCGGCGCGGTTGGTGCCCTGGCGGGGACGCCCGAGGACGCGGCCGCCGCCTGGTATGATGTGTCTGCCTCCGCAGGCTGTGGTGGCGAGGAGGCAGGAGAACGGACCGTCGACTGCATGCGCATGAAGACGACGGCCGAGATCCTGGGTGCTGTTAACGAGAATGATCTTATTGCTAGTGAGTGACCGGGTCTAGTCCAGCCCGAGAGTCTTCAAGTTTGGAGCAAGCCACTGACAACTCCCTAGTCCAAACGGGCTTCTCGCCCGTCGCGGACGACATCACGGCCCCGTCGGCGGCAGTAGACCGCATAAACGCAGGCGCCTTCGCAAAGGTGCCGGTGCTGGTGGGCAACGTCGAGAACGAGGCCGGCTTCATCTGGCCGGTCCTGCTCGCGTACACGTACTTCGACAAGTCGACGGTCGACACGATCGCGCCGCTGACAAACCTGGTGCAGCCGATCCTGGACATCACCAACCTCGTCGGCTTCACGTGCGGGGCGCGGCAGGCGGCAGGGCTGCGGGTGGACCAGGGCGTCACCACGTACAGGTATCGCTTCTACGGCGGCAACTACACGAACCTCTACGTCAACTATGTCGGGGCCGACTATCACACTGCCGAGCTGCCCGTCGTCTTTGGCACGGCGTCGTGGCTGACGGGCATCGAGGACACGCCTGTGCAGGCGTCCATGGGCGCGTTTATGAGGAATGCCTGGGCTGAGTTTGCGAGGGATCCGGAGGATGGGCTGGCGAATTTGGGTTGGCCGAAGTATGATCCAGACAGTAAGCCTGTGTGCTTGATCTGTTGTGTCGCCCCCCTCCCCTCAATTCTCTCCCTCCCCTCTGTCCTCTCTCGGATCTCCTGCTCTTCCAGTCACTCCTGGGAGGAAGTGGCTGGTCTGGCCCCGGCTGTTCGGGATACTGAACTGTGCTCTCATTGCAGACCAAACTCTCGCGCGGCTCGCATTCGAGGGGGAAACAGAGCCGTCCTATATCGACCCGGGTGACACCGACACGCTGTGCACCCCCATCAACTTTGTGCTGAACAGGGTCACCGGGTCAACCAGCACGGTGATGAGCTGCCTTAACTCCGCCCTCATGGCCGTTGTGACCAACGGAACGCAGTCAGAGCAGGTGAAGCAGGTTCTGGCGAGTGAGTGTCGCCCTTTCTGATCAGAAATCTCAAGTCTGTTCTTGCTGCTGACCTTATTCCTCCATCCGAAGAGAGCTCAGGGCCCTTGACCTCGACGTCAGTCACAGACATAATCATGGACCTAGTGAGCTTGATGGGCAGACTTTGACGAGCAGGCGGAACGAAAGCATGTTCCCGAGGGAGTCGTGACTTGTTGAAACTTGATTTGATACCAGCCTCTGCAAAATGTTACCGAGTCAAGTCCGTTACCTCTTCTATTCTCTTCCGTATTCGCAGCGAGGTAAAGTGGCTGGTCTCGTGGCTGCATAGCCGGCTGTTGAGTGTCCTGCTCCTCAACTGTTGTTCCCATCCTGGACGAACCCTTGCTCGGCTGTCAAAACATACTTGGGAATACAATTTACCGTTTATAGTTGGCACACTGAAGCATGCGGTGAAAGTCGTGCAAAACGTTTATCCGAGTGGATAGAGGCTGTCCAATCAACCATCTCGAGAAGAACAATGCACTCGTCTGAAGTACTGTGTATAGGCCGCCCGTAGCGTCCTAGGCCCAAACCACCTGGAGCCGAGGCCCTGGGCCCAGTGGCTCCCCACCTAGACTTTGGGGTTAGGATTTAAACATCGGCGTTAGGCGTTCTTATCCTGCTTCTGCGTGGTTCTGTGGCACCGCAAAACCTTCCAAGGCATTTCCTTGACTCATTCCGGCGACGGCGACGTCGAGGCTCGAACCAATTGGAAAACTTGACCTGAGCCGTGTCATCCGCAGCCCCAACATGGATGCACCCTCGGCTTAATAATTGCCCATATCCTGAGGGCCTTCAGGGGCGTCAGTCTGCGCAGTTTTCTGGGGGCAGGCAGTGCGAGGTTGCGCGATGAGATGCCTCGGAGTGGAGAGAGCCTCAAACAGATCAATGAATGCGTGGACATAATACGGAAATTGAATTCCAGGTTCGGGCGGTGGTCTAAACGCCGGGCCGTCGACGGACGAAGCGGCCGCTTCCATAATGTTCTGCCCTGCCTCCTGGTCCGTCCGGAATAGCACCGGGGATCTTGTCTGGGCAGGACCCAGCGGTGGTCTCCCTGTGTCTGAGCGGTGGCTACTAATGGGCCGAAGCTCGTCGGGTGCCGTACGTCACTGACAGGGACAGCTCGAGGTGAATGTCGATATGGCGACGGGACGATAGCGAGGGCAGGCCAAACATAAAAAGCCAAGTCGCCCTCATCCTCAGTGTTCAGCGTGGAATGCACAGATCAATCGATCAAAGATCAATCAAAGAACAACGACCTCGATTCTCACAACACACCTGCACCACCAACGCTCACCCTAATACCCATTGAGCTCAACCCGCTCGACGCCGCGCACTGTCTTCTCCCATCTCACACCAGGCCACGCACAACATCATGGCCGCACCAAAGTTCGAGGGCTGGCTCGGCAAGGACGAGGAGTCCATCCAGGGCAAGATGGAGTGGGGCGCCTTCGAGCCCAAGAAATGGAGCGAGGACGATGTCGACATTGAAATCTCCCACTGCGGCGTGTGCGGTTCCGACTTGCACACGCTCAAGTCCGGTTGGGGACCAACTCCTTATCGTGAGCTCAGACACATGTCTCCGTCCATGTTGTAGTCTCTTGCTGACATGCCGTCTACCAGCTTGCGTCGTAGGCCACGAGATCGTCGGAACTGCTGTCCGTGTTGGCAAGAATGTCTCGCACATCAAGCCAGGCGACCGCGTGGGTGTGGGCGCTCAGGCCCGATCATGTCTGCAGTCAACCTGCCCCGACTGCACCAGCCACAATCAGAGTTACTGTGCCAACGAGATGACGGCCACCTACGGCTCGGTCTACCCCAACGGCGAAGGCAAGTCGTACGGTGGCTATGCGGATTATAACAGGACCAACGGTCACTTCGTGATCCCGATCCCAGATGGTCTTGACAGCGCCGACGCAGCGCCGATGCTGTGCGGCGGCATCACAGTGTACAGCCCTCTCAAGAAGAATGGCTGCGGGCCAGGCAAGACAGTAGGCGTGGTCGGCGTGGGCAGGCTGGGCCACTTCGCAGTGCTCTTCGCAAAGGCCTTGGGCGCGGACAAGGTAGTCGGCATCAGCCGCAAATCCGACAAGAAGGGCGACGTTATGGCGCTCGGGGCCGACGCTTACATCGCCACGGCCGAGGACAAGGGCTGGGAGACCAAGAACAAGCGCACCCTGGACCTGATCATCTCGACAGTGTCGAGCGCCAGCATGCCCCTGACCGATTACCTCGGCCTCCTCAAGACCAGGGGCACCCTCATCCAGGTCGGCGCCCCCGACGGCGGCAACCTGCCGCCCATCAACGCGTTCACGCTCCTCGGCAACGGCATCAAGATCGGTGGCAGCGGGATCGGCAGCCCGAGCGAGATCTCAGAGATGCTCCAGCTTGCGGCGGACAAGAAGATCAAGCCTTGGATCCAGGCCAGGCCGCTGAAGGAGGCGAATCAGACCGTTGTCGACATGGAGGCGGGTAAGGCGAGGTTCAGATATGTGCTGGTCAACGAGAACTATGGCAAGCACTGAGATGGCTGCATCAGTTTTGGGGGATGACTCCAGAATGGGGCGATGTGAGAAGGCTGGTAATAGATTCTAGAGGAGGATATGTTCAAAAAAAAATAAAAAATACAGCTCTGGTCCATCCAAGCACCCGACTGAACTGCCGCGTATAACGTGAAGGACTCACAGATTTCGAGGCATCAGACGAGCGACAAGAGCAAGACATGCAGAGTATCACAGGGAAGGAAAATCATCACTCACCCAGCCGGTAGCTTCCACGGGTGGGGAACGGATTGGGACGCGGACATTGCTGGTCGTGGTGAGATGACGAAGTCTGGAATTTCGATACCTCCAGAAATGGAACGGGAGAGGTGAGTCGTCATGTATGATGTGCAGGTGTCCATCAAGGTCCCAACGGCGGGGACGGAGTGCGGCTAGCCCACCTTATTAGGCACCGAGCCGTGCTGACACCCTGCCCCCTCCTCACCTCATTCGTCTTTACTCTCCTAAAAGCTGACAGCCGGACAGCAAGACCCGGGCGACGCACAAACGAAGCCAGGAAAGACGTGGCCAGGGGCTTTGTGACACAGTACGCATGTGGTGTGACCCTTTATCCTCGCACTATCCACCCAACACCGCGAAACAGAGCATCCACGCCACGGACTGACCACCAACACGCCAAGACCGGGACGACATGGCCGCCGCCCTCCGGGCCCTAGCAGAGACAGACGTCCGCGACCCGATCCCGGCCTCAGTCCTCCTGGCAGCGCTGCAGACCCCGCCCTTCGTGGTAGTCCCAGGCACCTTTAACACGAGGGACCTGGGCCTTCTCCTTCCCCCTCCTGAAGAGGAGGGAGGTGGAGGCGGAGATGGAGCACGCGCCCGAGGTGCGATCCGCCCCGGCTTCATCTTCCGCACCGGAGGCCTCGAGGCCCTGGCGCGGTCGGCCGACGGCCAGGGGGTGCTGCGTGATACGCTGGGGGTCAAGCGCATCTTCGATCTCCGCTCGCGCGAGGAGCACACGAAGGCCCCGGACCCGGCCGTCGAGGGCGTCGAGGGCGTGTGGCTCGGCGATGGGGTCAATGGCGCCGAGGACAACCCAATGCTAAACGTAGACTTGTTTGCCGAGGGCGGTAAGCACCAGTTCTTCTCCTGTCACGGATCCTCCTCCGTCGTGTTTTGGAATGTTCCAGAACGCATCACTTTAGGATCCGTAGCAGGTGACTAACACGTACCAGAGGGGGAGAAGGGCTATGTTCACATGTACATGGACGTCCTGGACAAGTACCGCGGCAGCTTCCGGGAGGTGCTGGCCAGCGTGAGGGATCAGCCGGGCGAGGCGATCTTGTTCCACTGCACGGGTGAGTGATTTACTTTCCGGGCCAGTCTCCCCTCCCCAGGGCCAGGAGTCGGTGTGGCAGGTCTCTTTTGTTGACCAGAGTGGCTTGCTGTCCTGGGCACAGCCGGCAGAGATCGCACGGGCGTGCTAGCAGGCTTACTGGAGACGCTGGCTGGGTATGACGCCGAGACGGTGCAGACGGACTTCCTACTTTCGCGGATCGGCACCGAGGTTGCGCGCGAACACCTCCTCGCATTTGCCACGAAATATAGTAGGAGCCCTGAGGGCGGCGACGACGGCTCGGGGTCCTTCGACGAGGTTCCTGGATTCTATAATCTGGTCAGCCTGAAGGGTGCTTGCTGGGACGCGTTCACCAAGGCTGTCGGGAGGGAGTACGGGGGGTTCGAAGGGTATGCGACCAAGGTACTGGGGTTTTCAGAGAAGGACTTGGTGACTATCAAGAAAAATCTGAACGAAGCTCCTGGATAGGAGGAACCCGGTCTTCCGCCTTTCCTTGTCTTTGTGAGTTGTCTTTGGGTAAAGTTCGGCCTGCGGAAGTCCATACGATGACTCGACTTACCTGAGAGCCAGGAAATTGCCCCCCAAATAATGAAGCAATTCTCTTCTGATCCAGCATGATGCAGGCGTTATGGGGTCCGTAGATCTGCACGGCCACAGATAAATCCATGTTGGAACAGTACACAAGTGCCGAGGCATAAGCTCTATTTTGTTGGGTATCTCACATATTACAGCCGCCTTGGTTCTGTCCCAAGCTTTAGACATCAGAAGCACAGCAAACCAGCGCACCTCACCGCCTATCATACACTTCTCCACGCGGCTCGGGGAAGTCAAACGACCGGGTGGTCCGGCCCGCCTCCTCATCCGCATTGTTATACGTCGCTGCTGGCCTGCGCTCCTCCACGATCGTGATATCGACCATCTTTTGTATACCCTCAAGCTCGACCACGTGCTCGACTGGCTTGGGGTCCTTGGTGCTTTTCATCCTCTTCATAGAAACCTTTCGGCCTAACCTGCTGCCGAAGCCACCCTCGCCTTCATCCGGAAAGTTTTGTACAATGCGCTCCTGGCTGCTGTTCCCCTCTGCCATGGCGAACGTGCCCATCCGGCCCATCTGGAAGCCCTGAGTCTCGCGCCCCGCCGCCGAAGCCGAAACCGAAGCCGAAGCCGAGGAGGACTTGTGCGTAGTGGTACCGTGCGCCGCGTGGTTCTGGCCCGCCCACACGCTCTTTGGCCGCGAGAGCTTCGTCTTGCCGCCGCTGCTGAAGCTGCCCGTCCGGAAGAAGCTGAAGAAGGGCGAAAGCCACCGCCTCACCAGCACGAAGATGCAAGGTAGGTTTGTCGTTACGATGCCGACGAATGTTTCACGAACGGCCCAGAAGCTGATGTGGTGGAGGTCGTGGGGGGACTGTGACCGGTATGTCAGTCATGCAGGACTTGTTATGGGAGACCAAGGTTTCAGGGCGACCTACGTAGACGATGTACGTCACCCGCAATATACCCGCGATGGTGACGAATATGCCGCAACCAAAGAGGGTCGCTAGAGCAATCTTGGTGGCCATGGGGAGTGTCGACTTGAAAAGCATAGGCATTGGGAGCCAAATGATGTAGAGATCCGTGATGATATTGCATGCCATAAAGGTCCATAAAATAGCTGGGGACGATACTGAGTAGCAGAGTGCTGTAGGTGTACAAGAACGAGCCCGTTAGTTAGTTGTTCGTGTCTAATCCGCGCCGCCCATTCTGACATTCTGGCACACTCACGTCCTGGGTCGGGGTATATCTGCCACCATTTCGTGATCGGGGTACACGAGACGAAGATGACTATTATGACGATGCCGAAGGTCACGCCGATCATACCAAATCCAACAAAGATTCTATTGCGATATTTTGATCTTTCCTGGGCAAATGTCAGCCTCCAGCTCTTTTTCGCTGTCTGGAAGGAGCAGACTGCTGAGAAGGGGCACACGCTCGCAACAGGATCTCACCATGAGGCGTAAGTAGTAGATGCACATCGCAGCCTTGAGAGACCACATGATCAATGCGTATTGTGGCCAAGAAGCAAAATTCGCCTTTGATCCTCTGTCTCTGTTGCCATCTCTCAGTATCCGTCTTTCTCGTGAGGACATTTTCCTGCTCGGCTCACTCACCTCTGGGTGAATTCCGCGCTATTGGGGTCCAGAGCTGCTCTCTCGGCGTCTGTCATGTCATTGTTGGCAAGTCCTTGGCTGAATTCGACAAACAGGTAGTTGCTGGCCGTCTCTCCGCTATACAGCATCTTTTGACAAGCAGTGCCGTTAGCCACGGTGTCCATGTATTCCGGCGACTAGACTTTCTCGCTCGGCAACCAACTCACAAGCGCAAGCCACACCAGATAATCGTCTGCCTGGAATCTCTTGAACCCAGCCTGGTCCCACCTGGCGTATGTCCGAAGGAGTGTGACAGCGATGCCGATTCCCAGAAATATAAACCCATCCTGCGTAAACGACCTGGCTTGGGCCGCCTTTTGCACGATGTCTTCCGTATTCGTCGGCATCGTTCCGGTCGCCTTGGGAACTGCGTCAACCCTTTGACTCACTCAAACCAGCTGGAGGACATCGGGAACGGCTCGAAGGTCTAGGCTGTCGGGGTGATGGATGTGAAGTTCGGCCCGGGTCTGTTGTCCAGCATGCATGTTCCGACGTCTGGTGGTTTTCAGTTATTCAGCCACAGGTTCGGGTAGTTGGAAGGGTAAAACGGAGTCCCGCGCCACGTAGAGGTGTCCCAAGAACATATGGCTCATGACTCTCCATTCCGATCCGACCAGTCCTGCACAACACCAAGGGGCCCATCGCTCTCGTGTTGCCCTGCGGGCAATATCCACCGCACTGCGCGCACATCCAACACCCCGGGGCTTGTCCCGCTTAGTTCGGCTAGTAAGGAGAGCCAAGGCCGGGTATGCAGGATCACGACTTGACTTTTGGGCTTCGCCTGGTAAAAGGCTCGACCTGGTGCAGCACCAGCGGACCACCCTCGCCAAGGATGGCTGCAACATCTAAACATATCTCTGGTCCCACCGGTCAAGCGCGACGTACCCCCCTCAACACTGCCATGTCGGGCTTGCTGGCAAGGGCTACCGACTTGGGACGAAAGAGCCGTGGGTTCCGTGTATGCATGATGAGTCGTCGAAGCCAAGCAACGCCCGAAGCAGGCCTCTTCCCGCGCGCGCAGCGAGTCAGGACGGCTGTTGGGGCTCTTGGTCGCGGGATGGTGCGCCCCCCGGGACCGCGGATCTGGACCTTCGGCCATTGGTAAATTTTTGATCTACGAGAGGGTCCGTGGGTTAGAGATATAGTTTGGCACCATTGATCTCCCGGGAGCGAGGTGGGAACGAGAGTTCGCCCGGGGCTGGCCACTCTACCCGCAGCATTGGCGCGGAAGGATGCAATATCGACACAGCACTTCGAGGAACGTAGTGATGAAAAAAGAAGAAAAGAAAAAAAGAAAGAAAAAAATACTACCCTGTCAGGGGCTGTCAAAGCAGGGTGTTTGGCAATTCTACGGGCCTCACGGCGTTGCATAGGGCTGAGTCTTGTATTTCCCTGTCTGCCTCGTTTTACATGTTGAAAAGGGCATGATGATGGTTTGAGGCTGTCACTTTGCAGATCCCGAGGCCACCGACACCCTGTGCCTGGGTTGATCTCTGGTTGTGGGATCCAATGGGTACGACGGCCCCACGGTTGGGGAAAGGCTGCCATCCTGTGTACCGAGCTGGCATTCCCCTGCTACCTGGCCGCCTGAGTGGTCTGGTGCTGGTGCGAATAAAAGGTTGCTTGGGACTGGTTGACGATGACATCCGAGGTGCTGAATCAGAGTTGCGCCCAGGCGTAAGCAAGTTTCAAGCCTCTGCTTTAGGTCTTTGTACCAAAATAGGGGGTTGCTGTCATGCGTCCCCCAGATTTGATGAGGCGGGGACTTTAAAGATGTGCTCGAGACACGTTTGGTGCCAGATTGACTTGGGCAACATCGCAGGGAGAATGCCAGACCCGATTGTTTTTGTCGACTTCAACGGATCCAGGGGCAGCAGGTGGGGCCGTCCCGGATCTGGTTCCATGGCCCACGCCGCCGCAACTTCTGGTTGACACACTGTGGTACCGAGACTCACAGTACCGCACCACACCAAAGTCGGGATGTGCGCCATGGAATTTTGATTGAGGCTTCCTGCGGCCTCATTGTGTACATATAAGGTTCGTCAGCCTTAAAGCCCCACTCGCCATGGCCACTGTTCCACCAATGCTAAGATCGGAGATTGAAGACCGAAGCTTGTGGGCTTGTGGGTTTCTTGCAACACTAGATGTCTTCTTGGAATGATTCAGTGAGTACCAAGACCATTCGGTCCCTATTTCCCTACATACGACAGGACTTAACTCTTGGAGCGGAGCTCGGAGACAACATCGCCGGCGAAGCAATGAGTTGGGTACCGCCAAGTAAGTGATTCAATCAATCAGCCAAGTTTATTGGCATCTTGGTATTTCGTTCCAAGAGAAATTGGAAACGGAAAAGGTTCAATCCCGCACCGGCCGAAACAAGCATGGAAGAAGGCCGGAATAAGCTTTGATCCGAGAACGGTTCCCAAGCCTGCTTGTCCTTCGGCAAACCGAGATTATGGTCGCTGGGTGCCTATGCGCGCAGAAAAGCGTCACGTACGTGTCGTCACCAGCATATACGTTAATCAGTGGTCTAGCAGGGAGAAACATGTCCCGTGGGCCAACTTCTAAGGAAAGGAATTCTCGGCGGTCTCAGACGTAACCAAGGTTGATGAAGAATCCCGACCTGAGCCACTTGATCGTTGTGATGGCAAGCCAAGAGCTTTGTTACGCAGGCACGCAAGCGTCAGCACAACCTTGGAACCGCGGTCACCACGTTGGAACTTCGTTCCGTCATATCAAGACGGCGGACACGCTCCTGTCCTCATTCACCGGATGCCGGACCGTCCATCACGCGCTGCCATCGATCCCCTCGATGCGTTCACATCGCTGGAAGCGGATAGGGCGTGTGTGAACACCCGTCTCAAACAGGGAATGAATAGAACGGGGGAGAAAAAGGGTGACATCAACAGCCACACTTCTGACCCTTGGTGCATTCCAGCCTTAGGGGTCCTGGGTCCTCGGCCCACATTAACCTGCTCATCTGCCCAATCACGTATTACACCGTCTGCGAGCCACCGCGGCTATGACGTCGCAAGCCACAGGGTGGAAAACCTGATTCTCAGCCTCCGTCAAGGAGGAAATCACCTAGCGCTTCTTTGTGTACACTAAGATTAGACGACTTTCTCAGCAGAGCAACAAGCTTGATTCTCCAATAGGCATCTGTCTCACAAGCGACCGCTTGTTGCGATGAGCAGAACAGCAACAGCGCAGCACTCACCCCGGCTGCTGATCTGGCCTGGGCCAGATCTACAATCGCGCTGACATCACTCCGGAATGGCATCACCGCACGTGTGCATTGGCGCACCAACACCTCGGTGGCCGATGATGAAAGAACCCAACGAAGCAAGGTAAAACACACGTCAACAGGATCAAGCAATCCGAATATATAATCAGCACCTTGCCGTCCCCCACAGCGTCCATTTGCCCCTCATCTTTCCAATGCACCACAAACACAATATCCACTACAGCAGACGCTCAAGTCCAAGAAGGATTCCCACATCAGAAGTCTTTACATCTTTCAGCCCAACCTCCAAGACCACCAGCTCCAACAACAACAACAAAATGACTCGCAAGTACGCTTCCCACACCACCACCCAGCGCCGCGGTCTGTTCCGCAAGAAGGTCCACCACCAGAAGCGCCACGCCACCCTCGGCGACAAGATCGCGGGCGGGCTCAAGAAGCTCAAGGGCACTTTGACCAGGAACCCTGCCGTCAAGGTAAGAGATGCCCACCCAGGCCTCGGGCCCTTCCTCTTGTCCTCGCTGCTCCCTCCTCGTACCGGCCACTAACATCGCGTGCTACATAGGCTGCCGGCACTCGCCGCATGCATGGAACCGATGGCCGGGGTAGCCACCGTCACTAGAGTCACCACACTTGGGGACACGAGTTTGATAAACGATTAATGCGGAGCGATTGTACGATATGTGTCTGACGACTTGACATGTCATCTTTCAAGCGAATGGAGGGGGATGGAATGAAGCGAGTGCTTGATACGATACGATACCCACATACGATAGATTCGTAAATGAAGATATTATCACAACACATCACGATTACTCTGAAACACATTGAAATCGAAAATAGGCATGCACAAGAACTCGTCAATGTTTGTCTTATTTCCACGTCTGATAGTGCGGTCACAATTGCATGGTGTGTCTATGAAGCCGTTTCCTCACACTGAGCACGCCCACACATGTAGCGTCCTCGATTTGTCCCGCGCCATCTTATGAACATACCTGGAGAATGTGCTCCTAAATTGTCCAGAAACAACCTCGCGTACCGGACCCGACAATGAAGAAGGGATTAAAACAAAACTTGGCCGTAATTCTGGCAAACCAAGCAAGACTTTCGGAGAACCAAGGTGCTCATTTCGTTGCTACGATCGCCAGATCGTCTGTTGTGATGTTGCTAGTGACCGCTGCCTGCATCTGGTCTTTGCACAGCAGAACACATTTGGGTTGATGCTCGTACAGAAATCACAACGCCTCTGACGTGTTACCACAACGTTGGCAGCGGTTCTCACGTCCGCGGCCCACAATGTAGGTGGACGAGTTCCACTGTAACTCATCCTCAGTGGTAGAGTCGCCATGGTTGGCAGGTGCAAAGTCCCGAGCAAAAGCCGTCTCGGTGCGGGAACGAGCACGTTGGCTGACGGGTTGTGGAATGCGGCTGCGAGATGTCGCCCCGAAGCCAGGAAAAGGCCCTTTCGGGCTGAAACCCTTGCCCGAGTCGCAGTACCTGTCACTTGAGCCTCGGAGCAGGTTGTTCTTATCGCGAGGCGTCAGAGCAGGGCCGTTGGTCGCCGTGCAGGAGGTGAAGCTCAAGGCCAACTCGTCCGTGTCCTTCAACACGCCCAGGCCAACACTCTCTTCCATGAACTTGCCATAAAGGTCAAGATCTCGTTTGCTAGGTGACGGGTGCTTCTTCCGTCCGACCTTTGGAGATTTTCGCCGAGCTGCTGATGCTGCTAGATCTGGAAGTCCATGCAGACGGCCCATCGAACGTGGCACATGTCGAATGGTAGATCCAGGCGGAAATGAACTCAGCCTAGTCGAATCAGAACTACCACGGGTCTTTGATGGAGAACAAGAGCCAATATCTCGTTGACCAAACTCAGGAGAAGTATTCAGCTTGGTTGGGCTGTCGCATATGGCAGAAAACCTGTGTCGTTTGGAGGCGCTTGTGTGTTGCCCATCACGAGGAACCACAGCCATTTCAATGCCAGTGCCTGGGACAACTTGAGTGCCTTTGGTAGAAGTTCGTGAAGGAATCACAGTTTGGACTTGGGTTCTAGGCGTGGAACTACCGATTGGAGGCGTCTTCAAGATGGAGTTGTCACTGGTGTCCATGATTGCCTCCGTCAAGAACGGGTCGGTCAATGAAATGATGGGACCAGGCCCGCCAGGAGCGCCGAAGGCTTTTACCGTCCTCAGACGAGCTTCGAATTCGGTCGAGTGTCGTCCAGGAGATTGCTCTGAAAAAGGGTCTTCCAGAGGCGGACTGCCCTCAACCATTGTTAGCCGCTTTTGAGGGATCGAAAGCGCCGTCCGGGTTTTTGTCACAGGCACGCTGCAACTGAGATGTTCTAGACTGCCATCTTCGTTTGAGCAGCGGTCGGTGGATGTGCAATTTGCTTTGATATCAGGCAGAGGCAGCTGAGCCAGTGTCAGTCTATCCAATGGCAGACCGTGCAAGATGGGCTTGATGGCCTCGTTGCTGACCACAGATTGCGATCCAGTCGCACCATGTCCAGCCTCCTTGTGGGTTTCTTGTTTACCGAAATGCTCTGAAAGGGCAGTTGCGAATTTGGCAAAGACCTTGTTCTTTCTGAGACGAGACATCTTTGGGAGGGTGGCAAAACCAGTCGAATCCGTGGCGCTTCCATTTAGGTTGTCTTTCCCAGCAAAGGCGGATACCAACGGATTATGGGCCTTGTCCAGAAAGCTTCCACTCTTTCGAATTGTGCCCTTGTCACTATAGTGGGCTGGATGTTTTCTTGGAGACAGCGACGGCGAATGCATGACTTGACGAGTCTTGCGCCCAAGATGATTTGATGACCGGAGCTTGGGTAAAGGTCGAACCAGTCCATCTGCACTTCGCTTTGGCGATGACCTGGAAAAGTCACCAGTGACGACGGGCTGGATGTTGCGCTTCGATGACCTGCGGGGTGGAGTGGAAAGCTTGATGACCTTGTTGTGGACTCTGGCAGGCGAACCGGCGACACTTGAATTCTCTGTACACGGCATCATGCCCTCGGTCTGACTGCGAGTGATTGCTCTAGCCTATACAGATCTCGAGTCAGAATGACTTTTCTGCTCAAGATTCTGTGTAAAGAGATTCCCTGGTCCTACCTTTTTGGTGACGACAGATTGGCTCTCGTTCGACTCGCCGGTGGTTTCTAACAAAACGCTGACAACTCTCTCATCAACCTCGTCGTCCACCGAGTCGGGCGAATGCCCTTCAGCGTGCTGCGCCATTGCAGCTGTGACGTTGATATCGGAGACTTGTTGCTTGTCAGAGAGGTATTGGGTTTGAGGGTGACATCTCGAAAGATCTCTATTGCATGAATGACGTACCTGTTCTTGAAGTAGGGAGCCGGCTGGCGGGGTCATGGCCTTTGCGGCGGGTTCCAAGAGTGGGAAGCAGTGCTTTCTTCCACTTTCTGCTGTTGGACGACATGGTTGCGGCATGGCAGCCAGTGCCAAAATAACAATGGAGATTGCGCAGAACGAGGGATAGCGCGAATGCAGGGTCGATGCTCCAACAAATGACAGTGGGCAGGTTCAGTCAATGGAAGGGGTCGGTTAAGGGCGAATGGTGGTGTTGTGGCCCAGACCAGATCTGATAGAAGTCAGCTGTTGCCGCAACGACACGCTTGCAGACCAAAAAGCCCACAAGGCCCGTACGTGCAGAGCGGGTAGCTGATGTGTGATGGCCAAGCGAGAGTAATCGAGAAGCTCGCTGGAAGACAGGGAAGCAGAGTGGGCTTTTCAAGTAGGAGTGATTGTTGGACTGGTTGAGGGTAGTTCTTCCAAACAGCAGGCTCCTGGTTTGCCTGGTGGGCTGCGAAGTTACGTTGCCAGGGCGGGCAACGAGCCCCAGGGACTTTGGGTATGAAAAACAGAAATGGAAAGAAAAGAAAAGGACCTTTGGCCTGTGACCAAAGGGCAGGCCAGGGGGCAGGAAATCCTCAATGCTGGGAGCTCGAAAACCTTTCCTTCCGGAAACGAGGACGTCTGAGATCTACGTACCACAGCATGTGTCCAGCTTGTCCGATGCGACGGAGGACTTGGGGAGAATGGAAGGAACCAGCGCTCCATGGAGTTCCTTCCCTCGACAAGACAATTTGCGGCCGTTCACAGTACTGGCTACCCACCTCGTTCAGACCAGAGCACCTCTCCTCCTAATATCTCCTCCTAATATCTCCTCCTAATATCTCCTCCTAATATCCCCTCCTACATCTCTCCTCTCCCTCTAGACCACTTACCCTCTATCTCCCAATGCTACAGATGCCCACACCTAGACTCTCCAGGTAATGGCCACGGATCAGTCCGACGTGTCTCTGCGTGCTGAGCCATGCTTATCGCCTCTTTCTTCTTCATCTTCTCTTCCTGATCCATCGGGTCCAAATGATCTATCGTTGACTTCAAAGAACACCAGTATTACAAATGCCTCTTCAACAGCTTGTCACCTCACGATACCAAGTTTGAGAAGTGATGAGGTTACTCTCATGATCACACCAAGATGGCCTCCGTATGCATCCGTTTTATGGGAACTGTGCCAAATTGAACTAGTGTTTGAATCATCACAAGGGACAGATTGGAGTCACTCCAGGAGAAAGCATGACGGCTCTTTAGCTCTATCGATGAAGTATTCCGTATGTGGTTCTGATGTGGCCCACGATTTGTTTGCTCACAAAGAGCAGCTCCTCGCCGTAGGTATTCGTCGATATTTAATATCTGCTCGTGCCCCAGGAATGCTGTCAACAATGTGTCAGAGAGAACCATTTTGTTAAGGTGTTGAGGGACAGGGTGATATACCACACGCCCAGCGGGCAGCAAGGACGGAGCGTCGTCGGCTTCACGGCCTAGCCTAAGTGCTGCCGCGGCACTTCCAGGAGCAGGCATTGGAGATGGCTGGGCTGCGATTGGCCTGCGGGGTATGGCCAGTGGGCCCCACCTTCCAGACTTGCCGGTAGGACCCCGAGGCGGTCGAGTCGGGCACCCGCTCCTTCCGTTGTTGTGGTTATGAAACGAAGATAAGGAGACACCTCAGAAACCAGTCTGCTCCCCCGTCCACGCCGCCCACTCCGCAGTCAACGAATCCTTCATTCCAAGCCGAGCACCGAGAAGCGGGCGAGGCCGCTGCTGAGTACCGCCCAATTCAATCGAGTCGAGTTCAATTGGACACGCCATCAGCCGGCGTCTGGCGGAAGCTAAGGGATTTGCCATTACATCCTCGGCGTCGCTTACTGACCCCAATTTTTGTGCGACGGCTCCCGAACATACCCATCAGCTCCTTCTTCGCCACCTCAAATCTCCGTCCGTCAAGATTGCCCTTCCGTACATATATCCCTTGGTTCGCCGCTGCGACCATTCGCCTTCTTGGGCATCCTCTCTACTTGTGCAGCCCTTGATACCCCCTCGTCGACCTGTTTGCAATTGATTGTCGAGTCGACCCTGTCGACGCACGTCCACGTCAAACAGAACAATGTCTTTTTCCAGCCTCGTACAGGACCTCTCGATGCGGTCAGCTGCTGACGCCCGCAATCGCGAAAACGCTTCTACGACATCCGCCGCTTCTACGATGGATGGCATGGCGTCCAGGACGTCCCACATCTCTCGTGCCATGTCCTACACCAGCACCGCCGCGACGAGCGTGAGCATCTCGGGAGACATCTCGAGCCAGCTTCACGGCGGCTACAGCCATGCCCTGGCGCGGTCATGGCAAGCAGAGAGGCAACTCACAAAGGTTCGTGGCCCTGTCCTGCATCTCACTGGCCTTTCCTCGGCTTCAGACTAACAGTGCCCATCGCAGTCTATGCTCATCTATCCCCTCTTCGTCTCCGACCAAGACGACGAGGAAGTCCTCATTCCATCCCTGCCGAACCAGTACCGCCGCGGCATCAACAGACTGATCCCTTTCCTCGAGCCATTGGTCCACAAGGGCCTCCGCGCTGTCATGCTGTTTGGTGTTCCCCTCAACCCCGGAACCAAAGATGCTCTTGGTACCGCCGCAGACGACCCCAAGGGCCCCGTCATGAGCAGTATCCGACTTCTTCGACAGCGATTCCCTCAGCTATACATCACCGCCGACGTTTGCCTCTGCGAGTATACTTCTCACGGCCACTGCGGCATTCTTCGGGACGACGGCAGTCTCAACAACCAACTCTCTGTCGACCGCATCTCTGACGTTGCTATAGCTTACGCCCAGGCAGGCGCCCACTGCGTAGCGCCGTCCGATATGAATGACGGCCGGATCCGCGCCATCAAGCTCAAGCTGATCGAGGAGGGGATCGCACACAAGACACTGCTGATGTCCTATGCCGCCAAGTTCTCTGGCTGTCTGTACGGCCCCTTCCGCGACGCTGCTGGGTCGTGCCCTTCTTTCGGCGACCGGAAGTGTTACCAGTTGCCACCGGGAGGCCGCGGTCTTGCACGTCGCGCGATCGTGCGTGACATCGGTGAAGGTGCGGATGTGATCATGGTCAAGCCCGCAAGCCAATATCTGGATATCATTTCCGACGCCAAGGAGCTTGGTAAAGACCTTCCTATCGCCGCTTACCAGGTCAGCGGCGAGTTCGCTATGATCCACGCTGCTGCAAAGGCCGGTGTCTTCGACCTCAAGACGATGGCATTCGAATCGACCGAAGGCATCTTGAGGGCGGGAGCGACAATAGTTATCAGCTACTTTACACCGGAGTTTTTGGACTGGCTGTCCACTTAAAACTAATGAGACTTGGGATGATAGACACTGTTTGAGCTGGAGTTCGGGCGTTCTACTATATGCGGACTCACCGTGGGATCCCGCGGTGCAAAAGTTTACAATGTCTGGATGGGACCTTAACATCGGAAAATTCAATATAATTGGTTTGAGCGAGCAAAACTCATGGGACCAACTGATTTGTTTTGGCCTGTCCCTGACTTCCAAAATATCGTGACAGACGTCGCCATTTACAAATATCGCGGCTGGTACATGTCGGGCACACACACCACTTGACTTCAGGCGAAACCTAGGCCCATACGACCCAGGCACCTCCTCGTGTTCGCTGTGTCACAAAGCTGGCGAGAGCGCATCATTAGCCCGGCTAGCTCGATTTCCAAAACAGTCCAAGACCAACCGCAGTGGGCGATCCCCAGATCTGGAACAGGACTGCTGCCAGGAGGTGGGGCAGTCAACGGCACGCTATTGGCACAGAGGCGGGATCGACAGCCGAAAAGCCAAGACACAGCCCTGTCAAGCGGCCTGAGCCTCAAAACGAGCGAGGTACAGCATGTCGACGCTCGCCGGTTCAGTCAGCCTTGCCAAACCTTGACAATGGTAACTTCTGGCTGCAAGGAATCATCTCTGCATGTTGAGCAAATGCGTAGCAGAGGGTGGGTGGAGAGGGGGGGATAAGGGACTGGGCTCTGAAGAAGTTATTGGGGTTGGAGTCCTTCTTGCGGCGAGTCAACAATCATATGCCCAAGTCTAATGCGTACCGCGGTACTACTTTCTCTTGCCATCAGATCATCTCCACCATCGACTCAACCCGAAACTACAATCCTGGAAACCCGAAGTGATCCAACGTGATCAACTTCTTACAGATTGTGCAATGGTTATCCCAACGTCATGAACAGCCTGAGCCACAGGGCGGAGTGCTGATCAACATAGCAGGCGTCCACAGTTTATGTCGATGCCGTTCAAGCTGACACTCGCCATGCGTGCACTGTGGCTGTCTCCTGTTTATGCTTATTACTTGACCCACAGCGCCAGCGCTTGCTTCAGAAGTCGGCATTGAAACTTGGCTGCACCTCCGATTTGGTGCGGCTATATCTATCACCCATCGACTTGAAACAATCTGTGAAGGGTCCCGGCTCCCAGTGGCCAAGCTTCCCACCTAGCCAGAACTCTCACCACACACATCTCGCAAGGGCCTCGCTGACTCCTACCCGGTCCACATACCCCCGTCGCTTGGCCGCTGCTGTTCTTGTTTGAGACTACTACCCATCCGAAGAGGTATTATTTGGTGATAGTCGGCCCAGGTCCGACGGAGGCGACACTTTCTTTCTCCCGTCGAGACTGTCACCAGTGTTTTGCTTTCTCTTCTTTTTGGAGATCATCAATCAGTATTCCTCCTCTGTTACTTTCGCGTCTGCCAAGGACGAAAGTCACTGCTTCTTCATGTCCGTTTTGTGAATTCCAACCCTTCTCCGCCAGGCAGGACCTTTGTATTCAAGACGCACCAAGTCATCCGCCGCACTTATACCTCGCATTAGGCTTTGCGCTCTGCCGTTCCTGTTTCGTGTTCTCTCAGGTACATACTCAGAATCTCGCATTGCTGGACAATGAATGGCCATGCCTTCTCGAAACATTCCCTCTCATACGAGGAGAGTATAAATTTGCTGGATGAGAAGAACCTGTCCGACGTCGACAGCGACGCCGGCAAGGCAGACAACGAGACTCGGTTCCCAACCGCCGCGGCATGGGCGAATACAGCTAGGTCCACATTGTCATCATTACCAGTCCCGCGACGGCCACCCCCGATGTCAGCATACCTAGCACTCCTGCGCCGTGCAGGTTTCTTCCTCCTCCCGTCCTTTGTCCAGAGCAGGTTGAGCCACGACAGGAAGCATGCCTCCGACAGGCTTGGACCAACGGCCTATCTCGACGGGATGCGTGGTATGGCGGCCTTCTCGGTGTTCCTGTGCCACTACCTCTACACATGCTTCATCATCGCCGAGGGGTGGGGCTTCGAGGAGCACAACTACAACTTCTTTAAGCTCCCCTTCGTGCGACTCCTGTATGCCGGGCCACCGCAGGTGGCCATCTTCTTCGTCGTGTCCGGGTACGCGCTGTCGCTCAAGCCCATCAAACTGGCGCGGCAGCAGAAGTGGGACAACTTCGCGACCACGATGGCCAGCTTCGTGTTCCGGCGGGCTATCCGCTTGTTCCTTCCGACAGCCATTTCGACCTTCATGATTGTGGTGCTGTTGCGGCTGGGCGCGTATGAGTGGACGAGGGACTTCTCACGAGACAGCACCTTCATGAAGAACGTGCAGGAGACGGCGCCGGACCTCAAGGACTCGCTCTCGGAGCAGCTCTCCGACTGGGGCTGGAACATGTTCAACTTTGTCCACATCTGGGGCTGGGAGCCATTCGGGGGCAGCACCTACTACGACGTGCACCTGTGGACGATCCCCGTCGAGTTCCGCGCGAGCATGATGCTCTTCCTGACGCTCATCGGGCTCGCGCGCTTGCGGACGTGGCTGCGCTTCGCCTTCCTGTCCTTGATGGTGTGGTTCTCGTACCGCAACGACCGTTGGGAGATGGTGCTGTTCTATGCTGGGATGCTGTTCGCCGAGCTGGACGTCATCCGCAGCGCGCACAGCGACCCCCTGTCCAACGCCGCCGCCGCCTCCTCGAGCAGCTCCAACCAGCAACTGCCGGTGACTGAGCCTAAGCCCTTCGACCTCGTCGGCACGGGCCGCCCGTCGTCCACAGTGTCCAGCCTGAAGCTTAAGACGGCGGCATGGGTGCTGCTTTCGGTGGCGGCGCTGTACCTCATGTCGCAGCCGGACGTACACGGGCCCAAGACGCCCGGGTGGGTGTACCTGTCATCGCTGATTCCGGAGTGGTTCTCGGACAAGTACCGTTACTGGCAGTGCGTGGGCAGCATCCTGTTCGTCCTGTGCGTGGGCCACCTGCCGGCGTGGCAGCGCGTCTTCATGACGCCCCTCGTACAGTACCTCGGCCGCATCAGCTACGCCATCTACCTCATGCACGGGCCCGTCATCCACACCATCGGCTACGCTATCGAGCGCTGGGCCTGGGGCGTCACCGGCATCGAGGGCTGGCGCTACAACGCCGGCTTCATCCTCGCCTCCGTCTTCGTCGTCCCCAGCGTCGTCTGGGCCGCGGACCTTTTCTGGCGCTCCGTCGACGCCCCTGTTGTTCGCTTTGCCAAGTGGTTCGAGAGCAGCTGTATCGTGCCCGAGAAAGGGCAAGACAGTCAGAACCATGGGCGGTCGTGATGGGTGATGATCTCGAAGAAGCCGGCCCGAATATAGCTCCGGCGGCAGCCATTGTATATTTTGCATACCACGGTCTTTATCGAAATTGGGTTGTGGGAAGAATGGGACGTTTGCAGGTCCCCAGCGCCGGGTTTCCCTCACCATTTCGCTTGGGCCCGGTTCCGTTGGCATAGTTCATAATGTAGAGGGCGTTCCGGGCATCCTTTGGAGTTGGCGGTGCCTATACCATCAGGTAGCAATTATGTATTTGAATGAAAACGAAATCCATAGAAATATCGCTTACTCCGTCTCTGTGCCTGGCAAGTGTTTATCCTTGCAACTGGGAATGGAAACAAGCCTATGCCTTGATGGGTGAATAGCCGAGACGAGAGCATACAAAAAAAGGGCGGTCGGGTGTGCCCCAGGCCTGAAGGAGAAATCGTTTTATTATAATGTCAGTCAGGCTCGGAGCGTACATTTCTCCAGGCTGTCTCTTTGGAGAACGGTTGTGCCGCTTACGCGGCCGCCAAGGTTATGATACCCTCAAGAGCCCCTGACCCGCTGGGCGCCGCCTTCCCCTGCGTAGCACGGCTTGCTTCTCATGACCAGGATCCAAATAACTCGGCAAGCTAAAAATTCACGTGCTTCTCTGTGCAGGGTGACGATGCTTGATATTTATCCATCGGCCGAGAAGACACTTTTGGTTTTTACGACGGCCGGGCAGATGATTGACGGGATACTGCATAGCAGAGGAAGACAGCACAGCCCACGGTATCTGTATTGTAGTGATTACAATCGAATTGGTATATTGACATGGAAGGGTGCGGATTTCGATAGTATCGCGGCCTCCCAGCCCACCTAAAGACCCCTCAACTTGGTGTTATCCTGCTCCACCATGGGTCGGTATCTGTCCTTGAGCAGCTCCTCAGGGCTCTTGCTCAGCGACTCGTCTGGTCTCCGCTCATACCTCTGCTGGAGCACCTTCTCGATGTCAGTCTCGCCCGTCTGCTTCGCCGCGCCCCTAACCACATCCTGCGCCTTCTCCTCGGCCTTCGCAATGCCCGCCTTGGCCTGGCTTGCGATCTCCTTGCCCTTCTTAAAGCCGCGCTCCCAGAAGCTCCCCGCAGCCTCATTGGCCTCGACAGCCTTGTCGCCCGTCACCGCCGTGGCCTGCGCGGCCGCGCCCTTTGCCGTCGCCGTCGCCGCAGCGGCCTCGTTGCTCACAGCGGCGCCGGCGCGCTGGGCCACGTCGGCGGGTGCGTCGCCTCCGCTCGCACGTGCCCACAGCCTCGAGGCCGTAACCTCTGCATCCTCGCGCACAGCGACCCAGTCCTTGTTGGCGGCCCACCGTACGGCGCCCTCGACCTCGGCATTCCACCTGTCCTTCGCCTTGTCGAAGAAGCCCTCGGTGGAGGTGGAGAGGTTCCTCCGCTTCTCCTCGGCGCGCGCCAGGAGCTGCTGCTGCTGCTCCAGCAGGGCCAGCTCCTCGGCCACCGTCTTTGGCGGCGGCGCGGTGGCGGGGATGTAGGAGAGGGAGTTGAGGATGTAGGTGTTGGCGCGGAGGGTCTCGGCTTGGCGCTCGCGGATGCGCCTGTGTGACTGGAGGCTGAGGTAGGATATGCCGAGGACGAGGGTCACACCGCCCGTCTAGAAGGTAGGAAGGTTGTGAGCTTAGTAGTCGTTATGGGGAGAAAAGGGCCCAACTTACGAAGCCGGTGGTGAAGCCCATGGCGGGTGGTGTTGCTCGTGCCGCGTTGAGACCAAGTCGCAAGTACGTTTGGGTGGTCCGTCAGATCAATTGGAGGTAGAATGAGACGTAGGAGAGAAGCAGGCTATGAGGAAAAGAGTATGAGGCTGCGGAAGTTCATGTTGTGTTGTGAGGTAAAGCCCAAGAAGTGGCTTGGTTCCGCCGAGGGTCGGATTCCAAGAGGAGCATTTCCAGGGGATGAGGTCAGTCCTGGCCCGTGAAGCTGGCAGGGAGGATACCCCTCCAAGAAGTACTCCTAAACTATTTCACTGCCATTTGACGATACGAAATGCGCCAACGAGAGACTTTTTACAAAATCTGCCACGTCTTCAACATGCAAAAACTCGTCATAAGTCATCCCAATTGAGATTTCTCATCGTAGAGTACTATCAGTGGTGATATCTAAAAAGGCAGTACCCGGTGCTGCGGTACTCGGTGGCCGTTGGCCCAGGTCGCCTGCAGCTCCCGGTGCGCCGGCCAGAAAATTCGCGACCCTCCGTGTTGGTATCGACGACCGGCGGCCATCGACAATCCACCACACCCGACCTGACAACCCGCCGCCAAACAGCCCTCCAACGACCACAAAACACAGCTCTCGCCATCGCTGCAGTGCCTGAGAGAACCGAAGAGCCCACGGCGTCATCGTGAGGGAGCAATCCCTCCAAACACCCAGCAAAGATGGCAGGCGGCCACATGAAATTCCGGACCCTCGGCCGAAACTCGTCCCACCGACAAGCCCTCCTTCGCAACCTGGTCACCTCCCTCGTCAAGCAAGAGTCGATACAAACAACATGGCCCAAAGCCAAGGAGGCACAGCGCATGGCGGATAAGCTCATCACCCTGGCAAAGAGGAACAACGAGACATCGAGGCGGGAGGCACAGAGTATCCTCTATGTAGGTTGCCAACACCCCAGGCCATCCAGCTCTCGCACGGGCGGATGGGCGGATGGGCGGACAGTTGAGGGAACGCAAGATAATTTGTGTTTTCGGTGGGGATTTTAAGCTGACCAGGGCACCAATGAACAGACACCAGACGCACTACTTCCCAAGCTCTTCGGCGAGCTTCGAGAGCGATACCTCGACCGGCCCGGCGGCTACACGCGCGTGCTACGCACCGAGCCCAAGAACAACCACGACCAGGCCCCGAGCGCGATCCTGGAACTGGTAGACGGGCAGCGCGACATGCGCTTCGCCATGACGGCCGCGACGGTGGCGCGCGACGAGGTGCTGGGGCGGGACAGCTCGCACATCACCAGGATGAACGTCAAGAAGCTCACGGCCTTCCGGAAGGACGGCGAGGCCGAGTTTCGCGCGCTCGTCGAGGAGATTAAGGAGCGCGAGGGCGAGTCCATCCTGGCCCGCGACCAGAGGGAGCGGGCCGTCCATGACGGTCTGTACAAGTTCCACATCGACGCTCCAAAGGTTAGACGCCGGCGGCGCAGTAGTGATGCCGCAGAGGAGACGAGTGAACTGGATTGAGAGCGGGCTGTCGCTATGAGGGCTACACATGAACTGTAAAACATGGGCGGAATGATACCAAGACCTCTTGGGATTTGATGTGGAGGTTTTCAAGGGGTCTGCCCCTTCGGTGAAATACTAGAAATCGCGTCACCTGAGAGCGAGATATGCACATCTACCTCCAAACACCCGCCCGAACAGAGAGACTCCTCAAACAAAGTCAAATGTGTCACCTCTCTCGCGGATCATCTTGCCGACCCTCTGTGACCCAACAACCCTCTCCAGCTTCAACACATCATACTTGGAGAACATGACCCGCACAGTGCCCTGCCCAGGATCGATCACCAGGTCCTGCTCCGCCTTGGCCAGGTGGGACCCGGTGATCTCCTTGTAGAAGAGCGGGTTGTCTGGGAGCCCGTACATGATGACCCGGCGGACGCCCTTGAGCAAGTACCGCCGGAAGTGGTGCGCCCTTTCCGAGTAGAGAAGCACCTTGTGCCGGCCTGCGAAGAAGTGCGACCGCGCCCGGGACGCCTCGGGCACCGTGGCATACTCGGAGATGGCCCCAAACGTCAGGCTCTCCACCACCTGGTTCGTTGCAAAGTAGTTGCGCACGCGCACAAAGTCCAGGTAGGACGGGATGAAGATGAGGGTGCCGGTGGCATCCTTGGCCCGCTTGACGAGGGTGGGCACGACCGCCTTGATGAAGTAGTCGAAGCGCGCCTCGGGCTCGCCCCCGACCGACGGCGGGTCGATGCGCGAGAAGGTCTGCTTGGTCTTGACGCCCAGCTCGCCGATGACGCCCGCGTGCTCGGGCTCTACGCGTGCCTTGCCCGCCCAGTTTTGGCAATGCAGCCGGAACAGCTTGGAGAGCTCTGGCGTGTTGAATTGCGAGAAGATCAGGGTCTGGCGGAAGTGACGCGCCTGGTTGTCAAAGTACCAGTTGCG
This sequence comes from Diaporthe sp. PMI_573, assembly GCA_021399435.1. Classification (NCBI taxonomy): domain Eukaryota; kingdom Fungi; phylum Ascomycota; class Sordariomycetes; order Diaporthales; family Diaporthaceae; genus Diaporthe; species Diaporthe sp. PMI_573. Next base: position 2,737,133 of record JAJTUP010000002.1, on the reverse strand, counting down.
CACCCGGCTGACGTCAAACCCGTGGTCATCCTTGGGCTGCAGGTTGAGGTGCTCGAAGATGTACTCGACGTGCTCCCAGTTCTGCATCAGGAGAGAGTCGGCCTGGTCCATGATAACGACCTCGATAGACGACAGGAAGTCGTGCTCGACCTTGTTGCCATCTTCCGAGCCAATGGCCATCCTCAGACCTAGCGGGCTGGCGAAAAGAATGTCTGAGTTGTAGAACTGGGCGAAAAACTTGATGGTCTTGCGGGTGAATTTGACGCCGATTCGGAACATGTCATCATCATTGCCGGCGAAGAGATCCCTGAAGTCAGCCGACTTCTCCCCCGAGAACCGATCTTCCTTGTCGTGGAATGAGTCCTCGAACCTCTTTTTGTTCTCCTGCGTCTCGGGTTGGCAGAGGGCTGCCATGACCTCTACCATCTTATAACATGATTCCCTTGTGGGGAGGATCATGAGGACCTTTGGCCGTGTGAAGCCCTGATCGCGGAGCTCAAGTTCCTCTCCGTCCTTTTGGTGAGCAAGCTTGGCATTGTTTTTGATAACCCTGTCTCGGGTCTTGAAGACATGGTTAAGCGCATGGAGACAAGCCAGCCGTCGTAGACTCTTGCCGTTGTTCAGTGACCTCTGACAGAAGAGCAAGTCCCGATAGCCGAACACGTACGGCGCAAGGGACTGTTCGAGGCCGTCAAGCTTTCGCTTCTCCTTCATAGAATCGGCCAGTTTTTGCTTCAGGTGCAAATCTGAGGCGGTTGAAATTGAGGCTGGCACCGAAATCTCGTCATTCTTGTCGCCTGTCTCGGGTGCGCTGAGCACTGTTCTCGTACCCTTGGCCGCTACCTTTTTGGTGGCCCATTTCGCTTCCTCGATCGCCTTTAGCCTCCTCGCTATGCTTTCCTCGTCGGGAGCACTGAAATGGCCGTGAAATGGATCCGAGGTGTCCGCCACCTCGTCTTCGTCGTCCTGATCGAAGGCGTCTTCTTCGGGAGTTTCATCTGCGGCCTCCTCAGGCTCTTCCACATAGTCGACGTCCTCTACTCCTCTGTCCGCATCGGCATCCACCTGCTCATTCTCGGGCTTTCCCTTAGGCGCTTCTGGCTGGGCTGTTTCATGGTCCAGCTTTCTCCTCTTGGCGCGAGGTGCAGCGCTCTCCTCTGTCAAGCTCTTGATGAGGGCCATATAAGGCCGAGCAGCTACTTTGCTATCGGCCTCATCATCTGAGGCGTCCTCAACATCCTCGTCGACTTCCTCGATATCTGACTCCTCCCGGTCAGACTCATCTTCGGAGTCGCTGTACTTGCATTAGCATTTCTCAGAACGAGGATTGTCGACCTTGTTTTCCACCGAACTGGCGGGGATTCCTCACCTATATTCTACTCGAGCATTTTCGAACTTTGGCGCTCGTGATTGTGACGCACCTCCTCTGCCCCCTCTGCCCCCTCTGTCCCCTCTGCCCCCTCTGCCTCTGCCTCTTCCCCTGCCGCCTCCTCTGGGCGCCCCTCGACCTCTTGAACCTCCACGGAAGCCAGCCCGGCCCCCTGGAGCCATGGTGCTGATGCGAGGGTGCAGATATGTGGATTTCGATCGAGGAAATGGGTGAGGCAAAACAAAGAAAAGCCGCCGAAAATTAAAATCTTGAAAGATATAAGTTGATCGAAACTTGGATGCTCTCACACGGTTCCTGAAAATAAAATCGTTATCTTATCAGGCTGCTACCTGCGAGGCACTTGGCCCCCAGCGATGTTCGCTCCTTGGTGGAGGTAACCGTGCTGTACCCCCCGTCTGGGCATCCCGATTAGCGCACACAAACCAGAGAGGACCCCACAATTTGACACGACGGATCAAAGGTGAGAGCAAAACCGGGCGGAATTTTGCATGCAACAAGGTCCCTACACACCACCGTGGGGTTCTACACAAACAACCATCTCCCCCTCCAGCCTCAGCTTCCCGCCGACTCCCCCGACCTCATTTTACCGTCCTCTCCGCCTTTGCAGAACAGCGCGACACGCCGGCTCCAAAGATGGCGATTGATTCAGAGGAGTTCCTCCACCTGGCCCGGCCTATTGCCCCCGCTGGCCCAGGCTTCAACACAAATATCTCCCCCATGACAGTCAACATCCAGCCACAAGTAAGCAACCCCATATTGCTGTTCTCTGCCGCCTATGGCTCGTTGTCCAGGCTCTGATCTCTTCTTTCCCCCCCGCTCTCTAGGCAATCCTCTCCATTCTCGACCATGCCATCCGCCGCGACGACACTGCCCCAGAAGACAACTCGCCAGACGCACCCCAGCCCCGCGTCATTGGCGCTCTGATAGGCGTGCGGTCCGAGGATGGCACCGAGGTCGAGGTGCGCAACACCTTCGCCATCCCCCACGTCGAGAATGAGGAGCAGGTCGAGGTCGACGTTGAGTACCAGCGCACCATGCTGCAGCTGTCTCTCAAGGCCAGCCCCCGCGAGACGCTGCTGGGCTGGTACGCCACCAGCCTCGAGCTCAACAGCTTCTCCGCCCTCATCCAGAACTTCTTCGCCTCCCCCGAGACCGGCACCTTCCCTCACCCCGCCGTCCACCTGACCATCTCTACCGAGCCGGGCAAGGACATCGAGACCCACGCCTACATCTCCGCCCCGGCCGCCGTCAACCCCGACCGCGCGGCCGAGTCGTGCCTGTTCATCGAGGTGCCCCACAAGCTGTCCCAGGGCGACGCCGACCGCGCTGCCCTCGAGTCCATCGCCGCCGCCGCCAACAACGAGTCGCGCCAGGCCCCGCTCGTCCCGGACATCGAGGCCCTCGCCACCACCATCGCCCAGACCGAGGACCTGCTGGAGCGCAGCTCCGGCTACGTCGGCGAGATCCTCGACGAGGAGCGCGACCCCAACCAGGCCCTGGGCCAGTACATGATGAACAACCTCTCGCTGGCCCCCAAGGTCGCCCCCGAGTCCATCGAGCACGACTTCAACAACCACATCCAGGACGTCCTCATGGTGAGCTACCTGGCCAACACCATCCGCACCCAGATCGACCTGTCGCAGCGCCTCGCCACGAGCGCCCTCACCATGGAGCACAAGGAAGGTGCTCCCCCCAAGGAGGGCGAGGACGGCAAGGGCGAGCGCGGCGAGCGCGGAGGCAGGGGTGGCAAGCGAGGTGGCCGCGGAGGCAGGGGCGGCGGCCAGCAGCGTGAGCCCAGGGAGCCCCGCGAGCCGCGTGAGAACGGCGAGTAGGAGCCGTCTCTGATGGCTTTTGTCAATACCTCCGATGTCGAAGGCGGATAGGGATGGACCTTACGGGTCAGGTAGATCCAAGTCAGGAGACACGAGCACAACATTAATTAGTGCTAGTACCCCGCCTTCTAGGGGTGGACCGGACTATCGAGGGGCACAGTCGTAAAGATGGACGAAGCATGAGGAATGAGATGACCCAGGTCTTACCGATTCCCGACAGCGGGATCAAGCGCAAGAGAGGGTGTAGCAGGGGTTTGGAGAGAAAACACTGGCTTTGTTTACAATCCAAAAGTGATGTCTCCCAAGATTTGGCGTTCAGAGGCGGGATTAGATCGTCGTCGGTATTGCGGGAAAAAGATCTAATTCTCCGGACACTGAATCTATGGGCACAAATATATCTGGCGATGGGGCATAGAAGTGATACAGGCTCCATGACAAAAGATTACACTGAAGTATGCGTTGTAAGTGCACTTTACCCATGGGGGGGGGGGGAATGAAAACTGTATCGCATTAAGGGTTTGTTCTATGTGTAGTAGTAGTAGTAGTAGTAGAGAGCCATCATCAGTCTTTCTAGCAAGTGCAACATTTTTGTCCGGCGAGGTCGAAAAGACAACGAACTCCTGAACGCTGGCAATTTCTCAAATGATGATGATGGTGGTGATCTTTCAAGACCAGAAGACCCTCCTTGAACGCCTGTATGCTTCCAGAATATCCCGTGACGCCGTCATGATAATTGTCATCCGTGAACACCATCCTGATGCTACAAAGTCCTAGGTGGTGGGTTTCTGCGGCAGCGACGCAGGATTGCCATAGGTTGGCAGATTGCTATATGGTTGGCCATGAGCCATGGGCAAGCCCTGTGGCATAGGGGGCTTGCTGGGTATGTGAGGCAGTCCCTGCGCTGGCGGGTGAGGAGGCAGCTGGTGAGGGACGTGAGGGGCGTGTGGGTGCTGCACGTTGGGCGGCGGGCCATGATAGGCAGGGAGGGAGTTGTTAGATCCCTGACGCATCATGTTGTACCCATTTGCGTTGCCGTACGGAGGCTGACCCATGGGCGGACCTGCCTGGTAGCTCGGGTAGTGGAGGTGAGGAGGCGTGATCTGGGGGCTACCCTGCTGAGGTGGTCCATAGCCACTATACGGCCCAGGAGGCGGCTGCATTGGTCCCATCCCATTGCCGGGCACAAAAGACTGTGTCTTGGGATTGAAGGCGTGACGGTTGAAGCTGCCAGGGATGGGGTGCTGGCTCTTTGGGTCACTGGGATTGACATTGGCTGGGAGGGCGCCATAAGCGTAGGGTATCCCGTTTGGAGCTACTGGCGTGGCCCGAGATTGGTAAGGGCTCGAGTTGAAGCTGGGGGGTTGCTGCCATCCGCCCTGAGGTTGAGGTGGACCTTGCATAGGTGGTCCATATGGTGCGGGAGGCATCTGATTCACCGGTGGTTGATAACGCGGTGGGCCGGGAGGCTGGGCATACTTTCGAGGCGATTGTCAGCATATATCTTTCGTATCAAGAAAGCCAACCCACAGGTGTTGCGCCATGACTTACGTTCGACATATTGTTATATGGCGGGCCATAACCATTCGCCGGCACCATGGGAGGAAACTGCTGATTCGGTGCACCGTACATGTTTGGAACCGCAGGCGGAAAAGCTTGTTGCTGTACTGGGCCGTTGATTTGGGCACCTGCTGGCATGTAATGAGGCTGAGCCCATGTTGCCTGGTGAGGGTGTCCGTATGCAGGAGCGTAAGCGATGTAGTTAGACCGAGTGTCAAAGGTGTCAGAATCCCTCCTCTTCTTCGCCTTCTTTGCGCCGCTGATCCTGTCTCGCATTGATACGGAGCTGGCGCGAGAAACCCCGGTGCTATCGTCGTTCTCTGAATGATTGTCAGCATTATCAAGACACTGGAACACTGGAACCAGAGGCCGTCTGTCCATACCTGGAGTGGAGATCTCCGTGGATGCTGCTCCAAAAATCCTCTCCCGCGCCTTGTTGTAAGCTTCCTCCCTCTCTTCTCTCGACATCCTGGCACATCATGTCAGCCTTTCATTGCTCGCGAGGAGTTCTTTTGTCAGGCTCACTTTTCTTTTGCGGATTGCTTATCCTTGGAGTCGCTTCCAGTCTCCGAAGTTGGCTTCGAGGGCCCAGCGCTTCCGGGGCCGAACTCCCCTTCTTCTCCACGCCGCATGATTTTCTTCGGCATTACCATTGGCGGAGGAGTGCTTGCAGCAGGGGCGCTTTGCGCTATGCTGGCCAATGAAGGCGGTACCCTACAGAAGGGGGTTCTGAAAATGCGGACAGCTCCGGCGCCAGCCTCGAACGAGTGTGTCATGTGATAGTAATCAGCCAGTTTGTGGGTCAACATTCTGCAGAAGGAATTGGATGGAGGCAAGTCCATGAAAGGCTCTCTGATCGGGTCATTAGCAAAACAGACCGTGACAGGGCAAACTCCAGGGCCTCAACTCACTTCGAATCCTGCACAAACTCTATGACCATCTCTTCCAGCTTCAAGAGGAAGAAGCGGTCTTTCTGCGATTGCATTGCCTCGAGGAGCTTCTCGTCAGGATTCTGTCCATACATTCCGTTAGGCGCAGACGTGGCGCCCACGAGAGCAATCTTCGCATCCGTCACGGGCTGTTGCTCCATAGAAACAGACTGTGGCGCCGTGACTGCGCGGTTGCCAGACTCGACGATGACATGCTGGGGAGCAACACTGCGTGGGGGCATGTCACCCAGCTGGATGCGGTAGACACGGGCAGCCACCTCAGAGCCCATGCGAGAGCCAGCTATGAGGGACCCTCGGATAGAGAAGACGTCGTCGTCCTGATCAGCTGCCATCACACTCGCGCTGTCGTCAGGCCGCAGCGATTCCTTCTCGTCCAACGCGTTGAAAGTCGTTCCCGACGTGATGCTCTTGCCATCCAGGCTGGGGGGCTTGGTGCCCAGCTCCGAGCTCGAATCCGCCTTCTGCGAGACTTCATCCGAGGGGCTCTGAGCCTTTGACGATGGCCCGGTTGAGGCGGAATTGATGCCGTTGATCACAAGGCTAGGAGCCGAAGGCTCGATCTTCAGATTGTCCAGTCCATCAACAAGTTTGTTTTGGTCAAAGCCATCATCGACCCCCGTCGCTGTAAATTTGTTGAGTGTTTGGGCGCCATTGGCCACGACCGGGTCCCCTCCCACGCTCTCGCTTGCTACTTTGGGCGATGTCGGCAACTGGGACTCGGTTACAGGGTGCGAGGCGGCATCCCTAGTCGAGGACGATATCGATTTCTCTTCTGTCGGCGCCGAGGCAAGAACCTTTGGCAGTTCAGTGTCAGTTGAGGCGGAGGAGGAGACGTCAGTGCCATGAGAACTGACCTTGGCGAACGAAAGTTTCTTGACGTCAGTCATAGTCGTTCGTACAGCTGCCATAGGCGCTTGGAAGGGTATTTAGTAGAACCTAGTCGCGAAGGTCGGAGAGAAAGCTGGTACCCCCAAGCAAGAGAGCGTGGTCGTCCAGATGCGCAAAGTTCAGTCGCACTCAAGGAATGAACTCCAAGGATGGGCGGTTCAGAAATCTAAGAAACAAAATGGATCAGAGCGGTCCGGATCGAGAAGAATGTGCAGTTGCTCATTGTCGAGAGTCGATTTTCATTTCTTGGTGGGTTTGGTCTGTTGGATAGACGGTCAACTGGCCTGCCCAGGAATTTATCCTCGGTCGGTCAGGGGACGGAAAGGGTAGCCTTGGGCGCCTTTCGTGCGGTGGAGGTGGCACAGATATGCCGTAGTCGCGAGGCCAAAAAATGCAAGGCGACAGATTCGGCTGTGAGGCGGGGGCCGTAGGGCAGGCTGCAGGCTTGCCGACAAGGCGGGAGAGGTGAGGATGGGGAGTGATGCGATCGATGCCCAGAGGATGGAAATGCGGTCACACCAAGACGCTGGGGAGTGGTGGACGAGGCGCTCCGAGAGGCAGAGGCTCAGTGTGGCCAGCTCTGCCAGCCAAGGTACCTTGCAGACTCGGGTTGGTACTGGGAGCTGAACGGCCGTGCCCTCAGGTACAGGTAGGTTGTGGTGATGGGCGGCGGGAGCTGTGCGGGAGGATGTCGGTCGTCCTGGAAGAATACAAGAATCTGACGGACGGGAGCGGCGCTGACACTTCCGCGGTTCGTCGACGGTTGGTCGATGAGTGGGAGTTGGGGGGAAAGGGGAAAAAAGGACAGCTGAGGGACAGTGGCTATTGTCCCATCCCTTTTCTCGTCGTCCGCGAGTGGGAAAGAAAAGGATTGTGAATAGCTTCAGCGAGAGGCTCTCAATCTCGGCAGAAAGTTAGTTCAGACTGGCTGGATTGGATTGGGCCTCGACTTGACAGACGGGTGCTGTGGGATGAGTACTTGAGTACCACCATTACCTCCCGCTCTTTTGCACTCCGAAAAGGGAGCTAGTTGGCAGGGGCAGGGCCACGGTCCAGGTCCAGGGCGGGTCATCCTCCGCTAACAGCCCGTACTCGTCCTTGCTGCTGCCACTGCGGAGTACCTAACACAAGTACCAACCACTCTCGACGCGGGCCACTCTCGACGCGGTCCGGCCGTTAGTCAGCACTCCCCCCCCCCCGCCACGTGACGTTTTCGTCAGCCTGGGACAGAGGACTGAGGCTCATCTCATCAAGTCAATCACTTCGTATCGATCAAGGTGATTGATTGACCGACTGACCGAATCTGGCCACCGTCAGCCAAATGAGGCTTGTACATAACCTGCCACTCACAAAAGCGGCAGTCCACAGCCTCAATCAATTACCTGCACTGTCTCACTCTGCCTCCATCCTCCTTCCAGTACTCATACACACTCGCCCACACGCACTCACGCACACACGACCCTGAGCGATCGTCGGAAATGCACTCGTACAGAGGCCGTGGGGGCCCAAGGAAGCCTACACCAGCCAATGTCCAATGTCAGAAGTGTTTGAAACGAGATATGTCTGCCTTGCTTCCTTACTTCTGCCTATCTTCACAAGGCTGACTGTCTCAGCACGCCACTACTCGTACGAATGCAAGGTCCAACTTCAGGAACGGCCCTATAACCCTAGGCCGTCTCGTACCCAGCAGCTGCTCAACCCTAAGCTTGTTCCCAAGCTCACCAACGACACGCCCGATGATGCTACGCGGAAGTATGCCTCTGAACTTCCATTCTCTCCCCTCTCCTTCCTTTTCATTATGGACTCTGCTAATCCCACATCAGGAAGGGTGTCGCGGACGAGGAATTGGCAAGAAAGGAGGTTGAAAGAGCTCGCAAGCGGGAGCTAGACGACGGCCATGAACCCAGCGGACGGGAGCCCGGATCCAAACGCCAACGCTCCAGCTCCGTGGATTCGGTCTCCTCCATCTCCACAGGGTCTTCCAAGTCACCGCCCCCACCAAGGCGAGCATCGCCATCACCTCGCCGAGATCAGGACTTTTCGCCACCCTCGCGGCGGCCGGGGCGGAGCAGGTCCTTCGGCTCTGTCAGTGACGGCAGTCGCAGACGCTCCCTCACTCCAGATGCACAATACCGTCAACATCCTGGTCGGCACTATGAATCCCCTGAACCTCGTGAACGTCCTCATTCGCGCCGAGGACCTCGTGGCGACTCTCCCGAGACAGAGACACGCCCGCATATGCCTCAGAACCGTCGCCCTTCTGTTTCCGACGATGAGAAACCAGCGCCAAGACGACAGCAGAGGTACGACTCACGGTCACCGGGTCGATCGGATCCAAGAGATCGGCGTCGTCCAGAGGAAGGTCGCTACAGGGAGCACAGGGAGTACAGGGATCGGGACGAGGGCCCTGGTAGACATAGAGGTCCTCCACCAGAACCTGAGCCACCGCGGGAGCGCAGTTTGAGCCCCTTCAGCAAGAGATTAGCATTGACCCAGGCCATGAATAGGTAGATAGATATGGGTATCATTTTCGTACTCTGACTCGGAGAAGGGCTTCTCACCAACCGGGAAACGTGGATCCGTGTCTGCCTTATGACGCCTCCCATGCAGATTTTGCTGCAGCATCTTTTGTACCTGATTCCCTCCAGAGTAGTGAAGACTGGTTTCCTTTTGCCGCAATGATGTTTCGCTGCAGCTTCTCATCTTTCAGCCTACCAGCCTCGGCACTGCTCATTCTCCCTCGATAGCCTCTCGCTCTCTCTGCTCCTCTGCCTCTTCCTCTTTCTCTCTCAACCTCACGATTTCCTCCAACTCCCCACCCTCCAGGCCAGCAGCGACGGCGTCACCATCCGCAAGCCTCCCGTCCTTGTTTTGCGCCTCGGCCTTCTTCTCCTGCAGCCTCTGCCTCACGAGCCTCGCGATGGCGTTGTCGGTCCTGACGTTGAGCACTTCCAGCTTCTTGTCGAGCTCCCTCTTCAGGTCCCAGTTCGGCTTCTTGGGCTGCAGCTTGAACAGGTCGATGCCCCGGTCGTCCCCAGCATCCTCGGCCGCCTTCCTCCGCACCTCCGACTCGATCTCCGCCGCCTGTTCCTCCAGCGTCTGGTCCTCGGGCCCCAGCGTGGGCGGCGCCTCGAAGCCCAGCTTGGGGCCTTTGGTCTCGGCGTCGTAGTTGCGACCGGATAGGTACTTTCTCGAGATGTCCTCCTCCTCTTCGTTCTGCGCTTCCGCGCCAAAAGCCTCTGCAGCCTGCGGCGCCGGGGATGCTATGCGGTCTGACTCGGGAGGTGCGATCTCGTCCTCGGGTTGCTTGCGCTTCAGGGACTTGAGTTTAGCGAGGCGCGCTTTGCGGTCGTCTGCCGCGGCGCTGAGTGTTATGTGTGGTGCTGACATTGTTGGAATAGGTGTGGCGGGAGGGTCGAAGACTGACTGAAGGTCCAGGACGGAACGAGTCAAGGGTGGCTGTGGCGGTGATTGCGAGGTGTGCTCGTGTTGTCGTCGACGCTGGAAATGTTCATTGCTTGAAGCTAGGTTAGTCGGCGTCGGCTTAGACCCGAACCCTCTCGTGTCATAGGGGACAAGGGGGGCGACTCCAGCCAGTTTGGGCACCCGTGAGGACGGACTAACAAGTCACATGCGTGTACCCCAGCTCATTGCATCAAAGGGAGCCATGAGTTGTGTATTTTTCAATCGTGTGGATTTCAGCAATTCTCAAGCCGTTTCTGTCATTGTCCTGACTAGTGGGGCTGCAGAAGTTCACCGGCGTGCTCGCTCTGTCGGAGCTCCAACAGTCGTGTTTTCTTGTCTTTCCTTTTTTTTCGAGGTGGGGGGAGGGGTTTTTCCTCGACCTCTCCAGGGGGAAAAAAACTAAATTTCACATGGACAACTCTGCTTACACGAGGAGTGGGTGTGTAAGGCAGGGATGTGTTCCTGAAGACGCAGTCCGTGAACATGGCTGTTTTGAGACTCACTTCGTCTTAATTATGATTTGCAACTCTGCAAATTCCTATGCTGACATAATTACAGCCCATTGGTCGCTTCCTTGAGAAAGTATGCAGCCCGTCTGGAGCGTTCCTTCAGAAGCACGACGCTTGCAGCCTTCCGGGACTGGGGAGAACTTGTCACAATGTTTCCCCTATTAGATACTCACCGCCTAATCGATGTCCACAGGTTTCACCATACGAACCTCTGAATCCGATAGCTTTGCCGGTGGTTCTGTATGTCGCTGCGATTGCGACCCCAAGGGAACGCTGTCTACATAGTATGTTGCGCCATCTGTTAAGAAATGTCATCATGTGGGGTGTTGAGAACGGCCACTAAGGACATGGAAAGATTAGCTGAAAACACTAGCGAATCATTACATCCATATCTATGCACGAAATTCACCAATCTGATGTCCTTCTCTATATGGTGGGGCTCCCTATGAGGGGGAAAGTTCCCAGGCTGGTGATGTGACTGAATGTATTTGTGACGACTTTGCGGAAATATATGTTGCCATGCCGGATTATCCATGAAGAGTCGGTACAAAAAGTCAATCTATTTTAGGATGTGATTTTGAAGGTGCCCGGAGAAGACATCATCTTGCTTGACCACCCTACAAGGAAGCTACAACACGTGTACAGACTCCTCTTCTTTGCCTCCTATAGTCTCACCTCCTGTGGGATCACCTTCCGTGGACATCAAATCAAAATGGGAGGCAACGATAACCAAGCCCCTACCAGAAAATGGTACGAATGGTACTCTCCTGATCAGTCACCAGAAGAGAGAAGACTGGTTCTCAAATTGGATTTGTTGATCGTCCCATATGCCTTTATTCTGTACTGGGTGAAATATATCGACCAGACAAACATCAGTGCGTCGCCCCAACTCGATTTCAGCTAAGAAAAGACTGACTCAGGATAGATAATGCCTATGTCTCTGGGATGTCCGAAGAGCTCAACTTCAACGGCAACGAACTTGTCCAGTTCCAGACTATATTCGTGGTTGGCAACGTCCTAGGCCTCCTGCCATTCATCTATCTCTTCCCACGAGTACCCATGCACTATTTGGTGCCTACTCTAGACCTTGGCTGGGGAATATTTACTCTGCTACAATATCGAGCACGAAGCTACGGGGAAATCATGGCCTATCGCTTCTTGGTCTCTATTTTTGAGGCTTCCTACTTTCCTGGTGAGTGAAAGGCACAAAAGTCAGACGTAGAAACCAGGGGCAGTATACCCAAAAGCACTATATTTGCTAATTAATGACAGGTATCCATTTCGTGTTGGGCTCATGGTACAAAAGCGACGAGATTGGAAGGCGAGGCGGTATATTCTACGTGGGCCTCACCCTCGGCACTTTGACTGCCAGTCTCCTCCAAGCGGCTGCGACAACCTATCTGGATGGACATGACGGACTACCGGGATGGAGGTGGCTGTTCGTGATCAACGCAGTGATCACTCTTCCACTTGCATTCATCGGCTACTTCCTGTGGCCCGGAACGCCAGCAAAGCCTAACAAGCTTGTGATCAATGACAGCCAGCTGGAGCTGGCCAGGTCTCGGCTGGAACGCCAAGGTTCGGTTGTCAAAAGTGTCCCCTTCTCTTGGACGTTGCTTAAACACATCTTTAAGAACTGGAGGTTTTATGTGTTGGTTCTCTGGGACGTGTTTTTCTTCAACACCAGCGCCAACACGGCAGCCTTCTTGCTGTGGATCAAGAGTTTACATCGGTATGACACAGCCACCATGAATAATTTGTCCGCCATCAGTCCTGGATTGGGGATCTTCTTTGTCCTCTTCATCAACTTCAGTGCGGATCTGTGGATCTCGCGATCTGCAGCTATAACTCTTGCCTCGGCCTTCAACTTCACCGGGCTTGTCATCCTCGCGATCTGGAATGTCCCCGAGGCTGCGAAGTGGTTCGCCTTCAGTGTATCTTACTCAGCTGTGGCCGTGTCTTCTGTGCTCTACGGCTGGGCCAATATCATCTTGAAGGACAACATTGAGGAGAGGGCACTAACTCTTGTACTGATGACTGCTATTGCCACTTCAACCAATGCCTGGATACCATTATTTGTTTACCCCACCGTTGAATCACCACGCTTCCCGAAAGGCTACGTCTACTCGGCCTGCATGGTTGTATGCCTTGTCATAATGACACATATAATATCCTACCTTTTTGGAAGCCATGGGTAAGCTCGCTGCTTTTCACGCATGATTGTATAGTGATCAGTGGCTGATGAGTCGGATAGACAAAGACGCGCAGGTACCACACGAAGGCTTGGTGAGTCTGAGCCAGAATTTGAAAGAGAGTCGGCCAATGAAAAAGATGGTCATAGATCCACTGAAGCCAACTTCATCAACGATGTCGGATCACAGCCTAAGTTGACTAATATCCTGGCGGATGGGGTCCCGGCAGCTTAAATATTTCGCGCTCTGCTCGGGTGTCTATAGGTCTGCTACACGGCCTCCGCAATTGTTTGTGCAATAAGTACTGGGGCCATTAGAAGTCCTCGATTTCCAAGCTCTTCTAAGATACTGCCTATAAACTACCTCGTATGGGATAGCCTCCTGTAGGATAAATCCCTGTACTTCGACTTTTTAGGTAGCCAGCGCTTTAAGCCTTCAAGGACTATGGCTATATGCTCGGGCTTGGATCTTGCGACGGTCTCGGATTCTTTCATGCTGGATAGAAAGTAAGCAGGCCACAGAGAATCCGCAATGACAATGCAAACCCTTTCAACATGCGGCTTTGTTGCGGTAATAGTATTGGTGATGCTGAAACTCCTGATAATGCTTGACCGAACCCGTAACTAACTCCTATTTCGCTCCCACTACCAGATGCCCAATTCAATTCCCCCAAACACCAAACATTGCTAAACGATTGTGTCCATGAACCATATTCCCTTGAAGCCCACCGCACCCAGCCTCTGCTGCCGCAGATATTACTCCATAATGCATAATGAAAATTTCCAACCGAAACACAACAAACAGTTCTGTCCACTCATTCTTTCACCGGTGGTTTTCTGATGCCGGTCTTCAAGAATTCAAGTTAGCAAATACATCGAAATATTGGGACCTTGTTCTTGTGGGCTTGTGGATCTCCCGTCCCGGCCATGGCCCGCGACTTGCGGACTACGGCAACGAAGCAGGCACAAATTCTCGAGTGCGCGCTCCATTGTTGAACATTATAAAATCATGCTCTTTTCTAACCCCACGTAAGATCGGAAATGTGTCACGTACCGTGTCGTACCCGCTACGAGTCATCTTGATAGAGTAATGTGGTCACCCTTTGCCAAGAAACACCAGGATGTGAAAGCAGAAATTCCTGGTGATGCGAGTGTTCCCAAAGACTATGCTGCGGTCTTATGGGTTGCGGTGATCTTGTCGTGTAGGTTGTAGATTGCCGGCAATCGGTCGGCTACACTCCAAGTTGTGTGAAGTTCAAGATGTAGTTGGAGTAGCGCTATGAGGACTGACGTGTCTGCTGGGAAGACGGTCCACTGAGTTCAGCACTATCAGCATTCCTGCAGTACACACAGAGGCAAGCAAAGCCTCAATGACCAGACTTGGGGACTGGAGGTTGTTCAAACTATTCCCCTAGACGCAAAATACTCAACGCACATTATACTGCTTTGCCCCACAGTTTGACGACTTGTCCTGTTTTCCCAAGCTCCCGAAAGCAAGTTCGCAACAGACCACTGATTCCAGCACTTTTGAACCCTGTAGATCTCTTTCTCAAAAACTCCGAACCGTGTCGATACTGGCCAGCCGTGTACCAACTGACGAGGTAGATATTTATAGTAACAATCCTGGGGTAGTAGAGTTGGGGCTCGGTCTGCCGGCGCGAGATGATGTGCTTATCGGATTGGCGAGTAAAATTGTTGTTGCCTTATTGGTGATGGGCCATTCTTTATGCCGTCCAGGTATGGGTCCTGAAGTCAGACAAACAGGCTTCTTGGGAGGCCGCCGGCCACGATTTCAAAAAGACCCATTGCGGTTGAGACGATGACACTCAACAAAGATTTCTTCCCATGCGATCCTCCTTTAAATCATTGAATCCATAGATGATGAGCCTTCGCTTTTAATCTATGTGGCGCCAACTGGCCATGGCCACGTTGACATCCTCCGGATCCTGACTCCACCCCGAGCCAGTACTTGCAGCCCGAAAAATTTCGAAGCTTCATCCACAGAGAGTGAGGCCCAATCACGTCGGCGACGCAGGCCCACCAGTTCTCGCAATTGCCAAATCAAATGGCCCCGACGCTCAGATATGGATTCGCCATGCGCGCCAATGCACCAACTCTGCGCGCTCTCCACACATGACCGGCATCATCTGCAGGAACCACAATACCAATTCCTGACTTCCTGAACAGGCCCGCTGCAGTAGCGAGGACCTCGAGAAGATGGACTTATGCGTGCCGTCGCCGCCCCACTGATCACCAGCTCGGGGCTACTGCTGGGATCAACCGACGCTCGGTTACGACCAAGGAATGCGGCATGCTTGGTCGTTCCCGGCCTGCATGAACGCCTGAGCCGCCATAACCGCCGCTCTAGCCGCCGCTATCGCCGAAGTCAGGCGTTGTAATCGCTGCAGTCATTGGTACCTGACTTTCGGAAGTGATACTACTATTTAGGAATGGCTGAAACCTTCTTGGAAGGTCGTTAGAAAGACGACTTGGTCACGGCCTTGGATTGGACCCTGATTGTCGTGCGCCTGATCGGGCCGCGCAGAGGGACTTGCAGTTCTGAAACGACGTTTCGACAGGTTCGCCGAGGCGTTGCTGCCCAAGCCAAGATCTCCTCTCTGTGATTTATACCCTTGTCTGATCTAACTAAGTGCTGACGGACTCAAGTGCTTTGTGCTGACGCAGGCGATCCGCCCCTCATGGTTCCCCCAGAGGGTGACTCACGTCAGTTGACAGACGGATCATTAGCGGCCATAGACAACGAAGTCGGGACTTCTTGTCTCAAAGCTGTCCAAAGAAGCTGGACGATAATTTGGCCAGGAGAGGCGGCATCTGTACACCGTCATCCTGTTCTGCTGTGAGGCAACCACTCAAGCAAGTAGCGACGCGGCTAACAAGCATTTTGCAACCTCCTTTTTCGTACCAGCTGACGGATATGATGTTGCTACAGACCGTTTGCTATGTAGCACTGAAGAAGGGCGCGATAATATGGCTGGCAAGAAAACTGGATACACCCAGTCATGACACAAATCTTCCTGGCCCCCCTACTCAATTATTGTCGGCCATTGATGCTCTGTACTTTCAAAGCCTTGAACGAGTGTTGGAGAGATGTCTAAGTTTCACATAGCCTGTAATGTTTTGTGGTGCTGACATTAATGTGATTGAGTTGTGCTGTGACTTCCTAGTCAACCTCAGCTTCAGGGACGCATGAAGGCACTTTGGCACATTCAGCTTTGTATGCTAGTGCTGAATGGGAAGAAATCAATCCAGAACTGCTCTCGGGGTCTGCATTGCCAACAACACTGTCCTTGCCCATCCACCCTCACTTGATCGGTGCCAGAGACCGTGTCCAGTCCTAGCCTTGATGTGATTCCGATTGTGATGGCACCGAGTCGTCTCCAGCAGCCTGATCATCGCCGACTTGAAGCCCGCCGTTTGCCATGTCAAGAAGCCGCTGCACATCGTTTCGAAGCAGAGACATGTGTCTGACCAATTCCCGCTCCAGTTCCCGGGGCCCTAGACTGTTCAACATCATTTGCCTCAGCCACAAATCCGCGATTCTGTTACGGTGGTTGCGAAAGACCTGGAGCTGCTCCATCATGCTCTGGATGCGTTGTCGTGTGCGACCGGGTCGGTCTTGCTCGCGGTCGATGAAGACCTCTGATTGTTGTTTCACCGTTACCATGAGGTCTTTGATGCTATCGCATGTGTGGGTCACATAAAGCCATCGTCTGACGTCGAATTGGCTCAGTTCATTGACTGCGGCCAGCATGTCGTTGCAAAAGTTGTCGAGACATCTGACCGTCCGACGCATTTGGGAGAGGCACTCTTCGGCTTCTCTTTGGAGTGCGGTACTTGGGCTGTCATCCTCAGCCTGTTGCTGTGGAGGGTTGTCCCCAGCCTGTTGCTGTGGTGGGTTGTGGTTGTCCATGCTAGTTTGTATGAATTGAACTGCAGGGAAGGATTGAGGAGAGAGTGATTGACTTCTCAATGACGTGGTAGAATGCGGGACAATGCTATTTGGCAAGGGCTGTGTTGTTTGAGAAAGGGATCTGGAGATGGTGACACGAGACGAAAGAATGAAATGGAAATTTAGTACCCAATTTAAAACTATCAATTCACTTTTGAGTTGATGCCTTGGGTGCAAGTCTGGCGTGGAAGGGCATCGGGCGGCCTGAGCCTTGTGGCCGTAGACATGCCACTTGAACTTTAGCAGCATACTAATCTGTACCGTCTCAAATCACTTATTTAGTTCAAAGAATGAAGGAATCTGGTTGCAACAATCAAAGGTCCGAGATGAAGCATTTTGGGCTGCTGAGTTCTGCCTAGAGTCTTGAGCATACCGCCATTCGAGTTGCAAGGTTTCCAATGCCGGGAGCTAGAGGCTTCCCAGCCACTTCTGCACCATGGCATTGATTGATTCACAATGAAATGTTAAGCATAGCATACCTAGGTAGCTATACTTGCAGATTCCGAATGTCTTCAAAATGCTGGGGAGAAAAGGAGACAGTAAACGGAACAATGTGAACCTAGCCTCGACTTTTGAACTTGTTTACAATAGGCAGGTCAACAGTGCAAACAACAAAGGCACCTGATGCCCAGTCATTGGGGGCGGCATTGAGAAGATCTCCCTAGTGTAAGAAGTTACGTGACTGGTCAGCTAATTAGACGTATGTTCGGAGCTCTACACTATTTCAAGCACAGACCCCAGCTAGTTACCCAATGATTCTCAAACTGGAAGGCTTGTAATTCGGACAATGCTTTGGAACAGCCCAGATCAAGCACACGTTGTTCTTGAAATGACAAAGTCGAGTTGACTCGAAACACCAGGGGACCATGGACTTGGAACTGGATTGTGTTACAGACCTGTAACTCGACAGAGTATGAAGTGCACAATTGAATTGACAAAGGACAGACAGGTACTCCCATGGGCTTAGCTGCTGGCTGTGAGAGCTGGCTGTGAGAGCTGGCTGTGAGAGATTGCACCGTACAAGGGGCGTCGATAATGCACAGATACAGAGGTACATGTAGGGGACCAGCAGGGTTAGGGCATCTGGGTGCAGGCGGGGCAAGAATTCGGCACTGGATTATTCTAGATGCAAACCGCAAGGAATGTCGTCACCAAATCCGCATGTGGACGTATGGAATTTTGGGAGATACGTAGGTCGTCTGTAGTGAGAATCAAAGATTCGGCACATGGGCTAATAGTGACACGGATCTTGACTTAGCCCATCTCATCGTGGATGAACGCCCTGCATGTCAGGCTTCGCTTCCCGCCCATCTGCACGTGGAGCCACCTCTACAATCTGATGACGTCACCGTCAGGTACGGCCTGCACTGTCTGTCTGTCTGGTGCCGAGCACTTTGCGTGTTGACGGAGGCGTGGAAGCATTGTCCATGTCACTTGGCTACAGATCAGTGCGTGCACGATGGGGGCAATAAATATCAAGGGGGTGCAAGCAAGGGATAAACCGCCTCTTAGAAAGCTGTGCTTGAAAGCCCACCATCGTAATCGAGCCATCGTTCAACGGGCATCTTCGGACCCCACGAATTGCACAACCTCCAGCGAGACAGCACCACCCCCCCCCAGCGCCCGGCATGAGCAGCTCCCAATAAGCACATGTGGAAGACCATCTAACCAACCAAGCGCCTCAGTGCCAGTGCATGCCACGAGGCACCCAATCCAAGACCATGGCCGCCGCTGCGCCTCAATCCCCGAGGCCCTTGGACCTCGCTATCATCGGCGGCGGCATATCAGGAATTACCCTCGCGATAGCCTTGTACAAGCGGGGACTCAGCTACACCGTCTACGAGGCTGCCTCAGAGCTGACTGAGATCCGCGGGGCAGTACCAATCAGCCGCAATGCCTTGCGCGCCATGGAGAAGATCGACCGCTGCGTTCTGGGCGCCTTCAACCTCGTTGTGACCCGCAACCAGTCCGCCTCGAAAAGAAATGTGTGGAGTGATTATGTGGACGGCATGTCGCCCCAGCCGGCAACCCATCTCGATCCTCTCTTTTCCATTGTCGGCGCTGGGAATGTTGGCCATAGTGTCGTGCCCTGTGCACGATTCCTGGACGAGCTGGTGAGGCTTCTACCGAGAGACACGGTGAGGTTCGGTAAGGAGCTGAAGCATGTATTGGACGATAGGATTGGGTCTGGCAAAAGTAAGCAAGACGTTGGGTATGGTCATGATCCTGTGCAGCGTGGAAAGACTCTCCGTCTTGTATGGAAAATGTTCACTAGTCCTCAGTACTCGGAACAAAGATCACCATTCCACCACTTTCACGTCCCTTCGAATGTGGAATGGATAATGCTGATCAGCGCTTCACAGTGCTCATGAAATTCACAGACGGGTCCGTGGCAGAAGCAGACGCGATCATTGGCTGTGACGGTGTCAGATCTCGAACAAGAGCCATCATGGTTGGCGAAGATCACCCTGCCGCAATGGCATCGTATACCCACAAGTACGCCTACCGCGGCCTCGTCCCCATGCCACAAGCGTCAATGGCACTGGGTGCGGAGAAGGCGATGAACGCAACATGCTGGGTGCGTGGACGGACAGCCCCCGCCCCCCCCCCACCTGTATCGAAGACAAGGACTAAACAAGGATCTGCAGCTGGGGAAGAACCGACACTGTATGACGTTCCCTGTGGACCAGGGCCAGAACATGACCTTCCTGGCTTATGTGACAAACGACCGTGGAGGGTGGCCGAGCGACAAGACACAATGCCTGCCTACAACAAAAGCCGAAGCTCTGGACGATTTCCGTGCGTTTGGTCCAAATGTCAAGCATATCATCAAGCTTGCAGTAGGGGACTTCGAAAAGGTGAGCCAAGTCAACTTATAACGCTCTCCTTGGAAAGGGCGGGTGAGTCCCCACGGCTGACACCAGGAACAGTGGGCAATCTTCGACCTTGGCGACTACACCCTCTCCTCCTATTTCAAAGACAGAATATGCCTGCTCGGCGAATCAGCACACGGCTCGAGTCCACATCATGAGGCTGGGGCGAGTCTCTGCATCGAGGACTGTGCGGTTTTAGCGTCGCTCCTATCGATGCCCGAAATCAAGGGGCCCGAGATGCTCGAGAAGGCCTTCGCAGCGTATGACTCCAACAGGCGCGAGCGGTCACAATGGCATGTGCAAAGCAGCCGACGGGCGGGGAACCTCGCAGAATACCTGACCAAGGACGTTGGCAAAGATGTTGACAAGATGGAGAAGGAGCTGAACGACCGGCTGAACCATATCTGGAACTTCGACATCGAGGAAGCGATCCGGGAGGCGACCAAGGATCTGCTACGGAGGCTGTCCGTGCCAGGTTTACACAAGTATGACTCACAGAAGATGCCTTGGTTCTTAAATGACGACAATGGCCTGGAGACGCAGTGAGGCGGAGGCTTGCAGACCTTATGTAGTTATTCTGGGAAACTTTCATGGCGCATTTACACGTAGAACATGAAGCATGGAGTATGGTCAGAACAAGCGCAGGCGTCGAAAGATGGCTTTTGTTTTAAAGCAAGAATAAACTATCAACTTAATCGGGAGGCCTTTAATCCTCTCATTCTCCATACTGCCGTTCTCTATACCCACTCTATGCTGGCTGGCTTCAATGCAGCTCCAAATCTTGGCTGTTTGGTCACCCTTGCCTAATTGTGCACAATTCCTGGGAGTCTTGTCGTGGGGATACCGGCCATTGGGCAGCCAATCACCCATGCTGCTCCGAAAGGAGTTTTGTCCCCCATACCAGGGAGCCCAGGGCACTGCATCTGGCCATAGCTTGGACGAGGGTCAGAGGAGTTCTTGCTGAATTTGGTGGTGACATCTAACGTAGAGATACTAAGCTGATGGTCAGTAAAAGCAAGCACCCTGGCAACCAAATCAGGAAACATGCGTCTTTCAGATGTGATTTTGCCAGCTGCCAGCATTCTGCTGTTTTTCCTTACTAATGAGACCTCGAGACGTTAGGAGGGCACTCTTGGCTGGGCCCACCCAACCCTAGAACATTCCTTGTGTGGGAATGGTTTCTGTGAAAGTGATTGGATTCCGTTTGCGGATACCCTTGACCAATGCGTCTGTTGCCATGCAGAACAAGGCAACTTGACATGAGGAACGAAAGCTTGAGCACATAAATGCGGGAATCTTGTATCACTTGGGCAACATCACTGACTTCTGAGACGTGTCCCAGTTACAGCACATATATTCAATTGATGAAAAATCCGAAGGTAGCTGGCATCATAGGACTGCGGTTCTAAAGTTGGAAGAGGCGGTCCGGGAGAAAAGAAACTAAGGCCGGGTACTTGCGTATCGAGGTACTGTGGTAATCAAGTTGGACAACGGTAGTGCTATGGGCTGCAGGGATCCAATATGTCAGCTATGCAAACCTGGTCAGCTGTCAGTCATCATCTTGCCTTCGGATCCAAGCCGGCCTGCATCGGACGAAATCCTACAAGTTTGTTGAGTGAGGTTCTTTCTTAGTGCCATTCTTCATACACTCAAAGACCTAGGGAAAACAAATGAGAAAACAAACAAGGGAAACAGGTAATGACGGATCCATGCATGTGCATGCTGCAAATCTCTAGCGGCCTAGGAAGTGTCATACTGGAGGACCCGATTTAGACACGTTAGCGGGTCATCCAGCGACTGGACCACCAAGCCATCCGGTAGTAAACCGTTCCGAGATGCTCACCCGCGCCTAATTGTACCTATCAGTTGGACGGCTGGCGCGCTAGCAGTCTAATAACAGCTCTCAAGCGGCCGTACACAGCCGCAATTAGGTGGGTGGTGCTTGCTCCGCCCCCTGTCAGCCGGCTGTTGGCGCGGGCCCCAGCCGCCGGGAGCGAGCACGGGTAGTCATTCTTCCTTTCAGAAAGCTTGTGTTTAATTTGAAAGGCCTGGTCTGCTTCCGGGCTTCCGTGCCCATGAGCCACAATCTCAGCACATTCGACCGGCGCAGAGTTGAACCAACACTACACGGGTTACGGTCAACAGACCAAGCGAAGCACGATAATATGGCGTGGTGAGAGTCAACTTCGTAAATAAAAGCTGGCCCATGGCCTCTCTTGATAGACTTGTTCAGCCAAGACATCAATACATACATTCCTGTTCCACAGAACATTACTCAATCTCCATTGCTCCTACCACTCAAGGAAATCGGATCTCCAAGATGTATCTCACTTCAATTCTGCATTCTCTCGTCGCTTTGGCAGGAGTGACCAGTGCTTTACCGGCCATTCCTCGATCCTACAGTATTCCTGCTGGCGATGGCTTTCCCAACCCAAGCCCGGAACAACTGACGACCATCCAGCAAAAGGCAGGTGGCCAGCTATCCAACGCTCCTCCTCCACCAAAGCTTGCCCCGAGCAGTTTGACTGCCTTCCAACTCATTGCCTTCAACGAGAACTTCGAAGTGGCCTTCTTCTCATCGCTCATCGAGAACATCACCAACAAGGTCCCTGGGTTTGAGTTGAGCGACAACAAGAAGAGAGTCGAGCTGCTCTCAATATTGGAGAATGTCAAAGCTGTATGCCATCTTGCCTCCCTTAGTGCTTGGGCCATAATGCTAACCCGCCATATAGCAAGAAGAGCTGCACGCCATCAACGCCCAAAATGTCCTAACCAACTTCGGTGCCTTTGCCCCTCCGCCGTGCTCCTACAAGTTTCCCACCTCGGACCTGAACTCGGCCATCGCCCTCGCCGAGACATTCACCGCCTTCGTGCTCGGCACTCTGCAGGACGCCTCGCAGCTGCTGGCCGCCAACGGCGACGCCGGCCCCGTGCGCGGCGTGGCGTCGGTGATAGGCCAGGAGGGCGAGCAGAACGGCTGGTACAGGACCTTCCTGGGCCTCAAGCCGAGCGAGAAGCCCTTCCTCACCACCTCCGTCGCGGCGTTCGCCTTCAGCGCACTGCAGGGCTTCGTGGACAGCTGTCCGTTCGACGTGAGCCAGATCGACATCCCCGTTTTCCCGCCCCTGAGTGTGCTTAGTGGCTCGGGTGGCCTGGACGTTGAGGCAAAGGACCAGTCGCTCACATTTGAGGCGGATCTGGCCGGTACGGAGGGTGCTGAGAGGTATATCGGTGGACAAGGTGATGGGTTGTATGTCACATACCTGACGGGACAGAACCTGCCTGTCAGCCAGCCAGTGACGAACGTCTCCTGGGATGGCAAGAAGGTCAAGTTTGAGGCACTGTTCCCTTTCTCGGCA
Source organism: Diaporthe sp. PMI_573 (assembly GCA_021399435.1). NCBI lineage: Eukaryota > Fungi > Ascomycota > Sordariomycetes > Diaporthales > Diaporthaceae > Diaporthe > Diaporthe sp. PMI_573. Next base: position 2,714,149 of record JAJTUP010000002.1, on the reverse strand, counting down.
AATGTCATGCAGGGCCTCTCTGTGTCCGCTCTGACAACAAAGGCGGACTTCTCAACGCCTGGTGATGTTGTCACGGCCACCTTGGCTGCGCCTGGATTGATTCAGGTGAATGATAGGCTGTAGGGAGGATGCTGTTTGTTTTAATGGCGTTCCGGGGCTGCACACTGCATGAGAAGCTTGGCTCGCCTCTGATACCCTGCCTAGATTTATACTAATAATGTGTTGTCTTAAGATCATGTTTAGATAGCCTGTGGTTTTTTTTCTCTTTCTTCTTCTTATTCTTTTGTTGCTTGTTATATTTCAATATTTGAATACAGCAATGTTAGCACTCGCTCTGAACTTGTTAGTCTGGATCTTGGTTCATCATCTTATGTGCCGTGGGTACCTAAGGACGAGTCCTGTGAGTGAAGGGATGTTCAGCCCTTGTTCCGAATATGCACGGCGACCCGGAAGTTGGCCTTGAGGGCTCCAGGCGGAAATTAGACCTGCGGATCCGCAGATTGCCTAGCCCCGAAGAGTTCACTTATATAGTAACAGTGGACGAAGCTATTGCCCGCAGCCGTCGTACGACTGATAAAGCACACAGATCTATCCGCCTGGCCGATCCTCACTGCCCATGTCTCCGAGGGCTAACCCTGCGTGGGACGAACGTACCCCAGATTCTGACCCTGGACCTAAGCCTTGGCAACACCTTGTCAGTTATGCTCTAGATGCAGCTGCCGGAGTCATGATTTGGTCAGTGTCCCTAAACTGGAGCATTCTGACATCTCAGGACTTGTGGTACCGACCGGCTCTAAGGATGAAGACACATGACAGGAAGCCTTCAACTGGCTATTTTGTGTTCGATGGCAGTCGGAACGTTGATACATGTTCATGAGGAGCTGCATCGAAACTCCGTGGCTCAAGCTGTTCCTGTTGGCAGTAAGCTGACGCCGCTCGGAACCAGCCACCAAGAACGATCCCCGCATTCTGTGCTCTCGACCTCAATCGACTGGCAGACGTTGAGAGTGGTTTCAGGAGGGGGCTCATTCGGTAGTTAGAGTTACCCTAGTCTACTTGACTATGCTAAGGCCCAGAAGCCAGCCGGTGCAAGGGGACAGGATGCTTACCGGACTCGCGGAGCATTCAGTTTCGCGGGTCCCCGCTGTTCAGTGACCAATCAATGTCTCCGGGCAGACCTGCCCATGCTGATTTCGCTTCTTGTTGAACTCAATGTGGGTTGGAGGAGCCATAGATCGTCTAGGTGCGATGACACCCGACCGCAATTGACACGAGGTAAGGTGGTGGTCTCAGGGCTGGAGGTTTCCGAATCCCGAGCTGCTGGGCCTCCTCATATAGAGTGGTTGGAACTCTGGAATATGTTTGAGCTTTCCTGATGAACCCACAACGGACCACAGCTGGTAATTTGCATGAAAATCTTTCACAGTACACCCAAGTCACGCCTTATTCCCTACTCGCGCAACTATGCCCAGTCGCAAAATTTCGAAGCCTGATATCCAAGAGTCTCGGTTCGATTATCACGATGATATAGGCGCTACCTTGCAAGAGGCTAGAACGACTGGAGCCGTCTCTATATCGGCGGAGCTATTTGAGAAGCTTTATCTTGCCCCTAAGACGGATGTTAGCGGCCAATTAAGGAAAACTTTTGGTAACCCGACTCCTATGTGGGTTCTCCTGGTTATGGATCAAAGACTTCTCCTCTTCTGGTATCTTGAGCACGGCTGATACCAAATTCATAATAGTGGTCTCGTAGGATTCTTGCTTGCCTTGACGCCCCTGTCGTGTGACCTGATGCAATGGCGGGGCGCCTCTAGCAGTGGCTCGAACGGAATGTGAGTCCTTGTTGACCCCGGAACTGCATGTCCTGGTTGGCAATATTGACTTCCCCCAGTCCACAGTTCTTCTTCTTCGGGGGCTTACTTCAATTCACCACCGGGCTCCTCGAGTTCGTGCTCGGAAACACCTTCCCATCCGTCGTGTTCTGTACATTTGGTGCTTTCTTCTTGTCCCTCGGTGGCACACTCAATCCATCTTTCGCCGCTTTCTCTTCATTTGCTCCAGCAGGACAGGATGCGGCCGTTGGTCTGACCACGCAGGCGTTCAACGCTGGATTCGGTAAGCCTCCTCTGTTATCATCATCAGTTTGGATCGTTGCCTCCTATCCCCCTATCAAAGTCGTCGGAGTGAAATTTGTTGACGCATTTCTGTGTTCCCGTAGGCTTCTTCCTCGTCTTTATGGGAGTCGTGTCGTTCATCTTCTTCGTCTGCGCATTTCGAACGAACCTGTGCTTCGTGATCATCTTCCTGACGCTGGTGCTTACCTTCGCCTTGTTGGCCGTGGCGTACTGGCTGCTCGCCGAGGACTTTACAGGGAACGCCTCGACGGCTAATGATTTTGTTATTGTACGTTCGCTTCGGGTCACACGGTGTGGCTATTTGGCCCAGAAAATGCGAGGAAGCTGACGACTTCCAGGCTAGTGGAGCATGTGCTTTCGTCTGCTGCGCGGCCGGCTGGTGGATACTCTTCGCCATCGTTCTCGAATCTGTCGATTTTCCGTTCCAGTTGCCAGTCGGCGATCTGAGTCGCCTGGTCAAGCCCAGGAGCAAGCCCGGGCCTGCTCATGTCCGCCATGAAGAGGTTTAATGATGGCATGTTTTGCCGGACTCACAGTTGTAGCAAATGGTCAAAGGCAAGGACAGAAACCACGGTTTTTTATCCATGTGGTTTAATCATTGAGTTAGCAGGTCAAATTAAAAGAAAATGTCACACAAATTTGAGTAGGCGCATGGTGTTGAATTCATACAACGTACCGGACACTAGTGAGGCTGGACATACCTGCTACAGACTCGCCGCATTTCAAATCCAAATACCTAGGTATATGTATCACATCCACACCTGGGCAAGCTACCTTACTTCTGGGACTGCCACCCGACCTAAAGTTTTGATCTAGGTAGCCAGGCATATCACAAACTGCATCTGAACCGGACGGTTGAATTACAGCACCTGGTCGAAAGGGACCCTGCCAACATTTCTCATGCCCAGACATGGGCCTGCTCCTGCCTCTCACTGCCTGTTTTACGCCACCTTTTACTTTCTCTTGCCACCCAAAAAGCATTCCCTTTGCATGTTCCAACACTCGGCCCTTCTTTTCTTACCCCTGGGTACTTAAGCACATAAGTACCTAGGTACCTAGGTAGGTAGCTTCCCCGGATAACTAGGTACCTAGGTCTACCTACTGTCCCGGGCCAACCTCGCTCATCTTCCCTGGTTTCCGCCACCACCTCACTACAAAACCGACCTAGAAACCCGTTCAGAACACTCAATACCTACTCTATTACACTCGGATCGACTGCAAATTTGCTCCTAATACATCACAGGTTCTCGGACTACCATCATAGCCTTCCAGGAGCTCCTGGGCTTTCAGAATTACGTCTGCAAGCCACCTGTGCTTCGATACCACTTCGCCGCACAGATTACTACGAGAAACCGAGTGTTCAGTCCTGAAAATTGCACTGTAAGTCATTCTGTTCGACTGTTCATCTTCCTTGATAAGTTTTGGCCTGATCCTCGAGTGCTGCTGGCCCAAGCTTTGACGCCCCTTCCAACGCCCCTTCCTCGTCCTTTTCAACCTTGAAAGCCCCAGGCTTCTCATTGGAGGCTCCTTCCGCGAGAAGCACAAAACTGATGCCCCGGGAGAGCCAGCAAGTATCCTACCTGTTTTACTGGCCACGTAACCAGCAGAGACCTTCTGACCCCCGTTCACATCTCTTCCAAACATTGAACACTCTCATCATTCTACTCGTCCATCAGATACCTCTTCTCACCATATTATACCGTGATCAAGCTGCATTGACGATCAGTATTCCAAATATCAGCGCTACAAGAGTACGGAACCCCGACGGCACCATGTCGCAAAGGAGTGGTGCAGCATCCGGAAGAGGTGCCGGTGGATCCCAAAGAAGCCATCCAAGCGGACAGCCTGCAAACAACGCCTCAGGATCACAGAGAGGCGCTCCGGGACCCCTTCCCGTTGGAAGAGTGGTAGGCCGGCTTTATCAGTATGCGACTCCTCATAGTGCATTGGACGAAGCAGAATGACTAATACTGGCTCTCATATTCAGAACTCCTGCACGCCCAACCCTCAACAGCGATGTGCTTAAGCTGGAAAATGAGTACACGAAATCCCCAGATCTCGGACGCCTTTCTCTGGCTCCAGAGCGCTTTCCCAGGCGGCCAGAGTTTGGAACAAGGGGCGAGAAAGGCATCATCTGGACGAACTACTTTCAACTGCTGGTGGATGACAGACTTGTCTTCTACCAGTACGAGATTGACATACAGCCTAAGGCAGTGGGACGAAAACGTGCCCGGATCATCGAACTGTTTTTACAGCAGCCCGAGTCTGTCGCCATGTCCAACCGAATTTGCAGCGACTTCAAGTCAACACTACTCTCACGCACTCTTCTTAGGGACGATTTGACTGTATTCAATATTGTCTATCGATCCGAGTTCGAAACCCAGCCTGGACCACGTGCCCCAGCGTATCACCTGCGCCTGAAGCATAAGACGACACTGCCTGTCCGATGCTTTCTCGAATCCCTAACAACGACAAATCTGGCCCCGGCCTCTGATCAGAAGGCTGATCTAATCCGAGCATTCAACATTTTCTTGAATCACTACGCGAAGTCCCAGGGCAATCTGGTCACCATCGGAGGAAAGACGTTTCCCAAGGATGTGGCAGGTAGAAACCTAGGCGGCGGTCTAATGGCCATCCGCGGTTTCTTTTCAAGCGTTCGGGCCGCTACGGGTCGTATCTTGGTCAACGTGAACGTCTGCTGCAGCGCGTTTTATCAACCCGGCCCCTTGGTTAGCCTGATGACAATGCACGGATTGCAGGACAGGTACCGACTAGAGCAATTCCTCAGAGGCGTCCGCGTCAAGACGTCCCACAGAGGGACTCCACGTATACGAAATATCCTGGCGCTGGCCTCTCCGAATGACGGACATCCCTCGAATCAATGGCGGCCCAAGGTATCCCAGTTTGGAGCCGGTCCAAATCAAGTGCTGTTCTGGCTCCAGGAGAGACAACGATATGTGACTGTATCCGAGTTCTTCAACAGATGTAAGTTGCAATACTCAGTTCTAATAGGAGTCCGGTGGTGACTAATGTTTGAGAGTTCAAGCCTACGGCATTCGGCTGAATGAGAGTCTGCCCGTGGTCAACGTCGGCTCAAAGGCCGATCCTGTGTACCTCCCGCCGGAAGTGTGCGAAGTTATAGCTGGTCAGAAGTCTCGGGTCAGAACCGACGCAGAACAAACGAGCAGGATGATGGGTTTTGCTATTCGAAAGCCTGCAGCAGCTCATAATGCGGTGTCTATCGCTCAGGAGGGACGTTCGATGGTCGGAATGTCGCCACAACTCAATCACTTGCTGGTAAGTTTTCAGCAGTCAAAAGCAGACATACTGTCATTTGCTTATTCAATTGAATCCACACAGAAAGATTTCAGAATTGAAACCAGCCATGATTTCATATCCGTCGCAGCCCGCGAGCTGACCAAGCCCCGGATCGGGTATGGCAACAATAGGTCCGCCGCAGTGAATCCGTCCGCTGCCTGGAACCTCCGCGGCCAAGTAATGGCCCGACCTGCTACAATACCAAATGGAACATGGGGATGGCTGTATATCACCATGGCCGGATACCCCACGAGCTTCCAGACCATACAGCCTTTGGCAGCCGCAATAGAGTCCTTCCGTCGGTCACTGCAGGTAACAGGCATCAGCATTGGTGAAGCCAGTCCAAAAAGCCGGCAAATCCAGCTGAGAGATGTGGAGGACCCTGTGTTAGAACAAGTGCTCAAGGGGGCTGCAGAGAAACTTCGCCTGATCTACATCATTCTGCCGGTCAAGCATACTGCCCTCTATAACCGGATCAAGCAAATTTGTGACATCAAAATCGGGCTTGTCAACATATGCTCTGTTGGAAACAAACTGGTGGATTCCGATGGGAGACTGCAATATTTCGGAAATGTGGCGCTCAAATTCAACCTCAAGGGTGGAGGGGACAATCAGCGTGTGGAACCCTCACGTCTTCATTTTGTCTCACGAGGAGATACGATGATTGTCGGTATCGACGTGACACATCCGAGTCCGAGCTCAAGTAGCCAGGCGCCCAGCGTCGCTGCTATGGTTGCCAGCATCGACCCGAACCTAGCCCAATGGCTAGCCACCTCGCATGTCCAGATGATCAGGTGCCAAGAGATGGTTGATAGGCTCAAGGACATGTTGAAGCGTCATTTAGGTCTTTGGAAGTCAGAGGGTAGACACAGGATGTTCCCACGGAATATCCTAGTGTATCGCGATGGTGTCTCTGAGGGCCAGTACCAGATGGTCAAAGACTATGAACTGCCGCTTCTCCGACAAGCCTGTGAGGAGGAGTACGATCCGTTGGGTCAACAGCGCCCACAAATCACTGTCGTGATAGTGACCAAACGCCATCACACACGCTTTGGGCCAACCACAGAGGGAAAGGCTGACGGCAACGGAAACTGTCTTGCTGGAACTGTTGCGGATCGGGGAATCACCGAGGCCCACCATTGGGACTTTTGGCTGCGTAAGTCTACACATTATCCCTGATCGTGACGTCTACTCTTGCTTGGAAGTACTGACATCGGCATACAGAGGCGCACGCTGCAATCCAAGGTCACGCTAAGCCGGTGCACTATTTCGTCGTACACGACGAAATCTTCCGCGCGACTCCACCCACAAGCGGTTACACCGTTGCGGACACACTGGAGGACGTTACCCAGAGCTTGCACTACACCTTTGGACGATGTACAAGGGCCGTTTCGTACTGTACTCCCGCCTACTACGCAGACCTTGTCTGCGACCGCGCCCGCCGTTACCTCAGCGAATATTACGACCCTTCCAGACACTCCGATACCGCTTCAGTGACGAGCGATTCGGAGAATGAAGAAGATGAGCTAAAGCGTCGACAAGCTCTGCTTCAGCAACTGATCGATCCTCACCCTCGGGTGAAAAATAGGATGTACTATATTTAGGTGGCGTAACGCGTTACGCCGGAGATGGGCCGCCAGACGATGATTCGATACAGGAGCAGGCATCCCACCCAGGCCCCTCATTCCGCCTTGTACTCTTGTACTCTATTTGACACTCTACTCAACCTCAATCAACATATTATTATTTCTTAATCCCTTCCTATTGCAAGCGTAATGCATGCGAGTGAGTTGCTTTATGGAAACACGATCGCTAAGAAGATAGAGAGCATGTCGGTATTTGAAGACTTCAATCACGCGAGCGGGAGAATAGTGCTGCAGGTCGACTACATTCGGCGCTGGTCAGTCAGTATTTAGAAAAGTTGGCATAAACCTTGCACGGTTCTGGCAAACGCCAGTATCAGTCCGTGCGGCATTGCATGCCGTCGATCCTCGCCATGCGGCACACTTTCAAGGAAGGAGTCGATCACCATGGCACCCAGGGACATGCGGGCTAGCGTTAGCAGCGACAGCTTTCATATTGTAACTCAGTAACTTAACCCAAGATCAGCCTAGTCGGTGCAATTCTTGCAGTTAATTTGTCTTCCTCGCTTTTAAACTCCATCATCAAGGCTAGCGCCGAGTAAGGGTGGGATTTTCTTAAGTGGTTTCGTTTTTAAGTGGGTGGTTTCGGTTTTAATCCGTGTACGTACGCTTCTTAAGCAGTATGTAGGCGGTCCCTTCATACAGTGGTAAACGCTTAAACACCCAGCGTTATAAAAAAAAAAAAAAGCAATGCTATCGTGAACGCCAATAAGGGGCCCTTATAGCGCTTGCCGCTGGTTGCCCAGCGGAAGAGACTACATTTAAGGAGCCATCCTGATTCCATTGTTAGTTAGGAACACTTCATATACTAAATCAAGCTAGATTCAGATCTATGCCACACGGTTTCTGTCATTTAGTGCAAAAATCTTCGCCCGTTTCTGCCTATCATTTCTTCTGCCGTCGCGATCCGAGCCGCTCGCTTCATGGACTTGCGGTGAGCTATATTGGGCCAATATTAGTGACCTTCTTATATATGTTGCCAGGGTAACTCTGTGTAATACTTAAGAATTGGTCTCCTCGGCCTGAACTGGGTGGTTATTTGCCGCATCTGTCATGTGCTTTTCTCCAGCTGTTTTGAGCGAACTTTTGGCAGACTAATTTGCAGATTCTTCTGAGGGAATGGGCATTGGGCGTAACATGGCCATCATCTTGACAGCGGTTCTAAATTCGGAAGACTGACAGCTGCTGAGTCTTGTAATGGTAGCAAGCACACCAGGCTGTTTCGCTCACGGAGATATTTTCACCTAAGATGCACATGTCGTCTGAAACTCGACGAGCTCGAAATTTTAGATCCGTCCACACAAAGCGTTTGTTTTACCCGTTAGACAGGCTCGAAGACCACCAGAATGTGACAGCTCTCGAGCAGCGGCATAAGCACGTAGTAATAGCGAGGTTAAAATGCCATAGATTTGAAGCCGGAAAGGGAGTTTATGATGCCCAGGGGAGGTGAAACTTTCGAGTCAAGCATCCACATGTTTGATCTTGCTCATGCCTCCATCAACGACAATCTCCTGTCCTGTCACAAAACCGGCGCCCATTAGCCACTCAATCGTCTCCGCGACGTCCTCACCATACCCAATGCGACCCGTTGGGTGCTTTCGGTGCCGCTCGGCGGGGACGTCCTTGGCCCACCACTCGTGGCCCTCGGTTTCATCCGCTTGCTTGTTTTCATGCTGGACATAGATGTACCCCGGAAGAATCGCATTGCACCTGATACCCCACTGGGCGCACGAGATAGCCATGGCTTGTGTGAGCCCCAGGATCCCGCCCTTTGACGCTGCGTATCCCTCGCAATTGGGCTCCGACTGGCGAGCACGGAACGAGGCGATGTTGATGATGGAGGGGCCCTGCTTGGCGCGTGCCGAGAAGGTGCTCCGGTGGTTTTCCGTGAGTCTGTCTGTAGCCGCATAAGCAGCCTCTGGTCTGATGACGGAATCCACGTGCTCCTTCCGCCCGTCGTCTTCGACTGTCATGAATGGTATACAGGCCTGGCTGACGAGAAAAGGCGCCGTGAGGTTGGTCTGCATGTAGGCCTGCCATTCGTCGAATACAGAGGGGTCTGCCATGCTGCGCCCGCTGCTAAACTGGGCCCTCGCTATGCCGGCATTGTTGACCAGCACATCAATTCGCCCGCCGAAGAAGTCAGCCGCGGCCTTGATTGTTGATTTGATGGCTGAAGGGTCCCGCAGATCGCAAGCGCCGTGGCCGACACCAGTGTGGGCCTTGTTGCCGTTGACGCCGTTGACCTGGCCGGTCAATGCTCCTGGTATATAAGTTTTGGCCGTGTAAGAGAGCTCCTCGACATCAATGTCAATGAGGAACAGCCTGTGGCCCAAAAGTGCTAGGTGTCGGGCAGTTGCACGTCCGATACCCCGAGCGGCTCCCGTAATAACGATGTTCTTCTTCTCCGACATGTCGGCTTGGCGTTTTGAGGTGTGGGTTGGATGCCGCAAACTGCTTTGGTTTTCACAGATTCAAGCTCGTGCACGCTCATTTATGGTCCACGATTTCTCCGAAGACAACACAATCGAGTGTCCAGGTGATGCGCAAATCAGCCTTAATAACAGCCTAAAGAAGGTTCCGTCTGCGAGAGGAGCAACCTGCATCCTACGTCACACAGAAGACGGCGAGCCGGACCTCGAACTCCGCGTTGACCACAAAAGGAACTAGCGCCGCGAAAACGGATGAGTTATACCGGCACAGCGCGTCAAATAGCGACAAGTCTCATTCACCACGCCAATATATTGTGCATGGGCATATATTTCCTAGCTATGGCTATAAATAGCCCCTGCGAAGCAACACTCCCCCCCTCAAACATGTGAGGAGCGCCGCTTCTGTCCAGCATTCGATGTTTATACAGGCCTCATGATAAGGGCAGGGATCTGGAGCGGCCTGCCCAAAATCTCTTTTTCGCCGTTATAACCCTCAGAGAGAAGATCAATTAAGTATAAGTAGTCTATGCCTCGCATCCTCCAACAGAGAATTGACAGACTGTAATTATTGAGAGCCATGGATACCGCCAGCCATATTCCATCCCAAAATCCAAGAATATTACCACATTTGCACATCACGAGTGTGCCTATGCATGACCACCCAAACGCCTTGAATGTTGACAGTTGGCATCGTCTCAACTGCGATTTAGAATTCTCTTGAAAAAGCTCTTCTTCACTTTGGGCTGGTCGATGCCGAGGCTTGCTAAATCGGACTTGTGGCGGCTGTCTTCTTGTTCCCTCATATCTCGTTTCCTCTTGCGGTCGGCGCGTATGACCTTGTAGAAGGCCTCTTCGACGTTGGTCCGGGTCTTTGCACTGGTCTCGATGAAGCCGCAGCCCAGCTTCTTGGCCAGCATCCTCCCCTCGCTGATGCCCACGGTCCTCTTGTGGTCCAGGTCTGACTTGTTTCCGACCAGGACGATGAGGGTGGCGTCGAAGCCACCGGGCGCGGCATACTTCTCCTTGGTTGTCATGACTTGCTCGAATACCTTCTGTACAGCTTCGAAACTGGTGCGATATGTGACACTGTAGACTATGAGGAAGAGCTCGCTGTCGCGTATCCATTGTTCACGCAGCGCCGTGAACTCTTCCTGGCCGGCCGTGTCGAGGATCTCCAACAGGCATGCTTCGTCGTCAACAACGCATTGTCTCCTATACGAGTCCTCTAATGTGGGGTCGTACTCCTCAACGAAGTGTTGGTGCGACATCTAGATCCATGAGCAGATGGCCTACGCTGGGGGGGGGGGGCGGCGGGGGGAACTCGAGCGATCTGGAACCTACCTGGATGGTGAGGGAGGTTTTGCCAACGCCGCCCTCGCCGAGGACGGCTATTTTGACCATGGACATCTTGTTCGCCATGATTGATCGATCTCACCGATACTCTGGGGCCCTATAGCAACCGCCGACTAGGTTTGGCGCATGAGTAGTGGTGACAGGCAGGGGAATGTTACCGCAGCATCTAGTTGCAGAAAAGAAACAGAGAGCGAAGGATTCATTTCTGCGCGCTCGGAATTAGCCCCTGATCCTCGCAGGGCCGGGGACGCGGTGTTTGATTCCAGCCAATCGCTTAGAAACCGGTTGATCAGCATGGAGGTTCGCAAATCTCCTGTTGCTAGCTGTGATCAGTAATTTCTGGGTCTCGATTTGGACCCTGGGGCGGACCGTCCCCTCGGGACAAAAACTGGGTCGACCACGTGCATCCCCTATTCCGCGGGAGTGAAATTTTCACTCGTGCATCGAATCGGAAGCAGATTTGCTGCGTGCGGTCAAGCATAATACGATTGGGTTGTTGGCGTCATTCTAGCCAGCGGTGGATTATATAACTTTATTTTAAAGAGGGCTATAATATCCTCAAAGTGCTACTCTGTGGGATGTACAAGACTCAGCCCAGGATGGAGAGGACTTTTCGGCCCTGAGTGCCTAGATGTTTCCATATCTTCGGAGAGTCAAAATGGTCAAGGGTCTAGGGTCGTTTTGAGGTCACTTTTGCGTGTCTTGAACCCTGTGTCATAAGGCATACAACAATTGGTATTGTGGATACTGAGCACAGTTTATCCGGATCAACCGGGCATCAGCAGCTCAATTTTCACACGAATCACGAGTTAACTTCCTCTTCCGTTTTGTAATGAACGCATCCGATCGAAAATGCGGTGGAACCCAAGACTTGCTGTCATTTAACATGTCCGGGGATTTCAAATCTTCAACAAGCCATTTGATAGCGATCTTCATAATTACTTTGCAGATCCACTTGAGAACGCATAACATCTTCACCAACACATCGCGTGATTTAGAATTAGTCGAATTGCTCTTACATATGTTTTGAAAAGGTCAAATGAGACTGATGTTCGCATCCCTTGCAGAACGTGATTGTATGATTGAGATGGATGGTTGTATCAAAATGAGGTCTGAAATCTGATACTGGGTTAGGTATTAGCTGTGCACCTGCATATCAGAAGCTTGCGCAGATCCATACAGCAGCCGAAACTCAAGCAGAACCTGGTAACATAAACCAAAGCAAGGGTGCTTTTTCTTTCTCTCTTTGGTACACCACCTAGGGTCCAGTATTATAAGGCTAAGTGGACCATGAACGGGCAAATCTAGGGCTAATCGGAAGCATAAAATGCAGAATACGTCACGCACACAAATCAAGACTTGAAATACAAATGAGGTGCCCCAAGTGTCCAGAATCTTCTACATAAGTGGTCGCTGTGTGAAGGCCTGCCTCACTGCCTGCGAATGCCTGCAAATGCCTGCGTCAGCACCAACTTGTCGAACCCCTGGAATAAGCATGGCTTTGATCTGACGCTGCTCTAATGGCCCATACTAGAACTGTACACGGTACCGAGTACCTAGATACGCACGGTCATTGATGTTGACGGATAATCGTGACTACACCAACTTAGATCAACTTCAGGACTGTCATGCCCATACTTCATCCTAGATCGCCATTGAATATTGATGCTGTCACCCAAAAACGACATTACAATCATACCGCCATTGCCCTACACATGTATTTCCTTCCTGTCAATGCTCGACAAGTTTGCATTAGATCAAAATACGGATCAATAAGGTCGTCTTCATCCATCCTCACTCTTTGATTTACATGTAGACAAATCACCCGCATTTCCAACTGTTCAATGTTGGACAGGCAAGCTTGATGATTGTTGGTGTTCGATGTGCTGTGCATATACTCTGGTCTGGGAAAGGTTGACCCGTCTCCGAAGAGTCACGAGAAAGGATGATATGACTTGTCGAAAACCCTTCGGCTATCCTACATGAGTAACAATACCAGATTGTGCAGATCAGTTGAGTTCCAGGATAGCACAGCTCCTCCAGCAACTCGTCAGGCCATACTATTCATTGGACATTGCAAACCCATGGGGCGTTGGTGCGCCTGGAGCTATAATTATCTGTACTTGGGCCTCAGAAGTTGGGCGAGAGTGAACATCACCGCCGTACTGTCATACCTAGTAGGGTTGAGTTCCCAGTTGGCACAAACCATGCTGGGTTGAGACGCAGGAACGGTTCGACCTTGAGCAATGGACTGTCCTGCGAAGTGGACCAAACCTGGCAAGAGACATGACGGAATTGAGCAGCAGTCTTGAGAGCTAGTGCGAGACCATATTCACAGTTGTCCCCATTGGTACCGCTTCCACTTCATAAGTCGGCCCTTCCGATGCTCTGATGGAGTCCTTCTTATTGAATGGGGCCTTTCCTCAGATCATCTTGAGCGACAGACAAGCAGGCTGTGGTAGAACATTTGCTCCGGGCACCAGTCAGCAAAGAGCTTGATAGGCTGGATGCTACGCAGCTCATCTCGGCCAACCTTTCGGTTGGCCTTGAGAAAGTGATGATTGCCACTCTTATACTCAAACAAGATCCACCCTCCCGTCCCTCCCGGTGAGGGTGCCACGTATGATTGTGGTGTAGAGCGTTACCATGCAAAGCGTCTCCACTGCCATTGCACACCGAGTGGGCTCTCGTTCCAGCATTATGATACATGTCAGAATATCCACTGGAGATTTTCCCCCATCACGGCCTTGCAGAAAATTGCTTTCATTAGGTGAGGTATGCAGCCTGTTACCTGAAAGATTACAGTCACGGCTGCCTGGAGTGCATGATTTATGGGAAGAGCAGCGGCAGAGGACGATGGAATTGTTCCCGCCCAGCTTGACTCTCTACATTTAGTAGATGGGAGAGACTTTGCAATTCTGCATCACCATGAAACAAAGTCAACAGAGATAGTAACAGACCTCTCATCGCCGTTGATGTGAGGGGCCGGTGTCGAAGAAGTCGTGGCTGGGGAACAGGGATCGGAGTTGGCAGAGTGGCTGCGTCGGAGAAGCAAGGTGAGCCCGACACAGCATTGAATCAGTTGTCTCGAATCCAAGACAGCGATGTTAGACAGGACGATGTGGGGTTTCAGAGACAGAGAAGCCAACAAGGAAGCGAAAAGGCAGCGGTACAGAAGTGCATGCAACCAGGGGTTGAGTTGGGGTTGCTGGGCATCTCGCTGTGTTGCATCCCGAAGCCGCGGTGTCACCAGCAGCTGACGGGGTGAGGGTGGTGTGGCAGCTTGGCAGCTCGACCACTCGGGACTTTGCTGCCGAGGACGACTGCTTCCCGAGCTGCGCAGACGGACTGGGCGGCAAGACGGGAACAGCCTGACAAGTCCATGCTGGGCACTTGGCAGCAGCCGAGGCCACCGGCTGAGTGAGGGACTGAGGCAGGTCATGGTCGACGAGCTACTCCCAAACTCAATCGGAACCGACGGGACGGGGGCTGGCTGGACACGCGAAGCTTCTGCCCAGGAACACGGCACCACGGCACAGTGTGCCTAGCCTTCGGGGCTCTCGGGGCTTGCCAATGAGGACACCTATGGGCCATGGCACCGTATGGACATACACCACAGTTAGCGTGCCATCAGCCACAATGGGGCAGCTGTCCTCTGCATCTCGGCTGCTTGGAGAGGGGAAGTGGGACGGAGAGGAGCTTTCTTGTCGGCCAGCAACGCAGTTGGGTGTTGGAAGTGATTATCTGATGGTGGGAAGCTTGTTGTTGTTGTTTGTTGTTGTTGTTGTGACTGTGACTGTGGCCCAGGGCAGCTTCTGGTGCAACCCAATGCACGCGATCAACCAGGCTGGTTTGCTCTAGACTTCTACTATTGGACGGGCCAGCACCCCCTGGAATGATTCCCACCTCGTTGCCAAATTGCGCCCACTGTTGGATTCTCCAGAACCGAAGCCTTTGCCAACCGGCTGTTGGGGACAGACGCTCCCATCCAACAACACCTCAAACCGAACCGGTTTCTGCATGGAATAACTAACGTATTGGTGACGAGGGGCAACCTTTAACCAAGGTGGCTGAGCCTTGTGAAAACTGGCTGGGTCCGCCGGTTCAAAGGCGTGTGTGGTGTAGCGATACTATCCCCTGACTAGTCCCTGTTAGTGGCCCTGGTCGAAGATCTGGCATTCGATCGCCCTGGTGGGCCACAAATAGAGTGGAATCAGCGGGTTTCATGTGCCTCGGCAGGATTTGAGCACCGTTCAGGCGGCCCGTAATCTGGCTGACACTAACAGCTGCGGTGAGAGGAGGGGTAGAAGCTACCTAGGTACCAAGGTAGAGCCCGACAGCCAGCAGCCAAGCTGCCCCTTTTAGCTCCGTCCACCCCCGCCAACCTTAGGCAGGTACACTACTGTGAGGTGCTGTTGCTGTAGGTACAGCACAAACGGCAGGTGTGACGTTGTTTGCTCTCCCTGCCCGTTCGTCCCTCAGCTCTGCCCCGTCCCTAAAGTCGCCTCCTTCTCCCTGGCGACGTGAGCCTCTCGTCCCCGAAACCCACTCCTCCGCCCCCGCGTCTTCCTCTCCGTCATCCCTCCTGAGCCCTCTCCTTCCTTCTCGGACTGTCATGGCGAGACCTTGAGGCCATTGAAACAGTCAAGCCTCGCATAACTTGGTGGTCGGAGTCAGCGGCAGCCAGATCTGACGCAGATGCGCATGCCCACGCGGACCACGCGGACCACGCGGACCACGCAGACGCACCTGGACCCAGCCACGACCCAGTCCGTCCCATCTCGCTCTGTCTTTGCCTAAAACTGGTCAGATAGATGTCTTGAAATTGCCCAATCTATTGCTCCACTGCCTTCTTTGGTCTGTGCTACAACCCGTTGAAGACACGCAATTGCAACCCTCATCAGGTAAGCAAGCAATCCTCGAACCCTTCCCCTGGGCCACTTCACGACCGCCATGTCATGCCCGCCACTCGTCGCTGACAACATATGCCAGATATCATGCAGTAGAATTCAAGATTCGACCTCCTCCACCATAGGCATCCCATCCGGATCAAATCCCCCAAGACCATCACCTCTCCCATCTCCTCACCGTCGGCTCCAAGAATAATACCGCAAACCCGAAGCTTCCCCCCCACCTTTGACGTCAAGACCAGCTCTCCCTGGAGCCATCCCTGCGCGCCACACCCCCCCCCCGACGAAGACATCACCCAATTACTGTCCAGGACACCCTCGAGAGACGACGGAACTTCACTCCATCATCCTCGAACGTAGCCGTTTCGCTGAACTCCGCGAGTGTTGAATATGGTTCACATCATACCACAACGTCTGAAATCATCATCACGCTTGAATACCAGCTCAGCCACAAATAGTCGCAACGCCAGCCCAATGAGGAACAAAGGAGACTCAGCAAGCCCCGAGGGGCGCAAGGAGACGGGTTTGATGCTCAACACTGTAATTCTGAAGGTAAACAACTCGTGTGTTTGATGCACAGGCCCCCTCCACCTCGGCTGCGTGCACACACATTGGACACGACTGACCCGCGCATGCTAGGCACGAAATCTCGCCGCAGCGGATCGAAGCGGTACCTCGGATCCAGTAGGTTCTAATCCTCGCCCCCTTGGAGTACCGAGGAGAGGAAGCAGACTGACCTTTGCCCGCAGTATCTTGTCTTGACCTTGGGTGAAAACAGGCACCAAACCCACTCTGTGTCCAAGACGCTTAACCCACACTGGAACGAACAATGCGAATTCCACGTCAACGAGACGCGGCACCTACTCCTCGATATCATCTGCTGGGACAAGGACAGATTTGGCAAGGACTACCTGGGCGAGTTTGATCTTGCTCTCGAGGAAATATTTGCAGACGGTCACTACGAGCAGGAGCCTAAATGGTTCCCTCTCAAGAACAAGAGCAAGGGCAAGAAGGCTACTAGTACCAAGGTCTCCGGCGAGGTTCTGTTACAGTTTACCCTCTACGATGCCACGAATCCAAGTGCTACCGATGCCGACATTGCTGCAAAGTTCACGGCCCTTACCAGCGCGGTTCCTGAAGCCGACCCAATGTCCAAGAACCCGACGCCCTCCCGCACACCGGTTCTGGCCCCCACCAAGCCGAGCACCTCTCCGTCTCCGCCCATCAGCCGAAGGCTAACAGAGGATGTAAGCGACGACGACGACGCTGAATATGATATCTACGATGACGAAACGCCCGAGGAGGAAGACCCATCCAAGCCCGAGAGTGTCGAGAAGCGCAAGCGCCGGCTCCGGATCAAGGGCTTGAAGCGCAAGAAGCGCGACAACCCGTATGAATTCACCAATGGAGACCGCAACGACGTCGTCGGCATCATTTTCCTCGAGGTTGTCAAGATCACCGATCTTCCTCCGGAGTCTAACTTCACAAAGACTGGTTTCGACATGGATCCTTTCGTAGTCGCGTCGCTGGGCAAGAAGACGTACCGGACCAAGGTTGTGCGACACAACTTGAACCCGGTCTTCAACGAGAAGATGCTATTCAACGTTCTCAGTCATGAGCAAAGCTATTCTTTCGCCTTCACAGTCATTGATCGAGACCGCTACACCGGCAACGACTTCATAGCATCCACGTCTCTCCCTCTCAAGGATCTCATGGAGACAGCCCCTGTTGCTGACCCAGAAACTGGCCTCTACAGGCTCAGAGAGCCACCTGAGTACGTGCAGCCGGACAGCTCGTCGCAGAAATCTCGTTTCAAGAGGCTGGGCATGTCACGGTCGAACTCTCAGCAGAGCCTCGCGAAATCCTCCCGGCCAGCTCTGAGCAAAAACCCCTCTCAAATGTCCCAGGGCCCCCCGTCGGTACCGGGCGACGGCGCGCTGGAAACAACACAGCTCCCTGTTCCTAACCCTGGGCTTTTGGCGCCTGTCGACCAAACTGCTACCGGTCCTGGGGTAGAGCCAGCTGCAGATGGCGAAGACCCTGACTTCGCACTGTTCGACGTGCCCCTGAAGATGAAGAATCTGGACAAGTGGGAGGCCAAGCACAACCCGGTGCTTACCCTGAGAGCCAGATACATGCCCTACCCAGCCTTGCGCCAACAATTCTGGAGATCTATGCTCAAGCAGTATGACACTGACGAGAACGGGACTATCAGCAAGGTCGAACTGACGACCATGCTGGACACCCTCGGCTCCACATTGCGAGATTCCACCATTGACAGCTTCTTCAAGCGCTTCCCACATGCAGCTAACAGCGGTGAAAGCGATCTTACCACAGATGAGGCCGTTATCTGTTTGGAAGATCAGCTCCTTTCAAAACCGAAGCCAACAATGACCGACCGCCTCAAAGACAGATTGCCCGAGTTCGCGAAGGGGCATTCATCTGGGAAGGAGCCAAGTCCTAGCGAGATAGCGCCTGGTCTCGAGATAGCGCCTAGCAGTCAGACATCCACGTCGACGATAACGGTTCCGAAATTCTCCACCCCAGGAGAAGAGGGCGAGGTGCTAGCCGAGAGAGATGATCTCAACGACCGCGGGGAAGAGCATGTGGTTGAAATTAGGGAATGCCCCATCTGCCACCAGCCTCGGTTGAACAAGCGGACTGATTCGGACATTATCACGCACATAGCCACCTGCGCCAGCCAGGATTGGCGCCAGGTCAACAACCTCGTGATGGCCGGATTCGTGACCGCAAGCCAGGCACAGAGGAAGTGGTACTCCAAGGTCATCACAAAGATCTCATATGGAGGGTACAAGTTGGGTGCCAATTCTGCGAATATTCTTGTCCAGGATCGCATAACAGGACAGATAAGTGAAGAGAAGATGAGCGTGTACGTGAGACTCGGTATCAGACTGCTCTACAAGGGACTGAAATCGAACAACATGGAGAACAAGAGGAGTAAGTCTCCCTTCACCAAGACCGCACCAAAGAGCTTACTGCTAACCTGCCACAAGTCCGCAAACTTCTAAAGAGCCTCAGCATCAAGCAGGGCAAGAAGTACGACGATCCGGCATCCAAGGCTGAGATTGAGGGATTCATTGAATTCCACAAGCTCGACATGTCTGAAGTCCTCCTTCCGTTGGAGGAATTCAAGAACTTCAACGAGTTCTTCTACCGAGCCCTTAAACCGGACGCCCGACCATGCTCTGCGCCCGACAACCCACACATCATTGTGTCACCTGCCGATTGCCGCTCTGTGGTTTTCAACCGGGTCGATGCTGCCACCGGTGTGTGGATCAAAGGCCGCGAATTCTCGATCAAGCGACTCCTCGGTGACGCATACCCCGAAGATGCCCCCAGGTATGAGAATGGAGGCGGACTCGGTATCTTCCGCCTTGCGCCACAGGACTACCACCGATTCCATATCCCCGTGGATGGCATCATGGGCAAGCCCAAGCTCATTGAAGGAGAATACTACACGGTCAACCCGATGGCCATCCGGTCCGCGCTGGATGTCTATGGTGAGAACGTCCGTATCATCGTGCCAATCGACAGCGAGAAGCACGGCCGCGTCATGGTTATCTGTGTGGGCGCCATGATGGTCGGCAGCACCGTGATCACCAGGCAAGAGGGCGAGCGCGTAGGGAGAGCCGAAGAGCTTGGCTACTTCAAGTTTGGTGGCAGTACCATCGTCCTGCTCTTTGAAGAGGGCAAGATGGTGTTTGACGATGACTTGGTGGACAACTCGAACGGCGCCCTCGAAACCTTGGTAAGTTGTTCACTCTCCTACATGGGATTTCCGTGCGAGCTAACATGGAGGCAGATTCGTGTCGGCATGTCTGTAGGCCACTCGCCCAGCGAGGCACAGTGGGCACCCGACATGCGGAAGGACGAGAAGGACATCACGGAACAGGAGAGGTGGGAGGCCAAGAGGCGCATTCAGGGCAACTACAACCTGGAGGACGACAGCGACGAGTCACCTCCCGCCAGCCAGATTGCCGGGCAGGGCTCAGGCTAGGTGCCAGCTTGGCCTTGTAATTGGGCTGGGCCAGATGCACTCACAAACTTGTGGAGGACGGCAAAAAGCAAAGTCAGTCGTCGGGTTGGGGTCAAGCGAGAGCATATGTGATTGCGTGATACAGCGAACACGAGGCCGCGTTGACCGGTGCTGGGAGATGGATGCAGGCCAGTCAGATCCTGCCTCGGTCTTATCCTTTCCCCGGCCATGTTGAAGAACAGTCATGAATGTAAATGAACAGAGATACGTGGCATTTTGCCTACACACAATCTTGCATCATGATAGAGCAGCCCCGTCTGGTGGTTCCGCCACTGTCGGATCGTCCCAGGTTTCGAAGGCCCGGTCGACGACCGGAAGGTGGGAGAGAAAGTGGACCTGATCCTGACACAGGGCCTGGCAGGCAGCCAGGAAGTTCCCGAACCGAGTCGGCGATGTCGTCTCCCCACGCGGGTGGAGCAGCCCTTCAGCTAGGTCAGGGTGCTGCTACCTTACCGGGCCGTCAGCCTGTGCAACGCAGTACGGGCGCGTATGTAGTGCTGAGGCTGGGAAATGGCTGCGGCCATGCCGCCCGGAGGTGACGCAAAGATTGCACAATGCTCGCAAGAATATGTGAGTGTTACCGTGGTCCAGTTTATTCGTCGTTCATGATTTGCAAGCTGGCGCCATGTTGGTCATCCCGTCTGGGCAGGATCATGATGCGTCTCCCGGAAGAGATATAAAAAGAAGCAAGGGGTTCATCTCAAAATTCTGCCAGTGCATGGATTCCCCGTCTCCATAACCCCCCACCTTACCTGGCACTGCAGACCTCCACTCGCGCATGGGTGCTCAGGTGCTGTATGGTCAACGATCAAGAACACTGGGGAAAGGCGGGAACGATTGTGCCACAAAATGTGCTAGCGCACAGGTCTGTCTCGAGCTCGAGAACATTCGTCATTGTATTCGGATATTTTCTCCGTAGCCTTGCTGATGCGGTAGGCGCAAGTGGTGAGTCCGAGTGCTCGCGGGCCACCGCAGGCAGTAGGACGGCTATCACGGGCGCCCAATGCCCTCTTTGGTCGTCAATCTCAACATCATCTACGATATCCGCACGGATACCTGCTCGTTCAAGCTGCATGGACCTGTGTAGGCGTCGACTGTCTGCATCCAATCCTGGCCCACACGTGTCCGAGGGAAGAGAGACCAGAAGCGGCAGCTCTCTGAAGACAAGTATCTGACCCTAAGGCACGGGCCGGGATGAGGGGGTGTCGCAGTTAAGTAAGCTCATGTTCGTCATTCCAAAAAGAACTGTTTTTAGGTTCCGAATGACTCGACCTCATCATCGAACCTCCCAAGCCCAACGACCGCTGAACGGCTCTCCCGCCTCTACAGCGTGTCTATCGCCTTTGTCTTTGTTTCCACGGGATACGAAACGATCTACAGTGGTAACCTTACGACGCTGATTTTTCCAAGCATCCTGCTCGGAAAGTTCGGGCTGAGGCCGTCGTCGCACAAGTCCGCCGCATGCAGGCTCAGCTTGGCTGCCTTTGGCACCTCTCACGAGCGCCATGCAGGCGGGTTTTCGTGCGACAGCCCGCGAAAGGAGCGTATGATGGGGCATGTCCGAAATTTCCCATGACAAACGGCAACTGCAGCACCGTGGCCCATGGCTGCGTGGGTCCTCCTTTCTCCCCCACCGTGCCACGAGTCCCCCCGTCGCCTTGTTGTGGCCCGTACACTCCTGCGGATACCCACATCACAGTCCTCAATGAGGCTGAGAAGATTGGGTTCACAAGAGGTTGACTCGGGCACCACAGGATCTAACCACGCGTCCCCTCAGTGGTGAGAAGGCCTGTTAGCCTGGGAAAGATGTTTTCCTTCCTCTTTCTGGGCACCGGACGAGGATGCGGCAGGAAAGAGAGAGACCACAGCGGTCCCCTCCCCCCTTGCAAGTGACGAGTCCGTTACTGCGAGTAATCCATGCTGTCGATCGCTAGGGCAGAGACAGATCCAGCTGGGAGGACGGCATGGGCTGCCCCTCTTGCGTAATATTCGCCGTTGTGTGAGGCGAGACTCACTCTTTTCTTTTTCTGTTTTCCCTGTATCTCGAGCCATCTCTAGTCCTTCGACTATGGGCGGGTAGTTCTCCTGGACTATAGACATTCTTTTTTTCTTCTTCTTTTGACTTCCCTGTCTCATATTGACCCATCCCTTCGGTCAAGAAGAGCCTTTGGCTCCATTACATTCTTTTTCCTACTCTTAGTCATTCATTCCTCCCGTTGGCTCGTCAGCCCTTTACTGTTGGTTATAACCAGCGTTCGATCGTTTAGTTCAGAATGAGTGGAGGCATTAAGAGGTCTGCGTCGGTCAAGGTGCAGAAGGATGTCATCATCCCTCAGAGGTTATTGTCCGTCTCAAGGAGAGGAGGGGACAACTACCCGTCCTTTTCGAACACTCCCCATATCCGTGGTCACCGAAGACAACCCTCTCGCATACACAATGGCTTCGTGCCTAGTGGGTCTCACCATCAACAGAGTCATGATCCGGACCAGGATGAGGATACGTACGGGCCAGTCCAGCAGGTCCTCGATGAGTACAGGCGTCGCTCATTCTTGCCACCTTCGGACAAGAGGGCATCGTGGCAGGATACCCAGGCATCAGGAAGGCCCAGGAAAACGAGCGACCCAGTGCCGAATCACGACAGACGCTCCGCCCACCAGTCTGTCTACCTGGAAAAGACAGCGGACAAGAATGCCGAAGCTGGGATATCACAACTAGAAGGGGGCGACACGGAAGCCTTTCCGGAATTTCGACCGCAGCCCATACCTCAGCATAGGTTTCCGCTTCAGGACCGCTCATCTGATGCAATATCGTCGGTCTGGGGAGATGAGGAATCGACACACAGCCCACAGGATGTGCCGAGGCGCAATAACACAGTACGGAGGGTCGTGGATGCGGTGGTACCCGACAAGGTACAAGAAACAGCACGCAACGTCATCGGCCGCGCGCGTCGAAGCTCCATGGCTGAGGCGTACGAGAAGGCCAAGGCCAGGGGTGTCGAGCTGCAACGGGAGCGGTGGGTGGAGGTTCTCTTTGAGTGTACAATCTACACGATATTGGTCTGTTTCATCTACTTTGTCCTGATCGGCATGCCTCTCTGGAAGGGGGCAGTCTATTACATGTATTGGTTAATATCGACGAAATTCGTCATCGCGGGGGGTTGGTCCATCACCATCGCCATCGCGGCGTTCTACTCGTTTGCTCCTCTTCTGATCTTCTTCGAGACGGAGCCGCCAGTCGTCGACCATCCGGATGATTTTGACCGCGCCGCGGTACCCGGTGTCGCGACAACGGCACTTCTCATCCCCTGCTACAAATCCGCAAACCTGATCGGGCCTACCCTCGAAGCGGCGCTGAAGGTCTTCCCTGCCTCGCACATCTTTGTCATCGCGAACGGCAACTCCGAAACACCCCTCGACAACACCGAGGATATCTGCATTCCCTACGGCGTCAACCACATCTGGTGTCCCGTCGGCTCCAAGATTGTCGCGCAGTTCGTGGGGTGCTACGCCGCCAAGGGCTTCAAGAATGTCCTGCTCATCGATGATGACTGCGCGCTGCCGCCCAACTTCCCCGTCGTGTCCGAGCGCCTCACGGACAAGGTGCGCTCGATCGGCTACACAATCAAGAGCGTCGGGCCCGGGTCCTCCAAGGGCACGTACTGCCAGCAGGCGCAAGACCTGGAGTATAAGATCTCGGGCCTCCAGCGTGCCCTGGCCGGCAAGTTGGGCAGCGCGACGTTCCCGCACGGCGCCATCTCGCTCTGGGACCGCAGGTTCCTCATCAAGACGTTCCACGACCACCCGGGCTTCTCGGTCTCGGAGGACTGGTTCTTTGGGCACAGCTGCCGCCGCCTCGGCGGGAGGATCAAGATGTGCACGTCTGTCTTCGTCGAGACCGAGACGCCGCCCGCCGTCTTCTTTAGCAGCGGGGGCAGCCGCGGCGGCTTCGGCGAGATGACCGTTTTTAAGCAGCGTTTCATGCGGTGGAACTTCTTCTTTGTCAACGGCATGTGGTACAACATGCACTACATCCTCACCAGCTGGAAGCTCGGCTGGTGGGAGATCGGCGCCAAGCTATTTGTCTTCCAGGAGGTCTACGAGACCCTCTTGTACCTCTTCACGCCATTCATCCTGCCAATCTCGTTCATCGTCTCGCCCGCGTTCTGTGGGTATCTGCTCGCCGGCACCATCGTGCTCTACCTCATCAACGTGGTCATCTTCAACGAGGTCCATCTTCGCATGCGAAACGAGCGCATCGGCTGGGACGTGCTATTACTTTACTACATGCCTTACAAGCTAGTTCTGACCCTGGTCAACGTCGCGAGCTGCTACTGGAGCCTGTACAAGTACGCGCGATACTTTGCAAAGAGACACCCCAAGGTTATCGAGGACGAGAAGGCCGTCGAGGTTGTCCTGCGCCTGGAGGAGACGACACCCGTCACAAAGGAGGACACCATCTACGAGGATGAGGCGGAAGGCGGCCGGCGCATGAGCGTCGCCGTGCTGGGCGCTCAGACAAACCCGCGGATGAGCAAGAGGGTGAGCGCCCGCTTCTCATATATCAGCGGGAGCGGCAACGACACAATCTCCATCAGCAGCCCGCACAGCCCGACCTCACCCCTGCCGATGCCCCCGAGCCCCATCTCCCCGGCGCCGTCGTCCCGGGGTCCCTATGAGCCGCCGTCGCCCGGGTGCGGGCCCAGCAAGAGGGTGTCATCCCATGGCCCCTACCTGGCCGTGTCGTCTGCTGCGAGCCCGTACGCTCGGCAATCGCCCGCCCTCAGCTACCAAGGCTCGCCACTGCCTAATCCTAATAGCTCCGAGAGCCGCCAGAGCCCCGTGATCCCAGAGGGGGCGATGATGCAGCCGCCGCAGATGGTGCACGTCTCAGGGGTGAATACAGTCCATTTCGACGCATCGCTGCATGAGAAGGCTGGGCCCGGCTCGATATACGCCAGGCGGCGGAACAGCTTGGTATCAAAGGAACATGACGTGAGGCGCGACTCGGCGTTATGATGACTGCGATATTGTTCGATTATGGGTGCTTGCTCGGGCTTCGGCGTTGGGCATCTGTTTGGTTTCATCCGGCATCATGCAAGCAATATATACACGGCATGTGGGAGGCTCTACATTCCGGCCTCACAGCAAACTTTTCCTTGTTTTTTTTTTTTTTTCCTTCAAAAATGTTCTAACCTATTTTCTCTTCTTGTATATACTTGGATACCGATGAAGATCAGAAGCCCAGGCACAGATCTGATCATGACGTTCTGCTTTATGTCTGCCATACAGAAGCGTTAATGCTAACAATAGTAACAATGTCAACCTCCATGAGTCACAGCCCCAGAGAACGGATAGTATTGGTGCTGTTGGAGCTTAAATCACTCTATTTTGACAAGCTGATGCGTTGAGCTGCAAACATGGAAATGTGTCAAAGGAATAGTTGCTAAACCCTCTTTTGTGTGCAGCCTTTGTTCTGCACACATTGCAGGCCATCATTCGATTTTGTCTAGCCGGAAGCGTTTATTGTACAAATGATTATCTCCCAGGCCCAATCAGTCCTTTGTATCTGTAGGGACCAACACAGAAAGCCTAGCCTCCTGCATCGCTGCAAAATGATAAGTAGCCACCAGAACCTCGAAATTCGCCTTGCACCCACCGCAAATTTCTCTACAACCGCAGATTCTGATATAATGCCTTCTCAGACTGAGCAAGGAATCATCATCTCTGCCTGGCCTTGTGTGGGCAAGACCTATTTTACCAAGCTCAAGGCAGAAGAAGAGTATCCTCCGATCGACCTAGACTCGTCGGCGTACGACCTGAAGAGCTCAGCCGGGACGGTGAAATACGTCGAGGACATCGAGGCCAAAGCCAGAGGCTCACCAAATTCTATCCTTTTGGTCAGCTCCCATGCCGAGGTCCGCCAGCTTCTGATGGACAAGGGTCTGAAGTACTTGGCTGTTTCTATCGACGATCTCGAGGACTGGAAGCATCGCCAGTTGAAGCGGGTCAATGACGACCCTAACCATGAAAACGCTCACAGGGGACTGCTGAAAAAGGGCATAGCAGAGTGGGACATTTGGAAGGCAAGAGAGGCTGGCGAGGAAGGGCCTAAGATTGTCCTTGGGAACGGACAGTATCTTGCAGATTTAGATGTCGAGATCCACAAGTTGTGGAAGAGGGAATGGTAGAATTGCCACCATCTCAGAGTAGTCTGTAAGAGTAGTATCAATGCCTTTTGAGGTACATTAATTCACTAAATTTGGTTGTTCATGGCTGAACAGAAATGGCATTCCTGTGTACCATATGCATCTCTATTGTTGTATTTTGGATCAAATTCATGTTTGATCCATGTCTCTTGCACAAAAACTTTTAATTTCAGAATTTAGACTACTAGTTTCTCATTCATGCCCGGTAGATTATCTCGAACATCACTTGCACATCGATATGCCACACGTTCATTCTTTGGCTAAATCTGATGAGGCGAAAC
Source organism: Diaporthe sp. PMI_573 (assembly GCA_021399435.1). Taxonomy (NCBI): domain Eukaryota; kingdom Fungi; phylum Ascomycota; class Sordariomycetes; order Diaporthales; family Diaporthaceae; genus Diaporthe; species Diaporthe sp. PMI_573. The sequence goes on along the minus strand of JAJTUP010000002.1, from coordinate 2,687,815 downwards.
GACCCGACATGATATTTGAAACTTCAACGATAGGCTGGTACAAAAATGTGCAAGATATATACTCAGGCTTGGGAGACAGAATTCCGTGTTTGCTGATGACACTAAGCGCGCGGCGAAATTGGTCGGGATAGACTGAGATTGCAGTGGATTGCCGCACCGTTGATCGTGGCTATATAGTCTCTGCATGACAGACAATTCGCACATGCAGGGATATTTATTCTGTGTCTAGGGTCGGATACTCGATGATACAGCACTTGGTGCTCTCTGTTTCGGGGGTGGCCGAGGTGCAGTCTCATCCTCAAGCGAGGAGTCGACTATTCGGAGTCGCTGGGGGAAAAGGACCGTGCAGACAACGACACGGTGGTCATTGCTGATCTTTCTATATCCGTAACGCCTCTCAATTTGAAGAACGGCCTCGATGTGATCTGAAATCCTGGCGGAATATTCCTGCTCAGTCTCATTTGGACCCCTGGGATATTCATTGAGCCACATTTCTGACAAGCCGTCGTCCGACGGCATGCCCGCCCTCATAATAAACGTGATAGGTAGGTTAACGGTATACCACGCTGGCAGGGTACCGTTATTCATAAGTGAGTAAAGTAGTTCTAAGGCGTGTGATGCAATGCCCTGGCGAGAGTACTGGACCTTGAGCGATTAGCCTCCTGATCCCCAAAGTGCTATTCCCACAGTCAACACTCACCTGGAAACCAGTTGTGTCATCTTTATACTTGATCCATAACATTTCAATCAAGACGAGCTCGGAGCCAGTCTCATCCAAGGCAAACCGGACCAAGTCATCGGTCATGTTATCTCGCACCTGACCGGCTTTCACCTTACGGGCTTTCACCTGACCGGCTTCCACCTGACCGTCATCGTTTTTAATTTCATATAGCAGCCTCAGCGTCTCCTTGAACGGCCTGGACTCATCGTCCGGGCCTCCCAACTCGCTATGCAGCCATTCCGTAACCCATGGCTGAAATTCTTCGTGTCCATACTGATCGGGTTGCTTGGAGAGGCGCCAGCTTGAAATGTAACCAATGTGGCATTCTTCTGGCTCGGGCCCGCCCTCTTGACCCGGCCCGTCCAGCTTGAGAAAGAGGTCCGCGTAGTAGCCCAGACGAGTGCGGTAGCCCTGCGGGTCAGCACGTACTTCGAGAGACATGCGTAGTTTTCCCTTCTTGCCGGCCCGCTCCAGGGCGATGGACTTTGCTGCCCCCGCCCTGGCCAGAGCTCTGGATTTCATGTGCACGCGTGCCCTGCGACTGATTTCATGGGGTAAATAGCCACCAGTTTGATGGTTATCTACCCCTGGGAGTCAGCTGGACTCGTTGTTGTCGTGGTCATTGTCGTTTTCGACGTTGTCCTCGTCGCGAGGGGACAAAACCTTGATCTGATAACCCGAATTCTCGGAACGTTGCTGCTTCAACAACTGAAACTCCTTGGAAATTCCGAGAAGAAAATTGCTGCCAGGTGGATTGCCACGACCTGTATTCCTGCGTCCCCACTCTGGAAGGGTGTCACGGCCTTGCCCGCGGCAGTCTTCAGGGCAGTTACAAGCTTTGAGACTGTCCAATTTCCTCTGAAGATTCAGCATCTTCTGCAATTGAGCTCGGCGACTCCTTCCGGTAAGAGGGGGAATCCCCGTAGGCCTCTCGCCGGTCATGACGGGCAAGCTTCACCGAGGATAGTCTTTGCTCTTCCGAGGTGAGGCTTAATAATTCAAAATTTATATGATGCTCTCGGTACGGGGATTTGCACGGATCACTATGATCTTTGGGAGACCAAGTCACATTGGGTTTCTAGAATCCGAATGGCAAATTTTCTCTTGATGTAAGTGCTGAATCACGGCAGAAAATTGGCTTTGCTTCCTAGTATCTGTATGAGATGCAGATTCCACCGAACACGGTGAGTCTTGCCACAAAGGCGCCGAGGCATTCAGGAGATCTGCCGAATTCGGCGAGACAAAGGAAAATTTACATCGTTGTCGGATCGCTTCTTTGGAGCTACATAACTCTTTTTTTTTTTTTTTGTTTCGCCGTTTTCAGCACCCAGCCGTTGCAATTTGTAGGAAGGCGAAAGTCCTAGAATGGAGTCAAAATTATTGCGGAAATCAAATACTGTAACTACGTACAGCCGTCTTGCGTTGGTGGATTTACTTCCGTGTCAGTCAAAACACTTGAGCGCCACGCGTCGAGTCATCCTCGTCCCTCCCTCTAGACTCTAATTGTAACCCCTTCTTCCCAACACTGCAGAAGGATCTGGTCTTCCTCAGAGCCAAGTCCAGTCATCGAGTTGAAAGCCTCTCCGTCCATGAATGTACACATAAGCAGTTCCTCTCGGTTCGTACGTCTTCTTGCCTTAGAACTCGCCCTTTTGTCGCAACACCAGTGGAATCTTGGCGCCCTCGGCCGAGGCGATAAAGTCTACTGCCATCGCATTTTGGATCATTGTGTCAAGTTCGCTCTGGGCAATATCGAACGCCCAACACTTGTAATTCCGAGTCCACATGCATCTCATTGGCTCGGGACGCTGGTTCCATTGTCGCATAAGATCCTCTTTCAATAGACTCTCGTTGAGGTCTTGGAGCTCAGCCGTCTTGCCTCTGGAAGAGCCGCTGTTGCCCTGCATGTACTCTTCGCCCATATTCTAAAAGATCTTTTGGAAAGCAGCATCGCCGGCCAGGATTTGGTTGGTGGTGAGGCGCGTGATGGGATACGCCGCACAGTCCATTAACAGCGTGCGCCAGTAAGCACGATTAGCGAGCTCATTCGCCTGTGTGTACGTTGCCTGCCTATTATTGCTGCATTGTGCTATACCAATTTCGATTCCGGAACTCTTCAGCCACTTTTTAGGCGCAAGGTATTCCTCGTCATTCCTCATTGGCCCGGGGCCCTTGAAGACAATGTCGCGTTGCACGCGGCCCAGAGTGACTGCCTGTAATTGCAGGAGCTCACTGTTCACAATTTTACAAGGGACATCAAGGGTAGGCTTCACATCTCCGTAGATACCTCGCTGAGCAAACAGGAGACGCGAGTCTTCGTCAGAGTGAATCGTCAGGGAGAACTCAGCGGCCCAAGTCGGCAGGCCTGTCACGCCCCTCCCAAGTCTCGCGGCGGCGAGAACGGTACTACCCTGGGGTAGTTGTCCAAATCGTCTGGCAAATCATATCGAGGCTTCCAGCCTTTTGGATGAGAGACAAGGTAGCGTCTGTGAAGACCTGGGCGGGCGACTTGGTTGAAGATGGCTGCCGTGTGAAAGGCGGGTGAAAGAACCCATCAATGCTCTGAAAGCAGAAGGAAATTATCCCAATCGCCCACAGGCCTGGGTTCGTCGGTCTTCATGAGTTTGCTGTTCGATTCTGGCTCGTCATAGCCGACGCAGTTTATATACGATGCGATTTAATTCTGTACATTCTTTCATCTCATTCAAAATCACAGCATGTCTCAGACTAATCTTCCGCATAAGTTCCACTGCGAGTATATTATCGCATCCATTGACTTCAATGCTGACAGGAAAGGAATAGTTAGGCCAAATGTGGTCGCAGAGTGAATCTGGCCCTGCATTATAGAGGCTGTGATGGGCTTGATCGCCCAGAGCTTGCACAAGTGCTTGGGGCCAATGCAACTTACTTCCTCTTCCGATTCTTCTGAAATTGCTGTACCTCAGTCAGATGGCGGGCTGGGCTGGGTCTATCCGAGCCGGTCTCCGGAGGCTTCAACGTATAATCATAACTTAACATCCGAGCGAGGTCTACTTCGCAATCTGTGCAGATGTCTCTCATAAGCCTGACTTGTTGGCCACGCTCGTTCGGGTTATTCTGGTTAATGCAGATATCGTGGACCCAGATTGTTCGCTGAGAATTAGGCAGACAGAGATAACGCAGGGCCATCTGGAGGTTTCGCGTAACCAGGTGTGGTTTACCGTGCAGCAGAATTTCTGCAACAAATTCTTGGGCTCCCCAGACGTATGACAAAGACTCATAGCTGCTATTGTTTATGTACAAAGGGCGATCCAGGAACTGGCATTGGATTGGAGCAGCGAAATCCTCTGATGAAAGTAACCTTATCACCCTGTTCTCAGTGATCGTGGAGTCGAGAGGAGCATAGAGATGGGTCTTTGTAGCAGTGCCAGGTGGAATGGAGTATTGCATCTTGTGGCTCGTGGATAGGGTAGACATTATCAGTGTTGGAACAAGTGATGCGACAATCCGGTGCATCAGTTCAGGAACAAAAAGAATTTGAGCGCTTCAGCTGGTAGCTTTGAAGCCATGGCAGAATGGTGATCCCGCAACAGTCCATCCACCAGGCCCCAGCTTTCCCAGCACCCAGCCCTTTCAATGTGAACAACCTGGAAATTGACCCACCCATTGCTGGATTTCTCTTACCCAAAATTCAAAACATTAGTATTAAAGCAAGACTTTTCAGATCATTTAATTGTAGCTTAAGGACATATTTATAGCTGGAAGGTTCTCAAACAGCTCGGAATATTGAGGGATCTTGGAACTACTTAACACTTCAGACGGGTTAGAAGGATAAAGTACTTTTCTTGCTAAGAAACTTCTGTACTGACTGGGCCCAAAGATAGAGCTTGGAGGACGGAACTTGGCCGACCCAATTTCACTTCAAACACATTAAGCACCTAGAAGTATGCTAATAGATATTACATGAACAGAAACAGACTAGCATAATCATACATACTTCCAAGACAGATTGCTTTGATCAAAGTTCATCAGAATGAAAAAGATTCATGACACTCAAGCCACCGCAAATTTGCTTGGTATTTCCTCGACAAGCCATCAACTCATAATTGCTGCAGTTAACCAGCTGGCCCTGGTTCCTGATTTTGTCGTCACAGAAGCATTGTGTTGCATACTCTAGGCTAATCTCATCTCATCGCATCAGCTGTGTTCTTCAATTCAGTGATTGGGGAAGGTGGATGGAAGTGCTCACCCGGCGTATGTAGCCCTTCATTTGGCAATATGCGACATAGCTGTCCTCCGTGGTGTCGTCCGGGTAAGTGGAAGTGGCAGCCAGAGACCGCAGGCCCTGTCCAGACTGGGAATCGGTCAAACAACCAGCAGCACCGTAGCTGCCGATGCTTGGTCTAACTGCCGAATTTGCTGTGTAATTCGGGTTGTGATACAGGGAGAGTAAAGCAGCGCCCGCGCACATCTGGGAATCCTTTCCCGAGCACTTCATATTGCACGAGCTGCTCGGCGGATTCGAGGTTTCGGTCAATATCTCGCCCGACAGCATGAGAATATTTCCAACGTAGCACTCCGAGCCGAATTCAACTCCGAAGTACCGGTAGCCCGCGCCCGCTGTTCCCTTTCTGGGCAAGAGCTGCGCACGCCTCGATGGTCACACCTGATCCAGAGGTGGACGAGCCCTGAAGAGTACGCGTAGAGGACCCATCAAAGGCACACCCGAGAAAATCATTCATGTACGGCTGCGACGATGTCTCGCCCAATGAAGGGTCTGTGTTGTTGTAAATCGAGATGGCAGCGTAGCCGCCACAAACCTCCTGTGTGCCGTTTTCTCTTGCGACGGTTCCACTGCAGAGCCAGGTACAGCGATCGAATCCACCGATGAGGTTGTCAGTATTCGCGAAGTTGGCGATCTTATCTCCACAAAAACACTCGGAGCCATACTCGACGCCGGAGAGCCTGTATCCGTACAAATTGCAGTACGCCTGACAACTCGAGACATCCATTGACTCGATGGAAGTTTGCTTGCCGCTGAGAGCCCGCTTTCCATCAGTTGTGTCGTTGAAGCAGCCGAGGTACTTTTGCTGGGTCCCACTTGGGTAGAAAGTGGCGATTGGTGGCCGAACTGTATATTGAGCCACCGAATTTACCGTTGGAGAGACATAAGGCGGTGTCACAGACGACGGGCAGGCCTAGTACTGAGGTGTCGCATTTGATGGGTCGTTCGTAACTTTATTGCAACCAGGGAGCTGCGGCAACAAGCCTAGGACTGTCTCGTTGATGGGAGACTTCCTCAACGGGCAGATCCTGCTGTAGCCATCTGTGTCGCTTTCCTGCAAGTATGGGCAGGCGCTAATCTGGCCAGCATTATCTGTTGCCAGACAATTCGCCACTGCAAGTGCTTGAACCGTTGAGTTCCAGCCGTTGATAAAATCACCATGGTAGCCATATCCTAGGATGGTATATTGTCAACAACTTGGCTACAACATCCCCGACACGACCGTGCATGGACATCTGCGTGACCTACCTGTTGGATCGCCATTTGAAAAGACAAAACGGCCGCCTGTCTAAGACATGGTCAACAATCTCTACGACGGCGTGGAGTAGTGGTCATGGATGACCGGGGCATGATGTGCAATCGACGCTGGTATAACGGGAAGATTTATGCTTACAGTGTCTCCCGGAACAGAGTCAACACTATATAGAGTTTCGAGGAAAATATGAGGTAGCTGGTGAGGATGGCTTGGTGGGCAGATCCCATTGTCGATCTGACTCAGGTGGGTGACGTGGGAACCATCAATCTTGTAAAGGTCAATGCCGTTCCAACAAGTGGGGAAATGTATTTGGGCCCGGAGGCCATTGACACATTCGGAAGGTTTCCAGTAGGTGTTATTTAGGCCATTTTGCTCCGGTAGGGCCTTGTTGGCCGCCAAGCAAGCGAAATTGATAGCCTCAGCGACAAGACGTGGCGGATTGTGTTCGTCACCCCAGGTCTGCGGATTTGGAGTTAGTCTGTGTCCAGCCATGCCTCGAATTACGTGAACTCCTCTTCATAACGACGTTTTGTCTTGACTAACATAGGTCTCGGTGTCAAAAGCCCTCGCTATAGTGTTGCCACTAAGCATTTTGAAACCTTCTGGGAAAGCAACAGTCTTTCCGACATTGGGTCCGCGACCAAGATAGTAGACGACAGATCCGGATTGGTATAAATCGTGGAAGAGTCCATTGGAATATTGATAGTACCTAATCATGTTGAGTCAGCCTGGGTTTGGCAAAGAAATTGGATCAGAACAGGATGTGAGCCTCGCCTGATTCCAGAGCACATACAGTATAGGAGCCCAGTACGCTGATTTGTCCGCTTGGATTTCGCAAGAGGTGCAGGCGCTGTTGACCATGCTCTCGTACGAGCTGTCGATGCCAATGTTGCTTCCACCAACAATTGTGTGGCTATGAGAGCTTACTTTGCCAGGGTTGACTATGGGGTCGATGCGTCCGTTTATGATTGTAGAACAACCCATTCTCCAGAATGCATTCACTTGGTACTGCTGGAGTACCAGCAAAAGCACCATCACGACGCCGTATCTTGCGCAAAATTTCATCTTGGTGTGTGACTTGGCAACGGCATAGACTACGCTGGTCCCTGGCAATTCTGTACAAGTGCTGTTCTGGACGGGTTTATATACTTTTGTGTACATATGGCCCCATTGCCTTGTGCTCCTCGACGTCTCTTTTGGGAAGAAGTGAATCCATCACGTGTAAGGCCTCCCAGCCATAATCTTACTTCACTGCTGCTCTATTGGATTTTTGTGGCCATTGACCTTCCTGGGACGAATCTGGCTATTGTGGAGACATGACATCAGTGTCCGAAGTAGGACTGCAATGTCTTAGATTCAGACCTTGACTTGTTTGGGGATGTGACAAGGGATGTCAATGACGACTAGAAGCGAGACCTGAACTATCGTGTAGTACGAAATCTACGAGGCCACAAAATCACGATCAGGTGGCGTGGGCCCAGAGGAGCCTAAAGCGCCCTTGCAATGCATTTTTCACAAAGATCCTGAAACCTTTGGGCGCCTGGAATTCATGGTCCTGCCACCGATGCTGTTCCGTCAGTTCGGGTAGTAGCCATGCCGTGTTAACTTACTGAGCGGCAAGTTCCCTGCTATGGTTTTCGTCTCGGAGGCCGCATTGAGAGATGCTTACGGAGAGCCCCGAGCCTTGCCCACTGCATGTATGACTGTGTCGTGGAAACTTTTACAAGAGAAACTCCGGGCTCACTGATGCAGACACAAGAAGGACGAAGGTTCGCTGTCAGCCCGTTCCTCAAACTGTCAATCCCAGACAAAAACTGTCTTTTCCCCACTCGGATATACCCGATACCGTCGACGAGAAACACAGAGGTGCGTCGGGGTTGGAATTCTTTTCAAAAGTATCAACAGTACGACGTGCATTGAGATGGGTTGCGAGGTCTCCGAGCGTGCCACCAATCCCTCATGCTGCAGGTGTAGCTTTCGGGAATGTCGTGCCGTTCTGACATTGGATCACTGGCTAGGCCTTGGTGATCTGAGTGCCGGCTTGTTCATTGCAACTGTGCCACCAGTGCTCTGCATCGAGGCAAAAGCAAAGCAGGCGACGCATGCAACGTTTCCAATGCACTTTGAGAGCGGACCACCGCCGTTCTGACTTGGGCGTCTGTCAACCATTTATGCAGTATGCTCGAAAGTGGCGCGTGCTCTGATAGTCACATTGACCACTATCACCTTTTCCATATGAACAGACTTAGTCAGGGTTGGTGTGGGAATCATTTGCGAGCAGGTCTAATTATCTCGACCCTGAACCTTCCAAGCCACCAAGCGCCGAGGGTGACGACTCCATACCAATCACATGTGCAAGGGCAAGGCTCAGGGTTTTTGGCACGTCCCTCACCACCTTGGTCACTGCGGTGACGCAGTGCGGTCTAGAATGGCCCGGTGTCGCTCGTCGCGAAAGGGCACGTGAGCAGACGAGCATGCGTCGATAATGAGCGCAATGATCAGACACACCGAGGCTATGATGGGTTTCAGGGCCCAAAGCTGCTGACATAAGTCGTGCTCTGAAGGCCCTCTGGACGGTGTCGAGCGCCGTTTTGCGAGCCCGAGCATTGTCGGCTGGTCCACCGAGATCCACCTTCGGAAAGGCTGAGTATGTCAAAACACGAGGTTTTCAGTTGGCGCCAATGCCGCTGGTTACGCGGGAGGCGGAAGGGGTTCCGGGAGGTTCGAAGTGTCTGAGGGTTGGGCGACGGCTGGGCCGAATGCCAAATCATGGGCTCGTGTGCCGGGAGGTAAAATGGACGGGTTTGAGAAATCCACCCGGGGAACTTGCCATACTTTTGGACCCCTATATGGCCCGCCGAAAGTTGAACCATAATACCATAACGCCCGGGGGGGGCAGACAGGTGTCAAAGCCTCAAATTGCCTGCCCACGGTCCCAATTTTCTGTCTCTGCCTGTCTCTGCCTGTCTCCCCGGAGCCCGCCGCGTGCGTCCGGGGAAGGGTTCCGCGCTCAGTTTGTTTTGTTTCCTCAATGCAACCTCACCTCGCGGTAGGCCTGTCCGTGTGTCGGCCCAGCGTTTGAGCCTGATGTGGTCGAGACCATGTGGCATATCGCTGCTCAACCCGCGGCAGACAGGGATGAAGCTCATGCGCCCGCCCGGGACAGGCGGAGCGGCAGGTCATAAACAAGTTTGACGTCGCCCTCAGGCGATGCGAACTTGCCGTATCGGCTCTAGCGAACAAGGGACGACTCTTGAAATAACTCGGCTGTCGGGTGATACAAGACAGCTATGGTTTCCGGTCCGAACCTTGCGCCCAACCGTCATCTGTTTCAGCTTCGAGCTCCCCTCCGTCTGTGCACCTTGTCACGACACCTTTTTATTCAGGCGAGCCGCGCTCTCCGCTCGCCTCTCGCCCTGCCGTCATGTCTATTAGCTCCCTCAGCCACATGCTCCATCAGAACCATCCATCCTGAAGCCCGACTTGCGCCATCACAATGCCATCTTCAACAACCTCGACAGCTTCGTCTTCGAGCTCTCACACCTCCAGGGGCTCCGGCCACCACAGATCCTCCAGCCAGAAGAGGTCAAAGGCCCACCACAACCTCGATAGGGCTGCACAGGAGATCGAGGATGATCGGACGAATTACCGTATCATCAGAGATGGGGGGTGGGACAACATCCACCACTTCATGCTGTCGTATGGCCTGAAGCCATACGACCCGGATGACTACGAGACAGCAAAGGTCATCATCCAGGGCTTCCGCGATAGGGGATACTACCGGAAGTCAAGCGGCTCCAGCACCTCGTCGTCACGACGCTAGGCCGCCAAAAGTTTGCGAATGTTGGGATGCGGGACACGCCTATTTCGCCCAAGGAAACATTTTGACCTGGAGCAATCCAGGAGACCGGGGAGGGGAGAGAATTATCAGCATTAATGGTGGAGGACACACGCTCACTGCACCCACACGCCTCGGTTTATAAAAAGTCAAAGACAGTATGCACCTCGCGGTCAAGGAATGTCAACTCAACAAAATGGGGGCAACCAAAAGCCTGGGAAAAAAGTTCACCCTGGAATATCGAGGCGATTATTTGGGAATGGGAGAAAATGCGCCGCGAAAAAGCATATTTCTGGCCATGGCGTTATGGAACAAGTCGCTGTACGGAGTCCAAACTGTCTCTAGCGGATGCGGCGTCATTGTTACTGTTTTTGGGGGAAATGGTTTTTGCACAAATTGTCATTATTATCTCCGAGTAGGACTCCTGGGGCTCTCATCAGTCTCACCTCACTCGGCTGTGTATCAGTCTGCCTAGATTGAGAGCTATCTTGGTTCGGCGTTGGTCATGGTTCTGCAGCGGAAGGGATTGGAGACTGAGGCAGCAGGTGTAAGAGAGTCTCACACAACATTCAATGCTTGAGAGAATACAAATTGTTTCCATCAACTAATGCAGCTTTAAACAAGACATTTGAGTCTGCCGTGAGTGACTGCAGGGCCGACCAGGTTAGTGTGCGAGTACAGTGGCAGCAAGTATACGTATTATTAGTGGGTATGCACACAAACATCGAGCAAATGGCAGAGCTTTGGTCAAGTTGCAGAGAATGTCTCAAAATACGTATATTGAGATACGATGGTCACATCATCATTATGGCTCTCGCGTCACAGAAGTGCATTCATGTCATGACCTCAGGGATGTTCTATGACGAGCGCCCTGTATCATTGAAAGTGGCTCCGCTACATAGAAGTGAGCAGATTCGGGCATGGACCTATTTATGCTAGTGTGGATAAGATGATGTAAAATGATTATAGTGCATCCTGTCCGATGACTGCCGGTTATTAGAGGCAGAACTTGCCTGGAAGTATCAAGAGAATGTCGAACTGCTGCTTTGCGCACATCAGTGCACATATGTAGAAGAGAACTTCACTAGACCTCACCAGCTTCTTCATTCACGTTTTCCATTATCATAATGGCTCGATTTACACATGCACCCCTAACGATGGCATGCCTGTTTGCGACCTGCGTATTATTAGGAATAGATCATCGTAAGCCCATGTACAATAAATCACCATGCCTGTAACTATCTTTGACGGCTATAATGCCGTTGATGTCTTTTGACCCAATGCAATGTCACCGTATGTACAGGCACCCGAGGAGTACCTTGTGGACCATTTATCTCTGCATACCAACTGTGACTTGCTAGCACTCGAGTGCAGCACGGAAGCATACCAAGTGGTGGAAGCAAGGAGGCTGATGAAGCTTGAGCTAAATCAAAAGAAAGCACGGTGGCTATTTGATTTGAAGGTAAAACAAATCTCAGACTCAGAATATTATGGGCAGCTTGATCGTCAAGCTTTTCTTTCCAAGCTCCTGCTCGTCTCACCGGAAGCGTAACTGCTGCCGGGCTTGCTGCTAAGATCCAGCCGGGCTATTTTCACAACCTTTATCCACAAGCAGAAATTAGATGCTGCAGCTCTTGGCACTAAAAGCGTAGTCCTCACTTGCTCAATGAGCGGTGTGCCGAGCTTAATGTGGCCACGATGACTTGCAAACTCAGATATGGTGCTGTTCTCGGTCATGTCAAAAAAAAACTACTGGTGCTTTTTCGACGACTGACATAGCGTCTGAGAATCGTACGTATGATTGCCACAGAGTTTAATACCTCACGAGGCGCAGAAACTCAGTGCTTTTCAAATTGGCAAAGTCTGGTGTGTTATTGATGCTGCTTTTGTTGCCTTGGTGGAATATCAAACAATTGCACCATGTCCATAACCACGTGGGAGACAATTATTAAACTTGGCCACTGCTAGGTATCCACTGCCCGCTAGCTTCCGTGAGATTAAATCTCCGCATGAGACTATTGGGCGGGCACTAGTATTGTTGGATGTCTTTCCGAAGTGCAGCGCAGCTGGAAAAGACGTGCAAGCATAGGTATTGTGCCAGCATGTCAGGGTATCGCGGCGGAAGCGCTCCCGTGGACCCGAATCGCGGAAGCATGCTCAAGCCACTCCAAGCCCCCGCAATTCGTGCAAGATCTTTTCTCCAGTCTTGGTTTATGGGGCTTGTCCACACTCGTTCAAGTTCGCACGTGCTAAGAGTGCGGAGAACCCAGACTGTGGGCTCTGCAAAGCCTCGCTTCGGTGCAACCATTGAGCCTGATTCGGCAGACTAGGCCAAGGGGATATCATGGCCCACCTCACTCGGGACTCTGCGCCGAAATGAAGGTCATCTAGCATTTCGGGGGATTTCATCGTCATCAATAGCGCGCGCGCATAAGTGCGCGCAGCTTCTGATATAAGTACATGTGCTGCTTCTGGGTTGCATTCTCCGTGTGGGATGTCCGCCATGTTGGTACAGGATCGTTCGCCAATAATCCATTCATCATGATGCTCAAGGCGTCACTTGTATGGAGTGTGTTGGCCCTCGCGGCTACAGCGCTGCCCGCCGCTATTCACGTAGACAACAAGCAGCCACCTCCGGCATATCCCATCGGGCAAGTAAAAGGCTCAAACGCCAAAGTATCAGGCCGAGTCTTCAACATCGATGGCAAAAAGGGTTATTTTGCCGGTGAGTTCGAATCTCCCTGAGCAACCTTCGACAGCTGCCGGATCGTGACCGAATGACTGACTGACACGTTTGACCGCACAGGAAGCAATGCGTGGTGGCTTGCACACTTGAGCAACAACGATGATATCGACATCGCTCTTAGTCAGGTGGCCAAGGTATGGATGGCCCCGTACATGATTGGGCCGAATGAACCGGCTGAAGTGGAACCATAGACCCCGTACAAAGTCCTCCGTGTTTGGGGTTTCGGCGACGTGAACACGCTTCCAGATCCGAATAACGGGGACCCCAACAAGGTCTACTTCCAGGTGCTGAACTCGACCGGCAGTTACATCAACTATGGCCCCGACGGCCTGCAGAGGCTCGACTACGCCGTCTCGTCAGCCGAGCGGCACGGCGTGAAGCTGGTGCTCAACTTCATCAACAACTGGAATGATTACGGTGGGATCAAGGCGTACACGACCGCGTTCGGGGCCAATGCGACGGAGTGGTTCACGGACGCGACGTCGCAGAAGGTGTACCGGAACTACATCAACGTCCTGGTGAACAGGTACAAGAAGTCCAACGCCATTTTCGCGTGGGAACTCGGGAACGAGCCGCGCTGCAAGGGCTGCCCCACGTCGGTCATCACCAGGTGGGCGACGGACGTGTCCAAGTACATCAAGAGCCTCGACCCGGGCCACATGGTGACGCTAGGCGACGAGGGCTGGTTCGCCCCAGGGACGGCCCTCAGCGGCGACGACGGGTCGTACGCCTACTCGGGCGGCGAGGGCGTCGACTTCGTCGCCAACCTGGGCATCAAGACGCTCGACTACGGCACCTTCCACCTGTACCCGGACTCGTGGGGCTATGAGTACCCCTGGGGCAACGACTGGATCGTGCAGCACGACGAGGTGGGCAAGAAGTCCGGCAAGCCCGTGATCCTGGAGGAGTACGGCGCGCCATTCCCGGGCAACCACACGCCCATCTACAAGCCTTGGCAGGACACCGTGTTTGAGAGCGGTGTTGCCGCCGACCAGGTCTGGCAGTTTGGGACGCACGACCTCAGTGTTCCGGGGCCGAACCTGGGGGATGTTAACTCGATTTACTACAATGAGACCGAGTATAAGGTCCTAGGCTTTGAGCATGCGGCTAGAATGCTCAAGAAGAAGGTCTAAGCACTGCTTGCAGACGAGGCCATTTGTCAAATGTGTATATAAGATGTTTGTTGCCAATTGAGCAAATAAATGGAACCAATTTAACGAAAGGTCACTTGCTTAGCTTCGAACTACCTGTGCCATAAGCTCGCAGTAGTCTCTGGGCTCATCGGAAGTTGCCGATGCCCGATTCACTACCTGACCCTTTTGATATCAGAGTTCAGACAACTTCTGTAGCAATCTCCGCTTCATGTGTCTTGCTCCGTGAGCATTGTAGTACGAGCACAGGTGTGGCAAGGAGAAGTTTACCTAGGACTTCCCAGTGCCGTCCTTCTCATTGAGAACGAAGATGATGAAAATTTACCTGCCAATGTAATAAAGCCTAGTCAACAATTAAATCACACATCACACACATTATTACAGTAACACAGCCGCATTCTCCAAAGCTTCGAGCATGATTACAGAGCCCCTGTGGCTTGTTTACCTTCCACCGACGACTGACATCCTATAGGAGTTCATCCCACAGAAGGTCTTCCTATGTAAGGTCTTCCCATCTATCATTTGCCTATACAGGATTATTCTATGGCAGGAATAACCCCTATAGGGTAACCTCATATGCTATATTATCCTGCTGTATAAGGCCATTCCATAGGAGTGGGTAGTTAGTGAGCTCTGCCAATGGTTTCGCTACAAATGTAGATATATGTTGTAGCTGCGCAGCGGACACTTGAGTAAAGCTCATTTGGCTATATGAACGTTCACAGTACGTGCTGTTGTATTCCAATTGGAAAGCATTCATTTGCCAGCAAGAAGGCGTGGTGTGGTGGTAGTTACGCTAAGCTGGAGGACTTGGGAGCAACAGTACTCTAAGGGTGATTATATTGATCCAGACGTATCTGCATTGGAGGCGAGTAACGCTTCTGATTCTGCTGCGCCTCTGACCAGGTCTAAACCTGAAAGAAGAGCCTCTAAGACACCAAGAAGCGTTGAACGTCATTGTGCCTAAAATGTCGCAGGGGGGAAGACGCAGGTGGGCGTCGAGTCTTTTGGTGATGAAGCGGGGTCATTACTTCATGGTTTTGCTTGAAGGGAAGAAAAACTGGTATATCAAACTGGAAATTGTTGGATCCATGAAATTTGTAGAGCGTTTTCCCTTGCCTGCGATGGGTTATCGGAGCATCTGAGATGATGTAGGCATCGATTACTTGGCGCAAACTGGACCCTGAGCAGGACCCTGAGGAGCTCCTCCCCTCCCCGCCGCGGGGGCGGAGGACGGGGGGGCCGGGAGGAGGGGGCGCGGTGCAGGGAGAAAATTGAGCCGCTGAACGTAAGTTTTTCGGTGAGGCCCGACAGCGTGGGCTGGAGATCGGCAGCGATCGCTCCTGCAGACCAAGCTTGGAAGTGGATACCATGAGTGCATTATCATCGGATCAGATAACGATTGAGAACAAGATCAGTAGTGTAGATCCATCACAGATCAGGGGGCGAAAGTGAGGCAAGGGCACACGCGACCTCGTCGGAGGAACTTATTTTTTTCCATGGTTGGTTTGGTGGTGTTATTGCTCAAGGGTATCAAAAAAGTATGCTTCTAAATCCGTTCTGTCATGCCGGTTTTGCCCTCCACCACCGCATCCCGGAGAATTAAGTGAAGAAAGTCCGATGAATAAACGGTACAAAAAAAGTCCGGTCAGACTGTTAAGCCACAGTGAACGCCGACGCCTTGCATGCCAGAAACCCCTCTGGTTGCTTGTTCACCCCCCCCCCTATTCACCCTGATGCGTTGATCCCCCTTTCAGTAGGCATGAGGAAAGCACGTAATCCGGCCCCACCCAAGGGCGGTCATCGTCGGCCTTTTTTTTTGGGTGTGCAGCCTGCAGTAACCCCCCCGCCCGACGCCCCGAGTCCCACATATGAGACGGGAATGATGGCATTTCGCCGATTATGGCAATGGCTCCATCGTCCCGCCGTCAGAGTCATCCCGATGGGGTGATTTTGGTCTTGTCGTCCCTCGTGCTGCGGCCACTGCCGCCTTGTGGGCAGGCAGGCAGTCAGGCGGGAGGGATGGCAATTGAGGCGGGAAATGACGACATGTGGGCGGTATATTGCGAAGGCGCGCTATGCGCAGGCGCGTCGTGTTGCTTGATTCGTGTGACGAGTTTCGTCGAGGTGCAGTGGGTGTTGGTCTGATCATCATGAGAAACACACCAGGTAGGTTCGAGAGCCAGATCGGGTGTCGCTTGCATAGGTACAGGGGTGGTGGCATAGAGTCAGATGTGTGTACACAGTATGTGGGTGGGTGAGTGGGTGTGGTGAGTGTCGGCATGTGTTTGATGTACACCGAGCCGTTGCTCGATGGGTGGGCTCAGAGTTTATCGTGTGCCCCATTTCCAACTCGAGTTTGACGAGGTCCGGGTCATGGAAGGAGCCGAGGAATCGCTGCGGTCACTGTCCATGGAGCGCTTGCCGCTGTCTGAGCCGGTTGGAGAGGAGGCGCGCTGGAAGCTTGAGGGGAAGTGGGCGCCTGCAGTGGGAGACATCTGACCAGGCTCGAGGGGGTGCCTGATCTCCTTCCAGGACGCAGCAATCTGCTTGCACAGGTGTGCGGACATGGTGTATGTGGGAGACATTGCGACTGTGGTTGATGTGGTTGTTGCTGTCTTCTGTGAGGGTGATGCGCGGGATGCTATGGGTAGGTGACAGACAAGTATCAAAGAGGAAAGGCAGAGAGTGTCGTGACTGAGGGCTTTCAACTCCAGGGGATCTAAGTGAATTAATATTGCAGCTGGGGAAAAGGAGTTTCCAGCCCAGGCACCGCCCACCACCCACCATTACTCTCACAGACAAGACGGTACGCTACGGTACCTTTGTCCGGTGGCCTCAATACCGTCGCTGCGGCCTGGTGCAGGGTGGTGCATGCTTTCGGCACCACCAGCCAGATCAAAACAGCCCACCCTCCGTACTGAGAAGATCCAGGCCGCCCCAGCTCTACCCAAGGCCAGGCCGGGCCCCCAATTGCCAATCACAACCAGCGCAAAGTCATATCGCTGCGCCTGCCATTGGACGGCAGTCGCAGGGCATCATGCCATTCCAGCCGCAATGTGGACAGTGAGCCTCGTGAAATCGAACCACCCTGCCACCTCAGCGGCAAAGCAGCCCGGCCCAGGCCCCGCCCTGGAAAGCTCTTGTTCCGTTGTGGCAGCTCCGCAGGGGAAATTTTGCATTTTGCACATCTGCCCTCGTGTCGCTGCCACGTTCCTCTTTCGGTTCGGATCACTCTGCCAGTCTGCGCTGCCCTCGGTTCCATCCTGCAGTGCAGCCCTTGCTCCTCGGGGCCACTCCACCACCTCCACCACTCCCAAGTTTGTCCCTCGTCCATCCCCAACCCCGCTGACGTAACAGTTGGGGCTCCTCCCCCCTCCCCTGCGCCATCCCCCATCCCCCATCCCCTATCCCACATCCCACATCCCGCACCCAAACAAAGACAGGCAGACAGACAGATGCGATCATGGCATTAACCCGAATTCCAGTCTAGTCTCTCACATGCCCATTGTAATACATGGCTCAGGTGGAACCCTGATCCTACTGTGCACAGTTTCTTTGTCAGTCCTCAACGCACCGGCAATTCTGGCACCACAGCACACGCGTCCGAAGGCTGCGGCCGGGCCCACAGCTCCTCCCCCCCCCCCCCCGATTTACCGCCCACCCCCCATCTCCGTCTGCCGTGACAGCTGCCCCATTTGGTTGCGGTTATATCACGTCCCTCGCGCCAGCCATTAGCCCTGTCGCACTCAGGGTCCGCCAGATTGTGGGAACACCACCAATGCCAGTATGCCAGCCTACAGTGGACTTCAATCAAAAACAGCATTGCTCGTGTGTCCGATACGCGGCCACGGCATCCACGTAGTGAACCACCTGGGCAGTGGTCATGTTACAACCTCCCGCAGGATAATCTGCCACAAGGACAACCTGCTCTATGATGCCATCCTGCAGGACAACCTCTCGGGTATGGCATGACCTCCTGCAGGTACCCGTGTACTGGTTGGGAGGTGAGCAGGCCACAGGTGCTCCACATTGATGGGGTCAAGTTTCCCTAAAACTTGTGGCTGTGTTTCTGTAATAATGTATGTAAAGGCGCCTATCTAGAGCAGTCCATCACCGGTGCCATATTGGCATCCCTGGCTTCCATCCTTGCTGCCGCGTCACAACCAACACGTCCGCCTCGACCCCCGAACCGTTCACCTGGTCAATGCTGGCGTACAGGCTGTACCCAAACCTCTCAAGGGTCCCGAGCAGGCTCAGCAGAAGCATCCTGGACATCACCGTGTCCTCGCCCGACGCCTGCCACGGCTGCCCGTGGAACTTCAGCTTCAGCCGGCCACCCTCGAGCTCGTGGCTCTTGAGCCGGTACTTCGCCTTGAACTCCGCAATGAGGGCCTCGGCCAGCTCCCCCGGCGGCGCGTCCACGATCTTCATCTTGTCCGTCCAGTCGAACGAGATGCTCAGCCAGTCGCATGGCGGGGGCGGAGGGTTCTGATATCTGAAGACCAGGGAGTCTGGCGTGTGCTGTCAGCATCGTGGCCATGCTTCCCGCAAGACTACCGTCATACCTTTGTCCAACTCCTTTCTCGAAACGTCCACCGCCGCCTGCAGAACCCATCCCATATCATACAACGCCTCGAGCATCCTCCTGATGAGCCGCCGCGCCTGGTCGTCCCCGTTGACCCTCTCCTGCCACGGGTACCCCTTGAACTTGATCTCGTCGGCCCCGCCGTATGGCCGCACGTCCTGGATCGGCCATACCGACCCCAGCACACCTCTGAGGGTGCTGGTCTCGCGTGCGCTGAAGTTGATGAAGCGCATCCGGTCCGTCAGGTTGAGAGTTACACACGCGAAGCGCGTCTGGAAGGACGACGCGTCTTGCGACGACCCGGCCGACGCCGTAGCCTCCAGGAACGACGGTGGGGGTGCGAAATCCGTCAAAGGTTCACCTAGCGGCTTGCTCTTATCCATGTTGCAATTGATGTTTGTGGTGACTGATCTCGCAACGAGTAGACCCAGGCGAAGGTGAGTGGTCTTGTAGATTCTTGTGGTCGTTCAAGGATGACGTGTGAAAATCAGGTGAGGAATCGAAGTGGGCTGTCTAGGGTATTTCTTTTTTTTTTTTTTTAACCAATTTACGTCGTGGTCTGAACGTCAGGCGAGGTAGGATGGGATGGATATTGCTGACTGCCTGACGATCTGAGGTCGGCTGTGAGACCGAAGCCACAATGCGGGTCAGCGGCACTAGCGCTCCTCCCGCCTCAGCTCCTTTGCGGCGTCAGAGTACAAGCGTGACCAAACAAGTCAGGAAAGCCAAAATTCTATCTCGGTGGGTACAGACTCCTTGTCTTGATGGCATAACCTCCTGTAAGATAAAACCTTATGGGATATTCTTCTGTAGAACACACTTTCTATGGGTGAACCTCCTGTGCGAGAAACCCCTACGGAATAACTTCTTATGGAATGGCCTCCTACGGGTTAACTTCCTATGGGTTAATTTTCTGTGGGATAGCCTCCAACTCTCTGGGTTCAATGTTCCTAGATTGGCTTAAATGTCAGCATCTATCTTGCATCTTCTGCGACACCGATGGCCAGCGTGTTTGGGAGGCTGGGGTCATTATGCGGAAACTCATCGGAAGGGACTGGGGAGTCTGTTCCAGCGTGGGCAGGTGGCTTAAGACTCTATCAGACTCATTTGTCATTGTAGCTGCACATATTGACTGGAGAAAAATTAAGATAAATTTCTCGAGCACTCCAGGACAGCAGTCCATCCTTGCGGAATGTGGTATTCACCGTGGATGATGCTCAGAATCAATAGAAAGTGGCCACCGGCACTGCCAATGACAGCCAGGCTGGGTGCAGACGTGAGGCATCGCATTCCAGTAAGTCCCCAGCGGTGTGCTTGAGATAGTAGGATGCGGAGCGTGGCAACCTGTGCGGGTGAGATTGTTTTCCACTAGAGTGCTGGAGTAGTCTATATCTCAAGGAAAGATGCCATGTGGATCGTGCCGTGAGGCAAACATCCGCTAACACAATTGCGAGTCATTTAGGCGCATGACGACCGAGTATCATTGCTCCTGGTTCGAAGCCACTGCAGGATGAACGAGACACGCGGGTCTTGTTCAGCTACCGGCCTCACCATCCATGAGTCACAAGAAGTTCATGCCACCTTGGGCGCAAGAGGCCTTGGTACAGACCCAGATTTCATGGAACCTTGAGATGGCAAAAGCATATTGAAATACGTCAGGGGTCAATGAATCCGCAAGTATTGCTGTCTTTGGGATTTTAAGTACGTGGTCTATTGTTGTGTTTTCTGTGCTTCTACATCACTCGTATGTCTCATTCTCTGTGTAGCCGGCGGCCGGCGAAGTTGTAAGGGACAAGAAATTAAAGGAAACAAACACCGACCGGACCGTATTCAACGTCTCAAGCGTCACCAAGCTCCAGCGCAACTTACTCGTCGGCTTCCCATCAGATGCATGCAAATCTCTATGCCCATTTGATCCAAACCTAGAACTCCGTGCGCTATGTGTTGCCCTAAACTCCGGCTCTTCCCAAGCAATACCTTAAGCAGCCGGCACAGCGACGGCTTGCTCCTCCCCAACGGCACCCAGCTCCCGAGTGACATCCAGGGCCGGGGTCTTGAGCTCCGTAAATGCCTCGGGCCAGAGAAACATACGTTCCTCTTTGGTGGGCGACATGAGGACCAGCCTGGGTACGGCTGACTTGCTCGACACACGCCGCCACATGTTGGCGCGCGGGTTGAAGCGCGCGGGCAGGCCCCTGCCGGCCGTCTTTCTCTTGTCCTCTTCTATGATCTTGGCGAGCTCGGTCTGGATGCCTGCGAAGGTATCGAAGGGGATGTATGCGATATCATTCTCAAGGCAGTACTCCTCGAGGCGCAACCCCCGACGCGCGAACAGGACGTCCGCCTGCCTCGCGGCCGGGAGGTCCGAGACGCCGTCGCCGATGAAGACGACCAGCGGGATGACGCCGTCCTCGTCGGCCAGCTCGGCCTCTGCGGCGGCGCGCGCCTCTTGTACCGACAGCGCCTTGTCGTGGCCCAGCTCTGTGTCATGCCGCCAAATGACCTTCCAGTCTGACCCGTCTTCCGTGATGGCGGCGTCGTTGGCGACGATCTGGATGTGACTTGACTGCTCCTCCCCGAGGAAGGTGTCTAGGACTTTGCGGAGGACTGGCTTGAGGCCTGCCGAGATGACGTTGAAAGGGATGGAGCTTTCGAGGCAGAAGGCGTGGAAGGCGCGGAAGTCCGGGTCGATGTCGAGTGAGTCCTCCATTACCTCGAAGCCGTCGTCGAATGGGACGTTTAGTGACCCCCACATCTCTTCCGAGACGTCGCGGAACGATCTCTCTCCATTGTTGATTTGCTCGTCCAGCACCTGCCGTCTCTTGGATCCGCATCCGAAGTTGTCGAAGAGAACATGGCCCGTGTCTTGCATGAAGATGGTGCCGTCGAAATCTTGAACGGAGGAAAACCCGTCAGCCTATTGATTCAGGACAAGGATTCCCCAGGTAACATACCTGAGAAGCATACAATCTTCCTCTTTTTATTTGTAGGTTCGACTGGCGTGCTCCTGGCCATGATGGAAGGGGGTGTGATTGCAGCTGGGGCCATTGTGGACAACTCTGTAAGAGCAATGGCTGTGGCAAAACTGAATGATTATCTGGGTAGTCTACACGCAAATTATTCCTGTGGGCGAGACTGGTGAGCTGCGAAAGGAATGAGAGCACAAGGATAAGTGGGAGGCCAGCGAGGACGCTATATATACGAGCAAAGAAATGCAGACAACATAAACACGGAGTTCTGGGGCGCTAAGTGTTATCACTATGACCATGACAGAAGCAGACTAGGGATTTATGGAAGGGCCAGAATCACGATGCAGGCTAAGGCCGGGATTCCAAACAATCCCGTCAGCGAACAAATGGTCGACGCCCCCCACGATGTTGCAGGGGGCCTTGCTCGACCAGCGTGCACATGCAACGGCCTGTTCGCATCCTCTTGTCTGGTGCATTCCATTCTGCCGCTGTCCCCGGTAAGAGGATCGTCACTGCACAGCTGAGGTGTCGCAGGAGGCCAACGCAACAGGAGGAGAGCTAGGGGGACTTGGGACGGGGGTGGAAAGGATTTTTTTTGGTTCTATTTCCAAAGATAGCTGCGGCACTTCAGTATTGCTCAGCACTCGGTGGCCACCAACATTCGGCCGCTTGGCAAGGATGTCCCACGGCCCAGGGCCGGAGATCTTCACGGGCTAGACTCGGGCGGCCAGGCCTGCAGCAGAGTTGGATGTCTCGGCCGTTCGTTCATTCGCTGGTGGCGAGGAGGCTCTGCTCCAGATCCGACCTCAGGCCGGGGTCTGCTAGTGGCCGGGCTGCTCTGGCCACCATCCGCCGAGGGTGATTGATAGGCACCAAATGTGCAGGCCTTTGCTATCCTCTATGGGGCCGGATGAGAACATGCGCTGCGAAAGATATGATGCACTCACGATGGCCGTCTGTTCATAGCTCCAGAATGAGCCCGAAGGGGCAACAAAGCGGTTCGAGATGATGTGCCGTCATCATCCTCAACGTCGACGTCGAAGCCTTCGGGTGATGTCATGGCGCTTCTGCATGTAGCTGGGATCGCTTGACCCCATGGGGACTCGGGGGGATCAATCTGCCAGTCCGACTCGCGTCCCACCCACATGCAGATGAGGCCTTCTGGAGTGGTCTGGACAAGCAGGATCAGGCCCTGGCTGAGCCTGCGGGACCAGTCCCCTGGCGGCGTGCACCAACCCGGCCTAGGGAGCGGTGAGCAATCATTTTGGGACTCCGGGAGCCCCTCCCCCCTGGACTCCTCACCCAGTGCTCTGACGATCCACCCGAATTCATAGCGATATAGCGATGCCCTACCGAAATCTGATGGGGTCAAAAGGGGGGGGGGCGCTCACCTGCCAGTGAATGGCATGCCGTCATTACGCATCGAGGGGATCACCGAGGAGATCACCGAGGAGATCATATGCGCCTGCATGCCATCTTAGTGACTCGGGGAGAGATGCGTGTGACATTACGGACGTTTGCAGCATGTCAAAGATTAGAGATGATGTCAGACCTTGAACGAAAGCCGCGGGAGGTATTTCACTCCCAAATTCTGTGGGCACTGTCCTTTACTGGCGATCCCGGGTTAGACCCTGACATGGGCCCTTGGTGAAATCTAACTACCTCCGGCTGTGGCTGGATTGCAACGACTTCCGAGACAATGTGCCCTGCTTGAAGACCACAAATGGCATATGTTGGTCTTTTCCTATCTGCTTAAGCTGTTTGTGAAGAATAAAGGTGACGGTATCACAATTCTCTGTACAATCATGGCTCAGCAAGTAAGTACTGAAACTCATCCAGCTCGCCTTTAGAAAAGTGGCAGGAATCACTTCCTCTGTACTTACCCAGGAGAGTAGCTATGTAACAAAACAGTAAATCACAGCCTTCAAGGCTGTCCCGGCCTGTTTGAAAAGTTTCCTGGTCACATGAGCCAAGTCGAATCACCCCTGGGACATCTTGATCGAAAAGCGGCACATAAGGGGGGGGGGGCGCTGCCAATCATTGAGATTAGTATCAAGGGTTAATTACTGTAGCTGTAAGTTACCTAGTTCCGAATAATCATCCCGTAGCAATTCTACACGCGAAGAGACAAATTACGGGGACAATACTTGCACACGCTAGCAGCTGTCTACCACTTAGCATGTGTGAGACCCGTGGAAATCAGGCGTTGCAATCTGAACCACTTGGGTGGGAAGTCCTCCCAAGTGATTCAAAGATGCGAACATGAAACGAGTCCAATTCTCAGAGCAGAGACCAGCTCTGCTCGGCTTGCCAACAACATGACAAGATTCCTAAGGTTGCATGGCACAATGCCAATCTCAACATGCCCGACTTGTGGTCCGAGATGATGGACACCATCATGCTGGAGATCACAGGGTTATTCATTTATATACTCGCAAGCACTTTCGGTCTCCGTGAATCAATTCTCAAGTCGAAACTGGTATAGGTGCAAACCGATTCAGCTTAGAGTCATCGCTTTTCTCCTTGTGTTAGGCCCATCCTGGGCACCTAGGTTACGAGACCTGAAATCGGGTATCAGTAACCAAGTATGAAACATACAGCCGACACGTTTCCTATTAACCACACTCTTGTGGTCTCAAATGAAGACTTTGGGAATTACACTTCCGAGTCGCATCTTGTATCACCTGATGTGTACTGCATGTGAAGTGACACTTACCTCAATTGACCCAAGCATCCGTATGTGTCGAGAACATATATACGTATTATATAATATGCCTAGCCATCAGACCGTCTATGTATAAAATTTAGAAGACGAAACACACAGCCTGGAAGGCTGAAGGCGTGGCGGGGTATTTCCAACTGATTCCGGAGTATCAGCTGCTTCTAGCTAACTGGCACTCGTACACTGCCCACCCCCCCACATCGCCCACTATTTGAAGTCCGACGTGATCAACCAACACCTAGGTATACAGATATCAGCTTTGATCCACAGTCAACTGGAACTTTAGAAGCACTTGCTACATTGCATCACTGATCGTGACTCTAGTCTTGACGTGATTCACATAAATGGAAAACCCAACCCACGGATTTAACGCCCGAGCCACCAATCCAAATGAACCTCTCCACCAGGCCTGGAGCCGACTGACTGACCGGTGCCAGCCTCCGACAACACGTAGGATTGCGAAACTACGTTCCCCACCCGGCCCTCGCGCTTCCAGAACACACACGCGTGCATCAAAATCCTGGTCAGAAGGTACGTACCTCAGGCTGTGGGGGTGTATCTAGGTAGATACGTACCGTCGCCCAGGTGTCCTGCACACAGGCATGTGACATCCCGTGGGCGACACATCGCATCCACATTCCGAAACCTCTCCCAGGGCTGGCCGGACGGACCCCCATCATTTCCGCGCACAGGAGACTGACTAGCCGGTGCCAGATAGGGTTCATTTATGCGGGCGGTGCCGCATGAATTAGTGAAGGTATGGCAAAGCGGGTGCTATTTTTTGCTCTTGGTTTGTTTTAGGGGTCCAAGGGTCCAAGGGTCCAACCTGATGGGTCTAAGGGGTCTTGCCACTGCGCTTGCCATCCCCTGGAGGCATCAAGCTTTCTACTTGCAAGGTTGCTTCCAAGAAGCCGAGAGGCCCTATCGTGGGTGATATTTTAGCTTGTAATTTGGGGAACTCCGTCAGCTCGACGACAGCTCAGCTCTTAACGGGTATTACATGCTCCTATTGCATGTTCATGTCCTTGAGGTATACCGAGGTCAAGACAGCTGACATAGTTATACTCCCAAGTCCTATCGTAACTGATGCACATTTTGTACGCAATGTGCGGTGAAAGACACGATGAGATAAAGAATACATACAGCACTTCGCAAGTCTGGTTGTTTATTTCCCGGGTCTCGCCAGGGCGGTCTCTCTCTAGCAGTCCTAGTCTACAACGTTTATGTTGCTAATGCGGGTAAATTCCATCGCTCCCGCGGAGATGGAACAGAAGTGGAGCACGTGCTCTCTAGTGTATCGCTCTATCAAGAAAAAGTCCAAAATCATGTCTCAGTGCAACCCGCTCTCGCCAGTCTCCGCCATGTGCAGCTGGCATTGCACGAGTATGTCCACCATCTTACTAATCTCTTGCAGACGTGTCAGCACGACCTTATTGCCCTCTACAAAACCCTTGATTTGGTATTTGATGCCAGTCTCTGCACAAAACTCACGCACAAGTACCTGACACTTGCGGAGGTTGTGGCGCGGGACTCTGGGGAACAGGTGGTGAACTGCCTGGAACTGCAGACCTCCGTGCAGCCAGTCGAGCCACTCCGGGCAGTCAACGTCCATCGTAGTTCGGATCTGTCGCTGTGCGAACGACTCAGTCGGACCCAGGTCAGAGGTCGGCGTGCCCCAGTGCGACAGGGTGATCTGTACATGAAGCAACATGGTCATCGCATGCGACATGAGGACAAAGCCGACCCGCGTCTGCCAGTCGGGCAACGAGCGCCAGACGAGCACGTATCCGAATAGCGCCCAGTAGCACGACATGAAGACGACCTCGAGCCACCTGGTCCACCAGGCCGAGCCAAGCTGTGTTGCGCGGGGCGAGACAAGATGGAGCCAGGACAGCATATAGAGGTTGAAGCGTGCTACCGCCATTATAGGGTAGTATACATACTTCTGATAAGGCACTAGAATATCGGCGGCCTTGTCCCAGACGAAGGTGTAGTTGTAAAATGTGCTGTTGATGGATTTGAAATATGTGGGCGTGTTGGAGAAGAGTGGGATGTTCTGGATGTCGGGGTCGTGCTCTGGCATATTCGTAACCAGGTGGTGGACGTTATGAGAACTCTTCCACCAGCCAATAGAGAGGCCGCAGCAGAAGTCGCCGATGAAGGCACCAATGACAGTGTCAATCACGAAGTTCCCGGTGATCCCACGGTGGCCGGCATCGTGAGCAGTGAACATTATCTGCTGCCAGAAAAGTCCGAGGAAGGTTGCAGAAGACATGTACCACTCGATGTGAAGCAGGTAGAGAAACATGGCGAACAACGCCGAGTACCGAATCAGTTCCTTACCATACTCCGAGTACGGGCACTGATACAGGCCGCGGTCCTGGATGACCTTGTGGAGAGCCCGGTATTGTTCTCTGATATTCTGCTGCGTCTCGGTATCCAGAGAGGGATAGTCACGAATACCATCGGCGATTTCCTTTTGCTCCAGGGCAGCCGTGTAGGCCTCGCGCGACAGACCCTTGCCGGGGAGAAGGTCTGCGGTCTCGGCAGCAGCTGTGGCTTGGGTGTTGACGTTCCTGCGTCTGCACTCGCCATCCTCCTTCTTGCCTGGCTTGATGTCCGAGTCGGATGCACCAACACTCGAGTTGCTGGAACTGAGGGGATCGCGCTTCGAGGAGTGGCTGAATATGGAGTTGTCGTCGTCATTGTCATCGTCGGTGGCGGTAGCGAGATCATATGCAGAAGATGCAGTGGTGTCATCTACTACGGCGATATCTGTGTATGTTTCTGGCACAGGGCTCTTGAAGACCGAGGTGCCGGCGCGAATTGGAGGCTCGAGGTTATTCCAGGGTTCTTGAATACGGCCAATACGGAAGGCCTTCATCATGGCGACTGTTTTGGCGAAATGGTACCTGCGTTATCGCCGATTGATCAGCATTGGGGTCGGGCAAGTAAGCAAGGCGGGCGACCTGCATGCATGCGCATGCGAGCCTGCATGTGGGCTAAAGTCAAACATGGTGATACCATGGCAAGCAACGCGACCAATTGTGCGCCCACGACAGGTGTTCAAGGGGATTGTAACTTGAACATCAACTTTGTGCGTGGATGCTGTTGGCCCTTGGGGAATGGTTGAGGTGGGAGGTTGTCTGCCCATTGCATTGGAGAGCACAGGGCGGCGGGGGTTATGTAAAGGATTCTTGAAGGTAGCAGCATGGCTGAGAACTTACACGTTGATTTCGTCCGATGCATCGCGACCAACCATGTGGAGGATGGCCAATTTACCACCTGGGTGCCTGGTTATCCACCCGTCTAGCTTCAAGGCATAGCCCTCGTGGATGACGATGAGCTTGCCATCGTCGATCAGCTCCTTGACCTCGCTCGCCGGGATGAGGCGGTTGCGGTCGTTCATGGTAGGAGGGACGGGCCCAGGTGGGCAATTAGAGGCGGCGTGTTCCTGAGCTGGAGGAGCTGGGGAGGAGCTCAGGTCTGAGGGGGAGGGGCAGTCTTTGGGAGCTCTCGACTGTGAGGGAAGGCAGGTGACGGGCAGGTAGCGTATCTGGTCGGCTGGAAAGCAGGCACGACAGACAGAGAGGGAGGGAGGGAGAGGGAGAGGCTATTGCGCAGAAAGGATGGACAAGTAACTTAGTACATGGCCTGTTTCCTTTCCCTGCAAAACGAAGAGCAAGCGGCGCGCAGACGGAAGAAGAGCAAACACGTGAAGGACCAGAAGCAGCTCATCCACTTGCACAAGCTGGGCGGTGGCGATATATAGGTAGGTACATACGGGGACGGAGACGGAGCAGGAGCATGAGCAGGAGCATGAGCAGGTAGGTATACTTGAGGCAGTGTCATTCTGCCATTCCACCGCGGCTATCCTGTGCTCCTGCTCCGTCCCCCTTCTTGTCCCCGTGTCATTCTGGCCCGTATGGGTCGAGAGCAGAAAGCTACTTGTAGGGGTAGCTGCACATGTGCGTGCGTGTGTGTGGTGTGTGTGCGCGCCGCGCAGCACCGTAAACCGCACGTATCCTATACGGGCACCCGTGCTGGAGAGAGAGGACCACTGCCGCGGCGGGTGGCTTCGTACCTACCGTATCGAGCAACCCTGCAGGAATAAGAAGAAAACTGGGGACGACAACAATAAGGGGCCCAACCTGGCAGCTGGAGTCTTGGAACCTAGCAGGGAAGGCGAGTAGGAAAGTGGCCAAGGTGGATGCCACAGGTGGACTGGACTGGCAGGCTGGCAGCAGTGGACCGACCGGACGGCTGCAACACGGAACTGATCCAAGGAGAGACAGAAAGAGAGTACCTAGGTATCCAGGTATCCAGGTATCCAGGTATCCAGGTACCCAGGTACCCAGCAGCTGGACCTTGGGTTGTGCAGTCGGAGTCGGGGCTGGCACTGGGGCTGGCACTGGGGCTGTCCGGTTGTTTTGCTGTCGAAAGAAGGGGGGAGGAAAAAAGGAACAGGGAGGCTCAGAGGACAGAATGGAACAGCCAGAGCCAGAAGCAGGAACCACACACAACATCCAAGGGCAGGCGACGGGGATCGCCAAGCTGGCCCCAGGACCCTGAATCCTGATGTCTGCATCTCGCTCACTGATCCCAGGCGATCCCAGATGATCCCAACCAAATTGCTCCTCCCATGTGCTCCAGTGCCCGCTTTTCCCAATCGTCGCTCCTCTCCGGCCCTAGGGCCCGAGAGTCATTTCGCACTGAGGCACTCTCCCGCTTGGCTCGAGCTGTCGGGCGGATTGCACGAATTGCAACAACGTCCAAGCTCCCAAGCTTCTCGAAACGAGAGAAGCTGCGCCTCAGCCCCACTTCGAGCGCCCCCAGGTCGCCTCCCACCCCCCCGCCGCTCCCACCAAAACGCCGCGTCAACTTGCCTTGCCCAGCCAAGCACGAACCTGCATTCGGGAAACCTTGGTTTGGTGTCGCTGACAAGATGAAAGTAAAAATCCGATAAGAGAGAGCAACTGGGATAGCGGCTGGGTGAGAAAGGATAAGGCGGCGGCGGATTGAGAGCGTGGGGGCCGGCGAGAGCAGAGGTACTCAGTAAAAGGAGATTGGAAGAGATATTGATAGACTGGTACATTATTCCGCAATGCCTGTTTTGATACGGTACCGTTCCTGCGTCTGCCCGTCATGTGTGTGCGTAACAAGATCAAAGCCTCAACCTTGAAACGGTTTGAGATGTAACAGCAATTTCTCTGGCCTTTCCACTCACCTCTTTTATCCATCATGAGGAGGCGTGCCGATCCTAGACAAATTTGCCTCCCGTCACTCATGTCCTGCCACACTGCCACACAGGCACACACCGCTGCATCTGCCGCTTCCTTGTCCCATCCCATCAAGTTTCCGTCCCGCGGCCCTAGCCTCTGCAAGGTCCTCCCTCGGCCGTGTTTGAAAGTGCTCTCTTTCCTCTCGCCACTTGGGCTGGCGAGGCCTCGCTCGACGTTCCGGGCAACCATTGGGCTGTGGTTCGAGCAACATGTGTCTCTTCGCAGTCTTGTCCAAGCCCGGCGAGCGCGTCCAATTGGCCTCGCCATCTGTTCCCCGTGGGTCACATGTGTCGCCCACACTCCGGGAACCAGGTGGGCCGCGGGACACGTTTCCAGGCTATCCAGCCCACAGCCTGTCATTGAATCGCATTCCTGTGGAGGTCCTGGAGGTAGAGAAATTCGACGGCTTGCGGGCGTCTCTTGGCGTGGTCAAAAGTAAGTCTCGGCGAACCTCCCTAGCAAACTAGCACGACGCGCCTCCGCTCCTCCGGGACCACCTCTTTCGGGACCACCTCTTTGTTCAACTCTCGCAGCCCCCGGTCCAGTCCCGCACATGAACCCCAATTCATCACTAGCTCGAGGAAGGTTGTGTTGCTGGTGGGTGCGATGGACAACTGTATTGTTTCCTCCTTTGTCCGCCCTGCGGCCATCCCCGAGCGATATTGTGTCCATCGTGCCATGTAGAGTGGATGGACCGATGGATTGTTTGGCTGCTGTCCTGTTACACCCGTGCATTCCAGTCAGCCCAGGGCCATGGCCTTTGTGCGCACACAGAATAACTCCAAATGGGCCGGCTATCGCATGTTTTTTCAGGGAGGACGATCTCGCTAGTGGGGAGTGCAGGGTTGCACATGATCCTGGAGCTATGCAGCTGAGGCCGCGAGGATGGCCCTGTGTACCCCGGCCACATTGGAGCTTCTGACCTGCATGTCCTCATTTCCATACTCTTGGAATATAGTGTGGCCTCGCCTGCACTAGTACTCCAAGCCGCCCCGATGTCACCAGTAGTGAGTGATTTCTTTTGGCAACGCCTTGCCCTCCGCCAGCCACGAGACCAAGGATCTTGCATCCCACGTCGTCGCTCGGTTCCAACTGCGTGGGAAAAGACTCTCGTTCGGATTTTGAAGCAACCAGCGCTTGGCCCGTTCGCTATCGAGCCGAGTGTACCCTCGGCACATGCTTGTATAAAGTCCACGACGACCGGGGGCGGACACATCTTCCTAATGTGATCTCGGCTTCCAAGCTGTCGAATTCCGTCTTGGCGCTAGGCCATTCCTCCATCTTCGCGCCGCTTCGGCCACCTCGCCAACATCCAGATCGGCACGTGAACACCCAGAGCCAGGAATCCCTCGGGAGAAAGGCGATGCGTAGTCGCTGAAGCGTTGAGGCACTGTCTGGGTTCGTGGCGTCTCGATTATGCAAGCGAGGCGTCGGGCGGCCAGGTCCCGGTCGCTGTAGATCGACGACACGGTAACTTCCCTCGGATTCGATATTCATGGCGCTGGCGCTGGCGCTGGCGGTATACTCCCCGTCATCGGTTGACCCCAGGAGCTTTGGCAGGTGAACCCACTTGAGTCACCTCTGTTCCAGGCCGCTGGCCACTCCTGCGCGTTCAGGATACCCCCACGGCCGCACTGCCAGCCTTTTTGATGACCTGCGATCGTGGGAGGTCGGCGACAAAATGTCCGACGGTACACTTGTAGCGAGCCAATTCATCGCGGTAGCCATCCTCGACGAAGCTGGTGCCGAGAATCCGTAATGCGAGCATCCAACTAGTCCACTGGCACCAGGCGTGAGCCCCAAGAAAGACAGGGAGACGAGAATCCGGTCCATCCCAGGCCTCAGCTCGTGGAAATGCGCATGCTGGGTTCCGAAGTAAGGTCGTGAGAACGTTGGCCACGAGCAGGCAATCAATACTCACATTTCATTGAAGAGCACGAACTGCGAGTGCGAGGAGTGAGGGGGTCGCCTGTTATTAACAGAGGACTGCCAGGTAGGTAGGGGGGGGGGGCGACCGCGCCCTTGATCTGACCGCCCATAGCGTGGACCTCAAATGGTCACCCCAGAGATGGCATCATGAGCATCCAGGCAGGAACCAAATTCCATGAGTTCGCAATAAACAATTCAGGATGAAAAGGCCAAGGACAAATTGTCAAGGTGAGAAGCGAGGGATAAAGCAACCAAGTAGGGTCACGCCCTTTCGAACAGACGTTGCTTACATATCTATTCCACCAACAGTGGGCGGTTCGGAAGCTTCGGATGCTCTGTAAAGTCCGTACATCCAAACAAGGCTGAACCACTCATATACCCAGGATTTATTTAGGTCTAACCACGGCCCACGCGCCCACACACAAAAAGTCTCCGGCGGCCGCGGCGGAGACGGCCAATCCTTCCCATGCTGTACATCGTCGTTTGGTTTAGAGGAAGGACCAAACTGAGGCCCTGGCCCCCTCCTATGCTGGGTAGGATCCAAAGTCAGCAAACACGGAGTGCTCAGCACCGAAGGCCCAGTCTTGGTTGCATGGTGATGTACTCGAGATGGATGGACACTGGTCGGAGTTTCGACGGCTAAAACAGGCATCAAAACAAGTATAGGTCAGGGACCAACGTTGCCCTACTGTGTGCTCCTGAAGCAGGGCGTGGTATGTTTCATGAAGTCTATCATTTCCTTTCTGGCTGCCGATAAGCAATTAAAAGTGACCCGTCTCCCGCTTACATGTTCCTGCGATGGCTGCCCCTTTACGCCGAGACCTTTGCGCTGAACTTTGCCGCCGCCGTATCGAAGAGGCTGCTCTTCTCCTCGAGGTCTTTCAGGAGCGCGTGCTCGGGCGCCGCCTTCTTCAGGGACGCCGTCAACTCTTCCGTGTCCTTCCCAATGATCACCTGCAGCACCAGCGCGTTGGCGATAGCCTCCGTGTTGTTTGGGTCCTTCTTCAGCGCCTGGTCCAGCGCGGACTGTGCCTCTTCTGTCCTGCCCAAGTGCACCTCTGCAACGGCCTGCGCGACAAGTGTTTGAACGGAGGAGGTGGATGGTGCTTGCGCGAGTTCTTCGAAGACGTAGAATGCTTGCTGGTACTTCTCGCCGCCCTGGAAAGAAAGCAAATGAGTCAGCTCTTCTGCCCACCCGTAGTGTTCTTGTAGAGAAAGAAGTTCGTACCAGTCTCAGTCCGACCCAGGACTCCGCCAAGTTCACCAGGATGCTGTCTTGCGCCCACCGCCTTGCGGCGGTTACCTCCTTCAACGCCAGGTCGTTGCGGTTCTGTTGCAGATGGATCTGTACGATCAGAGCAACTGCATCAACTGTGATATCATACCAGAGTCAGTTCCGTTATTAATCCCACCAATTCCTACTGGCAAGAGAACTCACGGTTCCCCTGATGCCGGCCCAACAGCTGCAGCGCCTCGTCCGCCTTGCCCACGCTGGCGAGCACGGTGCCCCCTATAACCTGCACGATGGCATTCTCGGCCACGGCATCCCCACCATCAGCCAGCAGCTTCTCGAGCGATGCGGCCGCGGCGTCCTCCTTCCCAAGGCTCAGCTCCGCCAGCGCACCGACAGCGACCAGCTCAGGCTCCTTGGCGCCCGAGACCTCGCTCAGCACCTCCGTGCCCTGGCCAAGCGCGACCCGGGCGCGCAGCTGGAGGACACGCGCGGGCAGATGGTTCTCGGTGGAGAATGATGATGGGTCGAAGTCGTCGAGTACGGATTGATATTGGTACTGGTGGAATGCGGCGTGGATGTTGATTAGTTCGCCTTCCGAAGAGTAGGGATCCATCTTGTCTGTGATGTTGTGGCTTGCTTGAGGTCCGTAGCTCGTAGCCAAAGGTCCTTTGCAGCTAGTTCTGCGAAAGTCGAGGGAATAAGAAAGGAAGGAGTGTGGAGAAGCGGGAGTATGACAGTGACGATGGAATTGGGAGCCTCTCAAGCTGGCAGCTTCTCGAGGCAATGAGGCCATCTGTAGACTACCTCTCAGGTACACGGATAAGGGCGATAGGCGATGGACGCACGGACCACACTGACAGGGTCGAATTGTCCAACAGGCTTAATGCATGCAGGTATGGAGTCCAGTAGCATAGCAGGCAGCTTCATGCCCGCCACAAAATGCATTTAAATTCAGCACAGCCAGCAGTCCCCCTCCTCTGGTTCAACGGCAGAAGTACTTCACTTGAATATATTGTTGACCGAGGCTGCTAGGACCCTACTTTGGGTCTTTTAGCGATGTTCTCTCCATACCAATTCTAATCAAGGACATCAGTATGGCCCTGAATGACTGCCGAGAGTCCTCGCATAAACACCAAGAATATACAGACGTGGCCTGGAGATCGTACGGGAAACGATCTGTCAGATCGAACAAGCCTACCAGAACCCGGAACTTCGCCAAATTCCCTCGCACTACGGCGTCAAGCCCTAATATCTCCCTGTGTGGACTATGACGACGATCTTTCCCACGCGCCAATTCCAACTCTAAACACACACATCTTGCCGCCGTTCCGAGATTTCTCAACTAATCTACTCTACACCTCTAGACTAGTCCGATCGACCCGGCCAGGGACTTATGCCAGCTACTCAATGATGACTATGGCTGTTGCTCGATCACGATGAATGGCTGTCTTTCATAGTTGTCAGGCAGAAAGTAGGGCAATCTCCAGGGAAACGATACTGGTGCCACAAGTTGTACGCTTTTGGATCAAGGATGTGATTGAAATTCGCCTGCTTCAGAGAGCATGATGGCCATAAAACGATGCGCTCAATGTAAGACCATACTCCCATGCACTACTCAATGCCAAGCCACACCTGATGAATACCTCCGCCCAATGGATCACTGCTGAGATATCTAAATACCGAGCCGTTTCGCCGCCCATCTGGCGAATCTTACAGATTGAGCATCTCCAAGTCTCCACAAGAGATCAGCTACCCAGACACCGAGGATGAATGTCAAGACCAGGGAGGTCAAACAAGCCGAGAGCTTTGTATATCCAGCCAAAATCATTCTCAATGATAAATGCTTCGACCAGCCTTGAGAGACCATCCAGTGTACCAAGTACAGACTGTAGCTAATATCACCAAGATATAACACGACCGATGTGTTGAACAGCGCTTGTAGGCAAGGTAAGTTCTCGAGTATCAAGACAAAAGCTACGCCTGCCCACCCGAGAAAGAATCGAACCGGTTCTATGGCGCTTCCCTGACTGATGTAAACAAAGTGTCTGAAACCAACACATTCTGATACTGTTCCGTTGAAAGGCCAGGAACCGAAGAAGAGCGTCGGAAAGAGCATCACTACTGAGCCAATGGTGAGCATCCGGCGGTAGATCGGCTTGAGCGCCGGCCGCTTGGCTCTGAAATGTCGCAGCTCGGCCAGGAGCATTCCCATGAGGAACAGCCACCCTACCCACTCGCCAAGGTGGAACTTGTATACGATAACGATGGAAACGCCAACCACTCTCACCCTTGTTGACGTGCGCGCAAAGGCCAAGCAGCAGAGGAAGAGGAGGAGGGACCCCATGTGTTCCTCGACTAGCGTCCATCCTTGGGGGAGGTAAGCGGGGAGTTGGTATGGCTTTGTGTCGATAAGGAGTAGAAACAGGAACCCAAGCCAAGCTTCCGAAAAGATATTTGGCTGCGGCTGCAGTAAGACCGGCTGGCCAAGGGCGTATATGACCCCCATCCTGTTTGTAAACGCGAGTCAGTAAGATGCACAGTGTTAATTGTCTCTGTGCTGAGATACGCTTTGTGAATTGCGCCATATGACCATCTTTCAAGGTTGCTAATCAAGTGGATGGTCTATAATCTCGCAGGATATGTACTTACTGGATCAGAATCCAGTTCACTACAAAAACCGGTACAACTGGGAGAAAGAGACGGATCGGTCTGCGAAAGATGCTCGACGGCATGCCGGCGATAGCAGCTTCTGCGTTTCCAGCATATATCTTTCGAAGAGGGCCGTACGAAAGTGAAAAACCACTAATAACAAAGAACAGGGCCACAGCAAAGCTACCATTGTTGATAAGATGGAGGAAGGGGAGCTGGACGTAGTGGTCCTGTTCTGGCGGGCCATCGCCGTAGCAGCCGTGGTTTTCCGGGTAGTATTCTTCGGCGGTGTGCTGTAACACGACTATAGCAGCGGCGATGCCACGGAGGCCATTCAGATACGATGTCTCGTTGACTCGAGTTGGCTTCACGTTGCTGTAGTAGCCGAGTCGTCGGGCGATGAAGGACGGAAACAAGATCAAAATGAACTTGAAGCGGCGCGGGTTCATGCGTCTGTGAAAGCCGGAAGTCTCGTGCGCCGGTAGGGTAAGATCGCAGTCCTTTTCCTCGGGCAGGCCCTCCTCGTCTTCTCGGACAAAAGCGTGTTGGTATGGAGTCTGGCCTGCTAACCAGGGCGGTGAAATGTCTTCGCTACCAGACAATCTGGTTGATCCGTTTGGATACGCGAGCATTGGTGCTCCTTCCTCCACATCTTCGAAATACGGCCTGTTCCCGGAGACCATCGTAGAGTCGTCCGATACGGAAACAGGGGAGCCTAGACGATGCGCGATGTTATCCAGACAACGTAAAAAACGAAGAGTGAGCACTTGAGTTGGATGAGGAACGGGCGCCTCCACCTAGTATGTCAATATGACAGATGCAAATGCACTGTCGCAACAATACAGATCAAATGTATGGCACCGCTCGGTCACAAACGAAGGCAGTCCGCTCATGTATTTTAAGCAGACTCTTGCGTGCAGACCAGGGCATTCCTGTGTATGTCTCACGGGAGCACTATCTGGCCAAGGGGGTTCAACCACTGCACCGGTCAGGAACGCCCTTGACTCACTTTGATTCAGATTTCTTCCCAAAAATGTGTGTGATGTCCAAGGAATGTTAAACAAGCAGATCAATTGACCAAGTTCATCGACTAACTAGATTGAGTCGAACCTATTTCAGCTAAGAAGAGGAAGTCAAAAGCGCAAAAGACGATTCTCTTTTGACTAGCCGGCATTCCAAAGCTCGAGTCCAATTATATTGGAATGTAGAGTCTAGTTTTCTTAGGGAAGGAATCTACCTCGGAGGGAAGAAACCTCCGCTAGAAACCAAACTCTGCTCTGTGACCCCCTATTTGCTCGGTAGCTGTTGTTGCACTTAAAGTCCAGTATCGATTGGCTAGGGATTCATTCGGGTCTAATAAACTGTATCAGAATGAACAGCAAGATGAAGAGACTTTCGAAGTGACCGGTTTGAGATATGCAAGTTAGCCTCAGTGTGGCTAAAGAGCAATGAGGAGCGACTGGGTTCACAGTGGCCTACCTCCTCTACAGGCCACCCAAGGCACGCCATGGAATCAGCATGAACTAACATAAGCACATCATGAGTTCTGCCAAGGAAATGCGACCTAGTCCGTGGCACTGCGTTTCTTGGCTAAGTCAACAATGGCAGCTCTAACCGAGTTATAAGTCATGCTGGTGTGCCTGGACTCGAGGTCGTCAGTTTGATATTCATGCGCTGATTAGATACATAGTATTGGCGCGTGCGACGTCGAACTCGTAAATTCGAGACGTTGTTCCACGAGAATACTTTCAGAAAGTAGGAGAACGGTCAGCTACTCTGAGTGTGCCTGGCCGGCCGCAGACCATGAAATCTATAGTGGCACAACATGAGACCCCATCCGCGACAGGACCGTCTGCGAAGACTTAGGCGACCGGGGGCCATGCCAGGAAGTATCACGTCCCCGAGACTCACTCATTACAGCGGTGGGATTTGACGAGGGTCGGACTCTATTCCAGAGCTCTGTCTTCGACGCCGAATCTTTAGAGAAGCCCATTACGAGTGGGCTATGTACACACATTGCCCTTCCGCGCTAATCCCAGACATGGGCGAGCGACGCGTGGGATCTTGGTCATTGCAAGATTCAGCACAGCGAGGTGGCGGACTCTCGGACTCAGTCTCTTGAGGACTAGCCACTGGTCGAGATTCTCATCGAGTCTGGCGAGAGTCTTTGAAACAAGCTTCAACAGCTGCTCAAGGCTCACGAGAAGCTGATGACTCTCATGGCCGAGACTTTCTTGGGAAAGGGGGGGGGGGACAGTCGCACAGCCGAGAGGTCTCAGAGTTGCATGGAATTTGTCGCGACAATATTTTTGGAAGCGAACAGGAGCTCGGCAGAGCGGCGGGATGGTGCAATCTGTCCGATTCTGGATCTGAGGTCCTATGCGAGCTGTAACAGTATCCTCAAGCGGCCAGAGAGCGAGGCGGAGGGCAACAAATTGTAGTCCACTGCATTTATTTGATGTCTGTCGAGCCATCGAGTCCAAGATCACAGATAGCCCCCAAGCTCTTGTTTTTATATTATTGTTGAGTTCAGAACAAGTCCACTGCGTGGAACGATCACGGCGCTGTGCAGGTGCGAGTACCTCTCACTGACAAGCAGACAGGGCTTTATTTGCGCTTCGAAGAGCACCAATGAATTGACCGCTAGAGAAATGACAATGCAGAGATGTACAGATGCGCTTGTCCCAAGCCCATAGCTGAGGACTCACACGTCAAAGATACTTTCCACGCCTGTCCACTGCCCTTTGGTCCTCTCCTCCCAGTAGCCGTCTTTGCCACCCTTCAACCTCCAGACCTCCTCGCCATCCCCGACCGTCGCGACCTTGGTGAACCACCTGGGCTTGTGCTCGACGCCCTTCTCCTCCAGGACCCTCCTGCGGGCCCTCTGGCCCTCCTCGAGCTTGACCTTCCACCCCTCCGCCTCGTCCAGCTTGCCCTCCTCGGCAAGCCTCTGGTCTTGCCTGAGCCTCGTGTCCGTCGGCGGCAGCTTGCCTTTCTCGAGCGGCGTGATCTCGTTCAGGCTCGCCGCGAAGGTCGTCATTCCGTAGGTGTTTGCCGAGTTTTCCACCAGGCTTCCGACGCGCCAGATCTCCCCACCGGCAGCCTTGCCCGCCTCCACCCTCCTCAGGGAGTTCGTCCACGTGCCCACCAGCGACAGGCCGGTATGTGTGCCGGAAGCATCGTATGTCTCAACTTGAACGTCCTCGCTTCGCCCGCCAAACATGCCTTTCGAGCGGAACTCGACGACGGCCTTGGCACCGGTGCCCTCATTGATGACGTGCATGTCATTTCCCACGGGCTCCACATACTTCTCGCCCATGACCACGTTCCTGAGGAAGACCGTCGCGATGTTCCAGCTGTACCGCTCCTCGGTGCCATCAGGCAACCTCAGCACGACGCGCACGCGGCCCTCAGTGGTGATCTCGGCAGACTTGCCCCAGAACTTCTGGGTTGGTGCAGGGCTCTGCGCGAAGGACCAGAGTGCCGAGTCGGCCTGCATCGCGAGCCGTACGGGCCGGTGCGTTACCTTTTCGACAACCAGTCTCAACCCACCGGGCACCTCGTTCTCGCCGCGTACGAGCTCGAAGGTTTCACCCAGCAAGGGGTTGAAAGGCTTGCGAATGGCACGCTCCTTGCCGCGACTTCCGCTAAATTGGGAGACGGCAAAAGCAGTGACGTAGAGAAGGCGCTCGTTGGGCTGGTTCTGTTTTGTTGCCTGGTCGAGCAGATTCGCGTACTCTAGCTGCTCGGCAATACGCTGCAGGAGCGATGTGGGCTCGTTGGCGGAGACTGGCATGCTTATTGTCGAAAGGTCCTTGCCGACGTTCTTGCGCACAAAAGCTATCAGGCTGGGCGGCATGACCTTGGTCGGAGGGATGGTCTTCCGCCGCGTAACCTGGTCAGTTATCGGTAGTGGTGCGAGCGACTTCGGTTTGCCGGGGAAGCAGTCATCCTGATTTTCCGAACGACCCGCGACGTCGTCGTCTCCATCAACGCTAGAAACAGACGACGCATCGTGTACCTCGGCCTCGTCCACCTCCGAGGCAGGCGTCTCCTCTTCGCTCTGGTGATCAATGACGAGAAGTTGCGACCGATCTCCGGCCTCTTCAGCGTCAAAAAACTCATCCGACGTTGTAGACTCCATGCTGACTCGAGATACAGCAGATTGCGCTGCTGGCAACCGGCGTCGCTTGCTATTAGACAGCAAATTAGAAAACTCTGCCACGACCGCGTCGAGATCTGCGAGTAGGGCGTTGCAGTGCTCTGCCGTCGTACTCTCATCCGGGATGGAAGCTTTCGATCTTCTCTTCTCTTCTTTGCTCGTTCCGTTAGGGGCGACGGCCGTTGCGGCACTGCTGGGGCTCGGTACCGCCAGAACTGAAGAAACAGAAGGTTGCATTCCCGGTGTTATCGACGCGCTAGATTTCCTCTTCCAGAATGGCTTCCTCTCTGGCATAGGTGTAAAGTAATCACCCTCTTCCGCAACAGTCGGGGTCCCAGGAGAGAGATGGGACGATGGTGGCCGTGGACCGTGTGCCTGCTTCTGAGTAGCCATATCCTTGACGAGCCGCCGGAGGGCATCGCGCGATCCAACGACACGACTGACCAGGGCCTCAACCTGCTGCCATTCTCGGTCTTCCTCTTCCGGGTTATTTGGCGGGGCGATCAGGGAGCGTCGTGTTACCTGCCGCTTGACCGGTTCAGGCTCCAGAAACGATGGGTCCAGGCCCCGGGCAATCCGGCTTGACTTCTCCAGTGCTCGCGCCCAGTCTGTGAAGTCTCGATCATTGGACGCCCTCAGATGCCAGATTTCCGCGCCAGAATCGATGCTGATCTCCCGCCTCGTCTCGTCCGCGGCGATGGCTGCCAGACTCAGTGGAATGGCTCCTCTTAGTGCGGAAGAGTTCCGAGTGTGGTAGTAGGAAAGGGTGCAGGTCGCATAGTCGAGTGAAAAGAACCTTCTCGCGTAGCCTTGGCCCTTCTTGCGCCTCCTCTTCAGCAGAGCACCAGTGTGATAATTCCCCGAGGTCATAGAATTGCCAGCCTCACTCCGCGCGTTGGATGTGGCCCGGCCTCTTGTCTTCTGGCTATGAAGACTGTCCACAGACTCGCCCGCGCTAGGCCTCAGGCTAGGACTTGGGCCACCCTTGGTTCCCAAGCTCGTCCTGCTGGCGCTTGCGCTGTTACCGGCCTGCAAATTGGGCAAGTTACGCGCAGTCTGCGGAGGTGCGCCGGTGGGATAAGTCAGGAGCACAAATGTGGCAGTCTTGGAGGTTTGTTTCGAGAAGGTGTTGTCGAATATGAGGCCGTACATGCCGCCGTGATCGTGATCCACGTCCCAAGTGCCCATGGATACCTTGTCGGCCTCGCATTTCCCATGCCAATGTACGACCCTGAAGCCCTTCTTTGTCAGCTGTTCCTGGGCGTTGCTCGAATCCTTCTTCGCGAAGACGCCCTTCTTGCCGCTCTCAGAGGTGCCATCGAGGGCGTCGGTCGCTTCTTCGGACTGGTTGATGGTGAGGTTGGTGCTGCCGCTGCCGGGGTGCTTGACAATTCCAAAATTGCTGCAGTTCAGGTGGAGTGCATCAGCATTGAGTTGCGAAGCCAGGGCCACAAGCAAGAACTGGAACCCAGGGCAGACTCACATGGACTTCTTGTGCGGCTGGACACTCCATGAGATTGTGTGGCCCTCGTCTACTTTGACCCATCGGACAATGTACGACTATGACAGGGACTCAAGACGTCAGCCTCGTGGTTGTCGAAGTCGCGAGGTAGTACCTGGGATGACCCGCGTTGCCTCAGACACGCTACCCACCTTGGAGTGAATCTCGAGCTGCTCGATACCGGCCATGATGGCTGACGGTGGTTTTGCTCGGGGGTTGGATCTGCCTAACGTAGAGGGAGGCAATTGGGGTGTGCTTGGATGCGGCCACGCTCCATAGGGCGAGTTACACAAGCCGCGGTGGGGAGAAGCGAAGGCGATATGGTGGGCGGCTCAGCTCGAATGGTGGGCCCCCTTTTTTTTTTCCCCTTTGTAGCCGGGATGTTCGGTAGGCGGGACAGCTACTGCGTAGCAAGCAAGTCGACGTTTTGCAGGTGACGACGATCCGGGAGGTGGATCTTGAAGCAG
The DNA here is from genome assembly GCA_021399435.1 of Diaporthe sp. PMI_573. Classification (NCBI taxonomy): domain Eukaryota; kingdom Fungi; phylum Ascomycota; class Sordariomycetes; order Diaporthales; family Diaporthaceae; genus Diaporthe; species Diaporthe sp. PMI_573. The sequence continues at coordinate 2,646,337 of JAJTUP010000002.1, read as the reverse complement.
GCAAGTGGCAGGTGTGACGAAACGAGAGACGAGCAAAGAGGCCCGGACGGTAGCAGGCTGTCGAGGCAGTGCGGTCCGCGCAGCCCCCAGAATCTCTCCTGAGTGCCTACGTACTTAAGTTAATATTGGGTGTTGGTTGGTCGGGTTGGTTGCAAAGCAGGGAAGGGATGCCTGTTGGGGTGTTTGTTGACGACGGACCACGTAACCGTTTAAAACCCGCGCGGGTGGCATCGTTGCTTAGCTCCCGCGCCGTCCCCTCCTTATTATTTTAGTTAGGCAGCCCTTTACCTTTCCTGGCCACTGCTCAGCGGCGCGGTACACCACCACTGCAGCCTCCGTCATCTGATTGAAACGGACTGCACTGCTCGCTAGAATCTGCCGTTCTAGATCTGACAGCTCCCAGAGTCCCAGCCCTTCTGGAGCCAATGTAGCAGCGCAGCAAGGAGGTCAGCCAATGAAGCCGCCAGCTCGGGTAGGGCTTATTTACACGCCCCTAAAGGCTCACTGCCAATCCTCATTCTGGCCCTCTGACCAGCCCATCATCCCATCTCGGTTACCACGTTAGGCGTGTGCAACAGCTCTGGTTCATTTCTTGCACAGCGTGCACAGCAACCATCATGGCTTGTCTGACCTCAGCTTCGGCAGCCTGCCTGGGAGGCTCACTCATCCTGTCGAACATGTGTCAGCGCACGCAGGCCGACCTGTATTGAGTTGACCTCTGTCCCGTCCCACGCCCCACCCCACGCAACGTCATAAGCAATCGCCCGGCTGTGCGGCTCTCGTGGCTGCAGCCTGCTGCATGCATGCATGCATGCATGCTCACCCTCTCTACGCCATGGCACGCCTCATCCGGCGTTACCGAACAAGGCACGGGAGTCAAACTATGCCCATGCAGCCAAAACCTCGTGTCGACAGGAAAGTACCTACGAGCCCCAGTGTCTCCGAGATGAGTGAACACGCGAACAAATTCAAAGAATGGCAGAGCCAGCCCAGGAGACAGACGGCGGCGGCTGAAGAAGTCTCCTCCGTCGGGCTGGTGAAGGGCCCGGGTGCCTGTTATGCTCGGGAGACACAGCAAGCCAGTCAACAGACGAAATTGCCCGACATGGCATGTATGGCAAGTCATTTCGTTCAAATATTCAGTGCATCTACTGTACACAGCACACAACCTAGACAAACGGTTTATATTTATACCAACGCCTATCCATGCTTTCGTCTATCGCGCCATATGGCTATAAGCATCCAGATCCCGATCAACTCATTCAATGCGCAAACCTAAAGTCCAGTCTCTTGTTGCCCGGGTCCTTGGTATATTCCAAGTAGTCCTTTCGCTCTGCCTCGCTCATGGAATCCCAGCGCCGTGCCTTCCACCTGTTCCTCAAGACGTAGTAACACTTGGTGAAGAGGAACAATCCAATCGCCAGCAGATTAATTCCTATCAGTACGCTATTTCCCCTGTGATACAGCGGCTTATCATCCTCTCGGTAAATGTTGGATGAGGCAATGGATCCAACCTGCTTCATCATCTGCAGCATTCAGAGTCAGTTATCAGAGCACCAAGGGAGTAGCTTCATACAAATAGGGGAAATAAAGGGCCACAGTGTGGCCATAGCCCATCTCAAACTACCAGCGTAATAAGTTCTTTGAGGCTAGGCCACACAGAGGGGAGTGGTTTCTTCTGGAAGGGTTTAAGATTGTATCCAGAAGCTGCTTACGCTGAAGACGGATGCGCTGATAGCCCTGGTACGCACGGAGCCAGAGTTCTTGCTCGTCCATCCGACGACAATCGCCTGGCAATATGGGAAGCTGAGAAGGACGGTGACCAGGGCATAGGTGCCCCACGCATCGACCATGACACCCGGCCAGAAACGAAGAGCCAGCAGACATGGAAGGCTCCAGATGCCTTGGACCATGGAAATGAAGGCGCGCTCGTCCACGTGCTCGCTCATCCAGGTTATGGCCAGCAGTGTCAGAATGCCCATAGCCGTGCTCGGAATCACGAGAAGGTTCGTAATGAACTGGAGTTTATCAGACAGGTTCCCACGAGAATGACGACGGCCAGGGACAGCCTTACAGGATCAAAGCCAAGCTCACGGAGCGTCAGGGTGAGGTAATGCTCTGGCGGGTTCGTGGGGATGAATATCACGGTGGCCATGGCGTAAAGCTAATCATGTGAGTCACCCATGGGCTGTCACGATGAGCTGAGGGACTCGACCTACTGGCCATAGATCATAATCCGTCAGTGCCTGCCACAGCCGCCTAGGAGTGATTGGCATGCGGTTGTGCATATCGCCCTTTGACGGATCGTCTCGCAGCACTCTATTGACCACTATGCGTTCCTCTCGGTCGGTGAACCAGCCGTGCGGGCGAAACCACGTCCGCGTCTGGACGGCGGAGGCTGGCATGAGGAAGAATGACGCGACTTAGGCTTTGTTAACAAATCTCTCGCGTTTCTTTGACAACCATGGATTTCGTGAGAGCTGCTGTGGCGTCCTCTGGGAGATTTGAGAAGCTCACACGTGAAGACGACTCAGGATTACTTACTGCCAACGCTTAAGGTGACGAGGCCTTCGATCAGGAAGAGCCACCTCCAACCACTTAAACCTTTGATACCGTCCATATGGAGTAATGCAAATGCGAGAAGGGATGTTGCGATCCCTGTGAGGCTGTTTGCTGTCCAAAAGAAGCCGAGTCGCATCGGCAATTCTCGGCTGGTGTAGAAATATGACAGCCAGAGAACGAGATCACTTGAAACCAAGTTAGCAGGATACTTTGGACCCGCAACTATGTCACTTCAAGATCACACCAACAGAAGACCCAATCGGCTGTGCAACAAGGAAAATAAGCAATACACTTACGGGATGAATCCTCCCTGTTTACCTCAGTCAATAGTCTCCCATACATGTGCGCCTGAAATGAACATACCTCGAAAACACCCAATAACGCCCTTGTGGTATAGAAACCATTCCTGCCCGTCAAACCAGCCTGAGTACAAGTAATGGCTGACCTATAGAATTTTCTCAGCCCAATTGTTTGTCCATATTATTCCGCATTACCTTGTATGCAGATAGTGACGCACCAGAGGACCATTTGGACCGGAATCCACCTGTCAGGTCCGAACTTTTTCGAAATGAGCTGAGATGGCACCTCAGAAAGGAGGAACGATATGTAGTAAATGGTCCGCCCGTAGTTGTACTCGTTTGTAGAAAGACCCAGTTGGTCCAGCATGTTGCCCGAGACGGCCTGGCCCAGGTTGTCGCGGTCCACCTGCAACGCGAAGCACATGATGCACGCCCACGTACAGACGTGCCAGTCCAGCCTCCTGATGAGGCCCCTCTCCTCCTTCCTTGACCACTCGAGGTCCGGGTCGAAGGCGTGTCGGCATTCGTACTGCGCCTTCTCGTAGATTGCCCGGTAGTGCTCCGCGACCGTGGGGTCCGCAAACGGGTTGGCGGCGAGATTTTCGTCGGCGGCGGACCGGGTATCGTCAGGTGTGTCCCCGACCTTATACGGTGCTTTCGTGTCTCCCGCCGGCTGTACCGGGGCCTCGGTGACTCTTTGCGCGGCCATCGTGGAGTTGACGGCCTGGTAATCGGGTTGAGGACCCGGCTCACCGGACAGAAGAGGAGTGTCCATGCTGGCTCTATAAACCAAAACCACAGCATTCACCCCACGCCCTTGGGGAATTCGGTCGAGACGCAGGCGCGGGAGGAGCAATGAAACCTCTTCTATGCAGGAGTAGACTGGTGTCAGCAAAAAGACCTGCGGCGCGAAAGCACTCCACACACCGCTCCTACAGCCTATCACTATATACCTACCTACACCCTTTGGTTACAACCGCAGATGCTGCAGCCACTTGAAGTCAATCGTGCTTCTTGTGGGGGACTATCTAGGGCTACATATGTGTTATACCTGCATATAGTTTCGGCTCTCCATGTCGTGCAAATACTAGTCATACACACCGTCTCGACAAGTTACACTGCGTTGACAGGCATTGGTGGCTGTGTCTAATGAATCAATGCTCATGCGGAACTGTGTAGATTAGAACTTACAATTGCATGGAATCTATTTCGATCGCCAGTGCATAGCAGATTGCCTCATGATTATTGTTGTAGGAGTGCAACCCATGACTATGCGAGCTGGGACAATCAAGTGAGAAAGAGCCCGTCCTGACCAACCCACCTAGGTCAACAAGGTTGCATCGGCGACACAGCCTTGTAGAAGCTGAGCCATTCATCAAGTTGAGCTACAGTAAGCCAAGACAGTCGCAGAAGCGGTAGGCCTATTACATACCTAGGCACCCCATCCCGGTGTCTGCCACACCCTATTGCACCGGACAGCCGGTGGTGGGATGCATCGCCGGTCGTCAAATCAACGTGCGAGCACTTGAGCACACTTGGATCAGAAGGGACGGAGAAAAAGCAAAGAAAAACTCTCCCGTATCCGAGTCGTCACTCGCCAGGCCGATGCATCCCACGCGTGGCGAGCGAGTCAGAGCGGATCCCTCGGGGCCGCCCGCATGCGCCGAACGCGCCGGTGCCGAAGCCAGACCAGGTTTGGGGTGGTTGCTTTCTCCGGGATCACATGGGGCGTAAGCCAGGGGCGGGGAGAAATGTCGGGCGATATTCCATGACAAACAAAAGTAACATCAAACTGTAAGACGCGCCGGAAAGAGAACTCGGGCTATGCTCCGGGTAGGACCCGCCGTGTTTGGACTGCGGAGATGTGCTCTTCGCCTCGACATTTGAGCGGTGGGCAGATCTTGAAAATGGTCGATGGGCTGAAGGCTGGGTTGACAAGTCACATTCCTACGGAGCGGACAAGCTTTGCCAAGTAGCATTCCACAGAGGCTTGGTCTTTATAAGACATTTACAGTCTTGGTGGTTGCCGTCATAATGTCTGGGGTTTCAGTAACGCCGACCGACCGTCCGTTTAGATTTCTCTTCCCGGAGCTTGCGTCAAAAACTGAAGCAAAGTCTTGAAAGACGTGTTGATTTCAAATAAGCAGATACGAAATTGGTATCGATAACAGTCCCGATGCGTTTTCCCTCTGGGTATGACATGTGTACCGTGGCCCATCCAGTCTGACCGAAACACCGTGCTCGAACAAACAGGATAACCACTCCCTCTATCCAGCAACGTTCCGTGGCTTGATATACTGAGTCCGTTTTCCCTAATTCCAAAACTCCCATCATGTATGTCCTCATCAAGCCTGGCACGGCTGGTTGCTAACACCGACGATGACCGTCTAAAACTCGTGTTCAAATATACCCTCGGCTCTATTGTAACAGCAGCGCCTCCTCATTCAGCACGCCAAACAAGCCCTCGATTTCCTTTCTAACAATCTTGAGCTCTTCAGCCACTTGACCTGTGACCAGCGCGTACGCATATAGCAGCGCATAGTCTTTTTCCTCAAGCTGCACCTGACCCGCCAGGCTCCCACTAAGTGCCGAGTGGCCAACGCTGTAGCTCCTTTTGCTGCTACTGCTGCCACGCCTGGCTACAGAAGGTGACTTTGGCGAGCCTGGGGCGTCGCCATTTCCATCGATGTGGCCGTTGTTGTCGGTACCGTTCATGTCTCGCTGGAGTGGCTCTCCTGCCTCGGCTGCCTCTCGCTCCTTCCTCTCCTTCATGGCCGCAGCGTGCTCCTTGCGGAACAGGAAGATTTTGCCAAGAAGCTCGTCCCTGATCCCCATGACGCTGGGTATGGCGTCCGTAAGGGGGTATTCGAGCATCAAGCAGCTTGCCAACACCTGGAAGACATGACAAATTCGTTCGCAGAGCACTGCACGCTCCCTTGCCGTGAACAGCAGTAGGGCCTTCTCCCCGTCCGAGAGTTGACCGCGGCGTTGGGTGACAAGACTCATGGCGTAGAACGCGTCTAGCAGCCTATTTGTACTGCGCATGATCCGCCCCGTAGCCTCGTAGGGAAATGGCCCACGCAACTCGAACTCGGATAAGGCGGACTGCCGGAATACCTCTAGTCGCGATGCGTATCGCTGTAGCGCGGCCTGTTCGCCCGACTTGAGATAGGATCGCGAGCAGTCGCTGCGCAGAAGGATAGCCAATGGTCCACGCTTCCAGATGAGACCCATCTGTAGGTATAGTACCGAGATACCCTCGCGAAACTTCTTGCGCGCGGAAATAGGCCATACAAGCCTGCAAACGATCAACCCCCAGAGGATGCCTGCAGAGACGGCAAGTGCTCGGTGCAGACTAATTTGGCCAATATAAGGTGTCTCCCCTCCTTCATCGTCATCATCGTCTTCGACTCTATTCGCAATAAGGTAGGCGTACAGCAGAGAGACGTTGTAAGCGAGGAGCACAGTTCGGCCAAAAGATACTTTATTCTGGACGATGACGATCCAGAAGCTGCCGAATGCCACCAGTGCGCCGAGAAAGAGGAGTGCCACGCCATTGCCTCGGCTGACAGTCCAGTTGATAACTGCGAATATCACTCCGCACACAGTCGCCTGAAATCTGGTGGTACCCGTGGTATTTGCGGCACCGGAGGTCATGGAGCACACAATCATGAAAGATAGAAGGCCCCATTCGCCTCTCCAGTGCATGTATATTGGCTTGGTTTCAGGGATGAAGGCAAGCATGGCCCAAAGCATAGCGCCAACGCCAACTTTGATACCAAAACGAACTGTGGAACCATTCCGTCAGTATGTGTTCCAAGAAGCCATCACGAGCACACTTACTGTCATCTCGGGCTAGAAACCGCAAGAATGTCAGGATCTTCTGTGACATCATTTTGACAATATCGCTGGTTGAAGGCTCTGCCTCCCAGCTGAAGGTGTCCCTACGCCGGATCATCTGATCAGGGACACCTCGTGGCAGCTGCGACCTCCTGATAGGCCTGACGACCGCTTCTCGTTCTACTTCGAAAGGAAGCAGGGGAGCTCGAGTTTGCCGCTGGTGGAACTCCTTCCACAAAGCTAGAAACTGCCAGCTCCGACGCTTGTGCTCTGTCGCATATTTGAGGTCGTCTAAGACATCCAAGTATTTACTCATCTCCTCGCCGAAGCTCTGAAGGCTGAAACTGAAGTGGCCACATGCTGCAGCCACCTCCTCAAAGTCAGCCTTGATCTTATCGGATCTCAGTCGTCCGTGTTCTATGTTTTTGTATAATTCTTCAAGCGCCTTTGCTCTATTCTCGTTGAACAGTGACAGCGCGTCGAAGAGACTCTGCCGGAAGTGATCGTTGATGGCAATATCGTAGTCCGGCGCCTCTCCGAATGGTGGCTCGCCCAGCACTTCCGACAACGTGAAGGCCAAAGATTTCATAGAAGGCCCCAGCAATGCAATGAACAAGCTGAATATGTCGCTGGGTGAGCGAAAAGTTGGGGTGCTAGATGGTGCGCCATGAACAGACTGCTCATCGTCGCTCTCGTCCGACCCTTCATCGATAGCTGAGAGTGTCGGAAGATGACTCCGTAAGCTTGATGAGAAGGTTCGGTACAGGGACGGGGAAAGCTGGCTGGGCGAGACGTTGCCAGAACCAGGCTCGGGGCCCTCCTTTAGCAAGGCGAACTGAGTGTTGGCCGCGCTCCTCAACCCACCGATCGACTGTGCCAAGTTCTCCATCGACTTGTAGATGGCCTTGTCTAGTTGGTATATCTTCTCGTCGCCCACAAAGTAATGCTCGAATTTCGCTTCCCTGAGATTCTTGGACATCTTGCCGTAGGCAGCATTGTAGCCGGCCGAAGCTTTGGCAAACTCGGGTGTCGAGCATTCCTCCTCCGAGCCACTCAGAAAGCCATGTGTTATCATAGTCAGCATTTCGCCGAGGGAGCTCGACGCTTTGGTCATGCCATCCCGCAGCTGTGCTCTCGCAGACGTCCTCCACAGCGTCAGATTGACAGCGACCGTGATGAAGATGCCGCAGATCAGCATCTTCAAGACCTGGACGATCTTCTGGTTCGAGAAAACGTGTTCCTGTACAGCGTTCTCCTTCGTCAGGATGCTGATCATAGACAGCGAAGCTAGCGTACTCCCAACGTTCACCTGAGGGTTGTTCATCCTCTGCTTGACCCACCCAACGAATCCAAAAGCACCACAGACGAATACCAGAAGAACCAGAGCGTACGCCACAGCAACCATATGCAGAGTCGAGCCGAAGAAGACCGAGGTAGCCATAGAGCATAGGGACACAATCTCGGCATAGATGACTGCTATTATGGCGATCAGGGTACCTTCGATCATGGAGCCTGCCGTCCTCGCTGGGTGGAAATAGACAGTAATGGTCGCGACAACATGTTTCCCGTCTGGCCTGCCGAGAAAGTCGGAGAGTGGTTCCCACAGGGTGAACAAGCTCCCAAGAGAGTAGGCCAGGACGCATTTCAGGACGCCCCTCCCGCTGGGGGACTTGAGCCATGCCCAGCTGTTGATGACGGATGCCTTGGTATTGTGGCCGAGTGCGTCGATCCTCTCGGAGAAGCTCTCGCGCGAGAAGAAGGGGTGTATCGAGACATTGCTGTTGCTATCGCCGGTGTTTGTGCGGCCGCGGTCGCGGAAGGCACTGCGCAAGGTGAACTGTCGCCGGGATCGCTGACCCGTCTGTGGATCGATAAAGGTGCCGTTTGGCATTTTCTGACGTTGCGGCCGTTGTTAGAGAAAGGCCCAGCATCAATATGAGTGGAGACGGACGTTTTTGGCGACTCACACTTCTCTTGGAGGGTCGTTCGGCAGGCCCTTGCGGGCCGGCGGTCTGGGATGGGGACGATGAGCTCATTGCAAGCTCTCCTTCTTCTATGCGACCTGCGTACACATCGCCTGGAGGTCCTGTCGAAAAGAATAACGCTCATGGTATCTCCCCCATGAGAAGATGGGTAGGTTTGTGTCTCGGTGCAGAGATGGACTGGATGGGGCTGTTGGGCGGCGGGCTGTGAGCAGGCACTGTGCAGTGGGCTGCAAGAGGATGGATGGAGGTGGTTGGATAGGATTTGCGGTTGCTGATTTTGGAATGGACCCGCGACTGACGACACCCGTGCCGCTGGAATTGCGGAGAAGTAGAGAAGAGCTGCGGGCGTGCAGTGTAAGCCCCCCCCTTAGCTCTCCGCCTTCGCGGACCTTTATCTCCAGCTGTGATCCTGGTCCGCACTCAACAGTAGCACTGCTGACTGGCCGGCTGTTGCCACCTTGGCGAACACCACCCACGTTTGCATCCCACACCGGCCGCTTTTTGCTGACCTCCCACCGGCGTCTCATGCCAACTGGGCCCTCCGTCGAGGTCACATATCATCTGCACGTCTCGCAGCTGTCCAAGGTATGACTCGCTGGTCAGTTCTACCATACTGCGATATGTACAGACTAGGTAGTCACGATCGACAGTCGAGACTGCCGATGTGCATCTAAGACGCTGAGAGCACTCTGTACCACAGTACTACCAACAGGGCATCTACGCACTAGAGACAAGGATGTCAGCCCACTGATCCTTCACCCTGCCATCATGGTCCTAAACATGAGCTTTTGCTCTAGACGGTATTGTCATAGGCACTGACTACACAGTAGCATCCTTCAACACCGGAATGGAAATGTTTGTCCACCATGTAAATTACAGTTTCCCTGCTACATACTGTATATGCACGGCGCGGAGTATCACCTCGTGTGGCGTCTCCACAACTGTATACTCATCATCACGCTCCGTCCGTCGAGAACCTCCACCGAGATAAAGCAATTTGTGGTGGTGACCTCAAACCAGCGTACAGCCGCAGGGTGAAGACTCGGCATTGTGGCATGTTCTGCTACATGACAGTGTTTAGGCGCTTCAGGCTGTGGGCAGTATGATGGGACCATCTTTTGAAAAGAACGACTCGGGAGGCTTAGTGTTCATGCTTCCCATCACGAAAATCTCTATATTCTTCGGAGCATGAAAGTGCAGTTCAAAAATCGATCCACTTCCCCGTTGCGTCGAATGTGGGTCCGTGCACCCAACATCTTGACATCAAACGCTCCTGCTGGAAGTCACACCCGTCACCACTGGGCAGGCTCAGCCCAGACAGCTCATCTGCGATTCACACGGCCCTCGCACCTTTTCTCCAAGCCCAGTGTCTGAATGAATTTTCTGCAAGTTCACAAGACTGCATCACGCGCTATTGCAATAAAGTTTGTCGACGTCGACGGCGAGCCGAGTCAGGCCAGCCAACCAACCCTGGCTCGAGGTCACGTCCTGTAACATACTCTGAGAACGAGACTGTTTTTTTGTTTTGTTTTTGCAAGCTCCTCTGTCACACCATAACTCTCATGCGAAGGTTCCTGTCAACCATGGCTGCTGGAGCAAGGAAGTTTGCTCCTCTCAAGGAGGGGGCCGCAGCAAATAGTCACCTGCCTAAGCTCAGGGTGGGTAATTCTGGCTTCTATACGTTCGTCCATGCATGCATTTTGCTAATACGGCTTGGGTAGGGGATCGTCTTTGACGTCGATGGTACACTCTGGTGGGTATCTCTTCCTTCAGCGTTGCCTCTCGCTGCCGCGGGAACCTCCTGCCTACGCGCAATTTGTTCTGGAAGTCCAGATTTGACTCGTTGTGGCTAACCAACGGCACTCCACTTTGAAAGTTGTCACTTGCAGCATGCGAGGAGGGAAGTAGAGAAATCCAGGGTGCAATGATCTAACAGGTCACCGATTTTAGTCAGCCGCAAAACTACATGTTCGGCGAGATGCGCAGCGCCCTGTCGATCTCCAAGGAGATCGACATCCTCGAGCACGTCTACTCCCTACCCACACCCGAGGATAGAGAGAAGGCCATGGTAAGGGACCACAACCCTCCCGACCGATATTCCGTCGCGCAACTGACCTCCCACCAGGAATCGATCCGCGAAATCGAGCGCACGGCAATGTCCAAGCAACAGGCCCAGCCCGGCCTCGTCGAGCTGATGAGCTACGTCGACAGCAAGTCCTTGCCAAAGGGGATCTGCACGCGGAATTTTGACATGCCCGTCGACCATCTATTGACCAAGTTCCTGTCGGCCGTCAAGCCCTTCCACCCAAGTGAGCACAGTCTTCTTCGCATATGGTTCCCCGTCTTGGAATTCCAGAGATTATTACTTCAGGCTCCGTGGAAAGCTACTAACACAGACCAGTCATCACGCGTGAGTTCCGGCCGCCTAAGCCCGACCCGGCTGGCATCCTTCACATCGCGCGCTCATGGGGTCTCACGCGGCCCAGCGGCCCCGCGGACAGCGGCGAGGGTGAGCTAAAGAAGGTGTTCATGGGGGATGGCGCCAAGGTCAAGTCTGAGGTCGTGGAGAGCGGCGCCGCCTCGTCTCAGCTGGACGGCGAGGGGCAGAGAGAACAGGCTGACGCCAGTGGGTTGATCATGGTGGGCGATTCGATCGACGACATGACGGCCGGCCGCAGGGCAGGCGCGGCAACAGTGCTTCTTATCAACCCTGCCAATGAGCACCTGGCCAGCCATGAGCACACCGATCTGGTCATTGGCCGGCTGGATGAATTGATTGGTCACCTCGAGGAGGGATTTACGGGGAAGTGAGTGTGAGGAGCCGAGGGCGGTGGAAAACTTTTGTTGTCTTTTGATCCCTATCACGCACATTGGGCTGCGTGTAAAGGATGGAGCTAGATTCCTGTTGGTTTCAGCTTGAGGCCTGAGGTATAGAGACCATTGTAGGGGCGCCGGCCTTCAATTTCAGTCCAATAGACTCGCTACGGATATCAAATGCAGATGGAGTGTTGTATGAAGTGAAGGAGCATATCGGATTTATCTAGGCGAGGCCTGGAACCCCTTGAAAAAGGTGTTTTGCACCAAATGTGCCGAGCATCCTACCACATCGTATTCAGGTTGTCTAGGTCTGGGCTATGCGCCCTATAGGTAGCAGCAGCCTTTTGTCTTCCATCCCTTTTAAATCGCTGCCAGCCGGCCAAATAGACAGAAGTGCCAATCCCTGAACATGTTTCCTCCACGCTTGCTACCACGCAACGCTGCAAGATGGTTTAAACCCTCATACAAAATCCGTCGCAAATGCCAAAAGGTTCAACTAGCCTGGAACCTCCACTCCTGCTGCTTTGGCGTCCCTTGCAAGACTCGTAGGAGCAGATGTGCTCGAGAGAGTTGTCGTGAATATGTCAAAAAGTCGTAGGGCAATGCGTTGCCTTCAGACAGATCCTTCGAAGCCGGTTACGCCGGGTTTATGCAAGAAACAACTACCATGTAAGTAGGAGGGGAGAGATCTGGGTTCTTTCTCAAAGCTTTGTGCAGCCAGACTGTGCTTCAATGAGATCAGAGAGAAAAGTGAGATCAATCCGTGATGGGGTTGGAAGGCGAAAGTTAGAAGGTGCCAGCTCGCGGGCTTGTCGGGTGCCTGGTTGCTTGGGAACATAAGAAAGAGAATCCTATTCTCGCCTTACTTGGTTTGGATATCCCATTCCGTACGCACTGGTTGAGCCCTGCGGAATGCCAAAAGTTGCCTGTCGCCGGCTTCCACGGATGCTACTCCCGACTTCGTCTGGCGTTTGCGGCGTCTGTCTCCGGGGAGGTGGAGGTGGGAGGGGTCCGGGGGGAGGGGGACGAAGGGGCAGGGCAAAGGAGGTCTGCTTGTTGATCGAGCCGGCAGAGGGGCTGGGGCTATGTCGACCAGGAGGCGGTGGCGGAGGGGGCATCATCTTCGGTATCGAGTTTGTCGTCGTGCCGCGTTGGCCTAGTCCCGGATGTACAGGCGGTCCACCTGATCGGCCAGTGCTGCTCCCTGCCCCCCGTTCTGATCGTGTCGGGGATCGATTCGATACGCTGCTATATTGGTCACGAGGTGACATGATAGCGCCCACAATGGGAATCTCACCTGATGTGGGTGTTTCCAACGCGCGGTCATCCACGGCCGGGTCTGGAGAGTCCTTCGAGCGAAGTAAATCCTGAGTAGACGGGGAGAGCTGGGGCGCCAGGTGAGACTTGCGATTGTCTCTCTCCATCAGGCTCACTGCCCAATCTCGAAGATCGACAGGGGTTCTCTTGGCGGCCTGAACGAAGGGGTCCCGTTCCTATGCAACATTAGCTTCCTGCGCGATGTTCTGCCCTGTGTAGAGAACTCACGAAAAGCTCATCGGGCGTCGGACGGTCGTCTGGTGTCTTCTGCAAACACTTTTGGATCATGTCTTCCAAGATTGGTGGGAAGGCATCGCTCTTGGGAAGCTTGGGAGCTGGCTCGTGGACAATCTGCTGGAGCAGGTCGAGGATGCCAGCCGGCGCGCTCTCGGCATCCGACAGCTGCTCGCTAGCAGCAAAGGGGAACTTGCCAATGGCAAGCTCCATAATTGACAGGCCAAAACTCCAGACGTCAGACTTGACCGTGTACTTCTCGCCTTGGATCCTCTCGGGAGCCATGTATGTAGATGTCCCGACGAAGGTATCTGCGACCGAGTTGACAAGCTCTCCAGAGACACCAAAGTCGCAAAGCTTAATCTGGCCGCGCGAGTTGACGAGGATGTTGGAAGGCTTGATGTCTCGGTGCATGATGTGATGCTTCGAATAAAGGTAGGTCAGACCACCCAGGGTTGCTTCGGCGATCTTGCCCAGAACATCAACACGGACTGGACCGAATACTCGAGAGACCCGGTCGAGCGAGCTTCGGGGTGAAAGTCAGCACACTGTCCAACATTTTGACAAAGCAGCTACAGGTGCTTGGCGCCTACCCAACGTCCATGTACTCCATGCACATAATCACATCGTTGTTGTCGTTCAGGAAGGCACCGTAGAAGGTGACAATGTGCTCGGAGTGGCAGCCGTGCATGATCTGAAGCTCACGAACGATCCGCTTGCGCATTTCTCTCTTGGCCTCGACATGGATCACCTTGGGTGCTGTTAGAGATACCCGACAAGAGCAGACGGGCTATTGGAGTAACCTACCTTGCGGGCCATGGTAGTGTTGGTGGGAATGTGCTTGACCTTGCTGACCGTGCCGCCATTTCCAGAGCCCAGGTCCTTGATGATCTCGAGGTCCTCCGGGCGCAGGTCGAGGTTGAACTCGATGCCGATTTCCAGCTGGGCTGAGGTGTCTTCGGAGTAGTTGTTCCTCGAGTGGCGGAAGTTGGCATTCTCGGAGGTTGGTGGCGGTTTGGGAGCTGCAGGCGTCAGGGCGAGGCCCTTGACGTTCTTGCGCTTCATGGAGCGAGGCGCAAAGTCGGCCATTGTGGCTGGGCCTTGATGGGCTTCTGGATGAAGCTTGTAGTTGTCGCTCGGAGGAGACGCGAAGTCGTCTCAGGACCGTCGTGCAGGCCTCGGGCGGTTGCAAAGGCCGTATCAGCCTTGCGCGTGGAGGGGTAATCTGACGGATAGGCCGTTTGTCCGGTGCCTGTCACCCGAAGAGACACGCCTGTTGCCAGCTTGTGCTTGTGATGACCTAAAGCCCTGGGCAGTTGATTGACGGTCGCGCAGCTCCAGTGCTGTTGCAAGAAGGCTCTTCGTCTTGGGGGGAAACTGGAAGACAGGTCGAAGGGTGCGGTTGGGCAGTCAGGCGGAGAGGTAGTGTGTAGTTGTCGCTTGGTGGGGGCTTTCTAAGCGGCAGGGTATCGATATCGGGCGCTGTGCCGCTTTCATCAACAATGGTCCAAATGCATGCTGCGGGTGGTCGGGAAGGTGCAAACCTGGGCTGTTTGTTTCCAAAGTGCCAACTGTCGTCCTCGCAATGAACAGTCACCGACAACCGCTCGATGAGAAGAGAAAGTCTTGCTTGCCCTGGGTTGAAACACTGTGCCGGCAGAAAAGAACAGGAGGAAACAAGTCCGGGGGCAAGCGCGAAGGGTTGTTCGTTGGCTCAAGCCCGCCCAAGTCTCGTCGGATTAGGCCCACTGAATCAGTGCAAGCGTCCGAGGCAGTGGGGTGTCAACTGGACACTTCGCACGGGCGACACGGGCGAGATTCAACGCTGGTTTGCCCCCTCCCCCCAAAGGGCCCCAAAGGGGAGAGTCGAGACCCCAAACAAGACAAAATCTGATACTGCGGGCGGATACGACACCTCGCTTATTGTGCACGTTCAGGCTGGACTGACTAGAAAAGCTAGGCTACCTCTGTATAATGGGCTCATGGCTTCCGGTACGGCACGGGTACGCAGGCGATAGACCGTCGTGGAACCAGGTCTTTTATTGCAACGGTGCTGCGTCTTTTGACGCCGTCGGGGCGCATTTCTGCCGTCCAACGTCCTCATTCGACATTGGATGCAACGGTAGCAAGCAACCCGGCATGGACTACACGAACCACACCCGAAGGATCTCTTGTGGTGAGAGATTGTCGGCCGCGGCGGGTATCACCACAGCAAGGCGTCACGATCGATGATGAGCAACTTGCCACCATCCCTTGCTCACGCATATAGTGTCTGATTGTACGTGACATATGTGCACCCCGGCTTCATCTGTCTGGCTGTCTAGCTGAGGGAACAGGAAAAGGGGCTGACGAGGAAATGGACGCCATCCCGTTGCTCCTAATGGTTGTGGTGGAGTTAAGCCATTGAGTGTGGCACGCCCAAAACGGGCTGGCGTCTCAAATACGGACCTAGTCCTCTCCATTGGCCATCCAATCTTCCTAAAGGTGCTGCACCCCGACAGGGGTCCGGCGGGCGTGCACCCGTGAGCTCCCACGAGGCACGCCCCCCAGCGGCTCTGCGTCCGCTCTCTGTGGCTGGCTGCCCAGGCGCATGCTCGAAACACATTTGCCGTAGGAGCAAACGCTGGGCTTGCCACCCACGACCCAGCCCCAAGGTTCGGGGCTGTATCATATTGATAGAACATGGCGATATCCCAGACTACATGACACCGGGCTGCGGCAACGGGGGACGGATACCATATCAAGCTGATCGCCCGCCCACCGGGAGGCGGGAGGGTTCTCCGGAACCCGCCCCTACCTGTTTTCAAGGCAGGGTCCGCAGGTGCAGCGCCGAACCTCACAGCAAGCTACACGGTCCTTGAGTCCATCTTGCAACTGGTCACCTCTCCTTACTACCAAAACTACTGTGTACCAACCAATACCTTCACCTTGGGCAGTCCTCATTCCCAATATTGTCTTGATGTCTATGAGGCTTGAAGTACTACTCAGGAGCAGATTTGGCCCGGCTGTTGCCCAAGCGTCATCAGTGAACCCTTCCCTCCCTTTTCCCTTCTTTGGGAGCGGCTTGTTGAAAAGTCCTAGACGAGTTTACAGCTCTGGGAGCACCAAGCCATGTCCTTCTTTCTGCAACAGGGAAAGTGTGTAAGGGCATGATGTGGGCAGACACAAGTGCTCTCTCCTCCATCTAAAAACTGCGCGGCAAAAGTGTACCCTGCTGCTACGGCATCTCAAGTGTGATGTCGCCGGGTTGGGATCGCTGATAGTAGCATACAGTAACCCCACAGTTGTGCAGACTGAGCACATCAGGGGGAAGCAGAGAACATATCCAGAATGTCTGATCCCAGTTGATCCAGGTGACTGAACCTGTCCGTGGCCTCGTGAAGATGTCCACCATAGGCAAGCGAGTTCAAAGGTGGTTGGGGTTAGGAGCTTCAGTGCACAGAGTTGTCAGACAGACCTCCCCAGCACAGGGCGCCCTCTAATATCACTTCCTTGTTTGTAAGCTAAGCAAAGACAGAGAAAGAAGACATTCCATTCACCAAGGTCCAATCCCACCTTTAGTGACTATTCAAGTTCCTTGACATTGGTGCATTTTGGGGTAGATATAAGCCCGGCATTTACGGGCAAGCTGTGATGGAGAGCCAGGTGATGAAAGTCAATGGCTGCAAAGGTTCAGATCAGGAACAATGACAAGTGAAATCCAAAGAGACACAATTGTGGTCAATAACTCTGCCCCAGGGCTGTCCCCCGCCATTCAAGGAAGTCCCAATGCTAGGGTTTGACCCAATACCACTGAGCGTCTCCTAACTGGCCGCCTTAGCCCGCGGCCGGCAAATGACCTGGTCGCTCTGGAGCGCGGCTGAGCTCACCTTGCTGGCTCCAAAAATTCCCCGTTATTCGGTGCAGACAAACAGCCAACTTCATCATTGATTTCAGTCTCGCCACGACTGCCACGACTTGTCCATCTCCGCCTATCGAGCCCCCCCCCACCCGACAGAGACAGCTCGTATCCTCTGTCTTTGGCTTCCAAACGGTCCCTGCTGAGCTGCCTGGGCCATCAAGCTGCTTTGCGCGAGCCCACCCCAAAAGTACCCTCGTCAACCACATCGCTCCCCTCCCGATAACAAAGAGACGAGCACCTACCGCAACCTGTCAAGATGAGCACGGCAGACTTGATTGACGATCGCGCTGAACTAGACGAAGAGGAAGAGGAGGAATCCTTCGATGGAGACCAAGATGGCGATGATGTCCAGCCTCGCCGCCGGCAAGAGCGCGCACAGGTCGACGACTCTAGCGAGGAGGAGGACGACGATGACGACGAGGAGGAGATACAAAAGGTTTGTGACAGATGCGGTTCAGCTGCCATACCCCTGCGAGCCCGCAGCTGACGCTTCAACACCAATCGCAGGTCCAGGAAGGATTCATTGATGACGAGGACG
This sequence comes from Diaporthe sp. PMI_573, assembly GCA_021399435.1. Lineage (NCBI taxonomy): Eukaryota > Fungi > Ascomycota > Sordariomycetes > Diaporthales > Diaporthaceae > Diaporthe > Diaporthe sp. PMI_573. The sequence goes on along the minus strand of JAJTUP010000002.1, from coordinate 2,628,844 downwards.
AAGAGGCCGACGACTCCGACGAGCGAGAGCGCCGAAGGCGTAGGAAGCGTCGGCGAGCGGAGCGCGACGAGGAGGCCCAGCTGGATGAGGAAGATTTAGACCTCATCGGTGAGGCCAATCCCGAGTTCCAGAGTAGAGAACAGCCTCAGGTGCGCCTCCACTACCCCTTGCATACCCATGACAACCACCATGACATGCGCTGACCTTGGCTGCAGTCACAATACAAACGCCTGAAGCGAGGCCATCGCGATGAGGACCGTCACAACAAACGACCCGCTGAGCTGGCTGCTACCCTGTTCGAAGACGAAGACGAGATCGGCGACGAGCGCCATTATGCCCGCCCGAACCACAGCCGCGCTGCACCTGACGAGTTCGAGGATTTCATCGAGGACGACTATGGCGATGAAGAGGAGCGCATCAGGCAACAAGAGGACATGGAAGTCGCTCGTGGCCGCGATCGCCTGCTCGTCGGCAGCGTCATGCAGAATACTGATCTGGAGCAAGAGGCCCTGGAAGACATGGAAAGGATCTTCGGCAATGGCGAAGAGTACTTGTGGGCTCTGGAGAAAGAGGAAGACGAGGAAGAAGGCATCGAAGAGCAGCAGCTCGAACTAAAGGACGTTTTCGAGCCCTCGCAGCTGACCGAGAGGCTTTTGACCGACGAGGACAACGAGATACGTGCTACCGATGAACCCGAACGATTCCAGCTCGATCGACGGCCATTCAAGAAGTCCCAGATACAGCCGGATCTAAAGGAGGAGACCAAATGGATATCAGATCAGCTGTGGAATTTCAAGCAGTACAATATGGACCCCATGCTGGAAGGGCACTTCGCTAAAGCCGTCAGTAAGGTCCTGGAGTTCTTCATCATCGACTCGGTCGAAGTCCCCTACGTATTCCAGCACCGCAAGGACTACCTCATCCACGCTAGGAAGGCGAGAAACCCGGATTACAATCGACGTGACCAGGACTCTTCCGAATTCGTGGTGCAAGCCGAGAAACTCCTGAACCAGGATGACCTGTGGAAGATCTTGGAGCTCGATACCAAGTTCCGCGGCTTCGTTGAGAAGCGAGCAGCGTTGGAGAAGACTGCTGCCAGCCTCCGCAACATTGACATGCAAGACACCATGCTTGAAGAGCAAACCGCGGAGGCGAAGCAGATGGAGGAGCTCCAGGACCTACTCGACTACGTCAACTTTAAACATTCGACTCAGCTCAAGGACGTCACAGCGACGGATGGCGAAACACTCAAGCGGCCGGGAGCAAGGTCGTCTCTGTTTGACCGGGTGCGGAAGAGCAAAGCCTACGACTTTTTCCTGGCTTACGGCTTGCCGCCTGAGACCGTGGTGTCCAATAGGCTCAACGCTGCCTCAAACGCGGCCTCAAGCACGCAGCGAGTTGTCGCTGATGATCCGTCAGAGCACCCTGTCGACTTGGCAGACAACTTGACGGACGGCGACTTTTCCACCGCGGACGCAGTGATCAATGCTGCTCGCCAATTGTACGCCGAAGAGCTATTCTCGAGCCCAAGATTACGCAAGTGGATGCGCGGGCATTACTTCATGAACGCTGTCTTCACCTGCCGACGTACCGAGAAAGGGCTACGCAGAATTGAAGAGTCGCATCCCTTCTATGAGGTAAAGTACATCACCAACCTCCATGGCTCAGATATCGCCAGGAAGCCGGAAATTTTCTTGAAGATGATGAAGGCTGAAGAAGAGGGCTTGGTCGAGGTCAAGGTAGCCCTGCAAGATGAACGTGAGTTGAGGCGACAATTTCACCAAGACTTCGCATCCGACAACTTCAGTGAGAAAGCGGACGCATGGAACGATGAGCGCAAGAAGGTGCTGGAGCTCGCGATGTCGAGGCTGGACAAGATGATGGTCAAAGCAGTCAAAGATGGCATGCGCACAGGATGCCAGGAACAAATTCTCAAGATCTGCCGCGAAGAGTACACACGCAGGCTCGACCAAGCTCCTTACAAGCCCAAAGGGATGGTGCTCGGCACAACGCCTCGAGTTCTCGCACTCTCAAATGGAATGGGCGACCCGAGCCGAGAGAAGATCACGTATGCTTGGGTGGAGGAAGATGGGCGCGTGATCGAGTCCGGCCAGCTGGGTAACTTGGCTAGGGACGAGGAGGCTCGCGAACAGTTCGCAGAACTGGTCAGAAGACGAGAACCAGATGTCATTGCTGCCAGTGGCTTTTGTGCCGACACCCACAAACTCATCAAGGACCTGGAGAATCTCGTCAACGAGAAAGGCCTCATGGGCCCTGAATATGATGATCAAGAAACTAACGAACTCCGGACAGACTTACTTGAAGTCATGGTTGTCAATGATGAGGTTGCCCGCCTCTACAAGGACAGCCCTCGAGCGGTTACTGAGCATCCCACATTGCCGTCTCTCACCAGGTACTGTGCTGCTCTTGCACACTACCTCCAGAATCCACTCAAAGAGTATGCAGCGCTCGGAAAGGACGTAATCTCCTTGTCTTTCCACCCTTGTCAAAATCTGCTACCGCCAGACAAGTTGAACAAGTATCTCGAGACGGCAATGGTGGACATGGTGAATCTCTGTGGTGTCGATATCAACGAGGCTGTCAAGGACCCATATACTGCCAATCTCTTGCCGTACGTATCTGGTCTCGGCCCACGAAAAGCGCAGGCCGTCATCAAAGGCATCAATATGAATGGCGGTGTCGTGACCTCGCGAGACGAACTCGTGGGAGACCCGGACCAGCACAAGCTTCCCGTTGTCGGTCCCAAGGTCTGGGACAACTGCGCGAGTTTCCTTTTCATCGAGTACGACACTTCCACTCCGGGTTCGGAGCCTTTGGACAACACTCGTGTGCACCCAGAAGACTACGAGCTTGGACGAAAGATGGCGGCCGATGCGCTGGAGCTCGATGAAGAAGACGTCAAAGCCGAGACGGACGAAAACGGGGCTGGCGCTATTGTTCGCAAGCTTTTCCGGGACGACGAGCAAGAGAAGGTCAACGAGCTCGTTCTCGAAGAATATGCCGAACAGCTCGAGGCGCAATACAGCCAGCGGAAGCGAGCGACGCTAGAGACCATCAGGGCGGAGTTGCAAGCGCCGTACGAAGAGTTGCGACGGCATTTCATGACCCTGAGTACGGATGAGATCTTCACCATGTTTACTGGAGAGTCCAAGGAATCTCTGGCGGAGGACTCGATCATTCCTGTAAATGTTCGAATCGTCAAGGATGACTTCGCCATCGTTCGGCTGGACTGCGGGATAGAGGGTCGCATCGAGGCGCACGAAGTCTCATACCGTTCATCAGTCAAGGATGTCCTCGCAATAGGCCAGACCGTCCAGGCGAAAATTCTGGAGATTGACCGCAAAGCATTCCTCGCCAAACTGACTGTCCGTGAGGATATGTTGCGTCGATCCAACCGTAGGCACGACTTCGACCGAAACATGTGGGACTACCGCCAGGAAGAAGAGGACAAGGAAGAGCTCAAAGAGAAGGATAGGACTACCGGCAGGACGCAGCGTGTCATCAAACACCCCTTGTTCAAGCCCTTCAATGCCACACAAGCCGAAGAGTGGCTCGGTTCCCAATCTCCAGGAGAGGTCGTCATCAGGCCATCATCCAAGGGTAATGATCATCTTGCCATAACTTGGAAGGTGGCGGATGGTGTCTATCAGCACGTCGATGTGCTCGAGCTGCAAAAGGAGAACGAGTTCTCCGTCGGTCGTCTGCTCCGCGTTGGCGGCAAGCACTCGTACACGGATCTCGACGAGTTAATCGTCGACCACGTGAAGGCGATGGCTAAGAAGGTCTCTGAGCTTATGCAGAGCGAAAAGTTCCAGAAGGGCTCGAAGGCTGAGCTTGGTATGTATCCCACACGCTCATTATGGTCCTGATGTGTTTGCTGACTCGCCCGTACAGAAAAATGGCTCACCACCTACATGGACGCCAATCCCAACCGCTCGAGCTACGCTTTCTGCATCGACAATAAGCACGCAGGATACTTCTGGCTGTGCTTCAAGGCCAACAGGTCATCGCGGGTCATGGGCTGGCCGGTGCGTGTCGTGCCGAACGGCTTCGAGTTCTTGAAGAACCAGTATCCTGATGTTAGGGCACTCACGAACGGGTTCAAGATGAGATACCAGGGCGAAATCCAGCGCCTCTCGGCGAATGGCGGTCGGTGATAAGTGTGGTGTGGTGCGAGGCAGAGTCTGTGGGCCCTTGGTGTTGCGACTTTGTATCTTACAAAATTAGAAATAATTTTCTTGCGCATTGGGGAGGGAAATGCGCGATAGTCCGGCTGACGAAAAGACCAGCTCATTGGGAATGATGAAGTTGGGCAAAGACTTGAATGGATATCTCCTTCAGCAGTCGCAGAATGGCCACGGGGGCTGCAGCTAGGGTGCAACAGGGTGGTTTGAGGAAGGTAGTCCAGTAAGCGTTATCTTCATGTGCGGTATCATTTTTCTAGTGACGATAATGCCTATCTGCTCGATCCTTCCGCAGTGTCCTGAAGGGAACCATATTCCGGAATAACGCAAATTTTCTTGTCACGACATTGAGAACCAAGTGGTTTGTGAACAAACAATCGCTTGCCTACACGCACAGTGCCACAATTTATAGCTGCCTTCTGCACTTGCCACTGACAGATTTTCCAACTGTTTGTCGCTATGACAAGAGGTCAACATTCTTGCAACCACAAGCTACGAGATTTCCGCGTGCCCCTTCGTATCGACCAAGGTTCGCGCTTAAGAGTCCTAGGTCTTTCTTCAGCGTGCTGCAGCTCTGCCTACAGGCACGGCGGGTTTCTCTATCTACGAGGCTGCATCATGTCATGTTGTTGCCTAAGTGCCTACAAGTTTTATTCTGCGCTTCTAGTTCAGACATCCTTGTGTGTATCTGATGACCAAAGAAGGCTATAACGTGTACCTTGAAACTCATTCCACATCGTTGCCGTGGTGAATATCGAATATGTGCTTACGTCCCGGGGCAGAATGTATATAAGAGACCCCACTTCCCCAGATGTTTTACGAAGCCTCTGCTCAAAATCTACTCTCTATTCTTTAAAATTCTCTGTCATCGTATCTAAGTGACCGTAGAATTCATCTCCATCTCATTTCTTGCCCTTCCATCTCTGAGTTGTGTTTCCCATGCCGAAGCGTTTCCTTTCTCTCAGGATGTTTGACAGAGCGCGGTGCCTATTCTATTCACGTGGGTGGCCCTTCTCGACATCTGGCGCCCAGGGTCATCGAGATACCAAGTGTTCTATTATCTATGATTGGAGCGATTGCATTTGTCTCGCTTTGCTTGAGTTGGCAAAGCAACTGCATGAGGACGGCGCCGGGGGTCAGGGCACCTGGATCCCTGTCATGCTGAACAAAGGGACGACCTGCGCACCTTTCAGCCTCGTCGTCTGCTACTGGCTCCTAACCAGCTATGCTCTGGCACTACGAGCGCCGACTTGCAACTTTTTTACGCGGTCCAAAGCCAGGGAGCCGTCGAGCTAAGGGGCGGTGTGAGCAAGTCGTCCTCTCCAAAGGCAATTGGACCGAACGAGACCATGCAGGTACTTCAAAGAATTGTGATACGTTGAGCTTAGGATCCCAAAGTATATTTTGATGAGGGGAAGAGCGGACCAGCTTTCATTTCTGAGAGATGATAGAATGATACCAAGGATATCATGCAAGAACTCTCAATGTCATAGCGGACAACGTCTGTCAAATCCCATCTATGATGGTAATGATAGTTACGACACCACGGATACACAGAGATTGACTCAGTCAATGCAGATTTTCTTGATGTGGTGATTTACTCGGTAGGATGACGCTAATGGGTGTTTTTGATCCACTACCACTGTTTCTCAGGATTGTCACACACCGACCTGTGTCCAATGGATGCAAGCCACAACTTCATACGCCCCTTGGACTGTGACACTCTGCTTCTCAATTTATTTCGTGTTATATTAGGAGACTACCAGTTGCCTTAAACACTAAAGTCGAACATGCTTTGCTGTTTGGACCAATACTCAGTACATCACTCTGTTAGATGGCCAACGTTGGTGGAATCTGGAAAGTCAAATAATATAGAATCTTTCTGGTATGGGGATTTTGACAGCGTTCATGTGAATATTCCATGAACGGTCATAAAGTTTGCTTGGCTGTGTCAGGTGTGTGTACGTATTTGTTAGGTGGTCACTGGTCTCTCGCTTCTCCATACTTTCTCACTCTTGGTTCCTCATCAAATCTGTGACGTTTGGTCCAGGCATTGCTTCAGCCAGCCACCCCGTAAACTTCTGAAAGAGCCCAGTATTATTGCGCATGTGACAAATCCTTTGTTACTGGTACTCTACATATGTCTTTCGTCTGCTTCACCGCCGGCTGAGGCCATCATGTAAACGAAACGTTTGTTTCAATTCGTCCAAATCATCACCGTCATTTCTCAATACTCGTAGTAGTGAGAACTCCTCATGCTGTATTTACGCAGCGTAAACAGTACTGGTCTCACTATGTTCTTGCCAAAGATATTTGGTATAAATGGCACTGTTATCTCCTCTAGGATCGAGGTGCCTATCACCATGTCACTCCTCCGAAAGACATTAGCATCCAAGACTCTTACCATTCAATTCCACACACGATCCGCACAATGTCTTCCGACTTTGATCCCACCAATGCTACCCCATGGTCCGGAACCCCTGGCCTCTACGCAATCTTCAATCTTGACGGCCAGACCGCACTTGATGAGGATCGTGACAGCAAGCCCCCCGTGATCCATGGATGGTCAGTGTGGATGCATCTCCAAGATTGGTCAACACTGACAGCACTTATGCAGGGAGTACGGTGACTCTTTCAACATTTCCAATGTCAACCAGCTTTGGCAGCTTGCGGATATCGGAGACAAGAAGTGGCTGGTAATCAACAAGAAGACTGGCCACTATCTCGCCGCCAAAGGTGGGCATCCCCTTCGTTTCACAGAGATGCAGCCACTAATAGGAATCGCAAAGATGATGGCGGATCTGTCGTACCCCAGACAGGTGATGCCGACAAGAATTCTGCCCACTGGCGCATCGCCGTGGTCGACTCCGGTGACTTGTTCAAGCTGTACATCTATAGCCTCAAGTTCCACGGCAACTGTTTGACCCTTGAGAATGGCAACGGAACCAACGGTGCCAAGATCAACTGTGCCACTCAGAACAAGGTCAAGAAGGGACAGGTCTGGGTGGTCAAGAAGCAGAACTAAATATGAAGGAAATCGACATCCCGAATGAAAACTTGCGGCGTTGAAGGGATCATCAGGTGGTGAAAGGTCAGAAGTCCATGATGTTGGAAGGGTTTCACACGTAAAGCTCAAAAACAGAAGTAGATAGCCAACTACAGTCTCTCATTACGATGTTGTCCTCGTTCGTGCAGAGTTCCCTTGCCCAGCCACATGTTTTGAGGATGATCTCGCTCGTCAGCACCGTTGTTGATCAGTATGATCGGCGCGTCTTCCGCAACGAGTCATTGCACTTCTGTCGCAGCATGTATGCCCCCCCCCCTCCCGAGGGTGGAATTGCCTCGTTATAGGAATGGCCCCGGTCGAGAACGTGCTTAGGTCTTGCTCGGCCCTTGGGCCCAGGCTGGATTGGCCCCGTGATTAATGAGCTTCAGGCTGGGTTGGCCACCAACTTGAACCAATGCCTAATGGGAGCGTACAGTATACACGTACTGTATCATCCTCGTATCAGTGTGCCTTGTGAACCCATCTTCAGAAACCCATGCCCACTGAAAGGTGGGTAAAAACATGTGCTGGTTGAAGAGTTCCACCACGATGGGTAACATTTGAACGTGCGAGTGAGTACCGCGCGGTTGGCGGTCACAAACCGTTTTCCCTGCAAGCATTATCTATAAGAAGCCCGTCCATTTCAACTCACATACCTAAGAGAAAGGCATGAATTCGTACTTCAAGCTCACAATCCAAGTGTGCAAGACACGCTTTTACTCTATTGTTATTTAGTCTCACTTCTAGCCCTGTCAAATATGGCCAGCCCCGTCGGGAATCCCGACTCAGTGTCACCCAGCACTGAGAAGTCTATGCTCCTCAAAGGACTGCCGGTAGAGCCAGAGACGGAAGATAAGCGCGTGATAGCCGATTCAAAACCAAAGGTAAGCAACAAGACGCTGGCGCTAGCCTGACAGCGAGTATGCTGACCAATATATCAGTCACTCTTCGGGAAACTTTGGGACACCATCTCCTTAGCACACCTCATCACCGAGAGCAATCAGAAGGCGTATGTCCAGCCGGTCACGCTATTTGCCATGCTGAGCATCGCCTCAGGGGGTGTTACGTCCAACCCCGACCCCAGCTGGAAGGACATCGTCATGAGCTTCCCCCGCGTCCTTTTCTATATCTGGCTGTATGTGTTTTACTTCGACCTCAGCAACCAGAAGGACCCCGAGGCCGTCAAGGAAGACAAGATCAACAAGCCGTGGCGTGCTATCCCCTCTGGCAAGCTTAGCGTCGAGGGTGCCGAGCGCTGGTACATCGCCGCGATCTGCATTTTGCTGGCTGTCAGTGGCTTGTGGCTCGGCGGGTTCCCCGAGGCCGTCGCCTTCATGGTTGAGACACGGGTGTACGACTATGCAGCTGGCGCGGACTACTGGTGGTCCAAGAACATTATCAACACCTTGTTCTACGCGACCGGCCAGCTCGGCGGAACCCGCGTCGCTGCTGAGTCCATGCCGGGCACGACCATGTCCAGGGCTGGCTATGAGTGGTGTGGCATGCTCGCCCTTGAGATCCTGACGACGATCCAGATCCAAGACATCAAGGACGAGGAGGGTGATGCCGCTCGTGGTAGACGCACGATGCCCATAATTATTGGGGGAACGCCAACTCGCTGGATTACGTCTCTGGCCATTTGCTTCTGGTCTGTTGCCTGCCCCTTGTACTGGGCAAATGGCAATCTTCACTGTGGATTCATATTGCCTTTGTTGATCGGGGGTGTGGTCGCTATTCGCACGCTTCTCTGTACTTCTGTTCCAGCCGACCGGATCACCTGGAATGTGTACACTTTGATGTGGCTACCAGCGCTGTATGCCACACCTCTCCTCAGCAGGTACGACCTCTTGTCTATGTTTTAGACAAGTCGCGTGGGGAAGGAGAGAAGGGCTTTTGGGGGAAGAGGGGGACGGTGACAAGTATGGGTATCTTTGATAAGAGGTTCTCTGTAATGTCGAGAGCCTCAGAGAGGTCTTACCTTCTTCGGCTGGCCTTGTGCTGCGAAAATTCTGGAAACTGTGGATCAGTATGCGGAAGAGTCCGCAACAAAATATTCAACTATTTTTGTCTTGCGAGATGATTGGGTACGCAAGAAGGTGGTGGAGAGCTGTACAAGGAACATCAGATACGAATGATGAATGAATAAAGTATATATGACTGCTTCAGGAGAAACGACAGAACACGAAAGGCCATCACTGTTTTGTGTGCTTCCGGGTCACTGCATGACGGGATGCGAGGACTGATTTGTTGACAGACTATGGCACGAGCCAGTGAAGCAAAACTTGAAACCGTTGAATATTAACTATGGAAGCCACCTGCTATGATGGTCTTTCCGAGCTAACATCAATAACTCCGTTGCAGGCAGGCGGGCAGCAGTCGCTCATGGCACAAACGTCCAATAGAGCGACAAGAGAACCAGATGAGGAAATCTTCAGATTCACAGGAGGTTGCAGTCCTGTACGGCACGATACCGGCCCCCCTCCATGACTGATATATTTTTAAGTACCAAGGCCAACCCTTGTCGAATACAGCGAGTCAGCAATCCGCTTCAGGCTGCGCTCCAAAGTGGCTGAAAGCATGGCTCCAGTTGGGAACAGGTTCCAAGTGGGAAGAGTTTGAATAAACATCCAACGACACGCTCAATCACATGCCAATTTGACTTTGCTAAGAAGTTGAGGGCCGGCACCCACCAACTGTCAGGGCAATAAACAATGTGGCAGGGCGGGCGGCAAGCTGCGAAGGTCAAATGATGCCAGCTGGCTGCCGTTTGTTGTGCGCATATCACACCTGTCGGCATTTGTGCGAATGCCAGTCACTGACTCGTGGGGGCCAGGGCCGAGGCGGTGATGTCGGTGGACTCCAAAGAAGCTTTCCGTTTGCTTCCATTGCGTGGCACTCAAGTCACGAAGCAGGTACCCTTCATCAATCGATTACAAATGAGCACCCAAAGTCTGGCTGCAAAATGATAGGTCGCACTCCCCATCACTTTGCTCAACAAAAGGATACATATTCTGTGCCATCAGAAATAACTGAGGAGCTTTGTCATGACAAGTACACTGCCTCTCCACCGAGTTATCACGGTGGAGGAGACTCTGAACCAAAGCGGTTGTTTGGTTCTTCAACACCATCAACACCGGCTTGTGGCCCCCACCTTATTCTGCAGCGTGGCCAAGGTCGGTGGAGACAAGGAGATCTCCATGTCATACCTTTATCTCTCTCGCAGAACTAAAGCCGCAAGGGCAAGTTCTTCCGTAATTCACTAACGCACGTACATGATTGTTTCCGTAGCCAGTGTTGCGGCTGTAGGTCCAGCACGCCTTTCTTTTTTTTCAGCAAGCAATCAAGATGGTGTATCTTTTGTGAAGAATCGAGACACCCATGCCCTGTAACATCAAGCATTGGCCGCTTTAAAGGCCACGAAGCGGTCAAGAAGACATTGTCTCCAAGCGAGAGGTGTGATCGTGGTTGTTGGTCTTGTTCTCTTCCGTCCAATACTGTAGTTGAAGTAGGTAGCAATCGCTAAAATGGCCCCGTACCGCAGCAAGGTATGAATCGAACAAGCTGCCGGTCTGGACTGTGCCAACCCCGCTCTGCCCCTGGATGCTCCGCCAAAACTCTGCTGCATTTCGACATGTCTTTGTTGGAGCCGACAGCATACTGTGCAATTATACCTGGACACGCATGAAGTTTTCGATCGGGTTACATGACTGCTCTCAGTCATTGCATATATGGATTGGCCGCATAAGATCCTCGCTTAGATGCACAACACACGCGGCTCCCCAGCCAACCTCATGCCAGCTTGACGCACCAACAACATCCAGCAATGTCAACGGATACTATCCTTCCTCGTGACCGGAATATCCATAGGAAACGATTGAGCTCACCGGCCTCAGTATTGCAGCAGAGGTCTTCTGGCTATGGATTCTGTCGCTCCTGCGACGAGATAGCTGTCTGGCTTTCTCACGAAGGCTCGACAGTTGAACGCGTGAGGCAGGCAGGGTCTTATCACATATGCGATCTCCGAATGGCCGATAGAGACTCCAATTGCCCCCTGTGTAGCTTCTTGCTCAATGTGGCCGTCGACGCAGCTGGTCTGGCCGGCTTGCCGGGAATCGCGCGCACCGGGGTATACTCGCTCCATGCGTCGGCGTTCAGCGCAGTGTTTCTAGACGCCGAGGACCGGCATTGGTGTTCTGGCGACGACAACCCAACAGTCTTCTTCATCTCGCCGCTCTTCTCCTTCGGAACAAAAGCCAAGGACTGGGCGCTACGCTTCAACTCTTGCTTCATGCCCCTGGATTCTCAACCGTCCGGTACTTTCGCTCGGGATCTATCGGCCCACGCAGATCTCGACGTAGTAACTCAGTGGATCCAGCACTGTAACCGTGGACACACACATCCCGACTGTAATTCAGTCGCGGCCCTGTCCATACCTGAATTTACTGTTATTGACTGCGAGACTCGCACGCTGGTAACCTGGCCCAGTGGTGTGCCATATGTTACGTTAAGTTACGTGTGGGGAATGGAGCCGGCGGAAGTTCCCGTTGACGACACCCTGCCCAAGACATTACCTAAATTGATTGAAGATGCCATCATGGTTGCGCTGAGGCTGGGCTACCGGTACCTATGGATTGACCGATACTGCATACCGCAGGATGATGAAGCAGTCAAGGCCTCTTTGATTCGCAACATGGACAAAGTCTACTCTGAATCATCCCTCACCATAATTGCATCCGCAGCCGAGCAACCAAACCAGGGCCTCGTGGGCGTGGGCGTCTCCCGAGACCACATGCCTCACTCTTTGAAATCCGACGGGTTAGGTCTGACCCAGCTCTTCACAAACATTTCGGATGAAGTTGAGAGTTCGCATTGGAATACGCGTGGCTGGACGTACCAAGAAGGCTTTCTGTCCAACAGAAGACTCCTCTTTACAAAAAGCCAGTGCTACTTCCAATGTGGTGAGCTGTGGTGCACAGAGGGGCTTAATATACAGTTAAACATACTCTCGAGCCTTAAGAATCCGGACCATTCAGAGCTCTCTCGGGTCTTTCCGTGGATAGCTGACAGGCAGCCAGCCGTGGGACCCAGCTCACAAGATCGAGAGAAGCAAAGAGAGCATTACTTCATCGAGCGGGTGCGCGAGTACATGAAGCGCGAGCTAACCCACGACGCGGATGCTTTCGATGCATTTGCAGGAGTTCTCAACTATCTCGAAGGCACTTTTGCCACAGAGTTCCTCCTCGGCAACATCTGGGGACTTCCTGTTTGGAGCACTGGGTCCCGATGGTCTGCCAGTTTCTGTGGATCCGGCAAGCACACACTGCTGCGCAGCTTATCTTGGAGCCTCCCTCGCCCGTTCGTGACCAAGCTGGACGGGAAGATGTCAGACGTTGCCACGCGGCGACAAGGTATCCCCAGCTGGACCTGGTGTGGTTGGAAGCGGGCCCGCTCGTCCACCCGCCAGATAGAATGGAGGGACGTCTGGAGTCAGGGGAACGAGATCCCCGCCCAGACAGAGATCGCAATCGAGTACGAGGATGGGAATGCCATCCAGTGGACATCAAGCCACAGCCCGGCAGAGCTCGTGGCAACGAGTAAGGCCAGGGGCCACGCAAGGTACCTGCGCGTCCACGGGTGGCTGTCGCAGCTCTTAGTCCCAGCCGCCTGCTGGTATGTAAGCTATGACGGGGAGTGTCAGTGCGGGCCTTATCGTCTTGCAAGAGGAGATGTGCGATACTTAAGCACAGTGGCTGAGCGCCGAGGCTTGCCCCTGACTGATCAGGCTTATGTGTTGCAGGCCTGGTTCTTCTCCGCGCTGCATTTCAACACAACTGAGGATAACTGCCGGAGTGAAGTCATGATACTTGTTCCAACTGAAGACACGGACGAATATGAGAGATTGGACGCCCTATGTCTAGTGAAGATGGAGTATTTCGTTACCCGTCCATCCATGAAAGGCATGGCGGAGAGGTTTGGGTGGAAGCTGAAAGAATTCAAAATTCGCTGATGACGATGAGGCTCAAAATCGATTCTACTCCAGCCATCTGTGACTGAAAATTGTGAATGCCGAAATATGTACAGGCATGATAGCACATTAAGACTCAAGCACGCAGGTTCAGAGTACTGAGTTCCAGAGAGCGAGAACATTGAATACAGACTTCGTCTCAGCCGGCCTATGCAACCGCACAACAAATTGACAGTACGTATAAATAGGTAATATACGGTAGGCAGTAGTTGATCCTGTCCGCTGGTACTAAACGTGGTGCGAAGAAGAGAACGTAACAAGACTTAATAAACCTAGCACTCCGAGGTACGATTTCTCAGTACGCCCCAAGTCTCTCCTCCCACGAAGGCTGAGCTGTCTGTCCTGGCTTTCGGTAGCCTGATTGGACGATGTGATCTGCCGATAATTCAAAACCTTGAAGGCGTGCACCCGAGCCATCCAAAGCCCACAACGTGATAGCGACAGTATTGAGGCCGTCGTAGTTGAGGATACCCTCTGGGACAGGAAAGCGTGTCTGCGGGCCGAGATGATTGACTTCATGGTTGCATGAGCGTCAATGGCTTTCTATTAGGTTGGAGACGGGGAAAGATAGGGGGTTGACTAACCGTATTTACCAAACTGATATCCGTTGACAAAGAGCTGCGCGCGGAAGAGACTTGGCTCTCCTGTCGACGATGTCACATTCTCAATGACAAAACTTAAGGGTATGTCATACCCGATTGGCATGCTCAGGGGGAATTCGGTCTTGTAAAAGGCAACGCCGGCCTTTGTTGTTCCCTCAAAGGGTGATGTCGAAGCCCAGTTGGAGGTGGGCGCCCCGGGGAGGTGGTAGCCCTGACGTTCGCCGTAAAAGGCCCCTTCATTCAGCGGACCACGTGCCTTGTCCGGGTAATCTTCACCACCCAAGTTTCCAGTTATTTTCCAAGCTACGTCCGATTGCGGGTGGTTATCGAGCGAGAAGTCAATGATACCTCGCGGCAGTTTCATCCATTCTGACCGCACGAAGAAATTCATGTTCATGCCCATGTGGTCAATAACGACAGTGAAGACGTACGGCTTGCCCTGGTCCAGGGCAGCCAGGTCAAATATCTGCGTCGAATTGGCAGTATGAGGGTCTCCCGCGAAGGAACCGAGCAAAGTATCATTGAGCCAGACAGAATGGCCATACGCGTATCCGCCTGATGTCGTAAGATTGAAATGAGACTCGTTACCCAACGCGAAGAAGTGGCCCCGGTAAATGAGCGAGCCGCCGTGGTACCCGTAATCACTGCAGTACAGAGACGTTGGCGTCGTCAAGTTGAGAGGGTTGTTGCTCTGCGTCAAGGATGCTGGGGTCCAAGCAGTGTCGTCGTAGTCGTTGGAAGCCTCTGGGAGGGAGTCAATGGAGTGCCAATCAAGATCGGATAGTATTGGGAGGTCCAGTGAGGGCTCTTCGAAGACGAGCTCGGCTTGCAATCTACCGTGCGCCCGTCGGACCTCTGGAAGAGCAACGCCGTTGAAAGTGACTGAGCTGTTTGCAGGGGTCCCACCCAGGATCTCAACAGTCGTGGTTGCGTTGATATCCCCAGTCAAGTGAAGGGTCTCATCAGAAAAGGTGGCATTTCGCAGAAGATATGGTCCCCTGGCAATAATTGATGATTTGCCTTCCTTTGGTGGAATCAGTCCCGTGGTAGGATCCGGGAGGTCAAGGATCCAATGCTGGTAGGCTTCGTTGCGCCACAGGAGATGGACTTCCAAGCCCTCGAAATGCACAACTTGCCTGACATTTTGGACCTTCCAATGAATGGCCCTGTACTGGTCATAAGTCTCCGTAGTTGCGTTGCTGTTCTCAAAGCGCGGCTGCGCCAGGAGGTCCGATACAGCAAATTCGTGCTCTTCGCCTTCGCCTCCATACAGGATGAGAAGAGTCTTGTTCTCATACTGTTTCCAAGTGAATACCTCTGCCGATGAGTAGATCAAATTGATGTCGCCAACGTCGTAGTCTGTAACATGGATCTTGGAGTCACGCCCGTGCAAGGACAGCTGCCCACCTATCTTGGGAATAGTGACATTTCCAATAGAAGTTGGTAGAGAGAGCTTATAGGAAGTCTGGTTGAGCGAAGTATAGTCGGTATGGCGCAATACATAGAAGCGTGTGGCATTGGCGACGATGGGAACAACTTGAAGCTCCGGTGTGCTCACAAATTCCTGTGTCGTTGCATTCTGTGGAATCCCTGTGAGGAAGGCGTCAGAGGCGTGAAGGAAATGCGCTTGGATCTTGGCCTCGCTGTATTTTTCCCTGTCGATACCACGGTTTTCTCGGATCGATGCCCCATGGTCATAGGACGTATATCCCTCGGGATGTCCCATGTTTCCCCAGTTCGTCCCCCCATACGTCTGGAAATCCAGTCAGCGGGATACTTAAGAGCTCTCGGAGATCAAGACCAAAATACCATGTAGAGGTTGAGGATTTTGATCGAGCGCGAAACGAGCTCTTTCACGAAGACGCGGGCGAAATCCTGGTTGATTTTCTCTGCACAGCTATCGAGACCAAAACCTCCCCTTCGACTCATCAACCTCTGCTCTTTCAAGATGGGAATAAATGATGACTCACCAAGGGTCCGGTGCTCCTCCTTGGTACTCCAAGACGGCGTATGGAGTGCTCGGGCTCTGCTGAAGATGCGATGAATATGTATACGTCAAACTCAGAGCAGTCAGATCTGTCCAGTCTGTAGGGTCCCGGCCTAATGTGAAGCTGTTAGCTTTGCTAAATGAGGTATCTTGGCAAACTCACATCCTCTGTAAAACGGGTACGCGTCATGAGAGTAGATGTCAACTTCGCCTTTTCCCGTTCCAGGTGCCCAATTCCCCAGAGGCACAGCATCATTGCTAATCAAGGGGACGTCTATATCGTTTCGGCGGAACTGATCTTCCATAAACACCATATAATTAGGGTCTAGGAGCTTTGTTGATTCGCCGATGTTTTCGGTTCCCACAGCGAGGCTGTACTCATTTTCGGGCTGAACAAGTATGACGGGTCCACCGTTAGTGATTTGGGCTGCCGAAATAACACGAAGAACGCTTGAAACGTAATTCTCGGTCGCGTTGGTGTAGTCTGGAGCCATTGACCTCAGCTCGCCTTTATTGCGTTGCAGCCACCCTGGAAAACCGCCACCTGAGAGCTCAGAGTTGATGTAAGGTCCTGGCCGGGCGATGAGATACAACCCAGCCTCGACCGCAGCGTCAATGAAAGGTTGCAGGTCGAACACGTTGTCCATGATCACCTCTCCCGGCTTGCCCTCCAGCAAGGCCCAATTGACGTAGAAGGAGACCGTGTTATATCCGAGTGCCTTGATCTTCTGAAGCACATCTAGCCACAGGCCTGTAGACGGAAGACGCCATGGGTGGAATTCGCCGGATAGAATGACGATCCGCTCGCCTCGGACGAAAAGCGAGTGTTCATCCCATCTCACCAGATCTTGCGCGGCGATCGGACTGGTGTACTCGGCTCTGCTGAGAAGGGCATCTGCCACAGGTGCAAGAAGGGGACTGATGACAGCCAGCAGGGATGATAACAACCTCATCGTAACTTATAGCGCCGAAATGGAAGGTCCTGGCTCTTTGTGAGCTGGGCACGCCTCACATGCTAAAAATGTTCACATACACTCTTATAAAGAAACGGGATACCAGATGTGCTATATGAATCTTTTCGACTCTTTTTCGGCCTGACTTCACACGAAGGCCACTCATCTCTGATATCTTCAATTCGTGCCCTCGCTCTCGTATATATGCGAACCCATTATACGAGATAGCAATAATTCTGCATTCACCCCTTTGACTGGCTTCACGTCATGTCCCAGTGGTCACAGGAGGAGCATGTCCCAATCTGTAGGGTTCTCGTGCGGGGCTCTGGGCCTTTGATTGCCAGTGACTCTGGCATACAAGGAGACGTCGCAAGTCTTGCGTGCTATGTGAGCTTCTAGCATCTTGGCAGCCTCCCACAACGCGCATCATACCACAAAATTGGAAGACACACGGCTTGGCTGAGAAAGAACCCTCGACCTTGTCCTCACGCATCTACACAGTATGCTATCATGAGATACAAGGTCCGGAAAATATTACTGCCCACCAAGAAGGTGACGAGTACATGCTGGGCAATGCACTGCACAGCAGGCATCAAGTAGACTTCATCCTCAAGCCCAGCACCGCTTATTCAGGCTTAGTGCGTGTAATCCTGGTGATCTGACAGGCTCAAGTTTTCAAGTGGCAGAGAGATCTTTTGAATACGGTAGGTTGAGGAATCGTATTGCTGGTGATCCGATTGGCTAAGGCTTCAAGGTGGGGTACCGTGGCACCGTAGGTCAACACGGCTGCACTCTGTTGATCTCCATAATTCATCCCAGATCTACGGTGCCTTCTCCATTTCGTATCCAATAAGAAAAGCAAAGGCGGGATGCCCGGGTTGTTCCCATGATGACAGACGTCGCATTCTCGGTGTGATCGCATTGCAACGCCGACAGCTGTGTAACCTGACTCTAACGATGTGGAAGACAGCGATTGCCACGATATCCAGCCTGGACCGGCTACCAGGATTTGGGGTACGCTGAATTGTTGGGTTGCTTGGAGACATCATGACTCGGAATAGAGCCAAATGAGAAGCTAGGTTGATAAATCATAGTTTCGAGGGAGGAAATTCCATCTGAAAAGACACATTTTCAACAAGTCCGAACGAAGTATTCGTGAGAGCCGGTCGACAGTGTGAACAGGTGGGAGTGACAAACGATGTTGTGACTGCATCAAGAAACCGGGCCGACTTGAGGGGTTCGCTGCACAATATACCGAATTGAAAATACGAAATACGTCGTACGTCGTACTTCGTCCTGGCCCCTAATGTGCAGACACTAAGAGGGAAGATATCGGGAATTTGGTTAGATGAGACAGTGCGGTTGCAGCACATCTGTCACGGTCCGGGGAGACATGGCAGGTATACAAGCCCACACAGACGTGGGTTCCCATCGACACGCGTGTCTAGCTGCTTGTTACGAGCTCCGGAGTCGTCGATGGAGAGATTTGCCCTCTCTCTTCCACCGCGCTGCATATAAGTGTCGAATGGTACGTTTGAATAACATCAAGTAAGGTATTGATGAGTAGCCTTTATTGTGAGCCTGCATCGGACGAACTTCGGAATGTCTTCACTTTACATGATCGTCGGCGTTTTCGCCTTGATCAATTTTGTTTGCGAAGCAAGTTCGCTGTCGAATGATACTCACCTCGCAGATACATTCCTCAACCCTCCTTCTCATCGACGCCCGAGGTTCAGATACTGGCTTCCGGACGCCAGTGTTGACGCCGGGACAGTAGAGGCGGATATCAAATCTGCCGGAGCTGTTGGTGCTGGTGGTATAGAGTTTTTGCCATTCTATAATTATGGAGGCGAGCTTGGAGGACCCCCACCAGGAGTCAACTGGTCTACTTACGGCTTTGGTACTCCGGCTCATCTTGATTTATTCACGTCAGCCTTGGAGGCTCACAAGGAAGCCGGCATGGTAATGGACTTTTCCCTGGGTCCAAATCAAGGACAAGGCATTCCGGCTCACCCTGATGACGAAGGCCTGCAATGGGACCTTGTAAGTATTGAACGCCATACGCTTCAACTCGACTGTTTGTTGATTTGTGTTTTCCCCACAGATTTCAAACAGCCAAACGATAACTCCAGGAGACGCTTTCAATGGAACCATTCCAGGCTGGCTGAGCGGAGAGCTCGTGGCCGCTATCTCCGCAATCGTTGTATCCCGGACGAACGTCTCCTTCAACGTGACTGGGGTACGGGGTGAAACGACTGTGACCTATGCAGACATTGTATTGCAAGACGACTCTCTGACAGACATCACCTCGATGATCTCCGACACCGGCAGTTTATCCTGGAAAGCCCTTGAAGCCTTGCCCGATGGTCATGAGCATGAATTGTTCTTCTTTTACCAGAGGCTCTCCCACAACAAGAATGTTGATTTCGCATCCAATGCGACTGCCACTGTCTGGGACAATGGATCTTATGTTGTTGACCACTTTAGCGCCCAGGGTGCAAAGACAGTGCAAGCATTCTGGGAAAAGAACCTGCTGACGGACAATGTCAAAGACCTTTTGCGGAATGTTGGGAATTACGGTATCTCAAGGTCCTAGTCTGATGCAAAAAAGACTCGGCTGACTCAAAGCTCCCTTAGGTTGGGAAGACAGCATGGAAATACGGTCGAATGTTTCTTGGACTCGCTCACTACCTGCAAGATTCAAAGACATGTTTGGCTACGACCTCCGAGCATATCTCCCTCTTGTCATGTTCGGGAACAACAACATGGCCTTGCAAAATGACTCCCCTGGTAGCATCCGCTGTACCTTGAACACAGCGGACCACGGACACGCCTATGTCAATGACTTTCGCGCGGCTCTGGCAGCAGGGTACCAGGAATATGTGACCACCCTGTCGGAATGGCTGCAAGCCTTAGGTGTGGAACTCTCTTCCCAGCCTTCTTACAACCTACCAATGGATATGGAAGCATCAATACCCTTTGTTGATGCCCCTGAATGCGAGAGCCTCGGATGGCATGACAACGTGGATGGGTATCGTCAATTTTCAGGAGCAGCAAACTTGGCCAGGAAGAACGTCGTTTCCAACGAGCTCGGCGCGGTCTTCGGCCGTGCCTACAGTTTTACTCTCCCGGAATTGCTGTTCTCCATGAACCGTGCTGTCTCAGGGGGTGTAAACCAATTTGTCATCCACGGCCAATCGTACACTGGCAATTACCCCCAGACGACATGGCCTGGATTCACCGCATTTATTTTCTACTTTTCCGAGCTATATTCTTCGAAGCGACCCGACTGGGACCATGGTCTCCAAGCCGCATTGGATTACATGTCAAGGGTTCAGCACATTCAGCAAAAGGGGGTTCCGCGGACCGATATTGCATTTTACAACAAACAATCCGCGACTCCAGAAATAGAGACACTGTACAATTTCAACGATCTCGTCTCTCGAGGTCTGTACCAACCCAACAGCGATACTCGACGGAGATTAAACTGATCGACAATTTGCAGGGTGGTCTTATACTTATCTGTCACCTGACAACTTCAACTTGCCACAGGCATACGTCGAGAATGGCCTTCTTGCGCCCGAAGACGCTAAGTTTCAAGCGATGGTTGTACTTGGCTCTCAGAACCTCACGCAAGCCTCTTTGGTGCAGCTGAGGAATTTCGCAAACGACGGGCTACCGATTATCGTGGTGGGCTCTGCTCCGGGACGCTACCCTGCCCACAACACAACAGACCCTGGTAATCAAGCTTTCGACGAATCCCTGGCTGAGCTTCTAAGCCACGTGAACGTGCATCATGCTGCTGAGGGCGAACTGGCCCAGAAACTTGACTCGCTAGACCTCCAACCAAGAGTGGGAGTGCACACTACCGGTACATGGTATACGACGTGGCGACAGGACACGTCGGATGGCATAAGCTACGCCTACATTTTCGGAGACACAGTCCCAGCATCTGGCTTTGTTGTGGCCGAGTCCACTGACACGCCCTACTTTTTCGATGCGTGGACAGGAATCTGTGAGCCCGTCCTGAACTACAAGACCAACGGGTCTGTAACCATTGTTCCGCTCGACCTCGCTGGAAATCAGACCAAGATCATCGCATTTTCTCCAAAACCTATTGATGGAGTCTCGGTCCCGAAATTACATGCCACGGACTTGTCCTCTGATGTTATCGGGCTGTCGGCAGAAGTCAGCGGTATTGTGCTGCACATCGCCGCCTCCTCAGATCCAGCAGATATCACCCTCTCAAATGGGGAAGAAATCCGCCGCACCAGTCATGCGCCGGCCTCGTTCGAGTTGGAGTCATGGGTCCTGGAGCTGGAGCATTGGGAGGCCCCAGCCAACTTTAACGACGCATCTATCATCGCCGTCAAGACTAATACGACGCACCAGCTCACCGAACTGCTTTCATGGAACGACATCCCCGAGGCGACAAATACTTCTGGAGTGGGCTACTACCACACAAACTTCACTTGGCCTCCGGAATCGGCCACTGGCGAGGTGAATGGTACATCCCTCGGAGCCTATATCAAGTTCCCGCCAGTCCTGGATGCCATCACGGTCTACGCCAATGGCGCTCGACTTCCTCCTTTAGACTATACCAGTCCAGTCGCCGATGTCACGCCGTACCTAGTCAGTGGAAGCAATCAGATTGTAGCGGTGGTACCGAGCACGATGTGGAATTATCTTCGCTCAATCTTGCCGGACATCCGGAGCGCAGGTCGCGAGTTCTCGCAGTTCGCTGCCTATCCGAAGACAGACAATGGCTTGGTCGGGGTGGTCACCGTGGTGCCGTTTGAGGTGCTAAGTCTCGATGCCTAGCATTTGGTCAGGTGAGTCTGAATTTTCGCCGGTGGTGTGGTCTTCTTCTCAGCCAGTTCTTTGGATTGATTTTCACCGCAAACAGCAGGGTATAACATTCTATACTATTACCATAATACCCCCGCATACTCAAAAGAAATCGTAATATTGTTGCTGAACCTCTATAACTTACTCACCTTCCATCCGGCTATTCTACAGTAAATTATCTCGACGGAGGTTTCCTTCCCCCTGGGAGACTTTCTGCCGGGAGGTTTTCCCACAGAAAGTTTTCCTCAGAAGGCTTTCCTATAGCAGTTTATCCTATACTAGTGGATTGTTTCATAAAAGGTCATTCTATTGGTTTATAACCTCGTCAAATCGGCTCATCCATCCTGCTGATCTGGCGAATGTAGAGGATTCTGTCGCAGATGCGAATTTGCCCAATATCTATTTCCCTCGACGAGAGCGCCCAGATAAAGTCTGGTGCCTTCTGCAGTGTCGAAATAGCATCTTCGTCAGAGCAGCACAAATGAGGCGAGGGAGTGAGGGTTGCACGCAGTCACTCGTCATTATTTTGATCGCATCTAGCGCCACAGCCCGAAAAGAACACAGAGGGTAAAAATAACACTGAACATTACTAACTAGCATCGGACCCCATCGTTCTCACAATATAACTAAGGCCCTTCTCTTCATTTTCTCTGCACCCGCTCCGGCTCTTCCATCGGTCTCGCACCCAATGCCACCATCTCTATGTCATGTGCGGTGATGTCAGGTCCGGCCCGCGCCAGGATTGCGTTTAGGGTTTCGTGCAGGCGAGGTTGCTTCTGTTGTGTTTCCCGGTAAATAGCTCTGGATGAAATGAGAATTGGGTTCAGGTCTGGGTTCTGGAATTTCGACGTATGGCGGCGGAGTGTCTTCCAGGTCTGTAATCACATTGGCGCGGCGCTTGCAGGTGCGCCTGAACCAGAAACGGCACTTTCGTAGCATCTTCGTTTGTTCTTGGCAGACTACAAATGAGTTATTATGGTTTATGTGAAGACAGCATCTGTGGTCTTCTTTTATGGTGGTGAACAGAATTACTAGCGCTTTCCACGGGCCCTCGAACATTGAAGGAAGGAAGGTCCTCGACGGTCTGTGGCACTCATTGACATGGAAAGCAAAGCAGTCCTTTTCTTACAAACATCATTACGAATAAATTCTATGCACCATATCTTGCTACAGTAATTCCGGCGCTCGGTAGTGTGTCTAATATGTTCACGGGACCGGCGTGTTTTTACGAGCGCGGTCAAGTTGCTTCTTCACGTCCACCTCGTCTTTAGTCCCACAATTACAGACACACTTAGAAGCTCGTTCAATGCTAATTTATTCAGCGGGTGGGCAGGCATTGGTTCTAAGGGCCAAGCCAAGGAACAGCTGGTCATGTTCAAGGAAACGCTCGTGACCGCGACTAAGGCAAGAGAGTTTAGTGGGACAACATGCCCGAAATTCCGGATATATGTACTCTTTCTATATGCGTCTCGGGACACGTGTCTCTGACACCTTATTTAGCTTTGTTCCTTGAGTACTTATTGAAGCCTCTCTCTCCGAAGGATCTACTGAATTTGTACGGAGGTGGTTCATGAGAACATGTCGCAAAAACGCAGTACCTTCACAAGATTGCCATCTCGCGCTACGAACATGCAAAACAATCACACATCTGGTATACACAAAAAGGCCAAAAACACCAATCAGTGGAACTGATCCTCGGTAACACCCTTTCCCATGGCAGCAGTGCTGCTCACGCCTCCGGTGACCATCTTCTGCAGCTCGTCGACGTAGGTGGCGCCGCTCCACTTCTGGTGCTTGACGACGTCGACCCCTTGCTCCATCTCGGGCTCCTGGACAAGCTCGCCGTACGCGCGCATCCCAATCTTGCTGTAGGCCCTGGCGAACCGGTCGCTGATAAGCGCCGTCGTGTGCAGGCCCGCCAGCGTGATGAACTGCCAGCAGTAGCCCAGCGTCGCCAGCCGCCGGATGTACGTCTCCTGCTCCGCGCGCGGCATCGCCGTCTTCCAGTTGAAGGAGGGGGAGAGGTTGTATGCGAGCCTGAGTTGGGGGGGGGGGCGTATTGTTAGCTGGGCAGTTGGGATGAGGAGGGTACGATGGAAAGAGAAAGACTCACTTCTGATCAGGCCAGACGGCGTGCACGCCCTTGGCGAACTCCTCGGCCTGCTTGAAGTCGGGCAGCTTACTCTCCATCCAGATGGCGTCGCAGTAGGGGGCGTAGGCGATGGCCCTGTTGATGGCGCAGTCGCAGCCGCCCTTGAGACGGTAGTAGCCCTCGCGCGTGCGGGGCGCGTCCCAGTCGAAGAAGACCTCGACGCCCGTGATGCCCCGGGCGAGGGCGCGAGCCTCGGTCAGCGACTTGGCCTTGGACTCGTTGAGGTAGCGCGCCACGGCCCCTTGCTTGTCGACGTGCGTGCCCTTGTTGATGGCCTCGACAACGGCCTCGTCGAACCGCTTCAGCCCCGCCTGCGACAGCCACTGGTCCTCGATCGCCTGCAGCTGGTCGCCCACCTTGCCCGCCCGCTCGGCCGCGATCATCAGGTCGTTGAGCGGCTGCAGGTTGGGGTTGGTCGTGCCGAGGATGAAGGCGTGGTCGCGCGGGTCGATGGTCGTCGAGATGAGCGTCGCCGCCTCGGCGTCTGTACGTGCGATGGCGAGGAGGTTGGAGCCTATGGTGAAGGCCAGCCAGGTCAGTCTCTGCAGTCCGGCTCGTGGGGATTACTTTGGGTCTTGGTAGACTCACCCATGATGTCAGCCTGCGCCCGGATCGCGACCAGACGGTTGATGTGCTCGCTGATGGGCACAAGCACCTTACCGGCCATGTGGCCGCACTTCTTGGTGCCGGGGGCCTGGTCCTCGATGTGGATGCCCGCTGCGCCCTTCTCGATGAACAGCTTTGTCAGTTTCATCACCGCCGTCAGGCCGCCGTGGCCCGTGTCTGCGTCCGCGATGATGGGCCGGAGGTAGTCGATGTTTGCCACGTTGCCGCGCTGCTCTTTGGGGGTCGTCAGGCGCTCCTGTCGCTGCTTGCGGTCGTGGAAGAGCTGAGCCATGAACAGGTGCGAGACCTTGTTCGGGACGGTGGTCTGTCCAACGCCGGTGAGCAGGGAGTCGCCATAGCCAGGCCACTGGGTTAGCCAAACTTACATAGGGGTAATCAGCCAGATCCGGACCAGGCTCATCCGAGGCGGACGCTGTTGAGGACGACTGCCACCCGGAGACATAGACAGTATCGAGGTATTTGGCCATCTGCGTGACCATTGTAGGTTCCAAGCAGCCGTAGGTGTAGCTAGCATCTCCGTTCTGCCCGTCTTGTAAGCCTCTCTGGTCTCATTCCACGGCCTCCTTTCTGAGACAGATATTCAAGGAACAGCGGCGACGGGGAGGGGGACTCGGGTACATACCTTGAACCTCGCCTCAAGGATCTCCCACAGCTTCTTTGATTGTGCGTTGCTCGGGTATTCGATCTTGAGGTTGCCCCTTTTGGAGACGATCTGCTCGGCCGTGAAGGGCCGCTTGGTGTTCCTCCACCTTGAGTCACTCCACCATCTCTTGACCTCCTCGACCTCCTTGGCGAAGAGTTCGTCCTCGGTCTTGGGGTCCACCGAGGGGTTTACCATATTGTTGGCCGCCATGATGTGTATAAATGTGTATAGAAATGTGTAGGTCTATCGTGGTGTATTGCAGCACAATGGGATATACAAGGAAAGGTGTATGGCTCTTGGTATCGTCACGAGAGTCGTGCAATGGGGAGGAGAGGAAGCGAGGAGAGGCACGGGGCTAAAGAAGAACAGACAAGGTCCTACCGCCGTCATATGATATGAAACTACAATCGAATTAAGCAGTCCCTGCCACGGGCTGAGAGGCGGGCGTTTTATTTATTAGTACATCGGTTCATCGGGAGGGTTCGGCCAAGCGGCTATGGCGAAGAGGAATCCCATCCCGTTGATCACCTCCTCCCACCCAACCCCCCCCCGGCGGACACCCTTTGAGGTCAATGCTCGGTCAACTCCCGTGTTATGGGTGAGGATGTGTGAGTGCAAGGTGCGTGTATGTGGTAAACAAAGTACTTCCTTTTCCTTGGCCCTTGCCGTGCAGAGCAGGTGGTGGTCGCTCGGCTTACACTTGTCTCGGTTGAAAGGGAGCGCTGAGCATGCGGCCATTGGCCGAGTTGCCGAAGCAGCACGCTGGGAATTCGGTAGGCCAGACCCCCAGCCCCTCCCCCGCATCACGCTAGGGACGGCGTGGTATTCTAGAAGTGGCATTGGGCCTGACAGGTCATGCAGCTCTGGTGGGGTTGCCCGACGTTGACGTTGACGTCTGGATGCCGTGGAACAAGAGCCTGTCCTTCTTGGCCGGCCCCCTGATCCATCCTGTCGTTTCTACCAGCTCGCCATGTCCTGGAACGTTGTAAAAAGTCCCGGGCAACTTCTTGAGCTTTTCCTCCGCAGTCAATTGCAGCTCTTTCCGGTGTTGCTCGTTGCACAGAGAGGGCCCTGTGCCTTACTCGGGCCTTCGTGACATGTGATAGAAGGGTCTGTCGTCATAGCCTTCGCTTCGGTGCAACCCCTGGCGCTCTTGAGCCTCCTTACCCTGCACGCCTGGCCCGATCGAGTGTGGGACCTCGGTTCTTCCATCAACTCTACAACCGCCTTGTCTCTCCTCCGTGACTCGTTCTAGCTGTCACATGCGGAATATCTAGGAGAGAGCATGGCCTGCTAAGAACCGTCTCTCGGTCAACTTCCGAACCTAACAATGCTCCTGGACAAGTAATGTGGCGTCGGTCGAGATGCCCGTACTGAATTTGAACATCTCCATGCTATTTAGGTATGTTTGTTCTAGTGCAACCACCAAGGTTTTTGGGCGTCTGCCCGTGTTCACGTTATCTACCATTCTTCCAGTCTTGATCCTCATCATGTCGTCGCTGTTATTCCTTCCTTCCCGAGTTGCCACTAGGCCAAAATGTAGGCCATTGACCGCCTTAACTCAGGTGTGCCTCCTCCCAGTCTAGCGATGGTTTAGCTCTCTCTACCACAAGATCCTATGCTTTGCTGACGGTGGCTTTGCAAGAATCACGCGCCACCTTCAACACCAAAATCACATGCCCGCCCGCATCTAAAAATTTGAACTGAACAGCAAGCACGGAAGACCTGTCTAAGACAATTCAGAGAGAGCCTTGGCCTGGTTATCTTCGAGAGCCTTCACAAAAGTCTCATACGGAGTCAATGTGCCCAGCGCACGGCGCATGTGAGCATTGACAATTTGCAGACCGTAGACGTAGCTGGCGTTGACCCAACCAAACCTGCGTGGATTTGTTAGCAATAGGCCAAAACCAAATAACAGTGGGACGATGGCTCATGTCTAGGTCTGACTCACCCTTCTTTCGCAACGCCCTTGAAATCCAATCCCTGGTTTCCATACTCGGCATCAACCCTGTGCGGATCAATTGGCCTTGTCACATCGTACTTCTCAACCACCACACCGTTGAAGTCGACAAAGGCCTTGGTCATCATGAACAACCACTTGTACGCCAACCGCTCGGCCTCTTCCGTGAAGCTATAACGGTAGAGACCCGTCCAAGCGAGGATCTGCTGCGGTGCCCAACCGTAGGGGTAGTCCCACTGACGGTTCGGCCGGGCGAGGCTGATCTCACCACGGCTCTTGAGCGTTCCGGCTAGTAGCCCTCCGTACGCCTCGAACTTGGGGAGCGCCTTGGTCACCATGGCAGCGGCCTGCTTGGGGGACGCGACACCTGCCCACAGCGCCCAGAACGTTGTGCAGGACTCGTAAGTGGTCTGCTCGTGCGTGTCGGTGTTGTAGTCAAAGTACATGCCCTCCTCCTCATTCCACAGGAACTTGTCGATGGCCAACTTGCGGCGCTTGGCCCTGCGGTCCCAGATGGCAGACGACTCGACCTGGCCGGGCACGAGTGAGCCGACGCAGTACTCTTCAGGGATCGCCAGCTTGTCGTTGAAGATGTTACGGATGGTGCGGGCAATATCCGTCTCGTACTTGTAGAGCAACGAGTTCAGATCAATAGTCGCAAGGTTCGCGCAGACCTTCTCGAACCGATAGGTGGTGTCGTGGCCTGACTCCCGCACGGCCCGGTCATGCATGAAGTACTCGTCCAATTCCGGCTCGAGTATCTCGCGTTTGTTATAAGCGCGAACAAACTCCTTGAACTCCATGTTGTGCTTCTTGCAGTAGGGCTCCAGGACGTGCACGAAGTGGTTAGCCTCCGTCTCCGGCGGAACGCCCATTCCGACTGGTCCGTACCGCGATAGACCTGAGACGGGGTCGTAACGAGGAGCAGCGATCCAGATGCTGTGGTACTCCTTGATGGCTGCCAGTATAGCCGTTCGGAGGAAGTCCAGAGCTCCTGGCTCGTGTCGGATCTTCTCGTAGACACGGAGTGCCATGTCTGTCAAGAAAGGAGGCTGTGACCGACCCAGGTAGTAGGACCGGGTAGCATTGAGGATCTTGCCATAGTGCTTGATGCAGAAGCAGAAGTTGAGCACCATGGACTTGGCGAGATCAACCTTGTCGTTAACAAGCAAGCCCAGCGACTCCATGTAGCTGTCCCAGCCGTAGAATTCGTTGAAACGGCCGCCAGGGACGACAAAGGGCAGACCACGCAGCGTGTCCTCGCCGGTCTTGGGATCCTTTATCTTCTCCATCTCCACGGCGAGAAGACCAGGGGCATCGTTCAAGTCACGAATGAATTCGGCGGTGATCTCCATCGAGTCTGGCAGGCGGACGACATCCAGCCTAAGTTCCGGCCGATCCTTTGCGACTTTGGTATAGAATTCAAACTGCTCGGGCTCGCCGAAGGGGACATAGATGCGTGGGCGAGGGTCATCGGTCCAATCCTTGGGGTCCCTGGCGCAAATGTCAATTGTGGATGCGTCGATCCTCCGCGTCAGGCCGTCCCAGAAATGGTCACGAATGAGGCGGGACAGTCTGTTGACGGGGTTCTCGTTCAGCCGTGCCTCGTCCAGGACGATCTGCTTGCGGCCGTACTCCTTGGCCAAGGACAGCTCCTGCAGGAGGTTGGACAGCATGTAGGTCCCTCGGATGTCGAACCTGTTGAAGCCGTTGGATGCGGCTGTCCGGAGGGAGAGCACCTGCATGGTGTCAGCTTAAGCCAGCAGGCGTGACCGGGCACACAATCTACCTTGGGGCCGTTATCCTCGATTGTGATCTGCATGTTGCCGTCTGTGTCCTCCTGTGATTGTAGGCTCTCGAGGGTAGCGTCGACCGAGATGAGGAACCGGCGGTTTGTCTTGAGGGTAGTCTCATCTGGGCATTGGCCAGATATTAGCAAGTGCTCTCTATGGCATGGGGTGGGAAGATGTGTCTCCGTTGCCACGTACCATGACTTCCTCGGCGGAAAGGCTCCTTCAGGCCCAGTCTCTCCATCTGCTGCATGAGACTATTCTGCGAGGTCATTGCTGTGAGCAGAGGGCCCTTGGAAAAGGCAGCCAACAGCCAATCGAGAACATACCTGGGAGAAGGTGCGAGTCCGGGCCGAGGCCTTTGTGCCCTTGTGACGGTCGGCCGCGTAGTAAGTTTTGGCATCGTCGAAGACATCGTAATCATCAATGGAATCGCTCCGGCCTTGGGGACCGGGCCCCTTATGCGCATCCATGCCGGTGCCAGACATTGCCAGCTATCGGAATAGAAGATGTCGGCGTCGGCACAATGGGTGTGGGAGGATGTCGGGAAACTACAAGTGTAGGTAGGTAAGACGTGCAATAGAGGACGAAATGCCGACGGGGCGGACGGAGAAAACAAAGATGGGCTGTGGCGGTCTGCGGTCGTGTGACGGTCGGGACAATGCTCGTACCGGAGCTACGTAGGTGGTATCACCTCCCTGCACGTTCTCGTTCAGGTTAGCGGCAGGAACAGGGTGCGGGAGCTGGTGTGAGTGTTGCAAAGACGAAAGTGGTGTTGGTGTTGGTGTTGGTGCGGATGCTGATCCGACTCAAGAATAGTAGGTGATGCCGCAGATGATGCCGCAAGTGGCCTGGTCAGCTCAGCAGAGTATGCGACGTGGCCACCAGCGACAAGCTCGAGGAGTGAGGCGTGCAGGAAAGCTGGGGCAGATGGACGGGGTTTAGAAGAAAGCCTGGTGATGGATGGGACAGGCAGGGACAGCTTTTAGGGTCCAACCACACCCACCTCGCACAGAGCCCACGCCCACGCCCACGCCCACGCCCACGCGCGACCCGAGCCTCGCTTCCCGAAGTAACCAAGCCGGCTGGGCGATGCGGGTGCGGATGCGGGTGCGGGGTCTCAGGAGTGGGCTTGAAACCGACGAACACACCAAGAAGACATGAACTCACCTCCCGTATGAGCTGCAAGAGCAGGTAGACTGGTTGTACGTGTCTGTGAGGCTGCCTCGAGAAAGGTGGTTGCACCTGCTTCCTATTGGTGACGGGCACGGGGGGATCTCATCGGATCTTGACGAGGGGTAGGCCAGCAGGACTGCAGCTTCACCGAGTCTGACAGCCGGTTGGTTGTTTGTTCGCTCGCTTGCTCGCTTGCCTGTTCGATCAGTCTTGCTTCAGGTGTAAAGAATACAATGGCAGAGAACCGCAGAATGAAAGGTTAAGGGATAGAATAGAATCCAAAAGACACAGGCCGGACACGACGGCCAGAGGATTATTGTTGGATCGGCATCGAGAAAAGACGTCACCCAGAAGCTCACAGGCTTGACGGTCCACACCATCCCGCGCCCGCCATCCTAATTGGGTTCTGGCAGTCGCAACCCCCACCTGCTCCAGCTACAGCCCATTCAGAGTTGCTTAAGCCAACGTCGACCTCTCATCCGTATCCACCCTGACGTACGTTTTAAGGGTTACCTATCAGTGAAGTCAGCCAGCAGAATTCGCCTTCGCCTTCCGTTAGAAAAAGAACCCTTCACATTTGGCGAATTTCGGGACTCTTCTCCGGGATTCTTCCTCCACTGCAGGCCAGGAAAGCCAGGACTACCTATGTACTCGTTCCATAGCTTTGGCCTGCTTGTCTGGCAATCGGCCGGTCGAGGCCACCCGCCGGTCCACGTGTTCAAAGGAACAGACTTACTTATCTAGAACACCGCGAAAAGGTGCCCAACCATACGTTCTAGGCCGCAATCAGCACTCACTAAATAGCGGGGCCTCCACTAAAGTCACTTGAGAGAAACTTCTCAGGCCTTTTCAAGTGCATGTGCTCACGTGCTGCTGTGCTGTGTACGTTGCTTACCGGATCAACAAAGGTTGCCGTCCAGGGCGGCGCGGGCGGCGCGCACGCGGGCCAGGGCGGCGACGGCGGCGACGCGGGTGGCGCGGGCGGCGCGGGCACGGGCGAGGGCGAGGGCGACGCGGGAGGGGGCAGGGGGGGCGGGGTCCCTACAAGTTTCAATGATCAGCCATGCCTGACACAAAGCGGGATTCAGAGAGGCGCGTTGTGACAGAGAACTTCCTAGAATATACGAAAGTATTGCTCTGGGAAATGGTTGGAGGGAATGTCCCGCAAGATGGATGTTAATGATAATGTTTGGTGGATAGGGTGATGTCTAATGTTGACAGGATGTCTCCTAAGTTGTGGCTGGGCTAGGAATTGTGACTTGGCAGTGCCGGATAACAAGGAATAAAGGGCTTTGAGAACTCACATCTGCTGCTGCTGCTGCTGCTGCTGTTGCTATTACTATTACTGCTGCTGCTATTATTATTATTGTTGTTGTTGTTGTTGTTGTTGTTGTTGTTGTTATTGGTAGAAGAGGAGACACGGATGAGAAACGAGTCGAGGATAAGTACTCCATCTTGAAGACTGGAGGTTCCTTCTTTGGTATCCTAGATTGAAGATGAGATAGATGGGAAGGGACTACCCTTGGGTATAAAGTTTGAAGCACGGGAAAGTGTTTTCGGGACTTGATGAGACAAGCAGAAAGGACTACTCGCGAATGAGCAGATATGAAAGAGTTGATGCGGGTGCTACCATCTATGAAGGGAAGGTTAATTATTTGGATGCCCACGAACACGGGAATATTGATAGAAGGCTGACCGGTGGCTATCTTTGGTAGGACTTTTGCTATCACTGCCATTGTCACGGTACCCACTCATGGCCATCAACATCCAAGCAACCAACGCGTAGGTATTTGGAATGCTCAAGTCAATCAAGTAGTCGCATATAAAGCCCGGCTATGCATTGCAGAGATCGCGCTATATTATACTTTGGTTTCCTTAAGAGGAGTTCCAGCCACGACCTCGGAACAAGACATATAACGACATATCACGCTGCCAGGAACCGGGCCAGAGGCTGCCGGCAGGCTGCCATGAACCGGGCCTCTTACACCGCCCGCGAATGGCCATTGTTCTGGCGGCGGTGGCCCGATTCCTGACATATGGCGTGGTGACAGTCGCGTAAAGTTGATCGATTTCGAAAGGCTTGGGCCTGGAGGGGTGTTCGTGAAGTTTTAACACTGAGCATCACTGATCACCGGTGAGGTGTGGGCGAATCAGTGGTGGGTCGCTGACTAACCCGGTTGGGACTCGCCCGGCGCGATTCCGCGGAAGACCACCTCTATATTCATCTCTTGCGCTGAGCAGCTCCTGGACCTGGAACAGTCTCAAGACTGAGCTGAAGTTGAGGTGGGGTGGGCCTATAGGTGAGCGTCAGTGAGCGTGGCTGGGCTCGGTTAGGCTTGCCCCTGCAGCCGTCGCCAGGTGTGGACTCCAGGGACAGAGGTCCGGTTTTGGGGTTGGCTGCACAACGTAGGTACACATTTCCTCCTCATTGACTCGAGGATGAAAGCAGATAAATACAATCTGGGCTGGAATGTATAATTCTCAGATCAGAATCATCCATGATTTCGCTTTTCTAATGGCGCAAATATATCAACACATGATTATTAAATTAAGCAAAATTTCTATCTGGTATAACCTAGCAGCTATAGCGTTCTCTTTAGATAAAGGGACCGATTATAGCTCTTTTTTTTTAAAAAAAAAAAAAAAAAAAAAAAAAAAAAAGGTACTATGATTAGATTGAAAACGAAACTAACTAGGGTATAATAGCCTCATCCTCTACTGTGGCAGTCACTTAGGGGTCAAAACGTAGTGTATGCGTGGGTTGCATTGCAGCTATCTGGAGGGGCCCTGGGAGCCCTTAAGAATGGCGCTGTTCTGGGGCGCGGGTGAATTTTGGTTACGGTGCGTTAAATTTTGGTTCCGTGGCAGATATAAGTACCTCCACGATGTCTGTCGTTTTCGAAGTTTAGAAAGAAATCAATCCTCCTCTTAACTATATTTTTTGAAATTATTGTGATAACTATACCTCTCTGATCAGAGCCGTACCGTTCTCCTAGACGTTGCGTGCGTATGCTTTCTCCTACATTTCCTTCATTCTTTTGCCCACCCTACTCGCCACGAAGTCTTCTCTCACAGCCGCCGCGCCTTTGTCAACAGGCTGCGCCGGGCTGTAGAGTTGAGGCTTCGTGGTAGACCGAGGCGCCCTGGGGTTATCGTGTCTCGTTTTCAGCGCTTATCGCTATCTATGGTGCAGCACGTGCTGCCAGCTGTCCACTTTCTGCACACCTCTAGTGCGCTGCCACATCTACATCATAATCCGTGATTTTCTTACCAAGATTAACCAGCTCATTGAATTCTTTTAAACTCAAACAGGCTCCAAGAATATCATCAATTTCCTCCTTCTTCTCAAAATCCTTAAGATCCTCATCCTTTAAATTTTCCAATATAACATCAGCAGCACTATGCACAATCTCTTGAGACACATCGCCCAATTTCTTAGCCACAATAGCTAATATAAAGTCGAAAGTTGTTTGTGTTGCTTGGGTCTGTGGTCGGTATTGAAGACCCTTAAATAGGGTTTCTGTGCTGGAAAGAATGTCGCTGCCTCTTAATTGTGGTCGAGGTAGAGATTGGTCGTCCATTTTGATAGAAGTTTGTAGTTGTATTGTGGCTGTGGTCTCTTTAGGCTGACTGTGGTAAGGGCTTCTTCGGGAGATTGCTTGTGTGATCTTGCGATTTCTTCAGATGATCTTTTTCGAGTGGGACGGCCGGTTCTGCCAGAGCCCTCTAGAAAGAAGAGGAGCCTCCGACGCGGAAGAGGATATCGAGGGGAATAGAGGATCAGCAAACGAGGAGACGGAGGTGTATTCGAAGGAGATATGTCACGAAATACGGTTCTGATCAGACAGCAAATATGTAAGGGAAAAGAGTGGATGGTTTTTCTAGCTAGAAATTTCAAAACGCAACGCAATAGGGCACCCTTTTATAGCCGGGCTGTGGGCTTAGCGAACGTGCTACACTACACTAGATCACTCACCATGTGACTCATTACCCAAAGTTAGCGTAGGCTAGTGATGGGCTATTTATATCAACGGATCTAGTCTGCCGCCGGTCTTAACGCTGGGTCTTTGAGCGTTTACCACTGCATGAAGGGACCGCCTACGGCTTTAAAAGAGCACGTACCTAGGTATACGGATTAAGAACGAAACCACCCCTCTCAATTTCAATCTGCGTCGCGTGCTGCTACGAGAACAACAAGAAACTGCGGCGTGGTTGTCCCGGCGTCCAGGGGGCATTTGGCATCCTTCATAGTGGAGCACTTAATGCCCGGCCATGCATCACAGCGGGCCGGGAATGGCTGAGGCCATTATCGTCTGGCAAGAAAATGAGATCACAGTGAATCATGTTTATTGCAGCGATCCCTATCTAGAAATAATACACAAAAGCCGTTCCAAGTCCTAGCCGGAGAGCATTATTTAGTATAGCCACCCCGGTAGAATACTCAAACATCCACAGTAATAATTAATATACAAAGGTAACCCTATCCGCAAACAAATAGGGAAGTGAATAAATAAGAGATAGAAAGGTGGTTGGGTCTTAGTTTCAGACTACAAGATTTCTTTGTGATAACCCCCCAGTAGCCCGAGGCTTCACCAGTTAGCCAGCGTCTAAGCAGCGTCTGTAATGGGCCATATTCCCTTCCCATGATCACGATATGTCGTAACACAGCCTATGCACTCTTAGGCCGTCGTAACTAGCCGCATCTCCGTTCGAGCGCGCCATCTTCTTTGTGCCACGGCCTTGACCCCACAAACTTTGTGTATGACTTTGGGTCTTTTCGATATTAGTCTTGTCCAGCCTCACCGACATGTTGCGCCAGGCCAGTTCTAGTCCCCGTCAACAAAAGGATTCAGGTGTGAAAAGTTATGTTTGCATGCCGAAGGCCATTGTCGCCATTTCTGGCAGCTACTCGAAGCGACTGTATCGCCGCAAAGGACACTCCACGCAATGCATCTTGAGTTCCACATAGCTACCTGCCAAAACCTCGGATCCAAATGAAATACACTTGTTCCTCTCTCCCCATCACCGACTCAACATTATCAAGGCCGGGTTCAGCACAACCGGCAGCAGGAAATGACACACAATCAGTATCGCGAAAGGGAATATCGACGCAAAGTCCCTGATCTGCCACTGGTACGGCACAGCCCAGTAGCCGAGAATGATGACGAGCGTGCTGCCCAGGCAGAAGAGGAATGTGCCCTTGAACTTCCTGAGGACGTTGGCCAGCTCCTCGGTGAAGCGGACGTCCCGGAGCTCCTTGGACGTCGCGCCCCAGTTCATCTCGATCTCGAAGAAGTGGCTCAGGATCGCCTGCGACACGTGCAGCGAGACGCCCCCTAGGTAGATGGTGAACATGGGGGTCCACTTGGCGTTGTTCAGGTAGTTGCCCAACAGCGTGCCCCTCTCGAGCCGGTACCGCAGCACCGCCAGCGACAGGTTGCCCAGCCCTGTGAAGACCATGATGACGTTGAAGAAGATGGAGAACGAGTCGGCGTAGTACTTCTCGTACAGGTTGAACTCCCAGCCCGTCACGAGGTAGTTTGTCACCGTGAGCAGCCAGGCAGACCCGATGGCATAATACGTCCCTATGTAAGCACAGATGGTGATCTTCTTCGGGAGTGGTATGAGGGACGCCGTGATGAACTTCCTGAAAAGGGGAGTGAATGGCCCCCGCCTGAGCCAGTACCTGAACGGGTGGAAGAGCAGCTCGTTGCACCCGTACGCGTACTTTTCCCACCGGGCGAGCTCGTCGTCAACGGTCAGGGACACGCCTTCTTTGAATCCCTCGCCCGTGTATGCCGCGTACCGGAGGGAGTAGCCCGCACACTGCAGTCGGATAGCCATATCGAAATCCTCAGATACGTGAGACTCAGACCAGTACTTCTCATACCCGTCTTCGTCTTCGAAAGCCGCTGCGGTTTGTATGGCTGACCAGCGCATGAGGGCGTTGTGGCCGACAAATGGGCACACATCACCTGTTGAGACGGCGTAGGTTATAGCTGTGTAGATGAGGTTCGTAAACCATGTGATACTAAGAGTAGCGTCAGTTGCTATTCCGTCTTCCGGTGATCCGAGGCGTCTGGATGTGACTTACCCTCGTTCGAAGAATGAGGTGGTAATATTCAAAACTCCAGATGTGAACTGGATGATTGCCACCTGTGGCGACTGCTCCATCTCACTGACGCCATTTATGAAGCAGTCTTCAGGTACTCGTGTGTCGCAGTCGATCAGAAGGATGTAGTCGCCCATGCGATATTGCCTTCCGCCATCGTTCTTCCCTTGTCCTCCTCGAGAACCGCTTCAAGAGCGTTTCTGTACTCCTCGCGCTCTTCCGAGTCATCCCAATCCTCGCCCCTTGAGACATGGTGCAGCTTTTCCTCAACCCTCCTCGACACACTCATCGCGTAATTCATATTGGACGCTTTCTTGAACTTTCCGCGGCGCAAAAAGGGCGGCTCACCGTGAGGATCGTGCCTTGGTCTTGTTACCCAGCCGATCTGGTGTTCGTCATAGAA
Organism: Diaporthe sp. PMI_573; assembly: GCA_021399435.1. Lineage (NCBI taxonomy): Eukaryota > Fungi > Ascomycota > Sordariomycetes > Diaporthales > Diaporthaceae > Diaporthe > Diaporthe sp. PMI_573. The sequence goes on along the minus strand of JAJTUP010000002.1, from coordinate 2,592,315 downwards.
TTCCCGGCGCTCCTGGGCCTCCTCATCGCTGAGAAGTTGCATTCCGTCATCATTTACGAAGATGTTGGCAGTGCCTCCCTGCATCTCGTAGGTCGAGATAGCAGTCTTGACAGACATGACCGTAGGTCGGATGACAGCTTTTGTTCCCTCTTTGTACACCGGCATCTGGATTGTAACATGAGGGAGACAGTCCCGTTGATCCAGACGCTTCTTGGGTGCCTTTCCGGAATAGTACTTCGAGTTGCTGTTGACCTGCCTGGTGGGGCCTAGCATCTGGATAATGTTGCCAGAAATTGCTTGGAAGAAGAACTAAATATCTTTAATAGTCTCAAGAACAATCATGACACGCCAGTGGTGATTTACGAACCATGCTGAAGAAAAGCTGCACAGGCGCGAGAAGGACCAGGAGAAGTCGGGAAAAATTCTTGTCCACCTTGCACTCCATGGCCAGGCGCCTCCAGCCGAATCCCATGCATGTGACGGCGAGGCAGACAGTGAAAGCGACGATGATGGAGCTCACGGTCCTAACCGGTCTCTTTTCTTGCCCTGCCGTTCCTTCCTCCAGTGTTTGAGGATCCGCGGCCTCCATGCCTTCATCAGCAAGTGCCGTCGGGTCTTGTTCCTCATCTTCTTCAATCACTTCTTCTCCACCAACCCAGATCATCTTGACGAAGTTTGCCTCCAAGTCCTCCGCCCGTTGTAGCAGGTGCTCTGGATCATCGTCCCACACCACTAGGATCATCAAATCCTCCAAAAATGCAGCGAAATGGTGGATTTGACAGCGTGGTAGGTCTGACATGGTCTTCAGCACCTGCACCTGCCGGCCGTTTGGAATGGGGAGATGGTCCCGTTCGATGTACGCCGTGCTTTCTAAGAGCGTCCTGATAACTGGGGTACTCACTGTCATCGCACAACACACATTCATCTTCTTGACGTTATCAAGTAGGCCGTTCTCGAAGATTGACAGTTGTGGAGGACAGCATGAGTACTTTTCTCGCTTCTCCTTGAGCACAATGCCCTGCCACAAGTCTACGGCAGAGACATATGATCTCACAAGGGCCTGTTGGTAAAGATAATTTACCATGACGTCGTTACGGATACCCTTCAAGGATTCCATTGCTTCCCTGCGCTCCTGCATTGAGGAGACACTGGATCTCTTCGTTCTGCCAGACATGGAGGACTTCTGTCCCGCAGTCGACGGATTGGGGGATGTAACGGTCGAGCTCGTGCTCGAACCGCCGCTATCTATGGCTGGCAGCCCTGTTTGGGCGCCGGATTCCCTCCATTCTGAGCGAGGGATGTTTTGCGTGACTGATGTCGATGTGAGTCCAGATCCTGGAGCATTAACAGCGCCTTTCCGAGTGGAAGAGGCCGAATTGATTGCATAAGGTCGCTTCGTTTGGGATGTTGAGCCACGTTGCGAGTCTTCCTGAACCACTAACGGCGCAAAAGTATGTGCAGGAGCCTTTCCTGACCTCTTAGGCCTTGGCTGTTCGTACCTTGAAGTTGAAACTGTCACAATGCTTGTCGAGTCACGGCGTGGGTTCCGGCTCGGTAGCAGTGGCGCTCGAGTTGTGGAATCTATTGGGCCTGGGAAGGCGGGCTGTTCGGCCTGTGAGGAGATGAAAGGTGCCTTGTCAGCAGGGTCAAGCGGACCTGGACGAGTGGCAGACCCAGGCAACGCCGGGACCAGATTGGATTGTTTTCTGTCTGAGTCGGTCTTGTGTGTTGTGCCCTTGGTTCGTCGTGACGAACGCTGCGGATTCCGATGTGGGATGGCCGGCGGTATCCCATCATCATCATTATCGCGTCTAAACTGTTCAGTGCGCATAGAGACTTTCATGTCCTGTAATGGGATGCCATTGGCGTCTTGACAAGATTCATTAGGATGATGCGCCGAAGCGTTCGCACCTCGCCGGCCCCCACAGCAGAAATCACTGGACCATGATGTCTTTTTCTTGGGCAGTAAAATTGGGTGCCAACTCATAGCTGTGTGCTTGTAGGCCCAAGATCCACTGGGGATGAGTAGCCATCCTGCCGACATCTGACCTCTAGTCGGCGCATTACCGGCCACTAGACGGTAAAGCACCAGAACTATGCAAGCCCAACAGCCAGGGCCGGTCGAGAACTCGATACCAAGTGAACAATATCCTCAGGCACCGAGAGAGCAAGGCTGCCCGCCAACCACGATAGCAGGCACCCGGTGCGTCATGGAGGGCCTGCCAGTGTTGCGAGCCGCTCCAGAAGAACTCCGACTGCAGCAAAGCTTGCTTGGGATCTCCCGAGGTCTTGTCCAGCCATGCAACATTCCCACGCAGTAGGAGTGCCACTTGCGACCGATGCGGGGGGCGATGATGAGAAGAACGAAGTCGAGTGTTGATTTGGCATGGTGTCGCCGAGCCCAGTTCAACCTCAGCTCCAGCGACAGCTCCCATGAAGCTCCCAGTCGGGGACGAATCCAGAGAGCCTGGCTGCGGAACTCTCTCGGATAGCTCTGCTTCTTTTTTCAAAACTTGCGAGTCGGACGTCTGGTCGCTGGTGGTAATACTTCTCCCAGCCCTCTCGACATATCGATATTTCAAAGAGAGAGAGAGAGAGTTGCAGTCAAGGGTGTCAAGCCTCGAGGTCAAGCCGGCTACCGGAGAGCAGTAGCTGGAGTGGTGGGGTTCCTTCTTCCAAGCCGTGAGCGCCTAGGTAGCCATGTATCCCGGTACCTTGGGCGCCTGCTGTGTACTGCACAATTGTCTTAGACTAGCAGGTGGGTCCGGCGGGCGGCAGTGCCCCTTGGCCCATCGCTGCCCCTCCAGGTCAATCGTCAAGGATGCCTCTCCCAGATCCCTCCGAGATCGATCTCGTAGGTACTGTAGTCTATTAGTCCGGTCTACCTGTATTCAGCTACTGGTCTGCATGGACTAGATATCTCGCTTTCCCTAACTGCGTCGCCCCTCCGCTTCTTTCTTCCTAGAGTGTTGTCCTCATGCTTTCCTAACCCTGTCTTTGCTTTGCATTCCCTCTACGTGTACTTCTTATCGGTTGCTTCTCTTGGACACATGCCAAATCCACAATGGCTGTCTTCGTGGATCTTGAAGACGATGACGTCGAGCCGCTTGAGCAGGGCCACGGGTTGACCAAACCTGTGTGGAACGGCAATGCGGCGCCAGACTGCTCGGTCGTTCACGGGCACGAGGAGCAGGGCGGTGCTCCTCCGGGCCCAGACGATCGCGAGGAGGCGACTCACGAGCCCGCTGTCGCAGAGGCACACCTGATGACAGTGGCTTTGGGATGCTATCCGTAGGCGAACCACCAAACCTTTTGGCCCCTTTGGTCTTCTGTCTTCTCAACTCCGACCTCTCCCCGGGGCCTCTGTGCCTGGGGCAGAGCCCAACTGACTGGAGACACCAGTATTGTCGTGGCCGTGGCTGCCCAGCTTGACCTAAACGATCTCGACAGCCTGTCGCGCACCTGTCGAGGCGTCCACGACTCCCTCCTGCAGTACCGCTCCATCCTCCTGAAGTCGACCGTCCACTGCACCAACGAGGAGCTGCCTGTCGACCCCGAATCTACTCTGCGATACCGCGCCAGGGCTGGCAACTGGTACTATATGGAAGATACGTCCAGGAGCAGCTATTACAACGGCAAGGCTGGGAACTGTGCTCGGGACATGGTTTCCAAGTGTCGCAAATGCAGCACCGTCGTCTGTAGGGTGAGCCTTGTTCCCCAGCTGCCGTCCAGTTCTCGAGCTTGCGACTGATAACATGTCCAAACTCCAGAATTGTGCAATCAAACCACCGGCCCCTGCCGTCATGCGCGACAGACATCGCCGGCTCTGTCTCTCCTGCCAGAAGGCACCCATCGGCCGCCTTGTGAAGCCACGGCTAAGTCCGGATATCCCAGCCGCCTCCGACCTGGTGCAACGCGCGATATGTACATGTGAGACTGCCGGAGTATGGCTCTGCCAGCCCTGCGGCCGTGGAATCAGGGGCGCCGACTCCGAATATCGCGGGTGAGAGGATTCCGCTCTTCTTCCTTTTGACTTTCTCTTCCCCTGTCCCACAGCTGAAAGCACGTCACAAGGGACCCACAGACACTGACGCGGATCCAGGATCTGGAAATGGCGGTCCCAGTATGGGGAGGTTCTAGGCGGACTCGGCACCGGTATCGGGGGCAAGTACAACTCTACGAGAGCAATTTCCAACTCAAGTTGCTCTTCATTTTCCTAAGCGGGAGAATCTACTAACAAAAAATTTATCAGATGCCGATCGAGGGGTGGAGTGCTGGAGGAAAAGCGAGTGTTGCAACAGCAAGTATATCGAGCACGAGACTGACTGCGACGCCGCAGACGCCCGCGAGGCGGAGGACCTCCTGGCCCACGGCCACTCTGCTGGCACGTCACCGACCACCCTGAGCCTGTACAGTGGAGCACACTCGTGGAGTAGTAGCCATAGCAACCTGAGCCTCCATAGCAATTCTTCCACGCCGGGTCTTCTGGACCCTGGCTCAACGTCGGCGAACACGCGGACACCGTCGCCGGCCTTGGGACCTGGGTATGCGAGGCATGAGGTGGAAGGCATCGGGAACAAGATCAAATCAGTCAAGATAACCATGGTCAGAGTCGGCGGAGGCGTGCCTGAGTGGGAGGATGAGAAGGTTTCGGGCCAGAGCCTGCGTCGTGAGGCTACTGGCCAGGCCCGGAGCTGGTGTGGTTGGTGTTCAAGGGTCATTCCAAGCAACAAGGACTACCAAGTGGACGCGGAGACCCAGGCTTCCAGGAACGGCACAGCCCCTGCATAAGGATTATATGATATCTCAAAGTACGGCGTTAGAGAATTGGCGTCTTCAAATTTGTTAAGCCCTACAGAACAGTCAAGGTCCTGTTCCTGTTTATGGAGGTACCAGCCCTCCAGTAAATGGGAACGATGGCAGATCAAATTGTACCGTCACTCATCTTGTTCTCCCTAGAGCCTGACCGCAATATATTTTGAGATTTGCATGACGCATGAGATGGTATTCGGAGTCGTTGTTTTTTTAATGTACAGAACGAGCTCTCCGACTTTCTGTCAGCCGAGCCTGCCAACTATTCGACGACTGCCTGCCAGTCGTATCCTTGTGGCCTGTCCTCTATTGTTCTCCCAGATTTTACAATATGAAGGTACACTAAGGTACATCCGCGGTCATCCTTCGTCCCCCAGAGCTAGCTTGGGCCTGGGTGGTGTCTCTTCATCTCGTCAATCACACGGTGTGACGGGCACGAGCTTGAGCCGGCTGTATGGTCCTCCAGAGAAAGAGTTTCAGGCGTAGCTCAACGCTCCGTGTCGATGGCTCCGGCCGAAGAGTTCCACCGAGCAGAATGCGCCACCTTCGTCCATCCAAGGCGTCGCACCCCAGCGTCCTCGCGTGGCAGTAGTAGACCACAACCCGATAAGTCCCCCTACTATATCTCCCCTCGGTAAAGCATCTGCGTCCTCCGATGGCGATCCTCCTTGGCCTTGGCCCGTATGGGCCCCCACCGCTGGCGGATGAGCTCCATCTTCTTCCTCTCGAACTCGAGCTTCTCCTTGGGCGCCTGGCAGCACATCATGACGAAGATGTGCGGGATCGCGTACTTCTCCGACAGCGCCGCGACGTTCCACTTGTGCGGGTCCTCCTCCCGCAGCCGCCGCATCTCCTCCACCTCGGCCTTGGTGATGGGGCCCCGGGCGTCGAACCTCGGGTTGTACTTGTGCTGCGACGGCAGCGTTGGCAGGTCTGTGGTCACTGCAGCAGCGCCGCCCGTGGTGGGCGCAAAGTGTGACTCGAATATCTTGGCCAGGTTCGCGCGCCTCCGGGGATCGGTCTTGGGCAGGAACTTGAATGGTGTATGGTATACGGACGGGGCGCTCGCTGGCGGGTTGAAGATGATGTGGTCTGATTGCTGGCTCGAGTCGGGGGCGAGGAAAGAGGGGTGTGGGGAGATGTTGAGAGAACGCCTCGTCCGGGACGCGGTGGCTTTCGAGCGTATTTGCTGCCTGAGGGTGCGTCTTGTGCTGGAGACACAGCTTCGTGCCGCGGGCCGAAGGAGGGTATGTGCTGGGGCCTCCATTGTGAGGTCTGGAGGCAGGATCGTCGCCTCAAGAGGAAGGGCGAGGAGAGATGTCGAGATCTGGGAGTCCAGGCGGTTGGGATCGGATAACTATCAGCCGGGTTGGCACGTCGTCAATTGTCTACCAGTTATTTGTCGTCCCAATCGCGATGGCTACCGAGCGGAGGCTGGACTTGAGCTCTTCGCGGTCGAGGAAAAAAGTTCCCTGGCTGCATGAGCGGTCACGGTTTACCTAAGCAGGTGAGGTGGGTCCCTTTTTGGAGCTTTGACCAATAGGCACGGAAGCAGGCACACGACAGCAATTTACACGGTTGACTCGAAGCTCGACCAGGACGCCCATTTACGACAGCAGTTGCTTCGACTTTCGTGTTTGTGGATTCGTCAATGCACTCTGGGCCAGAACAGCTCAGCGCTCCTGTGCTGTATATGATCTGTGCCTTTTGTTAAGCTCCGACCCGCAACTCTCTGCTGCTCTTCGCAGGCCAATTCACAGTCACAGCACCAGTTCGCGGGCCACGTCTGTACGACCTCGTGCTCTTGGTCGACGGTAGCTCATGGGCATGGGCAAAGAGCTCGTTAAATCATCGCACATGGCTGTCCTATATATTCTATATTGACATTGGCCTATATACCTGGCCCCTCCTCCAGATTGACCGGCCATGTCTCGTTGGCTGATCCCTGCTAGGTTCAAGTTTGCGCCAGAACTCCCGTTCTAGATCCTCGAACCAAATGGCTTCCGGTCCCCAACTTCTTCCTTGGCCTTTTCTCTAAGAATCTTTCGTAGGATCTTGCCCGACTGTGGCAATGCTTGATTAGAACTATTCGGCCAGTGCAGGGCCCGAGGTGTTCGACTTACCGGGTTCTTCGGAATTGCGTCTACAAACACAACTCCGCCCTTGAGGCGCTTATACCTGGTCACCTTCTCTGCCAACCATTCCGCAATCTCTTTCTCCGCCGCCCTTGCCCCATCTTTCTTCTGGATATAGGCCCGTGGCACCTCTTCGCCCTCGATGGTCACGCCGATAACCCCGACATCCACGACGGCGGGGTGCTCGAGGAGCAGCCCTTCGAGCTCGGCCGGGGCCACCTGGTTTCCCTTCACCTTGATGAGCTCCTTGATCCGGTCGACGATATGCCATATCGCTCCGGTACGGTAATCCTCACAGTGCGCAACGTCGCCGGTCCGCAGCCACCGTGTGCCGTCGGGATCGGTGACAACCGTCTCGCGGGTTGCTTCCGGCTTGCGCCAGTAACCCTTGAGCAGATTCGGCCCGCTCACCCAGAGCTCGCCCGGCTTGTGAGCCTCCAATATCTCCGTCTTACCATCCAGCTCCATGATCTTTGCGGACATGTTTGGGTACAGTTCCCCGACGCCAGCACCAGCTTTCACTCGACTGTCCCAGGCTAGGGTCGTGCAGGTCGTCTCCGTCATGCCCCAGCCTTGGCTGATGATGACTTCGTTCTTTGTGAACAAGGACTGGCATTCCGTCATGGTCTCATGATTCAGAGGCGCTGCACCAGACCCGACAGTCTCGACACTGCTCAGATCGAATTGGCGGCTGGCAGGGTGCTTCGCAAGGGCCACAATGATTGGCGGCACGCAGGCCAAGGTGGTGATGCGATACTTCTGTACGTATTGCAGCATCTTCATGAAGTCGAACTGAGGCATAACATAGACAGGTGTGCCTTGTCTAGCGTAATTTGCGACAAAGTAAGTCTGGCCGTACGCATGGTACATCGGAAGGAAGGCCAGAGCCCGCGACCTGTCCCTCTTGATGTCGTGCTCCGGGTCCAGCTTCGCCACGAACAAGACCTGGGTGCAGTTGGCAACGTACGAGCGGTGCGGAATCTCAACTCCCTTGGGCACGCCAGTCGTCCCGCTGCTGTAGTTCAGACAGCAAGTTGTGTTGGCCGCATCTGAGGGCTCGACCCAGTCCCAGCTCTCGGCCTGCGCCCTGCCTGCCTCTAACAGCTCGGTCCAATGCCTCGCTCCTTGCAGCCGCCCTTTGGTTCCGGGCGTTGGTTTCTCGGCGCGGGCATCGGTCTCTGCGTCGAATACAAACACACGGTCTCTAGCCAAGCCTGCTTCCTCCGCAGCTTGCAATGCAATATCCAGGCTGCCCTTCGCGGCAAACATGAACGTGGCGCCACTGTCACGAAGCTGATACGCAACCTCACGCGCAACGAAGGTCGGATTGGCACCCGTGAAAACGCCACCGGCCATGAGCACGCCAAGAAACACGGAAGGGAAGTACAGATTATTCCCGGAGAAGACGAGCACCCTTTCGCCGGGCTTCAAGCCAGCCTGCTGCAGCCCCAGGCCGATACGCTTGGCCAGAAGTCGATATTCTGCGAAGGTCAGGAAGTGCGTGTCTGGGCGTTCAGCATCGAGAAAGGTCTTCCGATCTTGAAGAGGGCCCTTTGACGAGCCAAAAATCCATTTTTGCAAAGAGCCATCGTCGATGGGGATGTTCCAGCGTGACTTGATCACCATTTTGCCAAAATCTCGGGACAACAGGCCAGACAGAAGCGAAGAAGAGAGAGCCAACAAGGGAGAGGACGACGAATTCGCACGCGTGTAAGAAATGTCCGAGGATAAGGTGTCAAAGCAGTAGTGACGTCCCAGAGATGAGATGGGTAGCCTTCTCCCGGCGGAGGAGGGGAAGGGGAACAACGACTTGGGTATGGGATGTGACCCTCAATCAAGATGTCCCGAGGCATCTATTAGCCTACTAGGACGGGGGAAGCTTCCTTCTGGATCCCGGTCTGGAACTGCATCCTACTAGTAGGAGATACTGCGTAGTAGTACTTCTGTTGCAGCCACGGTGACTTCACCAGACAGCCTGACCCTTGAATAATTGTGGGCGGGGTGACGAAACGCCTCGCTGGGGCCATCACAGCCATCGTATGCGCACCGGCAGGCGCATCGGATGAGGCTCCCTTCTCAACCCAGTTACCTTCGGAACGAGCCCTCGCCCAGAAGCCCAGGAATTGAACACTCGCAGCAACGTGGAAGACGTCGAGAATTGGCCTCTTCCCCAGAATCCTCCGTGGCTTCCCCGCGTCAAGCAGGGATGGCCTGAGGCTGCCGAGCGAGTCAACGCACCCCGCAGTTCTCGACTGCGGGCCCGAGGTTGACGAGATCCTTGCTGGATTGGGACACTGCCGAGGTCCAGTACACTCTCGTACTAAGAACCCCAGACGGTAAGCGGCTTCGTGTTTCCGACTGATTTGGGACATCCTCAGTGGGATGAAGTACACAGTAGCTTGCTCAGGAGAACTACCCAATTGGCGACGCTGGCTACGACGGTTTGCCTTTTTGCGGAGGTGCTTGACTGACGTATCCCAAGTACTGCACAATCCACAGCACTAAAACAGTTAGATACCTGGATACTAACTCTATCTCCGCCCGCGGACACAGCGTTCCGAAGGGACCGGGGGAGGTGGGCGCCCTCGGGTTTCTGGCGACCTCGTATCGGTACCGCAACCGCTTTCCCTCCAGGTAGCCTATCGCAAATGGGGAAGTATCATCAAGACACTTCCAGACTCGAACCAGAGCTTTTCTCAAAAACTGATCGATACACATTGGATCGGTCGGAGAAAAAGCAGGTCCCACAGAAGCCATCAAGTCTGTCTCTCTTTTCCTTAAGCGAGGGCCAAATCCGCAGCGGACACCTGGCAGGTAATAAGTTGCTGCTGAGGCCCAGTCGGAAGCTAGGGAGACAAGGCAGATACTAGCACTTCTCGTCTAAATCCTTCCCTCAGGTATGCTGTGGTGGAGAATCGTGTGACGTTGCGAGTAGTAACTACGGTCCTCCGAACGCTCATAACACCCGCGAGGAAGCTTGACCTTGGGACGATGCGGCTATCCGAGCGCCGTTGGCTAAGCACCTAAATTGCAGGCAGAAAAAAAAAGGCTTGGAACAAACGTGGGCCGATTACCGCCCTCCCGGATACCAAGAGCAAGCCAGCTCTTCTTGCTCGCTTCGACGGCAAGACTTGTCAGCTTACTTCCGAACAATGTCTCAGGTGTACGGCGGGGCCAGTAGGGAGCTTGAATGTCCGCCACGGCACGTGTTGATGGCAACGACGGTCGACTCGTGTCTGGAATCCCAGAGTCTGGGCTTCCAGAAATTGGCTCTAATCGCTGCGGTGGACGAATACACGGAACAACGAGGACTAGCACCAAGCGGGCCACCGCCCCAATGGTGCACTAGGATGGCTTTGACAAGGCAATAGTCTACGCCGCCGTGCTGCAAGTCCCCGTGGCATTCGGCTAAAGAGTCCGTTCGATAGTACAGAAAAGAAGCACTTGTACAACGTATGCTACCACGCCGCAGGAGCACTTGAGCAGCTACCTCTTCACCTCCGCCCACCACCTCCGCCCACGGCTTGTGGGTTGGACGTTGCAACTAACGAGGACGTCAATTGTACCGCTTATCAACCTTTGACGAAGCACTCCCCTGGTGCCTTTTTTTCCCTCGCATTGCTGCAAGAACTGACTTTGCAGCACTTTACGAGCTCGGTCGGTGCAAATTAACATGGAGCCGAGATGGCTCCAAACTCGGGAGACTCGGCCAGCGACTGCTTAGAAACGCCAGTACCATTGGACTTATAGATACGCCTTGTCCGAGCCGACGGTCTCAGGCAATCGGCTTGGCGCCTGCCTTACTGCCGATCGCCTTCTGCGGCGGAGATAAGGACGCCATATCAGGCATGTCTCTTCTCCGTCTCCTCCGCATGGCGGAGATAGCTCCCGTAACAATTTATGGTTTTACTTTGGGCCCGCTGAACCGCCGACCATAATACGCTGCCAGGTGCTAGCAGTGTCGGAACCGTGTAGTGCATAGTTAGACAGGCCTTAACGCCGAGAGACTTTCTCAAAACGGATGCCGATGTGGACTTTGTCCGGAAACCTAGGTATGCGGCGCACGGAGATGCGTTCCCAGGTCCTCAGTCGGCCTCGACGTTGATCCGACTTTCTATCAAGCTCCGCGATCTGGTGACGCTGACACATTTCCAACAAAATGGTCTGAGACTAAGCACACCCTGAGCTTGAAATATATAATGCCCTAAAGATATAAAGTCGACCTGGTCATCACATCCGTGAATAATTCAGGAGCCCCATCATCCTTGATCAGTTCATCAAACCTACGGAACAGTTTTAAGCCCAAACCCTGAGTCGACCAATTCATATACATCGTCAAACCTTCGCTGGAGCCCACTCATTCAAGATGTCTCCCAAATATGCCAAAGACAAGCCTTCCGGTTTTGTCAACCGCATCGAGAGAGTTGCTATTGTTGGTGTGAGTAGGATGATTCCCATAACCAAATTTGCATTTTCTAATGATGGATTTTCTAGGCTTCTGGTAGTATAGGCCGCTACTTCACCAAAGAGCTTCTCAAGACGGGCAAGCACACAGTCACAGCCCTTACCCGGCAGAACAGCACAAACAAGCTCGCAGAAGGTGTCAAACCAGTGGCTATCAACTACGACGATGAGTCCACAATTGTTGACGCCCTCAAGGGCCAGCAATTCCTCATCATCACCCTCGCCGTCAGCATCCCGGAAGACACGGAGTCGAAGCTCATCCGGGCAGCCGCGAAGGCGGGCGTCCCCTACGTGATGCCCAATTCCTACGGACCGGACCCCGTCAACGACAAGATGATGACGGAGAACCTGATCGGCCTCCCCTCCCAAAAGGCCAGGCGCGAGATCGAGCAGCTGGGCGTTAGCAAGTGGGTCGCGTTCGGCTGCGGCTTCTGGTACGAGTGGTCCATCTTCGGCAGCGCGAACTGCTACGGGTGCGACGTCAAGAAGCGCGAGATGACCTTTTACGACGACGGCGAGGAGAAGATCACAACCTCCACCTGGGACCAGTGCGGCCGCGGCCTTGCGGCGTTCCTGGGTCTCAAGATGCTGCCGGGGGACGAGAACGACAAGGCGCCTGTGGTGGACAACTGGGCAAACAAGGCGCTTTACATCTCTAGCTTCAGGGTCAGCCAGAAGGACATGTTTGAGAGTGTCAAGAGGGTGACGGGCACCACGGACAAGGACTGGAAGATTGGGCACATCCCCTCCGAGCAGAGATTCAGGGAGGGCCAGGAGGCGATGAAGAAGGGCGACATGGATGGCTTCACCAGGCAGATGTATGCGAGGATCTTCTTCCCTACGGGTGAGGGGGACCACACCCGTCTCGGCCTCGCGAACGAGGCGCTTGGGTTGCCTGAGGAAGACATTGACGAGGTTACAAAGGGCGGCCTCGTGCTCCTGGATCAGGGTGTTCTCTCCTACTCGTAGGAACGCTGGCTGCGTCGATAGGTCTTTTGGGTTCCTATTGCAAGTAGAAATTATATGAAATGCTTCTTCTCCCTTTCAAACATATCTAGTTGATCACGAAATATATAATTACACTACTACAACAACAACAACAACAACAAGGCACTATGCAGCCTCTGTGGCTTGCTTGATGGGGTGGTTTGCCTACAGGAGGTTACTCCTACTCCATAAGAGGCTCTTCCAGAGCAGGTAATTCTATACAAGACTGATCCCACGGGAGGTTGGGCAGTGAGTACTGCCCAGGTGGCCCAGAACATAAATGCTATGGCCGCCTAGCGGACACCCGGGCAAAGCTCGTTCACACCTACCTAGGTACGCCCAGGTACCTAGGTAGTTGAACAGTCCTGCTCGAAAGACTCTTCCAAAGCATCTGCCTTGCAGTAACATGGGATGGAAAGCCGTCTACTTCGAACGGATCTGGCTGGTGTGGGAAGCACATATGATCCCCCCAAGTGTCTCTGCTTCCTCAGCAAACGCCAGCTTCCTGGGCCCAGTTGTCGCGTCGGTGCAGCGTTTGGGCAATCAGGCCAACGACAAAACTTGCTGCACCCCCCTCGCCTCCCTTCCAAGTTTCGTACCCACAACAGCTGCCAGGTCCTTGATCTCCATTCTCACTGCTCGCGCTTCACAAGTGTCATTATTCTACTGGCAATTCGACAAACACACGTCCAACGTCCAACGTCCAACGTCCCATTTCATCCACACAAAAATTGCCTGGGCGATGACCTCTTAAACTCATTCTTCGAACCATTCCCTTCTCGAGAGGTTTTTCCGTGAGCCATCTCTGATGCATTTTATCACAGGACGCTTCTTCCACATTGCATCACTGACCTCTCAGGGTTTTCCTACTTGGCAGGTCTCAATTGCTTCGACTGAAGCCATTCCACCTCGACAAGTCTTGACCATCTGTCCAAAATTCAACAATCAAGCGGCACCCAGGAGCCCTTTCCATATCACCTCCAGCATTACCGCCTACGCACATCCATCCTCAAAATGAACGAGGTGACTCGCCTAGACCGGCTCAGGCCCGGAAACGTAGGCGACCTGGGTTTCCTGCCAATCGAGATCTGCAACAACATCTACGCCTTCCTCCTGGCCGACTTCGAGACGTGCGAGACGTGCAAGACTGAACTTGGTGCTCAGCCCACACAGTCTGAAATCGAGGAACACCTGGCACTTTTCACTCGTGCCCGACATTCAATCCACATTGCCATTCTTATGGCCAGCCGCGACGTCCACTGTGAGGCCTACGACCTCATGGTCAGGAAGAACCGCTTCGTCCGTGTCAGGTCCTACGGTGTCCCCCAGTACCTGCTGACCGCAGTTTCCCTACCAATCGTCACCGCAAATGAAGATCACGTCCAGCGCTTCAGAGGTTACGTCCTCGAAGTGACCATGGTCCTTCGCAACGAGCAGGCGCCAAATCTGCCAGTTCGTGCGCACGATCCTTTTGATGCCATGATAATGGCCAAAGACTTGGGCAAGCTGTGCCTGGCCCTGATGGAGGGCGGTTTGTTCATTTCCGGCTTCAAAGATCGGTTGAATCTGACATTGAACCTTGGGCTTGTAGTCACTGCCGGTCGTGAGGCCCGAGACTTCGTGGATCTCGATTCATTCGAGCGATACTTCTCCGAGAATACCAAGATGGGAATCATCCAGCCGTTCTGTGACTTCCTAAGCGACGCCGGAAGTGCCCAGGTGTGCGGTCTGGAGTCAGCCGACGTTGCTGATACCCTTCGGAGGGGCCGTGAGTGGAGCGGTCCTCGGGAGGTTCTGGCCCATCTCAAAGCTCAGGACGTGATTTCCATGCAGCATCTGGCGAAAGGAGAGGCCTGGCTCGCCTGCAATACTCGCATGAAGTGTCTCTACGAGATGGATGCGCTGCACAGAGGTGACCACTGGCCCCGACTCATCCAGGAGGAGGGCGAGCTTTTCATCTCCTCTTTTGCAGGCCTGTATTTCCGCCTCAACCTAGACTGCGCTTGCTTCTACATGCCCGCAGTCGGCAATCAGATAGTCAATCGCCTGACGGAAAACACCCTGCTGCAAGCACGCACCGCCTTGACGACAGATCATTGGAAGCAAGGACTCAGCTGGCGACCGACGACCGAGCTCCATGCAAGACTTCATTTGTTGACTGCGCGTTTCCTCAGGCTGAGAGGAAACTTTGCCGATTACAGCGAAGCCGCGATCCAGCTCCATAAAGCTTTGGATCTAACTCCTCGCGGGTCGGGCTTTGAGCTGGAGGGTAGGCGATTGGTGATGTAGGCCTTGGAGGAAAGTTCAAAGGAGTTGCAGAGAGTTTCAAGAAAATTGCGGAGGGCTTCAAGGGAGTTGCGGAGCTTTTCAAAAGAGTTGGAGAAGATGGCCTGAGAGAAGCCTCCCATATGCACTCTTCCAAGAAGCGAAGCACAAGGAGGGCGAAGATGGGAGTCACGCCTACAAACCTAGCGTTCAGGTAAAACTCGGCGCATACCACAGTCGCAGTTCTCATCCACCGAGTATCAATGGCTCGTGCAGTACACGCGAGGGGCAAGCATGAGATAGGGAGAGGCAAGAAGTCCGTAGCACCGAGGACCAGAGGACAACAGCATCTGCCCCCGAGACTGCATCCAGAATGGGGAAGAAAGGCACGCATATGCCGAGTTTTTGACTTGGACCATAGCCGGTGTCACAACACGTCGTCAGATGCGGAATACCATCACCACAGACATCTGCCGCCCACAGGTTTTCCGGACCCCCCCGGGGAACGAGATGCGGCTCAGTCCTGAGAAGTTGGTAAACCAGAAAAGTCGAGAAAGTGATTACACAATCTTCCAGCTAGATTCAGAGAGAATGAACATTTTGCAGAGAAAAGTTGACCAACGATTCCGCGCCCTGCGGTACGTAAGCGTCTGGAGAGGTAAGACGAGCTTTGCTCAAGTGTCCGCTGCGCGGGAGTAGCATCTGAGCACATGGGTAGTGGACCATCTGGCAAGCTGCTGAGGAAGGTCATCCCATAGGAGATTATCTCGTGGGAGGGTATCTTATGAGTCGCATCCAACAGGATGGTATTCCCTCAGGGGGATCCTATAGGAGTCTATCTGATGAGGGGATCCCTCCTGTAGCATAATCTCCCTTCGCATAGCCTCCTATAGCATACCTCCTATAGAAGAACTTGCCCTGGGAAGGCAACATGGGGGAGAACTTCCGTAGGAGTCCCTCCTGTGAGATAACCTACAGGATAACGAGTGGGAATCAGGCAAACCACAGGGCCTCCGCCATGATGTTGTCGATTTCTCCTCAGAATGTGAGTGTGTTGCTGTAATATTGTGTGTGAAATTCAATCAGTGTCAGCAGCCAGCCATTCCCAGAATACTGTCATCCAGGACTCTTGAAGCCCACAGCAGATGGAAGTAGAGTCACAATCACCAAGGAGGGAACCGGACAAAGTGATCAAAATG
The DNA here is from genome assembly GCA_021399435.1 of Diaporthe sp. PMI_573. NCBI lineage: Eukaryota > Fungi > Ascomycota > Sordariomycetes > Diaporthales > Diaporthaceae > Diaporthe > Diaporthe sp. PMI_573. The sequence continues at coordinate 2,576,453 of JAJTUP010000002.1, read as the reverse complement.
TCTTCTAAATTCCCCTACCAAACGCCTCGCTAAAAAGGGAACCGACCAAATTTTCGAGTTCTCCCCGTCAAAAACACACCGTGACGTGTATGATACATAACAAAAGGTTCAAAGCAAATGTCCACAATAGCAAGCTCCAATGATCTCAAGGATATGCATGCTGTATGCCCAGATGTATATGTACTTGGCAATCTTGTGCCGGGTATATAAAAAGCCCAACCTCTCGGAGGCGGACTCCCTTGTTGCTGCCACTTCTTTGGTGGTGCTGGTGAGTGAGTTGCGGCCCTCGTCCCTCGGGTGGCTGACAACTCAGTTCTTGCCCTTCTTCTCCTGCTTATCCTTGAAAACCTCCCACCAGTTGTAAGGAAGCTCCGATTGACTGGCGTACCCCGACCACGTTGGCATGACATCCTTGATGGGATGCAGGAACATCGCTGGCAGACATGGGCGGCCATTGTGATTCTCCCATGCCCTGCCACCGATTCCCGTGTCCTCATATCCCATCCAGTTGTTGTATAGCCGCTGCGGCGGCTGTGCTCGGTAATACCACGTGGTGCCCTGGAAGCGGTGCTCGCGGCCCCAACCCATGGCACTTCCCGGACCGCCACTGGTGCCTCCCGGTCCTGGGTTGAACCACTTTTGCAGCTGCTCTGTACTCCAAGGCCGGTCCATGAACACGGGCATGGGCGCGTAAACGGCCTTTAGCCCGTGAAGGAGGGCTACGGTGTTGGCAGCCATCTCGGAGCCGACGTGATTTCCTTTCAGGTTCTCGGCTGACATGGCCTCGATGAGGCGCTTCGAGAGCCTTGACTGTGTCACAATCGTTGCCCGCCGGGGCAGCTCGGTCGAGTTGTGCGTGGTGTCATTGTACTGCCAGACCTGGTCCCGGAGAATCCAGTTGCTCTCATCAACATTGAACATTGGCGACAGGGTTATAAGATCGGCATCCTCGCCAACTCCCCACTCGTATTTGTCCTGCGCTGGCGAAGCCACAGGCGGCTTGGGTCCGAGAGGGTTGATGAAGGGCAATTCAGGCGCGCCCCAGACAGTGTCCTTTCCGGAGGCTTTCTCGACAAACTTGCGGTACTTGGTGTCGTAGTCGCCGTGGTACGCGGGAACGTAGAAGCGCTCATTTCGCTCCCAGAGCCCCTTTCTTGGCTGCTTCTTGGCGAATTGGGTTATTTTGGTGAGCACGTCGTAATGATGGCCGATCAACCGGGAGTCCATCTCCCAGTTCCAGATGTAGTCGAACTCTGGGTGCTCCTTTGTGAATTTCTGTACGGACAGCCACTGTGCGTTGTGGACTGTCGCTGCGTCGAGAGGGTCGAGTAAGGGGTACATCTCCTGTACTTCGTAGCTGCCCCAGAGTATGGCAATGTCGTGAAACTCCTTGGGGACCTGAGTTTGCATAATGTACTTGTATGTCTCCTTGTCCCACAGTGCAAGATCCTCGAGGGAGTCCTTGACCTGTACCAGAAGATAGACCTGGTACTCCCCGCCAGTCCGCAGTGACAACTCACTAATGAGTGACCGCATCATGTGCTTCTCGTTGTCGGTATAGCGTTTACCCGTGTAGGAACGTAGCAAAACAGCTGTCCTGGACTCGGGAGGGATCTCCGGTCGGATGACGGCGGATGTGGAGTTGGCTTGGCTGGCCGTTTCCGTCGTTTTCGTGGATCCCCGTCGCTTCAGGCGTTGTGCCTGTCTCTGCTTCTTGAGTTCTTCAGATGTCTCGCCTATCGACGGGCTTCCTTTCTTGGATTGCACGTCGCCGGTTGTGACGGACTCCTCGGGGGGGTCTGAGCTGTCAAACCGCGCCTTGTTCTTCTCAGCACATTCCTGCTGCAGTTTTCCCCAGTGTACCTTGGTCCAATCCAGTATGTGTGCTGGTCTGTCGAACTGCAACTGCATTCCATACTGGCCCATCCTCGTGTCCCTCTCGTAACACAAATTGGGGTCGATGTCGAACAGGTCGAAGCTTCCGAAGCTTGGGGCGGGCCACTTTTCGGGGTGCCCCTTGAACACCTGTATGTCCTTGATCTCGCCAAGAGGTCCATCGCAGGGTATGAAATCGCTTCGGTGCTCCTTCTTCCACTCATCGCTGTCGTATTTCGGGTATGGGTTGAAGTAGTAGGGGGTGTCTTCGGTGAAGGACGTCGACACATCCGATAAGGTCAGGTTTGCTTCCGTATCGGGTCGGACTTTGTCCTTGTCGATGAGTGTGGTAAGGGTATTCCCGTATATCACGCCAGCGTCGGGTAGTCTGTGCGAACTGTTAGCCTCCGGAACGCGCGCCCTGGAATGCGCACTGGCAACGTGGGACGGGAAGGTTTGAGACATACGACCCAGTCTCATTGTACTCCTTGGAGAACAACCATTGGTTTGCCTTATCGTCATAGTCCTCCGACGTTGGCTTTCCCTTGGAGGACTTGCGCCCACTCCCATAACCCATGGCGGTACCGCTCATGTCAACCGTCCAGGGGACGACGCCGTAGCCGCCACCGGAAGCACTCAGCAGCAGCGAGCACACAAAGACACTTGCCAGGGCGGTATAAACCAGGCCTCTGGACCTCCAGAGGAGGCGGCGTGATTGCCTCAGCATGGTGACTGAGCTGGCGCGTAATCGGGCTTTTGCGTCAGGGGGGTCGAACTGGAACGCAGGTCTCTTCTCGTCGAGCATGGTCGTCTGGAGCTGGACTGCCGACTCTCCGGTCGTGGTTCAGCGGGGGCAACGCTCATGGAGCATGCCTTGCTAGAGCGCGTGGAGTGGAGCGTACAGCGACGATGGGGTGGGCAGGGGACCGGTAGTGTAGTGGAGTGTGGAAAAGGCTGTCGTAATCTGGCGGTTGGGGCTCTTCCTGCGGGCCCACACAGTACGGTGAAGAAAAAGTAGGCGATGGCGGGGACAAAGGGCAGCCCAGTGTAGTGCTTGGGTGCGGGTGAATGGAGCGGTAGAACAAATGAGTGTTGACCGGTATTCAGCGGTGGTGTCGACCAGAACCAGAGGCTGTAATCACGGGTTTTGATTGTGTGGACGTGTGCGATGTTGGACACGATCCAAGACAAGACACAGACGGTACAAAAAGGGAGGGACAAAGACAGTTATGACGGCTGCCGCGAGACGTCAGGTGTTGGCAGGGGAGGCCCAAGTGTTGCAGAAGGAGAGATTGACGCGAAACGAGTCCACAAAATCCGGCTGTGGAGTGGTCGAGCAGTGGGAAAAAGCTTGGAATCAATGAATCGGGAAGATGGCGATCTTGACTGGGTTCGTTTGATGAGCGGACAAGAGGACTGGACAGGGAAAGAGCTGCGCAAGCTGGCAGCGCGGGCGGGCGGTGCGGGCGGCGGAGGAGGTGGCGGCCAAACCGGGCATGTGCAGTCGTGTCGTTTCGGGCGCTTGTGACGAACAGGGCAGGGGCTGAGGCGGGAGGCTGGAGACGGGAGATGGGAGAGGCAGGATACGAGAGGGGGTAGTGGCCGTATGTGTAGGATGAGACTTAAGTTAGCAGAAGGGAAGGAAAGGGAGGGACGGGGTTATCTACCGCCAACACAATACATCTCCGACCAAAGCAACAGCAGCCGGCGAGAGTTTGAGAAAGGGAGCTAACTCCCATAGCACGCACGCCCTGGGTTTGTGTCGTGGTGTGTGGGATGGCAATGTGTGGTGTATAGCCCCAAAGTCACAAACATCAAACAGAGTCTAATCCGATCGCAGGCCAATCTCGGGCCAGTACTGGTGGATCTCAGGGGCACCCTGAGGGCCGCACCTGCTTCCATTGGCCACTTGGCAGTCTTTCCTGTCTCTCTCGTGCAGCCGTGCAGGACGCCACCTCCCGCTTCGGGGCTCTTCTAGCTCCAGGAACGAGTCAACGATTTGTGTTTAGACCCTTGGATTGCGCTCCACAAGCATCCTGCCGTGCCACCGTGCCTACGAAAAGCATGTTCCTGTAGTCTAATTCCTGCCTTGCCAGATCGGGTTGGAGCTGAACGTCCCCTACCTTTAGTGTAGTAGGCTCAGAGGCCAACCAAGAGGTCCCAGGGCACGCATCCGTGTGTCGTCGGGAGCTACGGCGCCCCAAGGTTTGGAGCCCCCGCGACGATGACGCCGTCGACAACAGATCACCACAGATGGCCATGGTCTGTCCAGCCACGCACTGTAGTGTACAAGATGTACAGGCGTACACAAACTTCCCTGGTTGCCCCCGGGCAATCACAAAATGACTCTGCGCAAGGGCCCATCCTGAGATCCCTTGGATCCTCCGAGAGTGAGATTTGAGATGAGGAATACGATGGTACCATCATGTAAAATAACAACAAGAAAAGCTTACCTTGCTCCATCTCACAAGTCAGTCATCCGGCCCTCAGACGTCCAAATCTGATAAAGCAGCAGAGGCCCTGCCCACCACGCACGGCTCAAGCCGAAGCACTGTCTTACCATCTCTGGTCTCAGACCACGTTGATGACAGCAGACCAGCACCCTTCGTGAGTCGACTTCTGGAACTTGCCGTCCCGCCCAACCGCAAGCCCTCGGCCGGGTCGCGCCCCCCCCCCCCATTGGAATCTCTTCTCGGCCGCGATTAACAGGCTTGCCACATTCCGTGTTCCCAAGCCCAGCGAGCAGGTGGCCTGGTTCTGGTCCTCCACTCGCCCCCTCCCTCCACATGCCCTCCCAGCGAGCCAAGTCCCCTCCCCCCAAATCCGGCCCCCATCACCCACCCCTGGGCGGTCCTGAAACGCCCTCCCGAACTGGTCTTCCGGGATCTGGGGTCTCTTATGTAAAGCTCCGGGCCTCTTCCAGGTTTTGCCAAAACATCCCAATGCTTCAGCCCTACCAATACATAATGCATCATGGTATGGGATAGAGTGAGGTGCAATTGGTTATGTTCCATCGCAATGAAAAACAAAATGAAGCAGGAGACAATCAAAACTCAATTCCAAGGCACGCAATTGCCCCAGCGACACTCACCACAGCCTCGTCAGTTTTACTCGCTGTCTTGCTGTCATCTGTCATCGTGCTTCCCCACCCGCCGTCCCCGTGGGGCCAAGAAAAGAGACAGATCGCTGCGATCGACAGAGATCACCGCACGCCAAATGAACCTCTTTGGCCTATCTGCTCGCAGACACAGGCTTTCGTCCTCCGCTTGGTGTGGTCACACCGCAGCAGAGCTACCTTACAGTGGGTAATCAGCCAACGTCCCACGCCGCCACTTCTTTTCCCACGGCGGACAAACAAACTGCCGAATGACATTCTGTCATCTTCTCCTCTTCTCCAATGTTCTGCTGTGTACCCCTTCGTCATTTTCCGAACAAGATGGGAGGAGGTCTGAGAGTATCACTCGGTGGGGATTGCCCAACACCCGACCGGTCCTGCTCCGTCACCTTTTCCATCAGTGTGCGGCAAAAGGCAACGGTGATGGCTCTTCACCCAAATGACGACATCATTCATCACAGTAAGACGGTCCCGCCCATCCAAGACCAAGCGGGCACGAGGCTCGCACTGCCAGCACCGGCCGTGGTAAATGGTCATCGGTTACGCAGCCGTTGCGTGTCGCGGGTACAATGCCTCAAGTGTACCCGGCTCACCGCACACCCGGCTGAAATTGATACTCGACCCCCGAGGTGCGCTCGTGACGTGATATAACGGTTGGACAAGAGAGATAGATACTCGTAATTATGTTTTGTTATTCAATTCTTCGACAGCCATTTTACAAAGACTGCGAAATCTCCATCTACCCAGCTCAAGGCTTGGGTTAGGTGAATATACGTAGGTGTATATGTATACGAAACTGGTCAAGTGACCTCGCCTAGACTCAGGTCGCCATCTCTCCCTGCGTGACCTCTCATCATACCAGCTGCGTGAATGAGCCGTCTCGCCCATCCATTCTCACTTCTTCCACCCTGCCCAGCTCGATTCCTTGGCTCATGTGTGAAGGACACTCTTCCAAGCACCCAGCAATGCCTCGGTATTATTAGGCCGTACCCATTACAAAATAAAATAGACAGGGTTGGCCGTGTGCGAGCTTTGTATCCATGTGAAGCCATCCTAAACATGACTCATTTCCTAAAATGAAAACCCAATGCCTGAACGCCGTGAAGATGCTGAGGTGCTTTGAAAAGCCACTCGACATGGGTGAAAGATCGGTATGGTTGTTGATGCCACCAGGAACAAAGATCGCGAATCGACTGCATGCCACAACGACGAAGCAAGCGCTCGTCGCAATAAAGTCGCAAGCGAATGGGTATATGAAGAAAGAATGCAAATGCAATAGTCGGGGTATAGAGCGGCTGCTGCACTAGCTGCTGCTGAAATATCAAGTCGAAATCGAGATCCAAAAGTCGAAGAGAAAGAACAATATTGTCTGCGTGCTGGGTATAAGGCGCTCCGTGTCAAACGAAGCCTTTTGTAAATGTCGAATCCACGGCGGCGCGGGTACCGATGAGATGGCCAGCAATCTGCTACCTTGTGGGCGCTTTACATCATTCCTAGCCTTGTCCTCCTCTTCTCCATTCTGGGCATCGGGGCTGACGGAGCAAGCCCTCTGCCTGGACCACCTCCCATGGGTGGCCCTAATCTGCCGTTGCCCATCGGCATGCCGGGTCGGTAAGGCCCGCCTGGTGGAGGCCCGCGCATTCCTGGTCTGCCCGGTGGCGCGAGATTCGAGCTGCCATAACTTCGCTGCGAGCTCATCGACGGGCTCCGCCTATATGACTGGGGCTGCAGTCGCCTGAACGCATCCTTCTCGCAGTATGCCCTACCGTCGACATCAAAGTACCCATCTCTAAGAACGACATTACAGTCTCCGCAGCGGAAACATTGGACATGGTACTTCTTCGTGCTTTCGTCTTCGAGGTACTGCCCTTCGATGCCATCTCGGCATGATCCACAAACGCTGCCATTGGCCTTGTGATAGTGGTGCTTGCAGAATGGTCGATCGTCATGCACGTAGAATTCTGCCGTCTGGAAAGGCTCGCGGCAGTCTGTGCACACGAAGCAAGCCTTGTGGTAACGGCCGGACAATCGTCCGTCAGCGCTGGAGATGGACTTGCCCACGATAGCATCACCGCATGCCCTGCAGTTTCCACGCGACCCGCGAGCAGCCGGGTCGCGTCGTGGTGGAGACCCTCGGGCCTGAGTGAGCGGGAGAGGCGACGACCCTGATCGGAGTCCTCCCTGAATTGCTGGGTCGACCCGGGCGCCCTGGTCGTACCTAGAGGAAGGCATCGAAGGAGCCCGTCCTCCTTGTACGGCAGGGTCATATCGCTCTTCGGCTCGGGGCGCCTGGCTCTGGCTGTTAAGGTCTCTTGGGCTGAGCTCATCCATGGACGCCTGTATATCATTCATCAGATTATCGAAGCCAGATGTGTTGGATGGCTTGCGCCCCGATGCCGTGGAGCGAGCAGGACTCGTGCTCGAGCTTGGATAGCTGGGTTGGCTAGAGCCTTGTGAGAGTGAGGATGACACCGACACCGAGGGTGAGTGATATGGGTTCATGTCTCCAAACTCTTCGGCGAGGTTGATGCTCGGACCGTTGCCTCCAGAAGTCGGCGGGCGCACCAGGCTCGTCCTCGGAGGAGGTGCACGGGTTGTGACTGGACCCATGCGCCCGTTCATATCCGTCGATGGATTCCGGTACTTGTCGTAGCGGTCCGGTCGGGGACCTGGAGCAGAAGGGGTACGCAGTGGCGGCTCGAGCTCCTCACTCGGCCTGGGAAACGTCTTGGACCGATTTGGGCCACCGAACGCATCCATGTCCTGGTTTTCTTTTTGGGGTGGCCCGAAACCACCGTATCCGTTCTTCCTTGGAACTCTAGGGGGCCCCATACTCCCGGCGCCATTACTACCAGATGATGCCGAAGTGCCCGGCCGCTCAGCCTCATCATTCGCCCGTCGCGGTGGTGAGCCCCCGAATCTGCCCCTAGGAGGCGATTGCCCATTGCCGAATGGACCCGGGGCGATATCGTCCACGCGTGTCAGTAGACTCGGTGCTTTTTTCTGCGGGCTCGCTGGCGCGTAACCAGGATACATTTCTGGATCACCGAAACCACCATATCCTCCAGATCTCCTCACCTGAGAGGGGTTCTGGTCCTCGTTGGCGATGCTCGGCGCAAAATAATCGTCGGCCCTGCCGATGCTTGGACGGGCGCCTGGTGTTCTAGGTGACACACTTCTTGAGCCACTGGAAAAGCTGAGTGGTGTCAATGGCTGCCGCGAATAACTGCGATCTGTGAAATTAGTGTCAGTAGTCTGGACAAAGGGATAGGCGACTGAGGCGCGCAACGCACTGGCCATGGCAGTGTCTACTGGTGGTACACTGATTTTGTCATGTATGCCTTTATATAACGGGGTGAAAGCATCGATGGACGTGGCAGGACTGCTGGCTGCACCACCACCACCACCACTTGCACCATTTCCGCAGACATGGTCGCCCATCATGGACAACTCGACTTGCAGCCCACATGATGAACATTTTATTGTCGGCATGAAGCTCGACTCTCTCGGTGCCCCCGCCATCTTTGGCCGGGCGTGTTGGACGACAGCCCTGCGCGGCGCACTGAAATACCTAGCTCGACACTATTATGAGGGTGATTCGCAATGCGAACGAAGCGCAGTGATTTTTTGGGTGAGATTTGGTAGGCGGGCCTTGAGCGCGCCTGGTGTTGTTCTGGAAGGTGAGGAATCCTGCAGTACCGTCCTGGCGCAGAGTGACGCGGGTGCCAGAGTTTGGCGATGTGAGGGGGAAAGTTTGAGATCTCCGTCTGTTCGATCTCGGATCGGCGGCGACTGATGCCTAGGAAGGCCGCAGTGCAATGCGAAACGTGGTGGACAATGGGCAAAAGCCCATACAATGGGACGGTGTGGTCACGAGTGGTGAAACCGGCCAGTGGGTTTGCAGCCGGGATGGGACGGCGCAGGGTGTGAGGGTGTGGCGGTACAAAGAGTATTGATTCCGGGTTGGCGGTCGAGTCCCAGGGCAGAGCACGTTTCGAAAACAAAGAAACACAAGACCAGATGACGACAGGAGACCAATTGGCTGCAATGGACAAAGCAAAAGGTGGGAGGAGTCTGAATTTGTTTGTGCCTGCGGTGTTGCAGAGAGTGTCTCGAATTGTGGATGGAGGTTCCTGGTGCCCAGACAGTGGCAGGGTGGAGTGTGGGCGGTCGTCGAGCGACGGGCTGCCCTTGTGAGCAAAAGCGGCCGAGGTGGGTGTGAAGCAGCTCTCGGATTGGTGCTGGCCGACGCTACCCCTGACCAAGGTAGCAGCAATTCGGAGATCGTTGGACCTGGATCCTGGGCCTTGGACCCCTGCCGGGCGACCGTTTGAGTCTGTGTGCTCTCGTTCTCTGGCGCGATGCTGTCTTCTTTTTGATGATGCCAGCCCCGGCCCTGGCCCTGGCCCTGGTCCTTTCTTCTTCCTGGCCTGGTGTCTGCCAGTATACCTAATTACCTAGCTAGGCTCTGATTGTGACATGTGGCCTAGAGGGCGCTAGCTAGTGTCCCTCAGATTGGTCGCAGGTGTCAGTCTGACAAGTGAGGTGACGGACCAGGCGATGATGTAGCCACCGCATGTGTGGCACGTGTTGCATGTGTGGCAGGCATCCAAGCAGCACACCAAACATCGGAGCGTCGTTGCGAATGGCCAAAGGCGGCTGATGGTGTGCAGAAGGGAGGGTCCTGGGTCCTGGGTCCTGGATTCCAGCCAGCCCAGCTTGGATGTTTGGGAGAGAGCCGCGCAGAGCAGCGAGGAGAAGACGCGAGAAAGCCAAGAGATGAGAGGGGGGACTCGAGGCCAGTCTACAGCCTGCAGCCTGCTCGTTCTGGACACGAAGACAGTTGAATTGCATTGAACGGAATCGGATGGGATTGGGTTCGAATTCGAGGAGGGAGGCACGCCCCAGGTGGCCGCTAGTCCGTCTGGGGGAAGGGGGAATAGCGGCTGGCGGGCAGGCGGGTCCAGATGTGGTGCAAATGTGCAGTCGCGGGTGGGGCAGACTGCTCAGTACCTGCAGAATATGGATGCTAGAGGTGGTGATAAAGTGGTCCCTGAATTGTGCAAGAGGATCGGCAAGCCTGGCAACGAAAAGTCGCAGGCTCACCTGAGCAGCGCTGGTATCTGGGCGCGTTTCGATTGTGGAAATTCACGTCGTCGATCGGAGCGAGAAACGGTAAAGCTACAGTAATCGCGCAACTTGGCCGCAAGCGAGGATGCCGCGCTCTTTACGCGATGCTGGGCTGAGGGCAGCGGACGATAGGCATTGATTGTCGAGGACGTCCAAGATAACAGCAACCCGTGTGCCGATCTCTAATCATATCTTCATCTCACCTCACATTACCTCACCTCACATTACCTGACAGTATCAACCGATCATCTTGCCCCGCCCCGTGCCCAAACCCCTCTTGCCAAACAGGCTGTTCTGGCTGTGTGCGACACGCGCATTCAGACGACGTGTTGTCGTTTATGCCCGTAAGCATTGAGCCGTGGGCCGAGTCGACAATTATAGACACGCTGCCGTGTCAAATATACAGACGCGTAACAGGTTTCTAGCTTGCCTGCACAATTGTCAATGGGGGAGAACTGACCCCACCGCTGCCGCCGGCCGTGTGAACCAGGGCACACCATGGCAATTCGCGGCCCGAACAACTGAGCCTTTGAGTTCTTGTCCAACGGGTACCTTGCAGCTCAAGGAGCCGATGGAACCCTCAGGCTCAAGCTCGCGAACGTCCAGGTACGATACGGTTCCTGCTCGGCCTACCTGCCTCACTCAGTTCCGAACCCCGCCAACTGATGAAAAAGTCTACCTGACAATATTGTACAGTAACAGTACACGTGGACGTTGGGCTGGCTGGCTTCATCATGCTCACACGTCTCCGTTGCAAACCCACCCTAAAACCGGATAGGCTTGTTCGCAATGGACTCCGCCGAGTCAGGATGGCTGAATGGCCGAGGAAGACATATTCATCGGCACTCAGGTAGCAGTCGATCTTGACAACGGGGCAGCCCTGGAGGGTGTGGTTGCAGCGGCCAAGCGGGCTTGGGGCTTTAATTTCGTCGCCCCGTCATTCATCATTTCCACAGCACTTCTCGAAACGCCCGTGTTGTCAGTGTGGAATGGCATGGAGCCTGGGAGCACGCACGCCGGCGTGCACAACTCCAGTCAGCCGTCCTGGCCGTTCCATCACCGAGCGAACCAGAATTTAATCCCCCCGTCGTTGCCCCGACTGCCTAAATCCCGACGTGGTCATGAACCAGGAATCAACACGGCCAATGTGGCGCCACAAGAGGACCCCTAATCACCTTTCCACCATGCCGCAGAAAGTGCAATCTCTCTGAGTGCCACTTCGGGAAGGACCCCAATGTCGACCCCGGCGCCGATCCAGAGCCTGCCCGTCAATCAATCTTGTCCCCCATCGTCTCTACCAACAAATCCGTTATCAGGTCACAACCCTAAGCAGCCCCAAGAAGCCCCATTTGTCAAGTGATCGACGATCCCCAGCATCCTCATTTGCATCGTCGAGCCAGCCGGTGGCGCCTGCACCGATGTGTGCTCCCTTCCCTCTCTGGGGAACAAAAGCTGGGGATCTGAAAGCTAACCTTGCGTGCCTTGGCAGCCGACGTTCAAGGCGGCACACAGACCTCGTCTGCTTCAGTCCACATTACGCTCTCGATCTCGTGGGCTCGGAGGAAGTCAAATTAGACAGACACATGCGGCATCGGCTCTTAACGGAGCCGCCGCGCGACCGTCATTCCAACCCCCTGCCAGAAGATCTGGTTCAAAGGTCATTCCGTCCACCGGTGCCAAGCTAGTGCTGGGGCACAGAGAAGACGGCATGTTTAGGGCCGCCCGGCCCTGGAAAGAACTCTACCCCAACCATATACCAGTGGACACAGACAGATCAAGTGATGGTCAATGTTGGGGAGTATACCTACCGTGCTACCCTCGAGGCGATCGTCAAGTGGCCGGGTGTAGAGCGGCCGTAGCGAGAACGTTCCGATGAATTCGGTCTCAATCTTCGCCGGGGAGTGCGGCGCCATTTTGAAACACGGTTGGGGCGGCACCCACGGATCTGTTGTGGGTAAATGAACACGGCGATCCAACAGCTAGCCGCGTCGCATCGACGGCCGTTCGCCCAAATTCTCCCGGCCATTCTGTTCTACCCGTGGCTTTAGGTTCAGCTAGCCCTTCAGATTTTCCCGGTCTTCGACTATTGGAGGCAGCCGGGTTCGCAGTGGCTGTCTTCGAACCGTGGCAGATCATCCATGCAGTCACCAAATGGAAAGGGTATCGTGGGCGCCCTCGTCATCGGCATCATGTGCCCCCATAGTGCTTTTCCAGAGGCCGCGATCCCTGCTCTGGCACACGAGGCTCCTCCAACACCGCGAGTGGTTTCCAACGATGATACTCAATGGGTGGCGGGGCAGGAGTATTCTCAGCCCTCGCTCAAGCAGCAGCTAGGTCTACGCTTGACTTTCATGGTTGACTTCCTCTCGTGGAACTTGGAACTTGCGCTGGAGAGGGGCACATGCGGTCGCGTTATGCGGGCCTTTCCTGGATGAACTCCTTCTCCCTTTGGCAAGCAGTTTAAAAACTCGTGTCACTTCAACGCATGCCCGGAATATACGATGCCGTCTGCGATTCCTGCAGCAATGGCTCTACAAAGCGAGGATGACGTGCTCGCGAAAAATACTGGCCAGACATGCAGAACCTGCCATTTTCCTCCCAACCGAGCTGAACATCCTCTGCCTTCCCACCCTTGATAGCGAGAGAAGTCTTGCAGAAACGCCCCCGCTGCTTGCGGAACCTCGACGTCGCCCTCTGTGCGCTGACGGTGACCAGTATGGCAATAGTTGATGGTGATTGATGAAGCTGCCCTTGGAAACGCAGTTGACGCCCCCCTCTGAGCCAAAAAAAAATAACGACCAAGTAGGAGGATAGTCAGCTTATTGGTGCGGGCTGGATGTTGTGGGTTATTCCCTTGGACTCATGGGGAGTACAGACTGTAGTGCTGCCTCGCACGCTACGTAGATATCAACATATTGAGGCAGGCTATCCTGTAGAGCTCAGCGTGCGGGTGTCCGAGTGCGTTGGATGCGCGGCTCTCCGGACTCACGCTGCTATCAAAGGATCCGAAAAAGCCCAGCGTCAATGCTTGGCAATAACGAAGCAACCATGCTAGTAGGGATGGCTGTTATGTGATTCCTGAGCAAATGAGGCACAGACGGAAAGGTCGACAGATCAACGCTTGCCTACACAGTAGCTAAGGGGGTAAGAATGAGTGTCGCTGGGCTCTGTTGGGATCCACAGCCTCCGAGAACTTGACGAACCCATGTGCCGCGTTCAACGTCGGAAGACGGCAGCGCACTGCATGCAGTGTGCTCTGAGACCAAGCATCTCGGTCCCGTTGACCCGTGGTTCGGCTGTCCTTACTCGATCATCTAACTCATTTTTTCGCTTGCCTGCAGCTGTAATGTTATGCAGGTGCAAGAACGAGGGGCTGTTTTACCCAATGATTTAGTACTTGGTTACTTCGGGAAATTGGCTGGTGAGATGTCGCGTGCTTTGCTGGCGGTCTTGGTTAGCGTTTGATAGCGGGATCTTCGGATCGGTTTACCTTCTCACCGCCTGAGGCTTCTGAAGACGTGCAGGCTCGAGTGATAAATACGCTTTGTTCCGAACGTGGTGCCTTCGTGATTCTGTCTTGACATATCTTCTTCAGTACTCTGAACAAATAGTGGAAACAGCTACGAATTCGCAGCCTCACAACATTTCTAAAATATCGATCGCGCTTTCGGGCTGCGGTCACAGGAAACCGTCAAGACGTTTTCCAATCTCCTAAACTCGTAAGTCCGCTTTCAAAATGGATCGAGCTGCGGAAGACCTGACTGACAATCCCAGCGTCCACCACCCGTACGCAGGAGCCCGTTGTGCCTCTCGAGGAGGGAGTACAGCGGACTCGCCCTTCACTCATTAAAGGGCGTCGACACATAACGCGCAAGTAAATCAAGCCTTGACCACGAGTCATCATGGCACCGCACGCCGAGGAAGCCGCTGCGGGCCTTGCGTACGGGGACGGACAGACAACCGGCAATGGAGTTCACCATGGCACCGACAAGAAACCTCTCTTCAAGGTGAACTCTTCCAATGTCAGGTACACGGACAGTGAGATCTTGTCCAAGTACATTTATCGCACCACCAGCGTGGCCACCGCCGATGATGGCAGTTACACGGCGACTCCGCATGAGACTGTGTACAACTTCCACGTTGATCGCAAGGTGCCCAAGGTCGGTATGATGCTGGTCGGCTGGGGCGGGAACAATGGTACCACCGTCACCGCCGGCATCATCGCCAACCGCCGTGGCCTCGTGTGGGACACTCGTGAAGGCCCACGTGCTGCAAACTACTATGGGTCCCTCATCATGGGCTCAACCATGAAGCTGGGAACTGATGCCAAGACTAACGCGGATGTGAACATCCCGTTCCATGATGTGCTACCCATGGTGCACCCGAATGACCTGGTCATTGGTGGCTGGGACATCAGCGGAATGGATCTTGCTCGAGCCATGGACCGTGCCGCTGTTCTGGAGCCTACACTCAAGGCGATGGTGAAGAAGGAGATGGCTGAGATGCGTCCCTTGCCGAGCATCTACTACCCTGACTTCATCGCTGCAAACCAGGAGGACAGGGCTGACAACGTAATCCCGGGCACGAAGGCTTCTACGGCGCATGTTGAGCAGATTCGCAAGGACATCCGTGACTTCAAGGCTCAGCACGGCCTTGACAAGGTCATTGTCCAGTGGACAGCCAACACGGAACGCTATGCTGACATTCTGCCGGGCGTGAACGACACTGCCGACACCCTGCTCAAGTCCATCGAGCAGGGCCATGAGGAGATCTCACCGTCCACCGTCTTCGCGGTGGCATGTATTCTCGAGAAAAGCCCCTTCATCAATGGCAGCCCGCAGAACACCTTTGTCCCTGGCGCCGTTGCTCTCGCCGAGCGCCATGGGGCCTTCATCGGAGGTGATGACTTCAAGTCGGGCCAGACCAAGATGAAGTCCGCCCTGGTCGACTTCCTGATCAACGCGGGCATCAAGCTGACCTCCATCGCGAGCTACAATCACCTCGGCAACAACGACGGCAAGAACCTTAGCTCGCAGAAGCAGTTCCGCAGCAAGGAGATCTCCAAGTCCAACGTCGTCGACGACATGGTCGAGGCGAACACGGTGCTGTACAAGAAGGGCGAGCACCCTGACCATACTGTGGTGATCAAGTACATGCCCGCCGTCGGGGACAACAAGCGCGCCCTGGATGAGTACTACGCTGAGATCTTCATGGGCGGTCACCAGACGATTTCGTAAGTCTCCTGCTGTCGTCCATTAATTTCCATCTGCAATGCGTTGGTGAGTGACCGATTTTACTGACGGCCTCTCTTTTCCAGAATCTTCAACGTCTGCGAGGACTCCCTCCTCGCCTCGCCCCTCATCATCGACCTCGTGCTTGTCGCGGAGATGATGACGCGCATCCAGTGGAAGACCGAAGGTGAGGACGGCTACAAGAACTTCCACAGCGTCCTCAGCGTCCTCAGCTACATGCTCAAGGCACCGCTCACGCCGCCCGGCGCCCCCGTCATCAACTCCCTGGCCAAGCAACGCGCCGCCCTCACCAACATCTTCCGCGCGTGCGTCGGCCTCGAGCCCGAGTCGGACATGACCTTGGAGCACAAGCTGTACTAAGCTCGCTCCCGCAAACGGCGCGAAGGTTCCTGAATACGGGGTCCTCGATTATGTCTCGGCCATGCTTCCTACTGAACGTCAGTGAAGGCATGTCCGGGCACGATCCTATCGTTACTTTCTTCCGATGCGGCCCGACAGTGTAGGTAGCCTTGCACGACGGGTTCAGCTGACCATATGTGAGGCCGTCTTCCACGGCCATTTCCAGTGTTGTATTTCCACACTATCTTAGCACAGAAGAAAATATACCAACAGTCCTTACCAAGAAACTCTGCTGCGTAAGAGGCTGCAAAGAAAGGCCTCCATTGCCCTGCTCTGGTGGCACGTATATTTGGGTGTTATATTTAATGAAACCCCGCCGTTCTTCGCGAATTGAGGACAATGCAGCGGTGACAAATTTGTCTTGATAAATTGTCTTGATGAAAACACAGTTTATCCATGGCGAGTCCGCAACAAAGACCATTCGTCAATTTACTCCAATGTTCTCAAAAGCGCGTCAACCTCCTTCATCCTCCCCAAAGATTGAGCAAGGCTGGGGAAGGCTTCTGCTTCTGGCAGCTCACCAGGCTCCGCGGAAGCTCCGTTGTACCACCATTTTGCAAACCGCTCGTAAATCTCGCCAGTGCTCCTCGCCCGCAGAGGCAATTCCTCCTGCCAGTCTGCCCACCCCACCTGCACATCTACCACCTCGTCGGTCTCATGGTCGTGGACCTGGATCTGGACGTGCTCGCCGTACGAGTCCCCCGAGAAGATATATGGTCCGGAGGGGCTCGTCAGCAGTATCTCCCCTTTCTCGCCGTTAATGCTCCACATGAAGGCCGGCTGCCCCTTGAAGGGCGGGCCGAGCCTAAACGTGACGGCGAGTGACGCTCCATTCACGACATTGTCACTCCCAGACGCGAGCTTCCCATGAATCGCAAGGAAATCCGGCACATCAGACTGCACCGTCCTCGTCGTGGCACCATCGGCGCCTAGGATCTGGAGCAGGGGCCGCTGAATCTGCATCGTGCTGGCCGGCCTGCCGCCCTCCCACTCGCCCAACACGTCGTGCACGAAGTCGATGACGTGCCCGTACGAGATGGTCAGAGGGCTACCACCGATGCTGCGGTCCGCGAAGTATGCCAGGCCCTCGGGCAGGGCGTCGCGCGGCAGAATGTTAGCGAAGACGCGCGCCTCGCTGCTCAGCACGCGGCCCACGCGCCCGGACCTGACCAGCTCCTTGAGCTTGAGAACTGGCGGGCAAACGCGGCCCTGGAGCCCCACGATACTTCTCGCAGACCCGGGGAGGCCGGCCAAGGTAAGCGCGCTGGCGTACCCGGAGGCGGTGGGCCACTCGACGAAAACGGCCTTGCCCGCCTCGAGGGATGGCCTGACGACGGCGGCGTGCGTATCGACGCGCGTGCAACAGACGACGAGGTCGACGCCCTCGTCAGTGGCAAGCGCGGCAGGGTCACCGTGGGCCCTCACGGAGGAGGGGAGGCCAAAATGAGCCCGCGCCGCCACCGCGGCGCGGACGCTGGAGTTGAGGAGGGCAACGATCTCGTAGTGCTCTCTGGCGCGCGGTAGGAGAAGATAGGGCAGGTGTCCTTCGGCCGCCCAGGAGGTTGATGCGCTTGCCGAGAGGCCTATTATTGCGACACGGATAGGAGCCATGTTGGACATGCTTCTCACTGAGTCCAAGGACAAATGCGATACTGTGACATGCTGGTAGAGACCGAATGATCTGGGCAACTATTATTTATATGTCGTCAGCATCAGGGGGATACTGCAGCTTACGCGGGCATGGATAGCTCAATATTAGTGAATTACTTGTAAGATAGCTAGATAATGCCATAGGATTTTGTCTACATAGCGGCTTACAAATCGCTCATATGCTCTCCAAGAGAGCTAGGAATGACACCATTCGTTTTTCTACACCAGGATGACCAATAGCGCTAGCTTTGTAATGCTCATTTTTTGTCAATTTAGCATCTATTCTGGAAGCATCAAGTGATTGAAACCGATCTGAGTATGTCTTTAAGCATGTGTCGAGGCCCTCACGCGATCTTTCAACGGTACAATGTGGCTCGCTCAGCTTTGGTTATGGCTTTATGTCACGACGGTAGTATTCTGTTGTTGGTGCTGACAAAGCCGACTATACAATATAGATCACTTGATGATCCGAGAATGTTTTTCTTGGTCACTGGGATCTGGTCGGAGTCTTCGTCGCGGCCAAAGTTCCAAGTCTGGTTGAAAACGTGATTTTAATCTGGCCTGTATCGTAGTTACTAGTCACGGATATTTGCTATTCTCAAAGTTGCAACTTCAGAGAGTTGTCCGGGTAAACTTACTCTGTAACCTCTCGCCCGCATCATTTTCGGAATTCGAAAGCACAATTGAGATTCAGCAACTTCGATGTGTCCTACAGCCTACCTAATTATTAGTTTCGATTATCAATCTAGGCGCCCGGAAGACAGGACGCGAAAACATCCATGATCAACCACGCTGGCCAGATCAAAGGCGACATGGGAAGTGAGTTGTTTTTAGCATGTCAAAATAGCCATTTCAGTGTATGGCCAATGGGAAAACCAGTGTCAGATACCGGAGTAAGGATGGTCTGCAGTGAAAACAAACATGTTATGTTAGCTGTGCTACCTCAAGAGTTTTCAAAGCTGAATTCAATGCCGCCGCAATGTTGGGTACACATTAGTCTCATCCTAGACGTAGCATCTTGCCGGCATGTTGAGGCATCAAATTCAAGATGGCGAGGACAAATACAGAAATGAAAGCTTGTATGGATACATGCTGGACAGTGACTGCGTCGAGATCACAGCTGAGTTGACACCTGAAGTCAAGACAAATCGATGGTTTTATGCCCTTACTATACAGACCCGAGGCTTTCTACTCGGTGTTGATCCACCTGAACCCCATGTTTCGACCCAATTCGCCCAGAGAGATGGCGACCAACCGGCTTAGAAGGGACCCCACTTAGGTGCCCGGAAGGTAGGGAGTTTCGTCAGCCGTACTCTTCAGAGGTGGCTGCATAGCAACAGAGATAAATGCGGAGGTGGATTTTTCCGTATTGTGAAGTGGACAGGACGAGACCAGACGGCCATGGCCTAAATATAGATTACAGGGCGGTGTTTCTTGACGAGACTTGACTCCGGAGAAATCATGACTGAGGAGGACTGGACGCACTGGCTTGCTGTGGTTATGATTGTGTCAGCCATGGCTGCTCCCGTTCCGCCTGAATCGACGACAGAAAGCAGTCTTGTACTGCCTACTATACATACAAACTGTCCTCAGCCGGTGGCAATAAAAGAACCAGACCTCAGCAAGTACTGAGGCCTGGCTGAGGTCTGGGCTGTGACTTTGGCTAGAAGCATCGTGAACCCCTTTTCCGAAGCTAGCGGAAGTGGCCCGTGAGCAGGACGCCCAAGTAGCACCACCTGGCCAATCTGGTGCTGCAGTATTGGGCTCTAGCCTCTCGCCCAACAAGTACTGTGCACAGCACGCTTAGGTACCTGTCGATGGCCCACTGTTTTCCCTGGTGGCCGGCGTCCCAAGGATCGCACCGTCGTTGGCGCTCCCCCATGTTCCGCCGGTCCTTCGCTCGGGTTTCGCGGTGGATGGGCGGGCTTAATTGAGCAGGCAATCCACCGCGCGGCTGCTCCTTTTCACCCATCTCATCTCGTTCACAGGCTGGCGGCGGCTTGACATTCCATTCCTTCACTCTTGACTCTAATTCTCCATCACTGCACCATTCGTTTTGCTGCCTTTTCACCTTCCCCCGTTGGTTGTGGCTCTGTTGGTCCCATCCCACCTCGAGATCGCCCCCTGTACTTAATATCCGATCCTAATTCCGTATGAATCGCCCCTGACGCCCAAGATTTGATTGGATTGACGTACTATGTATGGGTTCATACAACCGCGCCCCTCTCGTTGTTGCTCCTCTCCCCGACGGCACGGCGTACCGCTAAATCGAATCGAGTCGGCTTCCAGCACACCCAGACAATAATCCATAATTGTACCACCTATACGTACCGATATCCCGTCCCGTCTGTCGCGGTCGAGCTCTTCGTGTCGCCATCCCGAGGAAGGCTCCAGCCAACTGCAATTGGCCTCGCGTCCCTCCCTGCAACCACCGTACCGTGAACATGGCCGGTGCCCTCAGCAAGCGCCAGCAGGCTCGCAACGAGAAGACTCTACAGGATCTCGTACAGAATGTCCCCGGTAACAACCAGTGCGCCGATTGCCAGGCGCGGAATCCAGGTCAGTCCCGAGTCCCTGTGCCTCCTTGACGCCCATCGCTAACCCTCGAGTCACCTAGGCTGGGCATCATGGAGCGTACGTGCGATCCCCTCCCTCGGCAACGTCTCGACGGCCTCCATCACGCGACACACACGTTGCTCCCCCCTTTGCACGTTACAAAACACTAACGTGGCATAGCTGGGCATCTTCCTGTGCATGCGATGCGCGTCGATCCATCGCAAGCTGGGCACGCATATATCAAAGGTTAAATCGCTCAGCATGGACGGCTGGACAAATGAGCAGGTCGAGGTAGGTCCAAGAAACCGGCACCTCCGGCATTTCGTTCCGGCCTGGTAGTTGACGCCCCGGGCAGAACATGAAGAAGGTCGGAAACGTCTCGTCAAACAAGCTCTACAATCCCGACAACAAGAGACCTCCGATCCCCGTCGACGCCGACGAAGCCGACTCTGCGATCGAGCGGTACATTCGGTCCAAGTATATGAATCAAGGCTTCGCCGCCGCAAGAAGACATCACACCGGGAGCACAACATCCGATGAAACGCCTCCTCCTTTGCCACCAAAGAACACGAGCAAATTCAGCTTCCGTTCTGCTTCATCGACGTTCCCGCTCTTCTCGAGATCCAAGAAGGATGTTGCCGCTCGATCAGCGCACTCAAGTCCCCTCCCTCCTCACAGCCCTGAACAGGCCCATCGACCAAAGGTTTCCAAGGTCTTTGGTGCTAGTCTTGGCTATGACAGTGACGACGACCTGCACAAGAAGCTGGTAAAGTTGCGGGAGCTAGGGTTCACAGACGACCGCAAGAACGAGGTCGTGCTAAAGGGCGTAAATGGCAATTTGGAGAGGACAATAGAGTCCCTTGTGCGATTAGAAGGTCGATCGCCTTTGGCCAGCCCGGTGGACGAGTTCCCGAGTGTCATTCGGCCGCCAGCGTCTGCTGGAGGCCGTATGAATGGGTTGAATGGGTTGACAGTGTCCCGGGCAGAAACGGCAAGGCCCGTGTCCGCCTCGAACAATCCTTTCGACATATCCCCGGTTCAACCCATATCGAGCCAATCGACGGGAAATATGGCAAATCGAAATCCTTACTACAGCAATAACCCGTTCGGTCTGACGGCTACGCAGTCGAACGACGCCTTAAATCAGGCGTTCAACAACATGTCACTCGGAGCTCCACAGCCGCTGTTCCCCCACCACACTGGCGGTCTGCCTCAGCAGCCGCAGCAGCAGGTGATGAACCACCAGTCCGCTCAGCCACCAGTACCATCAATGCCACAGAACTATTCTGGCAACGTATTCGATAGTAGCTCCCCGTACCCTCAGCAAGGCCAGCAGCCTGGTTTACAGCCTGCGCAACCTGTGCAGCCCATGTACACTGGCTACAACCCGTTTCTGACCAACTCGCAACCGCCACAGCCTCAGCAGCAGACCCAACAACTCCCATCTCTCAACACTGGTTTGATGCCGACTCCCACGGGCGGTGCCTACGCCAACAACCCGTTTGCGCGATCTCCGACCCGCATGGCTACGCCAACATCGCTGGGACAGATTCCGGAGCAAAGCCAGCAGAATTTCTACAGTTCGCCCGCGCAACAGCAACCGCAGCCACAGTCTCAGCAGTACCTGCAACAATATCAGCAGCAGTATCAGCAGCAGTATCAGCAGCAGTATCAGCAGCAGTATCAGCAGCAGCAGCAGCAGCAGCAGCAACAGCAGCAACCGCAGCAACCACAGCAACAGCAGATGAACAATCCTTTCTTCCCGCAGTCTGCGATAGCTTTGCCGATGCCGCAGGCCCAGCTCAACCAGTTCAATCAATTTGGCCAGCCTGTAGCCCAGCAAGCACCGCCAAAAGCAGACAAGGCATCTATCCTCGCTCTGTACAATATGCCACAGTTGGCACCCCAGTCGCAGAATACCAACCTTGAGCAGCAGCAGCCTCAGCAGCAACCGCAGCAGCAGGCAGAACAGCAGGCAGGAACGGCAGCCATGGCCCAGGTTTCAAATATCCAGAACCCGGCCATGAACCAGGTTGATGTGGGGACTTCTATGACGGCAGCAGGTAGTAAGAACCCCTTCCTCGGTGGTGCTGGGGCACCTCAACCAGCTGCGGCACAGCCTTCAGGCATGGATGGCATGGTTGGAAATAGGAGCCGAGACAGCATGATGGCACTCGGGATGGAATGGTCCAATGGGCGGCACAGTCCGGACGCATTTGCGAACCTGAGTGCAAGATCGATGCGGTGACGAGACAATTTGATGCATGGGATGGCAGCAACTAGTAATGGACATGTAAATGAGGCTGTATGAGACGGATCTACCAGTCCAACAGCTGCAAGCAAGTGCGGAGACGTAGGCGCACGCGGGGTTGGCTTTGTATATACCTACATCATGATGGGAGAGCTGATGGGTAATCACTGTATGGTATTGACCTGGGTACGGGTCGATGACATACCAAAAGTGAAGAATCGATAATGACGGCAATATAGTCTAGAGCACCCGGTCTAGACCCTCTACTGGTGGGCGCACCCATCCCTCCCACCACCAAGAAAGAGAGACAGGAGAGCCGTGTGAGGCTCTGCTTGTGCCGACCATTTGGCAGATCAGGTGGTTCACTCGGAGGCACTCCCATGAACCCGGTCCAAGCAACCAGGCAGGGAGGGCACCGCGCCTTAGCCGCGCTTCGTGTGCTTGTGCGTGTGTCCCCCGAGCAACGTTGCACAAGGGGTTCCGCAGCAAAGGTTAGACCAGGAGTATGTGCGGTCCTCCTGTCGACAGCCTCGTCGGTGACGAATGGCAGTCGGTGTCACAGCTGCTGTCAGTCTGCACCCGCACGCACGAAAGAACCCACACATGCACGAACGCAGCGCAGCGCAGGCCAGTGCAACTGGGGCGGGGGCAAACTCTCCCCCATCCCACCAATTGTGTTGGCAGGGGCGTTGAAGCGGCTCTGCGCTGATCACCAGGACTGTTTGGTTGGGTTTGTCCCTCTTGCTGGTTCACGTTCACCCTTCCCTCCCCCCTTCCGATCTCCACCCATCAGACGATGCGCCACAGCTCGTTGGCATGTCTTGTCTCCCCGTGTTTGCCGTCCCCTGTGGTATCGGCCGGGGAGGGCCATAGAAAAGCTGATAGCCTCACCGACAGACACGCTGCATGCAGTCAGCTTCCTGCTGGGCCGAGTGCTGCGATGGCTGGGCAGCGCACGACCAGTGCCATCTCTCTTGCCGTGGACCCGTCCGTCTGACAGTAAGCCGATGGTCACATCTTGCTTGCTTGGTGCAGTGCACTGCACCTGGACGACGCACATAGGTACTCCCCCTGCCATTGATTCTCCCCGGGCAACTGATGATCTTGGGGTTTCGTCTGATGCCGTCCCCGCCGTGGGTGACTACCTAACAAGCCCTTCTTGAAGGCGGCCACCCGTCTTCCCGGTATGATCCGGTGCGATCGCTACATCCTGGGTCCCGTCGTCACCAAGTGCTCCCCGGGGAAGTCTGCCTTCAATTGCCTGGCTGGTTGGGGGCAAGTGTTATTGAATATTACGACTGTGCTGCCTACCCGGCCAGCCGACATCATGTAATATCTGCTGTGCCGTGTATGTAACAGTGTGCGTGTGTGCGGCAGCTTGCAGGGATACCCGAGAGTCGACGGACAGGTGCTGCAGAAAGCGTATGCCGATCTACTTACATAAGTGCTCAGATGGTCTACAGCAGATTGCCCGCATGCGAACTGTGCCGTCCTCCCACACACTCTCCCTCACTCACTCGATCAAGTAGCTGGCAGTCTGCCTGCTGTCTGCATGTGAGTCGGGATGTGTTGCACATCCAGCTGGGACCAAGAGCACAGGGATGATCCCGTCCGGGTGTCCCGCGAGGAGACTGACTGGGTCTGGGCGCCCCCCACGCCTCGCATCGATAATCCGGGGTCCATCAGCTGCTTGGTCGAGCGTACCGTACCGCCGATTCGACACGCTGAGAAGCTCCAGCCCGGCTCAGCCTTATTTCTACCACATCCCTGCCCCTTTTGGCTCACCCGCATTCACATTGTGCATGTCGGCAGCACGGCTTGCTCGACGAGGAGTTGCAAAACCTTGGGACGCGATATGCAAGAAGCAGGATGCAAGGCGCAGACGAACACGGCCGGTCTCTCCGTCCGTGGCCAGTAGCACCCGGCGAAAGAGGCCCCAGCAGACCTCTCACAAAACACGCATGGCTTGGGCTGTTACATGCCACCTCCCTCCTGCCCATCCATTCCTGCTGCTAGTCCTCTCGCTGCCGACCACCATTCGCCGTGGCGTCTCAGTCCTTATGCAGTGTTTCCCTCTGGCAGGATGGCTGCTTTCGAGACTGCAGCTTGGCTAGAGATGTTGTGGTCCTCCATTTGCGACCGGCCCTCCCGTCGCCTTCGCCCCGTCTGCGTGTCTCCTGCCAGGTGGTCCGGCTCGACTGGTCAAGTCTCTCTTACTCTCTCAGCCTCTGCCGCTCTGCTCTCTCCTCTTCCTCTTGTTCCTTTGTGTCGCATCCTCTCACCTGGTGGCTTCTGCTGTCTCACACCTCGTCTCTCTTCCTGCAGCCAGAAGCTAGCTCATCAGCAGGAAAGCTGCAGCCGGCGATGTGGAGGGGAGGGGAGGGGAGAAGGGAACCGAAACCCATGTCCACCCCCGTCCAGTCTCTCTTACGGATATCCATAGCCTCATTCGTGGGCCGCCCGCTGAGTGCAGGTTTAGGCTGCACCCGCGAACCACATTGTATGACGAGACGCGAGGGTCCAGGCGCTGCAGCCTTGTCGACCCGCACCGGTCCTTGACCACAGAGCTGACCTGACCCGGCCAGACCTGAATAAATCTTGGCCCCCAAAACCTGGGCCGCCTCTTCTCCCCCTGGTTCCTGGGCTTCTCCTCCTCTCCTCCAACCTCAAATAGCTGCTTTCTTCCTTTGGTACCGCAAGTTGCACATTAGATCAGAGGTCTATTGATACCCGGGTCCCCAGCCCTATCAAGTGAAGGAAACAAGGCTGGAATACTTGGGGACTCCCAAGTCCACGTATATTTCCCCGAGCAAATGCAAGTCCGGACTTGAGTAAATTTTGGATTCATCATTCGTGCCTCTCTGCCTCACACCGCGCGGCGAAGCCCCCCTCAATCCTCCGCCGGGGTTCGCTCGTTGCCTCGCCCAGCAAGCCTTAAAAGCGCACATCGTCGCCCGAGGCTTTTTCACACCCCAAGGCACACTCGGATTACCATTCTTGACGTCGAACTGCCGATTTATCCACGATAGGAGAGATTGCCGAGGGTTGCCACGCGACTTGTACTTTCACTATGTCGGTTTCGAGCTCGTCGGAGGATGAAGGGCCACGCCCCGGAGCGTCCAAGGGAGACAAGCGGCGTCGTCCGCAACCCAAGACACCACAACAGAAGATAGATGACTTTTGGGACAAATACAAGACCAAGGCTCCTGGAAAAGGTAAGTCGAGGATGTGTCACCCAGCTCACTGGGGAGGTCCTCGATCTCGGCCACCTTGCCGAAGACACGTGCTGATAACCTCGCTGTAGCCACTTCCATCATTCCTCAACAGAATGACTTCTCTGATCGGGCAGCCAAACGTGCCTCGGCCAAGAGCCTCGGCCCGGCCAAGACAACCCAACAGTCCTACGAGGACGCCGCAGCACAGTGTCGACACAAGGTCGCCCAGATCGTCAGGGAGTGCCGCCGGGTCAACCAGAAGTACCGGGACCCGCACTTCGACCTGGAGATCGACCTCAAGCTCAACCGGCGGGACTGCCTGGACTCGCTGGACAACGTCAAGGATGACGACCGCAGCGACGACTACTGCCGGGACCCGCCGCTCAAGGACCGTTTCGACATGGCGCCGCCCCCCATGTCTGCCACCAGCGCCCTGGGCATGCTGGACCGCATCGAGAGGGAGAACGCCGCCCCGGACGGGGACGGCGAGTCGAAGCTCCGCCCGCTCGCGGTCAAGAGGGTCGTGGACATCTTCGACGAGCCCAAGTTTTTCATCGACGGGCCGACGGCCCATGACGTCCGCCAGGGCAGGGACGGCGACTGCTGGCTCATGGCCGCCCTGTGCACCATCAGCAACAAGCTTGGCCTGATCGAGAAGTGCTGCGTGGCGCACGACCAAGAGGTGGGCGTGTACGGGTTTGTGTTCCACCGGGATGGTGAGTGGTTCAGTGAGATCATTGACGACAAGGTGAGTTTTGCGGTGCTTGCTGGCCCTGTCAATATGAATCAAAGTCTCATGTCAACTGTCGAGTCGTAATTTTACTGACACCGATACGTCTGTAGCTGTACCTCACCAAGCCAGACTATGATGAGCGGTGCTTGGAGCGTGTGCTCTGGGAGGATAGAGAGCGGGTCAACTCTGAGGAAGCGTACCGAAAGATCTACCAGTCCAACAGTGGTGCACTGGTAAGCCGGCCACTCTCTCGACCCCTCCTTTCAATTTTGTATCGCATACTCATCTTGTCACGTTAGTATTTTGCCCAATGTGAAAACCCAAACGAGACGTGGCTTCCGCTCCTCGAGAAGGCCTATGCCAAAGCCCACGGCGACTACTCCGCTATCGAAGGCGGCTATGGGGGCGAGGGGATCGAGGATCTCACTGGCGGCGTGACCTCAGAGATATACACAACCGACATCCTCGACAAGGAGCACTTCTGGACAGAAGAGCTCATGAAGGTCAACCAGGACTTCCTGTTTGGATGCTCCACTGGCGTCTGGGGTCGCGGTAAGTGCTCTGTTGCTGCCAAATCCGGGTCTCCTGCCATAGTCTTCGCTCAGGTGGCTTGGGATTCTCTCATGCTTCGTGTGATGAAGCCTCGTCTTTTCCCCTGGCCCGAAACCGGAAAAGGTGCATGATACTGACAATCCAACGTCGTCAGGTTGGGGCGAGCGGAAAGGCATCGTTGAACTCCACGCATACTCCGTCCTCAAAGCCCGCGAGATTGACGGCGTGCGCCTCGTGCTCCTCAAGAACCCCTGGGGAAAGCACGAGTGGAAGGGCGCGTGGTCGGACGGGTCCAAGGAGTGGACCGCCGAGTGGCTTCAAAAGCTCGACCACAAGTTCGGGGACGACGGTTCCTTCTGGATCTCGTACGACGACCTTCTCAAGAAGTACCAGGCTTTCGACCGCACGAGGCTGTTCGACTCGAGCTGGAAGGTCGCGTCGATCTGGACGACCCTCAACGTGCCATGGACTCTGGACTACCACGACACCAAGTTTGCCTTCTCCCTCCTGAAACCCGGGCCTGTCGTCATCGTGTGCTCGCAGCTCGACGAGCGCTACTTCAAGGGCCTTGAGGGCCAGTACCGGTTCGAGCTGAGCTTCAGGCTGCACCAGTCCGGTGAGGAGGATTATGTTGTGCGAAGCCAGGGCTACTGTGAGTCTTCACATACCTTTCCAGCCATCTCATGGAACAATCATGATGAAAGTTGCTAACTTGAAACTTTTGAATAGACCGCATGAATCGCAGCATCAACGTAGAGCTCGAACTTGAGGCGGGCGATTACGTCGTTGTGGTCAAGATCGACGCCCTGCGCAACGAGCAGATCATGCCCGTCGAGGATGTGATACGAGCGTTCGCCAAGGAGCGGAGAGAGAAGCTGCTCCGCATCGGATTCGCGTATGACCTTGCGCACAGCAAGGGAAGGATCATCGAGAC
Organism: Diaporthe sp. PMI_573; assembly: GCA_021399435.1. Taxonomy (NCBI): domain Eukaryota; kingdom Fungi; phylum Ascomycota; class Sordariomycetes; order Diaporthales; family Diaporthaceae; genus Diaporthe; species Diaporthe sp. PMI_573. The sequence continues at coordinate 2,548,791 of JAJTUP010000002.1, read as the reverse complement.
CGCCGAGGAGAAAGCCGCAAGGGAGAATTATGAGGAGAAGAAGCGAGATAGGGAGAGGAAGAAGATGGCCAAGCTGATAATGAAGGATAGGGAGGAGCAGCGCAAACACGCCATCAGGCAGACATTGAAGAAGAAAAAGGCGACTGAGAAGGCCAGGGCCCGTGCAAAAGCTAGAAGCGAGAGGCGGCTGGCGAAAAAGGAGGCGAAGGAGAAGGCCTCAGAGGAGGAAAAGAAGAAAGAGGAGGAAAAGAAGAAAGAGGAGGAAAAGAAGAAAGAGAAGGACGAAAGTAGTGCAGACAAGAACCCAGAAGATTCTACGACCAAAGGCGACGAAGCTTCTGCCAAAGCCAAGGGCACGGGGCGCACCCCAAATCCCGACGACAAAGACAGCGAGGCCCACGCTGTTACAGCTGACAAAAAGGATGTCAGCCTTGAGATACCAGGCATTGCAGAGGGGTCCAAGGACGGCAACGACTCGAGCACCGAGCCGGGGGACAACACACCTGCCTCGAGCATCATGTTTGAAAGGACACCTATCGAGACTGAAGAGACACAGGAAGAAGATGCGTATGTGACGGCAGCCGAGGAGGAGGCCGAGAGCCAGCCACTGCCGTCCATGGAGACGTCCACCGGAGAGGGGCTCCCTCCCACTCCCAAGGCTTCCCAGCCCCGGCCCGAGAAGGCAACCCCCGAGCCGCCTGCAGACAAGGCGGAACGACCTCCTCACAACAACGTGGACATTGGCGTACAGACGGGCCCTGGGCTCCCGTTTCCCCCAAGAGCCCATGGCCTACCCCCAGGTTATATCTACTCCCCACCACCGCCACCACCACCCGGTGGCCGAATGTACGGCCCGCCCCGAGGAACTCGCCCTCACTTACCACCGCACCTCCGTGCAATCGCGCCCATGTCGGCGCCGCCACCACCGCCTCCCGGCCCGGCATCATCGTACTTCTCATCGGACGCCTCGACGGACGACGGCATCGAGGACCTGGATTCGTTGTCCGAGGTGAGCGACCACGAGATCGACATGTACCTCGAGGCGGGCAAGCAGCGGGCGGCCAAGGCGCGGGCGGTCAAGGCGAACCAGCCCTCGAGCACGTCGCCGCCGAGCGGACCGAGCTGCGAGGACGAGCTCAGCGAGTTCGAGAAGGACCCCTGGAACGCCGTCGGGGTCTTTGGGCTGAGGGTATACTACAAGTCGGACGGCGGGCCCGGGGACAACGAGGTTGTGAAGCTGCGGGTGGAGAGGCCGAACCCGTGGGTGTGGGAGGATGACAGCGACGACGAGGCGGACGACGAGAAGGAGAAGGGGAAGGTAGATGATGCGAAGGAGGCTAAGGAGGAGGCTAATGAGAGCCAGGTGCTTGATATTGATGACAGTGGCAAGGACGCTGTTGCCGAGAATGTCACTGCCGAGGAGAAGGAAGAGGACAAGAAGGAGCTTGAGGGAGAGACCCCGGGGGAAGCAACTTCTGAGGACGCGGAGGCCCTGAAGAAGGCGGGTGATGATAAAAGTGAGAGTCGCAGCACCAAGAACACCGAGATTGAAAAGGTGGCTGGGGGGCCAAATGTCGAACTTCCCGAGCAGCAGGTCGAAGCGTCTGTCAGGGAGGCAGGGCCAGAGAAGACAGTGACTCCTGTGGGAACGCCCGGGGCCTAATTTTGATGGGGTCGTTGGCTTGTGATATATGCGTGCGTATAGTCCCTGGATGTGTTATTGGCGGATACCCAGCTCATGATTCTGGAGGCTTTGACTATGATGAGTTTGTATGTATCAACTCGGCTCGATTTACTTTGGTTGTGTTTACAGACCGGAATAGAAGTCAGCCATTCATAGTGTACCCAGAGTTGCTGTGACTGCGACCGCGACCGGAAATCCGAGCTTCAGACTCGCGCCTGTAAACGCCAACCCAAGGGCATCCACGGATTGCTAACTCCTTCGGCCCTTGAACCCAACCTGTTGCCGATTTGGCGGCGTTGTAGCCAGGAAGTCACGAAGAGAGGGGCCATTCGAAACACAGAACGGGGAC